>CM057450.1:1374218859-1375529692 GCA_016271365.2 Neoceratodus forsteri
TGTTTACAGTCAATTAGAAAGCTGCATTTCTCAAACCCTTGTTATAATCAGAGATATTATACCTGTACAGCTCCTTGGTTTTGCTCAACTCTGTTGCTCAGGTGGCCCACCACATGTGGTGTGGTCTGGGTGGGGCATCGGTAGGTAAGGCCATGCAACTATTAAGTGTGGTACGTTGCGTGCAGCTGCAATCAGGATGTGCGTTTGGTGTACATGGCCTCAGTTTTGCTGTTGATCTCCACTGAGCATGCAGTACCTGGTCAGGTGGGTGGGGATGTCTTGTAGTACATTTAGACAATTGTTTGTTATTTCTGTCACCTGCTGCTGGATGTCTGTCATTGGTTGTGTTGACTTGGTCCTCCCCATACTTGCATGTGTGTGTGTCTGTGTGGGTGTGGTGCTGGGGGTGAATTCGGAGTTAGGGTTTTCAACCCTAACAGCGAATTTCCTCACTTTTGTCGCTGTGGAACAACCCTAACTAATGCATTAAACAGAGTTTTTTGCCTCTAATTTCCCTTCTTTATGAGAATGATAACGAGAAATAGTGAATGTGATGCGGCGCACTCCTGCCACATGATGTCTTGTGGCATAGTAACAGGAGCAGCAATGCAAACAGAAATGCTAACAGTGGCACACATGGTAACACAAGCGCGAATGAGAACAGAAAGGGTAACGCACACGGTGGCGTAGATGGGAACGGTCTGCCACGTGATGTGTTGTCACATAGTAACATGGTGCCTGCAAACGGAAATGTCAATGGGCATGGTGACGCAAAGTGAAACAGAAAAAGAAACTGTACTGTAGACACAAATGGCAAAAAATAACAGAAACGCAAGCGCAAATGAAAACACAAAGGATAACGCACATAGGGCCCCTAGCTCCCGGCACGTAATGCAGCAGCGGGAGTGCTGGGCCCAAAGGGCCCCGCACTCCTGCCACATGATGTCTTGTGGCATAGTAACAGGAAGAGCAACGCAAACAGAAGCGCTAACAGTGGCGCACATGTTAACGCAAGTGCAAATGACAACAGAAAGGGCAATGCACACGGTGGAATAGACGGGAACAGTCTGCCATGTGATGTGTTGTCACATAGTAACATGGTGCCTGCAAACGGAAATGTCAATGGGCATGGTGACGCAAAGTGAAACAGAAAGAGAAACAGTACTGTAGACACAAATGGCAAAAAATAACAGAAACGCAAGCGCAAATGAAAACGAAAAGGATAATGCACATAGGGCCCCGCGCTCCCGGCACGTACTGCAGCAGCGGAGCACGGGTTTGGGCCTCGCGCCCGCCGCCATGATGTCTTGTGGCATAGTAACAGGAGCAGCAATGCAAACAAAAATGCTAACAGTGGCACACATGGTAACACAAGCGAAAGTGAGAACAGAAAGTGGTACGTACACGGTATGACGGGAACGGTTCGCCACGGATGTGTTGCCGTTATGCAACATGGTGCCTGCAAATGAAATGTCAATGGGCATGGTGACGCAAAGTGAAACAGAAAGAGAAACAGTACTGTAGACACAAATGGCAAAAAAAACAGAAACGCAAGCTCAAATGAAAACGCAGGATAACGCATATAGGGCCCTGCAATCCCGGCATCGTCACGTAGCAGCGGAGCGCTGGGCCCAAAGGGCCCCGCACTCCCACCACATGATGTCTTGTGGCATAGTAACAGGAACAGCAACGCAAACAGAAGCGCTAACAGTGGTGCACAAGGTAACGCAAGCACGAATGAGAACAGAAAGGGTAACGAACACGGTGGCGTAGACGGGAACGGTGTGCCACGAGATGTCTTGTCAAATAGTAACACTTTTCAATGGAAATGTCAATGGGCATGGTGACGCAAAGTGAAACAGAAAGAGAAACAGTACGTTACACACATATGGCAAAAAAGTAACAGAAACGCAAGCGCAAATGAAAACGCAAAGGATGACGCACGTGGTGGCGTAGACATCAACGGTAAGTGAAACCGGCATGGAACCGCAAGCGGAAAGGGCAATGGTAACAGTAATGTAAGCGCACAGGCTGGTTTTCCCCAAAAGCTGAGTAGAGAAAGACAGTGAGTACAAAGAATGTATGCATAATAATGGGTATCGGAGCAGAAAATGAGGACTTGGAATACTAAATAAGTTATATCTCACGAACCGTACGACATAGAAAACAAATTTAAAAGTCATATTATTTACAACTGTCCTGGCTAATTTTGTACTTAACCCCACTAGGGGGCTAAGAAATTTTCCGACAAAAAGTCCGTATCTCGCACCGTTTCCGAGATACGGGCCCTGAAAGGCGCAGCGAACGCCATAATGTTATCCTATGGGAAAAAAAGAGAAGTTCGGAGCGCCATAACTTTGTCTCCCTGTAATATTTTTTCACCAAACTACTGAAAGGCACATCTGTTCGCTGTTGGCTGTCTTCCCTCCAAATTTCAGGAAAAAAGACCAAACCGTTATTTTGCAGCAGGGATCCAAAGGATTTCTGTAATGCGTCGGGCGCCGTAATGTTATCCTATGGGAAAAACTGTCAACTTTGGACTGCCGTAACTTTGCCGCCATGTAATATTTTTTCAATACAATACTGAAAGGCACATCTGTGAGATGTTGGCTCCGTTCCTTCCAAATTTCAGCCCAAAACTCCCAACGGTTCTTTTGCAGCGCAGTGCCAAAGAATCGCTGTCACTTTCCCACAGATGGAAAACTACTGTTGTAATTTGCGAAAGCTTTTGCAAAAAGGTTCGACACTTTCATGAGCACGAAAGTAATTTGCAAAAGTACCTTTTCCAGAAATTTGAAAAACATATTTCTGGGGTGTTTTACCACAAAAAAAGACATGGCAAGCATCCTCAGGGTCCGACTAGGTGAATACAAAAAGAATTAGGTTGCTAAAGGGTCCCAAATTTAAATGCCAACCATTTTTCTGATCACCAACTGAAAACAAAATGGCCGATTTGTGAAAGTAACAGGCCCATTTGCGAAAGTAAAAATGCATTTACGACACTGTCGAACTTTTTGTTAACTTTTCCCATTGACTTATAATGGGAAACTGTTTTTTGAATAACTTTTGAACCGTTTAATATTTTTTCACGAAATCTTCAAAAGGCACATCAGGGACCCTGGCCGCATGTTTCCTGAAGATTTTGGGCCAGTCGCACAAACTGTACGACCTGTAGGTGCGACCGTAGAATTCCAGAAAAAGCGTAAACATGTGCACAGATCATGCCTAATAACTCTGCAGCCGTATATCCGACCAGTACAAAACTTGGCAGATCCCAAGGCCTATAGTTCTTGATCATGTATTCCAAATTGCAGCCAAATCTGTGAAATGGTTGCAAAGTTATTAAGGTACAAAATTTTGGGATTTAACATAGAAATGGCTCCTCAACCCTAACTATAGTGGCACTACTGTTGCCACTATAATATATATATATATATATATATATATATATATATATATATATATATATATATATTCCGACCTCCAGTTCAGTTCTGGTATGCTTAAGTAGGCTGGTGATATTCCTTTACCTTTTCTCAGAGCACAGAACTCACATGAGAAACTTGGAATGCCACATACTTTCAGTTTCAATACTGAATTCTCTCATACACTCAGTTTTATGCCAGCAAAAGGATTTTTTTTGCAAGTTGCAGATCTGATATCATTTTGAATACCAAGTCCCTAATGCAGGCCAAACAGTCTAGAGGTTAGAGCATAGAGTGGTGAACTTGGAAATGCAGCAGACCCAGATTTGAATCCCATGAAGTCCAATAAATCTGTGAACTTGAGAAAGTAACCTCCTTGTGCTTCTTTTTCTCTGTACCTGAACCATTAGATTGTACTTAACTGTTCATGCTTATTCACCCCAGTCCCTTTCAAATAAAGAAATAACACCCCCCTACGCACACCCAGTTGCATACAACCATCCTCCCCCCCTCCATTATTGCCCAAAGGAGTCCTACACCAGGACTGCACTTATACCATAAATGCTGGCACCAAAGTGCACTACTAATGGTATGGTGTTCTGTTGGGGTGTGTCATCCTTCAGATGAGATCTTAAACTAAGGTCCTGTCTACTTGTTCTGGTGGTTGTTCAGGTGGATGTTAAAGATTCCATGGCACTTCTCGAAAGGAGTAGGGGTATTTAATTAAAAGAGATTAAGTAAATTACATACATTAAATTAATGAAACAAATACAATCAAATACTCATTCCAGAAAACCTTAAACAAGTTTTTAAAAATATAAAAGAAAATTAGTACAAAGAAAGAGAAAAACAAAAACAAAATGAAGGGAACAATAAAATGCAGAAACTGGAAATTCATTAAAAACAGAGAAAATACTTTTAAGCATTAGACAAAAGAAAAACAAATGTCTGACTCCACATTAGGGCATGCACTAATGTTCTGACAGCAAGCAGGAAACAGGTGGGGTTGCACACTGAAAACACAAAGGGGGTGCTCACCTGAAAACCAGACACTAGTGCACAAAAAGGCAGCACTTGGGACAGCAAACAGCAAAAATTAGCTTAGAAATAAAGGAAACAAAATGCAACATCCAGTGTAGAAAGTCAATCAAGACCACAGCACTAACCCCAGCACTTCGAGTCCAATCATGACTCTTCATCAGGGAGTGTCTATGATACACTGGCCATACCTTTATTTCAAATTCTTAAAGTGATATAACATGCACCATAGCACGTAGGTGCAGACACCAAACATTTTACAAAGGTGAATACCCCTTAAAAACACCATGCAGTGAACTAAAAAATGTATTTAAATAAGGAACGTAGACTGCCATTAGTCTTTATTCTAGACAATGGTCAGTAGAAATCTGCAGATTTTCGGGTTACAATTTACTAAATACAAATAATTGAGCACTAAAACAGAGCAAGGACCCAACGGAATAGGAGAACAAAGAGAACAAGGAATGAGGAGAAAAAGTCCAAAGAGGATAAAACTGTGGCATACATCAACTACTACTTTAACTACTACATTAACTAGAAAACCAAAGTTGCAGTGCAACCAGCCAAACCTGCCGCTGCACATGCCTCATGCTACTTTTAAATAAAATAAATTTAAAAAAGCAAAAAGTCATAATGGTTCCTATGCACTAAAGGGTGTAAAGTAAGTGCCAAAGGAGCAAACTCCTCCTGTGCAGCTCCATACCCATGGACAGGTGTGCACTGGACAGTATTCACTATTGCCTGCCACCTGCCCTGCCCCCCCCAGAGCACAGCTGCACATTGCTGGATTGGGGCAGCACAGGGGCAGAGAGCAGGACCCAGGTAGGCATACAATTGGATGCCTGGCCTGGGTCCCAGAGTGGAAACTTTTTGCCATGGGTGCAGGGGTCTGTGGGATGGTGCCAGTCCTGACATATAGATTGTATGGGCACTCACTCATATGGCTGCCCCAGCCCTCCCCAACTGCTCAGTGGGCCAGTACATCACTGAGGGGTGACTCCCACTGGTGTGCATTACAGGCACATCCACTTAGGGAGCCAGAATGCAGTAATGGTGGCAGATGAACAGAGCATACCCATGTCTAGCCTGTACAGTGCAATAATCTGTTCGAGCAGCAATGCAGTTCCCCTGTGGGATGTTAGCCTCTACATTTCTATGTTTTTCCATTTGTGGTCCAGCATCATGGTTTGTGTTGTGACAGAGACGTGGAACTGACTGTGTACCCATGCACCAGCTTATTGAAACAGACCTTGAGGGTGCTACAACAGTCACAACCCACTACAAACTACAATCCACACAGATGGGAACAGATATTTGGTAGACAATAAAAGGGTGATGCACAGTCCAACCTTGTCATATATTGTAAAAGGACATTTCTGTAGGGATAACAGGCACCCAATTGCTTACCTTCAGGACTAAGGTAAACAGGTCACCACTCAGTCACTGCCATGTGGCTGCATGGATGCCCTGCTAATGCTATAGCAATACACTGGTGTGTATATCCTTAAAGTACCAGTGAAGGCACACAACAGGGTGATTTTATGGTACAACTTCACTGAGTGTACATGGAACAGGGGACACTGCAGTGACAACAGCACTGTCCACCGGATCATTATAAAAATGTCATAACTTTATTACTTGCAATAAAAATTGAGTTTGTGCCACACAGGGGTATTCGCATTCAAATCCACTCTGGCCCGACCAGTTTTGCACATGTGAGCTTTGTCACAGATGACCTGAACCCCACACTACTATAAGTTAAATAATTAAGACATTTAAAGTGACAATGCACCAATAACACCTTGAAAAAGGTTAAAAATGTATAAAAAAACTGTCATGTTTAGATCAAAACCAAATTATACAAGAGTAAAGAAACTCTAGAATTATTGCTTGATAATACATGATGTTGATACAACCTAGTACATGTAAACGGTATGACATTCTTACTTCAGACAATTTTCATAATGGAGTCCAAATTTTTTTGTTATTAAGATGTCTATAAATACTTATGATAACCCATATAAAATACCTTATATAATAAAGCAGACAGCAAAATAGAGAAAAGAAAGTCAGCAGCTATAAGTAGAACCCTACACCTAAGTAACTGTCAAAAATGGAGACATATCAAAGGAATCATTGCAGCCAGGGTCCCTAAGAGCCCCACCTGGTACTGCATATCCTGAAAGCCTCCATTCTCACTAATGTATTCTCTTAGTCACCTCCCCTAGGTCCAGTACTTACTTTTTCTATTCCACAAAATGTAAACTTGTGCTTCTCTCAATTCAGGGCAATATGTTTATACAATGCATTTTTCTCTGTACTACATCTTATACCACTGAGATGTTTACTTCTCCTCTCCTTAAGCAATCTAGAGGTTTTCCCCACATAAAAGGCATTGCATACACATGTTGCTAGATATGCTACTTCAATACTTCAGTGGTTAATAAACTGTCTAATTCCATACTCCTTGTGTGCATTAACATACCTAGTATGGGTCCTCTGTTGGGGGTCTGGTATGGCTTCCCATCTGTTGATTGCCTGACAATGTACCTCCCTCCTGCAAGTTCCAGCAAACTAATTTCCTGGTCAGTAGCATTTGCCAACAGAATCTCTTCCCGACATACACCAGGGGTTGCACCTAACTGTACCGGTCATAACAATAATAATTTTGATCACAATCTAAAACGGGCAAGCTGAAAACGTGCACCAAAAATAAAAACACAAAAGCAGTATATGTAACACTGCCACAAATCTTCCAAAATAAAATATAATAAAATATCTCAGCTAATCCACTCTTCCAGAACACCAGCTAATAAGTTTTCACTGCAATCTTTAAAATATTGGCACATTAACCTCTGAATTGATACAAGGAATCGAGTATTTCTATATCTTTATGTAACTGGAAACTTATAAGATACTATTAGATTTTATTTTTGTGTGAGTATCCAGTATGTCCTATTTAAAACCAAAGTGCCTATGATGTCCAGTTTTATTTAAACAGGAGTCATTCGCCGCTTCCAGCATGACTATCAGATCAGCCTTAATGCGGCTGCCCCCAGCGTGGCGCCCCCAAGAATATCGACTCCCTACGGGCTCCTCCACTGAATAGGACTCCGAGCATCCAGGGGGAATATGCAGGGTACAAAAAGATTGTCCTGAAAAAACAGCAGCACAGGAAAGACCAGAAAGATGCCGAAGGAGAAAAAACCCTCCCAGGTTTCTATAATATGAAATGCAGGAATTACTGCAGTTTACACAGGCAACAGTGGCATACCTGTTCTATACTTGGGGTAAGCTTTTCGGCACTCCTGCTTCTTCTCTTCTTCCTCAAATGAATTGAGTACAGCTGCCTCCATCTCCATCTCCATCCTCTTTCAACAGGAGAGTACTCCAATATTTTATAGAATCATTGGCAATATTGGGAACAATATTCCATAGGATAAGCTTGCTGCTTGTTAAGTCACACTGAAAGGGGACATTGCAAAAATAAAATTGAAATGCATGACGGTCTTTACTGAGTATTAAAAGCAATAATTGTATGCAATTGGTATACCAATGACCTTTACAGTGATTTGTTGAGGGACAGTGAGGCACTGATTGGAATCTATTAATGTTGCATTCCCCAGCCCTACCCTGATTTGCTTGCCTCACACTCTGCAGCTATGGCTCAGGTGGTCATTTGTGCTTCTTAGTATGGACAGGATAAAATTACAACCAGAGGCTACCTTTATGTAAAAAGAAAGATGTCATGGGCACTTATATTATTGGTGCTGCCAGAGTAGAAAAAGCTTGAATTGTCATGGGCGTGCATCGACAATCCTTGTTGGGGGGCATCATCACCTCAGGAAATGTAGACAGCATAACCACTCACCTGAGGCAAGTGATGCACCTGTCTCTGTTGCTGTGGCAGCATTGAAAGCGAGTTCTATGACACTTACTGCAACTCCTGCCCAGTTAATCCAAACACAAGTTTAAAACTGTGCCTCCATTATTCAGGCAGCTGTATTCGATACACGGCCCTCTGGGTACTGCATTTAATTCATGAATTGTCCCTCTACTGTACTGCCTAATGTTCAGCAAATGGCACAGGAGATTGGGGGTGCTCGTTAGCTCCTCACATGTGGGCATCTTTAGATTTGTCTCCGAACTACACAAGGAGCAATGTAACACCAAAACATTGATTGAGAAAATTAATCATGGCCTCCCTAAATCTCCACTAAAAAAACGCTATGGTAAGAGAGAAGGACAGAGCTGCTCATTCAGCAATGCAATATTTACACAGAATAGCTCACAACCTGCGATTGTGAAAATGCATTGAGACAGTGAGATTTTAAAATACTTTTATAATTAACACAAACGGATTAAATAAAGGTGAACAAGCAGCAACAGGTAAGGAAAATCAAATGCACTTATTTTAAAATAGTGTGTTCAGTCATCTGCATCGCATGTTTTAAAGAAGTGTGTTGACACATCAGCATCATATGTTTTAAGTAAGTGTGGTCATTCGTCTGCATCATTATGGTGTTATTTTTAAGGTTCTGATTGTTGCTGGGGCTCCTGAGTTGTATTTGTTTCTTCTGTAGTGGGTTCTCTGGAATTTCAGCATTAATGCCTTTGTCTATTTTTGTGAAGCATCTGGGTTTAATGCTAGTCCTTTTTCTTTTATTACTTTCAGTCTCAGGTTTATGCTTATATGACACTTACTGCAACTCCCGCCTAGTTAATCAGGTTTTTGCCTGTCTGTATCTGTCCGGTCAGGCTGAACACAGTTTAGTTCTCTAGTGGCTGATGTTGTATGTTTTAAATATGTGTGATGACATCGCATCATTATGGACATAGCAATGTCGGTAAATGGTGCTGCTGGATACAATTTTTTGGTAAATGAACATGGTCGAGAAATTGAATTCGGGAAGATCATTGTCGGCAAGTTGACATTAGGGCAGTAGTATGGATCCCCTTTTGGTTAATATCACAACATTTGCAGTGCCAGCATGGAAAATGACATCTCAGTTGTTGTGGTAGACAATGCCTTTTAGGTCTCACTACTGGCTGCCGTGAGTGTACAAGGTGGTCAGCTCAATACCAACCCCATTTGTAAACCATCCATGGGGGTGTACCAGATTCTTTCTCTAATGCAGATTCTGCCCTAAGAATACTCCATTTTTGTTTCAATTATCTGATAAATCTTTGCAGAAAATGGATCATAGGTTGTGACAAAATTCAGAATCTCACTATCTGGTTTCTGTCTTTCTATGTATTCAAGAAGGGTTTGCTGTGGCATATTCTCAACTACCTCTGTTGTCAGTTGTATAACTTTACTTCCATAGCCTCTAATTTGAACTGTAGTTGTCATTTCCTTCATATCCCTATGAAAATCTGAATCTGCACTGCAGTTATGCTTGAGGCACATAAATTGTGATTTTGGAATATTACTAATGTTGTGGTGGGATGACATCGTGTAGCATGCAAGATGATATTCCTATTTATATTTTTATAGTATAGGTCTGTTTCTATAGTACCATCAGCCAGCTAACGTATGTTAAGATTCAACAAACTGATCCTGTTTGACTTTGCCTGTACAGTAAACTTGAGATCTGAATTTGATAACTGTAAAGATTCCACAAAATCAGTAAGCTCATCTCTGGACCCCGGCCACACCATCAACACATCATCAATATTATGCCTCCGTAAATCAATTTTATCAAAAAACGGATTTACACTGTGGTCATATATCACCTCCTTTTCCCACTGTTCCAAGTAAAGGTTTGCTTAATCAGGGACAAATGTGGCCCCCATGGCTGTGCTCTTTACTTGGTGACAATATTTCCCTGGAAACAAGAACGCATTGCACTTCAAAATATATTCTAACACTTGAATCAGAAAATATTTCTGTCCCTCTCCCAAATCAGTGGCAGTATCCAGCCATACATGCACTGCCCTAAACCCTACCTCATGAGGAATGTTTGTATATAGTGACTCAATGTCCACAGAGACAAGGGGACACTCACTTTCCAACTGGAGGTCCCCCAGGAGGCACAATGCCTCAAATGTATCTTTAACGAAGAATGGTAAAGTTTTCACAATTTCCCTTATATGTGCATCTATATATTGTGATAGTAGCTCCATTAAGAAGCTAATGCCTGCCACCATTGGTCTACCTGGGGGACTCTCCAGATGCTCATGGATTTTAGGCTCAGTCACTGCCATGTTGCTGATACAAATGGAGGATAGAAAGAAGTAAATGCCTTAGCTGGGACTTGAACCTGGCTACCCAGAATACCATTCTGATTGTGCTAACCAGCTGCTTCACCCAGACAACAGGAACCAGGGCTCTCCCCGAGCACATTACTTTTTCTCAAATGCACAACCCAATGGCAAAACAAATATTTACTTGTAACAATCACACAGAAGTGTGGTGTGCATATTTATGGAACACATACAAACAGAGGTGAGAAAGAAGTAAGTGCCTCAGCTGGGAATTAAACCCAGGCCACCCAGAATACCATTCTGATTGCACTAACCAGCTGCACCACTTAGACAACTGGAACCTGGGCTGCTATGTAAAAGAAACATTTTGGCCAGAATTTGAAATGTGACAGCTGTCATATTCATGAGGTACTGTAAAGATATGGCTATGTTGAAATTATTGGGGTAAAATATTGAAAATTACCAAAGTTACAAGCCTGCATTCTCAAAATTTAACGTAGGCTCACAACTTTGTTGTTTTTCTTTTATATTTTACACTAAATTTTCAATGTAGCCTTCTTACGATGCCACCTCATGAACAATGGCAGAGAAAATTTTCAACTCCTGCTCATAAGGGACATATTTTTTTAATGTCATTGCAATTGTTCGTGAGGCAATGTTCCAAAGAATGCATATTGAAAACTTGAGCCCAAAATATGCAAAAATGGCCATGTTATGTCCCTAAGTTCAAAACACCATTGAAATTCATTGAACCACATACCTTTTTCTCAGTTCATGGTCTGGCTTTGTAGATCGAATATGTGTCTGCAGTCCAAAGATGATTATGGTGTTGGACCCCCCGCTGGGTAAGCAAGGGCTTGGAGGGGTGTGGGGTAGTGGGTGCTGAGTGGGAGGGTCATGTGGGGGGGGTGAAGAAATGGCTGCAAAAGACATTTATGGATGTTTTTCCTTGTACAGGATAAAAAAAACAAGGATTTCAAATCATGACACCCCCAGTGTCACTCTTATGTTTCTGTGGAGGGGGTCACTGAGAGGGAAGGTCGGGTGGGGGAATATTAAAAAACCACGAGGAGTCCTAATTGCGACACTGGAGGATTGGGCATCCCAGTGTCATTCTTATGTTTCTGGGTGTGTGTGTGATGGTGGGTGCTGTGAGGGAGGGTCGGGTTGAGGGGGATATCTATAATTAAAAAAACAAAAATTGGCAGTGCCCTGATTGCAATACTGGGGGACTGGGCACTTCCAGTGTCACTCTTATGTTTCGGGGGGGGGTGGTGGGCACTAAGAGGGAAGGTTGGGTGGGGGAATATTAAAAAAACAAAAAACAGAGGAGTCCTGATGATGACACTGGGGGCATGCTTATTCATTTAAAGGGATCAATTGGGCTCATTCATCATGACAGTGCTCAGTCAGGCTGCCAGCCATAGAGGTGAGTGGAGGGCTATACCGGTGGCCCGCTTGGGTCCTGAATGGGGGGGAGGTGGGTGGTGTCACTACCCGACAGGGTGAGGGGTCCACTAGACACCAGGGAAAGTTTTTTTTTTAATTAAATGATTAATGTTGGGGGTCAGTGTGTGGTCACTAATGGACAAGGCAGGATGGGGGTGAATCTGTGTGGGGGGGAATTATTCATATTGGGACGGGAATTGGCTCGGAGGGGTGGGACCACTAGAGAACAGGGAAATATTTTTTTTAATTAAATAATTAATATCAATTAATCTCAGTTCTACTCCCAATCTCCAAAGCCCTGGAATGAGCAGTCTATGACCAACTAAATGAACACCTCAATAAGTACCAAATCCAGTGCAAAGAACAGGATGGATTTCATAAGCTTCACAGCATGACCACCTAGGTTGAGTTCAGCAGATTAATACACAATGCTCTGGATCGATGACACTTGGTGGGGGCTACCTTTATTCACCTCACCAAGGCCTTTGACACAGTTAATCATAAACTTCTACTAGCACAACTGCAAGAGGCCACTGTGTCTCCCACCACTCTGAACTGGTTCCACAGCTCTCTTTCCGGCCGGGTCCAGCAGGTTAAAATTGGCAAAACCCTTTCTGACAGACAGAATGTTGGTACAGGCATCCCCCAAGGGTTTATATTAGGTCCTTTACTGTTCAGCCTTTTCTTGAACAATCTCCCCAAAGTTTGCCATGATAAAATTCTGTTGTATGTGGACAATGCCATTTTCTATTCTACCCACCCTGACCTCGCCTCCCTTGAACAAAGTCTCCAGTGTAATTTCAATCTGATTGAAGACTGGTTTACTGATGTATGGTTACTACTCAATTACAAGAAAACAAAAACTATCTTTTTCTCCTCATATCACCACAGAAATAAATCAGCCGAACTAACTATTCACGACAAACAAAATGAAACTCTGGTGATGGTACACAGTTTCAAATACATTGGGGTTACACTGGATAACACATTATCATACACACAGCATGTTGACTATGTCTCCAAGACTGTGTGCAGGAAAACTGGGCAACTATATAGGCACAGATAATGCCTCACTCCCAATGCCCTTAAACTAGCAATAACCTCCTCAGTGCTTTCCATAATAGATTATGGCCTCATCCTCTATGGCTCAGCTCCAGAATCAGCCCTGAAAAGAATTGCCACTGCCCTAAACAAGTCATGCCATCTAATCCTCTGGATCCTGTTACTAACCCACATTTGTAACCCCTACTCACTCAGAGGCTGGCAGAACTTTGACAATTGTATCCAATACCAAATCCATCTCTTGGCCAAGAAAGACACATTTTGTCTTACCCCACCAAGTGTCGGCTCCATGCTGTATCAATCAGTCCCTTCCAGGCTGACCAGAGGATCCCTCAGTATTCAATACAAAGTCCCTTCCCGTTGAATGACCCAAGGGCAATGGTCCTTTATCTACTGTGAGCCAAAGTGGCTTAACTCACTCCCAGCTGACCTCCTTGCAGAATCTAAACTAGGGCCTTTCAAGAAAAAACTCCATTTCCACCTCTCTAGCTCCATGGCTTGCTCATGCTCCTTAGATAAATGATCCCATGGCAAAGGTCAATGAATCTGCCTTACCAGCACTATGACCCTTGCCTGTCTATTTACCTCCATCCACCACTCCCACTTTATCCATCCTTTTCATTGCCCCCCCCCACACAACCACCTCAAGGCTCCCAAACTCCCTAAATCATCTTCCTGGTCTCCACCCCTTTGTCAACAACATTCTGCCACTCTGCTCTTTACTCTGCCTTAACCCTCCTCCTCCCACCTTCATATATACCACCCCATCCCTACTGTCTCTGCAAATCTCCCTAACCCCCTCCACCCACCCACTATCACCTCACTCTGTGCCTCCGCTTTTCCCCTTACCACCCCCATTGACTCCCCCATCAGCTATATTCTGCTGTCTCCTTACCTCACCAGCAACCCAGCCTTTCTCTGAACCCTGTTTGCTGACAATGCAAACCTTGATTTCGCTGATTCCCTGCTTGGACTTCTACTCTTGCACTGACAAAGGGCATTTGGTCCCTCCGGCCTTCTGCCCTGAATCTTGCTGCTCTCTTTCTTCACTCCTCTCTTTACCAAGCACTTTAATTTTTACCTTGCCTTCTCACAACAACATCTCTCTAATCAAAATCTGTAGCCTTTCATATCTGTATCTTGACTTGTCAGCTCAAATACTTGCCTACTTGACTGTATGATTATAATGTATCTATATATGTTCTATCTTTTGTACTTACAACTTGACTATATGTTAACTGTATGTATTTTATCCTTCATGATGTGGAACCTTTGCAAATGAGTTTCCAGCTCAAAGGTTGTAATGTGAGACTTAAATAAATAAATACCTGTTGAGGGTCAGTGTGTGGTCACTAAGGGATGATGCAGTCTGCGGGTTAATCTCGATGAGGGGGTGGTAATTTTTCATATTGGACAAGGGATCAGCCAGGGGGGTGGGACCACTAGACACCAGAGAAAGTTTTTTTTTATAAGTAAATGATTAATTTTGGGGGTCAGTGCATGGTCACTAATGAATGAGGCAGGATGGGAGTGAGTCTTGGTGAGGGGGGGATTATTCATAGTGGGTTGGGGATTGGCCAGGGTGGTGGGACCACTAGACAGCAGGTATCATTAGCCAGGAAGAACTAGGGGGAGAAATATTTTTTGCTATTTTTAAATAGTAAATGGATTTTCAGCCCCCTTCAAATACACACATTCCCTCAAATTTTGTGAAATATTTTGCAGGATGAAATTCCCAATTTTGCAGGAATTACTGATGAAAGTTAATTTCACTGCATCTCTAATTCTAGGCAGGGATGGCATTGATCAAAGATGGGAAAGACAGCAGTAGAGAGGGTACTCAGGGGCTCAGGATCCTGAAGGTGGACAAGTCACCATGCCCAGATGGTCTGTACCCTAGGGGGCTAAGGGAGGTTGTCCAGTTCCTGGAATAACCACTAACAGACCTTTTTAACCACTCCATTAAAATAGGTGTAGCTTCAGCAGACTGGAGGGAGGCCAGTGTGATCCCTTTCCACAAGTGTGAGAGTAGAAAAGGCCACGAGAACTACAGGCTGGTCAGTGTGATCTTGATCCTGGTGAAAACTGATAGAAACCATTTAAAAATAGCATATAGTGGAATGGCTAGAGACTAGTGGGCTCTAGGACAAGAGGCAGCATGGGTTAATGTTAGACAAGGTATGCCAGAGAATCTTGATAGACGTCTTTAATTGAATCAATCATTGTTTATTTTACCAGGTGAAGCACCATTGAGGAAGCTCATTTTCAAGGTGGATCTGGACAAATGCACATAAAAGTAAACAATATACAAAGGAAAAAGCTGGGTGTACAATCAAGGAATACAATTTGTAAGAAGACATAAAACATGGTACAGTATTAGGCAAGATTTATACAGGCAAATATGCAAGAGGCTAACAAAAAAATATTGTCAATATACATTATTATACAGTATGTACATGAACAGTTTAGGAAAAAGGGGAAGGAGGGGTGATAGGGAGAAGAAGGGAGAAGGAGTGATAAAAAGGGAATCACAAGGCCTGGGGACGGATGTCTGACACTCATTTCACTGACCTTCGGAGAGGTGGAGCAGTTACAGGATTCTATAAAGGAATGAGAGAATAGTTTTTTGAAGGAGGAGAAGGTTGTTGGGGCAGCCAGCTTCAGAGTTTTTTTGCAATTTGTTCCATAGGTGAGGGAGTACATAGCTTATTGATGCTTTACCAAAATGTGAATTAACTTAAGGAATGTATAAGGAGAAAAATGAGAGGCTGCACAACGAGTAATTGCCTACAGTGAAAAGGAGCAAGCAGTCAGAGATATACTGGGGAAGCTTATGCATGATAGCTGTAAAAGTTGAAAAGGCAACATTTGTTTGCCTTCTGAACTTGAGGGATGTCCAGCCTACTGCGGCATGCAGACAGCAGTGGTGGGAGAAGTATGGTAGACAAAGCCTTGGCCATGGAGGAAGATGATGAAGTCCAATAAGGGTAGAAAGGTGGTTTGGACCAGTCTTTTTTGGTGTTTTGGGATAGAAGATGCTTGATCCAGAAGAAAAGG
Source organism: Neoceratodus forsteri (assembly GCA_016271365.2). Classification (NCBI taxonomy): domain Eukaryota; kingdom Metazoa; phylum Chordata; order Ceratodontiformes; family Ceratodontidae; genus Neoceratodus; species Neoceratodus forsteri. The sequence goes on from CM057450.1 coordinate 1,374,235,098, forward strand.
CCCAGTCTCTGTGTTAGCTTCTTTGAGAATTCCTCAGTATGGTCAGAGAATGTAATCTTGTGGTCTATCCAAAGCCCCAGATATCTAAATTTTGTCACATATTCAATAGGTTCTCCCAGAAGCGATAGAATCTATGGAGTCAAGCTATGTATAGAAGGTTTTTGACCTATGGCAGAAGGTGAGAAAAGTATGGCCTTCATTTTTATTGGGTCACAAAATCAATTGATAAGGGCCAGACAGTAAGAATACTATATCTGGGCTTTAGCAAGACCTTTGACTTTGTGCCCCATGTGAGATTTGTGAAAAGGATTAAGGGTCTGTGGATGGGGAGACAAATTACTTAGGTGGATTAGAAACTGGCTGGGGGAAGAACTCAGAGGGTAGTTGTCAATGGAGAATATTTAGGGGTTAAGGAGGTCTCTAGTGGGGTAACAGAGGTGCTGATTCTGGGGCCAGTCCTTTTTAATATATTCATCAGACATTTATTAGAGGAAATCCAGAGTTAAATCAGTTGCATATGTTAAAAAAAAACAACTGGTTGCTTGATTGATACAGCAGTGGAAATACAGGAAATGAAAACAGACCTGAACAGACTGGAAAAGTAGTCCAAGATATGGCAACATAAATTTAATGTCATTAAATGCAAAGTCATGCACAGGGACAAAAGAAATTCAGAAGCAGAGTACTGGCGGGGGGAAGAAGCAGACATTATAGGAAAGAAACTTGGGAATCATTTAGTGAAAGTTTGCATTCCCATGCCCAATGCCTGAAGGTTGTGGAGAAAGCAAATAGCATGCTGGAGTGCATAGGAGGGGGTGCTAGCAGAAGGAAGGAAATTGCTACTACTGTACAAATCCTTGGTGAGACCTCACCTGGAATACTTCCTCTCTTCCCATCTTCCTCCTTCCCTCACCTGAACACTATATCCCATTCCCTTTCCTTTCCCTCCAGGAAAACTACTGCAGGACAAGCTGCCTTCTCAGATCATTCCCTCAGTTCTGGTCATCTTTCCTCCATCTGTCTGCCCAACCTCTTTCTTCTTCTTCCTCAGTTCCCTTCTTTGTGACTTTACTATCTCCACCAGCAACTACACCTGACCCCTCGCATTAGCATCCTCCTTCCCCCTTCCCTGTTTTTTTTATGTGCCCCCCTCAGCTTGGAGCAATTTTCTGCCCACCCTATGCCCCAGTCTGTGTGGTGTTAATTTGCACCTAATATGTGTTCACATCTGGAAACATATTGCACCTGTACCTTACTGTACAGTATTTGCTTTCATTAATCCTGCAACTTTACACAGTCTGGTGGTAAGAATCTGCTCCTAGTCTGGTGTTTGAACCTGGTAGTGTATTGCACTTGTACTTTATTTCCATTGCCCTTGTATCTTTTATTTTGAGTTGTGCTGGTCTACCTGTTAGAATATCATGATTGCTCAAGTGTAATATGTTTTATTTTGTTACTGTTGCAATACTGTATTTTATATTCTCTTGCAACTGTTGTATTGTTTACTCCCTCACCCTCCTTACCCTCACAAGGACACATCTAGAAATGAGCTGTTACCAGTTCTGTATGTCTCTCATGGTTAAGACTTTTGATGGAAGGAAAGAAAGAAAGAAAGAAAGAAAGAAAGAAAGAAAGAAAGAAAGAAAGAAAGAAAGAAAGAAATACTGTACATACATACATACCTACATGCAACTGTGTGCAATTTTGAAGCCTGTAGCTAAAGAACAGGGGCCTCTTGGAGGCTGTTTGGAAGAGAGACACACAGAAGGTTTAGGGGCAGCAGGTGAATATGTATGAAGAGTGGCTATGTAATTGCTGTATACACACACAAGAGGCCAAGAGGGAGAGTGGGACATGACTGAGACCTTTAAGCACCTAAGTGGTATTAGTAAATTGGACAGCAGCACACTGTTTACAAAAAGTAAGGGCAAGTTAACAAGAAGACATGGAAACTGTGGCAGCAGGGATCTTTAGGAGGTAAGGAGTTTTTATTTTGTGCAGACAGGATTATAGAAAAGTGAGATGCATTGCCAGATGATGTGGTTGGTGCAGAGTTTGCCACCAGTTTCAAACACAGGTGAGATAAGCAAGGTAAAGGTCCGAATCAGAGGAGGGTTGGTGGCAGTCAAGGGAATGAGATGAATGGAATAGGCAGGGGGTGTCAAAATGAGTCAGGGCCATTGGTAGACTAGCTATAGTTCAGCATTAGGCTAAGTGTGGATGAAGGCAACTACTTAACAGGCTCAATGGGGAAATTCAGCCTTTTTCTGGTGTTTTATTTTGTAAACTTTAACAGTGAAAAGTTTAAGTACAATAGTGTGCACTCATAGCTGCAACATCATCATAAATTATTATAGACAGGACCTTCATTCTAGTCTTTTCAATATTTAAGTTTAGAACATCTTGTTCAAACCTCTCATAAATCTGGGTACTGTCATTTATCTACCTTAGTTAATAATTCTAATACACATTTACTCAATTTTCTCTTTCTCATCACTTATGAAATTATGTCAATTGATTTGTATCAGAAAGCAGGGAACCAACCCTGTGCCAGTGCCCTTTCCATTGGGAGCCATATCCTTCCATATTTTTCCATTTGTCCCTTAACCAAATATTGAGTTCTCTCCAGTTTCATGCAGGTTGGAAGCAAGTTTAAACAGACGGCTGCAGTAAGGGCATCCTCTAGTCTCAAATTTTGCATGATGGCTCACCTCATCACCACCATGCCCAGCCCGCCACAATGGTTGTTTTCCAGGTCAGGTTTTTGTCCCCTCCCCCCCCTGACATCCCCAAAAGGACCTCGATGGGGTCCATTTGTAATGGGACTTGGAGTGCCCTGGTTAAGAAAGTCAAGATACCTTTCTAAAACCCCTGTAATTTATGACCTCCCCACATCATATGTTAAAAAGTACCTTCTTGAGTCAAGCATTTGGGGCATAAGTCGGATTTCATTGAATTTATTCTATGGGCCAGGACTGGTGTGAAAAAAGTGTGCATCAGAACATTGTACTGGATGGCCCTTAACCGGTTATTGACAGTACACTTTAATACATTTTTTAAAATATTTTCACAGTCTCCCCTCATTAGACTTGCATCCAGAGTGTCTGCCTCCCATCGCTTCCTTATTTTTTCAAGTGGGTATGGGAGATCCCCCAGAAGTAGCCTATAGCATCTACTCAGAGGTTTAGATGTGCCAATCTTGGGGTGGTCCACAAAAATCTCCTCAAGGGATGTGTGTGTCAAAATCACCTGTTCCTGGTGTTTCTCAAACCAGGTCTCAACCTTAACCTTAAGCCTGAGGTAAAGAAAATAATGTGTGGCATTGAGGCCGAACTTACTTGTCAGGTCCACAAACTCTCTTACTTTCCCATTTGCTAATAGCTGGCTCAATTGAGTGAGACCTCTCACTCTCCATTGTTTCAAGCTGTGAACCTCTGCCTTTTTCTGTTGTTAATATCCACTATACTGTATGTTTCTATGTTTGAGCACTCAACAGACAGGAATGAGGGACCATTATAGTGCCTGTAGGGCTAATTTTAGGACAGAAAATAGATATTTGAACATTTCTCAACAATGCTACTAGAGATCTTGAATTTCTCAATAATGTTATAAGAGAAGGATGAAATAACTTGCTTTTAAACAAAGCAAACTGAAGCTGAATGTTAGATGCTTCCATAGTATTGAATACATATCTTGTTACAGCTCTGCTTTTCTCTGTAGTATTAACCATTCTGATTATTATTTCTTTCAACTTGCCTGCTACAATTGATTTGAGTCTCTGAGTTCAAAATTAGAATCCCTCACTTTAGGCTTTGTTGCAAATAAGGTTTTCTGATTATTCCAAAAATGAATCTGTCAGAAATGTTGCCTATAAGAAAGGAAGTGAATTTAAGCATAAAATGCAGAATTTTACTTCTAACACTAATATTTTTATTCTGTAAACAAAGAAAGAATTGGGGACATAAGTAATATAGATAAAAATAGTAGTCAAAGTCCTGCGGTTACAGCATGCCACCAAAAGGTGGTTCTCATTTCTCCAGTGATCAATATAGCACTTTCTGTTTCTGTATAGACTGCGCACATTGCATCCAACATGCACTGTTTTATAAAAGCATAACAAGTAACAGACCTATTCAATCAATATTTTAATAGTAAAATAATTTATTCATAAGGATATAGCTAAAAAATACAATTGAAAATATACTGTTGGAATTTTGTCTTGAACTTTAGAACAATTTTTTATGCAGTTGTCTAAGTGCATTGTGCGTCATACCCAACATCATGTGCTTTTAATTATGTGCTATATATACATCTCAATATTTGATAAACACATGTCAGTATTATCATATTTTCAGTATGTGCTTTAGCAATGTTGGTGTACTGGTATACTTTATGTACTATTCATTTCAGTAGAGTATACATACTACAATTACTTTGCAATAATACAATGTCTTCAAGCACTTTCAAACGCCATAATGCAAGTGTGATAATACACATACAGCAGCCCTGCACTGAAATAAACAATTTTGGGACTATCAAGCCATTCATTATAGAATGCAGATTGTTGCACGAAGGCATGTCAAGCCATGCCATGTTGTGCAAGCACCACATCCCCCTTTCTTTTATTTTACAGTATTCCTATACCTGGGGCCTGTACCTCCTGCAACAGCTTACAGTGGCTTTATTTGTCATACCCAGTAGTCTAGTGCCCCAACCCCTCAAGTATGCCAAAGTAATCTCCAAATAGAACACAAAAATCTCCAGTGCTGCTGCAGTCATGACAATGACCCCAAGGTTAGAAACCTGAAGTAAGTCAGGGGCATCTTAGAACAACTCCAGTTTCAAGTACAGTACTGTACAATATCAGTGACTGCTATACATAGGGTAATATGGAAGGCTAGAAGCCCAGCCTGAGGAAGAAACAACATTAGCCTCCAGTCACAGACATGTATGCCATTACCACTTCCATAGTAAAGATTTTACAGGGCCAGTACAGTGATGGTAGTGTGAATGGTTTGCTGCCCCCTGCTGTCTACTGTTATTACTCACACTGCTCCCTTACCTCTGCTACTGTACTAATTGAGGTACATACATCACTTCACTGCACTGCTCCACTAGGCACGGACTACAATAATGTTTACAGCTGCAGTGGGCAGAGCCTGCAGCTGTCTTGCAATCATTTAAAAAAATAAGTGACCAGATCTGACCCAACAACAAAGTTGGAGTGACATCATGATCTCTCCACAAGTAGGAGCACTCTGCTGCATAGATTGTCATTTGTTTTGCCCCACCACTCCTTGTGGATGCAACACTTAATATTTCCTGTGCCCAAGATGGCCAGTGGAGCTCAATGTGCATGTGTGAGTAGCAGTGCATGCGCCACCAGTCTTCTTGGGCATGGAAGACTGTTCCACTGTGAGCTCAGTTTTGTACACACTGAGAGAGAGAGAGAGAAAGAGAGAGAGACACACACACACACAGACAGACCAGGACCTGACACAGTATTCTTCACTGCAACTGTCTCACTCACCTCTCTCATGTTCTACAGCACTGCTTTGTGGAGTTCCAACCCCTTAGTTCAGCTGGATGCTTGGCTTTAGGGCTTCCGAGCCTGAAGGGAGGGTGACCAGCAACCTTTAAACTTTTATTTGTGAGCTCCCATCCTTCTGCACAATGCATGTAGCCATAGAGGGGAAGGGGGGGAGAGGGGGAGAGAGGGAGAGAGAGACCGCAACTCATCTGTGACAGTGTTTCTCCTGTGGGTCTCTCATGCTCCCATTTCATTCCCACAGCACTCCTACAGGTATTCCACATCCTTTCCCCTAAACGGCAGCTCTGTTTGTCAGGGCCTTCAATCCCAAAAGGGGTGGATAGCAAAAGGGAGAACTTTCCTACCGGCTCCAAGGTGGATCGGCTGCCTGCAGAAGAAATCACCCACTTTAAAAGATGCTCCATCTCAGGAGTGCATATCTTGCTTGTGAGCTGTTCGGCTCATTTGGGTAGCATATTCTCTTTAGGGCTTTTAAGCACACAGGGGGAGAGGCTAGCAAAAGTAATATCCTGTCACAAGCTCTAATATGGAGTGGAAGCCTTCCTATAAAGTGCTGCTCTGTGAGACGCTCACTTTTGGAAGTGTAATTCATGCAAGGGAGCTGAAGGCTTGTTTCAGGCAGCCCACACAAAGGAAAGAAGGAGAAATTTAAATGAAGTAAATCCTTTCCCTACTTCACGCACTGCAAATTAATCAAGTCAGCACCACCACCCTAGTGTGTACCAGCTGTACTACTAAATACTTTCTCCATTAAAGGAGGAAGACAAATCCCAAGTTTCATTTATGACTTAGCCTGGAGGGAAATGGTTTTCTACTGTGTTTCCCTCCAGTGCTTCTATGTTGGGGCACCTTCTCTTTTACTGTCACTAAATCTGGCTCCTTTACACCACAGCAGAGCTTTCTCATTTTCAATAGTCATACCCCCAATAGTGTTGCAGCCTTCCCAGATAGTCACACAATCATACACCTTATTTCTATATTCATACCTCCGATAGTGTTGCAGCCCACCCAGATATTCACACAATGTTATTTATTTTTAGGGCTGCAGTGGGAGGAGCCCTGCAGACCTTTTGATTTGAGAAAAAAGGACTCTGTATTCTTTCTGAGCAAATAACATATTGGACTTGCATTACAGTCGCCTCCGCGTCCATGAAGCAGTCCACCATGTTATCTCTACCGGTGCAGCACTGCACTATTTTAGAGTGCCGGCAGTCATGGCAAAACACAGCACACTCCATCATGTCTAAGATGGCCATCCCACTCTACTGTGCATGCACTAGCAGTCACGCATGTGCAGTAGCATGTGGCCACCATCTTGTTCACAGCAGAGTGGGCCGTGTTCTGCCATGACTGCCTATCATATATATATTTTTTTATATTATAACAATCCCCCCACCCGACTTTCCCTCTCAGCACCCACTACCCCACACATCTCCCAGAAGCATATCTGTGACACTGTGCTGTGCCCAGTCCCCCAGGGTTGTCATTCGGGATCATCGGTCTTTTTTGTGACACTGGGGATCACAATCCTACAGTATCATGATCGGGGATTGTGTTTCTTTTTTGTATTTTTTTTTTACCTGTAAAACAAAAATGGTCCATCCATGTCTTCCTCCCGCATAACTGTGTCACTTGGAATGCCCGATCCTCCAGTACCATGATCAGGAATCGTTGGTCTCTTTTTTTTCTCCACCTGTAAAAAAATTGGTCCTTTGATGTCTTTTGTGGCCATTCCTTACCCCCCACCTGACCCTCCCACTCAGCATCCACCCCCCCGCACCCCCCAAGTCCTTACTTACCCATCATGGTCCAACACCGTAATCCTCTCTAGACCGCAGACATGTCTTCACTCTTCAAAGCCGGACCGCAAACTAAAGACACAGGTATGCATTTCAATGTATTTCAATGGGGGGGGGTTGAACTTAGTGCCATAAAGTAGGCATTTTTACATACTTTTGGCCCAGATTTTCAACATGCCTTCTTTGGGACCCCACCTCATCAAAAATGTCACTGGCATTAAGCAGCTCTGTCCTGAAAGGTGATTTTGTGGTCCCTGCATGCACCTTTCAGGCAGGAGTTGAACATGTTATCTGCCCTTGTTCATGAGGTGGGGTCATAAGAAGGCTATGTTGAAAATTTGTTGTACAAATATTGAAAAATAAAGTTATGAGCCTACGTTTTGCAAATGCAGTCTCATAACTTTGGTACCTTTCAATATTTGTATCCCAAATTTACAACATAGCCATATCTTTACAGCACCTCATGACTGTGATAGATGTCATTTTTCAAATCCTGTCCAAAATGTTTGTTTTTTTACATCCTGAAAAGTGATTTCACATTCCTGGCATGAAATCACCTTTCTCACACCAGTTGAAAATGTTCTCTGCCCTTGTTCGTGAGGCAGGGTCATAGAAACTTAGAAACATAGAAATATAGAAACTGACAGCAGATAAGGACTGCAAGGCCCATCCAGTCTATGCTGAAAATTTGGCACAAACATATTAAAAAAACAACCAAGTTATAAGCCCATGTAGAACGCTGGACATTTTCAATATTTTTACCCCAAATTTACAAAATAGTTATCTCTTTACAGCACCTAATGAATGTGACATCTGTCACGTTTAAAATCCTGGCCAATATGATGTTGTTGTTTTTTTCTTCCTTAAAGGTGATTTCGTGGTCCCTGCACAAAATCACTTTTCAGCCAGGAGTTGAAAATTTTCTCTGCCCTTGTTCATGAGGTGGGGTCATAAGAAGGCTATGTTGGACATTTGGTGTAAAAACATTACAAAACAAAAACGTTATGTGTCTACATTGATTTTTATGAATGCAGGCTCATAAGTTTGATAATATTAAATATTTTTACCCCAATTTTTCAGAAGAGCCATTTCTTTACAGCACCTCATGTGACAGCTGTCATTTTCAACTCCTGCCCAAAATGTGATTTTGCATCCCGAAAGTTGATTTTGCAGTCCCTGAACAAAAACACCATTATGCCAGGAGTTGAACATTTTGTCTGCCTGTCTTCATGAAGCAGGGTCATAACAAGGCTATGTTGACAATTTGGTGTAAAAATATTACAAAACAACAAATGTATGAGCCTGTGTTACATTTTGCAAATGCATACTTGTAACTTTGTTAATTTATAATATTTTTACCCCAGATCTCTCAGCTGCAGCCCAATCTGCTTTGACCAGAGTTTGTTTCTATAGTCATACTCCAGATAGTATTGCAGACCATCCACATTTTCACACAATGTTACACCTTTTTCTATAGCCTTACCCCCAATAGTGTTGCAGCCCACCCAGATATACACACAATGTTGCATCTTTTTTTCTGTAGTCATACCCCAGATAGTGTTGCAGTCCACCCAGATATTCACACAGTGTTACACCTTTTTATCCATAGTCATACCCTGGATAGTGTTGCAGTCCTCCCAGATATTCACACAGTGTTACACCTTTTTTCTATAGTCATACCCTGATACAGCACTCTCCAGTAATCACACAGTGTTAAACCTTTTTTCTATAGTCATACTGCCAATAGTGTTTCAGCCATCCCAGATATTTACACGTTTCACCTTTTTTCTATAGTCATACTCCAGATTGCTTTGCAGCTCTCCCAGATTGTCATACAATGTTACACCTTTTTTATAGTCATACCCCTGTTAATGTTGTAGTCCACTCAGATATTCATACAATGTTACACCTTTTTTTCTATGGTCATACCCTGGATAGTGTTGCAGCCCTCCCAGATATTCATATCTTTTTATGGCTCCATTGGCAGAGTCTGCAGCCATCTTTTACAATATTCAGTCACGATGGGCCCTGTGCATGAATGAAAATGTTACCTACACATCGTGTATCCAAGGTGCATAGGCAACCTTAAGTGTGAATGCCACGCAGCAGGGGTCCCCCAGCAGCATTCACCTAGGGTGCGTAAGGCACTTATGTTCCCACCTCCCTAGCCACACAGGCAACTCTGCACTGAGGGCATGTCAGGGGCATGCCTGCACTACATGGTATTCACTAAGCTGTGTAGTGCCAGGCACAAGGGGTGCCAGTTATGCCAGCCAGTATCCAGGCATAACCTGGCATGCACCCCTGTATTCTTTATTCATCAGGCATGGTGGTACTGGGCTATGGACCTCTGTGCTGCCCCAGCCCACTAGGCTGCTGGGGAGGGCTGGGGCAGTGGATCAGGCAAGTGCCTGGTAAGAGTCTAAATGTTACTGCTTTACATGACTTGCCCCTGAGCTGTGCACCCACCACATGGGCTCAAGGAATTCACTGTGGGACCTGGGATGGGCATCCAATCGGATGCCTGCCTGGGTCTGTGGCTTCACCCTTGACTGCCTCACTTGATTCTGTGCACCAAGGGGGTGGGGTCACGATCAGTCACTCCATGGGTGCATGCAGTTATTCATCCTGAAATGTGATTTTGCAGAGGAACTTCACCATTCTGTGCCACAGGTGCAACACATTTCAGGCAGGATATGAAAAATTACAGCTGTACTGTTAAAAAGGAGATGCACAAAAATGGCAATGTTGAAAGCCTAGAGTGAAAATACGAACATACAAACATACGAAATTTGCCAGCAGATAAAGGTCTAGAGGTCTATCAAGTCTGCTCGAATGTGCAGCTAGCACCCCTTATTCTGCAGCTGCCCCTCCCTTCCACCCTTCCCCTTCATTAACCCTCCACCTTGTCCTGTCCCATCCTCATTTGAAGCAGTCCACTGTTCTGCTGCATGACCTTCAGCAGGTAGCGCATTCACCCAGCCACCACCCTCTCTGTAAAAAAGTATCTCCTCATCTCCCTCCTGAACCTTCCTCGCTCCAGTCTTATATCATGGCCCCTGGTGTCCCTCCTCTCCCTTACTTTGAACAGCCCCTCTGTACCTGTCTTGTTTATTCCTTTCATGTATTTAAACATTTCAATCACGTCACCTCTGTCTCTCCTCTCCTCCAGTGAGTACATGTTCAACTCCTTCAACCTCCTCTCGTATGATAAGTCCCCAGCCCCTTAATCATCTTTGTCACTCTCGCTGCACCCCTCCAGTAACCCAATGTCACTCTTCAATCGAGCGCCAGTACTGCGCAGTACTCAGGTGTGGTCTAACTAATGACCCTATACAGTGGCAGAATCACCTCCTCCTCCTCGAGGATATACCCTTGCAATACAACCCAGCATTTTGTTGGCCTTTGCAGCTGCCTTCCTACATTGTGCTGAGTTGTTCATTGACCCTGAATGAGCACACACAGATCCTTCTCCTCCTCAGTCTGGGCTAGCTGCACTCCCCTAGCTGGTAACTCCTCCTTGGGTTCTTCATCCCAAAATGCAGCACCTTGCACTTTTGGCATTAAAGCCCAGTTGCCAGGTGTCTGACCAGGTTTCAAGCTTTGCCAGATCATCCTGAAAACCCTGCCATCCCCCTAGGTCATCCACCACCGCGCCTACCTTGGTATCATCAGCAAACAGACTGATCTTGCTCTTGATGTCCTATGATATGTCTGCAATGAATATCCCAAACAACACTGGTCCCAACACCGGCCCTGTGGAATACCACTCGTCACTGCCCTTGGGTGTGAGGCTCCCCACCACCACCACCTCTGTTGCCTTCCCTGCAGCCAGTTTCCTACCCATCTCACCAGATTTGCACCCGCCCCTGTGCCTACTAACTTCCTTCCCAGCCTTCCATGTGGCACTGGGTCAGATGCCTTACTGAAGTCCAGATACAGGACATCCACTGCATGGCCCCTGTCCAGTTGCCTAGTTACCCAGTCATAGAATTCGACCAGGTTGGTTTGGCAGGATCTGCCATGTATGAAGCCATGCTGTCTGCTGTCCTGTAGTCCTTTGGCCTCTAGGAGGGCACCAGCCTCTCCTTCAGGATAGTCTCCATTAGCTTACCCACGATGGATGTGAGGCTCACTGGTCTGTAGTTTCCCAGTTCATCCTTGGGGCCACTCTTGTGAAGGGGCACCACAAGAGCCATCCTCCAGTCCAGAGGTACACACCCCAAATGTAGTAAGGCATTAAATAGGTTGGCTAAAGGTCCTGCAAGGACCTCTGCCAGCTCCTTCAGTACCTGGGGTGGATACCATCTGGGCCTGGTGCCTTGTCCACCCTCAATGCCTTCAAACCCTCTCAAACTCTGCTCTCCATGATTTCCCCATCTGTCACCACTTCCCACCCTGCTTCTGCCATTTCTCCCACCTTGGGTGTCACCCCCCTCTTCTCTTTGGTAAATACTGAGCAGAAGTACTCATTTAGTGCTTCCGCCTTATCGCACCCTGCTTCCACCCAACCCCCCTCCTTCCTAATCCTTACTATGTGGTCCTTACAGCTCCTTTTCTCCCTGATGTACTTAAAGAAGTCCTTCTCCCCCTTCTTAATGCCTTGTGCCAGCCTGAGTTCCGTAGATGCTTTGGCTCTAACTACCCTTGTCACCTCCTTCGATTCTGTCAAGTACTCCTCCTGTCCTCCCCCTCCCTGTTTTCTTGTACTTCCTAAAGGCAGCTCTTTCCTCCTTAACTTTCCATGACCTCCTTGCTCAACCAGATCAGTTTCTTAGCCCTAGCCTTCTTGCTCTGGGCTTTGCAGCAGGTTTTGGTTGCCTCCACTATCCCCAGCTTTATGAGCTCCCACCTCTGGTTAGTGTCCATACTAGATTGAATTCTGGCCAGGTACCCTTTTACCACTTCCCCCATCCTCCCAAAGTTGGCCCTCCTAAAGTCCAGCACTATTGTGCCAGATTCCACTCCTTCCTTGCCCATATCCAATGTGAGCCATACTGAGTGGTGGTCACTCCCTGACAGTGGTTCCTTCACTGTAAGTTCTCTCACAAAGTCCCCATTTGCCAGCACAAGGTCAAGGGTATTCCCTAACCTGGTTGGTTCACTGATCATTTGCAGCAGGAAGCTGTCCTGGAAGGCATCCAGCAGTACCTGCTCCCTTCTGTTCCTGGTTGTTGGGGTGCTCCAGTCCACTCCTGGCATGTTGAAGTCCCCCACAGTCACCACACTACCCTTCTCACAGGTCCTCCTGATCTGTCCCACTAGTTCCCTGTCTAACTCCTCCGTCTGAGATGGTGGCCTGTACACCACTCCCATTCTAAGAATCCTCTTCTTGGAATCCTGTATTTGCATCCAAAGTGACTCCGTACTGCCCTCCTCCCCTTCCTCCCTTACACACTTCAGTCCTAAATATTAAAATTAGTGAAATTAAGAGCGTGCATAGAAACTGCACAATGCACACTTGTAACGCAGTCATTTTGGGGAAATTTTCACCAAATTTGCAACATTGGCTTTTTGGGATCCCACCTCATGAACAGTGATACTGTCTTTTTGTTTCTTGGTCCCGAAAAGTGATTCTGCACAGCGACTGCAAAATCACCTTTTGGGATGAGTAACAAAATAACAGTGACTGTGCTCTTGAGGTGGGGTCCCAAGAACCCCATGTTGAAAATTTGGGGCCAACATTCACAAAAATGGCTGATTTATCAACATAAGTTGAAAACCCTATTGACTGCCTTTATACCATGCTTATCTTTAATCCTTCAGTTTGTGGTTCGGCTTTGAAGAGGGAAGATATGTCCTGATCCAGAGAAGATGACAGTGTCAACCTCCGAAGGTAATTATTGAGTAAGGGGGTGCAGGGAAATGAGTGTTCAGTGGGAGGTGGGGTTGGGGAGGAGGAACTGGGGAGCTCTGATGAGGGACCATTTTCTTTTTTTACAGTTGAAAAAAACAAAAGACATCGGGGACAGTTTTCTGTACTTACAGGGTAAAAAAACATAAATTTGGGCACACTGGGGTGGGCTCCCAGTGTGCCACATGAGTTTGACATGGTACATGATGCTGACACAGGAATTGGGCACCCCAATGTTGGCACGAGGAACATAAAAATAAAGGTTGGCACACGGGGGTGGGCTCCCAGTGTGATGCATGAGATGGGGGGTACATGATACTGACATGGGGAGTGGAGGGAGCAGAGAGAACAGCAGCAGTGGGAGGGAGTGAAAGGGTTTTCTTTGCTTCTTATGCTGCGAGGGAGCGGGGAGGACATGAGCAGTGGGAGGGTGCAGGAATAATGCCACCTGAAAGATGGCAGCAATGATGCAACTGTGCATGCATGGCACTTGCACATGCATAGTTGCAGTGAATGACATTCTGCCATTCACAAGATGGCACCACCAGCAGAACTGCACAAGTGCGTGAGTCATGCATGCGCAGTTCTTGCCCCAGAATGCAGTGTCCAACTGTGGTGGAGTGTTTTAAGCTCCATTGGACTTTTGGAAGGATACTTCCAAAAGTCTAATGGAAGGTGCCACGATTGGCCATTTTAAGGCAAGACATGCCAAAATGGCAGTAGGCTCTGCCCACAGCCAATACAAAGTAATTTTTTTTTTTAATTTATGAACCTTCTTAACTGTGTCTGCTGGCACCTATGAAAAGCAGCTATTGCCACTGTTCAGGCAAGTAACTGTCCAGCTATCATCAGGTCAACACAAGAGGTGGGGTTTCAGGCCTGAAGCTGCCATGATTGGACCTTTCCCTGTGGGTAGTGGCCTTGATTTGACCTTTCCACATAGAGAACTAAACCATATTAATTCTAACTAAAAGCATAACCTCTCTGGCTGTATAGCCTAGAGGTTAGAATAATGAACTGTGAATGATGTGGTACATCTAGCAGACCTGGCTTTGATTCCCACAAAACCTCCGCGTGTATACTGTGTGACCCTGAGCAAGTCACATAACCTCCCCAGTGTTCCCTTGTTACCTTTGAAAAAAAAAAACATGTGTTTAGTGGGCCTGACTCATTTACCAAAGAATACATATATATATATCTACTCAGACCAGTAACTATAAAAAATAAAATGTTGGAACTGTTGTCAATTCAGTGTTTCACACACCCTTTGCTCAAGCTTTATGAGCAGCACATGCCTCAGGTGTGTAAAAAAAAAAAGAAAACTCATAACACACCATTTCCCATACATTATTCAGCATTTATTACATTGTATGTCATACTCCTTTACTCCTAGTATTTTAGGATGTGTTACACTTATTTCAGCATGTGGTACACCCTTTTGTTATGTGTTATACCATATTACTCGGTATTACTTGGTATGTTAAGGCAGAAGCAGTCCAGCGGCACATCGGGACTGCCTTCCCTGCACCATGTGGAGTGAATTAAGCCCTATTTCCTAGTAATAGTTTGTCCAGTATTTGTATTGTATTTCAGTACATCTCATAATTATTTTATCATGTTTAATATCCATTTTATTATGAGTTAGCCTCAATGTAGTCTGTGTCATACTCATAGTATTATGTGTGATATTCATTTTGGCATATACCACACTCATTTTAATATGTCATATTCATTTGGTAGGTATCATATTTAGAAATCCGTACTTTTGAATTTAATGGCCTCAGCTACAACTCCCTTTTCTAATGTATGTATTTTTATTTATTTCTCACATTTACTCTGCATTTTTACAGGCCACTTTCTTCATTAAATATCAAATCCCAGATTTCTTATGAAAGTCTGAGCATATGCAGAATAGTCTTCATACTGTTTTTAAATTAAAACCACTTTCACACAGAAAAAAAAAACACCAGTTTGGTTCTTCTAATTAAAGGTCAGTCAAAATGTGTTTCTGTCTGTTTGGGGTCAGGTATGGTTTAGATGCTATAAACAGCTATATTTTAAATCATGTTTGCCTTTTAAGCCAAAGAAACATACCCATCTGTCTTGACCTTGAAGAATAATGGCTTACTTCAATTAACTTGCAATTACAGTTGTCCTTGGTTTGCCTTTAGCAGTGGGTAGGAAGTCATGTTGCTTCAGGTCGGACATTTCTGTGTGTATATAATGGTAAGCCATGAAATTCTCAAGGCCTTTTACATATCTTTAATAAGGTGGGATAGTTTAACCCTTTCATATTATGTAACAATGTACACATCAATATAATTTTGTTTTATTGAAGGTAAAAATGCAAAAAAAGAATTTTCTGTACATATTTGAATTGTGATTTGGCTGTGCATTATCAAGGTGTTTGTGCAAGCATGTTCAGTAAAGGCTATATTATAGAAACAAATTACCAAAGCAATACATGACTTTATTATTCCTCTGGCAGCATTTACTAACTCCAAGATACAGAAAAGGTCAACAGAGAATAAGCATTTTCTGAGGTTTATGCATTAGTGTCCTCTAATTTAAGTATAATTCAGGCATCTCTAGGCATGCATTATTTACAACAGAGGAAATGCTTTCAACAAAGTGTTTTCCTGTCTTAGCCAGTAGTACTGTATGCAGATGTGTATATATGTATCATCTATGAAAAGGCCTATATTTTATTTATTTGGCAAAAGCTACTGTATGTGGGATTTTCAAAAGGGTAGAAGCAGTCAGAACTTTTTTCTGTATTTGAGTCTGTATCCATGAAATTTGATACGCATTCACCCAACTTATTTGTGTCTGTGACTAAAAGTCTAAGTTTGCTGCAATTTATTTTAAGAAAATGTAATTGAGTTTGTATCAATTAAGGATGCAAATTGTGCTTTTGAATGCAAATGCAACCACGGTGCAATTGAAGTTAGAGCATCTAACAGCAGTTCAGAAGGATTCAAAACTTTGAAATTAGCGTTAGGAAGATGCATGTGAAAATTCCCCTATTATGTTTAAAATTTGCAATATCAGTACCTCAAGCAAAGCAGCCCCAGAATATCTTGTTTTCTCTACCTCTAAATATGCATATGACATGCATTTTTATCTATCATATATATATATATATATATATATATTATTAAAACAATGTTAAATGTATACCACGTTATTGCATTTTTGCTACTGTTTCTCAACCCAGAGTCCTGAATTGTGGAATTCCATATATAGCAGAATGTCATTTTAATCAAAGAACATTTTTCTTTCTGCAGAAACAATGTCAGTCAGTGTGTATATAGATAGCTAATTCTGTCATTATCAAATTATATACTTTTTTTAATTAATTTTTGGTGTACCTCTAAAATCCTGAGTTCCCAACAACCCCCATTTGGACAAACTCCCAGTTCTAACACTACCTACGTGAAGGTCTATTTGTACTGCAACTACTCCACCCTACCTGAGGCAGGATCTTGAGTGTGTCACATACACAGTAACTTGTGTGGTTGCACTTCCACTTGTGGTTAGCCAGGTTGTGGTGGTGATGTTATGCCAGCATCCCTCCATTCTTGGAGGTGCAGAGAATCTTCCATGATGATCAATCTATCTCTGCCAGTCATTCCATTGATGCCCCTAGCTTGGTGGACTAGTGCATGCCAGTACTGCTCCAACACTGATGGACTGTCACACCAAATTATTTTTGTTTTAACAGAGCATATGAACGGTAATATACTCAAATGATGTAACACAGCATAGGTAATAATTCATTGGACTTATTCAATTGTAAAAAAATTATGAGTTTCTTTGGCTCAGCAACATTACAAAGTCTGTAGTACAGACAGCAAGATAATTATTGCACCTACTGGGAAAAACACATTAGAGAATGTGCAGTGCTGAAAAGCAAAAATACATCTGTTTTAGCTCCAGTCACACTGTCCCCATGGTAGCACTGGTGTTCTGCAAATCAGTGTAGGAGGTGTCCTGCAGTGACTATGCAGCTGCTAGGAAAGGCTTCCAATTAGTGTGATATGTGTCCATGGATTTCCTAGCCAAGTGGGACATCTTGTCCAAGGAGGCAAGAGACCTGACTGTGGTAATCCTTTGAGTATCAGTTGGCACCTCTGTGGTTCACCAGAGTTGTAGAAGTCTTTTAGCCTCAGTGCTAACCATCATGAGCCACTGTAGCTGTAGATTGCAGGACAGCAGGGCGGGGTACTGACAGGAACAGGAAAAGTAATTGTGGAGGTAAGGGGAGGGCCATCTGCAATATTTTGCCATAATATTATTGAACTTGGGCCAAAAAGGCATTAAACTTAAGAAGCTCCAGATGACATGAATGAGATCTGCTCCCCGGGAGAGGCAGTGCCAATAAGTGTAATGACTCAGATATTCCCATGGATTTAAGACTAGAATTGGTATGATACCGCATGTGCATGGCCTTGTTCTAAATCAAGAGATTTCTAGAATCTGGACATGTTTCATGAATGAGGGACCAGAGCTGTGACCAGCATGTCACAGATGTCACAAACCTAAGGGTTTGAGATTACTTATTCCTGGCCTTCATGGAGGAGTTGGAGGCCATCTGGATGATGGTTCAATCAATTTTTCCCACCTTACACATTGAGGTCCCAGCCAGGACAATAGAATAGCAGAGGTCATACTTGGAGTACAAATGGAAAGTTTCCTGAGACACTCAGTAATGGCACTTCAAATTTGTAGATATTTCCAGAAGTCAAGTTATGGATAGTGTGAAACATCTCTGAAGGCCTTCAAAAGAAAACAAATGTGGAGTGTTGGGTTGCCACAAGTCAGAGAGTTGCACCAGACCATGTGCTTCCCATATGCTGCAAGGAATCATCTTACCATCTATCTTGAAAAATGGGTTCCTTCTTACAGGGTTCAGAGCAAGAGATACCAATGGTGTCTGTACCCATGTTTTTAATTTCTTCCATGCCTTCAGAGTGGGCTGAATTGTGGGACCAGCTTTCCCAATGGCAAGTAAGAAGGAGTAAAGGCAGGCCAGTGGGTTGGCCAACAGTTCAGGGTTCTGCTCTGTAGTCAGCCATGGAGGGAGTAGAGAAAAAGTACAGGGTGTGAGCACACCCAAAGGCAAAATAGTATGCATAAAACCAAGGTAGACCCCAGCCTCCCCTGTGCCAGTGAGTTCTAACTGTGTCTGTACTACACAGATTGTGTTTGCCTTCCCATAGGACTTACCTTCCAGTGTCTTCATTTTTGTGAAACAATTTGCGTGTATGTAACTTGCCAGGTGTGAGATACAATGCAGCAGGTTTGGGACCATAATCATTTTAACTGCAGCGATCTTCACTGTGAAGGACAGACACAATAATTTCCAGTGGTCACAGCCTCCCTGTAGATTTTTAAGTAGTTCAGTTCAGTAAAATGTCTTAGTCCATTCAGTACAAGTTATTCAATTAAGAATAATAAAAACTGAAAATTCATCACATGCACGGCAGTTTTACAGTTTGTGAATAACATACTGAGTAGCATAATAAATAGCATCTCAGTCATATATCAGAGTAGAGTTACTATAGAGGCATCTGTGCATATTAGTTATCCTTAAGCTATCATGAAAAATTGCTATTATGCAAAAAAGGGAGGGGGGAACCCCCTCCATACTTCATTTTGATTCCATCTATCCATTTTTTTATACAGTTATCTGTTCTTTAGTGGAAACTGGCTTAGAAAATTCTATGGCCAAGTACCTGCCATTAAGCATAAACAACATGTGACAGATCCAGGATATCTGGTAAACTGATGTACTTGTACCCACATATTTCCTAAAATGGAACAAGGCATCTATATATGCCAAAAAAGCAAGCTGGTTAAATGATAAGCATTTCATAAACTATTGCAGCAATTTGTGTTGTACAGATACATTTAGAAAGTCTTTATTAAGTATTCTTAGTTTTATATGTACAACATAAAGATGCATATAACCAGTGAGGATATTTTATGACATCCAATACAACTACTTCTGAAAATGGGTTAATTTGAACTCTGAGTACTGTTTCATTAGGCATTCAGAAATAATAATGCAAAATTTCTTACCTCATAGAAAAAATCTGAAACAATGTCTCAAAATACTCAAATCTCTTTTGATCTAACCAAGAAAAGTTTTTTGTCTATTCCTATACCTGCAGTTCAAAAACTTAGAAAGAAATGTTTCAAGTCTGAAATGAAGGAATATTCTTCTATCCATATGTTCAGTAAGACAAATGAGACATGGTTTGAGGTTATGAGTAAGCTTGTTTTTATAGTACCATTGGTAACTTTTTAAGTTTCTTATCCATTCTATATATTCTGCTTGTGATACTTATACATTATTAGTCTAATTTCTGCCATATAAGAGGGAGAAATGTGAATGGCTTTCAATCAATCTAATCATAAATGATTCAGTTGAAGTGTTGAAAGAAATACTTTAATTATATTAAGCCAGGAGAACAGTAAATCTAGGGAAAGCTATGACAATTTCTCCAGAAGATACATTTTAGTTAATTCTTGGTCTTCCATATTCATACACTTTATCCAATATGCTAATTTCCTAGACTTTATTAATGCTTTGATTTTCCATCTCCCCAACTCAGCCCTTGCAATTTCAGCTGGTGTAGTTCTTTAGCTGTTCAGAATTGATCCATATACTCAGTTGAATGAAAGTTCAATATTTGCATAATTAGTGTCCGACCAGATGTCCACCATATACAGAGCAAAACTGCTCATTTTCATTTGTGCAGGTCATTACATGGGTAATAAAGTTGGTTCCCCATTATGCACTTTGAACCATAGCATAGCTGCCTTTCATTTCATTAGTTTACTTCTGATATATTGTATAAGTTTACTCAATGACTTATTGAATGAAAAGAATAAGCCAAGAGAGCAATATGACTTCTCAGTATCTAATGCAACATTGTTTATTTCTCATTTTATATTTGTTTTTTTCTTTCTATAAAGCAATATCTTACTTGTCAGGAGATTCATTGTAAGCTTATTTTCTCTAGAATAGGATTCCAGAACCTTCTGTTTGCAGTTATTTTCAGTTCAGAAAGAAGAATGAGGTTATCCACATACATTAATGCTGGTACCACTATCCCTTTTGCAGATAGTAAGTGACCTTTATTTCCTGACAACAGTAGTGGCAGATCATTTATGAAGATATTAAACAATAGGGGTGCTGATAAGCAACTCACCATTGTTTAACTCCTCTATTGATGGAAATATTTCTGAAAGATTACCATGATGATCACATCTGACTTTTGCCCAGTTACTTGTATATAGGGTTACAATTATCTGAATAATATTTTTATCTATAAACATTTGTGATAGTTTAATTCACAATAAAGGGCTTTAAAATAAATGTATGCCACATAAAGAGGAATATGCTGCATATCTGTCTTCAGTAGTAGAACGTGCTTTACAAAAACCTGTCTGGAATAGATTTATTGTATTATTTGTTTCTAGCCATGGGTTCAGTTTATTAAGAACAATTCATGTGAAAATGTATCCAAGACAATAAATCAAGCTTAACAGTCTGTAGTTCCCCAAATGATTAATGTTACTTTTTTTTAGATAGGAATTATTATGTTTCCTTTCCATTCTGGAGGGAATACATTGTCTTCTACCAATTTGCTGAATGGTATTGCTAATTAATAGCGCCTCTGTTCTATTGATACTTTGTACACATACCATGGAATTTTATCCAGGCCAAGAGCATAATTTCTGTTTTTCATTTCTATAGCATCCATTAATTCCATTGCAGTGATATCTAAAGTACTGGTGGGTAACTGTAACTCTGATATTACCGAGTTATAATTGTATATGTCCAAATAATAACAATTTTCAATAATAATGTGTCCATGTTAATGGTTCAATATGAGCTGATATGCTATCATCATAATTACCTGTTCCCTTTGCTATCAAGAGCCAACATGTTTATCATGTTCTGTAATCACTTGAAACATTTCTGGCTATCATTCTTTTCTAAAAAATGTGCTTTGCACTTCCAAAATCATTTTATAATATTTCCTAAGCTTATATAGTTTAGAATAGTTTTCATGAGATGAGTTTTGTTTCTCAAAGAAATGTGTCAGCCATGTCAGCCCAGTTGATGATGTAAAAGAAATAAAACAACAAATATGTTGCCGGTGATACATTTTATTACACTGACAAAACTATTTCTGAGAGTAGCTTTTGAGAGGTAATACTCTTTTCTTCAGGTCTTATTGATCTAACAAAATTAGTTTTGAGACTAGCGTTCAAGAGATAATACTCTCTTTTTCAGGTTTGACATGAGGAAGAGAGCATTATCTCTCAGAAGCTAGTCTCAGAAATAATTTTGCTAGTCCAATAAAATGTATCACATTTAGTTTTGTTTTATAAAGTGAATATAATGAGGCACATCCATTTTATATTGATTGCAATCGTCATTAAACCAAGTTATACCTTAACATGATTTTTGGTAATGTATAGAAGTGGCAAAATAATTTCAAGAATTCACTTCATTCTTTCATACATTACTTTAGCCATATTAATCAGAAGAAATACTTCCATCAGAGTTTTTACCTCCTGTGTCTTAAATATACAGTATCAGATGACTTATGTTCTAGCTCATCCGAGAACATCATTTTCTTTTTATTCACAATCTCAAGAGACAATGAGATGTAGCTCTGCTCTGATGAAATTAAATCTGACTGGGGAGATTTAATTATTAATTGTTCCTGAAAATTACCTCTCTCTGATCTGTTACTGAAAGTTTTTTAAAGTCAAAA
Organism: Neoceratodus forsteri; assembly: GCA_016271365.2. Taxonomy (NCBI): domain Eukaryota; kingdom Metazoa; phylum Chordata; order Ceratodontiformes; family Ceratodontidae; genus Neoceratodus; species Neoceratodus forsteri. The sequence continues at coordinate 1,374,257,100 of CM057450.1, forward strand.
AATTACCAATATAATGTTATAAAGTAATCTATTACACTAGCTCCACTTGGAGAAAAATATTAATAATTTGCTGGACAATCACCTTCTATAACCACGTTTGGTACACTCAGTCTGGTATTTTCTAGGAATGAAAGGAATCTTCTGCCATTTCTATCCACATTAGTATCCTTTGAAACTGTTTCTGAATGAAGTTCTACGTATCAGAGTAAATGGCTAAGTTACCTCTCTGAGAGTTAAAATCTCCCATAACTATAAGGCCTGCTTCAGGATGTTTTGCGATAGCATTTATTATTTGAGATTCAACCAAATCCCAAACACCTTCCCCATACTATTTATAATTAGTTGTGGTACAGAACAATTACAGAAAAAGTACCTCTCATCAAATCATAAGACTAAGATTATGAAAATATTTGTGAGAATTATGAATGTTGCTTCCATGGTCATATGTTTAGACATTTAAAAAAATGCAAGTCCTCCTATTGGTCTGCCTTATGTATTTTTCTTTACAGCTTTTGATGAGATGCAATTAAAGCCCTATACTGATATGTCATCTTCTGACCTTATTTCTTGCAATGCTATCACCTGGTACTGTTTTAAGAATGTTTTAAATGGTATGTCTGCTAAGTTCCTCTGTATTCCTGAAATAGTCCAAGATAATATACTTTATGCTATCTATTCTGATATGCATCTTTATTTTTTGTCAATCATCTGTTAAGTTTCTCAATGATTCAACCATATTTGATAGTGGTACCTGGCCTCCCTCTCTATTGAAAGCTTCTGTAGTAATTTTATTAATTTTAAGGGTTGTGCCAACAAACACCCAAGGGGGATATGTTTTATATACTGAAACAAAAAGTTGGCATATTACAGATCAGTATTCCAAGTGTATCCAAAGAATTCCAAGTTTATCCAGTTTATGAGCGTCTGCTAAAATTTTATTATAAATGCTGTTTCTTATACTAAAAGTAATCTGGTCATAGTCGTTGATACTATAATCCCTCCATACCCACTTCACTCCTTTATAGACATATTTAATACCTATTATTTTCCCAATCAGATAGCATATGGTTTGCATTAATGTTGTTTGATTTTCCTAGTAAGTCACTTCCAGCCTTGTGTATGGCTATGATAGGTTTGGGGTACACTTGATTATCACATTGTGTATTCCAAGCTGTATCTAGAATAAAGGCTTCTAAGTCCCTTATATGCATTTCCTTCCCATTAATGTTTTCTTTCAGCTCTGATAAATACAAAATGATACTGATGGGTGATTCAGTTTTGATTCCCAAATGGCTAATTTGAAATGGTCGTCCCCGTATCCATTATGTATTTCAAATGTTCTTAGTATTACAGTGACAGAGTTTTCATCATCTCTTCTATTGCTGAAAAATAGAACAAAGTTGTTACTACCAATCAAGCTCACTAATTCTATTTCTAGTAAATTGTGAACTAGCTCCATGAGGCTTTCCTTGTGTCTCATTCTTGTTTTTAAGAATACCATTGATTTTAATAACTGCTTCATTTCCAGTTATTCAGATATTCAGATTACAACTTTGTGCATTTACTGCTTTCATTTTTTGAGATTTTATCAGAAGTTAAAACTTTTTCTGCTTCCATGGCTGTTCTTGTTTCCTTTCGTTAGTATGGTTTTGTAAGAACAGGGATATTGTTTAGTGAACAGTCTGTTTCCTTCTTCCTTTGTTTTATTGCCTTCCATTTTTATTTGACCCCCCCCCCCATTTCTTGTAGTTTTTATATATGGTATTTCTTTATCTTTTCCTTCAGCCTTCATTTTCTTCACTCCCTCTTTAAGAAGACTAGGTAACTCTGAATCAGTAACCTTTTCCTTATTTTTCTCTAATGTCTCTTTGGATACATTAAGGATTTCTTGTTCCTGGTTTTAAAAGCTTCACCAGCATTTACACTGTAGCATTTTGATTTAATGTATTTTCTTACTACACTAGGGATGATACTTCTCTGTCCCACTTACAGAATTTGTAGTCATTGTCTATACCTATGCCTGCTTTTATGAATTCCTTCAATGTGCTTTTAATCAGGACCTCGTGATGTACTAAAGTTGTTTTGGCAACAGACATTTCATCCCTAAGTATATATAGTTGTTCTATGAATAAGACACTTGCCATATGTTGGTTGTTTAACACACTAATTAGCCAAGAAGTGAATGAGGCAGATATGTTGACACTAAAGCAAAAATTCCCTCCTCGTAGTAATCATGTGGGTTGTCTTCTTGATTTGTACTTTTGTCAAATTGAACTAACTTTGGAGAAGCTTCCAGTGAATCTAATTCTACTGGATTGTCCAGCTTTGTCAAGAGTCTTGGGAATGGCGTCCCCTCAGATTCTATGGAAGAAGGGGCAGAATCAATGTGACTTCCTATTTATTATTCCTAGTAGTGGTTCCATTTGAATCATGTTCCCTCACCTAACCCATCTCATTTAAAGAAATGAATGATAGAGAAGCATTTTTTTTGCATGAGATTGTCCCCCACTACAAATAATAACAGAATAATTCTGCCCATCTCTATTGTTAAATCTCTCCTTTTTTTTAGGTTTGTTTAAATGTTTCCACATCTGTGAGGTAGGAGTTGATACACATATACATTTTTCCTTAAAGATTTGCTTTGTTTTCTTAAGGTCCTCTATGCTATCATCTTTCATCCCTGGCTTTGAGAAACTCCTTTCTGCTTATGTGTCCTTTTTATGTTGATTGTGTGCATGCACAAGAAAGATATTGCGGCAGCTTGCTGCAGAAGCAGGTTGTGGAGGTACAGCACTTTTGTGACCAATGCCCCTACTGCCTTTTGAGCCATGGCCCGCTTTCCCCAATAGGATGTCATGCTGCTGCTGACACTAGTTCAGCCAGCATGCCACAACCTCAAAACATTTCAACCACTGCAGTCAGGGGCTGCCTCATCTTTGCAGCATCAGCCATTCCACTGCAATGAGGGAGCGACTCGTCATTGCTGGGTGGAACGTTGGTACTGTAATATTGTTTGTGAACATGGTGGCGGCTTGCTGCCATGTTCACAAACAATATGAATGAGCCCCCAGTGCCGAGGAGGTGCCCAATACCCCCTCAACAGCATGTGCCCCCCACAACAGTGTTTGTTTGCCAGCAGGGGCCCCAATCGCCGTCAGCTTCAGTGCCCGCACAAGTTCAGGTTGCCGATGGTGGAGCCCACTCCCCATTGGCATAATGGGCCCCTCCTAGCCAAAATGCTCAGTTTATGCCGAGGGGGTGCCCAAGTCCCCTCGGCTCTTATTCCCCACCAGCACTCCATATGTGCCAACAGGGGTGCCCAATATCCCATCAGCTACAGCCCTCAAAACATTCAGATGGCTTGCTGGGAGCCCACCCCAGTGTGCCCAATGTCCCTATAAAGAAAAAAAGTCCCACAATGATTTTTTTTTGTTTTTGAAACCTGTGAAAAAGAAAACAGTCCCTTGTGGTCTCCCTGCTCCATCCCACAACCTGCTCCCACCCACTGAGCACCCTGCCTCCTCACACCCCCTCACCTCATACTTACCTCCGGAGTATGGTGTGACGATCTTCAGTGGACGGGGAACACGTCTGCACTCTTCAAAGCCGACCGTGAACTGAGGAAAAGCCGGTAAGCTGTATAATGGCATAAATAGGGCTTTTTCAACTTTTTTGCATATCTCAAGCATTTTTTGGAGTTTTGCCACCGAATTTTCAACATGGGGTTATTGACCCCCCTCCTCATGAATTCAGCCACTGTCATGGCATTAATCAGTCCTGAGAGGTGATTTTGTGGTCACTGCATGGAATCATCTTTTGGGACCGATTAACAAAATGACAGTGCCAGTGTTTATGAGGTGGGCTCTCAAAAATTCTATGTTGCAAATTTGGTGGGAAAAATCAAAACAATTATTGTTTTATGAGTGTGCATTGCGCATTTGCTATGCACGCTCATAACTTCACCAATTTGCAGTATTTTCAACATTGCCATTTTTACACAACTCCTTATGAACAGTAAAGCTGTCATTTTTCATATCCTAGCCAAAATGTGTTTTCACAGTTCGGGTGCAGAATAGCGTGGTTGCTGTGGGAAATCAGTGTTCAGGACACATTATGAAAATTACAGTGACAGTGTTCATGAGCAGAAGTCCTAAAATGACTATGTTGAAAATTTTGAGATGAAAGTCCATAAAATGAGTGTGTTACCAGCATGCATTGCGCAGATTCCATGCACGCTCGTAACTTCACAAATATGCAATATTTTCACTCCAGATTTTCAACATTGCCATTTTTCCACACCTCTTTATGAACAGTACAGCTGTCATTTTTCACATCCTGGCCAAAATGTCTTTTCACGCTTCCAGCGCAGAATAGTGCAGTCACTTTCGGAAATCAGTGTTTGGGACAGATTAGGATTGAGCGAGTGAGAGAGGGGGCATGACTGAGCTCAACTGAGCTCTGTCAGGACTGCTACAGATTTCTTTGTGGGCAGAAAAAGGTGCCAATGCAGGCAGGAGCCCAGTATAAAAGGGCAGCCTGCAGCGCTGGGAGAAACAGAATGAGCGAGTGAGGGAGGGGGAGTGAGTGAGCTCAATGGAGATCTGTTGGGACTGCTGCAGATTACTTTGTGGGCAGAAAAGGGCAGCAATGCATGCAGGGGCCCAGTACAAAAGGGCAGCCTGCAGCGGTGGGAGAAACAGAACGAGCGAGTGAGAGGGGGTGAGCACGCTCAACAGAGTTGTATTGTGACAGCTGTAGATTTCTTTGTGGGCAGAAAAAGGTGCCAATGCAGGCAGGAGCCCAGTACAAAAGGGCAGCCTGCAGCACTGAGAGACACAGAACAAGCGAGTGAGTGGGGGAGTTAGCGAGCTCAACCGAGTTCAATCGGGACTGCTGCAGATTTCTTTGTGAGCAGAAAAAGGCACCAACAGAGGCAGGAGCCCAGTACAAAAGAGCAGCCTGCAGCACCAGGAGAAACAGAATGAGTGAGTGAGACAGGGGGAGTGAGTGAGCTCAATGGAGCTGTGTCGAGACTGCTGCGGATTTCTTTGTGGGCAGAAAAAAGCACCAATGTAAGCAGGGCCCCAGTGCAAAAGGGCAGCCTGCAGCATCAGGAGAAATAGAACAAGCAAGTGAGAGAGGGGGAGTGAGTGAGCTCAATGGAGCTCTGCCGGGAAATTACAGTTGTCCACCCTCCCACCCATGGTCCTCTCTGGTCCTATACTACAGCAGGGTCTCTGGAGTGGAGACAAAGCAATGATTGGATACTTTAGGATTGCTGTAATAATACAGATTTATTTGTTCTGTTTCTTTCTCTAAGTGACCTAAGTACTGAACTATACTGTTATGATTGCTGTAATAATACATATTCATTTATTCTATTTATTTCTCTAACTGAGCTGAGTAATACTTGGAGTGCAATAGGATTTCTTCCTGGGCTAAGTGAAACATTATGAGAGCCGAGAACAAAAAGTATAGTAGCTGAGGGGTGAAAAACAGACAAAGAGGCTTTAGGATTGCTACAGTAATACAGTATCTAACTGACGAGATTTGAGACTGAATTACCTGGGGCACATGACAGTTCTTAGGCTTGGCACTTTCACTTTCAAATACCTAAACAGCACATATAAGCAATCAACATTCAGCATTGACAAATGCTTGTTTTATTTAATACAGTTTTCTTATCAGTCACTGCTTATTTAGTATAGTTTTCTCATCAGTCAGTTTTTATTTGGATGCTCCTTTGTTTCTAAATCAGAATTTTAGAATTTGTTCCTTCTTATAGTTACTAACATGATGTGGATGTTAAAAAAAACTTTATACTTTTGACCTATTAAAATAGATCCAAAACAACCCACTTCAGTGCTTATATATTAAAAATGTCCTAATGCATTTGTGTGATAAATTACTACAGCAACTAGCAGTGTTAACATTAATAAAAATATAAATTCCTATAAAACATCCAAGACATCTATAAATGATATGATTCATAAAAAGTCAAAAAGGCTGACCTAAAAAGTAGTAAATATTTCTGTTCAATAAAGAAAGAATTGCTCTCCACCTGGCCCAGCAGATTCCAGACTTATTAGAGGCTTTAAATAACAAGATTTGGTCAGAGCCCCTATGGCTGCTTGGGTAGTATCCCCACCAAATGCTTTAACATGTCTATGTGGTACCAATGCACCAGTATGATCCTTCTTGAGACAGTTCCATTTTTTGTGTGTTCATATGTCTATATGGCTTGTTCATGAGCAAGTTCCATTTTCTGCAACACACTGAAATTTTATTGTAAATATACTTACAGTGAAGCTCACCAGGATTGCAGACTTGCTGTTCAGTTGGGTGTGTTTGTGTACTGGGGTCAGACAGTTGGGCTAGCTGGCTTGCACTGATTGGTTCTACAATACAGGACCAGCTGGGTTATCCTGCCCTCCCTCCCCCATCCCACCTACCTTCAGTGCAACTATCTTTATAGGTGTTAAACCAGAAGGTGTGTCAACTTCCTGCTCAGAAACAGGACAAGGCAGGGAGAGGGCAGGGAGAACAACAGTAGCCAGCAAGGCAGTGCTAAATAATCTGGGTGGACATCTTCTTGAGATTACTATTGTATCAAAGTAAAAAACAAACCAAAAAAAAAATGTTTTGCGTGGTACATTAGGGGTTCCTGGTAAATAGTCACTGGGAAAAGGGTCATGTTACTGAGGAGAAGGGAGGTTTCATAACAACAATCAGGGCAGACAGTAGCAGTGCAGAAAGGAATCATGGTGGAAGTGGTGCAGTGCAATAGATGTGGAGCATCAATCTTCAGAAGGACTTCCTGGGAACCTCTCTTGGCTAAGGTCAGAGGGAGCCAGCCTCCAGGCTGAGTTGGTTAGGTTTCAGAGAATCTCCTCCCCACCCAGAGCCACCAAGTCTACACCTTCTACCTCAGAGGTGGACCATAAAATGGAGTGAGTGGACTACAGTGGGCTCAGGAAGGATAAGATGGGGGGATCAAAAGCACATCCTCCACCCGGTGCAACTGAAGAACTCCTACACAGTTTTGGAGGAGAGGAAGGATCCCACAAAGTCACCTGAAGTTGCAACCAAAGGGGCTGAGCAGGTTCTCAACAAGAGAGCCTCAGAGGTGGGTGGTAGAGGACCCAAAAGAAAGAGAAGGCTTCTTCTAATGGGGGACTCCATAGTCTGGTGAGTGGATTTGGGGACAGGTACAGTGGAGGAAAGGGAGGTAAAGTGTCTACCAGGAAGCACAGCTCAGAGAAATGGGGAGAGGATCCATAGAATCACTACAGCAGTAGCGGGAAGGGGGGCTTGATGTCATTGTCCATTTTGGGGACAAATACCTGGCTAGTGATGGGGCAGGGATGGAAGGGGTGCAAAAGGAGTTCAGGGAGTTGGGGAGAGTACTTGGTTAGGAAGCAAGCTTCTTGACCTTCTCAGAGGTGCTGCCTGTCCACACCAGGGACTTCAACACTTGGCTGGAGAACAAGTGCAGAGAGAAGGGTTTCAGCTTCCCTGGGGACCCACCTGGAAGAAAGTGGACCTATAGAAGGGCAACAGCCCACATCCATTCATGGAGGGAACCATTGTCCTCAGCAAACAGTTTAAATGCTTCATAGGCAAGTATTTAAACTAGACACGGGGTTGGCGGAAGGAACCAGGGAGAGTCAAACTGCCCATCCCCACAGGACAGTTCAGACAATATGGAGAACAATAAACGTATGATATCACCAGAGATAACTGAACTCATAAAGAGGGGAACACCAGAGGACAGGAGGAAGGGGGTTAAAAACAAGAAGAACAAATGGAGGAGGCAAAAAGGCAAAATGGGGGATGATAAAAGGAAAAATGGCAAAACATGGAAGTCCATATATACTAATGCCTGCAGCCTAGAAAATCAATCCCAGACCTGGTGGCCTTGATGATGGAGGCTAACCCCAATATTGAAGCTATTACCAAGATGTGGTATGCAGGAAACCATGACTAGGATGTAGCAATACCAGGTTATACTCTGTTTAGGAAAGACAAGGATTTTAAAAAGGGAGAGGGTGGCTCTTTACATCATGGAGGGTATTAGACCGAATGAGATACAGGGAAAGTGGGGGGGGCAGAGGTACTGTGGGTCACCCTTGACACAGGCAATGGCACAGCTGTTTGCAATGGGAATGATATACAGACATCCAGCACAGGGGGAGGAGGTGAACAGGATTCTAGTGGAATCCATCCACACAATGGCAGGTAAAGAGGAGGTGCGTCTGGTACTGTAGGTGATTTCAATCTGCCAGTTGTGGATTGCAGCATCCCAGCTGTTGACTCAGTCAGGCACAGGGACATCCTGTACACTATGATAGGGGCAGGCCTCAAGCAGCAAGTGATAGAGCCCACCGGGGAGGGTGCAGTTTTGTTCACCAATGGGGACAGAATTGTGAATGTCTGTGTGGGTGGACTCCTGGGATCCAGGGATCATCACATGTTGTGGTTCAGTATGAGGGCAGTGACAGAGTCAAGCCACACAAAGGCGAGGGTCCTGGATTTTAGGAGGGTGGACTTTAGTAAGATTGGGATGTGTCCCAAGAATGGCATGGCAGGGAGGGATAAATGAGAGGTAGTTGAGAAGCAGTTTGCCCATCTGAAAGGAGCCATAGTGGAGGCGACAAACCTTTGTATTAGGCATGTAATCAAGGGCATGAAAAGGAAAAAAACTCTATCGTTCTCAAAGGAAGGTAAGGCCAAAAAATATGACTTTCAGGAAGTACAAGGAAACACAGAAGGAGGAGGACAGGCAGTGTACCTGGATAAATAGAGAGAGGCAGGGAAAGCAGTCAGGAGCACAAAGGTATAAATGGAGGAAAATATAGCACAGGAGGTAAAAAAAGGGGACAAGACATGTAATAGGTACATTAGTGAAAGGAGTAAAAATAGGGATGGGATTGTAAGGCTTACAGGGGAATAAGGGGAGTGTATGGAAGGGGACCTGAGAAAAGCATTGATATTGAACAAATGTTTTTGTTCTGTATTCACAGAAGAAGAAGGTGAGGAGCCACAGTTAGACAACATTAGCAAATATGGTAGGGAGGTGGACACCAGTCCATTTATGGAAGAGAGAATCCTAAAAGAATTCAAGAAACTGAAAGTGGAAAAGGCAATGAAACCGGATGGGATACATCCTAGAATATTAAGGGAACTACAGAAGGTGCTGGCAGCACCACTGGCAGCACTGTTTAATTAATCACTCGATACAGGAGTGGTTCCAGAGGACTGGAGGAGGGCAGCTGTAGTCCCTCTTCACAAAAGTGGGAGTAGGGAGGAGGTTGTAAACTATAGACCAGTAAGCCTCACCTCAATAGTGGGGAAAATTATGGAATCACTACTTAAAGAAAGGATTGTGGACACTTTGAATCCAGCAGAGTGCAAGATCTGAGACAGCATGGATTCACTGTGGAAAAGTCATGCCAAACAAATCAAATTTATTTCTTTGACTTGATGAGTAGGGAAGTTGATCAGGGGGGAGTGGCAGACGTGGCCTATCTGGTTTTCAGTAAGGCCTTCGACACCTTTCCACATAGAAGACTTGTGAACGAGCTGGGCAGCCTGGAAGTGGGTCACAAGGTGGTAAACTGGGGTTAGGAACTGGTTGAGTGATAGAAGAGATGGTGGTGGTAAATGGAGCTCAGTCTGAGGAAAGGAGGGTGAGCAGCAAGGTGCCACAGGAATCAGTTCTCGGGCCAGTCCTGTTTAATATCTTCATAAGCGACATAGCAGAGGAGCTAGAAGGGAAGGTGACACTAAGATGACACTTTGCAGATGACACGAACATCTGCAACAAGGTAGGCAGTCTGAGATGGGTGGAAAAAATGAGAAGGGACCAAGGAAAACTGGAGGAATTGTCTAGAGTGTGGCAGCTGAGATTCGATGTGAAGAAGTGCACAATCTTGCATTTAGGGTGCAAGAACCCAGGGGAAGATTACATGATGAGTGGCAGATACTGATGGTAACCAAGCAGGAAAGGGATTTGGGTGTAATCATGTCTGATGACCCAAAGGCAGCCAAAGAATGTGCCAAGACTGTGGGGAGAGGCAGTGGGATGCTGGGGTGCATAGGGAGAGGTATCACCAGCAGAAGGAAAGAGGTGGTGATGCTTCTGTACAGATCATTGATGAGGCCTCATTTAGAGTACTGTTTCCAGTTCTGGAGGCCACATCTCCATAAGGACATAGGGTGGAGGCAGTTCAAAGAAGGGCAACAAAGATGGTGCAGGACCTGCAGCAAAAAGCCAAAGTAGCAGGAGGTCAGTTTCATAGAACTGAGAAAGCACAAGAGAGAGATGGCAGCAAGACATGGACATCTGCTGCTCTGCAGGCTGTCAGGATGGATTGGATTATTTTCAGTGGTTAAATTGGGCAGGAACAAACATGAACTCAGTTCTAACTCCTCACACACTTATTTGAGTAGTATGGAGAGTTCCACCTCCTGGGGATGACAGTTCCACTTCCTACCAATGTAGACATTACAGTTCCACCTCCTAAACATTTCCAGTATAACCACTGATTATTTTAATAGTCTTTCCAGAAGTGTCCAGCAGTATGCCCATAGAGCTAGTCCCTCCCTACTGCCCGGTTCATGGGAGATGGAACTTGTTTACCAGCCAGCTGCAAGGACAATGCACTCCTGCAATAACACCCTTCATAATAAATGCAGATCAAGCACATACAGTCTACAACAACCTGTTGTTTAAAACCTCAAACTATTGCGTTACAGTATTGGCAATACAAGAGCTAGAGAAAGCAAGTTTGTGTACCTCATAGGAAGTAGTGTACAGGTAATACTGTATTATAATCTGGGAGATGCAACTCACTACTGATCTACAAAAGCACCACCACCCCCATCGATTCTTTGAGAAAAGGTAATTAGTTAACACATAAGGCATTTCATCACAAACTCCATTACTGCAGATGGAGACATAAAATAAGACAATATGTTTGCACTATTTTATAATAATTTCATTGAAAAACCATGGCTTGAACAATAACAGGCAGAGCAGCAGTGTGGTGTAATAGAGAGCACAGTTGCTGGATCAGGAGACTTCGATCAAATCCCATCATAGCCACTTACTTGCAGAATACCCCTCACTCCTCCCTATAGCAAGTCATTTAATCCCTCTGCTTCAGCCCACTCAGATCCATCGATTAAAACTTCTGATCAGAGGAGTGAGTGCTTAATGGAAATAATCTCATACATACTGAACATTAGAAACATAGCTCGCTTTTTAGCTACGTCTGTGGTAAGCCCTATGTTCAGTCTTATGGTGGAAAAACCTAAAAGATAAATGCATTAAGTCTGTCCCCCATGTTGATACTTCAGTTGCATTATATGACCACATGCTGAACAATTATTTAAGGGGTGTTCCATCATTGCATGCTAATGGTTCTATGACTATTAATGTAAAGTGCTCATCACTGTGATTCTAAGTTTATACTCAATTACTTATGCGCTCAGGGTGTAAGATTACCCTCCAATGTCCCATAGAAAGGTAATAGCCATAGAATGGTAATAGCCATAATCAAAAGCACATATATATATATATATATATATATATATATATACACATAGATGTAGATATAGATATAGATATATAGATATATATATAAGACTTTGAAACTACTAGCACATAGGATGCCTGAGGACACTAAGGGAGTAACCGCTTATCTAGGATTCACTAGATACAAAACAGGGCAGATACAGTCTGCCTGTGGCCCTTATCTGTCATCAAGTTCTATTTTTCTATGTAACTGATAAATGAATGATTGTAGAGTGCTACAGAAGCACAGATAGTAACCCGACTACAAGAAATGCAGCGAGACTGTGGAAGGAAAGGAGCCGCCTATCACGGCAAGGATTACCAGCAGTGGGTTGGAAGGAAGAAATGAGAGAGAACAAATAGTGCTGGGACTGGTCTACTGAATGGAAACATTGGTTAGTGGAGTGATTGTGATTCAACTCCAACTCTGTGTTGTTGTTCCAAGTTTGTGAGTGCTTTTATGTGATATAAAGACATCTGCAGAGCTCCACGCTGCTGTTGTAGAAACCAGTATACTGCACCTCTTCTCTTACAATGCAATTTGGTTTCTTTAATGGACTTCCCTCAGGACTTCCCAGCAGTGTTGACATTTAAGCAGTTCTTTCTGTTCTCCAAGTTGCTTTACTTTTCTTTAATCCAACACTTTGCTTTCAACCTCTCTACATATTCCCAAATTCAGGGATTAAAAAGCTTTCGAAAGGTATGAAAAAATATGTAAGTGTTCACAAAAAGGGAAACACTCTTTTTTTTTTAATTAGAATTTGATGGCAGATAAGGACTGCTTGGCCCACCTAGTCTGCCCATTTTCCTACCTAGCAGATAAACTGCACATCCTAGTTAACCAATGGCATACTTCCTCCTACCCCCCACTAGGACTGCCTTATGTCTGTCCCATGCATTCTTGAATTCCCCCACTGTTCTTGACTTCACAACCTCCTCAGGGAGGCTGTTCCATGCATCCACAACCCTCTCTGTGAAAAAATACTTCCTCACATTTCCTCTGAGCCGTCCCCCCTCTATCTTCAAATTGTGCCTCCTTGTTCTTGCACATCTCTTTTTCTGAAAGATGCTACCCTCTTGGACTTTGTTGATTCCCTTGAGGTACTTGAAAGTTTCTATCATGTCCTCTCTCTCCCTTCTTTCCACTAGGGTATACATATTAAGCTCCTTTGGTCTTTCTTCATATGTCTTCTGGTTCAGACCCTGCACCATTTTGGTTGCCCTCCTCTGGACAGCCTCCACTCTGTCTATGCCTTTGCAGAGATGGGGTCTCCAGAACTGCACATAGTACTCCAGATGGGGTCTCACCAACTGTCTGTACAGAGGGATAACAACTTCCTGTTTTCTACTATTGATGCCTCTTCCTATGCATCCCAGTATCCCCCCAGCCTTCCTTATTGCCTTCTCACATTGCTTGCCCACCTTTAGGTCATCTGATATAATTACCCCCAGGTCTCTTTCCATTTTTACTGTTGTCAGTATCTCACCCCCCCCCCCGTATACTCTTCCCCTGGGTTTTTGTTTCCCATGTGCATTACCTCACACTTCTTTGCATTGAATCTGAGCTGCCATTCATTTGACCATTCCTCCAACCTTTCCAAGTCCTTCTCATCCTTTCCACTCCATCTTGTGTATCAACCCTGTTGCAGATCTTTGTGTCATCTGCAAAGAGACATACTTTTTCTTCCAGTTCCTCTGCAATGTCACTTATAAAGACATTAAAAAGGACCGGTCCCAGTACTGAACCCTGCGGTACCCCGCTAGTAACCCTTCTTTCTTCACTGTGTACTCCATTTACTACTACCCTTTGAGTCCTATTGTCTAGCCAATTTTTTATCCAGGCTACCACCTTGGGACATACTCCAAGGCTGGCTAACTTGTGTATTAATCTTTTGTGTGGGACTGTATCAAATGCCTTGCTAAAATCTAGGTAGGCCATGTCCACAGCCCCTCCCTGGTCTACTACTTTGGTCACCCAGTCAAAGAAATCTGTTAGATTCATCTGACATGACCTTCCCATTGTGAATCCATGCTGCCTTGGGTCCTGTGCCCCACTAGCCTCTAGGTACTCAACAATTCTTTCCTTCAGAAGTGATTCTATCATTTCCCCTACCACCGAGGTCAAACTAACTGGTCTATAGTTTCCTGCCTCTGTCCTGCTCCCACTTTTGTGAAGGGGAATCACATCTGCCCTCCTCCAGTCCTCAGGTACCACCCATCCTCCCATGATTTGTTAAAGAGAGTAGTCAGCGGTGTCACTAGTTCTACCCTTTGTTCTTTTAGAATTCTTGGGTGAATCCCATCAGGCCCCATTGCTTTGTCCACCTTCAATTTTATTAGTTCTTTCAGAACCCTTTCTTCTGTAAATGGATTGGTATCAACCCCCGTCTTTAGAGTGTTTCTCTTGTTTGGTTTAGGTACCTCCCCCTCCTCTTCCTTTGTGAATACTGAGCAGAAATATTCATTCAGTATCCCTGCTTTTTCACTGTCACCCTCTACCCACATTCCCTCCCCTTTATTAAGCCTCAGTATCCCTCCTTTGATCTTTCTTCGCTCCCTAATGTACCTATAAAAGGTCTTATCCCTCTTCTTAACAGAATTGGCTATCCTTTCCTCGGTTTTGGCCTTTGCTATTCTGACCGCCTTACCAGCCTCTTTCTGCTTTAATTGATAAAGTTCTCTGTCCTGCTCCTTCTGTGTTTCCTTATATTTCCTGAATGCTATCCTTTTCTCCTTAACCTTCCCTGCCACCTCTTTTGAGAACCATATCGGTTTTTTCCTTCATTGTGTTTTATTGATTTGCTTTACACAGAGGCTTGTTGCCTTTGTGATGGCTGTTTTGATTACTCCCCATTGTTCCTCCACCACTCCTTCTTGCCTGTTTGCTAGTGCTTTTCTGAGGCACTCTCTCATTTTCCCAAAGTCAGCCCTCCTAAAGTCCAATACTCTTGCTTTTGTATGGCTTGATTGTATGGCTGTGTTTATCATGAACCACACTGTTTGGTGGTCGCTTGTTCCCAGATGGCTACCCACTTCTAAATCTGAGATTCTTTCTCCATCCCCATTTGAGAGTACCAGGTCTAAGATTGCTCCCCCCCAAGTGGGTTCCAATACTGGCTGTCTGAGGCATGCCCCCTGTAGGGCATCAAGAATGACCCTACACTTGGATGTGCCTGCAGCAAAGGTGCTCCAGTTAACATCTGGCATATTGAGGTCCCCATCAACAATATCTCCCCTTTTTCTGCCATTCTAAGGAAGTCTTTTATCATTTCCTTGTCCATTCCTTCCCCCGAGATGGGGGTCTGTATACAACCCCCATGCAGATTGTGGTGACATTTCCTGTCTCCAGGGTGACCCAGAGTGCCTCATCTGCTCCCTGTTTACTCTTTAGTTCTGTTGCTTTGATCCCTTCCTTTACATAGAGCTACTCCTCCTGCTCTTTTACCCTCCCTGACCCTCCTGTAGATTGTGTATCCTGGTATGTTGACATCTCAGTTATGGTTCTCTGTGTACCATGTTTCTGTGACTGCCACAATATCCAGGCAACCCTCTTCCATCAAGGCCACTAGTTCAGGGAGCTTGTTACACAGACTACTGGCATTGGTACTCATTACCCTCCACTTTTTGATAGCCTTACCCCTTTTAGACTCATTTCTGTCCTTACTGACTTTTCCTTTTTTTACATTTACCTCTGTCCTGCTTCCTAATAACTTCTCTACCTTGGTGTTCACCTCACTAATTACCATGTTTTGTTGGGGAGGCTGGGATTTCCCTGCTCCTTTTCAGTGTCTCCCCTCTTGACTAGTTTAAATGCTTGCCAATGAAGCATTTTAACCTCTCACCTAGGATACTGGTTCCTCCCTTGGACAGATGCAGACCATCAAACCAGTATAGGTCTGTATCCCTCCAGGTGGCTCCCCAGTCCCCAATGAAGCCAAAACCCTGATCTCCACACCAGTTTTTCAACCACTCATTGAATTCCTGGTGAGGAGTGCCCTAGGATCACCCTTGCCATAGACAGGCAGCACCTCCAAGAAGGTTACCAAACATGCTACTTGTCTAAGACCCCTCCCCAACTATACAAACTCCTCTTGCACTGCTCTGATCCCATTCCTAGCCAGGTCATTTGTCCCTAGGTGGACAATGACATCCAGCTCCCTCCCTCATGCAGCTCCTCCCACGATCCTGAGGATTCACTTCCTGTCCCTCCAAGCCATGGTGCCAGGAAGGCACCTTACCTCCCTCTCCCCTTCCACCCTCATTTCTACCCCCTAATGATTGAGTTCCCCACCAGGAGTTGTTTCCTTTCCCTGTGGGGTCCCTTGCCATCCTCCTGTGGGTCTTCTTTGTGAAGGTTCCCAGCATCTTCCTTGGTCTCCACTGCAGGTGCCTCCATAGAGGAACCAATATCCACCAAAAGAGCGAATGAATTGTGGAGAGGTACAGCTGGAGGGATGCAACTCTGTTCCACAACCCTCTTCTTCCCTGAGCCCACTCTGGTCCAGCCTCTTCTCTTTCTTGGCAACCTCTGAGGTAGTGGCATTGGCCCTGGTGGTCTCTGGGTGGGGTAGGAGGTTTCACGAATCCTTGCCAGGTCAGCCTGGAGATGGGCAACCTCCTCTCTCAGACCAGAGAGGTGCCTGAAAATTGGGCAGCAGTGCAGCCTCCAGAATGTCTCCTGGAACAGTGCTGCCCCACAGCCATTGCACTGCACCACTCCTATCATGTCTTATTTTGTGTCCCCTCTCCTGTTTCTCTGTATGTTTACTCTCTCCTCTCCTTACAACTCTCACCCTTCCTGTTCTGGGACAGCAACTTCCTATTTTCTTCAGTAGCCTCCTTCTTCCTTGTTCAATGTCAGACCACCAGCAGCTGGGGGGGGGAGTGAGCTACTTTTTTCCTTTAGGGTTGACAAAACCAATGTTTCTCTATGATCCTTCCCTTCCTACTGCCAAACAGGAAGTTCCTGTTGACAGTCAAATCCAGTGGCTATAAAAGTAGAACTGGCTTAGGGTGGATGGGATGGAGGGCAATTAGTAAGAAAAAAGCCTAGCAACAGGAAGTTGTAATTTGAGTCACCTGCTTTTATAGTGTCTAAGCCACACCCCCAATTAAGCTCTCTCTCCTCCTACTGATTTAGCAAAGTCAGCTGATACAGTACCCTTCCCAGCACAGAACACACACTGACTTTCTTTCTTTTCTTTCTTTTTTAACCTAAATAAGACCCCTTCTACTTCTAATAAAGTATCTGTCTACTTAATCTCAACAGACACTGACTCCTGCTGAGATATAAGTTTTAAATTAATAAGAAAATGTAGCTTATTTAAGTTAGCTGCTTTATGTCCTACAAGCAAGGCTAACAACAGGCATATAAGTTTTAAATTAAGAAAATGTAGCTTCTTTTAGTTAGCTGCTTTCTGCTCTACGAGCAAGGCTAGCACTCTGAAATTTACTTTTAATCTAAAGCTATTGCCACTTTAAGGGTAACTCGCTTGGTGCCACTTAAAAACTATATAAAATTAACAAGATTCCACTAAGCTAAAGAAAGCTCCTTATGAAAACACATATACATATAACACAGGCATGTAGATTCTAACATTTTCCACTTACTTTTGATCTCATTTTAATAACTTGAAACAGGCCATCTAGGCTCTGATTCTCAGCAATGCTGCTTTCATCTCATTGGCATCTTAGGCTTGTGTTAACTAAGTTTGTTTTGACAATATAAACAAGGGATACACAATGGAAATGAGTAGAATACATGATTTATCTGCACAAGAGCAGTGTGACCTTGGGCAACCTCATGCATGGCATTTGTCACAAGTGAGGTGTCCCGAAGTCAAACTGCTTGAGTGCAGATAAATCAAGTATTCCATGAGGTTTCCATTGCATGTCCATTTTATGCAATACAGATAGAGTTTTTTTGGATGCTTTTTTATTAATCTTTATTATAGTTGGAGTTTTATTTTTTAATACAATTGAGGGATTATTCTGTGTATTCATGCTTATTTGTAGTTGGTTGGTAAGGTTAATAGCACAGTTGCTGTGCAGTTTACATCCGGACCTTAGGAGCCCAGGTTTTTATTGGGTCTTATAGAATGTGTCAGGGCCAGAGTCTTCTGAAAACATGGCAGCTCCATTTCTCACTTACCAAGAATCAGAGAGAGCCACTGTGATGATGTTTTTGGGTTATTTTATTTATTTATTTATGTTTTTGTAAAGTAGTCATTTATCTGGTTGATCCTGCTTTTACTGTCCACTTGCAGATGTGTGGTGCAGAGCAGAGAAAGGAGATGTCACAATGTGTGGCTGGCAAATGGGACAGGAGCAGAACAGAAAAAAAACCCATGTGGGAGAAAAGCAGGGTGGTAATGAAGCAGACCATGTTATTCACTTTTCAAGGTCTGTGGCTGGTTGTGAGTCTGTTTTGTTTATGCTGTGGAGAAATTTGTTTAAAAAAGCCTGTTTTTGCCCAGTGGAGAGAGAGGAGTGTCAAACAGATGAGTGAGACAGCAAGCGAGTGAGCAGGTGGGTGGTTAGGCAAACAAGGCAGGGATAGGGATCCTTGGTACCTTGTTTTTAGATGTTTGAAAAAAGAAAGAAAATCTGTTTCAGGGAATAAAAGGGAAACTATGACTCCTGGTAGGGAAAATGGGAAGAGATTTTTTTTTTTATTACTGTGTGGTGGATGGGATGGCTGAGGGGCTGGTAGGAAGGAGAAGTAGTGTCAGCAGACAATCAGAGAAGCTGGTGACTGACTGTAATAAAATTAAAAGTAAGGGTAAGTGTAACTAGTGCTGATAGGAGGTAGGATGGTTGATGTTAGGATGTTAAATAAATCATGGCTGATTGCTGTTAAGGTGTTAAATAAATGGTTCCACAATTTATTTAACACCCATGAGAATAAACAGATTTATTTAACTGTTTTGGTGTCCACTCCTATTGCATACATTACTGTTATTAGCTAGCTAGCACATGAGGCATAAACTGTTGCTCATACAAAAAAAAATCCAAATAAGACTGCTGCTAGGACAGTAATTAAATAACACAAACCTGTCAGGTGACCCTTCTTCAAAATATGAGCATTATGATTTGCAAGATCTAGGGTTCTGTTGTAGTTCTTTTCCTTCTCTATTTTGGGACTGTCATGACCTAAACAAATAGCATGCCTGTCAAGGGGTGGCTGGCTCCTTCTCCCTGGGCTAAGACACAGATATGGCACACTGATGAGTCTAAATGAGGACAAAACACATGTATGTGTCTGCTGTGCTTAGCCTTTGCTGATTGCACTGTGAGGCCTTCTGGCACCATGCAATTCTGCTTAAAGTTGAGCCAGTCTAAATTCTATTATGGGGATCTGCATATGTTTCCCATGATGTTTTGCATTATTGGGGTATGTGCAATTGTGTTTTCTTTATGATTTGCATATATACATATGCAAATAATGGTGATGCCCATATGTATATTCTAATTGGAAATTATCATAAAAAAAGTATTATCTATATTTAAAGCTATCAAAATAAAAACATGATCTTTTTATGTTGGGTATAATCAAAGTCCTATATCCCCATAAATGCTGGCATCAGATAGGATCGCTTGTGGGTTTTATAATAAAAATGTAATGGAAACAGTTATAATACTAAAAAACATCAAAAACATGCTGGTCAGTATTTTTGTTCTGTTTCTTGATCTGCAAATGTGGAAATAATAAAATTAAGAGCAAGAAATGCTCCTTAGGTCTTTTAGTTCTCCTTAAAAGTCAGATACCCTTGTATTCCAGCTAGTTCATGTCCTCTAGGCCTCCCACTTCCACCACAAACTGAGAGAAGCAGTTGTCTTTTCTGAATCTAAGCTCCCAGCCCGCTTCATTCCAGTTCGGGATTCCAGCCACACTCCTGGTCTGAGCAAGCCACTCAGGCAGCTCTGGTCTCATCAGGTCAGCTCCACTTTTCCTCTCCTACACTCACACCATAAGCTGTCAGCCATGGACACTGAGAGGTCTGCAAAAAGACAAAAAGGGAGCACTTTCTAAGTGTAGCAACCTTGAGCCTTGCAAGTGGCATATATAAATGAAAATGTAGTAAGTCGTCATCAGTTGCACACCTGTTATAAAATAAATATACACATAAAACCATAAGACACCTGGTGTAGGTCCTAGACTCTTACACACAGCATCTTAGGCCACCATCTAAGAGCAGCATCTTCATACAGTACAGCATTATTCTCACTCCACTGCTGATCAGCACAAATGAAAGGGACAGATTTTTAAGTAGGGGAGTGAGATTGTCAGATAAGACTCCAGCAGGGTCTGGGCAGACCTAGATTCCCACATATTTGACATTCTTGAGCAACCACTGTAGTCCTCATGGGTCCATCAAGTCTGGGGTACAGAGATAATTCAGAGGCAGCACCTCAGTTTTGCTGGAGTTAGTCTGAAAGGCACACAAGGTACTGAGCAGGTGGGGTAAGCCCAATGGGGTATTACATAGAAGAACTAGGCAGTCATCTGCATAGAGTAGTGTGTGAAAGTCAGGATGGCTAGCCAGGGTGCCTTGCAAGTTTAGGTGACACTGAATTGTGATGGCCAGGGGCTTGATGGCCAACATAAATAACATCGAGGAAAGGGGGCAACCCTGGCAAGTTCCCCTGTGTAAGGTGAATGGTAAGTAGAGTTTTGAATTGGTGAGAAGTCAAAAGGTCAGCAGTGTATACAGTGTGTGAATCCATTTCCCAAATTGAGGGCCAAAGCCCATCCTGGCCAGTATGGCATGCAGATACCCCCACTCCACTGAATCAAAAGCCATTTAAATCTCTATGGCCACTGCAGTAGGTGGAGTGGTGGAGGAGCTGTCAAGGGCCATCAGAGAGAGAGAAGTGCCCTGTGATGATCTAAGCTAAGGTGCCCATTAACAAAGGCCACCTGAGATGGATGAACTATTTGGGGGAGAATTAATTCTAGTCTAAAGACTAATGCTTTGTCCAGAATATGGGTATCAGCATTGACAAGCAAAATTGGCTGATAGCTGCCAGGGGAAGTGGTAACCTTGTCCTCTTTAGGGAGGTAAGGATAATAGCCTCCCACATGGAGGAAGGAAGAATAAGAAAAGTTTGAGACTCTTGAAAAATAGCTTGCAATGCTTGAGAGACCATATGGGTATCAGCTGGTATAAGTCAATCAGGATAACATCCCATCCTGGGGTTTTGTTGGGTGACAGGGCTGAAATGGCATACTGCACTTCCTGGGCGGTGAAAGTAGGGCTGGGCAAACTGTTCCACAGGAAATCTGAACCTCTGGATCAAACCCACAAACCATGAACCTGGAATAATACAGACTTCGCTGTTCAAGTCCGGTTCTGGGTCTGTGGAGATGTCGTTTCTACAATTTTGTTGTCTGTTGCCATGAGAATGCTGTTGGCACATACAGGTAGCTGGCAGCATCCAATCAGGCAACAGAAGGTCACGTGATGCACTCATGGTATATAACCTTGCTGAGTGCTCAATGCAGCCCCAGATGAGCCAGAAGGACTGAAGGAGCAGGAGCAGGAGCTGTGCTTAGCAGATCCAGGCAGCCAGCTGAGAGATTCACCAAACAAACGTACCAACACCCACAAAAAATGTAAAACAACACCAGAAATATATGAGCCAGATGGGAGAAAAGAGAAGAAATTAGGGAGAGTGAAAGAAAGGAGGGGGGGAGAGAAACCAATCATTGGAGGTGGGTGAAGGTGGATTGGGGAGTTGGGACTCAGAACTGGGGAGATAGTGGCGGCCTGGGTAGCTGCTACGGGAGATGCAAATTGCAAACTAAGGTAGTGTGTCAGTACTGTGTGACTGTATTTATGAGCAAGGGCAGGAAGGCAAAATCTTTGATTTGTGACATTCCAGATCCAGAGGAGAGATGGAGAGACTACTGGGGGCCCAAGAGAGAGATTTTACAGTTACAGAAAATCGCAAATGAAAGTTTTTTTTTTTCTTTTCCTGGCCTCAAACAGTGTAGCTGGCTACATATATAAGAAAGGGCAGGCTATCAAAATCTTTGACTTATGCCATTCCTGATCCAGAGGGGAGAGGGAGAGACTATTTGGGGGTCAAAGAGAAATTGTGCAGTTACATACAATCTCAATTTTATTTTCCTGGCTTCAGTGTGGCTTTGTGTACAGGTCAAGGGCAGCAGAGTGGCAAAATAAATCTTTGACTCATGCCATCCAATTATAAATCACAATCACTTGTTAGCATTCATTCATGATCTTGTCCAGAGACAATAGAGAGAGACACTGTGGGGGGGGGGCATGATAAAGGCAACAGTCCCAGAAATCCCAAATAATTTATTTTTCCTGTCTTCAGTGTGGCTATGTGTACAGTGCAAGGGCAAAAGGGTAGCAAAAAAAATCTATGACTTGTGACATCCAGAGGGGGGAGAGAGAGAGAGATAAAGACTGCATCTTTGTCTTGTGCCATCCAATCACATAGTGTTGTGTGAAGTTGACAAATTTCGCTCTGTGAAATATTTCAGAGAATGAATGCATTTTGCTAAATTTTTTGAGGGCAAAATGTAAAATTTCATCCACTGAAAGGATGAAATTTTGACCTTGAATGGGTAAAATTCATCATTCACAGGAGAAAGTTCACCACCCACAGACGAAATTCTTCAGTTTCACCACTATTCCCTGAGTCCCTGGTTTATAGTGTGGATCCCCCTCCCTGGCCGCTTATGGTTAACATTTAAAAAAAATAAGTAAATATCCTCTCCTTGCTGTCTAGTGGTTGCCCTCCCCCACCCCTGGCCAATATCTGGCCCAAATTAAATAAAGCCCCCCCCCCTCGAGATACCTTCATGTCCATCCCAAGTCCTCCCGACTCTCCATTAGTTAAAATAAATAAATAAATAAATAAACAAATAAATAAATAAATAAAATATCCAATTCCCTGGTGTTTAATGATCCCCCTCCACAAGGCTCACTGGTCAAAATTTAGGGTTTCCCTGTTGTCTAGTGGTTGCCCCCTCTGCCCCTGTTCGATCTCCAGATGAAATTAAATAAATACCCCCCGAGTCACCCTCATGTTCCTGCCAAGTCCTCCCAAATCTCCTTTAGTTAAAAAAAAGATAAATAAGGAGGTCATATGGGCACCCGAAGAGTATGGTGGCATAGTTTCACAGCTCTATTCTGCCTCCTGTTTCTCCCCTCTAATCTGGTGATCCTTCAAGAGAGATTGTGCAACTTTTAGTGGAGGGGCACTGTTTATCTGCTACAGTATCTGGGGACAGCTTCATATGGATTTTTCAACTATCACTAAACAAAAGAAATCAATTGATAAATCCCCCCCAGCAGCTCCCTTCCTGACCCAAAGATGTCCACCATGGAGGATCCCTCAACACAGCCCATGGATCCTGCTTGGCAAGTACACCTTCTGGAGCAAATTGTGTCTAAAGTCAAAACCATACACCTTACTGCCACAGATATGCAAACCAGTCTTTTAACACTTACCAGCAGGGTTGAAAACAAGCATTTGTCAATGCAGAATGTTTGCTTGCTGGCATTGGCAGTGGTAGTGTAGAAGTTACAGAGCTGCATAATAGGAATGGCAGTGAAGTATTGAACTGAAGCCAACCTCACCACCACCCTGCAGAGAGTGACAGGCATTGGGGTGTGCCTTTGGATCGTCAGGCATACCGGCCACGCCATTTCACCACACCGTATCCTGCAGACACTGACAAGTGTCATGGTGTGCCTTGGGGTCTTTGACCCTTATGCGCAGCCCATTCCATCAGGAAATATGGTGAGATGGGTGCGGTATAGGAGAATGGGGTGAACTTTGGGGCTGAAGAGTCCAAGGCATATCTCAATGCCTCTCACTGGCTGCAGGGTGTGGAATGGTATGAGCATTACAGGCAAGAATCCCAAGTCACACCCCGATGCCTGTCATTCTCTACAGGGTGGGGCGTTATGGTTGGAAACCCTAACACCTCAAGCATTTGTTGGTATTTTCACTCCAAATTTTCAACATGGTTTTTTTGTGACCCCCACCTCATGAACAGTGGCAATATCGGTTTGTTAGGTGAATGCTGCTTATGCACAGCGACTACGGCATTTAGCACCACAGGTGCAAAAACATTCTGAACAGGATGTGAAAAATAACAGCTGTACTGATCATGGGGAGGTGTAAAAATGGCACTGTTGCAAATCTGCAGTAAAAGTATTAAAAATGGTGAAGTCAATGAAGCGCAGTATAGAACTGTGCAACGACACAATTCGTAATGTAATTAGTTTGGGAATTTTTACAGCAGATTGTCAACACAGGCATTTTGGGACCTCCGATCATGAAGAGTGTCACTGTGATTTTCTTTATCTGTCCCGAACAATGATTTCCCACAGTGACCACGCATCTCTGCGCTGAAAGTGTGAAAACACATTTTGGCCATGTTGTGAAAAATGACAGCTGTACTGTTCATAAGGAAGTGTGGAAAAATGCCACTGGTGAAAATCTGGACTGAAAATATTACAAAGTCATGAACTTACAAGGGTGCATGGAAACTGCACAATGCTCACTCGTAACACAGTCATTTTATGGACTTTTGTCACCAAATTTTCAACATAGCCATTTTAAGATCTCTGCTCATGAACAGTGTAACTGTGATTTACTTAATCTGTCCCAAACACTTTCATACACCGACTGCACCATTGTGCGCTACATGTGCGGAAACACATTTTGGGCAACATGTGAAAAATGGCAGCTGTACTGTTCATAAGGAAGTGTAATAAAATGGCAATGTTGAAAATCTGGAGTGAAAATACTGAAAATTCGCAAACTTACAAGCGTGCATAGGAACTGCACAATGCACGCTCATAAAACAGTCATTTTTAGACATTTTTCCACCAAATTTTCAACATAGGTTTTTTGAGAGCCCGCTTTATGAACAGTGGCAGTGTCGTTTCCTTAATCTGTCCCAAAAGGTGATTTCACACAGTGACACCATGACAGTGAGAGCATTCATGAGAAGGGGTCCCAAAAACCCCATGTTGAAAATTTGGTGCAAAAATTCCAAAAAAATGCCTGAGACATGCAGCAAAGTTGAAAAAAACCCTATCTATCCCATTATACAGCTTACTGTCATTTCCTCAGTTCGTAGTCAGCTTTGAAGAGTGCAGACGTGTTCCCAGTCCACGAGATCGTCCGCCCAGAGTCCAGAGGTAAGTATGGGGTGAGGGGTGTGGGAGGCAGGGTGTGCAGTGGGTGGGCACAGGTGGGGCAGAGACAGCGAGGGACCATTTTTCAATTTCAGGTTTTTTTAAAAAAACAAAGGACGAGACGACTCGGGATGTTTGCCACGCTGGGGTGGGCTCCCAGCATGGCACAAGGATGGCTTTTTGGGGGGGCATGAAGCCGACGGGGATTGGGCACCCCCGTCGGAGACAGCATCTGTTGCCACGCTGGGGTGGGCTCCCAGCGTGGCACAAGGACAGCTGTATGGGGGGCATGGAGCCGATGGGAGATTGGGCACCCCCATCGGTGACAGCATCCATTGCCACCCTGGGGTGGGCTCCCAGCGTGGCACCCTGTACTCTCGGGAGACGAGTGGAGCCGATGGGGATTGGCATCCCGTCGGATATACATGTGTACGCTGGGATGGGCACCCAGCGTGGCATGTGGAACTCTGTTGGGGGAGAGCGCAGCACAGCTGATGGAGATTTGGCACCCCCGTCAGCTATACAGTGTGTGTGTGGGGGGGTGAGCACGCAGTATGTGTGCGTGTGTGTGTGTGTGTGTGTGTGTGTGTGTGTGTGTGTGTGGGGGGCGCGCATGAGCAGGCGATATCTTATCACTGCTCACTGAAGCATAGCTCCCGCTTTCAACTGTACTCCACTGCATTTTCGACTGCTGTCATAGACAGCTCCAGCAGGCATTGGTGAACTGTGGCCGTGCCTGCAAACACACTGACTGAATTGGAAGAGGGCTGCCACACCTCCGAAAACTCAGATGATGGCACTATGTTTCTTGCACATGCATGCAAGCAAACATAAAAATGAGAAGTCCCTTGTTGAGGTGCTTGATTAGTCTACTGTACAAGAACACCATTTCCAGGCCACCGAATGCCAATTGGTCAGGCTCACTGCTAAACTGGAGGATTTTGATGGCAGGGGTCAGCAGAAGAATGTCCACATTATTGGTCTTCCAGAAGGCCTGAAGTGCAGAAACCCTGTACAATACCTGCAGAACAATCTCCCTGTGTGGCTTCAGCTTTCCCCTAAGGAGTTTGATTTTTGAGATTAAGCGAGCACACAGGAGTGCTCCATCCTCTGCTCTCACTGCTAAGCCACACCCTCTGATTTTCAAACTGCTCCATTTTCTGGACAAAAAGCTTATTCTTGCCAAGGTCAGAGAATTGAAAGACATCACCGTGGCAGGAATGAGGATTTCATTTTACCCCGACTACCCACAGAGCATAATGGAGCGGCACCAAGCTTTTGATAAGATAAAGCAGGGTCTGTGAAATAGGGGAATAAGTTACACTCTACTTTATCCTGTGACCCTGATTGTTACTCTTGATGGCTAAGTACACCAGTTCTCCCTGGAGGATGCTGATCACTGTTTGCAGCAGCACTTGGGCTCATGTCCTCTACTGGATACTCGGTGAACTTTGAAACTTGGGGATGCCTCTCAGATGGATGTTAGTGTAGCAGAGACAGACTCACCTGAGCACCATGCCACTATCTGATGGATGATGGAATATCAATCTGTGCTCTGCGACACCTGTTTGCTGCCCTCTCTCCCTCCCTCCCCACCTGTTTTTACTGCATAAGTCGACTGCCATGTTTTGAGTGACCAACATTGGATTGCCTTTTCCAGTTGGGATGATAAACACTAATAACAGATGGTCTACAGGTCGGTGAGTACTGTTTTTGGGAGAGACCGGGGATCTGGAGGGGGTCTGGCAGCTACCGCTTACTTGAGCACTTTTTTTGGTGACCCAACAGCAAAACGCAATCCCTTTTGCAAGCTTGGGGTGGCCTGTCAGTTTGTTGTGCAGAATGCTATTACCTCCCTTGAGAGACATTGAACTGTACCAGGGAGAGTTTTGGGACCTTTATTTACATGTAACTGGATTTTTCTTGACTGAGCTGGGCTTGTGTTCATTTTTGTTGTCATTGCTGAGGGCCTGATTTGCTCTATTAGATGTATATCTTGTAGTTCCCCAGGACTCCACCTGCAACATAGAATCTGGCTAACCTGCACTTATTAATGGGACTGATAAGTTTGCTTTAATATGTTTGTTGGGTTTCATTCTGTGGAGACCACTCTTTAGCTGGAGAGTCCTTCCTTCCCCCCTCCCAATTATTTTATTATTTTTGTTTTTTCTCTTTGGATTTGCATTAATGAAATGCCATGGTATTTTGTGTTATATTAATGGGTGGGGGAGAGGCAGTATGTCAAGCAGGAGTCCCAATACTTCTGATTACTGGAACACCCTGCTTTAGCCTGTTGCATTGTGATTCAATTTACCAGACTTTGTTCTCCTGTCCTTGGTAATAATAGTGTTGCAGTATTAAGTTTAGTTTTTGCAGGCCCTCACCCTCTGGCTGGTCAGATTGTTGCCACTTTTGTTTTTTTTTGGGGGGGGGTTGGCCTCACTGGAGTGCAACAACCAGTTACTGCTTCCTCATCATGTTGTGAGTCAGTTTACCTTTTGTATGTATTTTATACCTGAGAGAGGGGAACCTGCAAGATTGTGACCCCCCTCACAGCCCTGCACCCATTACTTTCTTGGGCTCATGATTTGAGGTGGCCCCCATTTATTCTCCTTCATCAGTTGCCCTTTGAGAGTCCTTCTTTTTTTTCTCATGAAGATTTTTTTTTTTTGTGAAGGAGAAACATCTTCTTTAATTATTAGCCAATCCCCCTCCCCATTAATGGTTAAGTATTGTATACAGGGGCTTGCTCTGAGTTATCTGTAACTGTTTATTTGCCCCCCTTGATGTCAGCTGCTATTTCTTAGTCCCCCCTTTCTCCTTTTTTAGTTCCCCAATGCCCTTCCCCATTTTACCTTATTTGGTTGTTCTCCTCTTAGGTCAGATGGGAATGGAAGTGTGAGAAGCAGAGGGAGGATTCCTTTGTTCTTGAACTCTCAGGTACCATGCTAGTGGTTGCTTAATAGCCCCTCAGCACCTTCTTTTATGTAGTGACCAGTGTGCCTCCACTGGGTCTGAGAACACTTTTTGGCATACCTTCTCTTTTTGTTTGATGCTATTGAAATATCAAAACTTCAGTTTTTTTTTTCTTCTTGTCTTTCATCATTTTTGTAGTATACCTCCAGTCCCCCCCCCCTCCATTTTTCATTTGGTTTGACCTTTTATGTTGTATGTCTCCTCTGATGTGGCCCCTTTGGTATTGTGTGTTCAGTGTGTGTCTGAGTGGTGGTTTCTCCTGGGAAGGGAGTGGGAGTGGGGTTTTTTGGGGCTACTGTTACTGCCCAAGTTATAGCTCTTCTTTGTTCCTTACCTCCTGGTGATAATATGTCTCAACCAAACCTGCTTTGGATTGTGTCCTGGAATGAAAGAGGCTTAAATGACCCTAAAAAGTGATGCATCATTCTTTAATTCATTCATGATATGCCCTGCAACATTACATATTGCATATTTATTTGGGGACTGGGGATCAGGGATGGGGAGGGGGTTAACTGAAACCACTAGACCACCAGAGATTTTTTATTAAACAGTACTGACTGATATAGGGATGGGGGCTGTTACTGTGCACTTCAGGGGGTGGCCGGGTGAAGAGGAGAGACCACTAGCCACCAGAGCATTTGTAGGGCTATGGACACTGTTGGGCAGGGGTTGGGGGGAGAGAGACCCCTATTCAAAACCAGGGAATTTTTTTTTTTAAGTCCGGTGGGTGATCTGATGGGGGGAGGGATCACTAGACACCAAGGATATGTTGTTTATATGTGGGGTAGGTGGGGGGGGAGGGACCATTAGCTACCAGGGCTTATTTTTGACAAATTGGTCTGCAGTGATTGCAGGTGGTATTTCCATGAAAGTCAGACTTTCACTTGAATTCTGCCTGTGAAAGTTGTTTTTTGTACATGCCTAGCTGTCAGGCCATTCTACAGATTCACCATCCTCTCAGAGAAAAAGTGTCTCCTAATGTTCCTCTTGACTTGACCACCTCTGAGCTTCAGAGGGTGTCATCACCACCAGATTAAATGTCTCAGACTGCTTCATCTTGAGGAGGAGGGATGTTTGGTATTTGTTGATATCACTGCAATAAATGTCAGCACTTTTCTCAGAATTTACAGGAGTGTTCAATTCTTTTTTTGTCTTTATTTTTGTTGGGACTGGCCATTGCCTTGTACTGTGACATGATTACTTCCCCTGCCCTGATGGACAGCCCAGATTGGATGTGCTACAGCATTTTACTGGCTTTCTTAAAAGCAACCGCACACTGCCTCTCCTGCTCCAGGACCTTATCTATTATGGCCCCAGGTTATTTTCTTCATTTACTGCATAATCCATCTTAAAGTTTTACTTACAGGATATCCAATCTCACAGCTAGGGGTTTTTGAGACATGTCAAGTCATGAGGTTTGCTTTAGGTTTCACAGTGTATAAGTGACTGTTGTGATTATAGATGTGTATGTTTTGAAATAACCTAGAAGTAGACTGTCTCCTTCTGAGGGATTCTGCAAGACTTAAAGCATCTGAATTAAGGATATTATAAAATGTCTTCAAAAAAATCATTATCAGTCCCCCCCTTAATTAAAGGTCCCTTTATCCCCCCATAGAGAAAGATTCAACCATGTAAACATATGCTACTTGCAAGTACATTTTAGTGGTACCCGTTTTCTGCAAATGTGAAGTTCTTATTATGACTCTTTGTTCCTGGTGAGAAAAATGTATGTTTTCCATTACAGGAAAATAATGGCTTTTTTAGTGTGATTCCTTCTTATATATATGTAAGGGACATGAAGTGTGTAGACAAGTGTTACCAGAAAAAAAACATAAATAATAAATGAAAATCTATCAGCATGTGTTGTCTTAAAAGAGTAGCGCACTACAACACAATATCATTTTGATGTAATATGCTTCATAAAATAAAGCCTTAGAAATAGCATTTTGACTTGTCTTCCCATTATAGGAAATGGTTGGTAATTGTAAATCTGCATTGCAAGGCATTAATTGCAGTTTTGAAACAGAGACCATAAACTATAGAGATTTGACATTTTAATTAACCACGTAACTATTTTCTATGCTTGTCTCCAATAGGGCTGATAGGGCAGACAAGAGTTCAAGGTTATTTCAAAGTAATCTCCTATTCCTTTTGCCCTGTGATACCTATTCATGGAAAAAAATAGGATGGGCCCAGCTACTTTAATGACTCTTTTTACCTGCAATTTATTCTCCTTAAATCCCTACACTCTATCGTTTTACTCTATAGTGTCATCATGAAATGATGAGTAGAGAAAGACTGCAGGCATTTCCACAGCAACTGTCTATAATAATTTGTTCCATGGCTATCTTTGGAAGGCAGCTCAAGAACTTAATATGTATTCTAAAAATTCTCTTATGATTCAAAATATAAATGTCAGTGTTTGGTGATTTGTGGTACTATTACTTATGTGATTTCAGACTATTTAGCATCATGTAGTACAGAAACGAAACTATTTCATTAGCAGAGTTTGTATTGAACACAACACATGGAGGTTCATGCTAACACTTTCTCTAAATGTTAAATCACAATTAGTTCTGGCTGATAAGCAACTTGGAAACAGAAATACAATATAAGGAGGTTATATAAGGACATATTTATTGTTATTTATTTGTTTGTTTGTTATACATTTTATCAGGAAATACATACTGAGCTGGTAACAGCTAATTTCCAGATGTATCTTGGGGGGAGGGAAAAGGGAGTAAAGTTCAAAGGAGTAACTAGAATAAGGTACATGGAAAATAAATAGAATAGAACAGTAACTGCATGGGTAGTATGACATTCAGCATTTAGATGGAAGCACAACTGCACCATGAATAAAGAAACAAGTTACAGAATCAGCACTAGTACAAAGTACAGTACTTAGTAGCTAAGCTGTATTTTGGTGGGGTGATTACAGTGGGATGGACCACAGAGCTGCACTTGCATGATGGTGGGGAGGATATTCAGGTTCAGGGATCATTGAAGGAGCAGGTTATGAAGTCATGATTGAGGGCTTTAAGATACTAGTGGGAGAAATCAAAACAGATAGCAAGGGGTAGAGATGACCAGAGCTTAGATAATCTGGAGGAGAAAGCCACTGAATCAGCAAAAGACTTCATAAGAGTAAGGGAGAAAGCACGAGAGTCACTTCTATGATGGGAGAAAATTATGGCAGAGGAGTACTGTAGCAAGAAGAAATGCTACGCTGAGAGGTAGCCAAGCACACACATCCAAAATCAGCAGCACTCAAAAAAGGAACACTCTTTACACTCTAAAATCTGTTTTGAGTGTGAAGATTGTACATAAATAAAAATACCTTGGCTGAACTGCAATGGCTGTTGTAGACATTTAGTTATTCCTTTTTCGAGTGCTGCTGATTTTGGATGTCTGTGTATGTTCTGGGGTAGCCATCTTGTAGCTGCACCAGCCTTATTTACAGAGTGCGGTCCCTGAACTATGGGAATACTGGGAGGTAGCCAAGACAGAATTTAAAGACAGATGAAGCACAATAAGAGAGGTGTCAGGCATCAAGGGAGGGGGGAGAGAGAGAGAGAGAGAAAGAGAGAGGAGTACAGGGGAAACATGATGGGTACGAGGAGGATGGTTCATGGCAAAGTGGCAGAAGGTGTGAAAAAGGGGGTCCAGCTTGGCCAGGGTGGATTGGGAAGCAGATCTGTATATAATGTCACCATAGTGGAAGACAGGAAGGATCATGTTCAAGAGGATTTCTCTTCAAGCACAAAGCAGAATGTAGGCTGTGTTCCTGTACGGAGCACACTTTTAGAGTGGAACTTCTGGTGTATAGTGTCCAGATGTAGAGCAAAATTAAGGTGATGGTTCAACCAT
The DNA here is from genome assembly GCA_016271365.2 of Neoceratodus forsteri. NCBI lineage: Eukaryota > Metazoa > Chordata > Ceratodontiformes > Ceratodontidae > Neoceratodus > Neoceratodus forsteri. The sequence continues at coordinate 1,374,288,708 of CM057450.1, forward strand.
TCTCTAAGGTAGTTAAAGGCATAGACATCCTCAATCACTGCACAAGCAAGGATATGGAAGGAGGGGAAGATGAATGTCTTACCATTCTCTGTCTGATGCCAGAAATCATATAAACCATTTTCCTGGCACTAAGGGACAGCTGTATTGCCCAGAAACAGTGTTGGATGTTGGAGAAGTCCAATGTAAACTGACCAGCCAGGTTGGAGTAGAGGCGCCAGATGGTTAGAGCACAGTATAGTCCACATGCATGTGGATGGCTGAGGAAGTACAGGCATTTAGGAAGTCATTTTGAAAATTCAGAATAGAAATGGACCAAGGAAAGAGCCTTGGGGCACATCTGAGCAGATAGGAAGAGGGGCAGAGTGAGTCCTTGATAAAGACAGGATGGGCTCTGCCCTCAAGGGATGAGCAGAACCAGGTAACTGAATAGTGAGAAAGCCCATTCCCTTTAAGCTGGTTAAGGAAAAGGAGGTATGAAAAAACATTGAAAGCCTCAGCCAGGTCAACAAAAACTGCAGAGGTAATCTGACTGTGGTCCATTCTGGTCAGGATAGCATCAGTGAGCTGCAGAAGGGAGGTGAAGGCAGTGTAGGATTTCTAAAAGCTAAATTTGAAGGGGTGAAGAAAGTGGAGGAAGTCACGGAAGGGAGAGAGTTGGAAGAAGACTAGGTGTTTCTGGAGATTTGTTATGGTATACAGGAAAGATTGGGCAATAGTTATCAGGATAGTAGGCAACACCTCCCTTGGGAAGGCAGATGACTATTGCCTGCTTCTAAACATCAAAGACAGCAGCCAAGGACATAAAGAGGTTGAGGGCCAATATAGTAGGAATGGCAATGACAGGAGTAGACAGGTGAAGATGATTTGGATCAAGGTTGTCAGGGCTTATACCCTTGAGTGGATTTAGAGCTAAAATGGCCTTAAGAAAGACAGGTGAGTGGCTGATGAGAAGAAGAAGGTAAGAGAGGGGTGGAGGAAGCAGGAGGAGGAGGGCAAGGTACAAGTGGGAGGAAGGGGAGGAGGAGAAGTGGGTGCATGCACAAGAGGTGAAATGGTGATGAAGTAAGAGGTAACTTCAGCAGAGTCAGAGATAAAGGAGTTATCTAGCTTGAGGGCAGGGGAAGAAGATTGGGTTGGAGGGGAGAAAAGGAGTGGATGACCTTTCAGAACTTAAAGATATGGATTAGATTGTTCCAGAGTATAGATGCAAAGTATTTGGATTTGGATTTGGATTTTGCATACCTGGTAGCTTTGATGCAGGCATTGTAAAGAGTCTGGTGTTTAACCTAGTGATTGGAAAAGCTTGAGGCCTTGTGTGTCCACCAAGCAAGGTCCCTTATACAGAAGCAGGCAAATAGCTAAGCTGAAATCCATGGTAGGTGGGAACCTCTATCCCTGGTTTTCTTAATGGGACATGGTAATGCCAGACAGAACCAACAAACAAAATAAGCATATACAGTATTTCTCCACTGCCCATGTATCACCAAAAGGAAATCATAGATACCTCCATTACCTTGATAAATCACCCATCTAGAGCAAAACAGTATTGGATGACTGTGAGATGATGGTAAGTCTGTCATGAGTAATAAATACTAATAAATATTTTTATTCACTGGCTTGGCAGCATCTGTGACCTCCTTATGGGCATACATGGCTGGTGGAGGAATGTGTGCTCATGTTGTTTGTTGGTTTGGTTTGATACACATTGCAGCACCACTTTTACCTAGGGCGTACTCTTTTGGCTGTAGACAACCATAAATTTAGATTTGAAAATTTGGAGAACTAGTCAGTCGTCGTGATTGGTGACCAACTAATAGAGAGAAGGTCAGAGTGGAGAGAAGATAAATCCAGTGACTTAACTCATTGTCTCCTAGCAAACGCCTGTAGTCTTCAGTAAAATGCACTGCTGTGTCCTGAGGACATGTGCAGAAGTGGGCTACTGACTCCCAGTGTGCCCTTGCAACGTCTGGAGAAGTCACTTACATATTTTAATATATAGTGTAACAGAATATAATATATATTTGACTGCATAGCACCATTGGAAAGGTAATTTTGTGCTGAACAACTTTGTCACCGATATTTTGTACATATCAAGTATACTTTAGGAGTTATTTGCATTTGTTTATGGTATGGTGTGTATGGCTTATGTTGCCTGTTTTAGTGAAAATAATTTTTTTTTGCTGTTTCAACCAGCTTAAAAAAAATTACACATTATTATTTGCAAACCACCATTAGGAAGGTCATTTTGTGCTGAACAACTTTGCCACTGATATTTTGTGTATATCATGTATACTTTAGGAGTTATTCACATTTGTTTATGGTATGGTGTGTATGGCTGACATGTTTTCCATCAAGATTCACCTAAGCAGCTTGAATAAAATTCACTTTTTTGGCACTTCAGCAGGTATAAAATAAAAACCGTATTGATTACAACTGATTGCATAGCACCATTGGAAAGGCATTTTTGTGCTCATCAACTTTCATGCTGATACTTTGTGTGTATCATGCATACTTTTGGAGTTATACGCATTTGTTTATGATATGGTGTGTGTGGTTGAGATTCATCCCTCAAATCTCACCAAAGTACCTTGACTAAAATGGGGAAAAATTATGTTTTATAGTAAAAAGATATCTTTTTTTTAACAAACATAATATTAAAACACCATCTAATGTCTGTATGCTTAATTTGGTGTTGATATTTTACATATTTACAACAAAAAATGGCTTATGTTGCCCTTTTTACTGAAAAAAATATTTAGTTTGCTCTTTCGACCAGCATAGAAAAAAATACAAAATTACTTATTATTACATGCATGCTACCATTGGAAAGGCAATTTTGTGCTGAATAACTTTGCCACTCATACTTTGTGTCTAGCAGGTACAGTTATTGAGCTATTAGCATTTGTTTGCAACATGCTGACTATGGCTTGATTTTGCTTAAAAAGGCCCAGGATTCACTGTTAAAAGTATACAGGAGATTCAGGAGGCAAGTGGTGCAATCTCAGAGTGAGCCTGTGGAGGCAATGAGTTAATGGAGCAAATATGGATACTTTTTTGGAGGGGCTGGGTCAATACTTTTTTCACATGCTGTAGACCATATTGAAGTCACTGAGGGCACAAGGGAAGGCACCTGCATCTATGATATGCTGGGGGTGGAAACTGAGTACCCAGTCAAAGAGGGAGTATTTAGAAATGTAAGATTATGGGCTCAATTTTCAAAGCCCCCGGAGTGACACAAAGAGCTTTCATCAATCAGAATTGACACAAGTGGCTCCTTGCATCACACTTCGCGCAAATCCCGATTTTCTATCAGGGGCTCTGACCCACCTGGGGCCCCTTGCCTCAAAGTATCCCTGTGCCAGACTTGCTTCCAACATGGTGGTGCACCTGGTCACAAGGTGGCATGTGCCATGGTGGGCTGCAACATCTCCTTAACTGAAAGTTAGCAAACCACTACGTGGATGCAGCAAGGGGCATCACTTAGACCAGCCAGGAGGTACTGTATGCTTTGTGGCTTGCACCAGTGGAAGGGGTCTGACAATGGGCTACAGGATACATAGTGGGCATGGGAGATGACAATGGGGGTGTCAGGGGTTACAGCTGGGTATTGGCAGACTGTTGCGGCATCCAGAGAGGTGCATTTGTGTTGAATTACATTAGTCTATGTGTAGTATACATATCATCCCTGGTGGTCTAATGGAAAAAAAACCCAACCCTGATGTCCCCCATAAATACTAATACATCTTCCCTGGTGATCTAGTGGACCCCCCTTCCCCGATCTCCACCCATTACCTAATATAGCCCTATCCCTGGTGGTGTTGTGGACCCCCACCCTTCCTGCAATCACTCCTATACAGTATATTAAGATATAACTGTTCCAGGTGGTCTAGTAGACCTCCCACCCCCCACCCCATCAGGTAGTGTCCCACCACATCACTCCTCTGCCATTCCAAACTGGAGCCGGGCAACCAGCACAGTCCTCCTCTCACCATCACAGCTGGCTGCTGACTGAGCTCACAGTAAGCCCGTACTGTATATACAGTAGTAGGTGCACATTGAATGACAGTTGACGGACTTATTTTCTTATCTGGAGTCTGATGTGAAGATAATGGGGAGAAGAATAAGTGACAGGCTGAAGGAGGGAGGCAGAGAGCAGCCTGTGGCTATGGAGGAGAGAGTTCATCTCATACAGGTACAGAATGTGTGTGTTGTGGAGGCTGCTGGTGCACAGTTGTCAGTGCCAGCCTCTTGTCTGCTATCCCATCTGATAATGGGTTTCCTGCATTGTTGCAAATCTGTAAGCTGCAGCCAGTGGGCTAAAGACCAGCTGGGTCTGTGTGGTGAAATTTATGGCAATAGCACTCCCCCCCCGCAGTTGCCAGCTGGAGTAAAGAGCTATGGCAGGCCTGTCCTGTATGGATTTGTACCTCTGCTACACTATATCCTTTTTTTTAATGTGGGTAATGTCACTTGGGGTTTTAAGGGTAGTCCTATCTGTAGCCCAGTGTAAGATGTAAAATCCAACGCGATGCTCTTCTCTAATGAAATGACTAGTGCTGGCCAATGCTTTTCCTCATGGGTTGAGTTCATTTTGGGGGCATTTTTTTAATTCAGTTACAGCAGAAACAGAGCCATGGGTTTTGAATGGGGACTAGCTGGCCATGACTTTGCATCCATTCTCAAAATACAGTATCTGATTTATATCCATGCAGTGTGTTATCGGTGGTATGGGCAGGGGTCTTTTTAGCCACACATCAGCTGTCTGTGGTAACCAACCTGTACCTATGTGGCAACAGCAAAATTCTGTTAGTAGTTGCTTATACTGTATCTGGATGTTCTGATGTACATCAGGTGCGTACAGCAAATATATTTTTGTCCAACAGGTATGCCATGGTTTACATGACAGTGCAGCTGACAGGTGTTAATTTCATGTTCTGCAGCATTTATCATGTTTATCCCCTGACTTACAAGAGTCCTGCACTGACATTTTGTAATTTATATAGCACATGGATATTTTTATCACTTGCAGTCGCTTGCATAGTATAGTCTGAGAAAAGTGGTAATTAATAACCAAGTGTTTCTTTATTGTCAGTGTTTCACTGGACCTGTGCATATGTAACAGTGACCCACTTTAAGAGTGATATGGGTTAAGACCAGAATGCACCCAGAACCAGCATACCCACAGATCCAGAATGTTAAAAAGCAGACCCCCCCCAAATCTCAGTTGATTGTTCCTGATGGAATGACACTCCCAACTAAATGCCAGTCTAAGAATGGCTCCCATATGAGTACATCTGTTAAGGCATCCTTTGAACATTAAGAAAATCATTTTATAAGCTGTTATAAATAATATGTTTTGTTTACAGTTAAGTGCTTTCTATAAAAGAAAGGGTTAATCTTTGGAGATCTGCAGATAACAAAGATGATATATTTTATTGCTGTTTTGAATATCATACCCATATTTATGGTCAGATTATGCCAGTAACATTAACAGAATGAGCTTGGAACTTGTATGACATCTGAAAAAATGACACAGCTCTTTATTTAAAGAGGAACATTTATAAATGGGTATCAGCTTATCTGTATCGGGCAGCAATCCTGAGATATCCTTAACTTAAGTCTTCTCTATAATGTTACTATGAACTATGTTGCTACCATTTTTGGAACTTTGAAGTAATGCATAGTGACTCTGTCCTGCACGGTTTCACATGCAGGACACCATACAATTCCAAAAAAAGACAGGGTACTTTAAATATAAGGGAGACTTCCAGGTTAGGGATATTGTAGGGATACTGCCATGTTACAGGTAAGCTCAAAACATTACCATGAGTTTTTAAACTACAAGAGACACTAGCCAACAGTGTTCTCCATTAAGGCAAATTTGCTCCTCAATTAGCAACATGTAATAAAATAAACATATACTGTTGCATAGGGTTCCATTTTGTTGTGTATGGAATATCATGCACTTCCAGATGCTGTAGCACCACAGTAGTGATGTCAGAATGCTGTGATACCACAGTATTTGTGTCACTACTGTGGTACAGCAACCTAGAGTCTTGTCTCTACTAAGATTCCACATGCTAACCTATACTGCAGATTCCTAATAATGGTATGAGCAACACTGAAAACACCCCATTGAACTGCTTGCTAAAAGACGAACTACTAGAAATGTTTCCAGCTCATGTAACAATTACTCAAATGTCCTGAGCTGTTTTAAATCTTAACCTGTTTGCTGTTTTCTGTTTATCTAACCACCATTAAAGACTGTGTTAGAAAGAAGATAACTGAATTAAAACACATAGGGGTGCTAGGAGGGCTTCTTATGGATATGAGTGTAACCTCACATGTTCTTAGTGCAAGAGAACTGAGAACCAAAGGCGAGCAGTTGTGGTACCTTAAGGATGCAAGAGGTGGCACTCTTGTATCCATAAGAGGCCCTCCTAGCACCCCTATTGTATTATAGATTGTGCCATGATATTCTGAAAATAAAAAAACAAGAACTTTTTGTGGTTCATTTCTGTAGTACGAGTGGCAGTCATTGAGAAGCCTGTTACAGTGCTCAGCTAGTGAGGTACTCTTACAGCAGTAAAAGTACCTCATGCATAACTGAAGGGAGTGCTGTGATTTTTTGGGGGTGCTACTGTGATCTATAATATACAAATGAATGTATGGACTTTCTCACACAAAAAAACTTATATTTCAATTTGGAGTGAGCTGACTTCATGGAGATCTTGTGAGCTTTGCTCTTGAGGTTTATGATGTCATCTCAGCTCTTGCTGGAGACATAGCTTTTTTGTGTATGGTTGTCCATACATTATTCTATACATAGGAGAAGAAACTGTGCAGAATGTTTCTTGATGACCTTCCCTTCTTCCAATGTAAGAGTGACATTTTTGTTTCAAGCGTGCCGATATTTGTTGACCTGATACATCTGCCCATTTATACTGTCACTTTTTAAAAGAAACCGCATAAGTGCTATTCGCTTCAGAATATCTTGGTAAATTTGTACATGATTTGAGGCAAATAAAAGGTGTAGTGTAGGTGTTGAGAAATTTGTAACTGTTGAAGGCCCCCCCTCCTCAAAAAAAAAAAATCCAGCTGGTGGACCAAAAACCCTTGGATATTACAAAGTTCAAAGCTGTGGAAGACCCATCCACCCCAAACAAGCTTTTTGATTTTTGAAGTACAAACTCCCTGGTTATTGAGAATTACAACCATTTGGAAGTCCCTTCCCCCTGAGAGAATTTCTGTGTTGTGAGCCAAAAGCCTATGTTATGAGATTTTCTTAACTGTGGATAGACCCCTCAAAAAGTCTATTTCCTGGTTGTGACTGCTAGGAAAAATGAGTTTCTCCTTTATTTTTTGAGATTCTTCCAGTTCAGTCAATCATCTGCTGTATGTGTTTATTAATGGCATCTTTACTATTCTTCACTATTTTGTAATATCAATTACCTAAATTTACTAACCATTATAATAAACATTTATCAAAATTGTCATCTTGTGGCTTTCTATAACAATGGATAGTTGTGTGTGTGTGTGTGTGTGTGTGTATTAATTCCACGAGGCTTAATTTAACTTCTGCACTGCTTGACTGGTTAGGAAACACAGTTGCACTCCATGGATGGCTTCCATGTCCCAACATGCTGAGGGAAGGTGGGGTCACTTTGTGTAGTGCTTGAGTCCCCAGGATGAAGAAGCTGGAGCGAGGAAGCATCATCATTCACTGTCAGTCTAGCTCCCACAGCTAGAGTGGTAACAGGCACTGAAAGGGCACTGCTGTGAGGAACTTGGCAGTACTGTCACAGTCCTGGCTGCTGTGCTCTGCAAGTTTCACGTTCTCACACCGTGAAAAGAACATACCTTAGGTTATTTGCATGCTATGCTGAAGAAAGAAATAACAACACGTAGAAGTAATAAAAAGATTTATTACATACTCACACCATAACAAGTGAAGTAAAGCAATTACAAGGGAGCTGATTTCCCACCATTCCTCAAGGATGGTCTCTTTCTCTCTCTCTCTGAGGAACTGGTGTGCGTGCAATTATATAGGACTGATAAGGGTACAGTTACAGATATGATAAACATACAGCATTTGATGAGACATGTAAATAAGATGGTACTCTTGAGTAATTACATAGGAAATGAAGCTGCAAAGTAAGGAAGAATTGAAGAATCTCTAAACAATGGAAATTAATAGTCTGCAACCTGTTATTAGTCTCACTGGAGACAGTGAGTGTGAGAACACATGCAGTGTCACAAGAAAAGCATACAACATGTCATAATAGTGGAAAACTACAGAATATGAGTGATTATGAGTACAGCAGAATATATGACAGAAACATAGCATATAGGTAAATGCATTACAGATAGATATAAGCATAACAAACATAAATAAAGAACACTAACATAAGTAATAAAACAAGATAAAACATTATGAGACTGTGTAAGGCACTAATTCTTGTAGGTGTATAAGGTTATGGTTACATGTTGGTGAGTTGGTGGTGTATAACCCAGGCATAACACTCCCCTCCTTGCTGCCCAAATTACAAAAGTGGCAACACAACAAAAATACAATGGTTAGGCATAGAAATGGTATATCTGAATGTGTCAACAAGCCTGAGGTGCAAGCCTTGAAAAAGAACTGCAGCTGTGCAAGATGCTGGATAAAAGTATGCATCAAACAGAAAAGGGTTAGTAGTAGATGAGTTAGAACAAGATATAAATTACTATCAAGCTTTAAAGCAGTGATTTGAACTTTCAATTTTCAAAGCACATAAAACTCATAATGTAAATGAATTACAATTCTATAGTATATAGATAAGGCGACTGTGAAAGCAGACCTATTCAGGAGGAGACACAGGGGTAATCACAGATGGTCAGATCATAAAATACAAAACAGGAACTAGGTATGGCAACACCACAGTAAATATGTGTATAAGAAAAATTGGCGATCTGTATTATCGCAGAACATTGTTTGTAAAAAAAAAAAACAGTGTTAAAGTCATAGACCATTCATAAAGAACAGCCCATCTTGAGAGTTGAAAAGGCAGATAATGGTGCTATACAGGATGGCGGTGTACTTTATTGATTGAAGAATCTAATAACAATGTCCTTAAAGAGGAACCAGTCCATACAGTTTGAGTTTGTAACCACAAAGCAGCGTAGTTATATTGGAAATGTCATTCGTTGAGAGTTTGTAACCCAAAGGGCATACGTAACACATGGGGTTGTGTAGACATGTACCAGCATGATAAGAAAGATAATGTTCATGTAGCTGGTTGCTGGTTGGCTGGATTGGCAAAGGCATTGGCAAGGGTTGCATGAGATTGTCCAGTGACTGTTTCAATGGAATAGCCATACCCACACAGGCATAGCCTATTGTACAAAGAGCACAGTTTGCACAGATATTGACAGTTCATTAAGAACATAATTCATGAACAAGCAACCAAGAACACAGTCCATATAAGAACAATCAGTTTGTATGAGGTGCCAGCCAAACATGAAAAATCAGCCATGAAGAAAAGTTGCAAGTGTTGCTTGAAGATCATACCGGTACCTCTCTGTGAAAACCTAAAAACTTGTAAAACTTTGTAAAAACTTAGTTTTAAAACACACATATAGTTGTTGTTAAAAGGAATATGGTATGGTTATTAGCAATGCCTTTAGTTATGGTGTGGTATGACATAGACAAGTGATGGCATTGGCCATGCTCTTGGAGGTGCAGGTTGAGGTCCAATAAGAAGAATATACCTTTTATTCATCTGTGAATACACCCTATTTCCAAGACTCAGAAGAGGATGTGACAGTAGGGAAAGACAACATACTTTCCTGCTTATGAGTTGATGTTTGGCCTAGTTTAGGCCTATCTCATGAAATGAAAGTGATATTATGCTTGTTTTAAGCACTTTGAACCTTTATCTTATGTCAGTATACCATTTACACCATGTAACACAGGGGTATACCATAGTGCCTGTTGGCCATATGGGATTTTGAAACATCCCTTTTGTAAGGTCAGTTGTCTAGGACGAAATACTCCTAGGTAGTCAGTAGTGTGGTGCTCTGATACTAGGTCTTGACCACGTTATCAGTTCTTATTGCAAAATGGTCTGGTAATATGACAATATGAAACCTAGAAGTGTTTGTATTGAAGCAGAATTTGTCACATTATGTGTGTATTACACATCATATACAAGGGTACCTGGGAGAGATGAAACAATCAGACCACTAGTTGGGCTGGGTTTTTGCTTGGAACATTGGGTAGGCTTTTGACTCTGTTGGAGTAACAACAGTTGGAAACATAGCAGTGCTAGCAATGGAATGAGGAGTACAATACTATATAATAGTAATATTATACTGAAATAGAGCACACAAATGTGGATGTATGAGTACATTACAGGTGTAGAAATCTGTGTGTTGTGCTTGGGCCTGGCATATAAACAGGATACCAGTGGGTGACCTTCTGGTGTAGGTCGTACTTTGGAGTGCGCCATTAGCTAAGTAGGCCTTAGGGATTTGTCACTGATTGCTAGCAGTCTACCATTTACTCTGTAAAATTGGTTAGGGGCCACCATTATGGTGTCCAGGTGTACATGGTTATCATGTTGTAAAGAATCTGGATGGAAAAGCAATGCTGATCCCTTTTGTTTGGGAGTATGAATAGTGACACATACCTATGAGAAAGAAATAATCTTTCATGGAGGTGTTGTTGAGACATTTCAGCTTGTGAAAATAACTACTTTGTTGTGTAAGTGGTTGGTACTTGGTAGCCCCCCATGTGGGTGTGACAGATGTCACCCAAATGGGCCTAATACCCCAAAACATCCACAGATGTGGAGCAGTTTACTGAGCTTATACTTGATAAGCTGAAACATTTTGTGAAGGCATAATGACAATGACATAATCACAATGAAACAACAGTCATATTAAGCACATTGCAGAAAATACATTTTAAACATTGACCACATTTAAAATGAAGTTGGTCACCAGAGTCCAGGAACAACTATTGAAATAATGTTGTGTTTTACAGGAGCTAAAAAGACAAAAAGGATATGTGAAAGAATTTGGGAATGTACACCCCCCCCCAGCTCAACTGATTGCTTGTTGAGGGCCAAGGCCCTTGCACCTGACTGGTGCTGGTTGTTGGCATAAAGCCCCTTGCAAATAGATTGTTTACAGTTGTTCTAAACCGCACTGTGAAGGCAGAGAGGCTGAGCTGGTTTATCATGTTAGAGAACATTATATAGTTTATTTTTAATTTGTAATCAACAAATGGGTTGTTAGCAAACACACATTTTTCTTCTTGTGTGTTCTTACTGGAGGGACAGTGGGTTTACCTCCCCAATTTCTGAATCTGCTAGCTGTAGCTCAATCAGGTCCAGAAGTAATTTCATTTATTTTCAAGCACTGTAGGTGCACTGTAAGGTGGCATGGGTTAATCCCCTCCTTGAGTTCCATGTATAGTACAGGAGGCTAGGCTTACAGTGTATCATATCTATGAAAATGTCATAGACATGGTGAATCACACTAAGAATGGTAGCAGCTGCTGCATCATACATACTCATCAATGATGAATCATAAAAGCCTTCTATCAGTGAGTACTGCCTGTATGAAATAGTTCATATACAGCTGACACCATACCTAGACTGTTATTTGTTAAACATATAGGCATGCAATGTTGTGTTAGTAGTTAACTATATCATTAACATTTCCAACAATTATTTGCCCCTTACGGGTACACCAGTTGTTAAAACAGATGTTAATGTAAGTGATCAGTGACAGAGGGTGGGCATATATACAATTCATGCCCCCCTCTGAGCTCCTACTTCTATGAAAGAGGAAAGAGGCAGCATGGAGATAATAGGATGCTGTAGGATCAATGCTGGAGCAGATGCCTGACCATACAACAGTAACAACTATCAAATTGACTAGTAGCAGGTGCTTGTATAAATGTTAGAGAACACTTTATTCCCAAAAGATTTGTGGATATTTATCCATAATAATAGTGGCAAACCATCTTTGCCAATCAGTCATCACCTGGAAGGTTGTATGCTGAATAAATACAGATGTGTTTGACCCAACATGCTAAAAATAAAAATAAGGGCAATACAGTATCCTACTGTGATTCAAACTATAATAACATTATAATGAAATTGGGCCACTGGTTAAAATACACTCATACATTGCCAGTGGTTTCTTGTGAAAGTTAGTCTTATCCCTGTAATAAAGAAATAATAAAACACAAGCCATGAAAGGGAACATCTCATTTCAAGGAATTCATTGGAGTGAGTCATTTACTTAGAGTGTTCTCCTAGTGGAAGGTTAGCATTGGTTCTTTATATGCTGATACTTTGGGGGTAGGCACTTGTTATTGAAGCTACTAGTACACTCCAATGAATTCCTTGAAACGAAATAAATGATTAATGTCAGAGTATTAGGTGTTCCTAATTCTCTGAATTTTGACATTAGAACTGTCATTAACACACATCATTCTGATAAATAACACAAGTTATAATACTGGTATTTTGTACTTACAAAATTGATAAAAGGGTGTTAAATTAAGTCTGCAACATAAAAAGTTAAAATCTTCCAAAACAGACATAATACTGTCTGTGGCAGTGTACTCTGCATAGCTATCTTGTGAAAGATAAAGTAAATGGCTTATTACAAATGCTGGGGGTGAACAGCTCCCCCTCTTCTGATTGCCTTTTGATGCATGGGGATAAGTGATACAGGGCAAGGATGAAGAACCCATGAGATCTTCTGTAAAAGAAGGCATACGTAGGAATGGGTGGGTTTGTAGATAGCAAGCAGCTTCATGGCTGTAAGCCCAGAGAGGAAAAAAAAAATTCAGTCCTAATGGAGAATGGCTGGAAAAAAGTAACTGGTAACAAAAGCACCTCTTGATGTGCACACCCCATTAAAGTTATATTTGGTTATGAAATACTGATTTAATTTGGGAGGTACAACAATTGTGAGCTGGAAAAACAGGTACAGCTCAAAAACACATGGAGGTCAAGTGATTTGGAAAAGGTCACACACCATGCAAATGATGTTTCCTGGGACCAAACCCATCTGTAGCTACAGTGGCCTTGGACACCACACTGAATGAGAGGTCTGACAGATAAAAGAATACTGCCTAGCCACTGGCACAGGCATCAAAAACAAAATTGATGAACCATCACAGTTTCTATGAAAGCAGATGGAGAGGTCATATTGGAAGGATAATAAATGTAGAAAACATTTGCAAGCATTTGCGTCATGCTTCCATTTTCTTTTCTTTTTTCAATAATAAACTATGATTAACTTGAATCAATACTAAGGACACCAGTCCACATACTTCAGCATTAAACCTACCACTTATCTGAATGACAGAAAGTTTACAGACAATGTGCCAACACTGCAAACCAGAACATATCATTGGTAATAAGCCAATGATATCAGCCATTTTATGAGCTGATTTTTCCTCAGCACAAATGACATAAAATATAAAAAATAAACCAGAATAGCTCCAGAAAACACAGTTAAAGACCATGATAATGGGTAACAGTGACAAATAGACATAGCATATGCTGAATTTGGCAGAGTGTTTCCTCAACCACAGATATGTCCACAAATCAAAATCCAAGATGGCACATTCAAAAACATATTCTGCAACACTACGCCACTGACAAAGGTTAACCTGGAATAAAGAAACCAAGATTCTTTCAACTAAAAAAAAAACAATAATGATCTCAAGTGAACAAAGCCAAGTGATGCAACCACAGTAAAAGTCAAACCTTAACTCCAGCATCATTATAGTTAATGAAGCTGATATTATTTAACCATAACATTCATTACCAAATACAGTAATGTTTCTGCAGTTATTTTTTTAAACATTCTCAAGTAGTCATTAACAGAACTGCAGAGCACAGCGTGAACTTGTCAGCAATTTCAACAGAGTCAACTAAACATTCAGAGAATACATAACAAGAAATGGTGTACTACTATTAAATATAGTGCTTCTCCTAAAGTGAGTAGCAAGGAACAGCTGTAGAGTCATAAGTGTTTACACTTAGATTTGTTATAGAATGCAATAAAAAGGTGGATCAACCAACAGATAAAAGTAAAGCGTATTTACCACAAACATGAAACACAAGTAAGGGTAGCACCCTGCCAGACGTACTTTACAGTTTAAAAAAAAAAACACCAAGGTCAGAATAGACCAGTTTTTCATCTGTGAATCACATTAATGAGAAGGAATTCCTCATGGATGTCTATAACAAACTTATTAGATGGTTCAGCCTCCAGTTAATCAGTAGCCATTAACTCTATCAATAAACTTATCAGATGGTTCTGTCACCGATTGATCAGTAGCCATTACCATATCAGGCTTAAAAGCCTCCAAAATAGCCCTCTGTCAGATTGCATTGTTGTTGACTGTCTCAGTTCAATATACTGTACACAGAACAACATAACTGTAATTAGATCCAAAACATTTATAGTTAACTATTTCTTATTTAAACATGTCCCAAGCACCTAGTGCAGTGAGATAAACTGAGATGTCTTCGTTCAACCACGTGCAAAAATTTAGTCATGTCAATAAACAGGGAAATCTTTAAACCATTCTGTGGGTTAACTGCCATGTTTGCAACCATGGCACTCAACCACACATAGATGGATGGTGTCTGTGAACTCCTTTGAAGGAGAAATTCACAAAACCACGAGTAGCAGTCTGCGCACGGAGTCCCAGTCTGTGCAAGGAGGCCATAAGCTGCCAAACTCATAGCTACTTGCCTCTGAAGAAAGAGATATCTCAGAACTCAAATCATGAAGTAAAATGAGTGTTATTCTTTGCCAGACAAAACCACAACTGCTGCTGTCACCATTGTTACACTATGAAAAGATCACTCCTTAGGTTCTTTGCATGGTATGCTGGACAAAGAAATAACAACAAGTAGAAGTTATAAAAAGGTTTATTACATACTCACACCATAACAAGTGAAGCAAAGCAATCACAAGGGAGCCAATTTCCCACAATTCCACAAGGATGGTCTCTTTCTCTCTGAGGAACTGGTGTTCATACAATTATATATGACTGATAAGAGTACAGTTACAGATATGATAAACATACAGCATTGGCTAAGCCATGTAAATAAGGTGGCTTCCTTGGGCAATTACATAGAAAATGAAGTTGCAAAGTAAGAAAGAATCTCTGAATCTCTAAACAATGGAAATTCATAGTCTGCAACCTGTTATCAGTCTCACTGGAGACAGTGAGTCTGAGAACATATGCAATGTCATCAGAAAAGCATACAACATGTCACAATAGTGGAAAACTACAGAATATGAGTGATTATGAGAATAGCAGAATATGTGACAGAAAAATAGCATACAGGTAAGTGCACTAAAGATAGATATAAGCATAGCAAATCTAAATAAAGAACACTAACATAAGTAATAAAACAAGATAAAACATTATAAGACTGTGTAAGGCATTACTAGTTGTAGGTGTATAAGGTTACCATTACATGTGGGTCAGTTGGTGGTATATATGCCATGCATAACAAAGTACAAAGATAATTTAGGTGGGTGTATGGATACAGTGACCACAATTAAGAGATTAACAGAAACTGTGAGAATGCTATGGAAACAGTATACTTTTAGGGTGTGTTTTGGCCAGGATTAGACACTGATGTTTTCCAAATAGTTACTTTACCAAATCCTCTCATGCTCTGCCTTTTTTAGGACTGTGAGTGGAGCCTACAGCACTATTGGGATTGTAGCTCTAAAATGGCTGATCTTGGAACTCCCTTTTTAGACATTTAGATGTATTCCTCCACAGCTGCAGAATAGTGCACTCCCCCTCTGATTTTTACTATTTGCTGCTCTATATTAAAGGCATCTGAAAGGAGGGGGGATACTACTTTATTGTACCTCAGAACTTCTCAGGATATTAACAAAAAAAACCTTTTTAAACTGCTGTTTCTATCATCTGTCCAGCTCAACCTAATGCATTTATTCTATTTCTTTCAGCAACCTAGGGGTTTACTCATTATAAGTTGTCTGGAGTTTACTGACCTTCTGAACCTCAGACTGCAGTGTCAGATTACAGACAGTGCAGTTTGCAGCCTATGCTAGCTATCTGATTTCTATGGGCACACACACACACACACACACACACACACACATATATGCACACCACACGCACGCACGCACACACACACACACACACACACACACCAGCAGCGTGATGATTGTGGCTAAACAGCACTATATGGCACCAACAAGAAAATAACTTAGGTCATTTGGTAGCTTTTCAAAGCCCTATCAGCTCTTGCTAGAACTTGTTTAATGATGTTGCTATTTGTGGCAACTTAGATACCTATACAGTTTATTAACTAATGCCACATCAGTTGATATTATCCATGGTGTCTGCAAAGATTTGCAATCAGCATTTTCAGAAAAAGTGATTCAGCGCAGTTCATGTTCAGGGATTCCCTCCTCCCCTGCCTTTCTGCTATAGAATTTGAGAGTTTCAGGAGTTCCACTTGGATGGCCCAGAACTCCATTAAAGGGAATGTGTACCTTTCTTTATTGGGATCTGTATGTGTTCCCATGCCACACCAACTTCTCAGTGGCCACATCAGTTTGTGTGGTTGCAATTTTTATATAATGTTCTATGCTTGGGCAGGGCTGGGCACTACTGTTCTTTCATATCAGCACACACTATTCCTGAGAAATTCAGTACAAACTTCAAAGATAGAAACATAGAATTTGACAGCAGATAAGTTCCGCTTGGCCTTTCATGCCCCCTTTTCCCTACCTACAGTATCACTGCAAACCCTAATCAGTATCTGGCTCTTTCTCCTTCATGCCTTCCTTTCCACTAAGATTTTCCTTATGTCTGTCCAATATATTCCTGGACCCTGCCACAGGTTTCCCCCCACCACCACCTCTACTAGAAGGCTGTTATAGGAATCCACCAATCTTTCTGTGAAGAAGTACTGCCTTACATCTCTCCTCTATCTACTCCCCCACCTTCTTAGCATCTCCCCTTGTTCTTGAGCCCCTTTTTGTTCTAAAAAATACTTCTTCTCCTGTACCCTGTTTACCCCTGTGAGGTATTTAAGGGTCTCCATCATATCCCCTCCCCCCTTCCAATGTGTACAAAATGTCCCAAATTGGGGATTGAACCCTGGTTCCCTATACACTAGTGCATGGTAGCCAGTGGCTTTACCTCTGTAGTAAACCTCACTAAACCTCATCTGCAAAGAACTTGATATGTGAAAAAGTCACATAAAATGTGGTGCAGTGCTCCACTCCACACTGCATAAATCCTTCACTCCTACTGCAATTTACAGTGGCAGTGGGTTGAACAAATAGGTGTACAAGGGGGTGTGTACTGGTGCATAGTGAGTAGGGGAAGGATCTGCATAAACATGAACACTTCTTGGGACATCATATGACTTCACTGTAAATGGAGGTGGCAGACCCCAGGTGGAGCAATGTGGACCTGTACACTGGGGATAGCCAGATAGTAACACACCCACATACCTGTATGTTCCTTCCTGAAACTGAATGAGCATGATTTCTGTGTATCAGTTACTACTAGCCAGATGGCCAGCTGATATGCCCCTCCAGCCTCTGTAACATCTATCTTGAGCCTGGAAATGACTGCCACAACATGTGGGAACTACTACCATTCTGTTACAGTGGGACATAATGGACATTCAGAAGTGTGGACATTCCCGAGGGTTGAGGACATTTCTGGTTGGTGCCAACTGGTACACTAGAATTGTCATGATTCTAGTTGTATTCCTGTTTTGGATTGTTACCAGTGGTCACCCCTACACTCAAAGAAAGAGTGTCACTTGTGCCACCAGCACAGGTGTAGGAGTGATGTGAGTGTATTTTGCAGCATTCAAATAAAGTGCACAACACATCTGGGAGGTGCAGGGTGTGAATGCTGTTTATTTATGTGCGGTAGTGACCTATGTGACCTCCCTGACTGATCAGCCCTGCACCCATGCCACAGGTGTGAACACCTGAGAGCAGTTAGCACACAAATATGCATTTCTGTCCAACTGACTCAAACACTACTAGTCATACAACAGGATCCACAAACAAACACTAGCTTTCCCTGATCGCTGATACTATAAACTGTATGAGGAACATACTGTAGCATATTTATTTTTATTTTAATTTTGGTGACATGGTAAGCCAACTGAGATGAGATGTCCCTCTTTCAGGCATGACCCATAATTAGTTACATACATTAAAATACATATGAATTATACATGGTTATACATACACATACATACACTTTTTAGACCAACATGGATTAGTTACACATAATAACAATGAGCAAATGCAATCAGTTGTCTATAATAGCGGAGAATATATACATAAATTAGTCTTAGAGTGAATTGGAGTAGTACTTATGTTTTGAGCAGGCTGGGATGTTAGGGCCCACAAATTTGTAGATGGAGGGGGGGGACTGGGGCAAGTGATTGAATGGTAGCAGTTTCATGGAGCTGTTGTCCAAAAGAGAGCTTTTAGAATCTTTTTAAACAACACCAAGGTAAAGGAGGCCCGGACCATGGGGGTAGGGAGTGCCAGAGATGTGAGTTAGAGAATGAGAAGTATTGCCTTCCAATTTCATATGAGCTTTGGGGACTTCCAGCACTGGGAAGGCTGAGACTCTAAGAGGTCAGGCAAATAGCGTCCATTGAATTATGCCAGAGAGACTTGGTGGGGAGAAAGGTTGCAACATCTTGAAAGTAAGGCAAAGCAGGAGATAGCGTAATCTAGCTTCAAGGAAGGGCCATTATAGGGTTGTTTGTGTTGTGCAGTGGTGGGTTCTTGGGTGGGTACCAATTGCAAATCATCCAATCCTATGGTAAAGGGTTTTGAGCCTGGAGAGGGTGGGTTCTCATACTGCCTGCACTACCTGGGCACCATAGAATAAGAGAGGGAGGAGGATACTGCTGGCGATGGTGCAATGTGCCTCTCTAGACTGGTAGGGAGAAAGTCTATATCATAGCCTGAGTTTTAGGTTAAACATTTTAGTCAGTGTGTCTATATGGGGTTCAAAGGTTATGGTTTTATCTAGGGTCATACCCAGGTATTTAAAGGGTTGGACTACCTCTAGATCAGCTCCAGTGCAAGTGATAATTTTAAGGAGATCCTGTCTGCCAAGACAGAGGTTTTTGTGACCAAATAGCATTGCCTTCATTTTTTTGGCACTGAGTATGAATTTGTTGGCCAGGAACCAACTTTCTAATGAGTGGAAGTCTTTTTGCAGCTGCATATTAATCCAGGTTGGGTCTATGGCAACCTGTAGAGTATGGTCTCATCAGCGTACAGTTGCACTGAGGCACCACCACAGTTTTGAGGTAGGTCATTGATAATTAATGAGAATAGAAGGGATCCTTCCCATTTCACACACTGCATCCTCCCAGCAAGATAGTTCTGGAACCAGCGGCAGGATAAGTCATCCATACCACAGTCTCATAGTTTTGTAAGCAACAGATCGTGGTTAACCAGATTGAATGTTTTTAAGTCTACTAAAATTGCCCCCCGATGATATGCCTAAATTCATGGCATTAATAATATCATTGGTGACCCGTACTAAGGCTGTGTCAGTGCTATGGTTTTTGCGGGAAGCCATGCTGGAATTGAGTAACAGTGCCATTCCATTCAAAGAAGTCTAATAGTTGTTTATAGAGTCATCTGTCTTGTACCTTGGCATCCATACTGAGGAGGGATATTGGTCTGTAGTTTTCTATTTTGTTCTTTGGTACCCCCCTTGTGTATGGGCTCCACAAGAGCTATTTTCCATTGATCAGGGATGGTCCCAGCTAAAAAGGATTTATTAATTAGGTTCCTGATAGAGATGGCAATAATCGATGCAGCAATTTAAAAAAAACTGTGGTTCCAGGGAGTCATTACTCAGAGACCCTTCACTTTTGAAAGTATTTGACTGTCTGAGAATGTCTATTCTGGTTACTATTCTAAGGTGATACTGCGGTGATGATTTCCCACCAGGAGGCTGAAGTAGTGGGTTACAGTAATATCAGGGGGTTGCTGCTGTTGAGCAGGTTGTGAGATGTTAAGATGAGTACATAGTGGGACCTTAAATCTTTCTAGATCAGTAAAGAAGTGATTAAATCCAGAGGCAATAGCTTATGGGCCTGATAAGGCTTGATTGTCCAAGTGAATTACAGAAGCAGAGAGAGGTTTTTCCATGGAGCAGCTGGTTAATCCAGATCCAGAAGTGCTTGGGGAGGAGAGCTTTTGCATTTGTAGGGATTTGAGATAAGATTGTTTGGCACTTTTTCAGTCTGCTTTTGCATGTGTTCTGGAGGGATCTGCAAAAGTGCCAGTCAGAGGATAGGTCTGATAGTTTATATTGAGACCAGGCTTTATCTTTGAGTCTGAGAGATTTTCTTAGCTCACTGCTGAGACATGGAGTATGGAGGCCCTTGGCTCTCCATCGTCTTATAGGGGCATGCCTATTAACAACAACAGTGACGTTATGTACAAAGTAGTCTAATGCCTGTTTGACAGTGGGGAGGTCGATTATTGGACTCCAGTCTACCTCTTTGAGGCTTGTAAGGAAGGCTGACTCAACAAAGTTGGAAAGGTTCCTTGCCTCCATATATTTGGGAGAGGGGTGGGGATTTGTTATTTTTCCATATGAAATATAGAGGAGAATGGTCACTAAAGGTATCTGGGAGAAGTCCAACAGCTCTGATTCTGTCCACCCTGCTTGCTAATATCCAGTTCAAGACTGCATGTTTGCCTAACCTGAGGTTGGGTCTTGTGGGTCCAACTATTAACTGATTGAGATGGACATTATCCAGAGTCGACTGGTAGGATTTCTGATTAGGGCCTGGCCAGCTTAGGTTAGGTCACCATACACGATGAGTTCCATGCATAATGAAAGGAACTGAAGCAAAAAAAGGATATGAAATATTTATTCAGAATAGGACTGGGTGGGTAGTAATGCATGATGAGTGCTAAAGAAGTACAGCAGAAACTAATCCTCTGCTGGCTGCAGGGTCAGGCCCCACAAATTGTATCCATTATTGTCCACCTGGATAATGGAGTTTGCCCTTTAAGGGGCAGACCAGGTTGTCCTGGTGCACTCCTTCCCCTTTTCATCAAGATGGTGTGCTCAGAAGGGAAGGGGGAAGGGAGGGGAGGGCCAGTGGATAGAACAATGGCCAAGCAACAGGAAGGGAAGGGGCAAGTGGAGGTACATAATGGGCAACACAAGAGTGGTTCAGCCACTTTTGCTGGAGTTTTGATCTACAAAAAACTGCGGCATATCAGATTGGTGTATTTTTGGAAGGTTTGTGTAACAGCATACTGCAGGTAAGAAAATAACAGCTACGACAGGTTAGACAAGTAAAAAAAATTCTATGATGTCGCTTTAATGAAATTTGGTGGAGATGGTTTGTTGGGAGCAGTGTGTGAAGATTCTCCATGAGATTAGTTTTCTTTTCAAATGCAGATTGTCTAGGAAGCTGTATTAAATAGGCCTCCACTGGCCTTTAGCATTGCTGGCTTGAGTAAATGTGATTTTAGTTAGTTGGAGCAGAATTTGGAAGCTTTACTGTGTTTGTCTGCTCTGGATTTTAAATTGTGAGGCAAATTGGTTTAAATGAGTGAGGTTTGTTGAAAAAGTGCTTTGGGCCAAGGGAAGGGCCATTCAGCTAAAAAGCCGAGCTTATTTTATGGTGAAAGCCTGATTGTTTAAGAAGCTGGTTGACTAGGACTCCATGGGGGCCTTTTAAATTGATTGTTGAGTAGAGCTTGTGCTAGTCGATGGGAACATGATTTTTGAAGCCTTACAGTGTTGGTAGCTCTTACTCTAAATCATTTGAGGGATTTCAGCTGTTTTGGTACCAGGAATTTAATGGAAAAGAGCCCCCCTGGTCTGCGGGTACAATGGAGCATCACTCACTCCTTATAACAGAGCCTTTTGTACTCGTTTTCCCTAAAGAAGTCCCAAAGTGGCCAAGTCTGGGGAGAATCTCTCCCTTGATGCTTCCAGTTATGTGGGCTCTCCATGGAGCTTTACACATGCCAGCCTTACCGCGTGGCTTGAAAACGGACCCCTCCCCCCCAACCACCTTGCTACCTCCTCGCATCCCCAGGTGGAGATTACATCCCCCCCTTTTTTCTCTGAGGGATTTCAAGGCTTCCTCACTGAGAATGCTACTCGGGTGCCAACAGCAGTCCCGCTGCCCCATAGGGTGATGCGGCAGGATCCATGCTGCCTGAAAGGGCCTACGCGTATGGCTAAGCAGAACTGTACAGGGAATAATGATTCAGAAGGGGGACAGTAAAACACTGCAGAGCATTTCAGAAGGGGATATTCAAATGCTGCAGATCCAGTAGGGCAAGGACAGGCCTATGACAAGGCCTAGCAGGTGAGGGTGACGAGCAGCCATGTGACATGACGTCACATGCCAAGGGCGTAGGCCGAAAGTGAGCAGCTGGCCAATTCCTGAGGTAGGGGAAGGTTTGCGTGATGACAATGGGATGAGGGTTCAGTCGGGATACAGGACAGTGTGTCTTGTGGAAAAGAAAGAAGCACGCGGGAGCCACAAGGCAAGGATGAGCAGGAGCAGGCCAGACAGCTGGTAATGAGGGGTCTGACCATGTGGCATGATGGCACACGCCAGGAGGGCCTAGCAACTGAAGGAGGCCCAGAAATAGGATTTTTAGGGATCATGGCTTTGGGGGGGTAACAGTTTTTGGGGACAACCACCACCCGGCAGGAGGGCTGAGGGCAGAGGAACCCAGGACATGAGGGGGCACAAGACAGTTAGGCCTGAAAAGGCAGTGAAAGAGGGTCAGAGGCTCCAAAGGTGGAGTAGGAGGTCTATGCGGCTGCAAGAGGTGGGGGGTACAAAGAGGGTTGGTGGCATGCTCACAGCATCGCTACAAGCACGGGAAGGAGAAGGCGTAGCATTTAGGGGAGAAGTGCGACCAACAGCATTAGAATGCTGGGTATGAATAATCTGATGTCCAGGAGTAACAGCAGGGCTAAAAAGGCATGATTCATCACCGTTAGTCGACTGTCTATTGGGGAAGCGGGCCTGGCCATTTTGAGGCACAACCGCAAGCATAGGTTTAATAATGGAATTCTTCTTTTCTTTTCTTCAATTGTCTTCACAGTTGCAAGAAGCAAGGAGCATGGCACCAAAGAATAGCAGGCCTTCAAAGGAAGACACCTACAGGGCTATAATGGAGCTAGCCGGAAAAAGCCAATAGAATGTGGGAGCTGGGGAAGGGGAGGAACCAGGGAGATCTGGGGAGAAAAGGAAAGCAGAGAAGGGTAAAGGGGGCAGAGGGAAATGGCCGGCTGAGGGTCCAAACAGCCCAGCCATGATACAGCCACTGATAGTGGGACCCAACAAGGTGGCTAGTCCAGTACCTCAGTACCCTGTTGACCTGGTGCCACCAGTACCTTCCCAGGACCAGTTGGGGTTTCCCCCAGTGGAACTCAGACCAGATCCCCAGCTCATAGTGGTTCCTCCACAACCACTACTAGAGCTACCACCCCTTCAACCACAGGGCACCATACTTGGGCACCAGAAGGACAGCAGGCAACAAGGAGCGGACAAAGCCATAGGTAACACACCTGGTGCCATGGGTGACAGCATCTTAGAGTATATAAACCAAACTGTTTCAGCACTAGGACAGGGGGTTTAGGGCAGATGGAGTCAGCACTAGCAGAGATTAGGTCAGAAAAGGAAGTGCCAGAAGAAAAGGAAGAGGGGTGGAGAAAGAAGGAAAAGGAATGAAGGAGATAGGAGCTCCTGGGATGAGGGGAGGTGAACACATACCACTGGCCATGAAAGAGAAAATATGGAAGGGAGAGTATGTGGATATCTTTGCCTTGGTAAGCCGGGAAGCAGCAGCAAAATATGAGAAGGCAGAGAATATAGGGAAGAGTGAAATGGCAGCAGCAGTAGTTTTTGCTAGGCAAGAAGGAGGAGGACAAATTTACTAAAGGGAAGACGTTGGAAGGGTGGTTTGTAAGTTTTGCCACATTCTCAGCCATAATATTGGAAAAGAGGCCTGAATTGGGCATCTCACTCATCACATACTCCTTGATAATAAGGACAGCAAAAGCAAAAGGGTGTGTGGGGTGGATATACTAGGATGAATTCTTTTGGCAGAGAATGGTGACATATGGGGATGTAAGATGGGACACGAAACAACTAGACTTGTGGACAAACTACATAACCGATCAGTCCACGCCAGAGGGAGAGTTTGGGAAGAAAGGTGCCATGCCACAGAGATGTTGCTGGGCCTACAATAGGGCCTTTTGATCCTGGCCACAATGCCATTTCCGGCAAGCATGTTCGAAATGTGGGGGATCACATCCAGTGAGCAGATGCCGGATGACATGGATCCAGGGAGCCCAAGGATCTGGGAGGGCAAGGGTCAGGTCAACAGTTTTTTGTGAAGGCCAGTGATATAAAGGGCAGATGTGAAACAGAGGGGGGAGGGGCAGGGGACATGCAAATAGAGGGAGTCAAAATCATTGATCAGCAAGGCCAGACATAAATCAGAGGGGAAGACCTTGGCAAAGAAAAAGAAAAGAAGACAAGGGAGCAATTTAAAGAAGCTAGAACCCCCATCAGGATAAAGGAATGGAAAGAATGGTTAGACAGATACCCGAATAGGAAAACAGCAGAGATGATTAAAGAAGGCTTTTGCACAGGTTTTTCATTGCAGTATGAGGGCCCAAGGCAAGCCAGAGAGGTGAACAATCTGGGCTCAGTAATAAGGGAGGGAAGAAATGTTAAGATAAAAGATACAGTAGAGAAGGAAAAGGCAGCAGGGAGAGTAGAGCAACCATATGATACCCCCCCAACTGCAGAATACGAGGTTTTCTCCATTGGGTTTAGTCCCCAAAAAACAAGAAGGGGAATACAGAGTGATTCATCACCTATCCTTCCTGGAAGGCGATTCGGTGAACAATTTTATCAGGGAAGAATATAGTAAAGTGACATATTCCACTTTGGAAGACGCAGTCTGGATCATCCAGGCAACCACAGATGCATGGATGGCAAAGACAGACATAGAGTCTGCTTTCAGATTACTTCCGGTTAGGAAAGAGGACTAGGACCGGTTCAAGTTTAAAATGGGGGGACAGTACTATTTTGACAGAGCCATGCCTATGGGTTGTTCTATAGCATGTGTCACATTGGAAGCTTTCAGCACATGTTTGCAATGGATATTTAAAGAAAGAACTGGTCATAAAACAGAAAGTCACTATTTGGATGATTTCCTTTTTATAGGCAGTGGGAAAAGAGAGACAAAAAAAAATGTTAGCCAGCTTCCAGGAGCTGTGTAAAGAACTAGGAGTTCCATTGGCACCTGAAAAACAGAAGGGCCCAGTAAGGTGTTAGAATTTCTGGGTATTGGGATAGATGCTACGGGGGAAATATTTCTGCTACCAGACAAAAAAGTGGAAAAACTGAAGGACCTGATTCAGATACATACCAGTAGATGAAGAGTACAACTAAAACAGGTACAGCAAGTATTGGGACATCTGAGCTTTGCATGCAGAGCTATTGGGCCAGGAAGGGTTTTCAACAAAATGTTAACAAGGGCTACAACCGGAGTGACCAGACCACACCATTGGGTAGACATGACAAAGGGAGTCAAGGAGGATTTTAAAGTATGGGAGGAATTCCTCAGGGAATGTAATGGCTGCTCCTTCTGGCAGGAGGAATGGGTGTATAACACAGACCTCGATCTTTACATAGACACAGCTGGGTGCCTAGGCATGGGGGGGGCTATCTGAGGAGCAGATGGTTTGCAGAACTGTGGCCATCAGACTGGTTGAGGGATGGTACGGTAAAAGATATAACATTGCTAGAGATCATGCCCATCTGGGCATGCACCCTGGTTTGGGGGGAAGAATTATGGAATCAGAAGTAACATTCTGATGTGACAATAGAGTAGCGGTAGAACATAGAAACATAGAAGTTGACGGCAGATAAGAGCCACAAGGCCCATCCAGTCTGCCCATTTCTTTTTCTACCTTATAAATGTGCCATCGGCCTTTGCTCTGTCAGTGGCCTATCTATTCATACTCATTTGTATTGCTCCCTTATGCCTATCCCATGCCTGTTTGAAGCCCTGCACTGTATTCATAGCCACCACTTCTTGAGGTAAGCCATTCCATGCATCCACCACGCTTTCTGTGAAAAAGAATTTCCTCACATTCCCCTTAATTGGCCCCTAATCTCATGCTGTGTCCTCTTGTCCTGCTATTTTTCTTATATTTAAACATGTTAGACTCTTTCACCTTGTTAATGCCCTTAAGGTGTTTGAATGCCTCGATCATATCACCTCTCCCTCCTTTTGTTCAAGGGTATACATATTGAGCTCTGTTAATCTGTCCTCATATGTCTTCTGATGCAGTCCCTGCACCATTTTGTTGCCCTTCTCTGGACTGCCTCAATTTGGTTAATGTCCTTGTGAAGGTGTGGCCTCCAATACTGCACGCAGTACTCCAGATGGGGCCTAACCAGTGTCTTGTAAAGAGGGATTATTACCTCCCTCTTACGACTTGTGATACCCCTACTAATACACCCTAACAGCCCCATAGCCTTACCTACTGCTTTAGAGGTCTGCTTGGATGATTTCAGGTCATCAGTGATGATGATACCCAAGTCTCTTTCTTCCTTTGTGACTGCTAACAACTCCCCTGCCAGCCTATAGGTGGCTTCAGGGTTTCTCTTCCCTATGTGCATGATGTTGCACTTCTTTGCATTAAATCCCAGCTGCCACTCTTCTGACCATTTTGCTAGTGTATCCAGATCTCTTCTCATTCTGCCCGCCCCATCTGGATCATCTACTCTGTTGCAGATCTTGGTGTCATCTGCAAACAGTCAAGCCTTACCCTCTAGTCCATCTGCAAGGTCACTAATGAAGATGTTGAAGAGGACTGACCCCAGGACTGATCCCTGAGGTACCCCACTTGTGACTTGCATCTCTTCTGACTGTATACCATTTACCACCACTCTCTGTTTTCTGCCCGTCAACCAGTTTGCCACCCAGTTGACCAACTTCTGACCCACCCTGAGCCTACCCAGCTTATTTATCAATCTTCTATGTGGAACAGTGTCAAAAGCTTTGCTGAAGTCAAGGTAGGTGACATCAACTGCTCCCCCTTGGTCCACCACTCTGGTTACCCAGTCAAAGAAATCTATGAGATTAGTTTGACAGGACCTTCCTTTGTAAACCCATGCTGTCTTGGATCCTGTGCCCCTATGGATTCCAGGTGTTGCACTATCCTTTCCTTAAGGAGTGCCTCCATAATCTTGCCACTACTGAGGTAAGACTGATTGGTCTGTAGTTCCCGCCTCCTCCTGCTACCACTCTCATGGAGCGGGATCACATGAGCCCTTCTCCAGTCTTCTGGGACCTCTCCTGTGCTCGAGACTCACTAAACAGTTCTGCTAATGGCTCTGCTAGTTCCACCTTTAGCTCCTTAAGTACCCTGGGATGTATGCCATCAGGTCCCTTTGCCTTATCCACCCTGAGCTTAGCAAGCTCTTGTAGGACCCTTTCTTTTGTGAAGGGAGTAGTGCTCACCTCCCTCCTCCCTGTGTCCATGATGCTGAGCTGTGAACCCTGCCCTACCTTCTCTTCAGTAAATACTGAGCAAAAGTATCTATTTAGGATAGATGCCTTTACAGGGTCCTCCTCCTCACATGCTCCCTTTTCTCCATTAAGCTTAGCAATACCTCCTCTAGACTTTCTCCTTTCACTAATGTATCTATAGAAAGTCTTGTCATCTTCTTTTACTGTTCATGCTAGTGTTTCCTCAGTTTGGGCCTTTGCCTGCCTTACTGCCTTCCCTGCTTCCATTAGGGCAGTTTGGTATGCCTCCCAAGAGGTCCTAAACAACAGTGGAGCCAGTTCAGAAACAGTAATGCAAGTCTTGTGACTTTTGGTGCTAAGGGCCTTGCAGCTGAACATGTCATTCAGAGTGAAACACATAGAAGGGGTACACAATACCCTGGCTGACAGCCTTTCCTGTCTGCAGCTTGTTCATTTCTGGAGGCTGGTGCCAACAGTGGAGGAACAAAAACACCCATACCAACGAACATCTGGGACATTGGAAAAAAGGAGCAGAACTGTTGTTTCGCAGTTCATGGGCACCACAGACTCTGAAGGCCTACGATGGGGCCTGGCGAGTGTTTCAAACATTCAGGGCAACACACCATGTGGAGGTAAGTAGGCCACTCACAGTAGAACAACTGGGGAAGTTCACCATGGAGCAATGGCAAAAAGGAACAGCCCACACCACAATGGGGGTCTATTTGGCAGGAATTAGTGTTATTTGCAGTTTAAAAGGATGGAAGGACCCGACAAAATCAATGTTCATTAGAACAATCATGCAGGGCTGGAGTAGATTAAAACAAGGGATGGTGGATAAGAGAAGACCAATAGGGGAACAGTGGCTTGCGAAACTAAAAGATGTATTACCGGCAATATGCAGATCAAAGGCCAAGGCCCAGCTATTTCACACGATTTATGTTATAATGTTTGCAGGGGCCATGAGAGTGAGTGTGGTGGTAGCCCATGGCAAGAAAGACAAGGAAGGGGGATTAGAATGAGAAGATATAAGCTGGGGGATGAATGAGATACAGCTCTTGATTAAGAGGTCAAAGATGGATCAAAGGGGACAGGGTTGCATGGTAACACTAAGGAAACATGTAGAGGGTGCAGTGTGCCCTGTGCTGGCTTTGTGAGCTTTTGCCGCAGAGCATGGGAATAGGACAGGGAGATTATTTCTGCATGGTAATGGCAAAACAGTCAAAAGTTATCAAGTCACAGCATTACTCAGAAAAAGGCATGCAATTCCTGGAGGAGGATCCAATTAATTATTCATCCCACTCCTTACGGATAGGGGCTGCCTCACAGTAGACAGCGGCAGGCGAGACTGTGAATAATATTGTGGAAAAGGGGCACTGGTGGTCTGCCATTTATAAGAGATACATTCAAACACTGCAGTGTGGAGACTAAAGTATCACCAATGTTTTGTTTCAGATCTGGAGCCACATTGGGGGGAGGGATGGGGAGAGGTGATATTATGGTAATGAAACTAAGACCATATATAAAACATTTAGTTTGCTTAAACCCTATAGGAAGAGGGAGGATCATGGGAGTCTGGATCTGCAGACACTCTTATATTTATTGGGCAGAAAGGAGAGCTGAGAAAAAGGCTGGGGGATAGCAGCTTTACCAAGATGTGAAACAATGAAGATTGGTGTGGCGTGGCATATGGGGGATGAGAATTGGCACAACTGCTCCCTACCCTGACAGAGCTGAAGGAGCGGTGACCCATTCCAGACTTAATTATTATACGTTTAGGGGGTAATGACCTTGGGGGTAAGCCATGGGTGGACACATACATGCAGGTAAAAAGGGACCTAGAGACAATACAACAGTGGTGGCTTAGGGTATGCCTTGCCTGGTCAAATATGATGCCAAGGAGGGTCTGGAGACACGAGCACAGCCATAGAGCTGTGGATAGGGCAAGGAGAAAGATGAACAAAAGGGTAAGGACACTGATAAGGAAAATGGGAGAACAGGCAATACTGAGGGGTATGGAAGAGTGGGTAGACAGATTTCTACAGATCGGATGGTGTGCATGTGTCAGATCTAGCCATAGACATGTTCAATACAGAAATGATGGGTTTTATAGAAGCATGGAGAAGGCATGCAAAAATGGAATATAAAAAAAAAAAAGGACTGGGAAGGAGGTTCCCTAAGGTATGGTGGAACAATACCCTAAGTGAGGGAAAGCCACTTATCCAACGTAAGCTGGAGACTGGTGAATGGGGAAAAAGGGGGGGAAGAAGGGAAGGGGGAAAGAAAAAGGAATAAGACGAAAAGAGGAAGAAGATGAAGGAGAAAAGCGGTCTCGGTTTTCACCGTTACCTAACAGAAAAGGAGAAGAAGAAGGCATCCAGGTTTTCATCTGGGGGGAGCAAAAAGAGGAAGAAAGAGGGATGATCAGAGATTGATATATGGATAGAAATAAATGAAATTGTGAGAGATGTAATAATAAAAGATGAGGAAATGGAACATGGAATTATGATATATAAATAAATTAATTGCCAATCTGAGCACAACAACAAACAATGGTCTCTGTCTTTTTGTGAGAGAAAAGGGGGGAATCTGGGAAAATGGAGTTTGCCCTTTATGGGGCAGACCAGGTTGTCCTGGTGCACCCCTTCCCATTTTCATCAAGATGGTATGCTCAGAAGGGAGGGGAAGGGGGAAGGGAGGGAAGGTGAGGGCCAGGGGATAGAACAATGGCCAAGCAACAGGAAGGGGAAGGGCAAGTGGAGGTACATAATGGGCAACACAAGAGTGGTTCAGCCACTTTTGCTGGAGTTTTGATCCCTTCCCCCCACCCTACAATATAGAGCAAGAGGGGAAGACAGTCAAAAAGGGACTGTATGGTAGGTCTGTCAAAGGTCGATGACAGATGTGTCAGTTGGACGATTATTGGACTGCCAAAGGTGGGTGGCAGAAAATAATATGGTTATTGGACTGCCAAAGGTGGATGGCAGAAAAGGGGGAAAAGGGGAGGAGGGAAGGGGGGAAGAAAAAGGAATAAGACAAAAAGAGGAAGAAGCTGAAGGAGAAAAGCAGTTTTGGTTTTCATCGTTACCTAACAGAAAAGGAGAAGAGGAAAGCACCCTGGTTTTCATCTGAGGGAGCAAAAAGAGGAAGAAAGAGGGATGATCAGAGATTGATATATGGATGGAAATAAATGAAATGGTGAGAGATATACTAATAAAAGATGATGAAATGGAACATGGAATTATGATATATAAATAAATTAATTGCCAATCTGAGTACAACAACAAACAATGATATCTGTCTTTTTGTGAGGGGAAAAGGGGGGAATCTGGGACAATGCAAAGTGAAATGTACAGTAAGATAGTGTATGTGGCTCATAACAGGTGGTATATTGTTGCATATGGTAAACATGCACATACACAATATCAATGATGGGGGACTTCATTCACAAAGTATCCAGCAATGGGGAGTCTTCACAAAATATCCAACAGTGGGCCACATGTGGGTGTATGCATCTGTTTACCCCACGCCATCATCTTCCACATGAGGATGGGCTGTATAAGTGTGCTGTTTCCAGTGTTGGCTTGGTACGGTCTGGATTCTGTTCATTGCTCAGAATGCCAGCATCAGTCCCAGATTCTCTCCTTGAAAGCATACAGTGGAGGGTGGCACTGATAAGTCACCAACAGCACAACAATTGCAAAGTTCATAATGAGTGAGTAGTAATGGTGAACATACTCTTTAATCAGAGCATTTTTGTGTTTAATTTCCTCAGTCCCAGCATTAGTCAGTGTGTGTGTATCATAAAAATTAGAAAGTGCTGTTAGGTGGCCCAGTGGTTAGTGCAAAAAGTGCTAGTCTACATTCCCCTGTTATCTAGATCAGGTTTAGCCTTATGCATGTCATTACTGGTTTAAATTAGGAGATCTGTGGCAACCCCTCAGCCTCTAATGTACCTCAGATCCAGAAAAGAAGAAAACAGACCCTTGATGTCTTCTTTTTTTTATCTGTAAAAATGTGTGTAGACAGTGCACTGCTATGTTACGCTGGAATATATATGCATATATGTGTATATGTATTAATCAGTGTGTGTGTGTGTGTGTATCACAACAATTAGAAAGTGCAGTTAGGTGGATCAGTGGTTAATGCAAAAATGACTAGTTTACACATTTCTCACTGCCCAAAATACCATTATTTTGCAGCTGTAATGGCTCTTGCTAGAGGTTGTCTTATATGGGAGGCAAGTGCATTTGTAGCCATACCCTTCTCAGTGACTTAAAGGTGTTCCCCAGAGTGTTTCTTATAGGGCCATGAAGTTTTGCCAATATAAAATGTATCACAAGTGCATTGAGCCAGGTAAACCAAAATTTTAGTAGTGCAGTTAAAATCCTTCTCCCAAAATTAATTTCTTGTCACAAGATATACTACCTTTGGCCCTTTCTCAATGTGGCTGTAGAAACATAGAATTTGATGGCAGATGAGGACTACTTGGCCCACCTAGTCTGCCCATTTCCCTACCTGAAGGATAAGCTACAGATTCTAGTTAATCAGCAGCTTACTTCCTCCTACCCCGCACTAGAATTGCCTTATGTCTGTCCCATGCATTCTTGAATTCCATCAAAGAAACACAGAATTTGACAGCAGATTTGTAAAATTTGCAACTGCAAGTGAAATTATCTTTTGGTAGTGATATCCTTTGCGTCCTGTCCTGAAGCACCATGTGTGTGCTATATACCACTAAGTCTTCTATTGTTGGTCCCTTTTGGTAAATCTTGCAAGGTTTCTGCAAACCCTGCAAACAATGTTCATTTTGCAGTACATTCTAGTTTTTTTTTTCTATGCTACTCTTCACCACATGGGATTGACTTGAAAATGTATTCACAAAATGTATCTGATTCTGCAAAAAGATTTCCTCCCCAGGGGGTCCTCTCTCCCTTGACCATTTCTGAGGAGTTCCCTTCTATCAATGGACTGCAAATGGGAGCTGACTCTAGGTACACACTCAGGAATGTAACCTCTAGCTGATATTGAAGTTGAAAAGAATGATTAGCTTGCCAGAGGTGTAATGAGAAAAGACAGTAGTGAGGACATCAGTGATAGTGGTAGAGGAGAAACAGGGCATCAGTAGAGTCCAGAAAAAAATGGCTGAAACGTAGACAGGGAGAATTAAAGAAGAAGCAGCTCATAAGTGGAGGGGAGGAGATGGAAATAACATCCTTGGACTGAATGTGAGTGGAGTTGCAGATAGTCACTCTACTGCCCCTCTTTGCTTGATCCTTCCTGTTGACATAGTAACCATTAAGAGTAATGGAGGCATTGTGAATCTTGGAGGTGAGTCATGGTTCCAATATAACCAGTCTATCTGAATGGAGGAAAGTTGAGGTTGTGTAAAGGATTCCATTTTGGAAGGAGACTACAGATGTTTAGGTGTGTCACTCTTAGCCTTTTATAGAGTTGAGTGGGAGTGGCTGAGAGGGGGCAAATATTTAGGTTATGAAAAGAGTAAAAAGAATGCTACATCCTGATTGACCAAGAGGTGTTTTCAGCTGGGTCATTATCTGAGCACAACAGCCTATCTGAAACTAGCTTAACAAGCAGTAAGATTTTTACACAAATGAAAATTAGTACCATTAGAGCTATGCAATGCCTTATTTACAAGGTGATCTTCTCAGATGTTAAAGCATTCATTTTACAATTACATATATATAATTTTTTTTCATTAGACATATACATCCTAGATGCAAAGACTATGCAGGGGGGACCTGTGTGATACATGATTTATGTACACAAATGTTGTTTGATCTTGTGTAACCTCGCAAGTGGCATAAGCCACTCATGAGGTGTCCAAGGTCAAACAGCACAAGTGAGCATAAATCATGTATCACACAAGGTTCCCCATGCATATTCCATATATGCAATAAAGCAGGGAATTGTGGTATAGGTTATTTTGTTTTTACCTTTTTTTATTTTGTTAAAGTAGGTAAGTATATGGAACTTTTTTCCCTTTTGTCGCACAGCACTAGCCCAACAGTCCTTCTCCTATAAGGCACCTCTATGGCTCAATGAACTTCCTTCTGCCATTACAAACATTCCTAAGACAAGCCTATTTAAAAATCAACTAATACAATACCTGACTACACTAAGTGTGTGCGAGTGCTTAGACTAATTTCCGTATCTCCTGCATTCCTCCCCATCACCTCTCTCCCCATCCACCCCAGCTCACCACCCGAGCTCCCTTTGCCACTCTCCCCATCCCTCTTCGCTCCAGAGCTAACCACCATTGTTCCATCTCCAACCCTGCCCCCAAGCTGCCCCTCCCCTACCTCTCTCCCCTTCCTGGCAACCGCTCCCCTGTTGTCAACCACACCTTCCCCCCATCTTTACCTCCTCCTCCCACTCCCACCCCTCTACTTATCCAAATATTTTTCTGCTCGTCACTCCTTCACCACTGCCCGATGACAATTTCCAACTCCTGGCTGCATACCTCACCTCTTTGCCTAGTAAACTCCACCTATGCATAGTTGTTAATTTCAACTTGAATATAATTTTAGCCCTCTTGTATAATGCTATGTAAATTTTTATGTATCTATTTAAACTACTCACTTTGTATTCCTCCTCTATATAGCTCATGTCATTGTGCATTTGTAAAACTTTTATTCTTTTTCTTTTTTCTGATGTGCAACCTTTGTAAATGAGCTCCAAGCTCAAAGGTTGTTATACATAACAATTCATTTTTGGTGAAGAAATGTGTCTCTATGTTTTGTGTGCCCTTTTGCTATGGGTGTTTCTAGGAAGGCACCACGATGATACTGATACTGGTGCTGCTACATAGCAGCTAACTAGTGTAGGAGATGGAAATTCTTTTTTTAGAGGGAAGATGGCTATGCTACTTATTGAGAGTGGCTGGGTTCATGCTGGATGGCAGAGTATAAGCAGAGCACCTTACAGTCCCTGCAGTTTATAGAAACAGTTCAGTTTAAAAAAAACAAAACAAAACATTTTTTTCCCCTGAAAAGTGCAATGTGGAAAAAAGCAGGGGTGATTATGAGCAAGAGCAAGCACAATATTGGTGGTGTCGGGTAGGGCCAGCTGTTGCTTATGAGGGTTTTTTTTTAATGGAGGTTTGTTTTTTGCCAGAGAAATCTGCAGCTCAGCTGAAGTGGGCTGTGCTAGTGTAAGAGGTTGAAGGAGTGGAGCTAGAAATGAGTCTAGCACAGAAATGGAGCAGTGAGTAATTGCAGTTGGAAAGGATGACTAACTGAGAAAGAGAGCTGTGACAAGTTGCAGTGTGCTTAAATTATTACGGCTGCAGTTGGCACAGCCTACAGATGTTTTGTATGTACAAAAGGAGTGATGTCATGTTTTCTGTCCATGGACCTGATTGAAGGTGTAAATAGTCTCCTCCACCTTACCCTCCTCAAAGAAATGTTTTCTGCCCTCAAGTAAATACACTTTCATGTTAGTCAATGGTCACAGGCACTATTTTCTTTCATAAAAAGGGAGGTACAAGAACTGGAACCTAAGTAGTGGGAGGCAGCATTATTTTTTGGGGGGGGGAGAGTGAGATCTACCCCCACCTCCACCCAAGAGGCTCCTAAAGATCCACCCCCCTCCTTTTTTTGGTTCATGTGGGAAGGGCATTAGGTGGATGTATCATGTTGGAACAACTGACTATCAGAGCTACCTGGGGAAGTAATTAAGGAGTGCCTGAAACTGCATCTAGGCTTACCCCCCACACACACTAAAACTGCATCTAGGTACTCCCCCCACACACACACACACATAGACATCAAGATTTTTTTTTTTTTTCACTTTAAGCATGTCAATATTTGGCTCTAACAGTATGAACACATTGGGTGTAAAATAAAATTAAAAAAAGGATCAAGCAGGTGCCTTTTCATTTGTCAGATACACGCAGACAGAAGGTCACAAATTCTGTATGACAAGTTCATTATATGGATGTTTTCAATGTAAAACAGAAATTTTGTTCATGTCATGTCTGTAGCAACATTTGTAGCCAGTAAACTCTTATTTATGTAGGTACTGTAAGTGACAGGTTTTAATTCAGAAATCCAGTCTTGATAAATTATTTTTTTTAGCAGTTCTGTAAATTATTGCCTCTCTGATGTAAGAGTGCATAGCACAGAAATGAAAGGCTTTCTGAAATTGATTGTTGTTTGCATGAGAAGTGGGTGTGACAGTGGTATGCAAGAGTGAATTCTAAATTGTTTCTTGGCCATTCTGGGATCTGACATTTACCAGTAATGTGTGAAGAGAATAAAGTCTTGTGTTTTGTGCATTTGAATAGATTTAGTGCTTTGAAGTTAAGAGATATAAATATATATATACATAGTGTCATGGACCTGAAAAGGAAGGATATTCTACTAAAATAAATGCTATTCTGATGATTTATTTACTTATGTGTGAGATTTTAAGTGTCATTCTGCCTAGGTCACAGACACATAAGCTATAAAAAGTACCTTTAAGGATGGATGTATTAGTCAAAGCATTTAGTGGCAAAATAAAGCAAAAAAAATAATATATTGTGTTTTTTTTTTCCTTTCAATTGTTTAACCAGGAGTGGCACATTAAGCTGAAAGTTTGTTTAAAGGGGCAACCTGGGAGCACATTGAAGTTAAGTGACTTGTTCAGGGTCACACACTTTGCATTTGGGGGCTGTGGGATTCAAACCCAGATCACCAGATTTGCAGTTCAGAGCCTTAAACCACTGTGCTATACTGCCTCCCTAGTTATGGCAGTCATCTGTTTTATGGTTCATGATGTTGGTGCAGTAAGCAGCAATACATTGCATAGCTGTTGTAAAATGTCAATAAGCAGGTCATGCAACAGATGTGCTGAGCAGTTACTGAAGCAAGAAATGTAGCTAGGATAGTAAAATATTCCTGATAAATGTGTGACATTTGCATCTCAAGTTCAAGGAGGTCCTTATGGGGTGTCAATGTACAATATAAATATTAATAGTTTTCAAGTTGTCCGAGTAATTGCTTTGTACGACCACTGTTACTAAATTTAAATTGTTCTATGAAGGAAATTAAGTTTATGTAACTGTCTATTAATGTATTAAAAACATTTACTTGTCCTTATAATGTAATGCATTAAATCCTGTTGCTAGGTTAAGAAGTCTCATTACAGCAAAACAGATGAAAACAATGGGATGCGTAGGAATTTGAAAAGAAGTATACATTAGCAGGAGCAGTGTCACGACTTCACCATTTTTTTATAGTTTCACTCTAGATTTTCAACATTACCATTTTTACACCTCCTCATAAACAGTACAGCTGTCATTTTTGGCATCTTGTTCAAAATGTGTTTTTGCACCTGTGGTGCCAAATGGCACAGTCGCTGTGCAAAATCACCTTTCGGCTAATGAACTGATAGTGTCACTGTTCATGTTGTGGGGTCTCAAAAAGCCCATACAGAAAATTTGGAGTGAAAATACCAAGAAATGCCCAGGGTATTAGGGTTTCTGACGATAACACCCTGCCCTGTAGGGACTGACAGGCATCAGGGGTGTGACTTGGGATTGTCAACAGTAATGCTCATGCCATTCCACTCCCATCCAGGCCCTGCAGCCAGTGATAGGTATCGAGGTGTGCCTTTGACTCTTCATCTGCAAAGTTCATGCCATTCTCTTATACTGAACCCATTTCAGCATATTTCCTTATGGAAAGAGGTGAGTGTAATGTTTGAACACCCTAAGCCAACCTCGACACTTGTCTGGTCTGTAGGGTAGGGTGAGGTGAAATGGCGTGAGCGTTATAAGCAATGACCCAAAGGAACCCCCCAATGCCTGTCCATGCCTGTGGGGTGAGGGTGGGGTTGGCATCACTTCAATAATTCACTGTCATTCCTATTCTGCCTGTTTGTCTGTCTGTCTCTGTCTATCTATATGTCTATGTAATTATCTATCTTTCTATCAATTGCATGTATCACTATTTCTACATATTTGTAAAACAAACCTGCATATCACATTTGTCTGCACTATGAGCAAATACTTATGAAACTGTGCATATTTGTACTCCACTTCTGCATAGACCTCATACTTTCCAAATATTCCCATTATCACAAGAATAACTACCTTGCCCTTGATTAATGATTATTTAATTTTTAATGGGATGGACAGAGTCTTAATGTCTACACTGGATTGCAGCTATGTGTATTCTGTTCTGTGAATTGTACTGTACAGTGCCCAGAGTCCCTGGAACTGGGTGCTCGATAAATAAAATATCTATCTATTTATCTATCTCTCTGTCTGTCTGTCTATCTGTCTATCTAGCTATCTAAAGTGACCCCCTCTGAAAGTTAATATCACATTTTCTCTGCTAACAGTCCATCATTACACCTGACTTCCTGACATCAACACATTGCTTAAATATAACTAACATCACCTCATGGACAAAAACCCTGTTTCTCTACAAAAAACAAAACTGTGTAAATAATCCCAAGGCTGAACATATGCCAGCCATTACTTTTTCATGTACTGCCACCTTTTGTACCATTATGGGGATTTGCATATGTTTCCCATGATGAGTAGCATTATAGAGGTATGTGCAATTGTGTTCTCTTTAAAATGTGGCTGTCTGGCCAATATCATCCAGGATAACACATACATCAGTGGCATTTGCTCTGGGGTTCTTTTTATAAACCTATATTGCTTCCTATTTCTTCCATTAAAATGTACACCTTCATATATTTCCCTAATAATAATAATAATAATAATTACTATTATTTAAGCGCAATATCAAATATCAAAGCACTGTACAATCACGCTCTAAAATAAATAAACAGACGTAAATAAAACCATAGTACTATTAAATATTAAATATCCAATACTAAAGTACTAAAAGTTAGAAAATACTAAATATTAGGGAACACACATGCAAATAAATGTATTTTTAAAGCAATTTTAAAGCTCTCCACTATCTGGCATTCTCTCACCCGATGAGTTAGAGAATTTCACAGGATGGGGGGCAGCAAAAGCAAAAGCCTGAGCTCCAGAAGATTTCAAACACACCCTGGGAATCTCCAGCAATCCCTCGTCTGTTGATAAGAGTGGTCTGAAGGGACAGTAGGGATTCAGAAGTGCTTGTAGGTAACTCGGACCGAAGCCGTGAAGGGCTTTGAAAGTTAGCAAGCCATTTTTAAAGGTGATCCACTACTGAACAGGCAGCCAATACAGAGCACATAGCACTGGTCAAATATGACTGGATTGAGTAGACCCAGACAACAACCTGGCCGCAGCATTCTGAACTAGCCAGGAAGCCCTAGGTATAGGGAGTTACAGTAGTCAAGATGTGACATCACGAATGCGTGGACCAGAGTTGGAAGATCGCCGGACAGAATGAGGTGTTTAATTTGGGAGATGTTCCTCAGATGATAAAAGGAGGATTTGACCACAGCTGACAATGTGTATGCCTTCCTTGGAACAGAGACTAAAACAAATCTTACTACTTACAAACCATTGTGTTGTTTCTCCATACCTCCTTAACAATTCCACACAACTTCACTAAATTCATTATGCAGCTGTGGTGGACCTGATCAGATTTTGTTTAATTTAATTGTGGGTGTAGGATGTTAACAGAGAAGGAACTGTTCGGTTGGGGTGGGAAGTTTTGAAACTGTGAATAAATTAGCTATGGTAGCAATGAGAGTAGAGTTCCTGGTGCTCCTATTGATGTGTGAGTAGAAGTAAAGTGAAAGTAAATGAAAATAGTGTAGACAGGTGAGTGGAGGGAGGCGATGACATATAAAGTATGTACATAAATGGATGATGATGCAGTAACTGTGTACATAAATGAAAGATTCTATATTTGCCTACACAGTTGTATAGATAAACAGATTTATCACATTTCAGTTATGTCCACATCAACTACATGAAAAAAATATCACAAAATGAATTTTATGGAAAACATGTACACAGGACTGAGCGAGGCATTATATTTCATGAATTTCACACATTTATCTAAAACACATGCATTGGAAGTGAAGCTCCTATTTCATTGCAGTGCCAAATTGCTATGAATTCATCTGAAACAGTCTAAACATGGGATGCAAGTTATTTCAGATATCTGAAGCTATGTATTCAAAAATCTGTTCCCCATAAGCAGTTTTTATTTTAGGCACCTAAATTTCTCTGTCAATTGTTGTTCTTGATATTTGTGCAAGGGCTTTTAGCTTTGACACTAGTTGGACTGGTTTAGTCTGCTGGATAATTTTGTAAACTTTTTTTATTTAATTTTCTTTTTTAATTTAAAGGGAGCCATCCTAACTTACTGTACATAATACAGTAGTGGGTGTTATAGTCACACAGTAAGGCACATCTAGCCAATCTATTATACATTATGTAAAGTTTTTCCAAGTCCATTTTGTTAACAAAAGTGTAGATATGACTACCATAGTCTATCATATGAATAAACATTTAGGTCGCAATGGATACACTCATAGATCAGGGAATACAAAATGATACCCATCTGAAGGCCCCAATGCATAAGCTTAATTCTGAGGACAGGTTTTTTTTTATGTGATAACTGAATTTTAAATGCTGATCCACCCATATTCCTAAGTATTTGCACTCATTCACTTGCTGTACTTTTTCACCAGCATTAGTAGTTATAACAAGTTTTGGTAGGATGGCACCCTTCATAATTGTTGGTAGGAGAAAAAAAAACATGAACTCATTTTTTTTTCTTATTCAGTACAAGTTTGGATTCCTGAAACCATAATTGTATATAAATAAACTCTTCTTGCAATTTTGTTTGAACTTCATTTTTATCTTTGTCAAAAGATACCAACACAGTATCATCAGCATAAAACTGAATTGTTCAGGTTTGTTTTGATGTTTGGTAAATTGTTTGTATGAATAAAAGAAAAACTGAGCCCAGTATTGATCCCTGTTAGACACCACATATCACAGAAAGCATCTCAGGCTTTATGACCCCAACACCATTTGATTAGTAGAGATAGGCAAAGTCAGGAAAATTCTCTCTGCAAATTAATCTATGACTTTAGTAAAATTTGCAGAGACTTGAGCGATCCATGAAGTGCAAAGTTGCACCCATGAAGTGTGGAACTTCACTCCGAACAACAGAATTTTGCCCACAAATTGTAGAATTTCACCTGTGAACAGTGGAATTTCACCAATCGCAGGCAAAATTCAATAATTTTCAGTTGACATTCCACTATTCGTAGCAAAATTCCTTTGTTCATGAGTAATATTCCACACTTTGCTGTTAGTCAAATTTTAAGCTAATAGGAACACTTCATGGATTGCTCCACAGCAGCAAATTTGGCAACTTCACCAGAACTTTCCTAGTGAATTAAAACGTTGCAACATCTTTACTAATGAGTTCTACCTTTTAGGTAAGAAGAAAACAATGGGTCCACTCCCTACCAGTCCAATAGGTCTCATCCTTTCAGGCAAAGTGGAATGACCTACCAAGCCAAAGGCATTAGAAAGATCCAGAAATACAGCACCCACTACCTGCTCCCTTTCCAGAGAAGAAGCCATTATATCAATAAGGTCAATGAGTGTGGTTCTCATGAAAAAAACTGTTATAAAGCTTGCCCGGTATTTCGTAATTAATGAATATTTCTCTAAATATTCATTAAGCTGGACATGGGAAACCCTTTCCAATATTTTAGATAGAACAGACAGTAATGCTGTGGGCCAAAAGTTTGAAGAGGATGCAGATGTCCATCTTTTAAAAATTGGCACCACATTTTCTTTCTCCCATAGTGCAAGAAATGTGCCCTCTTTAAATCTCCAGTTTAAAAATTCATTCAGGATAGGTGTTATGTCTATACATCTTTAACTAATTTTATTTGCACATTATAAGG
This sequence comes from Neoceratodus forsteri, assembly GCA_016271365.2. Taxonomy (NCBI): domain Eukaryota; kingdom Metazoa; phylum Chordata; order Ceratodontiformes; family Ceratodontidae; genus Neoceratodus; species Neoceratodus forsteri. The sequence goes on from CM057450.1 coordinate 1,374,330,183, forward strand.
ACCATGTGCTTTGTTTGTCTTCAGTTTCCTTGTTATTTTATAAATATCCTTCATGTGTATAATTGTAAAACTAAATTGGGAATACTGTCATTAGTTTCCTTTTTGTTCATAGGCAAGTTATTTGCCCTAAGTGTCATGTTATTTGTTGTACCACACATGACATGTACATCAGGTAGATTGACAAAGTAATTGTTTTTCAAATTTACTGAGTTTGGGGGATTTTGAATTATTCCTTGTTTTTCAGTCTGGATAGGGTTGCTGTTTTTTTCTTATTTTTTTACTGGTGTCTCAAAGGGTCAAACAACCTTCCAATTTTTTTTTTTGATCTTGGTTTGTTTTGATTTTATTTCTGTAATAATCTCATTTTGCCCTCTTGATTTGCTGATTTTGTTTATTGTACACATCTTTGAATTTATTCCAGTCATCTGACTTAAGAGTTGTATTTGCTTCTAACACGTACTATACCCCTTCCAAATTATGTGCTAGAAGACTTAGACAGACAGATCTATGTTTTAGATGTGGCTTGAACCCAGGGGATATATTGCATATATTCTGGGACTGCCCCAAGATTTACCCCCTTTAGGTTCAAGTTAAACAAAATATGGACCCCATTCTAAATTATTCGGACTTCATTTCACCCGAGATTTGTGTTCTGGGAGATATGGCCCAAATTCCAGGGACGCACACTAAATACCATATAGCATTGATGTCTGCCCTAGTCAAAGCCTTTGTCTTGAGGCACTGGAAAAGTGACCTTATCTACTCATATGACCAATGGGTAGGGAATTTTTTGAAGACACTTGATAGGATTAGGAGGCAAATGCTTCGGGATGGAAGGAAGGGAACATATGACAAGAGGTGGAGAACCTTGGAGGCAGTTTATTCAATTCAAGCCAAAGGTCCTCAAGCGTGGATCTGTCTGTCTGAGTGTAGTTAGTTCAAGGCTTATAGGTAGAGAGTAGATGCATAGTAGGGACTTATGTTTTTTTTTTTTTTACTGCAGAGACTATGTATACTTCTGTTGGGTATTATAGGATTTCATAGTACGAATCTTATCATCTGCCAAATGATTGTGGGTGGGGGATTCTCTCTCTTTCCTAGGGACACAGCAGCAGGGATACACCCCAATTTATTGATACTTATATGGAGCTTATATTACTGGGTGGGGATCCCATCCAAACAGTGGTTGCTCATTATAAGAATCTGTTGCCTAAATATGAAAACCTGCCTATTGAATGGTTAGTACAACTTTCTAGGATAACTGAGGGGGTTAATCACTGCAGCTGTGTATGTACATAGTTATGAATGTATATAGTGGCCTCACCCAGTTTGGGGGTGTGGACCCGGGAGCTACCCGGGTATTAATGTTTGTCTGTCTGTATGATTATTAAAATGACAATAAAGACTGCATTAAAAAAAATTAAAAACATCCTCCCAAGAGTTGTATTTGCTTTTCTCCAAAGTATTTGATTTACTCACATAGTTTTTTTAATTATTATTGTATTATTATTATTGTTATTATTATTACTATTATTATTATTATTATTATTATTATGTTACCCAAGGAATACAGGCTTTCCTTTGTTTTATTTTGTGAAATTTTGCTAGTTTATTGCAAGCAAAAAGAAACTAGTCAGTGAATTCCTCCTCTGCCAGGTCCAGATTTGGGATTAGGGACACTCTGTGCCATTTTATTTTAGTCAGTACTTGTTCAAAAGCCCAGCTACTATACTTTCTAAAACATCTCCTCTTAATTTGACCAGGTGGCTGAGAGATTACACTTTTACCTCCTGTTTGTGATGTGCAGCTAAGAGGATTCTAGTTACCTAAATTAGGAGCATTTACTTCTACATTTATTTCAGTTACATTTGCAGGTATCATGACTGGATCTAATATGTTTTCAAGGCAGGTTAATTTGCCCTTTTTCATTGGAACAGTTATTAATTGTCTGAAGCCTAATTGCCTCAGATTGTCTTCTAACTTCAATCATGTGATATAGCCCCAAGCTACAATAACATCCCCAGTGAGGGGTAGGTTTGATGAGTACCTCATTAGGGAGCAGCCTTTTTTTCAAATTTGTGTTTTAATTCTAGTGGGCGAGTAAATAACCCCAATCCCAAATGAACATAATCTCAATGTTTCCAATGGTTCCATTGAGCATTTCTTTCATTTGCCTCAGTTCCTTGTTAATATTGTATAAACTAATAGTCCACCCCAACTTGATTTTTCATCAAAGTGATGAAAATTAATATTTTTCAGGACTATTTTCCTATTATCTATTTCTCCTGACAGCCAGGTCTCAGATAAAGCAACTGCATATAGTGTTTAAGATTCTACCCATGCTCAAAATACATTTTAATTTTTTATAAGGCTTTTTGTATTGTTAATACTCACTTTTATTTTAACCTCAGTTTTAGCTGGGCCAAGGTTTTATTTTACATCACCACAGAGAATTAAGGCTAGAAATATCCTGTAATGTGTTCATATTTACTTACAGCTTATGTCTGGGCCTCACCAATTTCATATGAATTATGCTTTCTCAGATTTTTGAGAAAGCATTCTTCCTTTTAGTTTAGTTCAGTTGCATAGACTGAACTAATTTGCAATGCTTTAGTAAGTTGTATTCTATTTACATTGTCCTCTGTTTGCCTCAACAAAATTACCTGTAACACACATGCCAAGATCATGGCTGCAAACAGAGAGTCCACAAGCACTATCCTGTGCAGTTTCATTTTGTCATTGTTTACAATATGTGCCAGGTCACTAAGTTTATTATAAAGTTATGCACCAATTCATAAAAGTACAAGCTAAGTTCCAAAAGGTTAGCGACTATTTGTATAAAGCCAACATAATGTAGGTCCTATATTAAACCAGTATAAAAATCGATCATATCATTTATGGCTTATTATCCTATTTATTAAGGCAGCTCTTACAAGAGCAATTGAAATCTAACATTAATTCTGTAAAACATGTAACTATATATTACTAAACCCTACTAAATGCAGGTAGTGGCTATAACCTGGTTTCCTTGTTTAGGCTATAAACAGCTAATCAAAGAATATTAAGCCTATTAGTGTTGCAGTTTTCCATGTTTTAACCTATAAATACAAATCACATATATACAGTAAAAAAATGTTTAAAGAAAAACTACATAAAATATAAAACAAAAACTGTTTAAAGCCTCCTAGGTGGCCACCCACAGATGGACTCATGCTGGGTGGCTCACACCACTCCTGCATGAGCCACTCACACATGCAACCACTGCATGGCAGCTGCTAGAGCAGCTGCACTTTTGTATTGGTGCTACTGGCCCCCCTGTGACATCACCACTTCCAGTCCTAGTAGCCCCACCTGCTTATCAGGAACTCAGAACAAGAACAAGGAAACAGCAGAATGAGGAATCAGGTGTGCTCTGGAGGGAGGTTGGGACCCTGGCAGTGAGCATGAAAGAACGGCAGTCTATGCAGGTGAACCTTTGCAACATGAATCAGCGATTTGCAGTTAGTGTTGGAAACAGCAGTCTCAGCTCTAGCACAGCACAGGTATTTTTCACTACTGGCACAGTGAGAGGCAGTCCTTAGTTAGCAATAAGGTGGCTCAGTCTTGCAGGCAAGATGGCAAAAAAGCTGCAGGTTTACCTTCAGAGTGGCTGCTCTTTTGTACTGGTGTTCCCCACCTTCTGTGATGTCAGCGGCCCTGCATCTGGTCTAGGTAGTCCACCCTGCTTGATGGAAATCAGGAACAAGAATAAGGAAACAGCAGTACTGAATATCAGCTGTGCTATGGGGTAGGGCTGATTGAACTATATCTTTTACCAATGAAATGTTGGTGAAATTTTGATTTCACCTCTGAAAATTTCTGTAAATTTCTGTAACAATTTCAAAATATTTGGCCAAAACTATTATATCAGTTATTTCCATTTAATTTACAAAGTATCTGTCAAAAGTGCACCACCATTGGAATGATGACTTTACCAATGTACATTCAGAATTGTACCAGGTTTCACATTTTTATTTCTAACAGTGACTGAGTTATAAGCCTCCAAACATTTGGAAACTTAAACATTACATTTCACCATTATGCAACCTAATAGTATTTTTCCACGTTGCACTAAAATTGGTAGAGGACTTAAACAAAGTCCATAATGAAGTGTGTCAAGTTCCAGATCTTGATCTTTAAAGGTGGCTGAATTTAAGCCTCCAGTTTTTTTGGAAATTTTAACATTACATTTCACAATCATGTAAACTGCTTAGATTTAAGCCACCATAACTTTAAAACTAGGGAATAGAATATCTTCACTTTTTTAGGGTCATTGACCCTAAATATTAGGCTTTGAGGGCACTCCCATGACCCAGAAGCAAAGTGTTATACTGCCTTTCTGATGACCTGGGATCAGATGTGAGCCCGGGATGTCATATAAGAAGGCAGGCCATGGCTGAAACAGCTGTGCTTGGCAGTTCATCTCAGTCGGAGATGGTTGGCAGCAGTTGCCACCAACACAGCCACCCCTGCAGCAGGACCATGGAGCTTGCTGCTGCTGCAGGGGAAGCTGTTGTGGTGTGATGCTGACAAAGGCACTGCCCTTCCAGGGGAAATGGGAGAGGAAAAAATGTTGGAGAAAAAAACTGGTAGTCAAGTGAGTGATGGTTGGATTCTGTCTGATCAGTGTATATCCCTGGGAACATGGTGTATCACAGAAAGATGATCTCCTGGCTGGGAGAAAAAATAGGCTGTGTGTGTCAACTCTCCAATTTGTTGTTAGTAGGCTGGCCAAGTTGTAAGCAGCCAAAGATTCAAAATTAACTTGGGTAATTAAAGTTGAATTTCATGAGCTTTTCTGAAATTGTAGAATGTTGTGATACTATTGTCGAAGCCATGTCCATACGTTTTGTCCAGTCGTACACTTGTGTTGTCATTGTAGAGGAAGGCAAATGCTGGGTAAAGTGGTAATAAGGTAACACTCATAGGAGGTTCCATAGTAAATGTATAGTGGTGCCAAGTGTCAGGCCACGATCTTGAGTGATGAACCATAAAGAATAGTCATGGAAATCACTGTGTACAAGCCTGAATTCTTGCAATATGCCAGGTAACCACAAGAGCTCACTGTTTTACTGACTTGTGAAGTACACGCATGTGCAGCATTGTTTCTGTAAAATAGTACCAGCTGACTCTTTAACAACCTTGTAGATGGCAATGTATATTTCTGTTATTTGAAGTGGCACCAAGTCACACCAAGCCTCAAGCCTTACAACTGGTTTTGACCTAGACCATTGTGGCAGAGGTATCTGGATACCTTTAGTCATGATGAAGTATGATGCTGGTTATTACTTTCATGGAAGTGTTGGAGGGGTACTGCAGGGCTATGATGCCAATGCAGGTAATGTAATTCAGTGGTGATAAGTACTTTGTGAAAATTAAATTCCACATGTGGAATTCTAGTGGCATTAGTTATAATGCATCCATGACCTTTTGAGGACATTTTACCATTTAGTAATTTTTAAAGTATCCACAATAAATGTTAACCTACTAAACCAAATTTATCCAGCATAATTTGATTCCAGGGCATATTTACTTAGTATGCATGCCACATCATGAGTGTATATCTGCAACAGCAGTGGAGCTATAAATAGGCAAATATTTTGAAAAATTTCACACAGTTTAACAAAAAAGTAAATTTAATGTTCGGTGAACATGTGTGGTGCTTGTGCAAACTTTTCTTTGGCCTTTCTCAATCCCACACTCAATAGAGAAGCTGGACAGCATTATGGGAATAAAGGCCCAGCACTATGGGTGAGAAGAGTTCTGGAGGATGTGGGGAGGATGGGGGAGGGTTCGGGACATCCTAAGTGTAGAGGAAATGGTACGGCAAGTTTAAATAGAGCTGGTGTGAGGAGTTATCCCCTCACATTGGATCACTGGCAAAAGCCCTCCCATTCAATGTCTGATGAAGACGTGTGGACCTTGTGCCAACTTTACTTTGACCTTTCTCATTCCCACCCTCAGTAGATGAGACAGGCAGCTCTAGGGGAATAAAGGCCCAAAAACAAGAGTGTGACTACCTCTTCCAAGTTATGGAGAGTGTGAACAGTAGCGTGCAGGAGAGAAAAAAAATGTCTAGGAAACCTCTGTAGAACCATGGTTACTGAACTGCCCTTTCTCTGGGCATATTACAAGACTAGAATCCAAAAAGCTTCTCTGATTTCCTGTTCTGGAGTTGGAAAATAGGTTTCAAAACATGAGGAATTCCATCTTTGAAGCGTTTTAATGAAATGGGTGGAAACGTTATTTTGAGAGGCTGAAGAAGCTGCTCCAATCCAGAATGAAAGATCTGAAAAGGAAAAAGGATTGAGTCCAAGTCATCATAGTAAGTTCCTCATGAGTTCCATAAGCAGTTTGGTGGTCATAGGAGAATATTTGTTAGTAGCCAGGAGAGGATGTGAGGGGTTAACTCCGGCATGATAGCAGACAAGCTGATCAACACTAGTTGTTATGAGTTGGATAGTATGTGATCTGAACTCCTTTATGTAGTCTGTCAGTTTTTGATTTTGGCAAATGCAGGATATAATAGTATACTTGTTTCTTAGACTGGCTGTTGTAAGAAATGAAGTAGAAGAGGTTAATGGAATTGAAAACTCTCCAGGATGAAGAAAACTCTACAAAGCTAAGCAAATAGCTGAAGATATCGTGATATTAGTTGTAGGTTCAAAGGGATTAGAATGGAGCACATCCAATAGCTTCCAAAATATAGGTCCATTGATAGGTTGGTGTTTAGAAGCTTTTGAGAGAGATGTTGTATTGATTCCAAGTAAAAAGAATTTAATGGAGGAGCTGGATAAAATAGGGGACATGGATGTATTTGCTTGAGCAAGGAAATATTGTATTACAGATCAGTATTGTTTTATTGTCCCGTAAGATAATTTAAGAGCTTGATGGCAGGAAGTAATAAATGCTGGTATGTGATCGATTGAAAATGGAATGTTATGAACAGACTGAAATGTACAAAATGATTAATACAGTGAAGGATGAAGTGCAATATCACAGTTTCCAGCATGACAAAAAGGATTAAGTCCCATTGAAACTGCATTGCTTCCTGCAGTAACTCTGCTGCAGAATACTGCAGAACTGGGTATCATCCTGGCAAGCTTCACTAAATTTCTTCCAAGCAATAAAATATGTAGATTGCGTACTGGGAGACAGTACTGACCACATGAGATATTCAGCTTGTTGATGGTGGAAAGTTACATCATGATGAGATCTGAGAAACAAGGAGGAAGAGTAAAGATTTGGTCTGCTGTTGGACAGACATGATGGAATTCCTGGAATTGAAAATGGGAGAAATAATCAGCTGCAGCACTTGCAAAACTAGGAATGTGAAAGCATTGCAAGGTAAAGTTATGGAACACCGATAGCCAAGTCAACCTATGCATGAATAGCATAATGGAATAAGATAAGTATCTGCCTTTATTAATAATGTTTACCATAGCTTGATTATCTGAGAACTTTGAGATATTTTGAAGGGACCAGTGATAGCCCCATGTGAAGGCAGCAGCTACAATCAGGTACATTTTAAATAAAAGAGATGTCTTTGAAAAGTCTCAGAGGTTATATATATATATATATATATATATATATATATATCTGGTGGCTAAGGGGCAGTGAACCAGGAATATCCAAAAACTGTGACAAAGCCATAGCTGGGAGAAGCATCTGTATAAATTCTGGGATGAAGATCTGGAGATGGATCCTTGTAGGACATAGAACAACCATTCCAGTATGCTAGGAAATGGGACCACTTTCCTACATCCTTACTTGGCTGCAGCTGTAATGCAGATATGATGATGTAGCTCAGAGATGGAGGAAGTCAGTGTCAGGAGAAATGAGATAAAGGAGTGACCCTGAGGAATAAGTCACATGGCAAAACTGAGATACTCTAACAGTGAGAAAAGCTAATGCTTAATACAGGAAGAGTGAATGGAGGAGGATTCAACACGAGCATGCATCCGGTTGAGTTTTACGAGTGGCATCTGGGCTCCCATGCATATTGCATCCAGTTCAATGTCAAGGAATTCAATAGACAGAAGGACTGAGTGCTTTCCCTGTGGACAAGGACATTGCTAATTCTTGAAAGAGACATGTGAGTGCAGAGATGCCAGCAGTTGGATCAGAATCAGGCAGATCAATTAGTAGGAAGTTGTTTAGGAGTTGGATCACAGCTGGATGATGGCATACATTGAGCAATAACCAACAAAGAGTCTCAGAAAACATATTAAACAGTTTCTTGCTGCTTTTGCAACTGAAGGTCAGATGAATGGAAAAGTAGTAACATCCTTCCCATTTGATACCATAGAGATGCCACAGTGATGGGTGAATGGGCAGCAATTTAAAAACATCTGAGATGTCCATCTTACAAAGCCATGAGCCAGGGCTGAATTAGTTAATGATGGTGATGGCATCATCTATATGAGCATATGAGAGTGAGTAGTCATCTAAAGGAATCAAAGAACTGATGCTGGGAATAGACTTAGAACAAGGAGCTGATAGATCAATGATCAGTTGTTTCTTGCCTGAAAATCTTCTGGTAGCAATGCCAATGGGGCTAATCTGGTAGGAGGGAAAAGATGGATGCTTGAAAGGACCAATAAGAAATCCTTTTTGTAGCTCTTTTTGCAAGAGTTACTGGATGACTTCTGGTTCCATTAGAGCAGACTATAAATTGTTACACATGAATGAATCTGAGTGAAGAACTGAAATGCCTGTATGAAAGCCTTCGGAGAATCCAGAGATAAGAAAGTCTATCATTTGGCAAGAAGGATGGGTAGCTAGCACTTGTGCTAAGCCCTGAAGGTCAATGTGGATAGAGAGATGCACTGATTGTCATTATTTTGACTGAGGCATTTTTGGACAAATGATTCTGGCTTTTGCTTTGCCACAAAAACTGCAGACATGAAGGTAGCAATAGCTAGAGCTGGGGCATCCTTCTATGCTGAAATTATTGCAGATGGGCTTGTTTCCCACTAATTTTATTTCAAGGCCATGTCTGATTAAGTTATGGCAGGGAAGAGCACCAGGGTTAGGAATCATGTGGATCACACTTGCAGAGGAAAAAGAAGGAGGAACTGATCCAACTGATGAATCCTTCTGAGGTGGATTAGGTGACAAAGGGATCTAAGATACTGACAATGGACAAAGGGAGGTGAAGTGGAAAAAGGAGTCATATAACAGGCAGGAAAGAGCTTGTTTCCTAACAAAATTACAACAGAAATAACTTAGTATCCAGGATGGCCCAGTTCAGCTTAGAACTGAAATGAACTAAAGCAACTGCTGCCTTTGCAGAGAATGAGCAATGGTAATCACAGAAATCTGTGCCTCTGTATCTAACGTCTAGATGTACTAAGAGATAAATATATGAGTGCAACTCTTCATGCCTGGAAGGGCATGCAGAGCAAACAACATCTCTATACATGCTGAAGGCAATGACAAATTTGGGAATCATCAATTTCTTCATGAACCTGGAGTCTTTCACTTTTAACACTACAGAAATGTCTCCAGAGGGTACTGTTCTGTTTTCAATGGTGCCATGTGAGGAAATAAGGTGAGACATCAAATTAATATCTTTTCCATCTATGGTGTCCTTGCAGAGGTGACCTTATTTATGTATTTGAATTGTGTTATCTAGCTAAGCCCACTGAGTTAAGCATTGATTCTTCATGGGCAACCCGGGATTAGTTACACAAAAGACAATATTGAATTACAATTACATAGCAATGGTACAGTGGTACAGCAGTGATAAATACAGAGAACAATACAATTTTAGTTAATTACAGTTTGGAAATTTACAGGACAGTATGAAAGAATTGCATTATGCACTGTAGACATGGTTACAATCTGGAATTTTACAAGTCAGTATGTATGAAATTTAGTACACATGAGAAAGCAAGTTCAGAACATTGAGTACAAGATGTTACAGTGGAAAGTTGGTTTTGAAGAGGATTTTAAATGACCCTAGAAAGGTACATTGTCATGGGGGACTAGGAGGCCATCCCACAGATGGGAGGCCTTGTGAGAGAAAGACCATTAGCTGGATAGGGACCTAGTTTTGGGAACCTCCTAAAGAGACTGCTTAGATGAGTGAAGATTTCTGGTGGGTGTTTTTATTTTTACTAGACCAGTGAGGTTAGGTAGCAATCTTATTAAGATTCTGTATGTAAGGCCAAAGATATAGTAGTTTAGTCTATCTTTCAGGGAAGGCCACTTCAAGGATGAGGGCACAGTATAGTGGTGCTCCCTGCTAGCAACTCCAGCTGCAAATCCTCCTATTCTATTGTAAAATGTTCTACCTTTGCTTAGTTCAGTTTCCTTTTAATGAGGTTAGAATAGGAGCCTGATATAACAGTATGTGGAAGAGAAGGGTGCTAGCTATAGAATGACAGGTCTCATTTGTGAGGCAGGACCTAAATTGGTAGAGTATGCCAAGTTTTGTGGAAAGCAACTGAGTTGTATGGTCCACTTGTCTTCAGGACAGTTCCTGATCAATTAGGATGCCTAAATATTTTAAGTTGTTCACTTCCTCAAGATCCCACCCCCGAGGGAACGATGCAGAGTGAATTAGACCTGTCAGTACCAATATTCCAGGACCCAAGAAGTATTGCTTTTGTTTTTTAGTGTTTAGGCTAGGTTCATTGTCCACTAGCCATTTTTACAGAATGTCAAAGTTGTCATCCAGACCATCTGCAACTGATTTTGCATTTGTAGCAGATCTGTAGAGGACAGAATCATCTGCATATAATAATGCTTGAGCCTGTCCCCAGTTATGGGCAAGTCATTTATAAAAAAAAAGGAGAAAAGTAAAGGCCCGGATATGGAGTCTTGGGGAACTCCATAACATACTGCTTTTAGGGATGAGAGGTTGTCTGCCCATTTAACCGCTTGAGAATGGTCCATAAGGTACAGTAGCTTTCCATCCAGGTAGCGGATAGTTGACCAAGCCCCAGGTTTTTTTAGCTCAGGATGAGATCATGGTTTACAAGGTCAAAAGCCTTTGTCATGTCTATAAAGATAGCTCCAGTGGTTTTTCCAGATTTAGAGGCCCTGAGAACGTCTGAGGTGAAGTGGACAAATGATGTGTCTGTGCCAATTTTGCTTTCAGAAACTGTGCTGGGCAGGGGTAAGCAATCAGTATGTTTCCAAGTAGGGGCATGGGGTCATTCTGCTGCATGTCAAAATGACATGGCTAAAAATGCCACAGCAAAAGAGTGCCAGACATAAACAGAGTCAGGCAAACCTGTTCAGTGCACTGTGCCCATTGAAAACAATGGGTCTTTATGTGTTTTTTTGGGGGGGGGCTTCACCCCATCCGAGGTACTTAAATGACAAACTCCGGGGGGGGGGATCTTGGGAATGGGGAGCATCTCAGGAGGGGGATTTTTTTTTAAAATCGTGGCAAAAAGTTGTAGCAGGAGAGACCTGGGGGGAACTGAACTACGGTCCCAGGTCTCCCGACTGCGCCATGTGCTGGTGCCCTAACTACTCCTCCACAGCAGTGGCTTGACCAGGCATCCAGCACATGGCAACTTTTCCACCCTCCCATTCTGTATGTAGCAACAGGGGTAGTGGTATTCCCCTACAGCTGTTTTACCCCTGTTGCTGTAAACCCAGGTGCTCACTATACAGCATGGTTAATACCACAGTATCTTACATGCATGGTATTGACTCAGTACCAAATGTAGGACACCAGTTGATTGTATCTGAGCCTTTCTTGAATTTTTGATAGTACACTGAGTATAAAGATTAGGTGATAGTTCTCTATATGCTCCTTGAATCCTCCTTTTACAGTATATGCTGTGACTAAGTTAGCCACTTTCCATTTTTGGGGGACCTCCCCTTGGAGGAGTGAAAAGTTGAAGATTTTAGTCAGTGGGTGTCCAATTACTGGAGTTGCAACTTTAAGTAGCCAGGGCTCTAGGCCATCATGACCTAAAGACTGGTCAGTTTTTAACTTAAACAGCAGATTCAGAACTTCCTTACTTGAGATTAGTTTGAGATGAAAATCAGGGCGATTGAACCATGAAGCAGATATGTGTGTGTGGGCGCGGGTGTTGGTAGCAATGACTTTGTAGGCAGCCAGAATTGTAAAGTATTTATTAAACTCTTCTGCTAGTATTAGAGGGTCTTTGATACTCTTGTTATTAATTTTGAGTTCTAGTGGTAAGGAGGATGGGCATCCATTTAATAGACTGTTGAGCCTTCTGGGTTGAAAGGGCAACCGAGCAGCTCTCCCCCACAGCCGACGGACTCTTTCCAAGCCCCACGCTGATCGCCCCCTGCAAAAGGCATGGAATTCAAACCGAAAAATCTGCACAGGTAAAGGAGACCAGGACGAGCGAGGAGTGCAAATAGCAGAGCGCCATTTTTACTGAAAGACTTAAACTTTATTTTCAGTCGCCACACGACTGCTGATTGTTTTTTTTCCTCAGTTTTTCTCCCTGTATACTTGTGAATTGTAAGGAAGTAGCAGAGCACCTTAATAGTGAAACATCGACTGCCATAGTAAGCTCATTCTGTGACTGTGACTTTATTTTAAACTGAATCAGAGAAACTTGTAGTGCCAGAGAAAATATTTTTCCTGATTACCCAAGTTGCTAAACTTCTACTGGCTTTGCACCTTTTAACCTTACAAACCCCAGTGCTTGCAAAAACTGCTTTGTCTCCACCTGAGCCCTCTTTGTTTAGAAAGTTCTATAATGAGCTTAACCAGGGCTGGGCTAAAATAACCTTAACTGCATTAAATATGTGATCCCCACCCTCAATGCTCCTTTAGTCTGCTGCTTTGTGTAGGATCTGTATAAAAGCCTCACCTTTTTCCTCCTTCTCTGCAGAGACAAACCTGTTCCCCAGGAGCCTTCTGGGTCGAGAGGGCAACCGAGCAGCCCTCCCCCACAGCCAACGGACTCTTCCCAAGCCCAATGCTGCTTGCCCCCTGCAAAAGGCACGGAATTCAAACCAAAAAATCTGCACAGGTAAAGGAGACAGTACGAATGAGGAGTGCAAACGGCAGAGCGAGGACCCTGCCAATGCTATGCATCGGCTGCCCGGCCGCACCCACCACCACCCTTGGTCATCACTCCTTTTTTTAGGATAAAGCACCTGACTGAAATTAACCTATCAGGTTACTTTTCCATTTGCAGGTAATCACAGCTGTGCACTAGTGGCCACTATAACAAACGGAGCTTCTGGTTACCGTGCCCAATACAAAACTCCAATACCCCCTCTAGTGGCATTTAGCCATCACTGCACCTGCTTTCTCTAATCCCAACCTTTTTGCACCACCTGTAAATTACTGTGCAACTTGGGAAGTATCTCTGTCTCTCCCTACCAAATTGCCTGCTACCCATAAAACTGCTAGTTGTATCATAAACTAGGTAGTCAGAAATTAATTTATAATACCAAGCATGCTGCTGGGCATACTTCTGGGGAGTGGCTATATCTTTCTTACACTATATACAGACCACCTAATGTTAAACTCTGAGGAGAATTATAGTCTGCCACCTGGCCTCATACTAACTCATTATCCCTGTGTCTATCCTAAATTAAGCCACTACCCTAGCCTGCTTATTCTGAACAGTATCAGGAATAATGGTCATTGCTACGCCTGTGCAACACTCCTCAAATTAAACAAACACCTGTCTTTACAACACCCATCCAAGGCGTTCCGGAAGGTATGTTTCTCCTAAAGCTCCTGCTAGCAGGGGATATTGAAACAAACCCAGGTCCGCCCTGCACAAATATCCCAAATGTAACTCCCTCTCTGCCCTGCTGGACCAACTCTAAAGGGCTGAAACTGGTGCTTATCAATATTAATAGTCTCAGACCTAAACTGCAAGAGCTCGAAGCCTGGGTGGACCTACACTCCCCTGACATATTAGCCATCTCTGAAACATGGCTCAAACCCATGATCTTAGCACACGAGATTAGGATCCTTGGATTCAAAACCTTTTGAAAAGACAGAATAGGAAAAAAGGGTGGAGGGTTTATCATATATACTAAGGAATCACTAACTGTGTCCTTAGTAGAGATTCCAGCAAAGGAGGATGAGGGCTGCGAAACACTATTTGTAAAAGTACTATTGGGGGGTACAAAGCCACTACTATTAGGATGTGTTTACCACCCTCCTAAGATTGCGATGGAAGCACTAAAGGCCCTTACTAAGCTTATCCCTGACCTGCCTCCCCATGAGAAAATAATCATGGGTGACTTTAATCTCCACTGGGGCCCCTTGACTAAGACTGACATTAAGTCCAGCTTGCTAGAGGCCAAGCTTATCCAACTGATCCATGAACCAACAATACTGAATTCAAAATCCAGAAACCACACCACCCTTGATTGGCTACTGGTGTCTAACCCCAATAGAGTCAAGCTGGCTGGTACTTTTGCAGACTCCTTAAGTGACCACGCCCCCATCTTTGGCATATGGAAAAATGACTATCCAACTTCACCTCCCCGTACCTTTCTGGCATGTGACTACTCCAATTTCGATGCTACGTCCTTCCGGGATACCCTGTCGGGAATTGACTGGGCTCAAATTGATATTGCCCCCAGCCTGGACTCTGCCTGGGCCTTTTTCACCAAGAATTTCCTCTCTGCCACCAACAAACACGCTCCTCTAAAACAAATGAGAGTCAAAGGACAACAGTCTAGGTGGCCAACATGTGATCTAAAAAAACTAATGTGGGAAAGGGACAGGGCCTGGGGCAGGTACAAGTCCACCAATTTAACCAATGACAGTGTCCGTTACCGAATGCTCAGAAACTCATGTAAAAAAGATTTAAAACAGGCCAAGCGACAGTACCTTAAGAACCTACAAACAAAAAATCTCTCTAACCCCAAGAAATTCTGGTCCCAAATAAACGCGCTTCTGAAAGGTCACCACATGCAAAATGCCTGTGACATTATTGTGGGAGATGTCCACCACATGAACCCGCAAGATGCTGCAAATGCCTTTAATGAATTCCTCACTGACCTTGGTAAGTACAGGGTTCATCCATGCAGCCCAAAACTGCCATCTTCGGATGACTCGTTGAATCTCCCCTCATCACCTAATTTTCACTTTAGGTTAACATCAAAAACTGAGGTCCTAAAGCTCATTAGGAGCATTAAGACAAATGGTTCTCCAGGCTATGACAAGGTTGAACCCAAGTTACTCAGACTGGCTGACCAAGAAATTGCCATGCTAGTCATGTGGTTGTTCAATAGGTCGCTGATGAAAGGCAAAGTCCCCTCAGCTTGGAAAACAGCTTTGGTTACCCCGATCCCTAAGGGAGGACCCAGTGAGCTAGATGAAAACTATAGACCAATTTCTATTCTCTGCACACTAAATAAAATGCTTGAGAGAACTGTACACCAACAAGTCCAGGCATATGCTGAACAACATAGCCTCCTCACTCCATGACAAAATGGATTCAGAAAACAACATGGTACTGATACTGCCCTGGTGAGTCTAACATCCAACATCCTTGCTGCCCAAGACAAAGGCCATCTTACTGGTGTGGTCTTCATAGACCTTACCAAGGCCTTTGATCTAGTAGACCATAAATTGCTCATCCAGCAGCTTAGCTCTCTCGGACTGGACAACCACTCAACACACTGGTTTAATGATTACTTGCAAGACAGATCTCAGATAATCAGATGGCAGGGGGTGGAGTCAGGCAAGCTCTCCATTGTTGAAGGTGTCCCCCAAGGTTCAATACTGGGGCCCCTTCTATTCTTCTTGTTTATCAACAACCTATCAAAGCACTGCGGCGGAGTGAAAGTGACCCTCTATGTGGATGATGCAGTACTATACAGATCTGCTTCAAATGCTGCACAGCTAAACCAGCTGCTGAACCACAATCTCTCCCTACTGGAAACCTGGTTCCTGACAAATAGGCTAGTACTAAATGAGAAAAAAACCAAAGCCATCCTATTTGGAACCAGTTAACAGGGCCCCAACAGAACATGTCTACTATCCCCTTATCTGTCCAGTGGCCATCCTATTGAGGTAGTGGATTGCATCAAATACCTGGGAGTCAATATCGATCAAGACTGCTCTTTCAAGGTTCATGTTGAACAATTAACCAAGTCGCTAAATCAAAAGCTTGGGCTCATGTACCATCTAACCCCTTTTCTCACTCAGACATCCAGGCTAAAGATAATCACAGGCATGCTCCTTCCCACCTTATTTTATGGTGCCCCAGTGCTACATTCAATGCAAAACACAGAGATGTGAAAGCTAGGAAAATTGTACCACAGAATAGGATGCTTTGCCCTGGGAGCACAGCCCTAGAACACCACTGTAATATACTCGACTCACTGAATTGACCCTCCCTGGAGGGCAGACTGGCTTACACTTCCCTATGCTTGGCTTTCAAGCTTCTACAAATGGATGCTCCCCCCCAGCCTGAGTCGTACCTTAGTACTCAAGCAGCCTAAAAGAATACTTAGATCCTCGTGTCGTCGACTCCTTCATGTCCCAAAAGTCCGAACATGCCAAGGATTTCGGTCATTCAAAAATTACATCCTGTCCCTATGGAATGGCCTACCTAGCAATCTTCAAGACTGCAGCTCCTTTGGGGTTTTAAAAAAGGCCTAAAGATGTACCTTCTAGAGCTAAGCCTCTGTGCATGCCACTGCTGAGGATAGAAAACAGCACTCCACCTCTGATACTAAAAACCTGCCACCTTACAGGTTGGTATCCTATTTCAGTTGAATCTTATCACTTCTGAAACACTTGAAATTGTAACCCATAAAACTGACTTGATAAAAGAACCTTATGTAACTGCCACTCTTGTGAAACTAGTGTTTACCCTATGTTATTCTAAACGTTACCTAACCTGCCTGTGAATCTACTATATGTTCTGATTTTAATGTCTGTATATGCACACTTTCCCTTGAATTGTTCCTACTTCTTATTGTACTGTTGACTGTAATTAACCCCGGGTTGCTCCTGAAAAAAGGACCATTACTGTCTCAGTGGGCCTACCCGGTCACCAAAAAAAAAATGTAAATAAATAAAATTTGTGTCCTGAACCATTTGGGATTTTGTAGATGAGGAAAGTACAGACTGACCCAGGATTCCAACTCAGGGAACTTCATCAGCAAACTGTTAATATTCATGTGGACAACCTTTAGGCCTTTATGGTTGCTCCAATTTGAGTAAGAGGGAGAGGATATTCTTACACTTTTATGTGTAGGGCCTGAGTTGGATTCCACATCCCCTGCTTGCAATAATAACAGAAGTACAAATGACAAAAGCAAAGGCCATACTTGAGTCTTGTTTTTTACTTCTTGTTTCAGCCTTACCTGGTGGGCCAGCTTGTAGAACACTCCATTTCTATTACCAATGTGGGTAGGTATTATACTAGGGTCATATAGGGCTGTGACAGTTTCCTTAAAGGTTGCAGGAGGCAGGACCTTTAAGTAATGACCCATGTGGGGTGGGACAGTTTGTGCAAGCAGATATTCTGAGTGGGATAGGAGGGCCAGTCCAAAAAAGGCTAGCACCATACTTACAATACCCATTATTAGTTGTGTTTATTTGCCCTGTGATTGATGGCAGTGAGAGAGGGATGATGTCAGGTACCTTGGGCAACTACACCCTCTGTCAATGTAGATTTATAATCTACAGTGCAGGGCAGAAATTGTAAGATGGGAGTCCACTAAGGAGAGACAGAGGACCCCTAGATCAATTGCAGTACTGCTGCTTTGAACCCCTAAATTAAATGCAGTAGTTTCAATAAACCAATATGAATATCTGCAAGCACTTCAAGAGTAATCAGCTCATATGTATGTAGCACAGCTTAAGCAGAGAACTGCAGAAATCCTGAAGTTACGAATAGGGAAGCCGTAAAGGAAAGGAAAACCAATACCATATTGATTAATTGCAATACAGACTATTTAAAACAAATGCTACAAAGGGTATGTACAGAACAAGCCCTTCAGGGTAGTTAATACAAAAGGCATGTAGAACAGCTTATTAAGTAGAACAGAATTAGCAGTGCCTTGGAAGATTTGACTGCAGATATAAGCTTCTCTATGAAATTGTGCAGGAAAGCAATTTAACATTCTCAGTTTCAGAGACTAGCTATCAGCTATCACAAACACTGAGAAAACTGCATATTAAACAATGGTTCTTTGTGAAAACAGCCAAGTAATAATAGCAAAACACATATGGGTGAAACAGTTTCACCAAACACAAAAGACATGCGTACCAACTACAGCAATGGTCAGAACAGCCACTCCAATAGTAAAAAAATAACTACCTACACAGTCAGCAGAGGCAAACACCAGGAGCCAATGTAACAGATTACGTCTTGCTCTGTCTGTCTCTCTCTCTCTCTCTCTCTCTCTCTCTTTCTCTCTCTCTCTATCTCACTGTTGCAGTCTTCCTACCCAGACCCAGTGGATCAAAGGCTCCTTCTTCACAGAGTCCCCTCTCTGAGTTGTAAGAACACAGGCAGCACCCTGACACCCAGGGGGTCTTGGATTAAACTGTAACCCCACCAAACAGAGGGTCCATTGCAAATAACCTGGGTCTCTTTTCTGGCAATTTGTTTACCCACAATAGCCAACTGAAATACAACATCTCATTTTCAGTTGGGTCCTCAGATTTTCACTAGAGCTGGTTTCATTTTTGTTAGCTTAGGAGTCCACAGCACAATCCAACAATACACAGTCTGGCATTACTTAGCACTGACAATCTCTACTCTGATCTGCCCAGTCTGGAATGAACAAGGTGACTAAGTTACCACTTCCCATAATTATATGTGGGGGGAGATCACGTGATGTGCCTGTCCAACTAGCAGCACCACGCACTGGCTCCTGCCCAGAAATCAGCCTTTTTGGTGGAAAGACTACTAAATCAACGTATTTCTTCTTTATCTACTGGTCGCTTCAGCCTTCGGATCGGTCTCAGCAAGATTAGAAGAAAAGCCTCTCCGAAAGAAACAGTCTTGCAGTGGCTTACCGCAGGTCGGATTTCAAGGCCTATTGCCACGATGGAAGCAGAAATGCGCCTGGCACCTCCACCTCATACTACCCCTCAATCGCCCAAGAAGGGACCGAAAAGACCAAAAGGCCATACTGGAGAGGCTTCCAAAATACCGGCTACAACGGCAACAGTGTCTGCCTCTCCACCTCTCACTGAGAAAAAATTTCTAGAAGAGCCGCATCCTTTTAAGCTAGCACTGCAGGAAATCACAGCAGAATTGAAAAGCATTCGAGGGGAATTGGCAGATACCAGTCGGGCGATCGCGGACACTACTGCTCGAGTCTCTTCACTAGAGGGATGGGAAATTAAAACAGATCCTGAGATTACCATGCTAAGGCAACAGCTTCATAAAATGGAAGAGAAACTAGAGGATTTGGAAGGCCAAAGTTGAAGAAATAATATTATTATCTTCAGCCTTCCTGAAGAAACAGAGGACTCGACACCTATTCTCTTTTTACAAAAGATGCTCACTAAGATAGCGGGGCCCTCTCCTAACAATACCACTTACATCATAGAGAGAGCACACTGCTCATTGAGACCAAAACCTGCCTCTGACAAACCACCTCGACCGTTAATAATAAAATTCCTGAATTACTTGGACAAAACTCATGTTTTGGGGAAGGTCAAAGATCTGCAACAAGTGCTCTGGGAAGGTCAGCAACTTTGTTTTGCACAAGATTTTCCTGCAACAGTCTGACAACGTAGGGCAGAATATCACCCTTTCATCTCCAAACTCATAGCTGCAGGCATTAAATATAAAGTTCAGCATGCATCGCGATTTTCTGTGTCTGTCTCTGGGTCCTGGCATAATTTCGATACAACACAACAAGACCTGTCAGCACTGCAATCGCTACTTCCAGATCGCTTTCCTCCTCACTGAGGATTAGTGGAGTAAAAAGGAGATTAAGTGTAAGGAGGTATTTTCCTTCAGTCTGAATGTGCGAATTTCCCTAGTGGGCTAAATAGTGACGTTATACTACGGCCACTAGAGGGCAGCACAACATCATGCTAACAACATTATGGCTTTTTTTCCACTGAGAAGAATTAAGAATTATACTCAGGTCTGCATTTGCAGTGTAATGAAGAAGTGACCCACTGTTTAAGTTCTAACTGAGGATCCTGAAGATGTAAATAGTTACGTGTGGGGGAAACAAAAAAAAAAAAAAAAAGCTCATCCTGGTTAGGGGCTTATGACAATGAAGTATTGTTTAATTCTGAGAGGATACATTATTAATAGTTATTGATGGAAGGGTTGTGATGTTCTTTCCATTTGTTTTTTCTTCATTAAATCTGTTTTTTGGCTGATTAATGGAGCGGGAGTCGAAAGGTCATTGTTAGTGGGTTACAGAGCATCATGGGCTATAAAGGAGGGTGGGGGGTTGCTGCAGCTAATACATGTGCATATTTTTTGATCTCAAGTTTTGTTATGCTCATCTCCATTTGGCCAATTTTAAGTGTTGGCAGAGCATTATCGTAGCCAAAGGAAGGCCTCTATTATCCTGCTGTGGCTAAAGGGGAAAGGGATATAGTGATGGGTAAGGGGTTAGGTTGAGGGAAATATAGGGATTTCTATCCTTTTGACCTTGTTTACTGGTGGGTTTTTGTTTTGGGATGGGATAGGGGAGGGATTATGGTACACACATTTTTGTTTAGGTGGTTTAAATTGTGGAGAATATGTTATAATTGTGTTGAATGTTTTTTTAATAGAACTGTACACTGGTTGGATCTATATGGCAATGTATAAAATATGTTCCTGGAAGGTGAGGGGTGCCCAATCTCCAGCAAAGAGAACAAAAATACTTTTACATTTGCAAAAACTAGAAGTAGACATAGCGCTTCTTCAAGAGACTCACTTGTCATCCTCCCAGACACTTCTTTTTTGAAGAACCTGGGTGGGCCAAGTTTTTGGAACAGCACCAAACTCCCGCAGTGGTGGAGTAGCTATTCTCATAGCCCGTAGACTACCTTTTCATCTACTTGATACAATAGTAGACTCACAATTTAGGTTTCTTATTATTAAAGCCATAATTGGTCAATCTGAAATGGTACTCAGCTCAGTCTACGGCCCAACAACAGATGATCCTATGTTTTTTACTGGACTTATGCAACACTTGATATCATGGTCAAATTACCCTTTGCTGCTTGGAGGTGATTGGAACCTGGCTTTTTGTAATATTTTAGATCTGTCCACGCTAACACCCCTGCCCTCTCCCAGGCACAATCAGCCATCAGAGAATTGATGGACACTCTCGGCCTATTTGATCCTTGGAGGGCCCTTTTTCCCTCTAGGAAAGAATACTCCTTTCACTCAATTCCCCACAATTCCTTTTCTAGGATAGATTCTTTTTTGGTGGATATTGGGCACCTTTCCTCAGTTACATCCTGTTTGTATCTTGCCAAGGTCATCTCAGATCACCATCCCACTTTGCTACACTGGGATCCAGGCCCTAATATAGTTTGAAATAAGGTATGGTGGTTTAACCACCAATTGTTGAAATCCAAAAACTTCAATCCCATCTCCAAAACTTCCTCTCAACCTCTATTAACAATAACATATCTTCCATGCCTAAACTAGATATTCTTTGGGGGCATTAAAGTACACTCTTAGGGGTGAGATAATTAGATTAGCCACCATTAGAAAGAAAATAACTGCACAGGTAACATTTCACCTTCTCCAAGAGATGCGATCTGTGGAATTATCACTTCCTCCTTCCCCCACCCAAACCACCCTTACTAATTTAGAAATTCTTAGAGATCACTATAATTCTCTATTGACAGATAAAGCTGAATATCTTCTTCGAAATCTAAAGTCTGGTACTTTGATCAGGGGGACAAGGCGGGCAAACTTCTTGCCCTTCGTCTAAGGGCCCAAACTGTGGACAGGATAATACCTTCCATTTATAATGCAGCTGGTCTCATAGTTACCTCTCCTCAGGATATCCTCCTCCATTTTCAGCAGTACTATTACGATCTGTATTCCCGGCCCCGTACTCCATTTAATTCTCTAGAAGTGGAACACTTTCTACAAAATGTAACACTTCCTTTCTTAGACAACCAGCAAGTTGAATATCTAAAGACTCCTTTACTGGTGTCAGAAATATGCTCTGCTATTGATGCATTACCACTGAACAAAACTCTGGGACCGGATGGATATACTGCAGAATTTTATAGAGCATATAAAAGACAATTAGCCCCTATTCTTTTAGACACTTATAATTATATCTATGAACATGGTGTTTCAGACTACTCCCTTATAGAAGCCACAATGGTAGTTCTCCTTAAACCGGGGAAAGATCCTCTTTTTGTCACTAATTATTGTCCTATCTTTCTAATAAATGTTGATTTCAAAATACTGGCAAAGATTCTGGCCAACAGACTGGCAAAAGTATGGCAATGCCTAATAAGCCCGGAGCAGGTAGGATTTGTGGCTGATAGGCATTCCTCGGATCATATGCGGAAGCTCAGCCACCTTATTTTTGCATCCAGGGACTCCTCGGTACCTGCCACCCTGGTGTCCCTGGATGCAGAAAAAGCTTTTGATCGGGTGTCATGGGACTACCTGTTTTATCTTATGCCTAAGTACCGTATTCCTCAGCAGTTCATTCAATGGGTAAAGGTTTTGTACACCCACCTAACAGCTCGTGTTCTCTGCAATGGTATGCTCTCTAATACCATATCCTTGAGCCAGGGCACCAGACAGGGTTGCCCCCTTTCCCCCTTTTTATTTAATCTTTATCTAGAACCACTCATTCATAATATTAATATTTCCCCTTCAATTCAAGGTATTTCTGTTGGACCCCATCAGTACAAGCTGTCAGTCTATGCAGACAACATACTACTTCACATATCATACCCTTCTACTTCAATAAATCTGCTTTATCTGTTATTGAACAATTTGGAAAATTCTCCAATTATAAACTTAATATAACCAAAATGGAGGTGGTACCTTTAAATAAATACACTTTTTCCTCAGAAGTGACCCAGTTAGGTCTAAAATGGGTTAAAGATAGTATGAAATATTTGGTGATATATCTCTCTACTTATAATTCACAAATGAAGCAATATAATCTAGACAAAATGCTATCCCAAATTAGTAAGGATCTTAATCTTTGGGTTGCACTTCCTCTGTCTTTGTGGGGAAAGATTAATGTAATAAAAATGAATGTTCTTCCCCAGTTATTATATCCCCTTTATATGACTAATCTGTTTCTCCCTAAATCCTGGTCCCTCCAGGTGAATCGCATAATGGCTAATTTTATTTGTAGGGGGGACCGAGAAAAGCAATTGCAAAACTCCAGTGTAGCAAAGTTAATGGTGGACTGCAGCTACCGGATCTTCTTCTTTACTATTATGCAATCACATGTTCGGTACTATTATGATGGACTCAAGAGATGTTAGTTGAGGTCTATCAGATCTATGTCCCACAATGGCTTCAAATCGAAAGTACACTATGCTCTTCCCATGGAATAGACATAGGTACTCTCATTTATGCAGCACCTAGAAATATTCCTAGAGTTTTACATTGTACACCAATTGGGACCACTCTCCGGGTCTTTACTAGGATAAATGCTAAGTTTCATTTATCTTTAGAGAAAGATACTTCACAACCAATTCTTAGAAATCCTAACTTTAAGTTCGGCAGTAAGCCTCTAAATAAAAAATTCTGGCCTTTCTATTCCAAAATTAAAGTAATCGATCTACTAACTGATCAACGTTTGTTGATATTCCAAGAGGTAAGAAATAAATACCAATTACCTGCTAATTATGTTTTTAAATATCTTCAATTGTCCCACATGCTTCACTCACATTTTGGGTTGAGGTCCTGGAACCAATACTTATCTGGGCCTCTGTTACAAACTATCTCATCACCCCCTACATCACATTTCATAGCCTACTTCTATCATCTCCTGAGAGAACATCTGGAGTCACAAGATTCCTGTCCACGGTATGTGTGGGACCAAATATTGCCTATTTCTGCTTCCGAGGAGAGACCCTGGTCTAGTATTTGGCAGCATTTATACCAGGATGTGAGGTGGGATAGATATCATTTACTACAATTTATTGTCATCCATGATTTATACTATACCCCGATTAAATTACATAAAATGGGGCTACTTTCTTCTAATTTATGCTCCAGATGTGAGGCATTGCCTGATAATTTAATGCATATACTATGGGAATGTAACAAGGTAGCACCCTTTTGGACGGCTATCAAAGATGACTTAAATCCCCTGTTGGGCCTTTCTGATGCATTTATACCTGAAATATGCATTTTGGGTCATTATGAATCTGTACTACTGGGGAAACAATGTAAACATATGGCTATGATATCCTTATGTGCAAAAAAATTATTTTTCGACACTGGCTCAACCAAACAATACCCTCCAGAGCTGAATGGATCAAAGAAGTTCTCTTTGCCTTACATGCTGAAAAAATTATAGCCCAGATGTCTGATAGACTTCATTACTGTAATGAAGTGTGGGCCCCTCTGCATACCTTACTAGCAGTCTAACTATTTTAACGTATTAGTTGTCTCTGATAATTTGGACATTTGATCAAGGATGTGTAATTCTCTTCATTATTTCAAAATGTTGATGTGTACCAGGGGAAGGGAGGGGGTATTAGGGCTGAAGGTAGGGTGGGGGATGGGGGAAGGGAAGGGAGGAGGGTAGAATATGAGGATCAGTTGTGCTACACTAGTACCTAATGTAATAATCTCTCTT
Source organism: Neoceratodus forsteri (assembly GCA_016271365.2). Taxonomy (NCBI): domain Eukaryota; kingdom Metazoa; phylum Chordata; order Ceratodontiformes; family Ceratodontidae; genus Neoceratodus; species Neoceratodus forsteri. Next base: position 1,374,354,927 of record CM057450.1, read on the forward strand.
TTCTATTTCTTTTTTTTTCTTTAAGTACTTCAATACTCTGAATAGAAAATAGTTTTAAATTGTAGATTGTAGAAATCTGCAGGAGAATCTTAACATAATATATGTATGTAATTGCTGTTTTTTCTCCTTTTTCTTTGCAGCTGTAATCACATTGACTGTTCCTTGTGGCTGCAAAAGATATAAATCAATAAAGTTTATTTAATTGGAAAAATCATTATATATGGGGGGCTGTGCCCCTGCACCCCTCTACTTTATTATAACCAACTCTGAGATGTTCACTTGACACTGAACAATCGCTCTTATCACACAGTCACTTATGTTGCAGCATTGCTCAATTTGCAGGTGCTCAAATTAACTCACTCATATTGAATCGCTCAATTTAAGTGGTCCACATTACAGGATGCGAAAAAAACAAAACAGCTCTTTACCCATGATAGAAGGTGCACAGTAAAAACCAGTCACAGAAAACAAAACAATTACCAGCACTCCTCAGAAAACTATTAAGCAATACTTTATTTGATAAAATAGGTCGCCATAGGCACAACAGTAGTCGTGTGGCACCTTTACCGGTTTCGCACTTCCTTGTGCATCATTAGGAGGTAGTGACCAATCGTAATGCACATTTTAAATACACATCAAGTTAAAGGCAAATAGTACTTCTTAACAGTGCTAATACTAATTTTAAAGTGCATAGTGCTAGTGTACAAAAATGTCCACGTACCAAAAAACTATGTGCTTATACTATAAAGAAGAAAAAAATGTACATTAAAAAAATAGGTATTGTTTATGCAGTGTCCTGGAGATAGCTAAGAAAATAAGGGGAATTTCCATTTAGAGAACCTATTATTCACAAACATAATAATGTGTATTGCAACACTAAAATGCTTTTATGATAGCAAAAAACATCCATATTCAGAAACATTGCTGCATTTTAAGCTTACATGTACAATTATCTAAAAGAGAATTGCAAACCCAAACTTTTGAGTGTGTCAGTTCTCATCTTGCTCACTCCTGGTGCTAAAAGTACCAAAGGAGGTAACTTTTTTTGTTTCATGTTCCCCTATAGAAAAAGAAAAAGAAAAAGATAAGAATAAACATTTTAAATGCTAAGTGGTGTGGATATTTATCATATACATATAGCAAAACTAAATAAATATGTGTCCACATCCACAAGCTGTACAGCAACAATACTACAGAAGAATCAGACTAATACTACAAACTACTTTCTCCTCTTTCTAATACAGTGCATGAGATCTATACGATCATTCAAACCTGGTGACTCCATGGCTCCCAAGCTGAATATCCAATATGATTCTCTGTACAACAACTTCTCCTCCATACTGCCACCTCTAGGACCCAATTTTACTTTCTCAATAGCACAGTACTTGAATTCATGTTTATTTGTACTGTTGATTTTTATGTGCTTTGCCAAAGCATTCTTCATATCACCATTACAAATAGCTTGCTGATGTTTACCTACTCCTATCTTAAGTGGCCTTGATGTTTTGCCCACATAAAAACAGCCACATGTGCAAGTGGCTAAATATATTACGTTATCAGTGGTGCAATTGAAGAAATCTTGTACTGTAAATGTTTTGTTGCTGTTACAAGTGCTGAAAGTATGTCTTTTCAGAATAAGAGAGCAAAATTTACAATTACCACATAGAAAATTTCCATCGGGCAGGGGAAGAAGCCAATTTTTGTTCACTAGTTAAAACTTTTGGGATACGAATTTACCTATTATGGCATCTTAAATTCTTAGGTTTGTCCGCTAATGCAATATTATAGTCCTTCATGATTTCAAAGTCATTCATTATATTGAATGGAAATAACAAGTTCCCTCTTTCTCTTCTTAATTGTAGGTCATAAAGACTGAGGGCAGGATTCATGAACCCCGTGGAAGTCTCGCAGCTGCGGTAAAACATCAGCGCCAAAGGTGACCACTTGTGGAGCCGCAGGGGGCCCACAGCAGCAGATATTCACATAGGTGGAGCCGGATTATGACCAGCTCCATGACTTATAGTTGCTTGCGAGTGTTGTTAGGGAGATCGCCACAGCTGTGGATAGTTGCTACAGTTGGTCGGAACAGTTGTAACACCCTCCACAACTGCTGTGGCTGTGAATCACATGCACCACTGCTGTGGGTGATTTCAGTCTGCCACAGGGGTTGTGGAGTGGGACTTTGTTCCTGACCAGTTCATGAATCCTGCCCTGAGTGTTTTTAACCTCTCTTCGTATGGTAGGTTTTTGACACTTAAGATCAGTTTAGTTGTTCTCCTTTGCATACTCTCTGTTATTTTTTATCTTTATAGAGACAGGAGGCCCAAATGGAGACAGAATAGTTTGTATGTGGCTGGACATATGATTTATTAAGGGGAAGATGCAGTTTTCATTCCTAGTGAAATTTGATCTCTTGATAGTTATGTGACTACCTATTTGTGTCACTTTTCTGCAATGTTCTCCCCATGTAAGCTGATTAGTAACTGTTATCCCCAGATTTTTCACTGTTTTAACTGATTTTATCTTTTTTCCATATAATAAGTAACTTGCGAGTGGATGTTTTGCTCCCAAGTGTATTATTGAACATTTGTTTACATTTAATGTCATCTTGTTATTGGTAGCCCCTATTTCAATATGTGCTATGTCTTCTGTTAGTATTTTTATTTTTTCATCTGAGTCTACCTCTGATGACATTTTGAAATCATCAGCAAATTTTATGATTCTATTAAAAACACCATCCTGCAAATCACTCAATATAAAGACCAAAGAGAGTGGGTTCCAGAACTGACCCCTGTGAGACCCTGCCTGTCAATCCTATGTCATCTGAGATGGTATCAATAATTCTGTCCCTTTGAGAATGGTGTTGAAGCCATGCTTTGATGCAATTAACAATGTAAAGATTTAAACTTAACCTGGTCATTTTATGCATGAGTACATAATCAGAAACCAAGTCAAATGCTTTTTGAAAATCGGGATAAATGATATCTGGCATGTTTCCGTCTAAACTGGAACTCACACCCTCATAGAATTTAATCAAGTTTGTTGCACATTATCTTTCCTTATAGAAGCTATGTTGTGTATTATCCCAATACCTTTCAACTGTATTTCATTTTCAGTTGTGTTCTTTAAAATGTTTCTATAGTTTTGCACACTATAGAGGTAAGACTAATAGAGCAGTAGTTTTCTGTAGACTTTGTGTTCCCTTTTTTGTGTATCAGTATCACTTTGCCCTACGCCTGTCCTCAGGGACTTTTCCATTTTTATAGGATTTATTAAAGATTATTGCTAACGGGGTAACTATTTGGTCTAATGTGTGTTTGATAAAAGATATGATAATCTCATGTGGTCCTGGGGCAGTATTATTTTTAGTGTTAGTACAACTTTTTTTTTTATTTAGTCTTGTCTGATTTCAAGGTAGGGGCATAAGCTAGGGGCTTTAGAGAAATTAAGTATATGTGTATCTTTTTTTGAAAATACTGACCCAAAATAGGAATTAAAGCTAATTGCAATCTCATTCCTAGATATAATTTAATTCCCATTATAGTCTATTGTGTTTATTGTGTTATCTCTATTTTTGTTAGTTTATATAGACATAAAAGGCTTTAGTATTACCCTTAGGTTCTGCTAACTTACATTCTACTTTCTTTCTTTAATTTTTAATCAGAGATTTTTTTTTTATTCTGACTTGTATATAATAAGGTTTTCAGTTGTATTTGTTTTTTTGAATTTGTTGAATGGCCTTTTTTTCCTTTTGATTTGTTTTAGGATTGTTTGAGTTAGCCACATAGGTATTTTGCCTTCATGATTTCTTGTTTTCTTTAATGGGAAATAAAGGGTTTCTAGTTCTTGAATAATTTCTTTTAACAATGTCGGCATTCATAGGTTGAGACACCTGACATCAGTAATTCCCAATCATATTTGCCTGAGGCTTTATTTATATTGTGATAATGATAATTCCCTTTTGTGTAGTTATAGTTTTTAGTTATATGTTTTGCACTTACAACGTTTTTATTAATATTAAACAGCACTCCATTATGATTGCTATTCCCTAAGGGGTCTATAATTGTTGGGTCTGAGATATCTAGAGGTATGTTAGTGAGAACCAAGTCTAAGATATTAGTTTCCCCTAGTTGGCTCATTGACCATGTGTTCCAATCCCAGGACGATCTATGAATCAAGAAACGTGAAACCTATGTCTAACATGGAAACTATGTAAAAAGCTCTGTTCTCAAATGGTTAATCTGAAGGCTGACCCGGTGGCTAAGAGGGCTGAGGCACTGGATGTCTCACCTCATGGCACACCGGTGACCTGGGTTCAAGAGCGAGCCTGGTTTATCGGAGGTTGGCATGGGGGGGCATACGGAGCAGGATGGAGTAGCCATAAGACAGCTCTCCTCTCTGGGGAGGTGGGGTGGCATCCCTCACTCATGGCTACCCCTGGTGGAGGCCGAGGGGTTGTGCAAGTGAGGGTGCCAGCGATAGGCCAATAAATGGGTGGAGGAGAGCCATTACCGGGGCTGTAAGGGTGCATGCGTGCCTCCACATACATGCATCCTTCTCCTGGGGTCCTTGGGACAAATAAAGGGAGAAAACAGAAAAAGGCAGCTGGCCGCAGGATGGCGACTGAATCTCTGCAGGCACCGCTCCTGCACCGGGCATAAGGTAAGCCCCAGTAATTCTGGGGGACAGAGCTGGGGGAGTCGGTCAGATGGGGGCCAAACAGAGTGAGGAGAAACAAAGTAGTGATAAAAAAATGGTTAATCCAAGATCAGAAATAAATAAAATAAATACATAAAATAAAAACAAATAATGATTCTGTCTGGGAACCCACTGTCAGGTTGTTCCAGTCTATGCCAGGTAAATTAAAGTCTCCCATTGGTACTAAATCTGTTTTCTGCACTAACTCCTTAATGATTTTTATTAGGATGCAGTCGTATGCTGTATCTGCAGATGGCAGTCTGTAGAAATTCCCACTTGTTAGTTTTTTCCTGTTTTGCTGTTCTACAGTACCTGAATATAGCATCCCCAATATCTTTACTATATTTCTGTGGTATTGTAACCTTGGTGGATCTTAGGGTATCCCTCACATACGTACAACCCCCACCCTTTTTTTGTGTTTCTATTTTTATGATATATTTTGTATCTGGGGATAGCATTATGCCATGTGGAGGAGTCATCCCACCAAGTCTCTGTGATGGCTACAACGTCAATATTTTGTTGATGCACAATGCCAGCTAATTGATTTATTTTAAGTATATTAAGGCTCCTAGCATTACTCATTAGAAATTTTAAGCCATCCCTATTTAACAGAGTATTCATTGTTTCTTTCCCTATTTGCCCCTTCATTTCTAGTTTAAATGTTTGTTTATTATTGTAGTAGTAGTAGTAAAAATCTTTATTTTTATACAGGATTAGTGGTGAGTGAAGTGGGCTCAATCCACTCTGTGAAGTGATTTGTGGAGCAAAGGCAGATTCGTGGAGTGCTCCACAAAGCGAAGCAGAGTACTTCACGTTATAATGAGGAACACAAAGTTCATTGGAAACAATGACTTTGCATTATTCCACCTCCCCAGACCACTACTCTACCAAATTTAAGGTGAAGTACATTGCAGACAGTGCACTTCACCTCACTTCACTAGTTTTTGAGCTCAGAAGGTGAATTTTGCAGTGATTCATGGGATTTCAGTTCACATGGGCTTTATATTGATCTGCACAGCCTTAGCTCAGGGTAGCATGAGTAGGAAGGAGTAGGAAACAGTCTGCTCTGATAGCTGTCTGTGATAGGAATCTTGTAAAAGCTATTCAAAAAGCATTTTTGCATATTTTGGGGGGATCCAACTTTAGTTCATCGATTGTAGGAAACCCTCCTGTGCTCATATCATCGCGCGTTTTTGTTTTTGTGTGGATTTTGAATGTTAATTTACATCACTGAGTGTGTGTGGTGAAAGATAGTGAAAGTGTGCTTTGGGGAAGGGGTGTATGTGTGGTGTAGGTAGATTTAAGTTGGAGAAATAGCGATTTGTTTTTTGGTTATATTTTTGTTATATAACTGACTGTGTTAATGTACACACAGTAATATTGTCAGTAATAGTTGAAATGTTCTTGCTGTTTGTTGTGTGGATGTGGTGCAGAAGTTCATAAGTTCAAGCTGTTTACATTATAAATTTATAATACGTAACATGGCATAGTACTGAACTTTTGCATTTGCTACGCATTCCTCATTCAGCATTGTACACAAACTGTTCTGTGTGTGAGTGTGTGTGCAATGTTGCGTGCATCAAATAATACACCTTTCATTGTGCCTCAGACTAGTGTAATTGCAGGTGCAGGAGTGTGAACCTGTTATCCACTGCAGATGCCTGATTTTGTACTGCAATCATGGTATCTGTTCTTAGTTTTGCTGCCTGTAGTGCTGTAAAAATCTGCACTGTCTGCATTCAGTGCTCTCCCCCCCCCACGTTCAAAGGGGATTTTTTTACCAGATTGGATTGTTTTTGTGACCTCATCAGCACCACTGGTTACTGAAGTTGTTTTAATTCTGTGACAGTCTCAGAGTAGTCTCTTATCTGTTGCTGAAGCCACAGTTGTTTATTTGGCTTCACATCCAGCGTCCCTCCAATCAGAGAGTGAATGGATCAAAATCTGAATTTGATTATAATATTGTGGTTGATCCCCCAAATGCCTGCAAAGAGACATGCAAGCAAAGCTGTTTCTCATCATGGCAATGTTGGCAGTAAGATCCGAAGCAGCATGGGCTCCAAAAAGGACATAGCACCTCCACTGCCCTAGCACGGGTCACCTCCAACATTAGAACCATGACTGATCAAGGCAAACTCACGGGTGCTGTCTTCATAGACCTGTCCAAGGCCTTTGACTTGGTCAATCACACCCTCCTGGGCTCTGCTCTCCAGTCTTTTGGTCTCTCCCCTCCCGTCCTAGCCTGGCTCTCTAACTATCTCTCAGGTAGAAAACAGTACACAAGGTTCCAAAATGCCATATCCATCCTATCACCAGTAGCCTGTGGGTTACCTCATGGGTCAGTCCTGGGTCCCCTCCTGTTTTCCCTCTTTATAAACCAGTTGCCCTCAATCCCAACCTTTGGACAAGTTACCTTATATGCCGATGATATGGTACTCCTTGCCAGTTCACAAAGTATTAATGACATTAACTATGGACTCAACTTGGATTTCGGTCACATCCAATCCTGGCTCAAGGCAAGTAAGCTGGTGATAAACCTTCAGAAGATGCAAGCAATGTTATTCAGCTCCCTTCCCAAGGTGAGAATATGCACGGCCATGCTCAGAGTCGATAACACTGACGGCACCCCTGTGAAGGTGGTGGAATCGTTCAAGTACTTGGGGGTGACTCTTGACCCACAAATGGATCTCACCCTACACATATTTAACTCCTGTAAGGCAACCAGCCACAAACTAGGACTTGCGTACAGAGCAAAAAGTTGCCTCACCCCAGCTGCCAGACTTGCCCTGGCAAGAGGGGTCTTCATCCCCTCACTTTGTTATGGGCTTACCTCCTTCACGAATGCCCCCAAAGCCTGGCTCTCCAAATGGGACACCTCATATAACAACATATGTCGGTTCACCCTATCCACCCCTCGTCTCACCCATCGGTGTCTACTTTACTCTAGACTGGGTTAGCTTTCCCCAAGCAACCATCGCTCATTCATTATGGGCAACTTTACTTTAATATCATCTGATCATCTACTCCTCCAGCACTTGCTGACCTCCTCCAGCCTGTCCCCTCAGGCTATCAGTTAAGGTCCACTGAATCCCAGGTGCTGACAGTTCTGAAGACTCACTCCCTTGTGGGGGATCGAGCATTTGCAGCTCTTGCCCCAAAAACCTGGAACCTCCTACCTCCTCACGTAAGAACTGCCCCCACCCACAGTTGCTTCAGGTCCTCCCTTTGGGATTACATAAAACAAGCCTCAAGCTGCCTCTGTCCCCTGTAGTCCCTCCCTCTGTGAAGTGCCTGAAATTAAAAAAAAAATTCTGGTTGCGGGCGTGCACTTATTCCAAAAATAAATAACAAATAAGCAATACTCACAAATATTGTTGCTGCTGACATTGGCTCTCATTTTTCCTGGTTGCCCTCCCTGGGTTGTTCTGCCTCATACTGAACTGAACTAAAATTGTTCTCTGCCTGTTATTTGACTGTAATTGATTGCTTATACCTGTCTGTACCTTGCCTGACAGTTGGACCCAAGCCTTTGTACTTTGTTTTGGCTGGTCCTTCTTGCTAGTATTCTGACTATACTTTTGTGTAACTTGATCCTAGCCTCTGTACTGTTATTGCTTGTATCTCTGTAACTCTCTAGGGTTGCACCTGAAAATAGGCTTGTGACTGTCTAGTGTGCTTACCTAGTAAACAAAAGCTAAATAAATAAATAAATAAATAAAATAAAAGATGGTCTGTGGGCGTGGTAGTAGTACACAGACGCAGAAGTGCTTTGTTGATGTGAGGAAAGGTATTTCTCCTACAATGTTTTTTACAGCCCAATCAGTAGCTTCACTCATAGTTCGAGGAGATGATGTTTTCCCAGCTGGTGGTGGTAGTGTTACTGGTGTTAGTGGTGGTGGAGGTAGTATTAGTATTGTTGCATCAAGTTCTAATTCCGACCAGTGTACCATATTCAAAAATAGTGAGTGTGAAGCAGTGCAAGTGAGTGGCAGTGTAGATGATGTCATACTTCCCAGTAACATCCCGGTAACTGAACCTGAGGATTCTGATAATCATGTCAATGATAGCATACAATGTGATATTCCGTCCACCGTGGCACTTAACCTCAAGCATTTTCCATGCAGTGATTCACAGTGTGGTGAAAAAATATCAGGTGATGGTGGTGTAGATGCTGATGATGAATGTGATGATGACGATGATGTTGCTATTGTTGCAACACACAGTCCACATGCTAGCATCCAAGCAGAAGATGTGGATGTGTGTGACGTTGATGAATATGATGATGATGTAATTGACCCCAGTTGGGAACTGGAGAAAAAGAAATTCAAAGTGGCTGTGTCTGAGTCTGTTTGCAGGAATCCCCCCTGTATAAACTTGTGATCTACCAGTTTTAGTTGATGATGACCTAGTAATCAATATTATAGGTAGTCGTGGTGGTCAGTTGCAGTCCAGGTGTGCAGTACCCGAAACATCACGTGCGCCTCCAAGTTCGGTGTTTAAAATAATGGACTTAAATAAGTCACATCATGGACATGTTAAAAGCAGAGCATCACAATCCCTTGTTTGGGATTTTTTTGTTCAAGATGCAAATGATGAGTCAGTTGCAATCTGCCAGGTTTGCCATGTGCATGTGAGTCGAGGTAAAAAGGGGAGCCATCTGGGCACAGGAGGACAGCATACGAATCTTAAGAATAGGCACTTGGCACTGTGGATCCAGCATAAGCTGGCAGCTAATACTACAGTGGGGCATTCACCCTCATCACCGGCAGCCATAGTGAGCATGTTATCCCCTTCCATGACTGTTAAAGCCAGTAGGAAATTAAACGTGTGCAGTAGTGTGGTAATGAGAGCAGAGGATTACTACAGGCATGAAGAGGTGGAGAACCATAATGACTTTGAAATGTTGTTCAGTGCTGGTGAGAGTAGCAGCTTTTGTGGTGATGGTAGTGAATGCAATATGTCTAGTGCAAGTGGTACATCAACCCCGTTTGGCAAATCTGGCAAATTAACAGCATTTCTGGGTTTGTCATCATCACCTGTGCAACCATCTTCATCAAATGTCCACACTCCACCCCCTGCCAATGCGATTCATCACAGAGCACAAACATTTGTGAGCAACACACCCCTTGCAAAACATTTAAGTCAGCCCACGTTACAGAGTGTTTTTGTGTATACACTCAAGTATCCCCAGAACCATACAGTGTCACGTGAATTTAATGCTGCTGTAGCGGAAATGCTGGCAATTGATCTTTTGCCCTTCTTATTTGAGGAGAATTCCAGGTTCGTCGGTTTGCTGTATGTGCCTGTCCAAAATGGAAAGTCCCATCCAGGACATACTTTTTCTACCCGTGCTGTCCCCGAGTTGATCCGCACTGTGTCCGACTCAGTAAGACATGCCCTTCAACATTCCTCCTCTCCATTCATCCATTTATGTATGGATATGTGGACAAGTGGCAAAACAGCGGGGAGTTCACATTTGTGTATAACTGCACACTGGGCGCAGGTGTCGAGGGTTATTTGTGATGTTGGTAGTGTGAATAATCAGTGCAGTAAGGTGGATTGTCTCAGTAGCAATCTTCCAGGAATTCGACAGCATGCAATGATTGCTATGTACAATGTGACTTGTTCACACAATGGTGAGAACATGTTGGACGTGGTACTGATTGAAACTGACAGATGGCTAAACCCTCTATCCCTGAGAGCTAGGTTCATAGCAAGTGACAATGGGTCAAATGTGGTGAAATGCATCACGAATGGTGTTTTTTTTTCATATTCCATGCATAGCCCACTGTTTAAATCTTGTGTTTCAGGAGTTTCTGCAGCACCCTGATATAACGGAACTGCTGACCCTTACTTAACATATCTGCTCTCACTTTTCAAGATCTGGAAAGGCCTATAACCAACTGCTGAAGTTGCAGATACAAAACAACCTGCCTCAGCACCGCTTGAAGCTGGAAGTTGTCACCCAATGGAACTCCACTTTATACATGACAGAGAGGTTGTATGAACAATACAAAGCCATTTCAGAATATCTTGTTATGCACACTAGCCATGACAGTTCTGGGGCCTCCATGTCTATGACGACTGAACAGTGGTACCTCATGGACTCTGTAATAACAATTTTGCAGCCTTTTGAACATGCCACACAGACAGTGAGCGGTGAGTCTGCCTCCATTAGCCAATCAGTTCCACTGCTGTGGGTGCTGAGGCAGACATTCGTGAATGTACAGCATAGCCTTGATGTTGCCGGAGATGGTGGTAGCTGTATGTTGCCGCAACACATGCTGACAGTATTTGACCAGAATCGTCACGTTGTGAGCATTCAGCGTAGCGACAACTTTGCCATAGCAACAATGCTGGACCCACGATACAAATGTGGAATTGCATCAGTACTGGAGGAAGGACCTGAACAGGTAAAAAATATTAGTGGTCAACTGGTTCATGAGGCACAGAAGTCACATGCCAACGTCAGCAAACCTCAGCAGCATGATCCGGTTGAAGGTGCACCTGGAGGACCATCAAGTATATCCTGCAACATGAAGGGGATTGCAGTTCCAGGTGGTCTGTCATCTAAAGTGGCTGGCATCAACCCGCTTTGGGAGGATTTGTCCCAAGTGGGTATTTGTGAAATAAATGATTCCAGAGAACAGGATGATGCATCAACAACTGGACTTAATGTGGCACAGAGAATGGTTGAGTCATATTTGTCTGAAAACAGGCATCTGACAATACCTGAAGATCCTTTTTTGTACTGGAGTGGAAAGGTCAGTGAATGGCCAGAGCTGACTGCAGTGGCACTGAAGTACCTCACATACCCACCCTCCAGTGTAAGTGTTGAGAGGGTATTCATCTCAGCAGGTGCAATAGTCAGGGATCGTCGGACAAACCTGTCTCCTGCAAATGTTAGTTTGCTAACATTCATTAAAATGAATGAGAGGCACATACCAGCACAGACTGCAACCTCGGTATTCGTACCCTGGCCTAGTCATGGTGGTCTTGCTGATGTGGAAATGGAGCATCCTGGTGGCACTGGCAGTGGCTGCCTGAAATGGACCACCACTGACGTAGATGATGACACAATGGAGAAAGAATTTCCCAGTGGTCAGACTTCAGACATCGATGACTGTGAGGGCAGCTTTCTTAATGAGGATGATGATGTGGTTAATGGTGGCAGGTTTTAACTGAAGTTTTTAAAAGGCGGTGTGCCTCCCCAGACCACCACCACCAGGACTGATGTTAGCCGCTACCACCACTGAGCCTGAGTCTGTCTGCCCACCAGACCACCACCACTGGGACTGATGTTAGCCACTGCCACCACTGAGCCTGAGTCTATCCGGACCACCACAACCATCAGCCACAGACACAAAGCTACTTAATATTTAAACCATAAAGTGAGTATGTGTACTCATGTTTGTTATGCTGCTTCACTTCCTTTAGTTGTGTGTTTTGCTTTCAGTAGCTTTTCAAAGCCGCAATGGTAAAACACATATGGTACACTTATTTTGTTCCTTTTACAGGGTAACAAAAAAAAGCTTCATCACTAAAACTCATTGGGAATGGTACTGTAGCTGAACTGTACAGAGAGGAAGCAATGTAATATCCATGTGAAATCCATTCTGGTAAGTATGAAGATTTTATTTCATCCATTTCATTGTTTTGGAAAGACTGCAGCAAATATTGCACACAGGTTGTATTAGTTGATAAGATGTGGGTTTGAAATGTAACTTGACTTTAGATTGAGACTTGAGAACCAGGGAGGGACAAATAACAATTAAGTTGTAAGAAGTCATTCATTTCTTTTTTTAGGAAACTTCTAGATGCTTTGTTGTTCTGTCAAAGTGGCCTTATCCAAAAAAGTTCTTCAACATCAGGCACCCCCCTCCCCCGATCTTGGGCACACATGCAACAAGCAGAAGTCATTTTCATTAGATGACCACGACCATCATTAACAACCAGACTCCAGAAGGATGCTGATGAAATCTGTGAGGCAGTAACAAAATAAGAAACCAATGCAGACAAAACTGCAAATATGATTTCTCCAACCCCCTCAAAAAAAATACTTACCTTCATGTGCTTGAGAGTTATTTGTTTCCAATTTCAGTACAAAAAAAATTCTCATTGAGCACAGGAATGTGCACACCAACAGTTTCTGAGTGACCTGTGATGCAGAACAATACCATGAGTACATGTCCATGTCAACCCCCCATCTCACCTACAAAATACACAACCTTATATCTATACATATATCTACTCACCAAGGCTACTCTTACTGTACAGTCAAAGGGCACCCTTCAGTCCAGTTGAGATGATCACATCGCATTTGCTCGAATCGTCTTGCAGAACACTTTGGACCAGCAACACAAAGCTTACAGTCATCATTTTATACTGGGGTACGTGCTGAAACACTTTCATTCCACTGTGTTAACACTTGTCAATTTTCTGCACACAAGCAAGGTGCATTTTGGGCCTGCAGAAAAAATCTTTGACTTGGTACCACCACTGCGCGCATGACTGAGTGTGCCATTAATTCTGGGAGACTTCGTATGTGCTGAAACACTCTCATTCCACTGTGTTAACACTTGTCAATTTTCTGCACACAAGCAGGATGCATTTTGGGCCTGCAGAAAAAATCTGGGGACTCTGTGTCACTTTTGTGTGTTCTGTGATTGTTGCTGTGAGCTCATGATGTCATACTGACATTTTTACAATTAAAGCAGCATTGCAAGAATGTTCTGACAGTTTTGAACTGCACTTTTTTATGCTACTTTACATTGCCACAGCCACCACTAGTTACCTTCGAGTCATGACTTGAATGATACGCTTCTTTTCACAATTTATGTCTGCTTGACTTTCTTGACTACTTTTTTTCATGTCTGAAAAAAAAAAAATGAGCACACCTTACAATATTGTTCTGACCAGGTTTGTAGTTATTTGCAGCTGTGTTTCAATAACTATTGTTCCGTGGTTTCATAAAACACTGCCTGCTGCATAACTGTTAATTAACAACAGAAGTGATATATAACAACTAATTGATGTGATGGAAAAAAGCAAAGGAAAACACTGACAAAGACCTGGTCAGCACTAATTTAAAAGGAATGCTCCTTCCATTATTTCATACATGAAAAAAGGTAGTACAGCAGACTCAACTACTGCAAATTCTCGTATCATTCCAGTCAGTCAGGATGTATGTAAAGGAAGTTGTAACATAACATTAAAAAATATAGGTCAGAGTTCTCAACAGATTGTTGCGCTGCTGCTTTACAGAGATTTACCACATTACATAGTTATGGTGATGCACATAAACTAATACGTGGGGACATTACTCCCACTGGAATATTTCTTGCCCCACAGAGTGCAATATATTTCTGTGAAAACTGCCCATAATTTCATTGCAGTGTGTGATGTGATGGAGGTATTACTGATCAGAAAAGCCGCCCACATTCTGCCCCCCTTTCTCAGCAACATTAGGATGTGATGCCACGGGATGCGCAGGTGCATGTTCCACTATAGTGAATGTCCGACAGCTATTCCAATGTTTCCTTATGTTATAAGGTTGACTTTGTGGTGAAATGTGGGAATATTTCCACTAACAAGGCTCTTCTTACTGGAAACATGCCCACACGTTACGCCACAAACTGACCATTATAACATAAAGAAACATTTGGAAAGCTGCCAGACAATCGGATATTCACTGTAAGGAGCATGCACATGCACTTTTACTGTCATCACGTCCTAACATTGCTGAGAAGAGAGGCAGACTGTGGGCAGATTTTCAGAATAGGAATTCTTCCGTCACGTGACACACTGTAATGAAATTACGGGCGGTTTTCACACAAATGTCTTGCACTATGTGGTGCAAGAAAGATTCCCCTGGAAGGGAAAATGTGTTTGATTAAACAGCAACAAAGAAAAAAACACACAAAAACAGTACAACACAGTAGTGGGGTGGGGTAGGGGGGGGGCAGAAAACAATCCCTTAACTTACTGCAGCCGTGGGGTGCCATGGTGGTCCAGCAGCAGGTGCAGCATTGAAACTATTTGTTGCTGCTGTTGTTCTATTCTGTTCACCTGCTGCTGTAAAGCACCAAACCGCTCATTGTTTTCTTCAAGAGCTGCCCACACCAGGGTGATGTCAGACTGCGTTGCAGGGACTGTGGCAGGGTCCCCTGCAGCAGGGAATCCAGGCAGTGAGGGTGGTGGTGGAGAGGGTGGTGCTGATGGCTGTGGTAGCAGTGGTGGAGCAGCTGCTGTACTAGCCCTCCTCCTGCAGCGGTGACGAGGCACAACTCCCACCCCAGCAGCACCCTCAGCCACTGCCACAGAAAGGCCAGCAGGAGGATTCCTGGCCCCTTCCATGGCAGCCTGCCACTTTGCCCTGTGGTGGTTCAGCACATGGGTGTGCTGGCCACCAGTCTTTAGCTGTGTCCCAGGGGGCCACAGTGCACCACTGCACCACACAGATGGCACACCACCCCTGTGCTATCTCCCTCCACAGAGTTAAAAAACTCCCACACTGGGGAGCTGCAGGGGGACCAGACACAGTCCTTGTATGATTCCCACCACCTGCATTTTCCAGGGCTATCTCCTGTGGCTGTGGAGGTGGTGGAAGGGGTGCTGCTGAAGCCCCTACAGCTGCTGCTACCAGTGGCGGTGGTGGTTGTGGTGGTGGTAGTGGCTGAGAAGGTGGACACACAGCAGCTGCCAGTGGCACTGGTGCTGCTGCTGCTGCTGCTTCTGTTGCTTCAACATGGGGGAAGCAACATCCAGGAATCTGGAGTGGTCCAGCATGACATGACTGCCCCGCCCCCCACGGGTCTGCACTCTCCTCCGACCGCACCCACGGGCCAGTGACTTGCCTTCTACTAGTTCCATCCTGACACACACAAGTCCCCGGGCTGACACACACACACACAGACACACACACTGATACTCTTTGACACACACAGTCAGTCACACACACACACAAAAAAAAAACTTATCCAAAAAAATTCACCAACAAAAAAAACACAAATACAATACAAAAACTAAATAAAGATATAGCTTTTAAAAAAGCTGCTGATTTTCTTCTGAAATGCAAGTGGCAATGCATTCAAGCACTTTATCTCCTAGTCTCCTCTCACAATGCTTTCTCCCTCTAGAAATACAAAAGAGAAAGTGAAACTGCTTCTCTGACTCACTTCCTTCCTGCCTGGCTAAAGCATGTGACTTACAGTACTGTAAGCCATGTGATGTGTTGGGGGCTGCCTATTCTCTTCTCACTTCACCTTACTTCGCATTAAGGCATAATGGCAATGCGAAGTGGTAATAGTAAGGACGCAAAGTGAGCACCTTGCAGTGTCCACTTAGCGTTGTGCTCCGCTAACGTGAAGTGGCCACTTCATGACCACTTCACTGGCAGATTAAAAATTCACCTCATCTCTATGTAGGATAAGCTGGAATAAAACATCTTTAGGATAAAAGTCCTATACTATACTTTCTCCTGTCTTAGTTACATGTACAGAAGAACAAATCATACAAAACATAAAATCAAATCATCATATGCAAGATACATAGCACACACATTCTAATCGTTGCACATACATTACATTTTCAGTTCATACTTTAACTCCCTCATAAAGGATTTAACATTGTTCTGGGCAGTCGTACAGGATTTAGGACACTGTCCTACATGCTGGACCACTGAAGATCTTAGGGCTCAGCTTTGGGCTGCATGGGCAGAGATTGCGCACCTAAAATTTCATATTCAAGAGGATATACATTAAAAGAACCACCCACCATTTCCCCAACATCCAACAGAAGAACCTCGACCGCAGAGGGTAGTTGATCCAGGAGGTTGGCAGGTGGTTAGGAGGGGCAAATCGGGTGCCCCATCACTCTGTGTTCTCCAACATATTACCTCCAAAAACCATATAAACACTATAAACAGGTATCTACCTCTAACTCTGAAATCAAAGGGGTAGAGGACACTGCAGAAAAGGACACTGCAGCACAGGAGCTAGCACAACAGAACTTGCCCAAATCAGGAACTAAAACAAAAAAATCAAAAAGGAAATCAAAAAAACTTTTGATCATAGGAGACTCCATATTTCGGGGAGTTGATACCCATCTCCAGCCAGGGGTAATGGTCAGATGTCTCCCAGGTACATGAGCATGGAGAGACACTAACCGCATTGCTAAAATTGTTCACAAAGCAGGAGAAAACATTAATGTCCTGGTACACATAGGGATTAATGATCTCACCAGCCGGTCAGTTGTGGAGACCAAGGAACACCTGACCAGACCAGGTGACAAACTATCATCCATTTCATCCATCATCTCCTTCTCTGAGATTCTGCCAGTCTGGGAGACGGGGGGCAAATGGATGGAAGGTCAGAGATGGGGAGACAGGGGAGCTAAAGATGTGGATCAAGGGCTGGTGCCAGGAAAAAGAACACAGATTTGTAGGGAACTAGCAACAGTTCTGGGAACGAAAGTTCTTTAAATTTGATGGACTGCATCTGACTAAGGAAGGAGTCAGTGCATTGGGGCAGAAGTTTGATGTCTTTGCAGAATACTTAAACTAGCAAATGGGGAGAGGGGTGCAGCATGCCATATGTTGAATGGGAAGAACACCCTTCCCCTCTCAGCTAGTGGTCAAACAGGGATTCAGCATGTTTGCAGTTCATTTGCATCACCAGGTAAGAAAAAAGGTCCGTCTCCCCATACAATGCACAGGGGAGATGCCAAACCTCACCCAACAACTAACACACAGAAATCTGGCCATTGGAAAATCATGTACACAAATGCTCACAGCCTGGGAAATAAGATCCTAGACCTGCAGGCAATAATGTCAGAGGCTAAATTGGAAATAGTAGCAATTAGTGAGACGTGGTTTACCAGTAACCACACTTGGGAGACTTCAGTACCTGGCTATGTACTGTTCAGAAGAGACCGAGGTGCAAAAAGGGGGGATGGAGTGGCCCTGTATGTCAATGAAAATATCAAAGCTACAGAAATTCAGAATACACAAAAGGAGTCAGAAGAACTGTGGGTCACGCTGGAAACAGGAAATGGGACAGCCATAAGAACTGGGGTTGTCTACAGGCCCCCAGTCCAGGGGGAGGACATAGACACATTACTATTAGAAGATATACAAAACATGACAGCTAAAGGGGAGGTTCTGATAATGGGAGACTTCAACATGCCGGATACAGATTAGTCAATACCAGCAGAACATTTGCCAGAACTAGACACATGGTGGATTCCCTGCAGGGGGATGGCCTCATACAACAACCCACAAGAGACAGGGCTATCCTAGATCTAGTACTGACTAACAGGGAAGGGATCACAGATCTCCAGGTAGAAGGTCACCTGGAGGCCAGTGACCATCACATGGTATGGTTCAATTTGGCCACTACATCTAAATCATCCCATTCCAAGGCAAAAATATAGGACTTCAGAGGAGCTGAATTTCAGAAGATGGCCAACAGAGTTAAGCTAGCCCTGGAAAAAATAAATACAGGTGAGGGGGTACAGGCAAAGTGAGCAAGCATTAAGGATGCAATACTTCAAGCAACATTCCATTGTGTTAGACAGAAAAGGAAGTGCAAAAGAAGAAGGAAACCACTTTGGTTCTCAAATACAGTAGCAGAAAAGGTCAGAGCCAAAAGGCTGGCCTTCAGAAAAAATAAGGGAACACAGCTGGATGAAGAGAGTGAGGCATACCAAACTTCCCTAAGGGAAGCAGGGAAGGCAGTAAGGCAGACAAAGTCCCAAACTGAGGAAACACTAGCACAAACAGTGAAAGAAGGTGACAAGACTTTCTATAGAGACATTAGTGAAAGGAGAAAGTCCAGAGGGGGTATTGCTAACCTCAAAGGAGAAAAGGGGGATTGTGAGGAGGAGGACCCTGTAAAAGCATCTATCCTAAATAGATACTTTTGCTCAGTATTTACTTAAGAGAAGGTAGGGCAGGGCCCACAGCTCAGCACCATGGACACAGGGGGGAGGGAGGGAGGTGAGCACTACTCCCTTCACAAAAGAAAGGGTCCTACAAAAGCTTGCTAAGCTCAGGGTGGACAAGGCAATGGGACCTGATGGCATACATCCCAGGGTACTTTAGGAGCTAAAGGTGGAACTAGCAGAGCCATTAGCAGAACTGTTCAGTGAGTCTCTGAGCCCAGGAGAGGTCCCAGAAGACTGGAGAAGGGCTCATGTGATCCCACTCCACAAGAGTGGTAGTAGGGAGGAGGAAGGGAACTACAGAAGTCCAGTCAGTCTTACGTCAGTAGTGGGCAAGATTATGGAGGCACTTCTTAAGGAAAGAATAGTGCAACACCTGGAATCCATAGGAGAACAGGATCCAAGACAGCATGGGTTTACAAAAGGAAGGTCCTGTCAAACTAATCTCAGATTTCTTTGACTGGGTAACCAGAGTGGTGGACCAAGGGGGAGCAGTTGATGTTGCCTACCTAACTTCAGCAAAGCTTTCTACACTTTTCCACATAGAAGATTGATAAATAAGCTGGGTAGGCTAAGGGTGGGTCAGAAGTTGGTCATCTGGGTGGCAAACTGGTTGATGGGCAGAAAACAGAGATTGGTGGTAAATGGTATACAGTCAGAAGAGATGCAAGTCACAAGTAGGGTACCTCAGGGATCAGTCCTGGGGCCAGTCCTCTTCAATATCTTCATTAGTGACATTGCAGATGAACTAGATGGTAAGGCTTGTCCATTTGCAGATGACACCAAGATCTGCAACAGAGTAGAGGATCCAGATGGGGTGAGCAGAATGAGAAGAGATCTGGATAAACTAGCAAAATGGTCAGAAGAGTGGCAACTGGGATTTAATGCAAAGAAGTGCATGATCATGCACATAGGGAAGAGAAACCCGGAAGCCACCTATAGGCTGGGAGGGGAGTTGCTGGTAGTCACAAAGGAAGAAAGAGACTTGGGCATCATCATCACTGATGACCTGAAATCATCCAAGCAGACCTCTAAAGCAGTAGGTAAGGCTAGTGGGATGTTATGGTGTATTAGTAGGGGTATTACAAGTCATAAGAGGGAGGTAATAATCCCTCTTTACAAGACACTGGTTAGGCTCCATCTGGAGTACTGTGTGCAGTACTGGAGGCCACACCTTCACAAGGACATTAAACAAATTGAAGCAGTCCAGATAAGGGCAACCAAAATGGTGCAGGGACTGCGTCAGAAGACATATGAGGACAGATTAATGGAGCTCAATATGTATACCCTTGAACAATGGAGGGAGAGAGGTGATATGATGGAAACATTCAAACACCTTAAGGGCATTAACAAGGTGAAAGAGTCTAACATGTTTAAATATAAGAAAAATAGCAGGACAAGAGGACACAGCATGAGATTAGAGGGAGGCCAATTAAGGGGGAATGTGAGTAAATTCTTTTTCACAGAAAGAGTGGTGGATGCATGGAATGGCCTACCTCAGGAAGTGGTGGCTATGAATACAGTGCAGGGCTTCAAACAGGCATGGGACAGGCATAAGGGAGCAATACAGATGAGTATGAATAGATAGGCCACTGACAGAGCAAAGGCCAATGGCACATTTATAAGGTAGAAAAAGAAATTGGCAGACTGGATGGACCTTGCGGTCCTTATCTGCCATCAGCCTGTATGTTTCTATGTTTCAACAATAGACAATTTGTTAATTGAATTCCATACTTAAAATGTAATAGCTGGAAAACACAGGTTGCTATATTTATTTAACAACCTTAGGGGATTAAACCCTCATAGAAGTGTCTGAGGTAAACTGTGGTGATATTGGATTTTTTTCTAACTTCTCATACAGGTAAGTAGGTTTTTGTGCATGAAGTACTTTATGAATCAAATTTTCCCATTGCAACTTTATTTTATGCAAAGGTACTAGCCATCCTAGTTCCTCAAATAAAGTGCTGTGGTGAGTATTAAAATCCTTACACAAAATAAATCTTGCAAACCTATTGTGCATTGTATTAGCTTTAGACAAACACTTTTTGTTGGTGAAGCCATATATGTGACTTCCACAATCTAAAATCTGCAACAGAAGTTGATTTACAGCAAGGGACCTCATTTGCTTATTCAAACAAAACTTTGAGCACCTAAAAGCACCTAACCTCTTATTTACTTTGGTTATGGTATCATTTATGTGGAAATCGAAGCCTAAGTGTTCATTGAACCAGACACCTAAGTACCTATATACTTTATTTTGTGTTATTAGGCAACTAGAGACAGGATTGTTTGTTTATGATGCCGGTTCGACAACCCTTTTGTCGTCCGACATCTTGCCGAGAGGAATCATGTCGATCGCAAGTTGTGGTTTACATGATTCCTATGTGTCTCCTGGTCCTTTTTTTTTATCTCTGCCCCTGCCCACCCATCTTTAGGATTCTCAACTCCTGTCAGAGTTGATTCAGCATGGGGGTGCAAGACTGGGAGACAGCGTATCCCTGTCTCAGGCACACCAACACAGTGACCTGTCGGCAAAGTGTCAATTTTGCTGACAGGAGTGTGTTTCACTCTGCTGGTGTCGCTGTGTGTTGCTACTACCATTTATTTTTATTTTAGTATCAAAGACAATATTTGTCTCCATCTTCCCCTTCTTCCTAAACACCATAGATATGTTTTTTTGTTGTTCATTACCAAACCGGATTTTGTTATCCACGTACATAATGCAGAAAAATCTGTTTGAAAGTTCCTCTCCATTAAGCTAGGTCTCCTCCATTAGCAACTAAGATGATATCATCAGCTAAAGCCTGACTTTATAGAAATTTTCTATTTCCACTAGTTTATTTATGTAAATTAGAAATAAGGTAGATCCTAAAATTGATCCTTGTAGTACACTCTTCTGGACGAACACCATCTGAGAGGTGTCCATCCACAAGGGCTTGCTGGGTGTGATCTTGTAATTAGGACTTAAACCACTCATTAACTTCTGTATACAATCCTGTCTCTAATAGCCTATCACATGACAGGTCATGGTCGGTGGCGTTCAAGGCCTTCAAGAGATCCATGAACACCACACCCACCAACCTAGTCCCCTCTAATAGGGATTATATCAGGTCCACCAAGTCGGCGAGTGCAGTGCCTGTGGAATGACCCTTCCTGAAGCCCAAAAGTTAAACAAAAGGAGCACTCCAGATGGAAAGTTTTTGCAAAAATACATGCTAAGATAGTTTTTATTGCATGCCAGTAGAAATGAACCAGGAGCCCCAGCGCTTCGGTGTTCATGACTTCAAAGGGGGTATGGCTTACAAGAGCTACAGAATCACTTTTGTACAGCTTCTGACATCATCAGAGTGAGACATCAATTAGCAAATTACTACACCTGTGCCTAAATGTGCTTCAAACAAACAATGGTGAAGGATGATAATAGTAAAATGACTATACAAATACTAAAAAGTTCTTTTGTACATTTTGTGAATGGATAAAGGGTCCCTTTCATATAAACTAAACACCTTCTTAAATCAGTACAGACAAAATCATTATCTTTCTCTTTTTGTGTGGTTAAAGCATCAACAGTAATATATCCTATTCATTCAGTAAGGTATGGTCACATCCTCATCAGTTACACAATTTTATTAGTTTAGACCATACCATAGGGTAATCAAATGTGCTAAAACCACTCAAAACATTTAGTTTACACAGAAACATACAAAAAGATGCAAGGCTTCAACTTCTCCATGCTAAACAATTTAAATTATAACACTGATAACATAGAAAGAAAGGAGCCAGAAGGGGGCGGGGGAGAAGGGAGGGCAGAGGACGGAGGGAAAGGGAAAAGATAAGAAGGTAGTAAAGGAAACAGAAAGAGGGAAAAGAAAGGGAGGGAGGAAAGGGGGAAAGGGAAAACAAAAGAGAAGAGGGAAAGTGGGGGGAAGAAAAATGGAATAGGGAAGGGGTAGAGCGAAGAAACACGAGGAAGAAGGGACTGGGGAAGATGTCCAGTGTGATCACCCTTACACAACTTCCATTCAAAGAATGGGAGAAAGACCTTCCATTTCAGGTGATGATCTATAGGCATACATTCTCCAATGATCCTAAAGGGAAAAAGAACAATGACAAAACAGCTAACATATTAAGTCATTACATATGAGTAATGCTGTCACATATTCATTTCTTTATTTTCTTCTTGTCTTTTACAAATGGCTTTAAATCCCATTGGTCATTAAGTCCATCTGGTTTAACTGTGCCTAGTCTATAGATTCATTTGCTGTCACACTTTAACAGTTCATTTCTTCAATTCCCCCCTCCAAATTTGAGAGGTTGTTGCCAATCAATGTCCATATATTTCATGTATTTGGGGTCTGAATTATGTTTTTGAAAGAAATGCAGTCCAACGGGGTGTCATTCTTAACACTGATCATGTTCCTTACATGTTCCTGTATTCTCTGCTTCAGGGCTCTGGTAGTTCTCCCTATGTATATCTGTTCACATTCACACCACATAACATAAATTACAGAAGTGGTGTCACAGTTCACAAAATCCTTCATTTCATACGTGTGTCCTGTTACAGGATGTACAAATTCAGACCCTGTTTTGCAGTAGCTACAAATATTACATCTTTGACATCTATAACTCTCTATTGGTTTTGTTCCCAACCAGGTGCTCTTCACTGGTTTGGTAAGCCTACTGTGGAGTAACTGTCTTTTAGGTTCTGTCCCCTTGAGAAAGTAACATGGTGCCCCCACTGCAGCACCCAGATTTTTGTTTGCATGTAAGATGTGCCAGTTTCTATGAATAACTTTGCAAATCTGACCTGACCAATTGTTAAACTCAGTAACAAAAGTGACACAGTTAGTGGTGCCTGACACTTTCTTAGGTTTTTCTTTTAGTCTTTCTTCCCTTTTTATGGTAATGGTTTATTCATTGCCTGTGTTAATACTGCACATCATTTCCATATCCTCTTTTGACATATTTGACTCTCAGCTCTTCAGTCTGGGTAAGGAAGTCCAGATCCTCTGTGCAGTTCCTTCGTAAGCGAAGGAACTGCCCATAGGGGATGAACTCCGATAAACTTTTAGGGTTTGCACTATCCACCATAAGTAGGTTTTTTTTAGCTGTAGGTTTCCTATAGCTGTTATTAATAATACCCAACTGGTACACAGAGAGCAGGGAGTACCATTCAAGATACTCATCAAGCTGCCACTGCACTAGCTGGTCCAGGACCTTTGACACCATTGACAGTAAAGCAATAGGCCTATAGTTTGTAGGCTTGGACAGTTAACCCCCTTTATGGAGTGGGATTATTTTCACTTTTTAGGTAACTTTGGAAACATTCTTCAGTAAGGCTCCAATTAAACAACTTTGTCAAAACTGGTACAATCACACTCATTGAGTCCTTTAAGAACCTAGTCTCAATCTCATTGACACCATATGATTTTTGGAGATTTGATTTCTTAATTTCATCCTTTACTTGATCACATGAAACACATTTAAATCTAAACTTAGTAATGTGTTGGGGTAGGGAACTTTTGTCAGAGGGAGTTTTTCTGTTTACAGGAGTAGGAATCTGAATGTCTGGGAGGGTCACAAAATAGTCATTTAGTATGTTTGCTGACTGGATTGGGGTCTGGTATAGTCCATTTTTAACCATTTGAATTTTGGGTTTCTGGGTAACTTTCCAAAGGTTTTGATCAAAGACCAGTAGTGTCTTGAATCTGAGGCTTCTTTATTTTTTTGCAATAATAGCTTTGCTTGGCTTTTCTAATTTTCATTTTTAGGGCATTTCTAGCTGATTTATATTTTTCCTAGTCCAGTGGGTTGAGGGTTTTACCTGCTTTCTTCCATAATCTAGATTTTATTCAAATCTGTTTTTTAAATTTTTCTGTGATCCATGGTACATGACTTTTCCTTTGGCTCGTGTATGCAAATGGTGCAATTCTGTCACATACCTCTCTATACCAGTTTGTGAATTCTTGTATTGCCAGATCTAGAGATGGCATCAGGAACAAATGGTCCCATTTACTCCTAGTAGTTTTGCTAAAATAAGGTCTTTATTATAGCCTTTAAATTATCTCTCTTTCTATTTTTAGGGGCACTGTATTGAGTATTCGAGTTTTACCATCAGAAACTTCAAGTTCACAGCTTAGAGAGCAATGGTCTCCCAGAATTTGCTGATTTACAGAAATCAGCAAGGGTTTTATTTTTGTGGAAAAAACAACTAAGTCCAAGATATTTCCAGGGCTTTCTGGATGAGTTTTCCTGGTTGATTGGGTGACCAATTGGATCACAGCCAAAGGTTTAAAACATTGCTCTAAAGAGTTCCCCCTACTTTTGCCCTAAGGAACATTAAAGTCTCCTGTTAAAATTAATTCCATTGCTAATGTTTTCTCCTGTATTTTTAGGGCAAGCTTTTCATAGTCGCTTATTTTAGTTTTAGGTGTGGCATAGATTATACCAATTGCTACATTTTGATCAATGATTTTCGTCAATAAGCAGTCAATCAAGCCAATGACCCCAGAATAAATTGCATTAGTCTGCCCCAGGTTCCAGCTAGTCAAGAGCAACTCACCCCCTCCATGTTTACCCATTCTGTCCAATCTATGACTCAAAAAGCCCTCAATTTCCAGTTCCTTGGTATCAACCTAAGAGTTTAGCCATGTTTGAGTAAGTGAAACTAAGTTTGGAGACTCAGAGGTAATCCAGGTCCTGAATAAATCAATTTTGGGTTTTATGCTCCTAGCATTGTCACAAATCAATTGTATTGTACTTGTATGTCCAGGGCCTGGATTTTTTTGAATGTCTCCACCCAAAGTTAATATAATGGCCAAACAATTTAAGTGATTTAGAGGTGAATATGCTGAAAGGGGTCCACTAGTTAATCTGTTTAAGTGAAAATGTATTTTCCCAAATTAATTTCTTTTATTACAGAAGATTTGATGTGGTAGGTTCTTAGGGGCTGAGCCTCCCACAGTTAAGGTTCACAATTCTAAAGCAAAAGCAGCAGGGTTTTTATTAGATCAGAACTAGTTAATTTTACATAAAATGCATGCACAATGCAGATATAAAAAGCCAATCTCTGTAAAAGCTTCATGTTCTTCATTAATATGGGAAGCTGGCCCTAAACACTATTAAAACAGTTATGTCCTGTATGGGTTAATTTACTCGATTTATAAATAAATAAATTTCAAGTGTTACTTCAGAACTGTAAGGCCTTGGGTGAACAGGAACCCAAGCTTTTATAGCAATATTAATTTAATAAGGAGTCTTACTCACTGGAGAGCCCCAGCCCAGTGTATAAACTTCCTCCATTCAAATTATTTCCTTTACCAATTGGCGCAGCCACTCATACTCATGCCCAAGGGCTCATGCCTCGGGCTGGCACAAGCAATTTTAAAGAATTGGCCCTGCCCCTGTTGGTGTCTGCTTTGCTGTGCTGCTCACTGCCGAGCTTCCTGTCATAATACGGAGCACCAATCTGGACACAAAGCTACTAAATGCTGTCAATTTCCCCAGTTCTAGACAGCCTGTAAATAAAAATGTCTTCAGTTCTTTCAGGGGAAAATATTTTTAATCGGGAGCCACCGGGAATCTTTTCTAAAGCAGAGTGATAGCTGACTTCTTGATGCTGCTGGTTGGTATTCTGCTGAGCAGTGTTGTGTCTCCTTCCCTCAGGCCATCATGAGCAATTTCAAAGCCTTGGCCCCACCCTGCTGGGGTTCAGTTTGCTGCGTGGCTTGCCGCAGAGCCACCTGTTACAATATGCAGCACCAATCTGGACACAAAGCTGCTGAATGCTGTCATTTTCCCCAGTTCTAGACAGCTCATAAATGAAAAATGTCCTCAGTTCTTTCAGAGGAAGATGTTTTTAATTAGGAGCCTCCGGGAATCTTTTCTAAAGCAGAGTGATAGATGACTTCTTGATGCTGCTGATCAGTGTTCTGCTGAGCGGTGTTGCTTCTCTTTCCCCTCAGGTCAGCACAAGCAATTTTAAATTCTTGGCCCCACCACCGCTGGTGTCCAATTTGCTGTGTGGCTTGCTGTGTTCCCCCTGTCACAATATGCAGCACCAATCTGGACACAAATCTGCTGAATGTCGTCAATTTCCAAAGTTCTAGACAGTTTGTAAATGAAAATATCCTCAGTTCATTCAGAGTAAGATGTTTTTAATCAGGAGCCTCTGGGAATCTTCTCTAAAGCAGAGCAATAGCTAACTTCTTGATGCTGTTGGTCGGCGTTCTGCTGAACAATATTGTGGTAATGCTCTTCCCCAAAGCGTGGCTTCCATTTTTACTTAAATGAAATCCATCCCAACAAAACAAACTATTAACGTTACAATTTTTTTTCCTGGTGGGCGATACACATGATTTGTTTTTTGAGACAACACTTCCTTAATCATTTGTTGATTTGTTTGATTTTTTGAATTCTATTCATGTTTGCCCTTGGGACCAGCAGGATTTCAAAGATGAAAAATCTCACATCCTGTTTTGTTTAGAGTATCCACTAAAGTTATATAACTGTTTTTAATATCCTGAATGGTGAATCTATTGATGTTGTTAGTTCACACATGGATGACCACCAGGTCAGTTCGGTAGTGTTTCTGACCACCAGCTGCATCCTTAGGCTGACATTCTTGGGTGGAATCCCATGAAGGCCTTTGCTTTGCCCTTCAAGAGAGGACCACCAGAGAGGACCACTAGGGAGATACACCTAAATCCAGGCAGAATGTACCCGATTGGCTGAAGCACTCCTTTGCTGGGTGAGTTGCCTGCCTCTGCTCCACCAGGTCCTGGAGCCTCTAGTGCCATGAACTTGGAGGTCATTGGGGGATCTCCAACTGGCAGCAGGGACTCCCTCTGACCCATGAACCAATGTCTGTGTCCACCTGAGCTGAAACTGATAGCTCCACCACTTAAAGGGTCCAAAAACAAAGAAGTCTTGGTGGCACAAATTCAAATTTCATGCACTGCTTCTGGACACAAACCCAGTTGGCTCAAGCACTCCTCTGCTGGGTGGCATTGCCTGCAGTTGCTCAGACAAGGTCCCAGAACCTCTGGTGCCATGAAGTCAGCAGTCACAGGAGGGAGCTTGTCACTGACTGGCAGCATGGATGCCCTCTGACCCCCAAACTAATGTCTGTGTCCACTGGAGCTGAAACTGATAGCTATGCTATTTAAGGACTCAAAAAACAAAGGAGCCTTGCTGGCATAAATTCAAATTTCACATGCCATTTCTGACTGTGCACCCAATTGGCTGGAACACTCCTCTGCTGGGTGGGATTACCTGTTGTTGCTCTGCCAGGTCCTGAAGCCTCTGGTGCCATGAAATTGGTGGTCATGTGTGGGAGGGAAGTCACTGACTGGCAGCAGGGACTCCCTCTGACCCCAGAAGCAATGTTTATATCCACCGGAGATGAAACTGATAACTTTGCTGTTTAAGGTATCTGAAAACAAAGGATGTTTGTCCAGTAGTGAATGGCATGCATCTGCCAGGTAACATAGTACAAGAAAAGGATGAACATCCACATTGTTTTTATGAGAGAACTGAGGTGGCATTCTCCACTGGCAAGACCTTGTTCGACACAGAGAATCCGGACTTTAAGGGGCTGTTTCTAGTGAACATGCATTAAAACTAAAACTTATATTTTTGTGGTCTTGCAAGCCATTGGAACAATATTACACCAGTAAAGCTTTTCAAAACGTACAGACTAGCAGGCGACATAGGTCATAAAAAGGCAAAGACAAAGGGAAAGCACAGGGGGAGTGTCACAAGTATAAAACCAAAACTGATGTCATAACCCAAGGTGCCCCTGCAAGGCAGCCCTCAGGGCCACCATTATTGATTGCCAGCCCTCCTTCCCCAAAATATCTACAAGTACCACTCCCAAAGCAGGTGGCGGGTCCCCCTCTACCACACCAGGAAAGACTGGAGTTGGCTCCCTAGAGGGTAAGGAGGTTTCTCCAAGTAAGGGAGGGGAGAAATTCAAGCAGGGCCTAGGCAAGACCAGCCCCTCTTCGATCCAGGGGCTTTGGACCAGAAGAAAAAGACCTGAAGAAGGGACTGAAGGCACTGGAGATGGAGCAGTGACAGGCCCCATATCCACCTCCACCACAAAATACTGATTACTATTACTGATGGGAAGGTCCTCCTGGTGTTGTCATCTATGCAGTTTGGCATTGAATAACTTCAAAAAACCCTGTGTTGAACAACAGGTAGGAGGCCCTCATGTATTCCATTAGTAGACACAGGATCTGCATTATCTCTCCTATGTGGGGAGTGTTATGATGGTGACACAATTCCTGCAGGTACAATGCAGATCTTTGAGGGTTCCCAGGTCCCAGTATGTAAGACTACTTCTCCAGTTCCCTCTTACCTGGAAGACATTTCAGTCACAATGCAATTTTTTAGTGGTTCCCTCTATGACTATGGGAATATTTGGAATGGATGTCTTGAAAAGTATAAATGCTGTTGTGGACCTGTCTAACTTGTCTGTGTGGATTGCAGGATGTAAGCCTGATTTAAAGTTGGTCCCAACCGGATTAACCACCATTGCCTCTATAGCCCGGTGGGATGTTGTAGCCTTATTTCTTAAACATGGATTGCACGAGGTGCTAATACCTATCATAACCAAAAATATCACCATCTTTGCCACCCACAAACATGACTGTGGCCAAATCATACACCAAGTTCATGTGGATGGACCGAATCCCCCTCATCAAAAACAGTACCCTGTTCTGGTGGAAGCTTGACTAGAGGTACAAAAGACTGTGAACTCCTTACTGGAACAGGACATTGTCCACACATGTTACTCCACAAATAACTCTCCCATATGGTGAATTCATAAGCCTGATGGATCCTATTGACTAATGGTCAACAGCTGCCATGCTAATTCTGTCACTCCCTCTAGAACAACTATGATAGCTTCAAGGATGGATCTTCTTTTGCATATGCCCCCCTTATTCCCGGTGGTTCTCTGCTATTGATATACCTAATGGGCTTTGTTCTATCCCAATTATGCCAATATGGCAGTGCAAATTTGCCTTCACAGTCATTAATACTCAATACACCTGGGCTGTACTCCCACAGGGATACAATAATTCACTCCCACTTTTGCACAATGCCTTAGCAGCTATCCTGAAAAGAGTATCCTGTCCTGACTGCCTCCTCCAGTACATGGATGATATATTCCTCCTTACCAAGGAACAAGATATCTATTTGCAGCTCCTAAGGGAACTCTTGTCCCACTTGGCCTCATCAGGACTCAGGGTTAACCAATAGAAGGCCCAATTTTTCATCCAAGATGTTGCATTCTTGGGTCTTATTATCTCTCCAAATGGCAAGAGCCCAGATCTGAAGAAAGTGCAGGCAGTCCTGAATATGCCCTTACCTGTCAATTTACATTCTCTTCACTCCTTTTTGGGCATGTGTAATTTCTCCCGATTCTTCATCACTGATTTCACCATGAAAGCAAAGCCCCCTTATGAGCTTCTGAAGACAAATGACCCCTGGCTTTGGACCTCTAAGAACATAAAGGCAGTAAAGGAGCTTAAGTAGGTACTTGTCTTGGCCCCTTGCATGATTAATCTGAATCCTTCCAACCTTTGTATCTGGAAGTGGCAGCATCCTCCACATCATTGGCAGTGATTTGTGCCCAGTCGGTTCATTTCCAGATCTGTCCAGTGACTTATGCCTCCCAACTTTTAACTCCATTAGAATAAAAGTATAATCCCTCTGAGAAGTACCTGTTAAGAACATTTTGGGCTGTCAAGTATTTCACCTGCATTATGGGTTCTAATAAGATCGCTCTGCACTCTCTGCATAAGTCCACTTAGAAACATAGAAACATAGAAACATAGAAACATAGAAGTTGACGGCAGATAAGGACCGCAAGGCCCATCCAGTCTGCCCATTTCTTTTTCTACCTTATAAATGTGCCATCGGCCTTTGCTCTGTCAGTGACCTATCTATTCATAGTCATTTGTATTGCTCCCTTATGCCTATCCCATGCCTGTTTGAAGCCCTGCACTGTATTCATAGCCACCACTTCTTGTGGTAAGCTATTTCCATGCATCTACCACCCTTTCTGTGAAAAAGAATTTCCTCATATTCCCCTTAATCGGCCTCCCTCTAATCTCATGCTGTGTCCTCTTGTCCT
Organism: Neoceratodus forsteri; assembly: GCA_016271365.2. Classification (NCBI taxonomy): domain Eukaryota; kingdom Metazoa; phylum Chordata; order Ceratodontiformes; family Ceratodontidae; genus Neoceratodus; species Neoceratodus forsteri. Next base: position 1,374,385,711 of record CM057450.1, read on the forward strand.
GCTATTTTCTTATATTTAAACATGTTAGACACTTTCACCTTGTTTATGCCCTAAGGTGTTTAAATGTCTCGATCATATCACCTCTCTCCCTCCTTTGCTCAAGGGTATACATATTGAGCTCCGTTAATCTGTCCTCATATGTCTTCTGATGCAGTCCCTGCACCATTTTGGTTGCCCTTCTCTGGACTGCCTCAATTTGGTTAATGTCCTTGTGAAGGTGTGGCCTCCAATACTGCCGCAGTACTCCAGATGGGGCTAACCAATGTCTTGTACAGAGGATTATTACCTCCCTCTTACGACTTGTGATACCCCTACTAATACACCTAACACCCCCTAGCCTTACCTACTGCTTTAGAGGTCTGCTTGGATGATTTTAGGTCATCAGTGATGATGATGCCCAAGTCTCTTTCTTCCTTTGTGACTGCTAGCAACTCCTCCCAGCCTATAAGTGGCTTCAGGGTTTCTCTTCCCTATGTGCATGATTTTGCACTTCTTTGCATTAAATCCAGTTGCCCTCTTCTGACCATTTTGCTAGTTTATCAGATCTCTTCTCATTCTGCCACCCCATCTGGATCATCTACTCTGTTGCAGATCTTGGTGTCATCTGCAAACAGACAAGCATACCCTCTAGTCCATCTGCGAGGTCACTAATGAAGATGTTGAATAGGACTGGCCCCAGGACTGATCCCTGAGGTACCCACTTGTGACTTGCATCTCTTCTGACTGTATACCATTTACCACCACTCACTGTTTTCTGCCAGTCAACCAGTTTGCCACCCAGTTGACCAACTTCTGACCCACCCGAGCCTACCTAGCTTATTTATCAATCTTCTATGTGGAACAGTGTCAAAGCTTTGCTGAAGTCAAGGTAGGCGACATCAACTGCTCCCCTTGTCCACCACTCTGGTTACCCAGTCAAAGAAATCTATGAGATTAGTTTGACAGGGACCTTCCTTTGTAAACCCATGCTGTCTTGTATCCCAGCCCCTATGGATTCCATGTGTTGCACTATCCTTTCCTTAAGGAGTGCCTCCATAATCTTGCCCACTACTGAGGTAAGACTGACTGGTCTGTAGTTCCCGCCTCCTCCTGCTACCACTCTTGTGGAGCCGGTCACATAAACCCTTCTCCAGTCTTCTGGGACCTCTCCTGTGCTCAGAGACTCACTAAACAATTCTGCTAATGGCTCTGCTAGTTCCTCCTTTAGCTCCTTAAGTACCCTGGGATGTATGCCATCAGGTCCCTTTGCCTTATCCACCCTGAGCTTAGCAAGCTCTTGTAGGACCCTTTCTTTTTGTGAAGGGAGTAGTGCTCACCTCCCTCCCCTGTGTCCATGATGCTGAGCTGTGGGCCCTGCCTACCTTCTCTTCAGTAAATACTGAGCAAAAGTATCTATTTAGGATAGATGCCTTTACAGGTCCTCCTCTCACATGCTCCCTTTTCTCCATTAAGCTTAGCAATACCCCTCTGGACTTTCTCCTTTCACTAATGTATCTATAGAAAGTCTTGTCACCTTCTTTACTGTTCGTGCTAGTGTTTCCTCAGTTTGGGACTTTGCCTGCCTTACTGCCTTACCTGCTTCCCTTAGGGCAGTTTGGTATGCCTCCCTATCTTCATCCGCTGTGTTCCCTTATATTTCCTGAAGGCCAGCCTTTTGGCTCTGACCTTTTCTGCTACTGTATTTGAGAACCAAAGTGGTTTCCTTCTTCTTTTGCACTTCCTTTTCTGTCTAACACAATGGGATGTTGCTTCAAGTATTGTATCCTTAATGCTTGCCCACTTGCCTGTACCTCCCACCTGTGTTTCTTTTGCCAGGGCTAGCTTAACTCTGTTGGCCATCTTATCAAAGTCAGCTCCTCTGAAGTCCCATATTTTTGCCTTGGAATGGGATGATTTAGATGTAGTAGCCAAATTGAACCATACCATGTGATGGTCACTGGCCCCCAGGTGACCTTCTACCTGGAGATCTGTGATCCCTTCTTTGTTAGTCAGTACTAGATCTAGGATAGCCCTGTCTCTTGTGGGTTGCTGTACCATTTCATTTCTCCTCTCTCTGCGGTTGAAAGAAGTTAACATCTCTAATACTAGGCTCACTCAGTTGGCCTTGTTGTTGCAGGATTGGAACATTGACATTTAAGATGTAGCAGCCCTGAATGTTGCTGGTTCCTTACTTTTGGGAGCCCCCATGATTGTGCAGTCTCCCCTCCCAAATCCACAGCTGCTCAATCAACAATCTCCCTTTTAAGGAGTGTCCTACAGTAGACTTTGTCAAAACTGCTTTTTGTATTCTTACTGATCGTCCTTCCTTTTATGTAGACAGTGTTCCATGCATTGGTTTTGGTGTATATATTCCAGTTCATGAGTCATCTGTTGTGAAATGATATATTCCACATTTAGCACAGCCAGCAGAATTAATGGCAATATATGTTATACTTTACAACTACTTCCCACCCTTTCCTTTCCTTCCCATTTTGTTATCTGTTCTGATTCCTCCTGGGTATGCCTCCCTTTGATGGAATTTCTTGCCATCTGGCAGTAAAATGGCTTCCAATCCTCCAACTGCAAACCTGTTAAATGATAATCCCACTGGTCCTGTCTCATTACACTGCCCTTAATATGTCTGCCTGATCAATGTTCTCAGAGTTGAAGCACATTCTAAACATGCCCTGTGTTCTGTAGAAAACATGACAGTTGATTACCTGGGTCAACAGGGCACACAAGGGGAAAAACTTTGGGAGCTTCCATCTTTTAATGTGGCCACCATATCAAACACTGACGGGCAGGACTAGGAGATCTTGGATCTAAAATAAATACAGAATAAGCCCCCCCACTTGAAATAACTCAGGACACAGGTTGAAAACAATGAGCCGGATACCACAGGCATGTACATGGACAAACCATCAATGCTGCTAATGCACAGATTCCCAAAGACAGGTGACATTGTATTTGTGACCCCAGAACATATAAGACATGAGTTATTATAAAATGGGTAAAAGAAATCCTTCACCCTGATTGGTCAAAAGGCGTGTCCTTACCTGTCAACAAACTGAAAGGTGGCACTACTTTCCTAATACATTAACCTCCATAGGTGAAAGGGCAGCAATATCATTGAGCAACTGATATATTCCATCAGTCCCTCTGCAACCAGAACTGATCTTCCATCACAAACATGGCTGCTAACTTTATACTGTAAAAACCTTCAACTGGGCCCTAAAAATAAAAGTACCTTATATAAAAAATAAAACAAATTAAGTAAACGTTGTTTCCCTGATCATCACACTCTCCTTACACACATAAAAAATTACATAGATACATAGACAGTGTCAGCAGATAAGGGCCTATGGCCCACCCAGTCTGCCCATTTGAGCCTGTAAGTTCAGTTTATGTTTTCCTAGAAGTCTGTTGCACCTAACCCCTGACCTCCAGAATTCCTTTATGTTTTTCCCATGCATTCTTAAATCCCATGATTGTTTCAGCCCCCACCACTTCCTCTGGCAGGGTGTTCCACTTGCCCACCACCCATTCTGTGAAGAAATTCTTCCTCATGTTTCCTCTGAATCATCCTCCCTCCAACTTCATCCCATGCCCTCTAGTCCTGGAACATCTTTTTTGCTTAAAAATAGTGTATTCCTGCACCCTGTTCCTCCCTGTAAGATACTTGTATGTCTCTATCATATCCCCTCTCTCTCTCCTCTCCTCCAGGGAGTACATGTTCAGTTCCTTCAATCTGTCCTCATAGGACTTGTGATGCAATCCATGCACCATCTTTGTTGCCCTCCTCTGAACCTTCTCTACCCTGTCTATGTCCTTACATAGGTAAGGTCTCCAGAACTGTACACTGTACTCCAGGTGGGGCCTCACTGGTGTCTTGTATAGTGGAATTATGACCTCCCTTTTCCTGCTGGTGATGCCCCTGCCTATGCATCCCAGCATCCTATTTGCTTTACCTGCTGCCTTGTCACACTGTTTCCCTACCTTGAGGTCATCAGAGATGATAACCCCAAGATCCCTTTCCTGCTTGGTGCATGCTATAGCCTCACCCCCCAACTGATATATTGTGCCAGGGTTTTTGTGCCCCATATGCAATATCTTGCACTTCTTTGCATTGAATTTCAACTGCCATAGCCCTGACCATTCTTCAAGTTTCTGCAGGTCCCTTCTCATTCTGTCTACACCCTCTGGTGTGTCTACTCTGCTACAGAGCTTTGTGTCATCAGTGAACAGTGAAATTCTGCCTTCTAGATCCTGCGCAATGTCACTGATGAAGATGTTGAATAGGACCAGTCCCAGCACTGATCCCTGTGGTACCCCACTGGTCACTCTTCCCTCTGTGGAGTGACAACCATTTACCACCACCCTCTGTGTCCTGCTGTCCAGCCAGTTACCTACCCACCACACTACTGTCCTGCCCACACCCATATTCCCCAGTTTTTGTAATAGTCTTCTATGTGGCACAGTGTTAAAGGCCTTGCTGAAGTCTGGATAGGCCATGTCCACTGCCCTCCCCTGATCCACCTCCCTAGTCACCCAGTCAAAAAATTCAACGAGGTTGGTCTGACATGACCTCCCCCTGGTTAAATCATGCTGCCTTGGGTCCTGTAGTCCACTGACAACAAAATGTTCCACCAATGTCTCCTTCAGTAGTGCTTCCATGATCTTCCCCACTACCGAGGTGAGGCTGACTGGTCTGTAGTTCCCCACTTCGTCTTTGTTCCCACTTTTGTATAAGGGGACTACATCTGCTATCCTCCAGTCTTTGGGTACCTCCCCTGTTTCCTGTGATTGGCTAAACAGGATAGCCAGAGGTTCAGCCACCACCTCTCTTAGTTCTTTAAGGACCCTGGGGTACACCCCATCTGGCCTCATTGCTTTATCAACTCTTATTACTGATCTTAGAAACATTAAGTATTGTTTATAGTTTTCATTACAACTGTTTCTTTACTAACAGTGAAAAATCACCCTTCTGTCTTTACCTGCTCATCAGGGAAATCTTTTCTGCTTGCCTTGACAGTGAGATAATTGAATCACCGGCTTTAAAACAGGCCTTTGTTGTCTGTGTGTACAGTATGTTGGGAGAGTAACATTCTACCAATGGAACTGAGCAGAATTTTGAATCCCTGAATTCCATGATAAACATTCCATGATAAACATTCTGTGTCTTGATTGAGGGAAAAAATAGAAAAAAAAACAGGATGAGGAAAGTAGGCAATACAGTAATACTTTATAAACAAAAAGAAAAGGTGGGAGAAAACAGTTACAGAGTCAGACCCAAGCTGCTCAAATAATACATTGCTGCCCTTCAACTCACTGGTTTAGCATTTTTCAGTAAGTTGCTGTTCAATCAATTTTACCACTCCTCTGCCCAAGTCTGGGGACTATTTTTCACCATATTTAAATAAAATAACATACTATTATTAAATCTTTAATAATGCATCCAGAGTTTTGTTTGATTGTTATAGAAATAGTTATTACCAATTTTATAAGCTCAATAAGATACTTCAGGGTGTGGGTTGTTGATTGATAAGAGCACTACACAGCTGCTATAGTCACTCGGCGCAAGTGCCTCATGGCTAACAACGCACCTGGGGGTGTGCTGTTATCAATCAGCAACCCACACCCTGTCATGTCTTATTGCTTTCTTAAAGTTGTACCATGACCAAGCATGGCATAAGGAGATTATAAAAACCCTGTTAATGGTAAAACAATTGGCATGGTGACCATGAATGCTAGACGATGTGTGGAATCATTGCCATAACTGCATCATATGCATACAGACATATTCCACACAGCATTTACAACAGACCTGCTTAAGGCCACAGATCAGGCATGAACCATGGAGCAATCTGCCAATTGATTTCATAGGCCTTTACCACCCATTTCTAGGGATAATAAATATACCCTCACTGTTACAGATTTGTACTCAAAATGGGTCAAAATCACCCCAAACAATGTCAGTAATGTCTCAACCACTGTGAAACATTAGGCAGAGAAAGTATTCTGTGTCTGAGGCTCCTGGTTACTATTGAATCAGACCAAGGGACCCACTTCAAGGGATCAGTCATGAGGAATTGCTTAGCACTTTTGGGGGTCAAGCAGAAGTACCATATCCCTTATCACTCTCAGTCTTCAAACCTGGTGGAAATAGTAAATAGAACTATACAAACAATGTTAAGGAAGTATGTGATAATGGAAGGGACCGGGATCTCAAGTTACCCCTGCTAGTTATGGCAGTAATGGTCACCCAAAATGCCTCGGATGGTTTCACTCTATTTTAAGGTAATGATGGGAAGACAAATGAGGACACTCACTCACCTTTGGTATGATGGGTTGGGGATGGCTACCTGTGACAGACTGGAGATAGCCAGTTATATATATGATCTGAAAGACAATCTGCATACCATTAATACATTTGTGTCCTTCAGCCTAGGTAGGGCCCAGGAGGTACAAAAACAAATTTTTTACCCAAGTGTTACCCCTGTATAGTACCAGCTAGAGGACAGGGTTATGATCTTAGACTAACAGATCCCTGAACATGCCTTGCACAGATTTTGGAGGGGACCATTCATTGTGATGGATAAGTTATCACCTGCAATTATAAAGGTCAGAATAATCGATAAGAAAAGGCCAGTAGAAAAGTGGGTTCATGTGAACCAGACAAAACAGTTTATGGGAAAATCAAAATAGAATATATATACTAACATGTATTTTTCAGATTGATACTCTCCCTGCTGAAGCGGTTGTGTGCTGAATGTCTTAATGAAAAACCTATTCCACTCAGGGGCATAGTGGACATACAGATGGGGGACACTGGTTAACAACATGTAGTTCATCCATTTACCATTGCAGATTAACTTGACTGCATAGGACACTGAACTGAGTAGCTCTTGCTGAGAAATTCTACAAAGAGAACTTTTCTCAAGACTGATGAATGATATCATGGAACAATATTATAAGCAAATGCAGAACCCCTTGTGGCAAGAAGAATCATTTGTGTTAAATCACAAAGAAAGTTTTTGAATGTACAAGAATCCATTAATACTGTAATAGGACTGCTTGTGTCAGGGATGTTAGCATGGAACAGGGTTGACATAGAAATATTGAGAAAACACCAGGATTACTTAGAGAGTGTAGAAGGATAAAAGATTGAAACTGTGGAACTGTAGTGGGATAAAGGGGTTGGCTGCCAAGAAGATTACTACTATTATGGGGTGTTAAGGAAGTCACCAGGTTGTTTAATTAAACCCAATATATGGCTAATGAGATCATTCAGAATATATGTAATCTTACAAGTCAGCATCTCAGTGTTTTATGAAAAGAAATGGCTTCCAGCAGTTATGGGTCATCTGGTCTTACTCAACTCACTCTTTGAACAGAGAATGTGAAGAATAATTGCTTCCCATCATTCGTGATCAATCATGTTTTGCTGTGATGATGGTAGTCCCCTATTTGTAATGACACAGAGACTGTCTACCCTGGTGGAAGGTATCATACTAGTTATCAGAGGTCTACATCAGACCAGCCAAGCTTTAACCATTCAGGCCTTCCTATGAGTGAAGCTACAATAAGAAAACATATAAATGACTCCTCCTCATCCTCTTAGGACTGGGTGCTTGCAAACTATTGAGTGGCAAACAAAATTAAGCCTTGTACTATACACAATTTTTATGTATTAGGGTTTACTCTATCACTGACATGGTTTGATTATACTCAGGGGCCCAGATATTCAAACTGCACCAGGCTGTGGTGCAAGCCTGGGTGCAGTGCAACTTGGCTGCACAGGGACGTTGACTGGGCGATATTCAACGGAGCTGTGCCATGGCTCAGCATAATTGAATATCACACCCTGGCCACCTGCAGTGCACATGGCACAGTGGCACTGCGCTTGCGCAAGTGGCCAGAGTGGAGCAGGGGGATGCGCTAGTGCAAGTTCCATTGCGCTAGGCACAACAACCATGATATTCAAAAGTGCACATGCAAATGGGGCCATAATGTATGCAAGGCACAAATGGGGCTATTTGCATGTCATTATGGCCCCATTTGCATGCAGGTTAGCTGATCCCCAGTGACTTGCACCTGGCACCCTGCCAGGCAGCAGCCGACGGGGACCGATGCCCCCTGCAGCGCCACAATGTGCCCCACAGCCCCATCGAGGGCATTTGATAATTAATAAAGCATCCAATATCCCTGGTGGTCCAATGGACTGCTATCAGTCTGATCACGGGCTTAAGTAAAAAATGAAGAATCCTATATCCTTGGTGGTCCAGCGGACCACTGTCAGCCCAATTGCAGGCTTAAGTAAAAATATTAAGAATCCTATATCCCTGGTGGTCCAGTGGACCGCTGTCAGCCCATTTCAGCTTATGTAAAATTATAATGATTCCTATATCCCTGGTGGTCCAGCGGACCCCCTCCAAACCCGCCCACTGATCCCCACTGCCCCACTCCCCCCATCAGTGGTGGGTGGCAGCACCCCATCTGCCTGCCACCCCACCACCCACTGACTGACACCGTTGGTAGGGCTGTATGCCCATTGGTCCACAGCGTGAGCCAATGAGCATGCAGCACATACCGTACTACACATTCCAGATATGTGAATGGATCCATTCACATATCTGGAATGTGTAGTATGGTATGGGCTGCATGCCCATTGACTCATGCTGTGGACGGCCCTACCAATGGTGTCAGTGGGTAGGCGGCAGGGCAGCAGGTGGGTGGGGTGCTGCCACCCACTGCTGAGGGGGGGAGCGGGCAGTGGGGATCAGTGGGCCGGTAGAGAGGGGGGTCTGCTAGACCACCAGGGATATAGGAATCATAATTTTACTTAAGCCCACGATCGGGCTGACAGCAGTCCACTGGACCACCGGGGAGATAGGATTCTTCATTGTTTTACTTAAGCCCAGGATCTGGCTGACAGAGCTCCACTGGACCACCAGGGATATAGGATTCTATTTTTGCATACCAATGCCCACGATTGGGCATGGGGAGCACCACCATGGAGCTCGGGTGGCCACCCACAGGTGGCAGCTGCCATGTTGTGCCCTGCAATATGGCAGCTCACCTGTGGGTGGCCGGCCGTTGCTCCTTTTTTTTTGGATCAACTTTGTGCGGCACTAGTAGGTTTTGCACATGCATGGCTCAGCACATCCCGGGCTGAATATCGGGATGTGCAGAGTATGCATGGGCATGCCCCCCCAACCTGCACCTGCATACATTATTGATGCACTCCGGCACATCGGGATTTGTCCCAGGTGCAATTCCCATTTGAATATCGTGCCAGGGCACATCAGTGGGTTGTGCATGGTGCAACACTGTTGTGCCATGCGCAACCCTTTTGAATATCAGGGCCAGAATGTTTATGACACAATAGTTATTCATAACTCATTGGACAACATGTAGGGCAATGTATGTAAGCAATGGGTTGCAGTTCCACCACATTTGTTGAAGGTCTTGGACCCTCTCAAAAAGGAGATCAAAGCCTCAAAATCCCCAAATGCTGCCTGTTGTGCACCACAAGGGTTTAAGTATGTGTGCCACTGTGATGTCTTGGCAGTTGACACCCCAATGTGTGGACCAGATCAATATGATCCAACAGCACTGAATGATATCCATTGCCCAATAAAAATGACCAGGTAGAAACACCTGCAAAAGAGGTCAGTGTATGTCAATCATGGGTGGTATTGTGTAGTAACTAACATGGATACTTATACCCATGGAAGTGAAGTGTGTAACATCTCAGGTCCAAATTTTTTATTCGACAAACAGATAAGGTTATGATTGGGCATACTATTCTGCATACTCTCCCTTGGTATGAGAATGTCACTGTCATTAATAGACTGAATACTGATCTTCCATGGAATTATTATGTCCCTATATTTGGCATTTCTATTTCAAACCTGAGTTTGGACCTCTCCACCTTATTGAGACAGAAACAAGATCACTTGATAACAATCTCAAACAAGGTGAACAAGGCCAAACAGAATTTGAATAAACTGTTGAGTGTAGGAGTCAGCAACTGCTGTTTGAGCATACATGGTGGGAAGTTGGATTTAAGGCACTGCTGTTGTTATAGTGAATTTTAGTGTTGATTTTGATCTGTTGGCTCTGAGGAATCTTGAAGGGCCACTGTAAACAGTTGGGTACACTTTGAACAGCTCAGTATATGCAAGTGACACATTCAGGAATACAGTATATTTAAATGTTATAAAGAATCAGAAGAATGAGCTGGCCCAGTGGTGCTAGGGTTCATGCACTGGACATCACAACTTGCACTGCACCGGTGACCCAGGGTTGGGAATGAGCTTGGGTCATTGGTGTTTAGTATGGGGGGAATTAGGAGCTGGATTGAGCCATTGATAGGCAACTTTCCTCTGAGGGACAGTGGGAACTCAAGTGACTAATGGACGGTGTCTGGAGGGGGAACACTGCTAGGTGCTTGGCAGAAGTCATGCCTCCACATGGATTCCTGTCTGGACCTTGTCCTACACAATGGCATCCCCAGAGGTGGGTTCAGAGCTTAAGTAGTTGCCACAAGCAACTACAGAAAAAAAAAACTTCCCACTGTCGAGCAGCTCGACCCCCATAACAGGGGTGAAGGGGTGATTGAGACAGAAAGCCACCTCTACTCCCAGGCCAGTGGAGGGGTAAACAGATTATATAAAAAAAGAATGAGGAGAATGACAAAAAGCAGTAAGCATGTTACTCCAGGAGGGTGTGGCATAGCTATTCTGTTCAGACTTCATAAGGAGTGCTGGTATCTTTTGATAAAGTGGAGTCCTTGTCTTAGAGAAAAGAACTGATAATATGCTGGCTGAAGTTAATCTAGCTCGGGTTAGCCCTGTTGATTCATGTAAGGCTGGCAGTTTTTTTGAGGCTTGGGAAACTTTATTGTATTACCAAAAGAAACAACAAAATTTCTGATGCCAGAATCCAGTAAAGAGAATTCTCACAGGAATCCATACACTGACAGAGAAGAGAGAAAACATTTACTGAAAGTCTAGATTTAGACCCATGGAAATAGATAAGTTTCAAAACTGTACATTTTTGACTGGGCTTGGTGTAGCAGTGTGAACTGTGAAATACACTTTATTATTGATTTACTTACCTCTAGACATCCATTTCAGAATGGAAATCTAAAACAATGACAGCTAAACATAACTCCCTAACAGAACATTACTCAAAAATGACAAAAACAATTAAAAAAATAGAAAAACAGAAAATGATGGACAAACATATTCCTAACTCCCCAGTTTCACCCCTTTTTGTTGCCCCTTTACTAAGTCTAATACAGACCCTGCAAGGTGCAATTTCTGCCCTAAAACAAAACATACAGGTTAAGGATGAGGATAAGGATCAAAAAGCGCTGACAAAGCAGAACAAAATCTCACAGTTATTACCTTCAAATTCAAAAAAATATCTTTGCAGCAAGCTGTTAAAGCAAAAATCAATTTACAAATGGAACTGAGGCAACAGCAAGGGGAAACTGAAAACTTGGTAAAAAAAGACTTCCAGGCAGAAATGGCATCTCAGGAAAATAAGGACACAACAAAATAAGCAGGTGATGTCAGGCTCTAGCAAAGTTTCAACATTGTTTGGTATGCAAGAAAATGGCAAAATAAAAGAGACAGAAACTAAAACTTCTTCATTTTATAATATCTTTAATACTTCAAAAACAATTTTCTAAAAAAAAATGGAGCTGGAATGTAAATTAGAAAATGTTAAGCATAAGGAGGAAGAAAAAATGTATTCCAAAAAAACTGTAAAACCGTTAATAGTGATAAAACTGGGCAATGAGAAAGAAAGCAACCCCATTTACATAGGGGCAAAATCAAAAGTAATTTACACTGAAACATATGTAAGGTCCTCTTTGAGTAAAAAGCAGATCAATCAGAGAACAAACACTATAAGAGATATAGAGATAAGTGCAGATCAGGCTTTAAGTAAGGAACTTAATAAAGGCTAACAAAATGTATTTTAGGTAACATTAAAGGAAAAATCTGAAGATAAGAATAAATGCTTATCAATGCAACAAAATGATCAAGAAGAAAAAATGCTGAATTGGGAAGCATCAATACTAAAAGAAATTTTGGGCATTAAAAAAGAGTTGGCACCAATAAAAGAGATATAGTCACAACTTGCAACATTAAAACAAAACAAAAAAAACCAGAAAAAAACTAAAAATATTCAAGTATCAGGCAGAACAAAAGAAACTGAATAAAGAATCTCGATGATTGAAGATGAAGCTTTAGTGGTATGAAGAACGACACTACAAAATGAAACAACGTAACAGATATTAAAGTGAAAATTGTGAACAATGAAGCAAGAGCATGTAGAAAAAAAAACATAAGGATCAGGCAGGTCCTGCCAGACAAATCTGATTGAGTACTATGATTGGGCGTCCAGGGAACTGGACAAGGGCCCTGCAGTGGAAGTTCTGTACTTGGACTTCAGCAAGGCCTTCGATTATGTGCCGCATTGGAGGCTAGAGGAGAAGCTGGAATATGTAGGAATGGGTACTAAGATGGTCAAATGTTTTACCAACTGGCTGAAGGGCACATAGCAAAGAGCGGTGATGGAGGGGGAACTCTCATCGCCAAGAGTGTTAACTAGTGGGGTGACAAAGGGATCGGTACTGGGACCAGTGCTGTTTGGGATATTCATAACAGATATCTCACACGGGACCCAGAGAAAGATCAGCCTGTTCACAACTGATACCAAGATGGGAGCTGTGAAGGATGACTTTGAGGGGTGGAGGGGACTGCGGGGAGACCTGACTAAACTACAGCAGTGGACAGAAACATGGCAGTTGGGGTTCAATCCCAAGAAATGCAAAGTACTGCACTTTGGAGCTAAGAACCAGAGGAGGAGCTATCAGCTGGGAGGATTACAGTTGGGGAGCACCAAGGAAGAAAAGGACCAGGGGGTGATTATAACTGGGAATATGAAAAACTTGGCTCAGTGCAGGACAGCAGTGGCAAAGGTCAACAAGATGCTGGGCTGTATAGCAAGTGGGATTTCCTCTAGAAGTAGTTAGGTGATCATTCCATTGTACAGGTCACTGGTCAGATCACACCTTGAATACTGTGTGCAGTACTGCCACCCATTCCTGAAGAAGGACATCAGACTGTTGGAGGGGGTGTAGCACAGAGCGACTAAGATGATCTAGGGTTTGGAGGGGAAATCCTACAAAGAAAGGCTGAACATGATTAACATGCATTCCCTGGAGGATAGGAGATATAGAGGAGATATGATAGAGACCTTTAAGTACCTGAGGGGATAAACAAGGGTAATACAGGAGATATATTCTGGATCAGGAGAGGGAGGGATACTAGAGGGCATCAACTGTGGTTGGAGGGGGAACATTTAGGAGGGGAATCAAGAGACATTATTTCACAGAGAAGGTGGTAGACAAGTGGATCTCTCTACCTGAGGAGGTGGTTTCCTATAGAATGGTCAGCTGCTTCAAGAGGGGATGTGACAGAGTGAGGGGGGAATAACTGTGAAGAGGGGAGGGAAGGGTGCGGCAGCTGCAAGTTGAGGAGCTAGCTGCACAATCTAGCAGACTCGATAGACCATGTGGCCTGTTTCTGCTGGCATTTTGTATGTTGGTATGCTTGTATCATAGGAATTCCTGATCAGTGGGACAATGAAACACATATAACAACCACTTTAAATGGAATGTTTACAACCTTCCTGGATGTTTCACCTGACCAGTTAAAATCTGATAAATAGTGCTCATAGATCACTGAAATCATAGAAACATAGAAACATAGAAACATAGAATTTGACGGCAGATAAGGACCGCTTGGCCCACCCAGTCTGCCTGTTTCCCTGCCTACTGGATAAGCTGCAGATCCTAGTTAACCAGCAGCCTACTTCTTCCTACCCCAACCCCCTAGAATTGCCTTATGACTGTCCCATGCATGCTTGAATTCCACCACTGTTTTTGACTCCACGACCTCCTCTGGAAGGCTGTTCCATGCACCCAAAACCCTCTCTGTGAAAAAATACTTCCTTAAATTACCTCTGAGCCACCCTCCCATCTTCAAATCGTGCCCCCTTGTTCTTGCACACCTCTTTTTTTGAAAGATGCTACCCTCTTGGACTTTGTTGATTCCCTTGAGGTACTTAAAAGTTTCTATCATGTCCCCCCCCCCTTTCCTCGAGGCTATACATATTAAGCTACTTACATCTCTCTTCATATGTCTTCTGGTGCAGACTCCTCACCATTTTAGTTGCCCTCCTCTGGACAGCTTCCATCCTGTCTATGTCTTTGTGAAGACTGGGTCTACAGAACTGCACACAGTACTCCAGATGGGGTCTGACCCGCTGTCTGTACAGAGGGATAATAACTTCCTGTTTTCTACTGGTGATGCCTCTCCCTATGCATCCCAGTATCCCCCCAGCCCTCCTTGCTGCCCTCTCACATTGCTTGCCCACCTTTAGGTCATCTGATATGACTACTCCCAGGTCCCTTTCCATTTTTGTTGTTGCTAGTATCTCACCCCCATTGTGTACTCTTCCCCTGGGTTTTTGTTTCCCAGGTGCATTACCTTGCATTTCTTAGCATTGAATCTAAGCTGCCATACATTTGACCATTCCTCTAACCTTGCCAAGTCCCTTTTCATCCTTTCCACCCCACCTTGTGCATCAACTCTGTTGCAGACCTTTGTGTCATCTGCAAAGAGACATACTTTTCCTTCCAGTCCATGTTCAGAGGAACAAAAACAACCATGTGTAGTTATTGCCAGATTTGTTAAAACTGCAGATGGAGACTTGTTGATAACTGTAGTTTATAAAAAGGAAAAAAAAGTAGTAGTCAAGGGAGTATCAATAACTATCTACCTTGATCATCCTTACAGGATTATACAGACTAAGAAAAAGTTTAATACTTAATGTCTTTGTTGTGGATCCAGTTCCACATGAAATAATGCTTTGCACACCCAGCTAGACTGAAACTGATATTGAATGGTCAGAAATTACTTTATGACAATGTTGAAGATGCATATAGCAACTGACTCCTGAGAATTCTACACATTTTCTGATGCTTTCTCTTGTTGAATGAAAAAAGAATTGCCTAATTTCTATAGTAGTAAACTAAAAAGGTTCCACCATGCCGCTGAGACAGAAATTCTGTCAACAGACATTACAGCATTTGGCACAATGCTGACAACTGGCATTTTGCCATCTGGGACACAAGTGTTTTTTGTGGGGGGCTTCATCTCACACACCCTCCATGTGTGGCCTCTGTCCCCTGTACCCCTCCACACTATAGATTCCCAACTCCAATTCAGAGTTGTTTTTGGGAGGGGCAAACACCCCAGAGACAGCAGCATCAGTAACACAGCTAACCAGTATAGCAAACAGTCGATTCTGTCCCTGTACTGGTCTTCACTGTGTTGTCATCACTGTAGCAATGGTATGCAAACTAAAAGATGTGTTAGTAAAAGTGGGGGAGAGGTGGGGGATTTCTAATGCTGCAACAACCTAAGGTATATCACTACTCTGTGAACTGCAGTCTCCTCATTATGGTGGTTTGTATCAAATATGGCATTTGTCTAACTGGGGGAGTATTTGAAGGTTTACAAAATTATTCAATATGTCAAGGAAGCAGCCATATATACATAAGAATGATGATGAACAACAAAGAAATATTAAAAATGATTTAGTTAAATTGCAGAGGTAGTGTATCCTATTCAGATAGCCCTAGTGACATGGAACATTCATGGAATTTACTCCCCCTTTAAAAGGAAGAGAATTTTGACATATGCAAATATACATAATATTAGCATACTGATGATACATGGAACCCCTTTAGATAATAAAGAAATATTAAAATTAAAAACAAGCTGGGTAAAACACATATATTACTCTACTGGAGCAACTAAAAGTAGGAGAGTAGCCATTTTAATAAGAAAAATGTAGACATTAAATATAAAAATCAATTTGTGGATGAAGAAGGTAGGCTCATCCTAATAAAATGTGTAGTTATGGGGAGACATTATCTGTTAGGTTCTGTTTATGTGCCTTTCATAAATTACCATGACCTTTTGGCAAAAATCTTATTATGTATTGTAAATCTAGGACAAGGGGATATAATTACAGATGAAGATTTTAATGCTTATCTGGATTCAGAAATGGATAAAGCAGCCTCCACAACAAGATCAGATAGGAAAATAACCAAACAATTAAAGGACTTTGAAATATATTTAAATTGTGTAGCTATATGGAGACTGAAAGATTCAAAACTAAAGCCATACACATTTAATCCCAACCCCACAAACACATCATCTAGATTACATTAGATTCTTGTTTCCTCTGTTATACATCAAAACATAACAGAAGTAGAAATTCTAAACATATACCTATTAAACAGTGCTATGACGAAAACTTTGATTGTTCCAACAAAAGACACACACAAAAAAAAAAACACAACAATGGAGATTTAATAATGTTTTGCTTGGGGAACCTAACTTTTTGTCCCATATTTTGGCCACTATTCAAGAATTTTGGCACTTTAATTATAATGATTACCTTAGAGTGACTGATACATGGGATGCTTTTAAAGCCACCTTGAGGGCTTATATCATATGAGTTAAAATATAAAACACAGGAAAAAGCAAATATGACTTAAATAGAAAGAGAAATAAAGGAATTAGATAACAGCATAATAAAGGGGGAAACTTTCTGGGAAAAAAAAGAGGAAAAGATATCACAGTTAAAAGAATACATAAATACTACCATAGAGAAATAAGTGAGAATGCAGAAAAAAATTATTTCAGTACAATGGTGATAAAACGGGTAAATTACTAGTGTATATGGTTAAAAATGAAACTGAAAGAATAATTGTGAATATTCAAGACAGAGATGAGAACATTTTCTTAGAAGATAAGGAAATAGTGAATGTTTTTATAGATTATTTCACTAAAATATATCACCACAAATCACAAGTCAATGTTAACAAAATAACACAATACCTACAATAATTAGAAATACCAAAATTACAAATGCAGTGGCAATCAGTTACAGAGCAAGAGGTAATGTCTGTTATTCAACAACTTCCTAAAAATAAAACCCCTGGACAGGATGGACTAACCTCAGAATTTTACTCTACATTAAAAGAAATATTGTCCCCATGGATTACAAAACTGGTAATAGAAATAGCAGATACATCCAAAATTTCTCCCACTATAGTAGGTGCATTAGTAGTACTAATATATAAGGAAAATAAAAAGCCATTATTACCAGAAAGTTATAGACCAGTTGCCTTGATGAATACTGACTACAAGATTATAGCTAAAATCATAGTCAACAGACTTCAGAATGAGGTTCTGAGATTGGTCCATCATAACCAAACAGGATTTTAAAAGGCAGAATTATATTCCAAGGTAAAAGAAAGGTCCAGGATTTGATGTATAAATATAAGAACTCTCCAGAAGAATGTATGGCCAAAGCTTTAGATGCTACTAAGGTCTTTAACTTAGTGAACTGGAAATTCATGTTTCAATACCTGAAGGTACAATCTTGTCCTGTCCAGTTTATAAATATGATTACAGTTTTTTACACTAATCCTATAATTAATTTTGAATAAATCAGTTGCATACAAACACTATAATTATGCACAATGGTGTACAACAAGGATGTCTACTCTATCCAATAGTCTTCATTTTAGAAACATAGAAATATAGAAGTTGCTCGGAGTTGAGGACCACCTGGCCCACACAGTCTGCTCATTTCCCTACCTACTGTATAACCTTCAGATTCTATATGATCTGTATCCTAACTTCTCCGTCCTACCATTAGTGTTGCCTTTTACCTGTCCCAAGCATTCTTGAATTGTCCAACTGTTTGTGCCCCCACAACTTCCTGTGGGAGGCTGTTCCATGCATCCACCACCCTCTCTGTGAAAAATACTTTCTTACGTTACCTCTGAGTCTTTTCCCCTCCAGTCTCATATTGTGACTCCTTGTTCTTGCACATCTTATTTTCTGAAAGATGCTGCCCTCTTGAACTCTGTTGATCCCCTTGAGATATTTAAATGTCTCTATCATATCCCACCTCTCCCTCCTTTCCTACAATGTATACATATTGAGTTTTCTCAATCTCTCCTCCTAAGGTTTCTTGTGTAGCCCCTGCACCATTTCTGTTGCCCTTCTCTGGACCGTCTTCACCATGTCATTTTAGTACTTGAACCTTTTCAAATTTGTATTAGGGAAAATGATGAAATAAAAGGATTATCCATGAGGGATGAAACAATCAAACTAAATGTGTATGCAGATGATATAATGGCATTATTAAAAGAACCTGGTTTATTTTATCCCACCCTACTGAGATAAGTGAATAGATACTCCCACCTGTCTTGTCTAAAATAAAGAAAAATCAGTAATATTAGCATTACAAAATTGTCAAATATGACAGAATATATAACAAAAGATATTACAAAACAAAAAGAAATTGAATATTTGGATGTTATGTTAACTAATGATGTCATAGACATAGTAAATATGAATGCTTTAACAGTAAAAACAATTATTACAAATATGTTTTACAGGTGACAGAATTTAACGTTATTTCTCTGCGATAGAATACAAATAATAAAAATGATGATTCTTTCACATTTGCTTTGTTTATATCGCTCAAATATTGGGGCTATAGCAGTAACAATGAGAAATACTTTCAAGGTGCTCTTTAAAAAAAATTTATGATGTTGGGGAACACCAATAATTGCATGGCACATACTATGTGGGTAGCATGACTGCTCAGCAAATTGTATTAGGGTGTGGTCAATACTGCATAGCAAATAGCACGAAAGACCACGTATTGCCTTCTCTTTCCATTGTTCACTCTAAGTCTGCTGATTTGCACCTTGTCAGCATGGTGTCAGTGTGAATTAGTGGTTAGAGTGACAGCCTGCAAGTAGCTTTGGCACACCATACCACAGTTCGAGTCTTCCCTCATCTCACTCTGATTTTTTTGCATTTCCTTTTTTTGTAAAAATGTTAGTTTTATTTCAGTACATATTTAGAAGTGGTGTTGAAGTCAATGTCAACTCCAAGATTGAAACTGTACAGCTAGAGAAACCTGCTCTTTTATTTGAATTATATGCCACCTCGGCATTAATTATATTTAGACAGGGGTTCAGATAGAGGAGTCTCCCAATAAGAAATAGTGAACATAAATGTTCCAGTGTTGTGTGCTTTTAATTGAAGGGGGATATGTCACAGGTACAGCAAGTTGACATTTGAGATATGTTATCAGAATGGTACTGCTGTTCAGTGAATTTTCTGTTCTGATTTATACCACACTGATAACACATTCACTAAGTTGTTGTAGATCCTAGTATGTGCACCTAGGTGTACTATAGGATGCACAGATCATAGTACGTATTATGAAGCAGTGAAACTGGCCCAAATCTGGAATTTCTTTAAATGGGGAAAAAACAGTGAAAAAGAAAAAAATACAATTTTGGAACTAATTTTACAAAAGTAATGAGCATCATTTTCCAATACAAGTAATTTTGTTTTATCCAAATATATATACGGAACTGCTCAAAATCAGTCTTTTTTTTAACATAAGTAATATTCTTATGTATCTAAAACATAAAAAAACTTATTGGATATTCCTTGGACTTATACACCTATTGAGATGGATACTGAAAAAAAAATGTAACAAATGTTAATAAAGATTTAATTAGAAAAATGAAAAAATGAAAATAAACTTTTGGAAGGAAACTATTGGAACAGAGTCCCTGATAGATTTTTCTCAATTACAGAAAAAAATACCCAAGTATAGTTTTCCTGGATGAAATATGTACAGCTGAGGCATTTACATAAAAATATGGATAAGACTACATAAATGATTGATGGTACAGACTGGAAAAATCACATTTTTTTAATGATAAAAGTGTAGAATGTTATAATAATAAAACAATCAGTAAGTTGTAAAAGGTTTTGATAAAGCTAATGCAAAAGAAATGGCATCTTTACAGAACAAAATAAGGCTAAAATGTCAACAGGAGGGTACCATAAATATAAGGAATAAGATATGGAATAAAGTATGGTAAAATGCAAATGCACATTTTTTCTATGCAAAGAGGACATCAATGGAAGGGAGGAGGAGCTACAACACTGCACACTGTTTTTGCTGAGGCGATGCAAGAGGAGCAGGCTAGCCAGAACACCTTACTCCTATTTTTAATAGGTATGCCACCGTTGCCTAGAATTTAGCAAGAAATATTCTACATAGGAGTTCTGGCTAACTTTTCAGACTGACTTGTGTGTCTCTGTTCAGTGTTGCCTTTTTCCTCTCAAATTTTGTTTCCTACAGGAGGCTGTACTTTTGAGGTGGCCAAATAGCCAGCTCCATAGAAGACCTACAAGGAGCCCTACATGAGGCTGTCCACTGGAAAACACCTCACACAGAATAAAAAAGAGGAGCTTATTGCAACCATTTCTCCTCCACCTGAAATCATTCCACAATTCCAAACTCATGGACCAAAATAGATTTGAACCAATACCTTTCTAAAGAGGAGTGCTGTTGAATTTTACCATTTTCTGTCTATGTTTTACATGTTCACTGTGCTCTTAAACTTTTAAAATATTTCCTTTCTAATTTTACTTCTTTCCCCATTGAATCTTCTTCTCACGAAAAACCTCATGAAAATCTAGTTTACTGTTTTTACTTTTTTCTTTGCCATAAGTAGATTATCTAATATAATTTAGTTTTTAAAATAAAAAAGAAAGTTTTGAACTTTTGCTTTCACTAGCACAAAAGGCTTTAGCTCCCAAAGAAACACACATCATTCCTATGCAGGCAGAGGAACTATTTTGTTACAAAACTTACTGTAAAGTAATTTTTATTACAATTTTTGTATTAGTTATTTTCTTTACAGTGCCCATTTTCTAAGCATAATAATACCTTCCAAAGTTGGTGTATTGGGAAATACCATATCTTCCAGGGGCTATAAGACCCTCTGCCTACAGCATCGGGCCTCATTATGCCCCTGGGTAGTCTAGTATTTCTGAATACCTCCCATCCTTGAGGGTATTATTGCTGACATAAAATACATCTGTCCTAAATAAGTTACAATGGAATTTTAAATCAGAATTGGCCCAAGATGAGGTTTCCTTAAAAACCTTGCCTATTATTGGCATTGATCATCTTTTTGATGAAAATAATGACATGCTAAGGGCATATGTACTTATGCTATTTGCTTGCATTTTAGAATTTGAGATCCCAGAAGAATGGAGTTTGCCCTTTGATGGGCAGACCAGGTTGTCCTGGTGCACCCCCTTCCCTCTTGCATAGAATGGTGTGCTCAGAAGGGGAGGGAGGAGGAAGGAAGGGGAGGGGCTAAGGGCCAGGACAATGGACAGGTAACAGGAAGTGGAGGGGCAAAAGGGAGGTACATAAGGGACAACAAAAAGGGGCCTCAGCCACTTTTTGCTGGAGTTTTTATTCCTCCCACCCACCCTACTAAGCAAAGCAAGAGGGGAGACAGTCAAGATGGGACTGTATGGTGGGTTGGTCAAGGTGGATGACAGACGCATCCGGTTGGACAGTTTGGACTGCCAAAGGTGGATGGCAGGTGATGTTATGGTTATGGGCTGCCAAAGATGGATGGCAGGAGATAAAAAGGGGGGAAAAGGGGGGAGGAGGGGAGGGGGAAGAAAAAAGGAATAACACAAGAAGAGGAGGAAGATGAAGGAAAAAGCAGTCCCAGTTTTCACCATTACCTAACGAAAAAGGAGAAGAAGAAGGCACCCAGGTTTTCACCTGGGGGGAAGGATAATCAGAGATTGATATATGAAGGAAAATAAACAAAATGTTGAAAATATGATAATAAAGAAATGGAAATGGAATATGGAATTATGAATATAAATAAATTAATTGCCAATCTGAGCACAACAACAAACAACGTCTCTGTCTTTTGTGAGGGAAAAGGGGGGGATCTGGGACAATAGATTCTGTATGTGGAAAGAATATGTACACAGGTAGAAGGAACCCAAATTGATGTTTTGGTAAGATCAGAAATGCTTGACCAGCAAATCCTGAACACGTCTCACAAATTGGACAGAACAAAGATTTTAGTATCAGATATGAATGAGAAGAATGCTGGAATGTTGAACATATGGCAAAAAAGCTTAGACTCTGAAGTAATAAGCAATTTAACCACTATTTCTAATGCAGTTGTGTCAAAGACCCTGGGGTGCACCCCACTGCTGTTCCAGAAGTGCTAGTGCATTTATGGCAGTTTCCCCACTTTACAGCCACTTGTGACAAAGGTTTGGTACAAGTCCCATAATGGTGGGTCCCCCTCACATGTAAAGTTAGACCAGGGAGTAACTGGTCTAACTCTCTGTGCAGGGTGTTGTGGCAAGCAACTTTTGGAATCACGCTTGCTGCAAGTCATCACCTGCGTAACCCACCTTGCCACAAGTCCCCTGTGGTGACTGCATCGGCTTCTGGAATCGGGCCCATGGACTTTAAAATTCTGAAACAAAATTATATTATTACAGCATTAAGATGAGGAACTTTTATACTCATAGTAATTAATGTTTATATCCCACCAAAGATTCATCTAGAGATTAATAAGGATATCTGGGCTGAACTAACTATTGACTTAGAACATGCTCAGAAAAAATATCCCTCTGGTAATGTCATGATTGCTGGTGATTTTAACTCATGAACTGCTGACTATGATAATCTAGAAGTTCTACAGGAACATATATACCTGGATGATTTAGAAAAAAGATTAGCTCAAGACAAGCATATGAATGAGCAGGGTAAGACGTTTATTCAATTTATTGAAAACAATAGCCTGCTCATCTTGAATGGCAGACTACAAGGAGATAATATGTGAAACATTACCAACTTTTCTCCAAATGGACAAAGCAAGATTGATTGTCTTATGTCCCCCAAGAAATCATAGCTTATTTAAGTCACTATTTATAAGTGTGAGACCTGAGAGTAATCATCTACCATTATGTCTACAGATTTCTCCTCAGGTGGACACGACAGAAAGTGAAATTGTATATCGCCCTCTTTTAACTTTGAATGGACAGGGAAAGAATAGATTAGTGTTTTCAGAAAGAACTTGGGATGCAATAGATGAGATTATAGTTGATTCGGATTTATGTTCAATAATAGATAGATTGATTGACCCGCTGTTCCACAGATTATAGAAAAATTATTAATACAATTATAGGACAGGATGAAAGAGAAAATATATTCAAAGAAACAGAGGGCACATTTAAAGCAAACTTGGTTTGCTACTTCTTGTAAATATGCAAAGAATAATGTGAGGAGACAAATTTAAGAAGGAAAGAAAAATCTATTTAGAGGTAATTTTAATGCCCTAAATAAAATTGGAAAGTAATACAAAAAACTTGGTGGAGAAAAAAAAAAAAAACAACAGCACAACAAGAGAAGCAAAAGCAGTGGTCATGTATGTACAATATACAGTAGTCCAGAATAATGACACAAAAAAATTCTGGAAATTGGTGGCAAATGGTACCTGTGATTCACAACCATATATGGCAATCTTTATCCCAAATGAAACTTGGGTAGAACATTTTAAAACAATGGCCCAGATATTCAAAGGGGATGTACCCAGTGCAACTCAGCTGCACCAGTGCATCCCAGAATTGTGCCCTGGGCCATGTTCAAAAAGACAAGATGTGCAGCACAATTCCAGATGTGCCATAGCACAAAGATAATATATACAGTGCATCCGGAGGGGGGACGTTCCCATGAATATGCGGAACATCGCAATATGCAGCCAAGATGTGTGATGCTGCTGCCCACACATCTTGGAGATGTGCTGCACAAAATTAGGCATGGAAGAAACATGCCTAACTCCTAGCCACTCGCAGGTGGTCTGCTGTGCTGCACAGCATAGCAGAAGCCAGCTCCTGAGTGGCTAGCCCCAGACCAGTCCCCAAGCGTGACATGAGATTGCACAATCCCATTCTCCCTGGTAGTTTAGTTTCCCCACCCTAGCCCCAATTTCAAAATGCATAATTCAACCCCACACATCCCTGGTAGTCTAGGGTCCCCTCTCTCCCAGCCGTAATAGTAAAATGCATAATGGCACTCCACACATCCCTGGTAAGCCAGTGGCCACCCTCCCTTCCCTGTACCCCGACCATGCCACAATATATATATTTCCCCTTCCTGGTAGTCTAGTGGCCCCCTCCCATCCCTGATCCCATCCCTATTAATTAAAATATCCAGAACATTCCTGATAGTCCAGTGGTACCCCCTTCCCATCCCCGATCCCCATCCATATTAATTAAAATATCCAGAACATTCCTGGTAGTCCAGTGGTACCCCCTTCCCATCCCCGATCCCCATCCATATTAATTAAAATATCCAGAACATTCCTGGTAGTCTAGTGGCCCCC
Source organism: Neoceratodus forsteri (assembly GCA_016271365.2). Classification (NCBI taxonomy): domain Eukaryota; kingdom Metazoa; phylum Chordata; order Ceratodontiformes; family Ceratodontidae; genus Neoceratodus; species Neoceratodus forsteri. The sequence continues at coordinate 1,374,410,111 of CM057450.1, forward strand.
TCCCATCCCTGATACCATCCATATTAATTAAAATATCCAGAACATTCCTGATAGTCCAGTGGTACCCCCTTCCCATCCCCGATTCCCATCCATATTAATAAAAAACTCTGCAACATCCCTGGTAGTCTAGTGGACCTCCCCATTCCCTCACTCACTGAGGAACCCACACCCCTCCCCGCTCCCTCATGCCAATATGGCCATGCATTCAGCAGGTAGCACAACCCAAAAGCATACCTTCATGGCTGCCTGCCAACTGAGCTATCACAGAATGATGGCTTACAGTATGCACTAAAATACTATGGGCTTGCAGTGTGTACTGTAAACTTTCATTCACAAAGATGTCATTCTGTGACAGCTCAGTCAGCAGGCAGCCATGGAGGCATGTGGGTGGGTTGTACTGCCCACTGGCTGCATGGCCGTAATAGGATGGGGGAGCAGAGTGGGATGTGGGTTCCTCAGTGGGTGGGGGGTAGGGGGACCACTAGACTACCAGGGATGTTCCGGATATTTTCATTAATATGGATGGGGACCGGGGATGTGGGGGGGTACCTCTGGACTACCAGGGATGTACTGGATATTTTCATTAATACAGATGGGGATCTGGGATGGGAAGGGGACACTAGACAACCAGGGAGGTGAAATAAATATATTGTGGCATGGTTGGGGGATGGGGAAGGTATGGTGTACCACTGGTCTAACAGGGATGTGGGAGGTTGTATTATTCATCATATAATCGAGGCTGGGAGGGAGCGACATGAGACTACTAGGGCTTTGGCACCATTTACTTGCAGGGTGGCTGGCACACCCTGATGGATGCATCCCTGCAGCTTACATGCAATTGGGGCCATAATAGCATGCAAATGGCATTGTTTGCACCTTGCATGCCTAATGGACCCATTTACATTTCTGGGTCTGAATATCTGGAATTTGTGCCCTCCATATCTCCATGATGTGCTGTGCACTCCCATTCCAGGTATTCAGACCTGACAGGGGGATGTGCTGGTGCATCTTCAGCAGCCCCTGTTTGTGCTGCACACATTTATTGATATATTCAGATGGGATGCGTGATTGTGTATCTCATGTGAATGTAGCATTTTTGCACTCTGGTGCAACTTGATTGCTTGGAACAACCACGTGCACCCTTTCCATGTACAGTTTGGATATTGAGGCCAATATTTAAGAAAGAAGAATCACTAAGATCAACTGATCAATTTTTAAGTAGGTTTTTGGATCTTGAGTATTCTCCCCTTACAATAACATCTTTAGAAGTGATAGATGTCATCTCAGATTTGGTGAATAATAAAGTCCCCAGTCATGATCAAATTCTGGGTGAAATTTACAAAAATACAAGACTTTTTGGATTCCAGTACTTACAACTTTCTTTAAAAAAAAAAGACATGCTGACATGAAGTCAGACAGGGCCTTTGGTCCTAATCTATTTGATCCTGTATAAAAATAAAGTTTTATCATATCATATCATATCATATCATATCATATCATATCATATCATATCATTAATCTTTGTCTATCACAGAAATGTATATCTTCAACATGGACAAACACATCATAGTTCCTATACACAAAAAAGGTACATGTTATTATGATCTTGTTAACTTTAGGTCCATTAGTCTGCTTGATATTAGCTCTAATATATTTGTGATGATTTTATTAAATAGACTACTTCTTTGGCTGGAAAATAACTCATCATTATCTAAATATCAGGCAGGCTTTAGAGCTAATTTCTCAAGAATAAATAATATCTTTTGTTTTGCCTATCTTATAAAAATATATATAAATATCAGAAAGTCAAAGCTCTATGCCCTGTGTATTGATTTCACAGTGGCATTTGATTCAGCAAACAGAGTAACACTTTGGAGTATACCATTAAACAGGGGCCTTTCCACTGATCTACTCATTTCCATACATTTGCTGTATACAAATACAAGCATGGCTATCAGATACAACAATGAAGGGAACATTGCAAATTTCTTTAATACAACCAGGAAAGTAAAACAGGACTCCTGTACTTTTTAGTATTTACATTGATCCACTATCACAGATGAAGACAGTAGAATCTTTTGACCTTCCTAGAATTGACAATTCTTCTTGCCACATATTGGCATATGCAGATGATTTGGTCTTGTTTTCTCTCACCAGGAATGGTCTTCAAAAACAAATAGACCAAATACTCATCAAATTTGAAGCATTAAATCTGAAAATTAACATTAAGAAGACCAAGGTCATGATTTTTGGATAACTAGACTTAAATATAAATTTAATTTATAAAAGGAAAATATAGAGTTATATATATCTATCTATCTATCTATATATATATATATATATATATATATATATTATATTCATGTCAAAAAAACTCTGTTTAATGCATCAGATAGGGTTGTTCCACAGTGACAAAAGTGAGGAAATTTGATGTTAGGGTTCCACCCCCTGCACCTAACCACCCCACCCCTCACCAACAGGCATCGGTGAGTTTAGTCATCGGTCCTATCTTTCACCCCATCCCATATGTAAACAAACTTAGGTGGTGCAGTATAGGAGACTGGGGTGAGAGTTAGGACTGAAGACCCCAACGCACGCCTCGATGCCTGTTGGTGGGGGCAGGGTGCAAGGGGGGTGGGAACCCTAACATCAAATTTCCTCTTTTTTGTCGCTGTGGAACAACCCTAACCGATGCACTAAATGGAGTTTTTTTGCCATGAATTTCCCTTTTTTTGAGAATGTGCACTATAATAGTGAAATAACAGCAATGCAAATGCAAGCACAAATGCTAACGCACATGGTGACAGAAACATAAATAATAATGCAAACAGTAATAGAAACGCAAGTGCAAACGTTAATGAAAACAGAAACGCAAACACAAGGACATATGGAAATGCAAACCATAACGCGCATGGTCACGGTAACGCAATTGGAAATGCAGACACTTATGGTAACAGCAACAATGATGCCAAAGGAAACACAAACAGAAACAGAAATGCAAATGGAAGTGCATACGTAAATGCAAATGGAAATGCACATGGTGACGCAAAAGGAAGCGCAATCAAAAACAGTAATAGAAATGCAAATGTTAACAGTAACACAAATGCAAGCGCAAATAAAAAACCAAAGGGTAATGCACATGGTGCCGTAGATGGGAATGCTAAAGCAAACGGTAATGGAAATGCAAGTGGAAAAGCTAACTGTAACAATAACGAAAATACACAGCCTTTTTTTCCCCAAAAGCTGCATAGAGAAACACAGTGAATACAAAGAATGTATGCATAATAATGGCCCTCGGAGCAGAAAATGAACACTTGGAATACAAAATTGCTTATATCTCAGGAACTGTATGACGTAGAAAAAAAATTAATATTTCATATGATTTATGACTTTCCTGGCTAGTTTTGTACTTAGCCTCCTAGCAGGGAGCTAAGCATTTTTCTGACAGAAAGTCTATATCTCGAAGCGTTTTCAAGATACAGGTTCCGAAAGGGTAAGATTTAAGCCTCATGACCCCAATGACACACCCTGGGATCTGTCAGTCTGTGGAGGATCGGGGTGAGGTGTGTGAGGGGGGTTAGGGGTTCAACCCTAATGTCTCATTTCCTGACTTTTTTTGCTTTACCCCTAAATGAAGCATTAACACAGTTTTTTTTTTGCACAGAATTTCCTTACTTTTTGAAAAAGTATAATATAAGTAGTAAAAAACACGTATTGGTGGGAGTTCGGAGCCCGGTTCCCACCAAGTTGCCAATTTTTGCATAACAATATGCATCTGGGCCCACTTTCCCACATATGCAAAGCTAAAGATCCATGCAGCAGCACTATATGGCACCAAACCCGTGTAACAGTAATTTGTGCATATCTTGCGAAATGTAAGAGCTAGAATAAAAATTCTAGCATCATTGCAATTGTGCTAGTGAGTACTTCACGCAACATCTAACAACTGTACCCACATCTAACATCATTTCCGAGATATGGGCACCAAAAAGCACTGGACAGGCACTCTTTGAACCCTTGTGACAGTAATTTCACAATATCTCTTGAACCGTGCAATGTATGAAACAAAATTCCACTGCAGGCTTACTGTACGATTTCAAATCTTTTTCCAGTGACATAGATCACCTAAAGGTGATCTAAGCCACCTGAGCTAAAAGTCTGTATCTCGCTTTGTTTCAGAAAAAACGGTGCCGAAAGTCATGACTAGAGATGGGCAAAGTGGCCCCAATTCACTCCGTAAAAGTGATTCACAGAGTGAAGGGTGACCATGGAGTGCCCGCAAGGGAAGCCAGAGAACTTTATGTTTATAATGGGTAACGCTAAGTCCATTGAAAAACAATAACTTCATGTTACTACGCCTTCCCAAACCACTACTCCACCAATTCTTAAGGTGAAGCACATTGAAAACAATGTACTTTGCCTCACTTCGATTTGTTTTTAAGCTCAAAGGTGAATTTCATGGGATTTCAGGTCACATGGCCTCTAGATTGTTCTGCACAGCCTCAGTTTGGGATAGTGTGTAGGAAGCAGTAGGAGACAATCTGCTCTGAGAGCTCTCTGTGATTCAAACCTTCTAAAAGCTGTTAAAAAAGCCTTTTTGAGTCATTTTTTTTTCCGAAACTTTAGTTCATCAATTATAGGAAACCATCCTGTGCTCATGTCGTCGAGCATTTATTGTTTGTGTGTGGATTTTGAATGTTAATGTACAGCATTCAGTCTGTGTACTGAGAGAGAGTGGAAGTGTGCTTTGGGGAAGGGGTGTATCTGTGGTGTGGGTAGATTAACTTGGAGAAAAAGACAGTTCTTTCTGTTTTGGTGATATTTTTCTTGTATAACTGTGTTAATGTAGACACAGTAATAGTTTCAATATTTTTTGCCATTTTTTGCTGATTGTTGTGGTGCAGCAGTGCATAATCTTTGTTTAAAAGATGTGGTGTATTACTGAAGTTTTCAATTTGCTACGTATTACTTAGTGTGTGTGTGAGTATGTGTGTGACACATGTCATCAAATCAGACACCTTTTATTGTGCCACATAATAATTTCACCAATGTGAACCTGCTATCCAATGCAGCTGTATGATTTTTGTACTTCTTTGTGGTATCTTTATTGGTACTAGTACAGCCCGCCCCAACCGGCAAAGGTATTCTTTTCCAGATTTGAATTTCTGATGGTAAGCACTGGTTAGGTGTTGTGCCTTTGCATCTGCATCTTTTCACTGCACAGTGCAATCTTAATCCATCTATGCATTTGCATCTCTTTAGAGCCCAATCTCCATCTGTAACTTAAGTCACAGTTGTGTCTTTGGCTTCCCTTCAGAGTACTGGAGAGGTGTGGTGCATAATTCTGCATGAACATTTGGCTCATTAATATGCGTTTTTAAGTCAAGACCATCATCATTAGTCACTCGTGATATAAATCACGTTCTTCATCATCACAGTCACAAATCACGATTCACCATCATGTCACGAATCAAAACATTCATTTTTTTATTAGTTACTTGGATGTATTGTAAGCATGTTTTGCAGTATCTCTCCAGGCTTCACCACCCTGCCATTGTACTCATTAATGAGCATTTTTAAGTTGGGGAGTTTGTGCTACAGCTCATCGGAGAAGTACAGCCATAGGCATTCGCATTCCCAATACAGTTCCATATTGGTTATCTCACACCGTTGACACTGAATCACATTCTTCATCATCACTGTCACAAATGCAGTCACAAATCATGATTCATGATCACGTCTCGAATCACAACATTATTTTTTTTACTAGTTACTTAGCTGTATTGTAAGCATGTTTTGTAGTATCTCTCCAGGCTTCACCACTCCATCATTGTACTCATTAATAAGTGTTTTTGAGTCAGGAAGTTTCGTGCTACAGCTCATTGGGGAAGTACAGCCATAGGCATTCGCATTCCTTCCTGTACAGCATGTGAGTTACAGTACTGTAAGTAGTGGTGGGCAAAGTGGCCCCAATTTGCTACATGAAGTGATCCATAGAGAACTCCACAATGTGAAGCAGAGTACTTCACTTCATAATGGAGAAATGCAAAGTCCATAAAAACCAATGACTTTGCATTTTTCCGCCTTCCCCAAACCACTTCTCCACCAATTTTAAGGTGAAGTACATTGAAATCAATGTAATTCGCCTCACTTTGCCCTGTAATTGAGCTCCAAATGAGATTCTGCAGTTATTCATGGGATTGCAGGTCACATTGACTCTAGATTTTTCAGCACAGCCTCAGTTCTGGCCTGGGTTGTGTGTGTGCAGTGGTAGCTGGAGACGGTTTGCTCTCAGAGCTCTGCAATTCAAAACCTCTAAAAGCTATTCATAATGCCTTTTTTGAGTAATATTTGTTGCTCAAAATGTAGTACATCGATTGTAAGAAACCCTTCTGTGCTCATATCATTGAGTGTTTATTGTTGTGTGTGGATTTTGAATGTTAATTAAAAACAGTCAGTCTGTGTACTGTGAAGTGTGCTTTGGGGTGGGGCGTATTTGTAGTGTAGGTAGATTAACTGGGCGAAAAAGGCAGTCATTCTGTTTTGTTTATATCTTCCTTGTATAACTGTGTTAATGCACACAGAGTAATATTTTCAGTAATTCTTGACATTTTTTTGCTGATTATTGTGGTGCAGCAGTATACCATTTGTCTGTTTAAAACATTTGGTTATATTACTAAAGGTTTTCAATTTGCTACGCATTACTTGAGTGTGCGTGTGAGTGTGTGTGTGATGCAGGCCATTAAAACAGACACCTTTTACTGTGTTACAGAGCAATTGCAGCAGTGTGAACCTGCTGTCCACCACACCTGCATGAATTTCTTATATTGCTTTGTGGTATCTTTGCTGGTAGTGGATTGTTACTGCCGTGCACTAATCCTCCAACTGGCAAAATTTATTCCTTTCCAGATTTGGATTTGTGACTTGTGAGCACTGGTTAGGTGTTATGCCTTTTTGTATGCATCCCTTGAGTGTGCAGCACAATCTTAATCTATCTGTGCATTTGCATGGCACCATTAATTCTGGGAGACTGCATTCCTTGTTACACTCTCATTTCACTTCGTCAGCACTGGGGAATTTTCTATACACAAGACAGTATCATTTTGGGCATGCACATTAATTCTTGTGACTCTGTGTGTGACCTGACCACTGCGTGCATGACTGAGTGTGCCATTAATTCTGGGAGACTTTGCATTTCTTGTTACACTCTCATTTCACTTTGTCAGCACTGGGGAGTTTTCTGGATACAAGACAGTAGCACTTTGGGGGATGCACATTCATTCTGGTGACTGTGTGGGTGGGTTGCTGCCAATATTGTTGTCACTCCATCTTACTTCGCGTTGAAGGCGGAATGACAACGCGAAGTAATAATAACAAGGCAAAGTGAGCCTTTCCTATGGGACACTCAGCGTAGTAAAGTGCCAAATCGAAGTGGCCCCTTCGCGTTCACTTTGCAGGTGGATTTTAAATTTGCTGCATCTCTAGTCATGAGACAGACTGCAATGTAATCCTTTAGGAAAAATGTCAATTACATCATTGAGTATCTCTGCAACCAATTAATTCCCCAACACATAAACAGCATTGTTCACATCTCTATGACATCCCCTCAACACCCTGCAAATTTCAAGTAAAAAGATCAAATTGTGATTGAGACATGGTCATACCAAATTGGAGCATCTGGTCTTTCTAAGGGCCACCTGGTCTTTCTCATTAACATTGCAAAAATACATATACATTTTCCCATAGGATATAATGGGAAATTAAAATTGTAATAACTTTTGAACAGATTAATATTTTTTCACCAAACAAATGATGGCATATTCCTTGGCCTAAGCTCTTTCTACTTCCCAAGATTCAGACCAATAGACCACATAGTGTCCACACAGCACCATGGACACAAAATGCACAAAAGGGGCAAAAAGTGCATCTTTTGGTGCTTTGCTGGGCAAAAATTGTATGTCCAACTGAAACGTAATTTAGTAAATCAAGAGACCTACTATACCAGACTGTGCATTCCAAATGTTGTGCAAATCCATTGAACAATTACAAAGTTATTGACATGCAAAATGTGAGGTTTGACATTAAAGTGCCTACTCAACCCTAAATATAGGGTCGCTACAGCCCCCTATAATAACCACTAAAAAGCATGTACTGGTGGGAGAGGGCACCATGCTCTCACCAACTTGCCCATTTCTGCATAACAATATGTATCTGAGGGACCACGGACCCTCTGGCCCTGCACTGCAAATTAAGCATAGTAACAGAACTATGCAGCATTTCTATTGGCCACCAAATGCTTGTAACAATAATTTGTCCATATCTTAGGAACCATAACAGCTAGAAAAGAAATTAAAGTGTCACTGTAACCATGACAGTGAATAGATCATGCCACAATCACTGAACAAACCCATATTTCACACTGTTTCCAAGATATGGGCATCAAAAAACACTGGACAGGCACTCTTTGAACCCTTGTGACAGTAATTTCACAATATCTCATGAACCACGCAATTTACAAAAATAATTCCATTGCAGGCTGACTTAACAATTTCAAACCTATTTCTAGTGGCATAGATCACCTGAAGGTGATTTAAGAAATCTGTAGTGAAAAGTCTGTATCTCACTTTGTTTCTGAGATAACAGCACCAAAAATCATGATACAGACTGCAGTATAATCCTATGGGAAAAATGTCAATTACATCATTGAATATCTCTGCAACCAATTAATTCCCCAACACTTAAACAGCATAGTTCACATCTCTATGACACCCCTTCAACACCCTTCAAATTTCAAGTAAATAGGCCATGCTGTGATTGAGACATGGTCATCCCAATCTGGCCTATCTGGTCTTTCCTAGGGCCATCTGGTCTTTCTAATTAACATTGCAAAAAATACATATACATTTTCCCATAGAATATAATGGAAATTTCAAATTGTGATAACTTTTGAACAGATTAATATTTTTTCACCAAACAAATGATGCCATGTTCCTTGGTCCAAGCTCTTTCTACGTCCTAAGCTTTGGACCAATAGACTACATGGTGCCCCACAGCGCCACAGACAAAAAATGTGCAAAAGTGGTGAAAAGTGCATCATTTGGTGCTTCATTGCACAAAAATTGTATTTCTGACTGAAATGCAATTTAGTAAATCAAGAGATCTACCATACCAGACTGTGCATTCCAAATTCCGTGCAAATCCATTGAACAGTTGCAAAGTTAATAATGCACAGAATTTGAAGTTTAACATTAAAGTGCCTACTCAACCCTAAATATAGGGGCACAACTGCACCCCTATAATAACCACTAAAAAGCATGTACTGGTGGGAGAGGGCCCTGTGCTCCCACCAATGAGCCCATTTCTGTATAACAATATGCATCTGAGGGAGCGCGGGCCCTGTGGGCCTGTACTGCCACTTAAACATAGTGACAGAGCCATCCAGCATTCCTATTTGCCACCAAATGCTTGTAACAGTAATTTGTCCATATCATGGGAACCGTAACAGCTAGAAAAAAAATCCAAGTGTCATTGTAATCATGACAGTAAGTAGATCATGTCACAATCACTGACCAAACTCATATCTCACTTCGTTTCTGAGATATGAGCACCGAAAAGCACAGGATAGGCACGCTTTGAACCATTGTGACAGTAATTTCACAATATCTCATGAACTGTGCAAAGTATAAAAAAAATTCCACAGCAGGTTTACTCTATGATTTCAAATCTTTTAATAGTGACATAGATCACCTGAAGGTGATCTAATCCACCTGTAGGGAAAAGTCTGTATCTTGCTTTGTTTCCGAGATAACAACGCCGAAAATCATGACACAGACTGCAATGTAATCCTATGGGAAAAATGTAAATTATGTCATTGAATGTCTCTGCAACCAATTAATTCACCAACACTTAAACAGCATAGTTCACATCTCGATCACACCCCCTAAACACCCTGCAAATTTCAAGTAAAAAGACCAAACTGTAAATAAGACATGGTCATCCCAATCTGGGCCATCTGGTCTTTCTAAGGGCCACCTGGTCTTTCTCATTAACATTGCAAAAAATACATATAAATTTTCCCATAGGACATAATGGGAATGTCAAATTGTAATAACTTTTGAACAGATTAATATTTTTTCACCAAACAAATGATGGCATATTCCTTGGCCCAAGCTCTTTCTACTTCCCAAGATTTAGACCAATAGACCACAAGGTGTCCACACAGCACCATGGATACAAAATGCACAAAAGGGGCAAAAAGTGCATCTTTTGGTGCTTTGCTGTGTAAAACTTGTATTTCCAACTCAAACGTAATTTAGTAAATCAAGAGACCTACTATACCAGACTGTGCATTCCAAATTTTGTGCAAATCCGTTGAACAGTTGCAAAGTTAATAATGCGCAAAATTTGAGGTTAAACATTAAAGTGCCTACTCAACCCTAAATATAGGGGCACAACTGCACCCCTATAATAACCACTAAAAAGCATGTACTGGCGGGAGAGGGCCCCGTGCTCCCGTCAATGAGCCCATTTCTGTATAACAATATGCATCTGAGGGCGCGCGGGTCCTGTGGGCCTGTACTGCCACTTAAACATAGTGACAGAGCCATCCAGCATTCCTATTTGCCACCAAATGCTTGTAACAGTAATTTGTCCATATTATTGGAACCGTAACAGCTAGAACAAAAATCCAAGTGTCATTGTAACCATGACAGTGAGTAGATCATGTCACAATCACTGACCAAACTCATATCTCATTTCGTTTCTGAGATATGGGCACCAAAAAGCACAGGACAGGCACGTTTTGAACCCTTGTGACAGTAATTTCACAATATCTCGTGAACTGTGCAACGTACAAAAAAAATTCCACAGCAGGTTTACTCTATGATTTCAAGTCTTTTAATAGTGACATAGATCACCAGAAGGTGATCTAATCCACCTGTAGCGAAAAGTCTGTATCTCGCTTTGTTTCCGAGATAACAGCGCAGAAAATCATGACACAGACTGCAATGTAATCCTATGGGAAAATGTTAAAATACGTCATTGCATATCTCTGCAACCAATTAATTCACCCACACTTAAACAGCATAGTTCACATCTCGATCACACACCCTCAACACTCTGCAAATTTCAAGTAAAAAGACCAAACTGTGAATAAGACATGGTCATCCCACTTTGGGCCATCTGGTCTTTCCTAGGGCCATCTGGTCTTTCTCATTAACACTGCAAAAAATACATATACATTTTCCCATAGACTATAATGGGAATTTCTAATTGTAATAAGTTTTGAACAGATTAATATTTTTTCACCAAACAAATGATGGCATGTTCCTTGGCCAAAGCTTTTCGATGTCCCAGGATTTGGACCAATAGACCACACAGTGTCCACGCAGCACCATGGACACAAAATGCACAAAAGTGGCGAAAAGTGCATTATTTGGTGCTTCGCTGTGCAAAAATTGTATGTCCGACTGAAACACAATTTAGTAAATCAAGAGACCTACTATACCAGACTGTGCATTCAAAATGTTGTGCAAATCCATTCAATGGTTGTAAAGTTATTAATGAGCAAAATTTGAGGTTTAACATTAAAGAGCCTACTTAACCCTAAATATAGGGGCGCGACTGCATTAATAACTTTGGACCCATTCAATTAATTTGCCTGCAGTTTGGTATATGTGGAGGGGCAATGTATGTCTCTTGTTTTGCAAATTTCATTTTGGTCAGACTTATGGTCTTTGCGCATGCAAACACTGAAAAATGCAAAATTAGCCACTTTTGGAGGCAGCTTTTGGGATATTGTCTGTGGTGCTGTGTGGCTGTCATGTAGTGTGCCACTATGCAAGATAGAAAGAGTTTGGCTGCCCAAACATGCTGCTTTTCATTTGGTGAAAAAATATTAAAGCATTCAAAAGTTATGCCACTTTTAAGTTCCCATTATAAGTCAATGGGAAAATTGATATGGTTGTGTTGCAAACAATGAATGGGGTTCTGGCCATCTGGTCCCACCTGGTGGTCAAAGAATTTGCAGTCTCACTGTTCAAGAATCTTTGATCCCGAGAATTCTTTGACCACAGGGTCCACCATCTTGTTTTTGCTTTTCTGACCTTATAAATTAACATATTTTGGCTCAGGGGTCACTCCTGAAGTAAAACCTGGATGAGTTTTACTCAGGGGCCTTGATCTATTAAGCCATGCCTTTGGTTTGATGTAAAATGGTCAAAAAATAGAGTTATAACATTTTAAATTATTTGATCGCTGCTCGTTAATGATCTCTGATCGCGAGCCTGCAAATTCTTTGATCACATGCTTCTTTGACCATGATCTTGCATCAAGAGGTAAAAATACATTTTTCTCAGCTCAGGGGTATCCTAGGGACACAAATGAGGGTGGGTTTTGTTAAGGGGCGTCATTCTATCAAAGCATGGCAGTGGTTTCATTCAATTCTGCCTAGAGGTTGAGTTTCAGCATTTTTTATTCTTTGATCAAGAGTCCACAAATTCTTTGATTGCAAGCCTGCAAATTCTTTTATCATAAGATTCTTTGATTGTGATCCTGCATTGTGAGGGCATGACCAGATGGCCCTTTTAAAAAGTCAAGTTTCTCAGTCCAGGGGTGGCTTAGGAACACAAATGAGGGTGGGTTTTGCTCAGGGGGCTTTGTTCTCTCAAGGCATGGTGGTGGTTCCATGTAATTCAGCCTAAAACTTGAGTTTCAGCATTTTTTATTCTTTGATTGTGAGCCTGTAAATTCTTTGATCGTAAGATTCTTTGATTGTGATCTTTGATCACGAGGGAGGGATGAGATGGACAGATTTTATAATGCATTAGATAGGGCAATTTCACTATGTATGTTTATGTATATTATTATGATTGGTGTTGTCTAGCTAAACTATTAGTAGCTTGCCCAAGATTTTCAGGGTGGATGTGAACTGTTCTTAAATAACTGAAGCCAAAATCCATGATTGGAGACAAGTTCTAAAAAAGTGACTGAAGTCATAGAAATGGCTACTTAACTTGGAGATTTTTGTGATTCATCTTGATGGAGCCTCTGTAGCGAACCTTTATATCACTAGCAGTGCTGAAATGCTGTATTTTAACTTAATAACGGTGTTTCAGTTGCATGGCTTTGAACTCAGAAGAGACTCGGAAGAACTTGGAAAGGAATAAATGATCAGCTGATACACATGAAGTGAATAACAGAAATGTGGGTGTTTGCCTGTGTGTGTGTGTGTGTGTATGTGTGTGTGAGAGAGTGTCAGGGGGGACTTAAAGATCAATGGCAATGATATAGTTTGATTGCTGATGGATCTTGCTGTTTTCTGCCTAATTGTATTATTAAACTATTCATTTTGTCACCCTTTGCTGTCTCCTGTTTTTTTTTTTCGAAATGCTATATTTGGAGGGTTTTGTATGAATGCTGTTTAGCTGAATCTCTCCTGTTTACTTTCTCTGTATCAACCGAGTGCTGCTAGTCATTGATGTCATTCATGGACTGACATCAATGACTGAAGCACAAGAGACCACCCAGAAGACGTTCCAGTCAGTCCTTGAGACCGAAGTGAATTCTGTTTTCTCTAAATGAAAAAATGAAAACAAAGATAAAGCTCTGTCTGGCTCCTTCTGTTCTGGAAGTCTCAATTTCACACTCTGATTTTAAAAATTAGCCTCAATTCAAATACTATACTTACAAGACTGCATTCGGCTTTGCCCCTCGCTGATGCAGACTGTTACCACATCTCAAGCTCCTCTGGTTTTGAACCACATAGCTGACTTCAGTAGTTTTCTGTTGCCCAAGTTATGCGTGGTGTCAGTGTTATCCTAGAGCACAGGACAGCTGCAAGTAAACATAGACTGCCCAAAGGAGCTCTGAACATAAGCTGACCGCATGAGTTTGTGTCCATGGTTTTAAATTCAAATTAGTTTGCCTAGCGTGATCTGAGGTCTAAAATTTGCGAATAAAATGTACAGTCTGCTACCCCTGACAAGCACTTCAACCAGCGTTGTGCAGAGGGACCTCCCTTTCCTTTTATAGCCTGTAAAGTGGAAGCACATCATCCATTACAGCACTGAACACTTTGTTGCACTGTAAATTATATCAACACAATGAAGAGAGTGAGTAGGTCAGAGTGAAGAATTTAAAAACGTGACCAGCCACATACAGTTTATGTGTCTATTTATTTAATTGAAAACAGAAATAAGGAATTTTCATTTTTTCATAACACATCGGGTATGACAGTTGCAGGCTCCAAAGGTTCAGTGTACATTTTTTTGACTGCAGTTGGTTCAAAAGCATATGGTAAAATCTCTCGAGCAGGTACTACTGAGCCATCATACTCTGCAGAAGGTCTTCATTTGCCATTCTGCAATACTTAAAACTAAGCAGACAGTACAAGCTATCCAGCAGCACTAACGATGTGAAGTGTTCAGTGCTCCAAGGTGCGATCTGTGACATGCTGCAATTTTACAGGCTAAAAAAAGAGACCTCTTTGTTTTCATATTTTTCATGTAGAGAAAACAAAATCCACGTCGGTCTTGAGGATTGACTGGCACTTCTTCTGGGTGGTATCTTGTGCTTCATTCATTGACATCAGTCCATGAATGACATCAATGATTAACAGTACTCGGCTGATACGGAGAAAGTAAACGGAAGAGATTCAGCTGAACAGCATTCATACAAAACCCTTATATTATACCGTTTTTTTTAAAAAAGAAAGGAGACAGCAAAGAGTGACCAAATTAGTAGTTTAATAGTACAAGTAGGCAGAAAACAGCAAGATCGATAAGCAATCAAACTATATCACCATTGATCTTTAAACACTCATAATGTCTTTGAAATTCTAAATAAACCTCAATTAAGCAAGCATACTATTTAATTTTTTTGAACTGGCGATCATAAATATATGAATCTGATTGGATGAGAGCTCTTTGAAGCTGTCATGATATCTAGCTACATCATCACGGCTTCAAAAAGCTTCCGGCCACCAGCCTTGTCACTGCCACGACTTCTTCCTCTTGCCAACTGCAGCAGGCCCCGATATCTCACTTAATGTTCCCATTGGGCGGCTCTTCAAACTGAAAAAAAAATGGAAAAGATCCCCTACTGGCCACACCATGAGCGTCTGCGTCTTTTTTTTTTTTCAGCTGGCAGCTTCCTATTGAAACAGCCTCTCCCACCAATGACAAACCTCCTACTGCAGCGTCTCCACATCTCTCACTGCACAGCACACAACACCACAAGAAAGCCTGCGCACATCAACAAGATGACCGCTATGAAAATAAAACAATTAAACTACCAAATAAACACAGTTCCGACAATGTGTTGAACAAATAATGTGCCACCAACCACAGCATACAGTACAGTACCTGCTCTCCACAGAAAACAAACCAAAACGGCTGTCAACTACTCGGGATACTTACCAACTATCGCAGATGAAACTCAAATTTCCACCTACATTCCTCATATTCAAATCATGCTTCTCAGTACACGGGCATAATGGCAGCTAAATGGATCTTGTTAAACTCACAAAAAGCTTACTTTAAAACCAGGAGTAGTACTGGCACAGTGCAACAGAGTTCCACAAGCTTCAACAGCACCACCTGCTGTCCACAGCCCGCCAGGAACTTTTTTCTGAAAAGGTACTCCTCCAACAACCTCATAAATTGCATTTTTCTAAGGTTTAAAAACTTTTTTTTTCTTCTGAAA
Source organism: Neoceratodus forsteri (assembly GCA_016271365.2). Taxonomy (NCBI): domain Eukaryota; kingdom Metazoa; phylum Chordata; order Ceratodontiformes; family Ceratodontidae; genus Neoceratodus; species Neoceratodus forsteri. The sequence goes on from CM057450.1 coordinate 1,374,425,813, forward strand.
CATTTAAACCAGTTCATAATAGCAATAATGCACTCCAGGTTGTGGTATATCGTGTGATATTGTCACTTCTCGGGTTGTTGGACGCACTCAGCCTGTGGCCTGATGCCCAACCACCCAAGGCATGATGATATCCCATGATATACCACACCCTGGAGTGCATTATTGCTTAATTTTATTATGTCTATAGTGACGAAATCGTACAAAAAACAGAGTCGGTGTCAAAGCTACTGTACGTAGTGCTGCTACTTAATGGCGATACTTCACCTGTCATATTGACACCATTCACTGTTGTCAGTGACTGTGAACATGCATGGCACAACAACATAAACAGAACTGCATTATTGGAAAACAGTAGTGCGCTATTGTTACCATTTTGACTCTCATAACGACAATAATGCACTCTGCAAATGGAAATTTTGACAAGGGTCTTTGCTGGTTGGGGGGAGGAGGTTGAGTCAAACCTGAAAAGAAAAATAAAACAAAATAAACATTAAATTAGAAAGAAAGTTTTTCAAGAACAAGTCATAATATAATGTATTGCCATGCAAATATTTATAAAGTGTATGTAGCACTGCTGCTTTAAGGTCACTACTGATTATTTTCTGCACTTAACTAACATGGGTGTTAGCAGCATTTTTAACAAATACAGAAGCATAAGTTGAATAAACGAACTTGACATGATCTGACCAAAAATAATCATATTTATCTTTACTTAAGGCCAATGACATTAAAGTACTTCACTCCTGGCTTTGCTATTCATGAAGATATCATAATATCATCTGCCTCTCATGAAGATAAATATTATGGGCAGGATTTTCAAATGTACTTGATCACCACAAGCCCTGGTGCACTGATGATATGGCACATGGGACTTGCATTGATCAAATGGAATTTTCTATCCTGTGCAGTAGTTGCTGCAAGGTAGATCAACTTTCTGTTGGCACCAGCCTTATGGCAAACCTCCTACTGAAAATATTATATTCATTCTTAATTTAGTTCTTAATTCTATCAATTGATCAGCTTGAATGTAAATGTGAATATTTCATTTATTTGCATTCCTCTTTAATGAAGCTGGAGTCACTTGAATATCTCCTTCTGTATGAGCCCATATTGGGGATGTGCAGGAAATCAAAGACCACATGTACATGGAAATGTAAACTATGAAATTGCATAAAAAATAAAACAAAAATATATCTTCTAATACACGAAACATTGCTGAACTTGGAATTTTTACAGGGTTCATGCTTTGCAAAGACATAAAAAATCAAATGAGAAAGATGATTTGGTAGTGAGTGTGTGTGTGGGGGGCACAGCTCTCTGCAACAAAAATGAGCATCACTTTTTTCATTTTAATTCAAAATCACACATACTGATGTGAGCGAAAACCTATGGGATGAAAATGAAGTGGTTTCACTACTTTTTATTTTTTTACCTCTAACAGTACACTGTTAAACAAAACTCTTATTATATTCTAGGTCCCATCAAATGGCACTGTGGAGATGACATAACCACACCAAGTGCCTCTAGAAAAACATGGCTGACCAAATTAATACAATTTAAATGCCACTTATGTTGTCACAAGTATACAGTAACACTGTGTACAAAAAGCTGAGATTTTTTCGCGATTGAAGTTTAGCCTGCAACTGCACAGAATGCACGAATTAAGATGCAATATTTTGGATCCAGATCCGTTCACTCGCTCTTGAGATTACTTAGAATGTTGGGTATCATTACTGCACTAGCAGTCACAGGTATGATTACAACTGAAATATGTAGAATAAATGTGAAAGATTAAATGCAAAAATGTGTGTGTCTATTAATCAAGATTTAAACCAACCATAAAAAATGATAATCTGGCATTCCTGTCCCCTTTAAGTTTTAAATGTCTCAGAAACGGTTTGGTCATTTTACTCAAAATTTGGAGGGTGCTCTTGCAATGTTCTATAGATGTGAATTATTGTGCTTACATGTTGGATAAAAAAAAGTTTGCGGAGATATTGCGTGACACAATTTATGTGTTGCGGACAGTGTTTTGCATTGTGCTGGTGCCTTGAAACTGATAGTATACCTAGCCTTAGGATCATGGATGTAGTTTTCAGTTGTTGTTCCTTTAAAATGTTAACAGGTGTGAAATTCTGCATCTCTGATGAATAAAAATGTCAATCTTTTACATGTTATATCTCTGACACGGTTTGGTGTTTTACATTGAAGTTTGGAGGGTGTTGATGATACTCACTTGTTTACAAGTTGGTGGGAGTGCAGTGTCAAAAGGGCCCATGCTCCCACCAACTTCCACAAGTTGGTGGGAGCGCAGTGCCTGAAGGGCCCATGCTCCCATCAACTTTCGCAAGTTCTTACTTTTGTATTCTTTCTCAAATAGTAAGGACATTCTATGCAAAAAAACTGCGTTAATGTATCATTTAGGGTTAAACCAAAAAAAGTCAAGAAATGAAAAACCTTTAGGGTTGCCCCTCCCCCAGACCTGTCAGTCATCCCAAGATTGACAGATGACGGGTGTGTCATTGGGGTTGTGAGGCCTACATGTCACCCCATTCATTTTTGCTGTCCCTTGCCAATATCATTACACATGGAATGGGGTGACATAGAGGCCTCACAACCCCAATAACACACCCCATCATCTGTTAATCTTGGGATGATTGGTGGGTCTGGGGGTAGGGGCGACCCTAAACCTTTTTCATTTCCTGACTTTTTGTGGTTTAACCCTAAATTATGCATTAATGCAGTTTTTGCATAGAATATATATATATATATATATATATATATATATATATATATATATTATTAAGGTGCAAAATTTTAGGTCTAACATGTAAATGGCTCTCATCTCAACTATGGTAGCACTACCATGCTACCATAATATATATGTATATATATATATATATATATATATATATATATATATATATATAAAATACAAAACAATTCATTAATGCATCGGTTAGGGTTGAAGTAACAAAAGTAAGGAACTGCGGTGTTAGGGTTTCCAACCCTAACATCTCTCCCACTGACACCCAACCTGACCACCCCACCACACCCCCAACCTCCACAGACCATCAGGCATTGGGATGTGCCTTAGGGTCCTTGACCCTAACTCTCACCCCATTCCAACTGTAAGGAAACTGAGATGGTACAGTATAGGAGAATGGGGTGAGAGTTAGGGACAATGACCACCAAGGCTCACCCCGATGCCTGTCGGTATGTGGAGGTTGTGGATGGGATGGGGTGGTCAGGTTTGGTGTTGGTGTCGGTTGGGGGAGGTATTAGGGTTGGAAACCCTAACACCTCATTTCCTTACTTTTGTTACTTCAACCCTAACTGATGTATTAACAGAGTGTTTTGCAATGAACATATATATGTATATATTATAGTGGCATGGTAGTGCCACTGTAGTTAGGGTTGAGTACCACATTTAAGGTTAAAGTTTGAAATTTTGCAGCTTAAAAACTTTGCCACTGTATGGTGGATATGCCTGAAATTTGGCAGGCTTGGAGCAGTATCATAGATCTCCAGATTTTCCAAGTTTCCTAATGGTCAGATATACAGTTTTAGAGTTATAAAGCAACATTCCATAGAGCATTTATGCTTTTTTGTGCATTATTTGCTTGCACCTACAGTTTGCATGGTTTGTGTAACCAGTCCAAAAATTTCAGGGCACATGCTGCTGGTGTTCCCGATGTGTCTTTCAAAGATTTCGTGAAAAAATATTGAACGGTTCAAAAGTTATTCAAAAAAACAATTTTCCTATTATTGTCAATGGGAAAAGTTAACAAAAAGTTTGACAGTGTCATAAATGCAGATTTTAGTGTCGCAAGTGGCCCCAGTAGTGTCATGAGTCAGCCATTTTTTTTTTCAGTTACTGATCACAGGAATGCTTATCATTTAAAATTAGGACCCTCTAGGGACACAGTTCTTTTTGTGTTTACCTAGTCGAGCCCTGAGGATGCTGGACATGTCTTTTTTGGGGGTTAAACACCCCAGAAATAAGTTTTTGAAATTTTGGGGAAAAGTGTTGCAAAATAGTGTCGCACCCTGCAACACTTTCGTGATTTTTTTTTTTTTTGCAAAAGTGTTGTGATTTGCGACACTACTTTGTGGCACTATGTCCACAATAACAGAAATTCCTTGTCATCCTGCTGCAAAACACTGGTTTGCTCTATTGGACTGAAATATGAAGGGAAGAAAGCCAACATCCCACAGATGTGCCTTTTGGTGGTTTGGTGACAAAATATTGCATGGATGCATAGTTACGGTACTCCAAAGATGACACTATTTCCCCATAGACTAACATTGCAACATTTAGGTCTCACAACCCCAATGACACACCCCATCATCTGTCAATCTTGGGGTGATTGGTGGATCCACAAGGGGGGAGGGGCAACCCTTAAGATTCTTCATTTCCTTACTTTTTGTGTTTTAACCCTAAATGATGCATTAATGCAGTTGTTTGCATAGAATTTCCTTACTTTTTGAGAAAGAGTAGAAAACTAAGAACTAGTGGAAGTTGGTGGGAGAGTGGGCCCTTTGGGCTCTGTGCTCCCACCAACTTGTAAACCTGTCTCTAAAATCAATACCCTCCATTTTTCCTTGTAAAAGACCAAACCGTGTCCGAGATATAACATGTTAAAGTTTGAGATTTACAATTATCGGAGTTGCAGAATCCCACACCTGTTGATATTTTACAGACACAATGACTGAAAAGTACATCCATAACACTAAGGCTAGGTACCCTATCAATTTAAAGGCACCAGCACAATGCAAAACACTGTCCTCAAAACATAAATTGCATCATTCAATATCTCCACAAAAAATATTTTCTTTGACACGTTAACACCGTAATTCACATGTACAGGACATGCCATCAACACCCTCCAAATTTCAAGTAAATAGACCAAACCATTTCTGAGATATTTAAACTTAAAGATTGAGAAAATTGAACTTTCTATTCCATTATAAAATCTGGCCATCTTGTCCCTCCCTCATGATCAAAGATGGCGATCAAAGAGTCTCGAGATCAAAGAATTTGCAGGCTCATGATCAAAGCATAAAAAATGGTGAAAGTCGAGTTTTTGGCAGAATTACATGAAACAACTTCCATGACTCGATAGAACGAAGTCCCCTGAGCAACCCCCCCCATTTGTGTTCATAGACCACCCCTGAGCTGAGAAAATTGTATTTTTACCTCGCAATGCAAAATCGCAATCAGAGAATCTCGCCATCAAAGAATTTGCTGGCTCGTGAACGAAGATCGTTAGTGAATCACGATCAGAGAATTGAAAATGTTATGACTCTATTTTTTGACCATTTTAGGTGAAATCAAAGGCATGGGGTCGATAGATTGAAGCCCCCTGAGTAAAGCCCATGCAGGTTTTACCTCAGGAGTGACCCCTGAGCTGAGATATTTTATTTTTTTTGTGACGGAATTTAAAAAACAAGATGGCAGACCTCACGATTAAAGAATTCTCGGGGACAAAGATTCTTTAACACCGAGGCTGCAAATTCTTTAACCGCCAGGTGGGTCGAGATGAATCAAACCCCATTCTTTGTTCGCTAAACAACCATATAAATTTTACCATTGACTTATAATAGGAACTTAAAAGTTCTGTAACATAGAAATATAGAAACATAGAATTTGACAGCAGATAAGGACCACTTGGCCCATCTAGTCTGCTCATTTGCCTACTTGATGGATAAGCTGCAGATTCTAGTTAATTAACAGCTTACTTCCTCCTACCCTCCACTAGAATTGTCTTATGTCTGTCCCATGCATTCTTGAATTCTCCCACTGTTCCTGACACCACAACCTCCACAGGAAGGCTGTTCCATGCATCCACAACCCTTTCTGTGAAAAAATACTTTCTAACATTACCTCTGAGCCATCCCCCTCTCTCTTCAAATTGTGCCCCCTTGTTCTTGCACATCTCTTTTTCTTAAAGATGGTACCCTCTTGTACCTTGTTAGTTCCCTTGAGATATTTGAACTTTTCTATCATGTCCCCCCTCTCCCTCCTTTCCTCAAGAGTATACATATTTGTCTCTTTTCGTATGTCTTCTGGTGCAGACCCTGTACCATTTTGTTTGCCCTCCTCTGGACAGCATCCACGCTGTCTGTCTTTGCAGAGATGGGGTCTCCAGAACTGCACACAGTACGCCAGATGGGGTCTCACCAACTGTGTGTACAGAGGGATAACAACTTGTTGTTTTCTACTGTTGATGCCGCTCCCTATGCATCCCAGTTTCCTCCAGCCCTCCTTACTGATTTCTCACATTGCTTGCCCACCTTTAGGTCATCTGATAAAATTACTCCTAGGTCTCTTTCAATTTTTGTTGTTATTATATCACCCCCATTGTGTACTCTTCCACTTGGTTTTTGTTTGCCAGGTGCATGACCTTGCACTTCTTTGCATTAAATCTGAGCTGCTATATATTTGACCATTTCTCCAACCATGCCAAGTCACTTTTCATCCTTTCCACCCCACCTTGTGTATCAACCCTGTTGCAGATCTTTGTGTCATCTGCAAAGAGACATACTTTTCTTTCCAGGTGCTCTCACTGTCACTTATAAAGACATTAAAGAGGACTGGTCCCAGTACCGAACCCTCAGGTACCCTGCTAGTTACCATCCTTTCTTCATTGTGGACGCTGTTTACTGTTACCTTTTGCATCAGGTTGTCCAGCCAGTTTTTTATCCAGGCTATCACCTTGGGACCAACTCCAAGGCTGGATAACTTGTATATTATCCTTTTGTGTGAGACTGTGTCGAATGCCTTGCTAAAATCTAGGTAGGCCATATTCACAGCCCATCCCTGGTTTACTACTTTGGTCACCCAGTCAAAGAAATCTATTAGATTCATCAGACATGACCTTCCTGCTGTGAAACCATGCTGCCTTTGGTCCTGTGCACCACTGGCCTCTAAATACTCAACAATTATTTCCTTCAGAAGTGATTCCATCATTTTCCCTAACACTGAGGTCAAACTAACTGGTCTGTAGTTTCTTGCCTCTGCCCTGCTCCAAGTTTTGTGAAGTGGAATCACATCCACCCTCCTCCAGTCCTCAGGTACCACCCCATCCTCCCATGATTTGTTAAAGAGAGTAGTCAGTGGTATTACTAGTTCTACCCCTGGTTCTTATAGAATCCTGGGGTAAATCTCATCAGGCCCCATTGCTTTGTCCACCCTGTTTCAAGAGTTCTTTCAAAACCCTTTCTTCTGTGAATGGACTAGTATTGACCACTCTATCCAGAGTGTTTCTCTTGTTTGATTTAGGTACCTCCCCCTCCTTTTCCGTTGTGAATACTGAGCAGAAATATTTATTCAGTATCCCTGCTTTTTCACTGTCACCCTCTGCCCACATACCCTCTCCTCCCCTTTATTAAGTCTGTGTATCCCTCCCTTGGTCTTTCTTCATTCCCTAATGTACCTATAAAAGGTTTGATCCCCCTTCTTAACAGAGTTGGCTATTTTTTCCTCAGTTTCTGCCTTTGCTATTCTGACTGCCTTTCCTGCCTCTCACTGCTTTAATGGATAAAGTTCTCTGTCCTGCTCCTTCTGTGTTTCTTCATATTTCCTGAATGCTATCCTTTTCTCCTTAACCTTCCATTCTGCCTCTTTTGAAAACTGTAGGTTTTTTTCCCTTCATTTTGTTTTGTTGATTTGCTTCACACAAAGGCTTGTTGCCACTGTGATGGCTGTTTTGATTATTCCCCATTGTTCCTCCACCCCTCCTTCTTGCCCATTTGCTAGTGCTTTTCTGAGGCACTCTCTCATTTTCCCAAAGTCAGCCCTCCTAAAGTCCAGTACTCTTGTTTTGGTATGGCTTGACTCTAGGGCTGTGTTTACTGTGAACCACACTGTTTGGTGGTCACTTGTTCCCAGATGGCTACCTGCTTCTAAATCTGAGATCTTTTTTCCACCCCCATTTGAGAGTACCAGGTCTAAGACTGCTCCCTCCCAAGTGGGTTCCAACACTAGTTTTCTGAGGCATGCCCCCTGTAGGGCATCAATAACGACCCTGCTCTTGAATGTGCCTGCAGTATAGGTGCTCCAGTTAACATCTGGCATATTCAGGTCCCCATCAACAATATCTCCCCTTTTTTCTGCCATTTTAAGGATGCATTCTATCATTTCCTTGTCCATTCCTTCTCCCTGAGATGGGGTCTGTACACAACCCCCATGAGGATTGTGGTGCCATTTCCTTTCTCCAGGGTGACCCATAGTGACTCATCAACTTCCTGTTTACTCTTTAGTTCTGTTGCTTTAATCCCTTCCCTTATATAGAAAGCTACTCCTCCTCCTCTTTTACCCACCCTGTCCCTCCTATAGATTGTGTATCCTGGTATGTTGACATCCCAGTCATAGTTCTCTGTGTACCATGTTTCAGTGACTGTCACAATAACCAGGCATCCCTGTTCCATTAAGGCCACTAGTTCAGGGAGCTTGTTACACAGACTACAGGCACTGGTACTCATCACCCTCCATCTTTTGATGGACTTACCCCTTTTAGCCCCATCCCCGTCCTTACTGCCTTTTTCTGCATTTACCCTTGTCATGCTCTCTACTGACTTCTCTACCTTGGTGTTTACCTCTCTAACTACTGTGTTTTGTGGGAGAAGGCTGGGATTTACCTGCTTCTTTTCAGTGCCTCCCCCTAGGCTAGTTTAAATGCTTGCCAATGAAGCATTTAAACCTATCATCTAGGATCCTAGTTCCCCCCAGACAGATGCAGACCATTGCCCCAGTATAGGCCCGCATTCCTCCAGCTGGCTCCCCATTCCACAATGAAGCCAAAACCCTGAGCTCCACACCAGTTTTTCAACCATTCATTGAATCCCATGGTTCAGAGTAACCTATCAGCATCCTTGCCATAGACAGGCAGCACCTCCGAGAAGGTTACTCTACATGCCACTTATCTAAGGCCCCTCCCCAACTTTACAAACTCCTCTTGCACTGCACTGATCCCATACTCAGCCAGGTCATTTGTCCCTAGGCGGACAATGACATCCAACTCCCTCCCTCTTGCAGCTGCTCCTGAGATCCTGAAGATTTGCTTCCTGTCCCTCCAAGCTGTGGTGCCAGGCAAGCACCTTACCTCCTTTTCCCCTTCCTCCCCAACTTCTACCCCCCAGTGACTGAGTCCCCCACCAGGAATTGTTTTCTTCCCCTGTAGGGTCTCATGCCACCCTCCAGTGGGTCTCCTGTGTGGAGGTTTCCAGCATCCCCCTTGGTCTCCACTGCAGGTGCCTCCATAGAGGAACCACTCTTTGCCAGAACAGCATATGAACTGTGGAGAGGTACAACTGGAGGAATGCACCTCTACTCCACCACCCTTTCCCTCCCTGAGCCAACCTTGGTCCAACCACTCCTCTTTCTTGGCAACCCCTGAGGTACAGCAGTGGCCCTGGTGGTCCCTTGGTGGGGGAAGAGGTTACATGATTCCTGGCCAGGTCAGCCAGGAGACTGGTGACCTCCTCCCTCAGACCACAGAGGTGCCTGAAAATAGGGCAGCATCACAACCTCAAGAATGTCTCCCAGAACACTGCCACCCCACAGCCATTGCACTGCACCACTCCCATCTTGAATTATTTTTTGTCCCCTCTCCCGTTGATTTGTATGCTTACTGTCTCCTTCATCTATGGATTTTTACACCTACTTCCCTACTGCCTATGTGCACTTACATCTCTTGCCCTTCCTGTTCTGGGACAGGAACTTCCTGTAGTCTTCAGTAGTCTCCTCTTTCCTTGCTTGGATTCAGACCTCCAGCAGCCAGGGGGTGAGAAAGAGCTATTTTTAGTTTCCATCAAGGTTAATGAAACTAATGTGTCTCAGTGATCCTTCCCTTCCTACTGCCAAACAGGAAGTTCCTGTTGTCAGTCAAATCCAGTGGCTATAAAAGTAGAACTGGCTTAGGGTGGGAGAGTAGAGGGGTGGGAAGGAGGGAAATTAGTTAGAAATGCTGTAGTTTTAAAAAGCCGTTACTTGCTCTGAAAGCAAGTCTCTTCTGTCGAAAACTCACAGCAAGAAGCTATAATTGGAGACAGCTGCTTTTGTACTCCTAAGCCACAACCCCAATCAGCTTCTTCCCTCTGCTCCTGCCTCAGTGAATTAAGTTAATATATCCCCCTTTCCTCAAACAGAGAAACACACAGTGACTTCCTTCTTGTCTTTTTATTTAAATGAGACCCCCTACTTCTAATAAAGCATATGTTTGCTTAATCCCAACTGGCACTGACTACTGCTGAGACAGAAGTGATTTATCAGTTAGAAATGCTGTAGTTTTAATCAGATGTTACTACCTCTGAAAGCAAGTCTCCTCTGCCAAAAACTCACAGGAGGAAGCTGTAATTGGAGACAGTTGCTTTTGTACTCATAAACTCTTTAGCCACACCCCCAATTAGCTTCTTCCCTCTGCTCCTGCCTCAGTGAATTAAGTTGATACAGCCCCCTTCCTCAAACTTAGAAACACACAGTGACTACCTTCTTTTTTTTACTTAAATGAGACCACTTGCTTCTAATAAAGTATATGTTTGCTTAATCCCAACAGGCACTGACTCCTGCTGAGACAGAAGTGATTTATCAGTTAGAAATGCTGTAGTTTCAATCAGCTGTTACTTGCTCTGAAAGCAAGTCTCCTCTGCCAAAAACTCACAGCAGGAAGCTTTAATTGGAGACAGCTGCTTTTGTACTCCTAAACTCCTAAGTCACACCCCCAATTAGCTTCTTCCCATTTCTCCTGCTTCAGTGAATTAAGTTGATACAGCCCCTTTCCTCAAACAGAAAAACACACTATGACATCCTTCTTTTTTTTTACTTAAATGAGACCCCCTGCTTCTAATAAAGTATCTGTTTGCTTAATCCCAACAGACACTGACTCCTGCTGAGACAGAAGTGATTTATCAGTTAGAAATTCTGTAGTTTTAACAGCTGTTACTTGCTCTGAAAGCAAGTCACCTCTGTCAAAAACTCACAGCAGCTTAAAATTGCATTAATATTTTTTCACCAAATGAAAAGCTTCATGTTTGGCCACAGAAGCTCTTTCAGATGAGCCATCTCACAGACTAGGATGCCACATGAAAGCCGCACAGGCCCATGAGCAAAACCCTTAAAACTGCCTTCAAAACTGGCAAAAAGTGCATTTGTCAGAATTTTGGCACGCAAAGACCGTCAGTCCAACCAAAATGATTTTTGGAAAATCAAGAGATCTACCATGCCCCGCCATGCATACCAAGTTTCAGGCAAATCTCATGAGTGAGTACAAAGTTATTAACATGCAAAATGTTGACTTTAACATACAGTAGATGTGCTTTCATAACCCTAAATATAGTGGTGTGACCGTGTTACATATATATATATATAGCAAAACAATTGTGTTAATGCATCAGTTAGGGTTAAAATGACAAAAGTGGGAAAACAAGATGTTAGGGTTGAGCCCCTAACCTCCACCACCACCCCACCACCCCATCCTCCACAGACCAACAGACTCAGGAGTGTGCCATGGGGTCATCAGGCCCAACTCTTACTCCATTACATGTGTAAACAGGTTGACATGCTATAGTAAAGGAGAATGGGGTGAGAGTTAGGCCTCATTATCCCATGACAAAGCCCAGCATCTGTCAGTCTGTGAAGGTTGGAGGGTGGGTGGTGGAAGAGGCAAGCTGCTCAATCCTAACTTCTAATCTCTCCATGTTTGACACTTTAACCCTAACTGATGCATTACCGAAGTTTTTTGCAATGAATTTCCTTACTTTTTGAAAAAGTGTAATATAAGTTGTAAATGGGCCCCATGCTCCCACCAAACTGCCCATTTTTACATAATGATATGTGTCTGTGGGAGTGTGAGCCCTCCAGTCCCTGCACTCCCACTTACACATAAAAACAGAGCCATACAGCAGCCTATAGGCCTGAAAAGGAACCTTTGTAACAGTTATCTGCCAATAGCTCAATAATCATACAACCTAGGAAAACAATTCTACTGCAGCAGTAATCTGTGATTTCCAAACTTGTTTTTGCAAGTTAGATTACCTGAAGATGATCTAAGCTGTGAGTAGTGAAAAATCCATATCTTGCTTCGTTTTCGAGATACATATGCCGAAAATCGCTTTGGGCACCGCAATGTTATCCTATGGGAAAAATCTCTTTTTCATGATGGCAAATCTATGGAATCGATTAACTTCTCAACACCAAAATAGCAGAGTTCACACTTGTAGGCATCCCCTTTATACCCTGAACATTTCAAGTCAAAAGATCAAACCATTAATTTACAATCCAGTGGGGAAGTTTTTAAAAGTTTAAAAATTCCTAGTTTGTGAGGTAGCAAAATCCCCGACCACAAGGTCAGTCCCCATTCATGAACTGTCAAAATCGCCATCCACAAGAAATCCTTGACAGTCAGATTTTGGCCATCTGGTGCCTAACTCACTATCAAGGATTTTGCTTCCTCACGAATGGGGATTGGCTTGCGGGCAGGGATTTTGTAAACTCACAAAAGGGGATTTTGTCAGCTCACAAAAGGGGATTCAAAAACTCAATCCTCTTTCACAAGCTGACAAGATTTCCATCCACAAGCTGATACCCTTTTGTGGGGCAGCAAAATCCTTTACCGTGAGTCAATCCTCATCCACAAGAAGGGTCATCTGGTCCCTAACCCACGGTCAAGGATTTTGCTACCTCGTGAAAGGGGATTGGGTCATGGAAGTGGATTTTGTCAGCTCTCAAAAGGAGATCGGAAGCAAGTCATGGATTAAGAATTTCAAAATTTGAAATGACCATTTTTTGACCAAATGAAGCAAATTAAAGATATAGGTTTCTAGAATGCATCACCCTGAACAAACCTCATGTCTTATTACAACAAAAAGTCACTCATGGAGGAAGTTACGGCATTTTGTTTGGGGGGGGAATGAAAACAAGATGGCAGCTCACAAAAGGGGAATTTTTCCTCACAGATGATGATTTTTTTAAAACTCCATTCATGAGCTGACAAGACTTGACCATGAGCCCAATCTCCTTTCACAAGAAATACATATAAATCTTGGAGTTAGCTGAGCATGCTCAGAACCCAAAAATTAAAAATGAAATCACTTTAGAATGGATTAATATTTTTTTCACTAAACCAAAGCTGGATTGTTCTTTTACCCACACTCTTTCTACCCTGACACTCTCAGACCAAAAGGCCAAATGGTGTGGCCACAGTGCGATGGGCCAAAAGTGGCAAAAAATGCATTTGTCAGTGCTTCACTGTGCAAAAACTGTATGCCCGACCAAAACAGAACTTGGTAAATCAAGAGATCTACCATACCACACTGAGCATTCCTAATTTCATGAAACTCTGTTGAACAGTTGCAAAGTTATTAAGGTGCAAAATTTGGGATTTAACATTAAACTGCCTACTCCATCTTAACTATAGTGGATCTATTGAGCCACTATAATATATATATATATATATATATATATATATATATATATATATATATATATATATATATATATATATATATATATTTATATTATACACACACAAAATTAAATTTCGCCTAATGGCAAATGGGACTTACATTGTAAATAGTAATGTGCTAAGGCTAAGCACATAACTAAAGTTCTAACATGCTTTACTTACAAATTTGGTGATAACACTATTCTACCAGCCCTTTGGGCAGGAGAAGCCACAGTAAATCTTATTCTTTTATATGGGGCAGAAGTGTGGGGAACTCAAACAACTTTAAACTTAGAAACTCCACTTTTATATTTTTATAAGTCTATTTTAGAAGTCCCTTCAACAACATCTTCAGCCTTAGCAAGATCAGAAATAGGGAGAATAAAAATAGCAATTCTAATAGAACTTAGAATTGCATCATATTGGTTGCATATAATAAATAACCCTTTCAGTACTCTTCCCAGGGAATGTCTAACAGAAAAAAGCAATTGGCTTACTAAGGGGATATGATCATGTTGGCTTAAGAAGCTTCTAGCCATTTTTAAGAAAACAAAAACACTTCAACTTTAGACTGATTTTAACAGGGATATAATTATTAGTGCTGTGTGGAATGTAGAATTCTGCCAGTGGAATTAGTGCAGAATGACCATTACACCCATGGAATTTCCACTGGAATTTAACTGGTTCTTCAGCAGAATTCCACCTACTGTTAACTGCAAAATAATATTCCATTGAAAAGCAATTTTTTGGCAGAAAATTATTCCACAACTATTTTCTACTGCAGAGTTCTACCATTCCATTTGTGGTGAAATTCAATGAAATTTTGGTGGAATTTTGAAAATTCTGCAGAATTTTGTTCTGCTGGAAATTAAAATTTCTGCACAGCACTAATAATTATATCTGCTCAGTACAAAGATATTATTAAAAAGCAATTGTTTTGCCTAGAACAAAGAGAAGATATTGAAGCAGTTGAACTCCAAAAATAAGCCACATGATACAGTGCCAACAAATTGGTGCATGGTACAGAAGATTATCTATTAATTCTATTCAACCCACAATTTAAGAAACTTGTCACATGGGCAATGTTTGGAATCTTTACATCCAAATATACTTACTGTAACAAAAACAGAAAAAAATGATATAATTCAACCTAATCAACATCCCTGTAAAAAAGGATTCCAAGAAACTGTAGTATTCAGTATTTTTCAATGTCCTCTTTATAACATTTTTATTTTATTTATTTAGCTTTTGTTGACATACCCAGGAATAAACTATTGAAAGAATTTTTCATGAAATATGTGGATTTTAATTATGACCCAGTCATCATTTTTTGCATCCCAAAATAGAAAAAGAAATAGAGATGACTGCAGAATTTGTATCTGCTCTTATTATAAGCAAGACAAAAACACATTTGTAACTGTGCATTTATTGCATAACTGCACTTTCTACATGAACATGTACACCTTCCATATATTAAAAGTATATTTAAATGTTTTTAATGCAACCAAAGCTATGTATATATGTATAGTTTCTATATTTTATGTGATTGTAATGTCCTTATTGTCTTTTTGGATGAACAATAAATTTCACTTTGACTTTGCAAAGAACAAAACCATTCAATACAAATTTATATCCAGGGCATACTTCACTAATAACAAACTATATAAGATGGGAGTGAGAAACTCCCCAGACTGCTGGCATAATTGTGGGAAAAGAGGTAACATGTACCATAAAATATGGGAATCCCCTTATGTAATTGAATGGTGGAAAAATACAAATTTTATCTGAAAAATGTTTTATATAAATGTACCAATAATTTTCCAAGTATTAACAGTAAATTATTTTTCCAGTCTGTTACTGTCTAAAGAACAAAAATGTATGTTTGCACTTGCAACTATGATTACACAACGTATGCA
Organism: Neoceratodus forsteri; assembly: GCA_016271365.2. NCBI lineage: Eukaryota > Metazoa > Chordata > Ceratodontiformes > Ceratodontidae > Neoceratodus > Neoceratodus forsteri. Next base: position 1,374,441,174 of record CM057450.1, read on the forward strand.
ATTAGAAAATTGGAATATTCCAAAGATGCCAATGTTTGACTATAACAATTGGTATAATAACTTAAGGAGAACTTTGAGTGTGGAAAAATATTTTATGAATTTTTAAAGAACCATATGACCAAATGCACTTTTTAGAGTTCAGGGTTTAGGGTTAGAGTTCAACTGCTGCTTTCACCACCATTGAAATTATATTTCAGTAATTGTAGTGAATTTTTTTTTGCTGCACATAAACTACTGGATAAAGTAAACAAAAGTGGTATGCACAAGACATACACAAAGCAGATTGCTATCTGACTTTGGGAAAGGAAGCAGTGGGTTGGGGTTGAAGGGCACTGCTTCCTTCCCCAAAGCTAGATAGCAACCTGCTTTGCATATGTTTTGTGCATACCACTTTTGTTTACTTTACCCAGTAGTTTGTTATGTCCAACAGTGTCAAAGGCCTTGCTGAAGTCCAGATAGACCATGTCAATGGCTCTGCCACTGTGCTCATCCCATGTCATCCCCTCACAGAAGGTGATCAAGTTATTTTTTTTTTCATAATCTGCCCCTCATAAAGCAATCCTGAGAGGGGCCAAAAACCTTGTCCTCAATCAGATGCTTCATTATTCCATCCTTCTGAATGCCTTCCAGGACCTTGCCCAGCACTGATGTGAAGCAGTGTGGCTATTAATTGCCTGGGTCTGTCCATGCCCTCTTCTTGAAAATAGGGACCACACTAACTACTATAAGTTACTAGAGCCTCCTTGAATCAAACCTGAGAGGTTCTCTCTGCCCAAATGTTGTGAGAGTTGACTCTTATACCATAAGACATCCCTCAGAGGCCTTATTAACTTATTATAAATCACCAGAGTTTATCTTAACTGATTTGTAATAGATTTAGAGCATTTCTTTTAATTAACTTTTGCCATCATCCCCACCTCCCGGCACTAAAGTGGAGCACTCTCCCCTAACACACTGAACAAGAGTGCACTGTACACAGAACAAGATGTACAGTGATTCTGTGTGCTGATTGGCAGAAATTAGTAATTTATAATTTCTACTTCTCTGACACCACACCTGTCTGGACAGACTCCTAAAAGATTAATGCAAGTGACCTAGCCAATTCTTCCTTTAACTTCACTGCAATACTGGAGTGCAGCCCATCTACTACTTGGGATTTATCTTGCTTGTTCTCTGCCAGATAGTCAGCTACCAGAGCAGGCAGGATATCCTGACTGCATAGTGGCTACGCTTGATTCCATGGGCTCTAACAATGAGTCGCCTCCCCCCAGCAACTCTATGGTGAACACAAAAGAGAAGTAATCATAAAACATCTGAACCATTACAAACTGATTGTCTCCCAAGGCTACTTCCCCATTCTTGTTTTCAAAGATCTAATCCTGCCTTTCACATTCCTTCTTCTAGTTATGTTCTGGAAAAAGGCTTTGGTGTTGTTTGCAACTCCTGTAGCTAGCCTGGCTTCTGACCTTTTCTTGCATTTTTTATTCCAGTTTTTCAGTGCCTCCATGTTGTTCTGTGCTTTCCTCTGGACTGAAAGTAATCCTTTTTGTCTGAAATCAGTTGCCTTAGGTCCCATCTGATCCAGGGGTGTCATGTCTTGGATATGTGTTCTTCATTATTTACAGGAATGTAAACATCTGCTGCTGTTTTCATTACCTTCATCCATTAACACCACCTGTTCTCTGCATAAAGCTGAGTGACATGGGACACAGCCAGCTTCAGTTCAGCTTTAGGTTGGGGCCCAAAGATATGGCTCATCTTTGCCAATTTGGCTGAACCACTTCAGCTTCCAATGTAATTAATTATATATGGTAAAGCAGACTACAGATTGTGTAAGTGTGTGTGGGGGGGAGGGGCTTGCCATCAGCAATGAGTCTGAATTACATTATTAGCTCACTGCTCAATGACCATAATTTCAGGTCTCTGTTCCACCTTGACCAGCTCCATTCACATTAACCACTGCTAGCTAAACTTGCACGTGGTGGAACTAGCATGTTAAAATATTTTTGTGCTCTTTTCCTCCCCCCTGTATTCATTTCTCCTCCTAGTCTTCTCTTCTCTTCTCTTCTCTTCTCTTCTCTTCTCTTCTCTTCTCTTCTCTTCTCTTCTCTTCTCTTCACTTCATGCTTTCTACATGCATTGACAGCACACAAATTATAGATGATGGCATGATGCAGCAATCAACGGATGCTAACAGTAATAACTCACAGTAGTCATCAATAATTGGTTGATGCCCACATGACATGCACACCACATTCCTCATGGGCAGACAGACCATAGTACAGTTCCTACAGCTTATAGTATGCTAGTTTGTATAGGTGGTGTCTGCCCACTATAATTCTTGGCTGCTATAACCTAAAATAAAAAAGAGCAATTGTATTCAGTCTTCCTACACAGCACACCGTGTACTGTATATGGGGCTTGAGCAGTGTCATCTGAACTCAAGCAAATTAGCAAGTTGGGACTTTTTTCCTTTTTAACTTCTTTTTATCATTTAGCTGAAGTGGATAGCATTTCAAGGATGCTGAGTATGAGGGAACAAAGAATGGGAGCAGGAAGTGGGAGCTTGACCAACTGCAGTAAGTGAGTGAGCAATCAGTGGCTGGGAGCACCCATGGTCTATGTTTCTTTGGGTTTTCAATTCAATGTACTTAGCTGCTTGGAACAAAGGAAAACAAAAATGACATCATTTTGGAACCTTAACTTAGTGTCATTATCTTATGAGGAGTGCCTTAAGGCACTAAATATGTACTCACTGGTGACCAAAAGGGAGAGGGGGAGATATGACAGAGACCTTCAAGTTCCTTAGAGGAATTAATAGAGTGAACTCTGAGAAACTATATAGTCTCAATATCAATTCACAGTCTTGTGGACATGAATGGAAATTAACAGGAGGTAGGTTCAGGAGGCATGTGAGGAGAAGTGTTACTTTACAGAAAAGGTGGTGGAACCTTGGAACAGTCTGTCAGATAAGGTGGTGGGTGTGAATATAGTCAGGGGATTCAAGCAAGGCTAGAATATAATGAAGGGAATAGTGGTTACCAGGGGAAATAGGACCAAGGAGAAGAATAGAGAGAGGATGGGGAGGGTTAGTACCCTGGAGGAACAGTAGGTTCCAGGGATTATAAGGAATTTAGGCAGACTGGATGGACCTCTGGTCTTTTTTTTGTCATCATTGTCTGTGTTTCTGTATTTCTATGTTTAATTAGCACTTTGAGACTGTGGTTCAAATCTGACTGAAATACACACTATCCTTAAGACAGTATATACAGTAAGTTTTACCATAGTACCAATGAAAGTGTCAAACTCAAAACCTGATCTGCTTGTATTAGCCAACTACCCAGGTAACTGTGGGTGATGTATGTGGTGGGGACTGTACTATACGACTCACAAAGGGATAGGGAAGGGCAACATCATTAGACTGATGACAGATCACACACCATCCAATAAGTGATCTAGGACCTTGTGAGACACATAACAGTTTACTTTACTTTTTGCTCACTAGCTAGCAGACTCACATATAGAGGCAACAATAAAAAAGATGGATTTTTGTGCCCTGCTGTACCACCAGTAATCAGTAAAAAAAAATATTTGTTTCAAATAAATCCTTCTATATGCCCCTGTACCTTTTCTAGTCTGCTACATTCAATAGAAACATAGAAACATATACTTTGACGGCAGATAAGGACCACTTGGCTCACCTAGTCTGCCCATTTCCCTACCTAGAGGATAAGCTGCAGATCCTGTTTAACCAATCGCTTATTTATCCCTGCTCCTTTTCAGGGGAACACACAATGCAACATAAATATGGATGTCTGTGTTCCCTACTACACCACCAGCCTTCACTACAAAAACAAATGCCAACAAAGCCTTGTAAAAAGTCCCCCTGCACCTTATCCCAGTCTATAAACTCACACTGCTTGCTTTAGCTGCAGGGCACATAGTTGCCACTACAGGCTTTAACTACTTCTTCCTCTTCTATCCTCTATAGAAAAAATTCCCTTGCCAGCCTGCCTGAAACTACAGTTAAATAAAATGAAAATTAGCTGGCTAGAATGATAAAACACAGTTCTTTGATAATTGTAATAGTTTTCTGATCAATGTTTACTCTTTTCACCATAAAAGGAATTCACTTCCTGCAACAGGTCCTTCCATTGTATTAGAGAGCTGGAAATGGCACCACGACATGCACAGCACAAGGTGTTTTAAGTCTCCAGCATTGCTGTGTGGCTGCTGCAGGTTATGTCACTTGCCAACAACCTGGACATGCTTGGTATGGTCCCCCCTTAAAAAGTGCTGTGTTATGATGTTATAGTGCCAAACTGCCAAAAGAAAAATATGTTTCTTTTAGACCTGTTTTGGTGGTGTCCAAAACACAAGATTTTGTTGTGCTCAATAAATACAAATTCAACATTGGCTCACTCTTCAATCTGAATTACCAGTCACAAACAGCCACCATAAACCTAGGATGCCAAGGGCCAGATATTCAAAATGTTGCCCTATAGGCAAAGTGACTATGTTCAGATTGCCCTGGGTTTGCACCTCTGCACAGCATTCAAAGGGGACTGTATCATGTGCTAACATGATTAACACATACAGAAAAAATAATGTATGCAGTGGGTGGCGGGGGGGGGGGCAGGATTACCAGTGCAGTGTGATATTCAGTGCATTTGTGCTGCCAAAAGGGTTAGCACACATTACTATGCACAGCATAAATACCACCCAGAAGAAGCCTGACTTAATCAGGGCAACCCTAGTGTCTGGAGGAGCAACTGCAGCCAACAACCACTTTAGTGGCAAGGGAGCACACCTGCACCCTGGCACTCCCCACTCTTTGATCCCTAGCCCCGGGATAGAAAAATAGTTCTCTTGTGCCTAGTAGTACCCCCTTCAATTGCCAGCCCTGGTAATAATAAAGTTATCAGTGGTGTCCAGTGGTCCTCCCTGACCTCTGACCATCAGCCCTGGTGTTGCATAAAGTTACTATCAGTATTCATTGGGCCCCCCACCATCTGATTGCCTGCCCTGGTAATAATAAAGTTATCACTGGTGTCCAGTGGTCCTCCTCACCTTCCGATCACCTACCCCAGTATGAAATATAAGATCCATTGTGCCTATTAGTCCTCCCCACCCTCTGATTTCCAGACTAGTGATGGGGTGAAAAAATATTTCACCAGTGAAATGAGCGTGAAATTGGCAATTTTGCCATTGCCTTCGAAAAATTTGAAATTTTAACATTCCGCAAAAATTTGGCCACGGTGAAATTGATGATTTTTTTCACACCCAACTGCTTAGAAAGGACCCCCACACACACACTTTCCCTGATTTCCCCTTACAATAAAGTGTTTACTGTCCTGGTGGTCTAGTGGACCCCCCTTCCTATCCCTGATCACCCCTTCACATATGCTGTATCCTTCCCTTGTGGTCTAGCAGTCCCTCTCCTGTCCCCAGTGTCAGTTGCCTTGTCGGTAATAAAAAAAAAAGATAATTTTAGTAGTCCCTCCCCCAATGCCCTATACCCTCCTCTGAAAATCTATTTATATATTTATATTCCTGGTGGTCTAGTGGCCATCCCACCCCTCACCCTCTTAGGTAATGAATCAGTCACCCCCCAAACCCCCGTCCCTATTCCTGGTCTGCGAGACTGTGACTGGCACAGCCCTCCTCTCACCTCCACAGCTGGCCACAGACTGTGATATGAAAGAGCCCAATCTGTAGACAGCAGCTATGAATGAGCCACAGTCTGCAGACATGGCTCTTTCATATAGCAGTCTGCGGCCAGCCATGGAGGTGTGAGTAGGGCTGTGCCGGTCACAGTCTCTCAGACTGGGAATAGAGATGGGGGTGTAGGGTGGTGACTGAGTCATTACTTAAGAGGGTGGGGGTGTGGGAGGGCCACTAGACTACCAGAAATATAAATAGATAAATAGATTTTCAGAGGATGGGATTGGGCATTAAGGGAAGGACTACTACAAAGAAGTTTTTTGTTTTAATACCGACAAGGCAACTGACATTGGGGGGGAGGGACCACTAGACCACCAGGGAAGGATAGCACTTACTGTATGTGAAGGGGAGCTCAGGGATAGGGAGGGGGGGTTCATTAGACCACCAGGGCAGTAAACGTTTTATTGTATGGGGAAATCAGGCAAAGTGAGGGGAATCCACAAGACCACAGGGGATGTGGTATTTTCATAATTTCACCCGAAATGGCAGAATTTCTCTCATGAAGGGTAGAATTCTGCCATTTGCAGATGAAATGTCATCATTTTTGGTGGAATTTTCACATTTCACTCCTGCACAAAATTTCGAGAAATGCACAAATTTTGTGAAAATTTTCACTGGGCAAAATATGTAAATTTTTCCCATTTCTATGCCAGTCCCAATAATAATAAAGCTATCATTGGTGTCCAGTGGTTCCCCCACCCTCTGATCACTTGTCTCAGTATAAAATAGTGACCCCTGGCATCAAGTGGTACCTCCCACCCTCCAATACCCATCCCCATACATTACCACATTTTGCCTGGCACCTTGAAGCCCCCTGCACCACAGGGACTGACCAACCACCTTGCCAACCCCCCCTTACCTGAAGCACCGGTAGTATGAGAGGCCATATAGTAATCCATACAGTCTTCCTCTCACCACCTTAGTTGGCCACCATATGCAAGGACAAGGAGCATGCATCGTCTGTACTATAAAGGGAGTGCTTGCATTGTCTACTGTAGACAGTACACTTGCTCCCTTAACAGTACAGAGGATGCATGCTCCCTGTCATCGCATACAGTGGCTGGCTGAGGTGGTGAGATGAGAGCAGTGCTGGTCACTGTATAAGCTCCCATGGCATCAGTACTTCAATGGGTTAGTGTTTTCAGGGACAGAATACAGAAAAACACTGTTTTTAAGCATGAAAATTACAATTTCTGTGATGTGTCCTGCCACCAAAGAAAGTAGTTCCCATGCATAGGCTGCTCAAACATTTGGCATAGAGGCAGGACAAAGTATCTGTACAGCTTTCATATGAAGTAGTTACTACCTTTCAAGAATGGAAGCCAATACAAGTAGTGTGACCCCAATATATTTTAACTGACAGCAATTGTGCAGCATCTGTGAGTGCATTCTACTCTTCTGCCTCTCGCTCTCTGTATGTCTCGCTGCAGTGTGTCTATCTCCCTGCCCACATGGTTCACCAAGGGCTCGTTTCTGCTGCTGGGAACATATTCTGTGTGCCTGTCTCTATCTGTCTGTAAGCAAGTGGTTCACTCTCTATCTCTCTCTCTCACTCTCACAGTCTCCCATGTCTGTTGAATAGGTACAAACTGCTATGGTGATGGGACATCATGGGGGGGAAGGAGGACAGCCTCTGGGGGAGGGTTACTCTGTATCTGTGTGTCTCTCTCTTTCTCTCTCTCTCTCTCTCTCACTCTGTCTGTCTCTTTACCATGGTTCTCTGTCTCTTACAATTACCATGTTTTCCAGAACTCACACTAAATCATGCATTACCAGTAGCTGTTGCTCTGTGTGCCCCACTCACTCCTCGATCTCGGTCTCTCTCTCTCTCTCTCCCCTCTGGCTGACTCACTCTTGCTCCTCAGTCTCAGGTTCTCTATCTCTCTCTCTGTCTCTCTGTCTCTCTCTCTCTCTCTCTCTCTCTCTCTCTCCGCTCCCTGTTTCACTCCACTCTGGACATTATGCTGTTCTTCTTGGGGAAGAATGGGAATGAAATACAACATTCGGGCTACCACAAACACAGGACACCTTGTCAGAAGTCAGGAGTAAAGTTCATGCCAACCTCATATGCTGTACCGCCAACATGCTTTACATACTGAGTTTTCATACTGAGTTTTTTGAAATAGGAGTTAAAGAGCCTGAAAGACACACAAATTACTTCTATGTATTAATAATAACTAAGAATAGAACCTGTGAGGATAGTTTTATCCAGACATGCTTTATAGGTCTGTTTGGATATACTAATTATCACCTCCAAAGGCAAAGCATTCCATAACTTAACAACCCTTACTGAAAAAAAGAATTTCCTGGGAAGAAAATTAAATTTTTTTAATTGTAACTGTAGGGGATTTCCTCTTAAATTATGAGACGCATCCTTAAAGCGGAAACCCAAATTAACCTTAAGATAAGGATCATTTAAGATATCGTACATAAGAAGGAGATCACCCCAATGCATCTTAATGATAAAGGCATAAGGTGTAAAGAGGTCAATCTACTCTCGTTTTCAAATCTCTCACCATTTTAGTATACCTTCACTGTACTCTCTCTAGCACCATGATATCCTGTATCCAATATGGACACCATAGTTGAGACAAATAGTCCAAATGGGGAATAACGTATGCTCTAAATAATGGCTTCAGTACCCTCTTATCCCTTGAAACAATATTTCATTTTATTGACCAAATTATATGATTCAGATCTTTTTCAGAAGTAGTGCTTGTCATTAACCTATTATCCAAGGTGTAGATATATTTCTTATTATTCTTCCCAAAATGCATTACTTTACACTTTGAGAAATTAAGCTTCATCCCCCATGTAGCAATCCATTTGGTCACTAAATTCAGGTCTTTTTGAGTAGATGATATTTGTTCTGGATTTTCACTTGGTCAACATGTATTCATGGTTGTCAGACAAGATGTCAGTGTGAACAAGAGGTCAATTTATAGACCAGGTATTTGACATAATTTGGTACTGATTTAAGTCACCTGAGGGCACAGAAGAAATGTTGCACTCCCATTCGCTGTCTCAGGGGTTTGCATGGCTGTCTCAGCTTTCCTTTCCCTGAAGATAACTAGACCCACTGGCATATCTCCAGAGTCACTCAGCTGAACTGTGGATTAAATAGGGTATGTAATCCATGGGCAAGCACAATGACTGCACCAATAGGGTTGTGTGTTTTGCCAACTCATGTTATAAGTATGCATCATTTCTAGGATATAGCTACTGTACACTATAATGTATTGAAACCATGCCACATTGTCTTTAAAATGGAACTTGTAATGTAGTAAACAATCGGAATGTTAACCTAATTCAGTGATTCCATATAGAATAATGCTCAGGCATCTGTGTTTATGATTTTAGTTTACACACCTATGGTGTGTTATGACCTATAAACCTTGAGAGAGATGCCTAAGAGGTTTATGAGGCCATCACATGCTGCAGGTATGTAAAATTAAAAAACTCATAATCACACAGATTTCCTGAGTGTTATTTTTTTATAATTACTGGTACCCCCCCCCTTTAACACATGGACTAGACGGTTACCCATGAACAAGGTGACGAGAATTAAGTGCCTACAAAAATGATGATTCAATTACTGCGTCTGTGTTCAGGGCTACCTGGCAGGGGCAGTGACAGGATACAGGAGTGGATGAGGTAAGGCGATGGGAAGTATGTGCATATATGCTTTCATGCACATGCAAGGGTGGAGAGTTAGGGGATGGAAGGTATGTGGGAAGGGGTGTGGCAGGCAGCTGCCGAGCTGGTCTGATAGTGCTGTGGGGAGGGTGGTCAGGTGGGAGGGGCAGGGTGCAGGGTTGTGGTCCAACATGGCATGTTTTTATTTTTGCCAGCAGGCTGCTTTTTATTTTCAAAGTTTTTCACCCACCCAACATGCACCCCCCCGAACTTGAGAATCCATTAATAGGAGGGTGCAGGCACCCACATTAAATAACATTTCCTAGATATCAGGTGCCATCTGGCTCTGCGCCATGAGTATGCATCACTGAAATTAATTTTTGGTGATGTACACTTGCCCTAATGGCAATCGCTATTCCATGATTAACATTACGATAGGGAACTGGACTAGATCCTTGTTTCAAACACTGTAATAACCCATAGAACCAGTTATTATGGCATTCTCTAAACTTTTCTTTGAGCAGCAGTGTCCTAGAGTGTCAGTTATTTGTAGTATGCCACCTCATTGGCTGCTACCTTGTGGGTTGGCTGACTGAGCAGCTAAGTAAACATGGTGGGTCTATTTTCCTGTAACTGATGAACTGAACTAACCTGTTGACTTTCCTTGCCCGGTACCTAAATGTTTAATGTTTTGCATTATTTATCTGGCTGATCCTGCCTTGATAAGTTAAAAAAATCTATCTGGTTGATCCTGCCATTCATACCCCTCCAGCAGGGCGAGACAGCTGCTGCACTGGGAATGAACCATGGCTGACTTCTACAGTGCAATGTAAAAAAAAATCCACTAAAGAAGGGAGACAGGCAGTCTGTGTGTGTGTGTGTGTGTGTGTGTGTGTGTGTGTGTGTGTGTGTGTGTCCCAGATGCTGCTGTACCTGTGGCATTCCCTCCCTTGCACTAGTAATTATAAAAAATAATACCTGTGCAAGATGTGTGTTATGGTGATTATTCACACACCCTCGGTGTGTGTGATAATCTCATAATACCATTGAGCTTCACTCTCAAGATTTATGGATTATCACACACCTCAGGTGTGTAAAAAAACATCATAACACACACCTGCACAGATATTATTCTCTATATAATAACTGGTGCAATAAATGTAAAAGTCTGACAAAGTTAGAACTGCATAAATTGTGTTTATGGTATAAATACAACTGTTGCTTTAAAATGATTCACTGAAAACATTTAATTTAAAACTGATGCACTACAACATTTTAAACCCAACATTTTTAATAAAATGAATAAAAGAAAATAAGTCTGTGCTTTACTTTTGAAAACTGTGAGTCAGTTACACAGTGTGACCAATCATGCTGTGGAGGAGCACTGAAAACTCGCTTGACTCATGTAGTTGAATTAAAATAAATGGCTTATCATTTCCTTTTAACTAATTGTAGTTAAATAAAACTCTGGAGATAAAACAGTCCATTTTTCATTTACTTCTTCCTCAGCAGCAGTTTCCCACTAATTGAAAGTAGGTTTAGCAGTGTAAGACTGGTTTGAGCTGTCAGTTTACAGCTGCTGCTCAGAGTCAGTGTGAATGTATCTAAGCAAACACCACAATAACTGGGTGAGATGGCACAACTAGTTGCAATGGCATTTGACATCAACCAAAATTGGGTTGACGGGGGGGTCACCAGTTATTATATAATTTTAATGGTGCATTGTGAAGTGACTAAGCATATTCAATGACCATGAACACTGAGACTGGAGGCTGTGATAGTTATGGCAAGATGTATTAATCTCAAGTTATACCAGTGCTATCATGTAGTTATCACTATTATGCTACATGAAAAGAAAATTAGTTACAACACACATTTACATTCTATAATGTCAATACCTGAAGTAACAAAGTGAATATTTAAACATTTCTGACAGTCATTTTTCTAATATTTTCAAGTTACAGTATACATAAGGAGGTTGGTATTTACATTTGTGAACATTTTCAAATTATTTTTATATATTTTATTTACTTTTGAATAATGAGGGTTACATGATAGCTGCCATCATGAGAACTATCTTACTTTTCATTAATGAAGTGAGTCAATCATAATTGGGCTTGCCATTAAATGGCAGGCCAGGTTGTCCAAAGACCCCTGCCAGGAAGGAGCAAAAAGGAAAAGGGTGGGGGGAGAGGGAAAGAGCAGGTAGAAGGGAAGGGGCCAGTGACATCATCAAGCCAGCTAACAGGGTAATATGAAAAGGCGATTCCAGAGCCCCAGGGATTGGCTGGGGTGGAGCCTCAGGGGGTCCTGACCAAGGGGCCTAGGGGGTATATCAGGCCAGGACACAGGCAGGATGAGCTCTTTTGCTCGGATTTTTTCATCTGAAGAACTCAGCACATCTTTGGCAAGCAGCAGGTAAGGCACTTGGAAGCAGCTAGTCTTTGTAGCCCGTGTGGCCCAGGGGCTAGCATGTGATTTGTATGTTCCATCAATTGCATTTTAAAAGGAGGAGGAAAAGTTGGAGAAGCCTGGGCAGAAATAGTATGTTTTGCTGTGCTTGCCCAGGAATTTGTTGGTAGTATAGTTCTAAATTGCAGACCTCAGTGGGGCTGTTTGTTGTTTAGCATTGGGTTTTCTGGAAGAGTGAGGTTGGTTTGTAAGGCTACAGCATGTGCCCCGGAAGTGTTAAAGGCTTAGGCTGAGCAGCTGCTTTTTTTCACTGGTTAAATGATCTTTGAGGTGTCTTAAACTGCGTAGGCAGGAAGAACTCATCGTGGATGGTTTTGCTTTGTGCCTCATCATGGTAAAATGCAGTTAACTTGGCGTTTGTCAGGTTTGGAGAACAGAGTTTGGGTTGAAATGTTGTTCAGGTACTGGAAAAAGGTCCTCAATTCAGCTTAACTGTGTTGGGCAGGAAAAGCTCATAGCGGGTGGTTTGTTCGCTTCATGATGTTTGAAAATGCAGAAAGCTTGGGGGGGCAAAGTGCAGAAGCAGGTCTTTGAGTTGTTTATTTCTGAACATCTATCTGTTTTTCATGCAGCCAGGAGTATGAGTGCAGAGCACCTGGTGGTTGTGTGTCTCCCTGTGCAGTAGAAAAAGAAAGAAAAAATGAAGATTGGTGGTTGCCAGGCATGTGGTGAGTCTTCTTAGAATGGGGTGAGGGTAGATAGATGGAGCTATACCTCTGCAGCAAAGGGTGCTGGGCATTGAATCCCAGTAGCAGTATTAGGCTCAGTGGATAGACAGTGGCTGTTCTGGAGCTGAAGGTGGAGGCCATGTGGAATGTGGGGGGAGGCCCTGCCTGGGCTGGCTTGTTGCAGCTAGGCCTTTGAGGCCACATGGTCTGAGGCAGCCTGGTTTTGCTGAGTACTGTTTTCTGGGCTCTGTGCCAGTGGGTAGGGGGCCAAGGAAGATATTTAGTGCAAAGTCACTGGGGGTTTTGTAAATAAAAAGAAAAGCTGGTGTAATTGGATTTTGAGCAGAGAGAGGTTTTCAGCTTGCTCTGCTTCTCAGGGTTTGGGGCCTGCATCCGGGGAAGTGGTGCAGGAAGTGCAGCTCTTTCTGCAGTGGTGGTTTGGCCATGGCAACCACACCACTGGAGAGGAAGGTCGTGGGATGTGGCTGCAACAGTCTGGAAGGGGAAGGTGGCTGCAGAGAGGTGGGCCAGGCCTGCCAGGTGGACTGAGCACTCATGCCTACAGGAGCATACCGGCATGCCAGGAGTGTGGCCGCTGGGGTTGAGGGTCACAGCAGGTGGTGGCTTGGACTGGGGCAACGCATGGTTTGGACTGCAAATTAAGAAGGAAATAAAAAAAAAATGGGCATAGGACTGGTGGCGCCTCCCGCTATTGTGGGGGCAGAGGTGAGGGGTGTTTTTTTGTGGTGAGGTGAGTCTGGAGGCTCTGGGAGAGTAGAGGAAAGCACGTGGGTGGTTCTGAGCAGGCCCAGAGCATAAGGGGGCCCAGCATGGGGGACAGGGTGGCCTTCAAGTGGGCTTTTATTTTTTGATTTTGCAGCAAATATTGAGGGGGCCTCATCAAGGAGGCTGGGGGCTGTGTTACACCAGGCACTGGGGGGACCGAGTTGGCTATGGGATGGTGTGACCAAAGGGGAAAGGATGCAAGACCTGCTCGGGGGGAGAGGAGTGAAAAGAAGCATAGACAATAGCAGATTTAATAACCTAAAAAAAAAAAGAAATAGTTGTGGTAGCGGGGGGTGTACACACACGGAGGTTACTAAAAAATAGAAATAGAAATGGAGGTTAATAAAAAATGGAAATAGAATAAAGGTATATAGACCAGCAGGATGCTCAGGTGGCAAAGCAACAAGCAGCCTGCAAGGAGGGTAGGCCCTGCTCAGGAGGCTCGGCAGTGGCCAGCTGGCTGGGAAGCCGGGCCTGGACTAGGGGGCTTGAGGGCTCACAATATAGCCCTGAAGTTAGAGCATGGGACAGTGACTGAATGTGGTACCTCCTGCAGACCAGACCTTGGTTGGATTCTCATGACATACATGGACACACTTGGCGACTAAGTTATTAAAAAAAAAAAAAAACAAGAGAAGGAAGAGAAGATGTTGGATTTGCTTGTCACAGGGTGCACTCAGGGCATGGGCAAGTAGTCCTTGGCAGGCTGGACCACGAGGCTGAGTGGGCTGTGTGGGACCACGCATGGGGGGATCAAGGATTGAAGAATGGGCATTTAGGCCCCTGCAACCTTGTTTTAGGGATAGGTGTACGCAAGTCTGAACATTTATTTCTCATTCATCTGCCTGCAGTGACAGAGGAACAGTAATGGCACCTAAGCGAACCCTGATGTCCAGCGAAAGGATGATGCAGAAAGTGGCAAAATTGATGGGGCAGATGATCGAGTTGGTGGCAGTGGCGAAGCAGAGAGAGGCAGAGGAAGAGGCTCAGAAAAAGCGTAAGGAGTGAGAGGAACTCCCAGGCAGGGGAAAGGGGGTAAGATACCCAGACGGGAAGTGCCACACCCTGCACCCATCCTAGCGCCTGTGACTTCACCAGAACCGGATGACGAGAGCCCGGATGGGAGTAATAATGATGTGGATCTCTCTGATGAAAATGGTCTGAGGGAGTATTTGGAAGGGCTATTGGGCAGCATGGAGGACACAAGGATTGAAAAGATGGAGCGGGCCATGCAGGCCTTAAAAAGTAAAGGGCCTGGGGTGGAGAAGGCATGGGGCCAAGATGGTGGGCAAGAAACTGTACAAAGGGTCCCTGGGCTGCTCGGTTGGGGACCATGTCCCAGCCTCAATCAAGGAAAAAATCTGGAAAGGGGAATATGTCGACATCTTCAGACTGGTGGATGAGGATACGGCCAAGAAATACGAACAGAAGGAGTTGATGGGGTCAGAGATGGCAGTGGCTCTGGCGGTGGTAGGACACAAGGCTGAGGAGGTGAAATACAAGTGAAAGACCATAGAGTATTGGCAAAGGGGTTTTATTATCTACAGCATGTTGGTATTAGAGAGGAAACCACAGCTAGCCATCCCCTTGCTGATGTACATGTCCATCATCATAAATGTGTACAAAGCAAAAGTAGGGTATCAGTGGCTCAAATATAATGAGGCTTTCTGGAAGAGAATGGCAGCAAAAGGGAATCTGAGGTGGGATTGCACCCACTCTGAGTTGAGGGTGAGGACTCTCTCTTGGCAAGGGAGCGGAGCTGGGGGGAGCAGGCAAGGAAGCACCCTCCTGCCACAGGGGCCAAGACCTGTTGTGACTTTAACAAAGCCACCTGCACATGGAGCAGCTGTAAGTTCTGGCATGCCTGTTCAAAATGCAGAGGGGTGCACCCGGTCTCCAGCTGCTGGCAAGGGGGTGAAAAAAGGGTGGCTGACTGGGGGTCAGTACTATGAACAGTCCTTTCGGGGCACTGGGAGAAGGGCGGGGGAGAGGGGGCGACCACAGGGGGCAACACTATGCCTCCAATGGCTGCCATTAACAAAGAGCCAAGGGGAGGGTGGTGGGGTTACATGCTGGCATGTACACTCATTTCCCTGGCGATGGTGGAGGAGCAGACGGCAGACTACCTGAATAAGGGTGCAGCGGAACTACTCAGGGAAGGTTTCAGGATGGGGTTTCCCATGGGTTTTCAAGGGGAAAGGGCAGAGATTTGGGCTAAGAATCTCAAGTCAGTAAGGGGAAAGGAGGGGATAGTAGGGGCCAAGATTGAAAAGTAAATCAAGGCGGGCTGGGTAAAGGAGTCACTTGGGGCTCCACCATGAGCGCATTTCTGAGTTTCCCCATTGGGCATAGTATCCAAGAAGGCGGAAGGGGAATTCTGCATGATCCACCACTTATCCTACCCTGAGGGCTCATTGGTGAACGAGGGCATACCAGACCACCTTAGTGTAATGTCATATGCCTCACTGGAGCAGGCCATAACACTGATCCAGGCAATCAGAGGGGTGTGGTTGGTAAAGACTGACATAGAGTCATCATTCTTACTCTTGCCCTTCAGGCCAGTGGATTGGGACCAGTTGGGTTTCCAATTCCAAGAGAACATCTATTTCGACAAGGCCATGCCAATGGGGTGCTCTGTGGCTTGTTCTATCTTTGAAGCATTCAGCACCTGGGCGCAGTGGGTATTCAGGACCAGGTATGGACAGAGGAGGGTAGTGCATTACTTGGATGATTTCCTCCTTATCAGAGAGTCAAGAGAAGATGCACAGGGGATGTTGCGGGATTTTGAAAAGATGTGCCAGTGTATAGGTATATCACTGACACAGGGCACGATGGAGGGCCCCACCCGGAGATTAGAGTTCTTGGACATAGAAGTGGACACAGATGGGGGCTGTTTTAGGCTTCCCAGGGTAAAAGTGGCACTCTTTAAGGGCATACTTGCCCAAGTGATGGGGAGGAGGGTGCCACTGGTACAAATGTGATAACTGCTGGGGCACCTTAATTTCACCTGCAAGGCCATCAGCCCAGGCAGGGCATTTACGAAGAGGCTGGGAAGGGCAACAGGGAAGGCTAAGCTGCCACACCACTGGGTAGATGTGTCATAAGGGGTGCGGGAGGACTTCCAAGTATGGGAAGAGTTCCTTGACAGCTATAATGGGGTGACTTTCTGGCAAGATGAAAGGGAGTTGAATATGGACATGGAGTTATTCATGGATGCCTCGGGTGCCCTGGGGATGGGGGCATATTTCCAAGGGGAATGGATGTCAGAAGCATGGCCAGTGCATTGGAAGGAGTGGGGGTACTGAAGGACATCACATTTTTGGAGATATTCCCAATATGGGTGGCCATGGAAGTGTGGGGCACTAGTATGAGGGGGAAACACATCCTGTTTTGGTGCAACAACAAGGGGGTGGTAGAGGTTATTAATAGACAAGGGGGGAGGACAGAGACAGTAGGCAGGCTGCTCAGGCACATGGTTTTGTTGGGGTTGCAGCTGAACCTATCTTTTAAAGCACAACATATTGAGGGGCTGCGGAACAAGATGGGTGACAGTCTTTCCCTTTTATAGCTCAGAAGGTTTCGGGAGCTGAGGCCACAGGCAGTGACACACAGGACCAGGATCCAGGATAAGCTGAGGGAGGCTGGAGGGAGACAGCCAGTGTGCTGTACCAGGGCTCCTGGTCAGCAAACATGTTGAGGTCCTACGAAGCAGGGTGGGTGAGATTTCAGGAATTTAGAAGGAAGCACGGGTGGAGCAGGGATGAACCGGCCCTGGATGAGTAGGTAAGGAGGTTTGTAGTGGAGAAGTGGGAAGTAGGGCAGCCTATGCCACAGTAGTGGTTCACCTGGCAGGCATCAGTTGGGTATGCCAGGACTGATGCTGGCCCGATGTAGTGGCCAGCAGGACAATAAAAGGGATGGTTGCAGGTTGGCAGAGGGGAGAGGTGGCCAGGGCAGATGGGAGGAGTCCCATAAGAGGGCGCTTGCTCAAAAAAATATTAGGGGCAACTCAGCAGGTGTGCTTCTCAGCCCAAGAGGTGGTCTTATTCTGGGCCATGTTTGTGGTAATGGCAGCCAGGGCATCCTGGGTGGGGGAAGTGGTGGCCCCTCAGAAAACAGCAATGGTGCAGGCTCTGCAACACAGGTATGTCATCTTGGGCAGGACGGGGTGGTCATTAACATGGCCAGGTCCAAAACAGACCAAAGGGGAAGGGGGACCAACGTGTCATTGGTGAGGCAACCACAGTCCACCAGCTGCACAGTGAGTGCACTGAAGGCATATGGGAGCACCCGAGGGAGTGTTGGGGGGGCTTGTTCTGACATGGGGATGGTTCCCTGGTCACAGGTTTTCAGGTGGTGGTGGTACTCAGGAGGGTCCTGGCCTTCATTGGGGAGGATCCGGGTGAATTTTCCCCGCATTCCTTTTGGGTCAGGACAGCCATGGAGGCAGCAGAAAAAGGGGCTGCAATGGAGAAGGTAAAGAATGTGGGGTGCTGGAAGTCCAGCTGCTAGTTGAGGTATGTCAGGTGTTGATAACATCAACTCATACTGTTTATCTTGTTTCCATGGCAGGTTCCAAGAGGAAAATTTGGATAGTGGGGCATTCATTCATCTGTTGAGCAGAAAGGTTTGCTGTCACCACTTCCAGAGGAGCAGAAGTGAGATACAATACCGAGCACACCAGGGTGTTATGGAAAGGCATTAAGGGCATGAGGTGGGCACAGCTTCTGCCACTAATGGAGGAGTTAAGGTTGCAATGGGGCATGCCTGATTGCATTATCAAACACTTTGGGGGCAATGACTTGGGGAGCCTGCCGTGGGGGGAATTGGGCAGAACATCCTGGAGTATTTGGAAAAGATTACAGGGTGGTGGCCGAGGGTGACAACTGGCTGGTCCGATACCACCTCCAGGCAGGTCTGAAGGGGAGTCAAAGACATCCAGCTGATCGAGAAGGTCAGGAAGTGTCTGAATAGGAGTGTAGAAGGGGTGGTAATTGAAATGGGGGAAGTGCATCTGCAGCACAAGGACATTTCTTTTGACCAGACTGAAGTGTACAGATCAGACAGGGTGCATTTGTTTGAATGTGGCATGTGCCTATTCCTGAGGCCAATTGGGGAACTAGTTGTAGAAACAGCAAAAAAAGGTTTGAGATACTAGCCTACAAAGGGGGAGCCCCTCAGTCCATCGCAGGCTGGAGGAGATGCAGTGGAAGAAGGAAAGGGGGAGCAGAGGGGTAAGAAAAAGGGGAGAGGGGGTAGACTACATGGGCTGGGGTCAAGGAACCCAGGTGTGTTGTTAAAGTGGGAAGGGGGATAGGTCCAGACGCCAGATTCAGACATGTCTGGGCCTGGACGGCAAAAGCCTAGGTTGGTGGAACTGGCCTGGTTCTGGTGTGGTGGAGGGGGCCTGATTCACAGTATCTGGACCCTACAAAGTCAAGATGGATGAACAACCAGAAGAAGGAAGAGGCTGGAACCAGGAAATTTGAATGAGTTATTATTGTGTGGTATCTGAAGTATTAACATTTTTGATGCAAATATTCTTTATGCCAAAAATAAATATTGCCAACGAGCAACCAATAGTAAATAAGTGCCATGTCCATCATTCCTGGGAGAGGTTCAGGGGACAACAGCAGATTAGCATATTGAGACTGTTAGAAATAAACATTGAGAATGACTATGCAATACGTCTGTGGTCTAGCTGCTCAGTGAGTTCTATTTGCAGTATTACTGTGTTTAAATGCAAACTATTGCTTTAACAGTTTTCTAGAAAACAAATGTAGATGAATGTTAATATTCTGTGTGTTTTTTTTGTTCTGTAGTATGAATCCATTACTATAATCATTTGCTGTTTTGGTGTGATTGAGCAGTTCTATAACACAAATTCCAATAGTCATCTTGTTTTTGTTAAAAGGGGAAACTGCAAAAGGCTCAAAAGCTGTGTTCTTGGTAAAACCTTAAAGAGCAAAGATAGAAACAATTAGAGCCTCTGGGACTTGAAACATGCAGTCCCTGAGGGGATTTCTGTGGATGCCTTTGCAGCAGAATGAATCAAGTGCTTGCAACTTAAGGATATGGTGCACTTTCACATCTAGAAGATGCTTATTTTGTAGTGATATTACCTATTTTAGCAGGCCCTTAGCAAAATCTTAATGGCATAAAACATTAATAGAGAGAGCACCTAATGGGAACCCATTAGTAAAATGAACAATGTTACTTGATTGCAAATGAAATACTAACTATACTATGTAACACTCATCCTTAATAAAAATAAGTTTGCTAGATTATTAGGCAGTTGAAGAAGGATCCTTGCCATTCTCATCAGTACATGCATTACTCTTTGCTAAAGGGTTGTAATTTGTATTAGCCATTAGCTCATCACAGTACTGCTAAATTCCTGCTTATCTAGGGAATAGTATGCTTCTTTCAAATAGCTATTTACTTCAGTATATCAAAGTGTATTTCCAAATCATGCAGAAATTGCTTACATAGCTCAAGCTGCAACAAAAACACTCAAGATACACACACTTCTTAAGCATTAATAACATGACATTAACATTCTCTAAGTGCTTAAGACATGACCATTTTATTCTGGAGTAGACTTATATTAGCAAATTAATCTAGTTTTCTTCTGTGTTCAAGTAAGCATAGATCTTTTTTTGTACAGAGATGTCTCTGTACACTGTACCTTCTGTGAAATATGTCACTAAAGAAAGTGACATTCCAATATTTGACATCCTTCACAAACTCCTAAAAAATTCTTGAATGTGACATGAACTGATTCCTAGAACCACACTCACCCATGGGCAATTATTTTGTATTCTGTCCTGATTTCTTAGCATTTATATATGGCGTCTATTAAGACTTAGTAAAAAATCAATTATTTTAAATGGGAAACATGCTGTGTTCTGAGTAGAAAGGAAATAGTTTGGGCATTAAGGTTTTGGTAATAAAGCAGCACTTCCTCTTGTATTACATCTGACTAATCAGGCCCTAAAATTGTACAAGTAAATAAGATAATTAGAAGATGTTAGTTATGTTCATTAAAAGCTTGATATATCACTCCAATATTGTAAAATGAAATTAAAAGGCAGCTGTTAATGAAGGGTAAAAATCTTCACTGGGTTTGAGCACTTCTGTAGTTTAACAAAAATAATTGGATGCTAAAATCAGGTTTAATGATCTCTTTGCTGTCTCCATGACTATTCTCATTGTGCATTTCTGTCATCTATTTCTTAGATATGTATGATCACTGTTATAGTTTGAGAGTATGACTGACCATGCAGTGGCCATCCAGATATTATGCTAGAAAAGTGTTGCTTGATTTCCGCTAAACATATTGGAATATTATCAACTTAGTGTTAATGCTGTGATCTGAAATAATATTCAAGGACCTGCATTCACAAACAGCATTTCTTATTCTACGTTTTATATTTCCAGGATTACAGTATAACATTAAAGGTTAGCATCTCTTTTTAGGTGTGTACAGTAAATCACCTTAGATATCCAAATTGCTCCTTTTACACAGAACCTATCCATAAAATAGTTTCTCCCCAATTCTTGCACATTGTTCATCAACAAACTATGCTTTCATTCCACATTCATTAAGAGATTGTCCACAAAATGATCTCTGTGTTGTTTAACTATGCATATGCAGCTTACAGTGGCCCCTCTTAAAACTCTCCAGCCAGGCCGAACCCTCATTTCCACTCTTTCTCTTGCTTCACATTCAGTTGTCCACCATGCTTTCACCATTTCTCCCTCTACTCCACCCTCTCTTTCTCCTCTATTGAAAACCATGGCCTTTCATACTGTTCATTTTTCCTTTCCAAATGTTGTTTCATCTCCCTCTCCTGGTACCTCTCTTCACATCTTGACCTTACACACTGGCTCCTACAAGTGGACAGAAGGTGGCAGAACTGAAGGGAAACATGCAAAGACTACAAATAATTCTGGTAAGAGGCACAAGAGTGGGTGAAGTGAGCGGATGAGAGGATGAGAGGATTGAAAGAGTGTTCAGAAGGGGAAAGAGGAATGTGTTGGTGGACGCTGTTCCAAAGGAAACTGAGACAGAAGGAGAAAGATAAGTAATCAGCAGATTCTTTTTTAATTCTCTGTTTATCCCCTCCTTGCCATAGCTACTCCATCCTAAGTATCCAATCTCCCAGCCCCATCCTATCCATCTCTGTATCTTACCTTGCCCTTTCTTACCTGTGGACTTTTCTCTCCAAGGTGGGGCAATGAGGAGATGCCCAGGCTCTTCAATGACTTCTGTACTCAGTTGTGGAGAGCAGCTGGGCAGTCAGAGAGTTATAGCCTGAGAGACTGGTAATGCTTCACCCTGCAACTCTGTGGGCTATTTCCATTTTCTGTCCTCACCCATTGGGAGATGCCAGGCACACCTAGTGTGGATGAATTCATGCAAAGCATGCCCTGTGCCAGCCAATAAGCATCTCCCCCCCCAACCAATATGGTGCCTCTGCCTGCACTACTACCCAAGAAGACACAGGAAGTGGTGGCACAGTGGCAGCAGGATCTCTCCCTCCCTGGAGAAGGAGGAGAGTGTCCTTTGGGATACCCAAGTTCCTCCCTCCAGTTGGCCCCAAACAACCCAAGATTGCTCCCAGTCATGGGCCACCAGCATCACGAGTGGTTATGCTACTGTTGTGGCAATGGTCAGTCTACCTGCTGAGGCTTTGAAGAAAGGAATAGAAAAGGAGCAGGAGTCAGTGGAGTGAAAGGAGTACAGGATGCAGAGGCGGATAAAGAGAGAGAGGAGTGCTGACTGGTAGGAGGGACTGGTAGAGAAAAGAAAGAAAGAGAGAAAGAAAGAAAGAAAGAAAGAAAGAAAGAAAGAATGAAAGAAAGAAAGAAAGAAATTGAGACTCCGGAGGTAGAAATTGAGATAGATAGAGCTGCAGTGTGTGACAGAAGGGGCACTATCAGTGAAACAACAGAATGAAAGGAAAAAGAGGTGCAGTCTGGCAAGCACAGATTAGGGGACAGCACTGTAAACCACAGCTATGTAGCCAAACACTGGGATGATATGGAGTGCATGAGAAAGGGGTGTTGACTTTGAAACATCACAGGACATGCTAGGTAGGCTGATGTTTGGAAGCTTCTGTTTTTGGAGCCCCAAGTACAGATATTGATTATTTGTAAGTTTCACACAAACTGGATTAACCCGATGAAGGTTACAAGTCAAATTATACCCTCTTGAATAAAAGTTTTTATCATAAACTAAACAACGGCCACTGTTGTTTGCCCAGTGGTTTCTGAGGAGTGAGGTGCTGGTATAGTAACTTGTAACTGAATGGAGATGGTGAGGGATGTTTTGTTTGTATTTGATTTCCTAGAGGAATCCAGTTTATTGGATTTGTCTAGAGTTCTGGAATCTTATTTGAAATGAGGATAACTGGCACCTGCCAACAGTAGCAGCCTTTTAACCAGAAAAAAATTAAAAACACTGAAAAATGAAAGGAGTAAACCTTGAAAAGGTCCAAAAACAGTGCCTTACTTTGTTTTTTATGCTTGCAGTGTGGAACATACATGTAGACCGGACTCTTACACATCCAAGGAGCTCCTTTTCAAAGACATTTCCCTCCATTCAAGCCAATGCATTCCACCTCACATAAATTGTGCATTTCACACCCCTAGGTGCTTTATCAAAGGCGAATGAGGTTTAGAAAGTATTGTCCTTTTATACCCTGCATTCAGTAAAAGGTATAGCCCCACATTTAATAAAACCCCATATTGTGCATAAAGTGCTAAGTGTACTGTGCAAAACATACATAGCAATATGTCAGTGTCAGTGGCTCAGTAGGTAGCACACTCGCCTCTGAGGCCGGGAAATCAGAGGGCTGTGGGTTCAGTTCCCACATCTGGCACTTGGGTTAATATCTCAATACTGACACTGTAGTGCAGCATGAGAGGGGTGCTGCACTTCTGAGGTGCCGTCTTTTGGATGAGACGTTAAACTGAGGTCCCATCTGCCTGGATTGGTGGTAGTTCAGGTGGATGTTAAAGATCCCATGGCACTTATCGAAAAAGAGTAGGGGAATTTCCTCGGTGTCCTGGCCAAATTTCCCTCATTCACTAAAAATTCCACCAACAGCTTAATCTGGTTCAAGGTCGGTTGGCATTCATCTGTATCCCCTTCCCCCAGGTTGTGCCTGAAAATAGGCAGGATTTGTCTAGTGCACTTACCCGGTCAACAAAAACTAAATAAATAAAAAAAATAAAAAATGTTAACAAAATCAAATGGGTAAAAACCATTAGATCAACATTAAGTTAATTTAAAAAAAAACAGTGTATCATAGCTATGCACTTATTAAGGCACGGGACCAAGCCAAGTGCTAGATGTGTTGTTGTAACTACATGATTATCTATTTAGTAAGCATTTATAATAAACTTC
This sequence comes from Neoceratodus forsteri, assembly GCA_016271365.2. Lineage (NCBI taxonomy): Eukaryota > Metazoa > Chordata > Ceratodontiformes > Ceratodontidae > Neoceratodus > Neoceratodus forsteri. Next base: position 1,374,464,874 of record CM057450.1, read on the forward strand.
AATGCAGAGGTTATTATTTAGTTGCAATCCATCTTTAGTTACTTAAGTCACCATAGATCTCCTGGTGCTCCATTTCAGAATGTATTGGCCATAAACAGGATATAAGATATGGAAAATTCCAACAGAAGAGAATTGTACATAAGCTGGATGAACTGACAATGAATCCTATGTTGAGCAACTACAACATTCTCTTCTGTCACAGTCGCCCATGCAGCAAGGCAAGCTGTTGTTGGTCATCGTATGTCAATGCCTGTTCGATTATTTTACCATGACTGACATTACAGCAACAACAGTGACAGGTCACTGTAATGTCAGTGTGGGACCCTGGCACTGCTTTCTGGGAGTCTTGTACACCCTCCCTGAATCAGCTCCAACTCAGAGTTGATTATTTAAGTTATGGGGGAGTGTGGGAGGCAGAGCCCCCCGCATGAAGGGTTTGGGGGGCAAAGCACCCTGAAGAAAACAAAATCTTCATGGAACAGCTTTATGCCTACCGCAATTGCAGTATACATGAAGTTGCCACTGTTACGTCGTTTGACAATGAATTTGTTGAACAGGTGTCATGGATCTGTTGGTCATATCTGTAAATGCAAAACAATACCCAACTGGTGTGTGCCATGATTAGCGAAACCAACAGAGTGACCTACACACCTTCAACAAAATCGACAGTTTGCCGACAGGTCACTGTGTTGGTGCACCTGTCACCAGAGCACACTGTTTCCAGGTCCTGAACCCCCTCTTTGAATGAACTCTGACTCATAGTTGACAATCTGTTGTGTGGGGATGTGGGGGCAGAGCTCCCTGCATGGGGGGTTTGGGGGCAAAGTCCCCCCCCAAATGAAAACAGGCACCAGGAGACAATTGGGATTTGTGTTGACCACAACTTGCGGTCGACATAAATACTGTTGCTGCGATGCTGGTTTACGAAAGTATTGTCAAACCTGTATCATACAGCAGAACCAATTAAAACAAGCAATTCATTTTTCCATTTTTTTATCAGAAAATATCTAAGGTGGGTAAAGTACACACTGGGGCTAAATTGACACATCTGATATAGAAACACCAGTAAGAGAGGGGACTACTTATATGTGGTGGGTTACAAGTCAAAGTATACCCTCTTGAATAAAAGTTTTTATCATACGCTAACCAACAGCCAAGAAATAAACTGAAGCACTGTTTTTGGACCTTATCAAGGTTTGTTCTTTTTGTTTTTCAGTGTGTTTAAATTTCTTCTGGTTAAAAGGTTGCTACTGTTGGCAGGTGTCGGCTACCTTCATTTCAAATATTGCTCCACTTCTTAGCACAGTGCTGCACTTCAGGTGTGACTCCTAACATTCCCCAAATGTGCAATGTATGACCATGAGACCTTGGAAAGGGGTGTGTTGCCCCACTTTGCAATACATTTCTACTTGAAAAGGGATCGGGTATAATCCACAGTTTATTGGAGAATGTAGAGTAAGCAGCCCAGTTAGTGTTATAATGATCATCTAACAGGGAGGACAGAACAAAAAGGACCTGAATAACCTAGATCAGATAAACTTCTGGAAAGCTTTTGGGTGTTGGATCTAACATAGACAGTTAACCATATTACAGTCAAGGAAAGCAACTCTGAGGGTGTGGAATTGGTGATGTCGTAGGGGTTGGAGAGGTCCCAGTTGATAAGGGAATTGGTGGTGGAATGAAAATTGAGATAGGAAGACTCAATTAAGGGCTGCAAGTGACTAAGGGATTCAGTTTTTCATGTGGTGAATTTAGCTGTGGAAGAAAGCCAGTTGATATTCGGGTCACCCCAAATAAGAAGCTCACCAGTGGAGAGACAAGAGGAAAGTGAGTAAAATGTATCCTGGAGATAATCAGCTTTATCCATGGAGGAGCAGTTTATGCCAACAATGGAGATGGGAAGTGAAAAAGGGAAATGGAGTCTGCACAGAAGTGAGGGAAGAGTGCACTGTGATACATCAGTGCAGCTGAGACTGAGATGCACATACATAACAGTACACTGCAACCAAGCTCATCCAGCCTGTTTGTAGAGTGTATATCCAGGAATTGCTACACACATGTAACTAACATGGACTAACAATGGCATCTTCTTTGTACTTGTATCTGCTTCACAAATTGTGAACCATCTGAACCTTATTTTTGATCTTGCACTATAGCAATAACATGTCTATCACCTGTTCTTTAATTTTACCACACTGTACCAATATATTTCATGCTGTACTCCAATTTACTTGTAACTACACCACCACCTGAGTCACACCTGCAAATGAGCTTTGGCTCAGTGTGGCTTTCATGACCAACTGGCACCGTAGAAAAATAAATATTTCCAAGGTGATTATATTATCTACAGTAAATTGCAGATACTTTGGAGAGAGGCAAACATCTGGGATATGAATATAGCAAATATATTCATTTCTGTGTTATTTTGATGGATATTGTAGGCATTTTGAATATATTGTAACTAAAGAAATTAATAATTTTCAAGTATTCAAGGACATCAGATGGACAAAATAATGAAGCATCAGCTCTTGTATTTCCTGTAAACTTATCAATATTATTTCACTCAGAGACATCAGTTAGCTGAGAAAGGGACAGTACTGCTGAGATTCTCTTTCGTATCTGCCGATTTTATTTTTAATCCTTACCTCAGCCCTCTTTAAGTAACTTCTTCATGCTGCATCGTGTTCTGTCTCCAGTTAGTGGTGTTATATCCAGATGTCGTCAAAATTACTTCAACCCAGTGGAAGTAAAAAATACACCATCAGCCAAATAAGTATGAAAATGTTACTTGCTCAAAATGCATAATACAAAATACACTACCAGCCAAGCCTGACAAAGCCTCAGAGGGAGTTGAAGCACTGTGGCATTTGGCAGGTTGATTGTTCTTGTACTGTCTAGCCCATTTAGATATATTGGCATTTTGAGCAAGTAAAATATTCAGACTGATTTGGCTAGTAGTGTATTTCTTGCTTACACAAAGTGCACAGCAGTTCTTCTTTTTGTCTGTGTGTGGCGTGATCTGATTGGTGAGCCTACGAACCCTAATAAGAAGAACCCTGCTAATAGTACACTGCTTGACGTCATCTTAGTAAGTAAACTGCACCTGTTCTCCCATGCAGGAACCTTCTTCTCTGATGTTAGTGACCATAGCATCATCGCCGGTGTAAGATCGGTCCAGAATCCACTATCCTTGTCAAGGTTCTCTACTAAGAGGTCCAGATGTAACTTCAATCAGTCTGCCTACCTTGATGAGCTAAAATACTTGCTGCGTTGGCAGGACTTTTACCTAGGTGACTCGGTCCACTTGGCATATGACATCTTTTCTGAAATTGTGATTGGGACATTAAATAAGTATGCCCCACTTGTAAAAGTTAAGATAAGAAGTAGAACCTGTTGCTGGTTCTCTTTAGAACTCAAAACAGCACTGCTGGGCAGGGACAAGCTTTGGAAAAAAAAAAAAGCACAAACAACTAAGGTCCCAATGGACTGGTGTCACTTCAGGAAAGCCAGGAATACATGCACCATGATGATAAGAGATGCTAAGACCTCCTTTTATCATTTGGAACTGGCTACTGCTGCCAGGAGCTCCACTAAATTTTGGAAGTCCATTAAGGGTATGTCCAGACATACCCCAGGGAACTCCCTGCCTGCAAAGATTACCTCTGGCAGTGCCACCATCTGTGACAAAATGGAGATCCTGGATGCATTTAACAACGACTTTGCCACCACAGGGCTAGTGTTTGACAACTCCCCTGCATGTTCTATATGTTCCCAGTTGGGTGCGCAAACTCTGAACCTTTTCTTACCAACTCAATCTTTTCTCTCCTACCTACTTCATTGCAAGAAGTTGAAGAACTTCTATTACAGTTGGATACCAAAAAAAGTGCAGGTGCTGACTCTCTAGACCCATTTTTTGTATTTTTATTCTTTTTTTATTTAAATCTAGGATTACAAATACCTTTGAGCTGAGGATCTTTTGCAAAGGTTCCACACCAGAGACAGGACAATACAGTAGTACACAGTGGTACAAATGCAATAAACAATAGGCAGGTGCAAACAGAGCAGATAAAAAACACATTTAACATACAGTCGCATAATAATACACTCCTAATAAATGGAGAGCTTGCCAGAGGCAGTTGTCAGTTAGGTCAGAAGTGCAGGAAGAGGAGAGGGGTCACCTACCATGCTTTAGCTGTACCATTTACCTACCTATTCAGTCTCTCACTGTCCCTTGGAATCCTCCCACCCTTATGGAAAACAGCTCATGTTATCCCTCTGTTTATATCTGGGGACCCCTGTGATCTTAACAACTACAGACCAATTTCTTTACTTCCTATACTGTCCAAACTGTTGGAAAAAATTGTAAGCAAGCAGTTGAGAACCTATGTAGAAACTATAAATCTTCTAAACCCAATGCAATCTGGCTTTAGAGCGCAGCATAGCACCATTACGGCCATAGCCAAAGTGATCAACGATTGGCAGCGAGACCTGGAGAATTTAAACTTCTTCTGTGCAGTGTTATTAGACTTAAGTAAGGCTTTTGACACCGTCAATCATGGCCTGGTCCTTTCCTCCCTGAGGGTGATAGTACTGGACTCGCTATCCTTGCATTGGTTTGCTGACTACCTCTCTGACTGGTGGCAGCAAGTCAAGGCAGAAGGTGAACTTTCTCCCCTTAACCTCTGCAAAGAGGGATCCCCCAGGGATCCATTCTTGGTCCCCTACTGTTTGCACTTTACATAAACAACATTGACATCAACATGACTAAGGCCAATATCCATCTGTTCGCAGATGACACAGTTCTTTATCTAAGTTGTCCTTCGCCAGAAGCTGCATGTGGAGACCTACAATCTGAATTCATCTACTTCAGAGCCAACTCCTAAACAAAAAGCAAATATTAAATGCCAAAAAAACAAAGGCAATGCTATTTTCTCCACTTCTCCATGCTGAAAACCTGGCCAGGGCTGGCTGCATTCCACAGATCACAACAATCCTGGGAGAAGACCTAGAATTTGTCAATAAATTCAAGTACTTGGGAGCATGGCTCGACCATAGACATTCCTTTACGGACCATATCATGGATCTGCTAAAGAAACTGAGGCAGAAGCTTGGACTTTTTTTCAGAATTAATAACTACCTTACTAGCAGTGCCAAGCAGAGGCTGGTGCAAACAATGTTTCTGTCCTTGGTCAACTATGCTGACTTTCTTTATAGTCACTGTCCTATCTCTCATCTTGCTAAATTGGATATGTTGTATCACAGGGCTCTGAGATTCATTATTGGCCTACTTTTTTCCACTCATCATTGTGCCCTTTATGCTGCCATGGGGAGGCCCTCGCTTAAGTACAAGAGAAACAGAAATGCTGTATTCTGGATGTTCAGAGCTATTATCAAAAAACTACCCTTATATATCTCTGATTGTCTTCCGCTATGTGAGCTTGGGAACTATGCACTGAGAAGCTACTCCTTTATTTTCTTGAAGGTACCTGAGCTAAAAACACGCTTTGGGAGAATGGCTATAAGCTTTGCACTGCTGTCTCTATGGAACAAAATACAAAAATCGCTAAAGCTAAGTACCCCAGTCAGTCTATCCTCCTTCAAGACACTATATGACCATTCAGTCAAGGAAATTTGCAACTGCTTCCCACAATCCTAAACTTCCCCTGCACTTACAGTGTACCATGATGGCATTGTCCTCTCTGTTACACCTGACCTTGTGGCCTCTCCTTCACATTTCTCTAATACCTAATTGTGCTCCCCATGCTCTCCTGTCCTGTATCCTCTCTGAGGCTTCATTTGTCCCTTGTCTATCCCCTACCACCCTGCCTGTACCCTATCTCACCTCACCTACCACACCCCGCCTTCTACCTTGTTACACTGTTTGTTTTTTTCTCTTTTTTTAACTTACTGTCTGTCTTGTTTCTTATGGCATTGTATGTAATATACCATTACCTAACAATTGTCCTCTTTAGTACTTCCATCTACTGTTACTAGACTCACTATACACCACGAAGGAACTGATCCACTGTTTCCAAAGTGTTTTCCACTTATGACTATGTTTAACTATTGTATCTCTGTATTGTATGATATCACTGAGGTATTATGTTGTGACTGTTCATATATTGTATATCCTGTGCTAACCAGGTCCATCCTGTAAATGAGCTATGCTCAATGGTGTTCACCTAGATAAATAAAGATTTGATTGATTGACTGATGTTTTCTGTCACTCTTGCTGCCTCAAAGTGCATTCCTTTCTGTTGATTTGTTAGTATCATACCGTACAGGGCTGCCTTTTCTCCAGATCTCCATGAGGTTTGGCTAATCTCTGATTTCACTGCTCTCTCTAGTTGAGGATCTTTCACCCCAAGGTAGGTCTCAGGAGAACAAGGCAATCATGATATATTGGCTAGGGCAGTCCAGGACACTTTAGGGAGGATGGAGAAGAAAGAGGAGGACATTGACCCAGTGGTGTGGGTGGGACAGAACAGACCTTATACTTCTCTGAGGGACACCACTTTCATTATTAAGTACTGTAAAATTACCTTTGCAGAACTAAAGGATGGCATCAAAGTTTTCCTTTGACTACTGGAGTTGCCACCACAGGCCTGTCTTCACCAGTTGTAATGTCATTTCTTACAGCTAAGAGTGGGTGGACCATTCTACCAGAAACTGGAATCTCTCTCTCATGGAGTTGGATTAATATGGACTCAGCTGCAAAAGTTTGGGTCTGAGTACATGAGTGATCCTGCTGCAAAGATTTGCTCTGTGAAACAAATGTTTTTTGTTGTTGTTTTTGTTTGTTTACCAGGCATGAAGGTGGTTTCACTCACTCGGCCCTCACCCTACTCCCCCCAATCATTTCCTGTACAAGAGCATGCATGCACTAGTGCTTGCCTTTCTTCTGCCTTATGGCCTTCAGGATGAAGCTGGCATCACTTAGCTCAGTTATCTCCAGTCACATGAGCAGCTGTCTGCTAGTCAGCAGGAGGATTGGTGAAGCCTCACAGAGTATGTGATTCTGTCTCATGAGATTTTAATCAGTGCTGGCTTTAGGGTTTTGAAGGCCCCCAGCAGCATTAATGAAGCCAAGTGGCCCCTTACTTGGTCCTCCCTCACTCCATGTGTTTGACTGTAGCTCATGCGTACACCATTTTTTTTCAGTATAAGCACTGGTATAGTTAAAATTTTCAGGGAAGACAACAGTGTTAGTCCTTGGAGCTGTTCTTTCCACCCTATCAATTGCTACCCATCCACCTCTTATTGACTGACTCAGAGCTTGGTAAAGCATTTCATAACATCATCATGCCAAATCAGAAGAACTGTATAGCCCTTTATTGCTGTTTTAATAAAATAATAAGATTAAAACAAATTAATAATGTAAACTGCTAGGGTTGGGGTCCCTCCATAAGCAGGGGGCCCCTACTGACAACAGGGTTAGCTGGTGCTTATAGCCAGCTATGACTTTAAAAGCCAAATCTGACTACTAAGCTGATTGCTATTCATGTGACATGTGAAAGGATGTAGGTAAATGCACATATATAACAGCAGAAAGAGAGGCACTGTGTGGGGAAGCACATGACTCGGTTCAATTGCATAATTGATAGCAATGGAAAAATGAAAATGTAAGGAGAATTGTGCAAAAAAAAACAGAACTTCCCAAATGCAACAACAGTGTTCTTAGTGTCCTTTTCCACATCTACTGGTAATGGCTGTTGTGAGAGAATACTGTGGAGCAGACCAGAGATGACAGCAGACCACCATTGGCCATTTAGAGTGCTGCAAGGGAAGGAGTGAGAGATGGGATAGATGCTGCTGCCTGAAATCTTGCAGTCAAATAAATGTAAAAACTAAAAATAATAAAAACAAAATGTTTACACTGAACATCCACACACTATAGGGCCCATCTCTTCGACATTATTTCTGCTGCCACACACAGTGAGGGACATTGGAATGTGTTGTCTGTCTGCCTTGTGCTGCTATGTACAGCTGTGCAGAATGAGAAAATTCTGAACTTTCAGAATTCTGACCGAATTCTTGAAATTCTGTGAAATGTTGCAGAACTTCATTGGAATTTCACAGAATTTTTAAAATAAATTAATTTGACCATAACCCAGCTGCTAATAAAGCTAGAGATCTCACATTTAGCATGATTACTTGACAATATATACTATGACAGTGTGCCAAATATCTTGACATTAGTATGTATTGTCTCAAAATTATAGGCGCTTAAATTCTAATTTTAATTTGGTGGGAAATTTCATCAGGGTTTTATCTGCATGTAACTCAGGCACCATTGGAACTAGATATCTGAAACTAGGTACAAATATACATGTAATAATAACCCCTAAACTTGCAGCATTTTATAAGATTTCAATTAATGTTTTCAAAATTAGAATGTTTTTGAAATTTTACTAAAATAACTACAGTAGAATTGTTGTCAAAATATTTGGCTACCTATAGCACAGCCCCCTTTAAAGTGTGTTACTTAAAATGTGGTGCACATACCCATGTTACACATTTCTATAAATTCAGACACTGGGGAGAAATTTGGATCAGATTTTTTTAAATTAGATAGAAATAACTGAAAATTAAATTTTGATTAAATGTTTGGCCACCCACAACTCATCCCATATCAATCTAGGACTCTTACAATTAGTAAACTTAAAAAATAATAAGTACCTATGTCTCTTCCAAATTTTGAATAATTTGGATACTGTATTTGCTTTGAAAACTAGGCCAAAAAACTGATATTTAGAATTTGACAAAATTCAGTGGAAAGTTTGAAATTCATTTATTTTGTCATAACCCAACCTATTAAGCTAGAGATCTGCAAATTGGTATGAATAGGTGCTGATACGATTTCCAATGCTGTGCCAAATATAATGACATTAAGACACATCTTCTCAAAATGACAGGTGTTCAAAGTCTTTCATTTTATTTTCTTTTTGTGGGAAATTTCATGAACATTTCTATCTTCATATACTATATCTCAGGCACCTTTGCAGCTAGAAATCTGAAACTCGGTACATATATAAATGTCGAAATAAACCATATACTTGCAAAATTGTATAACAGTTTGATGAATGCTTTCAAAATGATACTAAACTGAAATCTGAATTTTGACAAAATGTTTGGATACCTGTCACACAACCCCTTTTAAATCTTGAGACTTAAAACTTGGTGCACATAATCATGTTGCATTTTTCTCTTTAACTTGAAGCTGTAGAGAAACTTGGATAGGAAATTTTAAAATTAGATGGAAAAAATTAAAATTAAATTTTGATTAAATCTTTGGCTGCCCATAGTTCAGCCTCCTTTTTCAATCGAGGACTCTAAAATTTAGCAGATTTATGCAAGCCATAAGTACATGTATATCTGCTAAATTTGGTATCATTTGGATATGTAATTTACAAAATAGATCAAAATAACTGAAATATAGAATTTGGAAAAAAAATCTGTGTAATGTTCACACAAATTCTGTGAAATTCTATGGAGTCAGAATGGTATTTCAGCCAGCATTCTGAAAGCAGAATTTTATATTCTGCATGGCTCTACTGCTATTTGCAGTGCAATAATTAATCTTGTAAATTTTATCTAACTTGTTTCTAAGTGCTCTCATTGCCCCCACTATGTTGAATACTGGAAATCTGCCTTCTTGTTCTACAATTTTGTATTTAATTCACAGATTTATAAATTATAATGATACAGAATGAAATAGAACCAATCAGAACAAATCAGACCACTTTGTATTCTGGTTCTTAATTAATAAGGATTACAACCTTTCCTGGCTCTGTAGGCCTGCTCAAAGCTTCCAAATCCTAGAGTATTCATAGTTGGTGTCCCCAGATACTTGGCATTCATTACACTGTCCTAGGTAAATTAATCTATCATTAAGGTTAAACTATAAAACAATATTTTTTCCCAGACAACTGACCAAGTCTGGTTCTGTAGCACTGCACCACAGTCATTTCTCTTCTCCAAGGGCAAATAATAGTCACACATTCACTTTATAATGGGACAGTTGCAGCGGCCTTTGATTCCATCACACCCATTCATGCCCATCCCTTGTCCTCTAGCTGGAGACCTCCCTGGTTTGATGGGGATCTCTGGAGTTTAAAGACTAAGGGGTGGAGGTTAGAGACATGCTGAAGGAGATCTGGCCTGCCAGAAGACAGGTTGGCCCTGAGGTTGCATTATACCAACTATGTGGGGGCAATCTCTCATAAGAAGGTGGAATATCTGTCTAGAGAGATTGCTGTGATGAGGAACAGATCAGCACAGCTTTTCCACATAGTGGATGGGTTATTACATCCTGCCTGTCTCTGTGTTGGGGGAGCAGGCTCAAGCACTAGGTGCGAGGAGCTGACTGTATTCTTTGCCAACAAGGTGACCTGCATCAGGGATGAGATCTCCTCAAGTATCTCTCAAAGGGGATGCATGGACCGGCCTGGAGAGTGTCAAAACACTCCTCCTACCTGGGATGAGTTTGAGCTGGTTGGTGTGGAGGATGTGGTGAAAATAATCCTGAAGCTGTAGCTAACCCAGTGTGAACTGTACCCAGGTCCAACCCAACTGTTGGTAGATTGTTTGGAACAGGTTGGGCCTGTTATTGCTGGGGTTGTCTGGAGTTCCTTGAGGATTGGGTCTTCCCAGTGGCCTTGAAAGAGGCTTTGGTAAGACCCCTTTGGAAAAAACTCTCCCTGGACCAGGACTGCCTCAGCAATTACAGGCCATGCTCAAACCTCCCATTTTTAGGGAAGGTTATTGAAAAAGTGGTGGCCATGCAGTTTGAGAGACTTACCAGTCTGGGTTTTGTGCTGGACATAGTACAGAGACCACACTGGTGATTGTGCTTAATGATCTCCTGGTAGTGAGGGACAGGAGAGACCAGATCATCCTGGTCCTCCTGAACCTCTCTGCAGCATTTGACACCATGGGCCATGAGGTGCTGCTTGATGACCTATGGTATTGGTGTGGTCTGTCTGATATTGTCATCAACTGGTTCAGGTCATACCTGACAGGCAGAGTGCAGAGGGTGACAATGGGGTTAGCCTCATCCATCCCGAAACCTCTGTGCTGTGGGGTACTGCAAGGTTCAGTCTTGTCACCCTTGTTGTTCATGGTGTACATGCTGCCACTGGGGGACATTATCAGGCAGTATGGGCTGGGTTTTCACTGCTATGCAGATGACACCCAGCTGTACCTGTCTTGTGCACCCAATATCTGGGTGTCAGACTCCGTATTTAACAGCTGTCTCAATGAGATCCAGGCTTGGATGACTCAAAATTGGCTTAGACTCAACCCAGACAGAGAAACTTGTTGTGGATCCAGTTCATCGGGGCAGAGGGTGCTGTGAGGGGTTACCCCCTGACCTTGTGTTGGGGTTGTTCCCCTTACTCTGTCTAGTCAGGTGAAGGATTTGGGCATGATCCTCAATGACAGTTTGATGCTTGATGCTCAGGTGTTGGCCATCATCAGCAGTGGATTTTATCATCTAAGGAACATTACCCAAATCCAAGCCCTGATCCCGCCGGAGGAATTGACCACACTTGTGCATGCTTTTGTCATTCCCCGGCTGGACTACTGTAATGCCCTATACCTAGGGTTATCTGGGGGCAACCTCTGCAGGATGAAGCTGGTGCAGAATTTGGTGGCAAGATTACTGACTGGGGTGAGATGAAGTGATTATATCACCCAGATCCTCTGCAGTCTGCACTGGCTGCCAGTCAGGTGGAGGATTGTCTTCAAGGTAGGGCTCCTGACCTACAAATGCCTACATGAAAGGGGACCTGTTTATCTGCAAGATCTTCTTGTCCCCTACTGCCTGTCCTGGGCACTGCGTTCTGCTGGGGTGCCTCCTTGGAGTTCCCAGAGTGAGGCTGCAGCATTCTGGAGATAGGGCATTTTCGGTGGCCAAACCTACTCTGTGGAACTCCCTTCCTGATTATTTAAGGGAGGCCCCCTCGGAAGAAGACTTTAAGAAAGCAGTAAAAAAACAATTTGTTCCAGCAGGCTTTTAAAGGGATGGATAGAATTTTAGTTTGTGTTTAAGCTGCTGCCTTTATTTACTGTGTTATTGAATTGTGTGTGCAGCACCCAGAGTCCATGGAAATGGGCACTTTATAAATAAAATTATCTATCTGTCTGTCTGTCTGTCTATCTATCTATCTATCTATCTATCTATCTATCTATCTATCTATCTATCTTATCCAAACCTTTTATGAGCTTTATTGTTTTACGGTAACCAAATGTTAAAAAATCATTTCAGACTGCTTTCAATCAACATATCTGTAGAAAAAAACAATTAAACCACTGTTTAGTAGTAGAGAATGCTCTCTAATCACTCTTCTGTTTCTGACATTTAAGAAAGTGATACTAATACTATGTATAAGTTATGTAATTAATGGTTCGCGTTTTTTTCCCATTGAAAAGGCCATGTACTAAATGCCGTAATACACGTATGTGTATTACGGCATTCACGTGGCACTTTTCAATGGAAAAAGGTATGAGCCATATTGTGGCTCGCAATCACCACAAAGCACTTTCCCTCAGCAAGTTTCAACCACAAAAGCACTCACATCAGGAGCTGCTTCACCAGAAGACAGAGAGACTGAGAGACACAGTGTAGTGTGTCCTGTCTTTCTGCCGATGGTGACCTCTGAATGCCAGTGTGTACTCCCTCTCTCCAGTCCTGCTCCTCCTCCTTTCCGTCTCTCTCTCTCCAGTCCAGCTTCTCCTACATTCCTTAAAAAAAAAAAAAGACTGTAGCAACAGACATAGCAACCAGCAAGAAAAAAAAAAGACTGTACCATAACCCTTGACACAGGTTAACATTGATTCCTTCCTTTGCATACTTTGTAATTCCTCTGGTAAAAAAATGCAACCACTTAATTATATAAAACAAAATATGGGGTGCAGTCTGTACAACTCAAATTTTACATACAACCTCATTGTTGGATGGCTGCCATTTAACAACTCTGGTGTGTGTTAAATTTCGTTACTCACTGCACCCCATACATTATCCTACATATTATTAACAGCAGTGATTTCTATTTCTCAACAAGTACAGGTAGTCACCAGACACAAAAACTGCACCAGGCCAGAGCAGAGGACAGCCAGTCAGAGACAGCCAGTTAACCAGCAACCACTTGGAGATTGTAGTCTGCTACTACCCCCACCTACTACAATCAGGGGAAAACCAGAAGTAGTCTACCAACACTGAAATCAATGTGGTTAAGGCACATCTACCAAAAATGACTGATTAGAAAAGAATGTGAAAGGGACTGTGATGACAAGAAAGTCCCAGACTAGATCTCTAGTTTGTAAATAAATTGTCTCTACCCGAGTTTGATTTTCTTTTTGAAGGGAATAATAGTGTGTTTAAATAATTGTACTTTGTAGTAGTACTACCACTACTACCAGAGGAACAAAACAGAGCTAGCAGCATTTATCAATGTGATTATTTAATTGTGTGCATTTCGGTAGATCCCCTGAGAAAGCGACTGTGTGTGTGAGAACAGGAACTTATCTGCCACAGTTGTTACTAGTACGTGATGACGTGAACATGATGTGATGTCTGCACCACCTACCCACCCCCAGGATGACGATGATGCAGGCAAAAGGCAGGCAAGTCCCAGATCTCTGTTTTTTTTAAAACCAGTCTCCCAAGTCTGACTTTCTGTTGAAAAGGTCAGTGTGTTTTTTGTATGTCACCAATTATGTTAGCATAGCACCGGGTCTCAGTATGGAACACAACGCGAAGCAATGTGAAAGAACAAGAGCACCAGACAGTCCAAAGTGACCACTTCACCACTGCTACTACTACCACTGCTATCAGGGGGAAAGTATAGAGCTATGGTTATATAAGAAATAATTATTCTTAGATGAATAAGGTAATAAAATAAATGATCTTATCAGAATGAGAAAGTGACTGTGTGTGAGATCGGGGACTTGTCTACCACAGTTGCTACCCATAAGTGATGACATGAACGTGATGTACTGGCTGCAGATCCCAACCACCCCCAGGATGACAATGATACGGTCAAAAGGCAGGCAAGTCCCAGGTCTCTATTGTTTTTAAAATGAGCCTCCTAAGTCTGACTCTTTTTAGAATGAGGTCAGTGTGTTTTTTATGCATCACCAATTATTTTAGCATAGCAATGGGTCTTAGTATGGTACATAATGCGAAGCAATGTGAAACAACAAGAGCACCAGGCAGTCCCAAGTGACCACTTCATCACTGCTACTACCACAGCTATTAGGGGAAAAAAAAACAGAGCTATGGTTATACAAGAAATATTTACTCTTAGGTACATTAGGTCATAAGATAAGTGATCTTGGCAGAATGAGAAAGCGACTGTGTATGAGATCAGGGACTTGTCTGCCACAGTTGCTACAAGTATGTGATGACATGAATGTGATGTACTGGCTGCACCTCCCCCCCACCTACATGATGATTAATGCGGTCAGAAGGCAGGCATGTCCCAGATCTCTACTTTTATGCAGTCCACTGAGTCTCAAAATTGAAAGCTGATGTGTCACTCCACAGCTGCAGCACAGGTACTGCTGTCAGTGTCATCTTCTTCAAGATTAGCATCACATATGTAGCCAAAGTTTGGCAAGTTAACCTTCAAGAACATTAGTTTCTCCACATTGTCTGGTGTTAACCTTGTTCATTTATCAGTCACAACATTCCCAGTAGAGATAAATAAATGCTCAGAACAGACACTGGAGAGTGGACATCAAATTTACTTACAAGCCAGGGCAGTCAGCTTTGGCCAGCATGATTTCTCATCTTGCCAGTAAGCTAAAGGGTCATCCTTAATAGTAATGTTGGGCTCAGACAGATATGCATCTACCATGCCTACTACTGAGCATGCATTTTCTCCTTGTGGAATTTCAGTGTCCTGTAGCTGGCCCCAAATGTCATCCTCCTCATTGTCTGCTTCTGTACTGGTTTTTGGAGCAGTCTTTTGAATTTAAGGTGGTGTCATTTTAGTATTGCTCGCCAATCCTCCAAATGAAACCTCATCTACTGCATCAATCAAAAGTTGCCTGTAGTCCAACTCCTCCATATTGTCAGAAACCACATCAGAAAGGTGTCTGTTCTGGAAACGTGGATCTAGCAATGTTGCTAAGAGATACTCCTTTCTCCGTGTCATGGCTGATAATTTCTCATCATTGCTCAGTCTGGTAAGCATATTATTGACTAGAGATTGGTTCATATCTAAGTTGCCCTCATTTTCTCCCGTCTTTTTTTTTTGAAAAGTAGAATGAGTGGAATAACTTGGCTAAGGGATGCCATTTCTGCACTGACCTCTTTTACAGCACTCATGAATGCTTTCAGAATGTGACACAACTGTCTCAGCAGAGACCATTGAGTAGAATGGAGTACAATGCCCTCCCTGATATCATTGTACCTGATATACTCAATGATAACTACTTTTGTTCAAGGATGCGTTCAATCATAAAGTAGGTTAAATTCCACCTTGTTGCTAAATCCTGAACAAGCAGGAGATGAGGAAGACCTTTGTCCTTCTGGATATCAGCAAGGGTGTCACAGGCTTTTACTGAATGATTGAAGCAGCCACACACTTTTTGCACTGTACCCACAGTGGTTGATACTTGCCAGTCATTGACAAGGAAGCTTCAAACAATTAGGTTAAGACAATGGGCAAAACAACATATATGTACATAATTGCCATCATGAAGTGCTTTTTATGATGTTTGGACCATTGTCAGCAACCAAACAAATTACTTTCAAACCCTGTGAAGTGACCCAAGCAGTAAATAGTCTTTCCAGTTCTTGCTGAATGTGCTGTGCTCTGTGTGTGTCTTGAAAGTGACACACATGGAGAACTGCCATTTTCTGTAACATGCCAGGTTTTTTTTGAGCTCTGAGGGATAGTAGTGGTAGTGGTAGTAGTACTAGTAGTAGTACTGGTTAAACTGGTAGCAGACAGACTAGTAATACATAAGGATGATGATGAGTTGTCCGCAAAACTGACCCAGTGTGCAGTAAGAGAAAGATATGCAATGGTCTGGCTGTTGATCCATGTATCAGTAGTGAACTACCTTGTCCTCAGCCTTTCTGAGAGCATGCCTTACTTGAACTACTAAGCTGTAATACAGGTTGGGTACAGCAGTTACTGAGAAGTATTTTCTACTTGGCATTAAATATCATGGCTGAAAGTATTCCATAAGCCTTCTGAACCCCTCATCTTCCACAATTGAGTATGGCTGTAAATCAAGTGCAATCATTTCTGTTATTTTATGATGTATTGCCATTGATATGTGATGGTTTTGTGAATATTTAAACTTTCTTTCAAAAACTTCTTTTACCTTCAACTGCCTCTTATCAGTGGAGGGGGGGGTAAAGTTACATTTGGCTGGGGGTGTTGTACGACTACATGCCATGCCTGGTAAAACAGAAGACCTTACAGAATTATTGTGACTGTGAGGCGAATGTGGACTTTTGGATCTTGCCTGGTGCTCATCTCCCACTGTTTCAGCGGAATGTTCCTGTTTACCAAGAGCCCTGCTAGATTTACAGTCACCAATGTTGGACTGTTTTTTTTTAACCATATACAGCAATAGGGTGAATTCACGATAGATGTTGCATCATTGTTGTGGTTCCAAGATGCCCTTTATTTTTTCCCCTATTAATACATCTATTGAAATTCACACAAATAGCTTGGCAAGCGTCCTTGGGGTTTACGTAAAAATGATTCCCAAAAATCTATGTCTAGTAACTACCTCAGTAGGACTAGGAGTCAAGCGGCTGGGTTTATGTGGGGAAGACATATCAGTGGAGGATTCAGGTTCATCAGGTGAGACAATCATAGAATCCTCTGCAGCACCATTGCCACCATCATCATCATCACTACTGTCAGACTTTGTTTCACTTTGTGTGGCTGTGCCTTTGCCTGTTTCTTTTTCCCTTTTGACAGTTTACTGCTGTCATTATTTTTATCCACATTGTCACAGTCAGAACCAGAATGAGACATAGCTAAAGGTAAAGCCACAAGCTCATCATCATCAGTCTCACCATGACCATGGTCATCATCATCATTATCAGATTCAGTAGAGCTAACATTTGCAGTCACAGATTGAGTTATTCGAGGTGAATGCGTTGCAAATCGAGCAACTCCACTGCGAGTTGTACCTGCAAGTGCTTTAACTTTATGTGCAGTTTGAATTGGAATACTCTTTGTACACTTTTTTCTCAGACGACTTGCTATTGCCACTGTTTTTCAACACTTTGTTGTCTGTACTACTGATCCCTTCTGACATAGATGGTCCACCATCCCTTGCTGGGTTTTCAGTATTTTGAGAGTTAGCCTGCACATGGATGGTAATAGCATTTAGTTCAGCCCCTTCAACAGACTGTGGTGCTTGCTGTTGTTGTACTTTACTTTTTGTGCCACTTCTTTCTGGGCTCTTGAATAAACTTTTTTTACGTTTATTACTTTCTTTGCCCCAGCTTTTACTTCACTATTTTCTGGAGTACTCATAATGCCAGTCTGTCACTTGTTCAGGGTCAATAAGTGGTTATTATTTTTTTCTTTATTCCACTTGATGTGATGGAATGCCCTGACCACTGAGCCAAAGCTTATACCCCACTGAGATAACACAGAGAGGAAGATCACAGATGAATGACTTCCTGGGGGGCACACAGACTGTATGCAAGAAGTAGCACTGGTGCACTGATGTCTGGCTGGCAGATTTTATTTCACACACAGAATATATTTCACACACCACCTACACTAAGGGTAATGCTGCAGGCACTGCTGCTGGTATACCCACAGAGAATCCAAGGGACCCTGCTTGGCCTAACCCTCTCTGAAACAGTACTGTACTTTTCCCCTTCGAGGATTTTTTTTCTTTATTCAATGTGCTGTGAAGGAATGTCCTGCCCACTGAGCCAAAGCTTATACCCGGCTGAGTGAGCACAGGGACAAAGATGACAGATGACTGACTTCTTGGGAGGGGGGGTCACACAGACAGCATGCAAGAAGTGGCACTGGTGTATGGATGACTGGCTGGCAGATTTTATTTCACATATAGAATTTATTTCACACACCACCTATGCTAAGTGTGATGCTGCAGGCACTGCTGCTACTGTAGTATACCCACAGAGATTCTGGGGGACCCTACCTGGCCTAAACCTCTCTGACACAGTACTTTCCCCTTCAAGGATTTTTTTCTTGATTCCTCATGAAGTGACAGATTGTCCTGCCCGCTGAGCCAAAGCTTATACTCCACTAAGTGAGCACAGGGAGGAAGATGACTGACTTATGGGGGGGGTCACACAGACAGTATGCAAGAAGTGGCACTGGTGCACTGATGGCTGGCTGGCAGTCTTGGCATATTTTATTTCACAAACCACCTATGCTAAGGGTGATGCTGTAGGCACTGCTGCTAGTATACCCACAGAGATTCTGGGAGACCCTTCCTTGCCTAACCCTCTCTGACATGGAGGGGGGTCACACAGACAGAATGCAAGAAGTGGCACTAGTGCACTGATGACTGGATGGCAGATTTTATACACACAGCACTCTTGTTCTCATAAGTTGCCCTCAGTCTCTCTCTCTCTCTCTCTCTCTCTGAGTTCCATCCTGGCTTATCATTCAATGTTCATGTTCATGCAGATCCCCTGTCCAAGTCTCCTGTCCCATACATTGTACTCCCCAGTCCCCAGTCCAGTCGCAACCCCATCCCTGATTCCATGTTGAGTCCTACACCCAGTCCTTGTTGGCAATCACATCCCCAATTTCCCTACTCCCAGTCCCCGACTCCCCACCCGCATCTTCTACAAGTTCCTAATCCCTTCCTGTATTACGTTCTTCTTTTAGTTTAAGAAATTCAGCTTTTTTTGGGGGGGGGCTGTGGCAGACTGGCAGTGGACTTCTTCACTTGTCCAAGGGGCAAAAAAATGACAAGCAGCACAAGCACAGAAGAAAACAGTTGATTCAGTGATCCACAATGCAAGGAGCAGAAAAGATAAGTTGCTGCTCGTTCTCCATCCTTTTGATTCCTTTGCACAGCTGTAAGGTGGACCACATGGGTTGCTAGAGCAGCAACCCAATCAGATGCCACCTTTAGAAAGAAATGGAGAGCTTGGCTATCCAATGAGGGACCAGAATCTTTTCTCTGGTCCCTCCTGTGGGTTCCTCCTGTTCTGGCACTTTTTGCACTGCAGTTCCTGCAATAGGCATCATCCAAACCGATCTGAACAAACAAAAATGTTCAGAAGTCATTCATTTCTGAACATTTTGACATGTCTGGGTCACTTCATATTTTAGATGAACCAGTTTGTCCATCCCTAGTGCAAAGACTTACAACTGTGAGTTTCATAGCCATTTAGGCAGTATTCAAGCAGTATGAGTCTTGGTATCAAGGTATAGTTCAGCATCCTAGTATGCACAGTAAGTTAAGTTTGGCAGTTAGGAAATAACAAATTCATTCATAGTCCAGTAACTTGTTTATATCTAAAATATCAAGTAAGAAAGAAACCCTTTGCCCCGGCCTCACCAAATCCCTGTCTAAACCATCCCTGGTAGTCTAATGGTACACCAAAGCCTACCCCAAAATTAATGGAAGAGTATCTCTCATAGTCTGTATCAGGGACGGGCAATATGACTCTGTTGCACATCTGGACCCTTGTGGACCAGGCCAGCTCTACTCAACTCGAATATACAGAGCCTTTCATGGCTCGACCCTAGTTGGTGAGTTGGCTCGGTTTGGAACTACTGGTCATGTTTGGACCACTAAAATTCCCTTCCACTTACCGTGCTGATGATAAGTCTTATTAGTAGGTCTGATGCGGTGATGCCTCACATAATGGGGATAATGAGGCTCCCTGCAGACAGTGTTCTTTGGTGCATGCTGACACTGTATCTTGGATTAAACTCCTTCCCACTCCTCTCTTCCAGATTGCCAACAGTCACTCAGGAGGTTTAATTGCACCCTCGCATAATCATGTTCCTCACACTCTTCTCTCATCCTCACAAGCCCATCTAGTCCCTCAAAGCCACTCACACTCAATAAAGCACTAGGCCACATCATGTGACTGACTGATCTTCAGTCAGCACAGCACACAGCAGCAGTACAGAGAAAGCTGGAAAGAGACAGAGAGAGTGAAGCCTTGATTCATGAACTCAATAAAATTCTGTAATTCATGGGGTGATATGGAGGCATACAGTCCATTCTGTAATAAAAAGCCCTCTTAAGCACCAAGAAGTGAGTAAGCCCAAACTGGAAAAAATAAATCAGCACTTCAGGGTCTTCATTAGCCTGGGCCTGCTTTGCTGCAGAACGCGGCGCCACCAAATTAAATCAATTGGGTGACAGATATAGAGTTTGGAGAAACTTAAAGAGACACCACTATGTGCAGACTACTAGTTCAGTCAAGGAGTTTGATCCCTTTAGGACTAAGAACATATTTGGAATGATTTAAATTTAAAATAAATAATTATAAATCAGTTTAGAAGCTGCCTTACTTAGGGTGGCTCACTGACACAGTGACACAGACACACAGGAAAGAGACACTGCATGCAGGGCATTCAGAAAATTTTAGTCGTTACAGGGTAAGAAAAGTCCATAATTTAGCTTGAAAGTTGATAACAGTTATAAGTTTACTCCACCCCCCCCCCCAGACCAGACTCACAACTATCTGCTGGATAGAGTCTGACACATACAAGAGACAGGCAGTTTGTTTAAACAGTGGTCCCTTTTAAGGGCTAACAGCCTAAAGCTGTTTGCTGACTGACATGCTGTAGCCCTATTCTTTCCCTAAAAAGCACGCCAGACTCAGGGGAGGAAATAACACAATAACACAGACACAAAAGTGCTTTCAAAAAGTTGAATTTCATTATTTTGTTTGACAGAGGGATCTAAAAAATAATTCTGATGCATTTCTCAAACTCAAATAGGCTAAAAACAGTTCTAAAATTGAGTAAATCAGAACCTTCTTGAAATAAATCAGAGCTGGAATCAGAACCAGATAGCAGCTGACTCGCCCATCCCTAGTCTGTATTTATTACCTCCCACCTGATCTCAGAAATAATTTAAGAAAATCCCTGGTAGCTCAGTGGAATCTCCTAGCATCCTGATCCATGTGATAACAATTGGATACCCCCCACCCCCTCCTTGGCCTCCCTCACACAGCACATACCATCTCTCCACCCCTTGTCTACCCCCGAGTCACCCAGCAGCAGTCATCCCAGGTCCACCAGCAGCACAAGAGATGGCAACCAACATGGACCCTCTACTCATCATCTCAGTTGGCCACCATCTGAATGAAAATGAGTGAGCATGCACATACTGTAGAAACTGCCTACTGTGATGACCATGCACTATTGTGTGCTTTGGTAAGTGTAATGATTTGGAAATGTTAAATAGTGCTGATGTGGCAGCTTTGTAGCACTTTCAAAAGCCTCTAAATTTAGTTCTGCACCCTATATGCAAAGTAGCACCTTCATTTGCATGGTCATAGTGGTATATTTAGTGTGGTTTTGAAAGCCACTCTATGCAGTGTCGAATGCCCCTTTGAATATGGCCCCACTCTGTTTGGATGTACTAGGCCTCGTTGGTACAGCACTATGCCTGTTAGTGCATTGGTAATCTTCAGAATACATGGCCCTGTTAATTCAAGGGAGGAAAAACATTAGACACAAGTGATGTCTAAGGGAAAGAGTATGATTTCTTGCAAATTTCTTTAGAAATAAAAATTGAAATATCCTGAAATTCCTAATTGTGGGGAATATTATGAGCTTTGCACCCAGCTGATGTCAGCTGTCAGTGTTTTGCCAGAACTCTAGAATATTACCTTCAACAACAGTACAGCAACCTCAGCCCGCAAACCAGAGAGGTGTGTAGAGATGGGGAAGTTTCCAGAAGGTGTCCACAAAGACTGTTACCCCCCAATCATTGCACTGCACCATGCCCATGATCTTTTCATAGTGCCTATTTAAACTTTTCTGCACCCTTCTGCTTCCTTTGTACTCTTGTTGTACTCCTTTTTTGGGGGGGTTCTGAAACCCCCCCATTATTCTCAGACCCACCCTGCCTGTTGCCCCCATGACCAGGCAAGCCCCCCTGGGTGGGGCTGCCTGGGGAGGGCTCCCCCTCTCAACATACACTATTGGCAAGCCCCGGCTTCCCCCCCAGTCAGGGCCACAGGAGTGAGACCCTCTTGGGGAATGGCGGAGACAGTGGACAGTGGGACGGAGCCGATCGTCATGCCTGGAGGCCAGCTTTTTTTGTAGATGCTTGCTTCCCTGGGGGTGGGGATGTGCAATGACATCCAGCATCCACCCTGCCCCCCTAACATTATGGCATCCATCACGGCAGTACCCCTAGCCTCCTCCAGGAGTCTGGAAAGTGCCAGAATCTCTCCCCCCCCAGAGAAGGAAAACAGTCCCTATGATGTTCAATCCATTCTCCCCCTGGCTGGCCCTCCAACTCCTGGGTCCTTTCCTGAACTCAGGTCATCGGCATCGCAAGCGGAAATCCAACCTCTGTGCAAGCAGTCCGGCATACTCTTGTTGTACTCTTACTTCTCCCTGAAACTAATTTATTTCCTTACCCTAGATAAGGTGTCTCTTGTTTCCCTTTTTCTAATCTTCCTACCTGAACCTACCTTATCCTTGATGTCTAGTACTCCCTATACTTTTGTGGCATGGTTATAACCTGTAACTACCTTCCACCTAGCTGGCTGTTCCAGTACAACAGTAAACGTTAATGTTCTAGCCTTTTATTACTAGGAGTCATATTAGGAGTTGTAAGACGACAGAGGGAGCAAGCCCATATAAGTTTTCCCCACTATTCAGTTGAGGCAACCGAGGTTACCAGCCAAAATATATTTATCCAACCTGGTCTTGAAACTATTGGAACAAGGTGATCCCATCACCTCTGCAGGCAACCTGTTCCATAATCTGATTACTCTAGGTTTAAAGCTGTACCTCCATACATCCATCCTGCACTGTGATTCAACTAACTGCTGATCATGACCTGTAATTCTATACTTTTGTTCCCTATATCTGAGGTCCAAATCATTTCTTAGCACATCTTGTTTAAGAATTTTATATGATAAAAGATCCCCCAGTGCACGTCTAACCTCCAGTGGCCATAATCCAAGTCTTTTTAGTCTAACCTGGCAGGGTTCATGCATGAGCCCTGATATTAATTTTGTAAGCAACCTTTGTGGTTTTTTGACCATCGCTTTATCTTTCTTTAAGAATGGGCTCCGGCTAGAACAACAGTAGTCCAACAGTGGCCTTTTATATGTTTTATAAAATGTTTGTAATACACCTTCATTACGTGAGAAAAAACATCTACAAATACAATTTATGAGATGCATTACCCTGTTTGCAACAACTCTGCTATGCATCCCACTTTTCAAGTTGTTTTCAATATGTATCCCCAAATCTTTCTCATCAACAGCATTTTGTAATTTAACTCCTATAAATAATAGTCCTGCTGGATGTTATTTCTCCCAATATGCATGACAGTACATTTATTCAAACTAAAATTCATTTTATTCCTCTCCGCCCATTTACCAATTGATAACATATCCTGCCCAAATATAAGTCTGTCCTCAAAGGTGTCCACCATTCCCCCAAGTTTCACATCTGCAAACTTATTGATCTTATTTTGACTGCTAATATTTAAGTCACTTATGAAGATGTTGAACAATAGAGGTCCCAGTATGGACCGCTGCGACACCCCACTGGTCACCTCCATCTCCCCAGCCACATAACCCTGCACTCTTACTGCTTGCGTCCTTTCCATTAACCAATGTTTATTTTTTTTATTTTTATTTATTTAGTTTTTGTTGACCATGTAAGTGCACTAGACAAATCCTGCCTATTTTCAGGCACGACCCGGGGGAGGGGGATACAGATGAAAGCCAACTGACTTTGAACCAGATTAAGCTGTTGGTGGTATTTATAGTGAATGTATTATCCAGTTTAATCCAGTTGATTATAGTTAGAGGCCCGTGTTTTTCTTAAATATGAAATAGCAAGAAATTCAAGTATAAAAAGAAATAACAAGAAATTCAAGGTATAACAAAAATAACAAGAAATTCAAGGTATGCAAATAAATAATAAAAAAATCAACATATAAAAAGAATAACATGAAAACAAACACATGAATAAACTAAAATAATATGCTTTGGGGGGGCAATAAGTAAATAAATGTTTGAAGCAGTTGTTGTTTAGGCTCCGTTGTTATCACAGGGATGTTCCACAAAGGAAGCAAGAGTGGAATTGTTTCATTCACAAAACCTTTCAAGGCCATAGCATAATGCTGCCTAATACAATGTAGAATACTAGGAATGAGATTTCTAGTGTGTATAAGGTCATTTTGAGGTAGTTTATGAATGTAAATGTCTTAAGAAAAATTTTTTTTTTTTAATGAATAAAAGAAATAAAAAGAAATAACAAAAAATTCCCCAAAAAGAAAAAGAAAAATTATGAAAAATAAAAAGAATTTCACAGGTCACTAAAATAGTGCAATCAATCCCCAATCTTACTAATTTTAAGATCAAAATCTTGTGTTACACCCTGTCAAAAGCTCTATTAAAATCCAGCATTACCACATTCACTACATTCCCCTGATCCACACGACTGCCTACATAATTATAAAAACTGACTAAATTAGTGTCACAAGATCTATTTTTTGTGAATCCATGTTGTAACTCATCATGTAAATTTCTACCTTCAAAATATTTTCTAATTACATCAGAAATTATCCCTTCAATTAATTTACCAACCACCGAGGTCTAGCTTACCAGTCTATAGTTAGATGCATCTGCCCTATTGCCTTTCTTGAAAATGGGCACCACAGTAGCTGTACTCAAGTCCTTAGGTACATAACCCTCAATCATGGATCTGTGACCAATGTTTGCAATAATTGGTGCAAGTTCCCTTCCTAACTCATTAATAAATCTAGGATGCAGGCCATCAGGATCTGCTGATTTGTTGATCTTACGTACCTTAATCCTACTAAGAACTTTATCAGCTGTAATTAACTCTGTTTGTTCAATAGCCCTTGCAACACACATGTTGTTTAAAACATAGAAACATATCATTTGATGGCAGATAAGGACCGCTTGGCCAACCTAGTCTGCCCATTTCCCTACCTAATGGATAAGCTGCAGATCCAACTTAACCAACAGCCTACTTCCTCCTACCCCACCACTAGAATTGCCTTATGTCTGTCCCATGCATTCTTGAAATCCCCCACTGTTTTTGACTCCACAGCCTCATCAGGAAGGTTGTTCCATGCATCCACAACCCTGTCTATGAAACAATACTTCCTCATATTACCTCTGAGCAATCCCCTCATCTTCAAACTGTGCCCCCTTGTTCTTGCATATCTCTTTTTCTGAAAGATGCTACTCTCTTGGACTTTGTTGATTCCCTTGAGGTACTTGAAAGTTTTTCTCATGTCTCCCCTCCTTTCCTCGAGGGTATACATTTTAAGCTCCTTTAGTCTGTCTTCGTATGTCTTCTGGTGCAGACCCTGCACCATTTTGGTTGCCCTCCTCTGGACCGCCTCCACCCTGTTTATGTCTTTGCGGAGATGGGACCTCCAGAACTGCATGCAGTACTTCAGATGGGGTCTCACCGACTGTCTGTACAGAGGGATAACAACTTTCTGTTTTCTACTGGTGATGCCTCTCCCTATGCATCCCAGTATTCCCCCCAGCTCTTCTTACTGCCTTCTCACATTGTTTGTCCACCTTTAGGCCATCTGATATAACTACCCCAGGTCTCTTTCCATTTTTGTTGTTGTCAATATCTCACCCCCCATTGTGTACTCTTCTCCTGGGTTTTTGTTTCCCAGGTGCATTACTTCATACTTCTTTGCATTGAATCTAAGCTGCCATATATTTGACCATTCCTCCAACCTTGCCAAGTCCCTTCTTGTTCTTTCCACCCCACCTTGTGTATTAACACTGTTACAGATCTTTGTGCCATCTGCAAAGTGACATTCTTTTCCTTCCAGTCCCTCTGCAATGTCACTTACAAAAACATTAAAAATGACTGGTCCCAGTACTGAACCCTGTGGTACCCCAGTAGTAACCCCCCTTTCTTCACTGTGGACTCCATTTACTATTACTTTCTGCATCCTGTTGTCCAGCCAATGTTTTACCCAGGCTACCACCCTGGGACCCACTCCCAGGCTGGTTAATTTGTTTATTAATCTTTTCTGTGAGACTGTGTAAAATGCCTTGCTAAAGTCTAGGTAGGCCATGTCCACAGCCCCTCCCCGGTCTACTACTTTGGTCACCCAGTCAAAGAAATTGATTAGATTCATCTGACATGATCTTCCCACTGTGAATCCATGCTGTCTTGGTCCTGTGGCGCACTGGCCTCTAGGTACTCAACAGTTCCTTCCTTCAGAAGTTATTCCATCATTTTCCCTACCACTGAGGTCAAACTGACAGGTCTGTAGTTTCCTGCCTCTGTCTTGCTCCCACTTTGTAAAGGGGAATCACATCTGCCCTCCTCCAATCCTCAGATACCACATCACATGAGTTATTCTTAGAAAACACCTTACTGAAGAATGTATGAAATTCCCTAGTCATGTCATCTGGTTTGGTGAAAACTACCCCATCAATGTTAAGTGGGCCAGCATTCCTATTATTACCTCTCTTATTGTTCACATAGGTAAAGAAACCCTTGGTATCAGTTTTAAACATAGCTAGTCTAAATGCCACTTGTTTCTTCACTTTCTTGATTTCATTTTTTTAGGATGTGAAATATATTCCTATAGTTAGTCCTGTTTTTACTAGACTGCGTATTCTTCATTCACTTACTATATACTGTAATCATTTCTTGTGACTCAAATTAATAATCCTCTTATTTAGCCATGGTTGCTTTTTGCCTCTAATATTGTATATAGTTCTTGTTGGAATGTGTTTAGTCAGCAGGTTATTAATAATTTGTACAAACAATCCCCAGCATGCCTGAGTTGATAAGCTTTCTGTCATGCTAGTCCAGTTAATTTGTCCTAGGTCTTTCCTGATAGCTGCATAATTAGTCTTACTATACATTGTCTGAATTGTAGCTCCCTTAGTATTACTCCTCTCCCTATTAATTTTAATATAATGATGTCATGGTCACCTGACTCAAGTCGTGGGATGTTCTTCATGTTGGAAATATCTTATGGTATATTAGTTAAAATAACATCCAAGATAGTCTTTCCTCTTGTGGCCTTCTGAACACACTGCTCCACCCCAGCTGGTGTTAATTCACTATACAAGCTGACCACCATAGAATTATTATTAGTAGTCAAACCTCCCCAATTGATGCCTGGGATGTTTAGGTCCCCTATCAGCAATATATCCGAGTCCTCAACTACAGCGACAACATATTCAATAAAATAGTCTGTGTCATTAACACTTGTATCTGGTGGCCTGTAGAAGATCAGCAGCTGAAATATTTTGCCTGTTAGCCCCAACATTTCAACCCAAATGGACTCTATATTGTCATAGTCATTGCCAATACTATTGGAAAGGCACTCAATATCACCCTTTACATATAGAGTGACACCCCCACCCCTTTTATCTATCCTGTCATTATTTATCAGATGATATCCAGGTATATGCCTATTCTAGCTTATATCCTCACTCCACCAAGGTTCTACTACCCCAATAATCTCGTAGTTCTCCTTGCTTAATATAATTTCCGAACCTGACAGTTTATTTTGATTCAAAATCCTAGCATTAAAAAGCATTATATTGCCTTTTTGAGTTTCTTAGTGGTCCTGCCCAACTTATTTGTATTTATAACTGGTTTGGACTGTACTCTCATTCCCTTCCTCCCCCTTCCTAACAGTTTAAACATGCATCAATGTCAGCTTTTGTTCTTGTTCCCAAGATTCTACTACCCCTGAAACTTAAACGAAGTCCATCCCTGCAGTACAAATTCTGCTTGTTCTGAAAGGTGTCCCAATGTTTAATAACGTGGTACTCATTCTCCTGTGTCCATTTTCTTAGCCATGCATTTGCTAAAACAAGTTTTCTTTGTTTGTACACTGATGCCCTTGGCTGTGGAAGTATCTCAGAGAATAGTATTTCACAATCCTTCCCCTTTAGTTTTTCTCCCAAATTAATAAAGTCCTGTTGTATTGCTGAGAGGGTCTTTTTACCCGGTACATTTATACCTACATGCACTACTGCAATTGGTTTTAATCCCACCCCCTTAAAAATATTGTCAGTCACATTGTATAGATTCTGGACTCCTGCCCCTAAGAAACTGCTAACCATGATATTGGCTGTATCCTCTCTACAGATATATTTGTCAGTATATTTAATGATATAGTCCCCAATCACAATTACTTGCCTTTTCTCGTGTATAGGAATGTGAGTCTGGGTAGTCCTAATATCATTAGTTTCCATTATATCGCCCTGTAAATGTGTGACTGCTGCTAATATGTGGTAACTATTAGTCAGATGTATCTCCCTTTCCCCCTACTATTCCCTAACCCACCATCATTTGGTCTTTCCTCCCTAATGTTAATAGCTGTAGCTTCCCCTTTTTCTAGACCTACTCTAGTTTTATCACCTAGTTTGGTGGGTATTGGTTCCAAGGGACTTTTGCCTCTTTTCTTCCATTTGACTAATGTGACCTCACACCACTCGCTATCTTCATTTACTCTTGCTTGTTTACCATTGTTACACAAGGTCCCTGCACCCTAATTTGTACCCTCCGAAGTACACCATAGACAGCTAGCACTTAGGTATAGGTTATACTAATATTTAGGGCTAAGGGCATCTACCATATGAGAGTAGATGTCAAGATATGAATGCATATTGTTGTAATACACTTTGCTTGCTAACACACACATATATTCCGCCTTGTATTTTCTGTGTATTTCTTACTTGTCAGATGCCAAGACAGCTGTCCTTGAAGTGATTATAATATGTAAGACAGCATTGCCACCTTTTGGTGATTTGTACCACTACACTGAGTTATGTAAGACTCTGTATAAGAACTCTTTTGTTTTCAAACTGATGACTTTACAGAATTGTATAATGTTATCTTGGACTGTGGAGCGACCTCTAATTTAGCCAATAGGGCTCATCTCTGTAACTAGAAATGTTTCTATCTTTTGGTAACCACAGTAATTATCATAGGTATATAATGTAATGCACAAGCTTTACACCTCAGAGACCCGAGAGACCCCAAGAGACAACAGAGAAACCTTGAGGTGTAGGGAACGCTTAGCACTGGTTCCCGGTTCGTATTGGTAAGAACTGCTTAGGGCAACTGTGATTTATCCCTTGGTAGTACTAAACTTGTTTATTACTGTAATGCAATGTGTCTGTGATTACTTGCATTCCCAATATCGTCAAGAATCTGAAAGTGAGGTTTAGACCTCTCAACACCATTATGTTTATTTTTATGACTTAACAACATATAAAAGGAAAACTGAGTTTTCCTTTTATCATTAAACACAATGTTCAATAAGTCTGAGTGAGTGAAGTCAGCTGAGTTCTGTACCATTTGACTCTGAGTATGAGTCAGATTCAGTGTGAAAAGAGCTAAAGTTAAAAAACTAAGAAGAAATGGAAAATAGCTGTTAGACATTATGACTGCAGTGGCTCAAGAAGGGATCCAGATTTTAAATGTTCTAGTAGCTGAGTAGTGACAGCATACCCCAAAATCTTAGAATTCAGATTGGAGATGACAGAGTTCAAACATTGTTATAGACACACCTCTCTCTGCCACTACTCCACAGGAGTATCATCTTTACGATGTGACCATTAACCTACTCTTTTACTATTCAGCTTATCTTTTAGTCATACAATCCACTAAGATTACCTAGTGACTATCTTAAAGCTGCTCTCATCTGCTGTACTGCTACTTGCTGCTATCTCTGATTTCCTGTGCCACTTACTTAAGGGTACCATTGGCTCATTGCACATATGTTCCCTGCACTGGCTTTCTAATCTCCAATAGGAGAAAGCAGTTGGGAAATGGGTGTCTTATCTGTGTAATAGTTTGATGATTTTGTGTAGCTGATCCTTCCAAAAGGCATACATTTTCTTACACTTACACTCTGATTTAGAAAGACAACAGTCTGCAGGTCATATAGTGGTACCCAGCATCTGGTTCTTTTGTGTCCATCAGCATCTTGATTGAAGAACAGTCAAAACTAGTCAAGGCCAGCACTTTACACTTACTGTACTTGTCTACTTGCAATTTTAATGCCGATTACTAGAGCCTGCAGGCTAACATGCTTGTAAAGGCACACACAGGCACAGCATTCTTTCTGTACAATGTCATCTGCTGACTCTTTAACAACTCCCAAAGATGACAGAATAATATTTTAAGCATTTAAACAAAGTAGTAACAAATGACACTATGCATTTCGACTAGTTGCAACTGAGGATATTGTGAAAGTAATATCTACATATTTTAATCATGACGGAACCTGAATCTGGGTAGCATTGTACTGCAGATAAGGCACTGCAGTCATGATGGAATGTAAATCTGGGTACTACTGCACTACAGTTAAGACACTACAAGCCCTGCCTTCAGGGTGAGGGAAGAACAGTAATCTTGTCACTCAAATGAAACTGTGAAACACAATATACATAATCAGTATAAAAAATAAAGACATAAATCAATAGAAAAATTCAAATAAACGTTCCACACTGCTGCCTGCTACTCTCTTCATTATTTTTTCTCAGCACTTTCCACTGCAGTTGATGTCTCTGCTTTCTCTGTTTTCATATATTCATCACTTACTGCACTGTCTGCCTGTGATGTGACATGTTATATTCAAGATTGATTTACTGACCTATAAACCCTACATGGGTTTGGCCTGGGCTACCTGATAGATCTTCTGAATCCTTTCCAGTCCTCATGCTTACTTTTGGTCCCTCAAGGAGGGTGTCTTTCTCGATCCAAAGGGCCTGGCATAAGTGTTGTAGTGATTGTACATTTGAAGTTGCCAGCCCTTTGCTTTGGAAGACACTGCCTATGGTACTGAAGGAGGCCCATTCAGTGGAGCCCTTTAAAAGAGGGTTAAAGACATGCTGGTTTAAACAGGCTATTGGGGACTAAAATGTGGTCTCCAGTATCACAGCATTATGTAGCTGCTGTGCTTTAATTGTACTGATTGAAATTATTTTTTATATTTAACTGATTTTGTTATTTTGTCATTTTATGTTGATTATTTACGTGTATTGGTTTTAGTAACTTGTTAATATCTGTGTGACACCCAGAGCATCCCAGGTACAGTACCTTATAAATAAACTTACAACTACTACTACTACTACTGCTTTTTTTATACTCTTTTAGCTCTTACCCTAGATTGGGTGTTACCACTATTCCTTCATGTTACCCTTACACTTAATAGGGTGTAACCTCGATTTCCTCATTTTACCCTTATCCTTGATAGGGTGCTACCTCTTTTCCATCTTGCCACCCTTACCCTTAATCGGGTGTTACCTCTATTCCCTCTTTACATCCTTACCTTAGATATCTATTACCACACCAGAGGTGCTTTTAGATGCAGTAATCCTTTAACACAGGCAGCAGCAAGTACTGTATACAGGTACTTTGCCTTACCTCAGTGGACCAGCAGAGTTCCCTGCAGGCCTACTTTCACCTGTGGATGCCTGTCGAAGCCTAAGATGCCAATCACTTCAGTTGTTACATTCATGCTCTGGGACATGAACATGAATAGGACATGTTAGAGTGGAAGTGCTTTTTTACTTATGTGGGAGACCTCCTACTGCTCCCCGGTTGGTCTGTTTGCCTTCTTCCTGCACAAAGTGGCCAAACTTCCTCTGGTTATCCAGGTAACCACCTGCAATACAATAACTCATTACATGATCAAAAAATCTGATTTTCAGTACCTAAACATCACTTTTTGCTTAGTTGCACTCAGTGGTTGTGGCACTTTCCCTTGCCAACAGCGCCCTGTTAAACACAAAAACGTCACTTTTAAATCCCATTAGCATTCCTCTTGTTGCTCTCCAATTGGTCCATTTGCCTTCTTCCCACCATAAATGGCTGAAATTCCTCTGGTTGCCCTAGCAGCCACCTGCAATACAATAACTCATTACATGATCAGAAAATTGGCTTTTCAGTGCAGAAATAGTGCATTTTGCTTAGTTGCACACAGTGGTTGTGGTGCTTACCCTCGCTGACTGTTCCCTATCAAATACAAAAGCTCTGCTTTTTAAATAACCTGAGCTGCTCT
The DNA here is from genome assembly GCA_016271365.2 of Neoceratodus forsteri. NCBI lineage: Eukaryota > Metazoa > Chordata > Ceratodontiformes > Ceratodontidae > Neoceratodus > Neoceratodus forsteri. Next base: position 1,374,497,106 of record CM057450.1, read on the forward strand.
TTGGTCCATTTGCCTTCTTCCTGCCCACAACTGGAAAACTTTCTGCACTTATTCAGCAACCCATTTCCATACAGTAGCTAATTACAAGATAAAAAATATGCTTTTCAGTGCGCATCATCGGGTATCATCACTTCATAGGCAGTTGAGGGAACTCTGGTATGTATCAGGCTTCATAATTCTCCAGAGCGGTGCTGATGTTCCATAATATACCACACTATCATGTTTTACAGCTTAATTTGCAAATTATTTGGAGAATTCCTGCAACTGCAGTATTTCAAGTAGTGGTGGTACTGTATCTCACATGAACACCTCATTCTATTAAAAGTTCCTGTCATCCAGTTTAGTGGTGTATCACCTTCAAGATTTGCTTAAGCAATAAAGCATGACAGGGTGTGTGTTGTTATGTAATAATGTCACTTCTCAGGTGGGTTGAAGCATGAGGTGCAGCCGAGTGCTCCTGCCACCCAAGGAGTGACATTATTACACATAATGGAGTGCCTTATTGCTATTATACATGGCTTTTATTTATTAATATTGTGAGGACAAAAATGAGAACATGCAGATGGCTAAAACATTTCATAGTCAGGCAGAGAACAAGTATTGGAGCATCCCTTTTATGTGTACTTGTACAGTTTCATATATTAATTTTTTTTATTGAGGAAACACAACCCATGTGGAAGCACTACATCATGGGTATGCAAATAATCAATTGTCTGGCATCAGTGTAGTGTGCAATGCAATACCAGGCAATTAGGTATTTGCATACCCATGATGCAGTGCATTCATATGTGATGTGCTTCCTCATAAAAAATGAAACTATAAAACTGAGATCTAAAAGAGATGCCCCCACACTATAAAGAGATGTTTTAACATTTGCTCTCTGCCTAACCATAAAATGTTTTAGCCATGGCAAATATCTTTGTCCTCACAATATTAGTAAATAAGGTTGTTTATAAGAAACTAAGCTTGTGCTACTTCACTTGCAAGACGTCAAGCTGTCTTAGATATAGTGATGCTATTGTGTAATAACATCACTGTTTCAATGGACAGCAGTGAATCAGCTTCTTACATTTTTCCTTGCCATTTTGTAATTGTTAATATCCAAAGTTCTATACAAGCTAGGCCCAAGCTACCTGAAAGATCTTTTGATTTCCTACACACCTATTCTGCTTCACAGATAAGGTCCTGCTTCAGATCTCTTGTTTCCATCTCAAACAATCAGAGATTAGGGCATTTTGGGTTGCTACCCCTTTACTCTGGAACTTACTGCCAGAGGCTGTATAGTATGCTTGAACTGTGGGGTCCTTCAAAAGCCAACAAAATACTTTCTTATTCACACAGTCCTACCCAGATTAAAATTAGTTATCTGTTTATTTCATATTTATGTTTTTATTTATTTAATAATTATCTTTTGTTTAGTTATATATGCTGTTTTTATTATTTTAAGGCACATTGAGCCATCTGGATGGGGTAGTGTATAAATACAATTTCCCTTTCCATGCCTTTACCCACTGTACCAATAATCCATTTGATAATAGCAATAGTACACTACAGATTGTGTTACCATTTGGGGTATCAAAAACCACTTCTCAGGGAGTTGAGTCACAACACACCCAAGCTGTGATGTTCTCCCATGATAATACATACACTGTCATATATTGTTGCTTAATCATTCATTATACCCAGCAACAATACTGTCATTTGGAATATTTACCATTTTGAAACCAAGCACCAGTACAATGCTTTGCCTCATCAATGAAGATGATTAAAGAAATCATATTACTACAGTGTATCTTAAGGAATTTAAAAATAACTCTCTTATGGCAAAACCTAATAGATAACAAGGCACTCCTCTGATGTAGGCAAAGTTCTATAAAAAATTTAAGTGTATGACTTTTTATGGCAAAGCATCTTGGTATTAGAGGTTCTCAGATAATGATAAATCTGATGAGCTCAGTCCTAATGATAACTCTGTTATCTGATGAAGTCACAAGTCAGTAGCTCAGATGCAAGAAAGTGCACAATACCAAAGGCACAGGATTAAGTAAAAAGCACACAAACTGCATAGTGGCATTATGGAAATGGACAGTGCTCTGTATTGCAATATAAAGTCTACTGTCTGTATCAATGTGCAAAAAGTTTTATTCAGTCAGTATTAGAAAGCAGACTTATTTATTTATTTAGCTTTTGTTAACCAGTTAAGTACACTAGACAAGCAATTTGCCTATTTTCAGGTGCGACCCGGGAGACTACAGGAAATTACATACTTACACACTTGGGACAACATGGTACATAGTTAAGAACAGGTCACACATCATGAGACTACAAGGTAAGATTACACATCACATAATTAGGAACAGGTTACACATCATGAGACTACAAGGTCAGATTACACATCCCATGATTAGGAACAGGTTACACGTCAAGAGACTACAGGTAAGATTACACATCTTGCATCAAGTTTGGGGCAGTACAGAAATACTACATTTTAAGGGCCGGCAGTTTTGTATGGGTGCAAGTGCTAAGCATATGTCATGGGTGTTTCTGACATCCGCAGGCCGATGCACTTTTAAGATGGCTCCATAGGGAAGAGTGCAGGCTGCCCTGCGAGGGGGCAGCATGGACCTGGGTTGGGAAGGTATTCCAAAGTTTAGGGGCACATGCTGCAAAATCTCTTTCACCCATCTTGGTCCTAGTCACAGGTATCTTGAGTGTGGCAGACCCCTGAGACCTAAGGTGATATGACGAGGGGGCAGTTTGGGCCAGCAAGCTTGCCAGCCCTGGAGGCATCCAGTATACAGATTAGTGTGCTATAACTCTTTGTAGCTATGCAGATAAACTCTCATGTGATCTCAGTAGTGTGCTATAACTCTTTGTAGCTATGCAGATAAACTCTCATGTGATCTCAGTAAGTAGGCAGATCCTCACACATAACACCATCATTGTAAGCTATAAAAGCCATTTACTTAGTGGCTAAAAGAGCTGTAGAGATTTAAATGAACAACATGAGCCTGGACCAAAAACACGTCAACAGCACAATTTATTGAGCATCCAAAAATGTTTCAGGAAGATGGTGACACAGTCCCACACAAAAGATTAATATACAAGTTGGCCAGCCTGCGAGTGGGTCCCAAGCTGGTAGCCTGGGTGAAGAATTGGCTGGAGAACAGGACACAGAGGGTAATAGTAAATGGAGTCCACTCTGAAGAAAGGGGGGTTACTAGTGGGGTACCTCAGGGTTCAGTACTAGGACCGGTCCTCTTTAATGTCTTTTTAAGTGACATTGCAGAGGGACTGTAAAGAAAAGTATGTCTCTTTGCAGACGACACAAAGATCTGCAACAGAGTTGATACACAAAGTGGGGTGGAAAGGATGAGAAGGGACTTGGCAAGGCTGGAGGAATGGCCAAATGTGTGGCAGCTTAGATTCAATGCTAAGAAGTGCAAAGTAATGCACCTGGGAAACAAAAACCCAGGAGAAGAGTACACAATGGGGGATGAGATACTGGCAACAACAAAAATGGAAAGGGACCTGGGGGTAGTCATATCTGATGACCTAAAGGTGGGCAAGCAATGTGAGAAAGCAGTAAGGAGGGCTGGGGGGATACTGGGATACATAGGGAGAGGCATCACTAGTAGAAAACAGGAAGTTGTTATCCCTCTGTACAGACAGCTGGTGAGACCCCATCTGGAGTACTGCATGCAGTTTTGGAGACCCAATCTCGGCAAAGACATAGACAGGATGGAGGCGATCCAGAGGAGGGCAACTAAGATGGTGCAGTGTCTCCACCAGAAGACATATGAACAGAGACTTAAAAAACTTAATATGTATAGCCTTGAGGAAAGAAGGGAGAGGAGAAACATGATAGAAACTTTTAAGTACCTCAAGGGAATCAACAAAGTCCAAGAGGATAACATCTTTCTGAAAAAGATGTGTGCAAGAACAAGGGGGCACAATTTGAAGATTGAGGGGGGATGGCTCACAGGTAATGTGAGGAAGTATTTTTTTCACAGAGAGTTGTGGATACATGGAACAGCCTTCCTGAGGAGGTTGTGGAGTCAAAAACAGTGGTAGATTTCAAGAATGCATTGGACAGTCACAAGGTAATTCTAGTGGGTGGAGGTAGGAAAAAGTAGGCTGTTGGTTAACTACTATTTGCAGCTTATCCATTAGGTAGGGAAATGAGAAGACTGGGTGGGCTAAGTGGTCCTTATCTGCCGTCAAATTCTATGTTTCTATGTTTCTATGAAGTTGAAATACATATTAAAATATAGCGTGCTAACCTTTCCCATACTGCTGCCATGCAGTTTGTGTATTTTTAACTCCATTATTATGTCTGTGTACAAATTGGATCCATCTCCAATTCAAATACTTTAACAAAATCAAATAGGTGTTATCCCATTAAATAATCTGAGATTTTCTTTCCTTAAAATTGGATACTACCCTGCATGAGACAGTCAAATAAATGTAATATATTTCATCCAAAATGCTAGCAACACCCATTCCCCCATGTATCCAAACAGATGCAGTTACAAGAGGAAGGGAGGTGACAGAGTTACATTGCAAATTTGTTTCAAGTGGCAGTGGATAGCAGACTTAAGGTTAGACCTGCAGGTCACACAGGACAAGGGTTACATGACTAGTCCTCAGGTGGCCTGTCAGAAACCTGGCCAGCTGAAAGCATCGTAGGGAACTTCCACTAACCCTGAGATAGCACACATTATGGTACTCCAACCTTGATGTCATGAAACACATGCACTACTGTCGGCAGATCTTCAGGAGGGATAAGGGACTTAATCTGGTTGATGTTCATGAGATAGTAAAAGCCATTCTGGACTACAGCAGGCACCTGAGCCTCCAGTATCAGCCGATCATCTAGAATGACTCATATTTTTCACCTGTGCAGATGCCAACAGCATAGACAACCCAAGCCAAAGCCCGATTTCTACTATAACTACTACTGCTACCCCCCATGAACCAGCTCAACCACTGCTACCTCATTTTTGACTGGGTTAAAGGTCTCAGCCAGCTAGATTCCATTTAACTCTGTACATCAGATAGGCACAAAATCAGCACCTTGAGAATATCAGGCATCCTGGGTGCAAAAGACAAATACAACTGGGTATCACATGGTTTAAAAAATACCTATTGTACAGTCACTCCTTATACAAGTTATTCACAACAACACTCAAGTTAATATCCCAAAAGTCTGTGCTTTAATCCTTTTGCTGTACAGTCCAAACATATACATAACAAACTCAGCAGTACTTTACCATATTAATGGTTGAAATATCTGACAGTATTGACACGTTTTATTGATGACGTGCTCATTATATCATAAAATGCTGCAGCATACTGCAGGGAACAATGTAATGCAGTTGCAGTGAAGTCCTATTGTCATGCAGTATTTTGTGACAAGTCATTTACTGCAGGTTATTGAATTGCATCTTGGTTGGTTCCACTGTAGGAGGCTCATAAAGAAGCTGGGCAACTTAGGGGTAGGTACAAAGGCAGTAAACTAGGAGACAGTGATAAATGACAGAGGTTTCATGTGAAAACTGCAAGCATGAAAGGGTGAGGATGAAAACGGTGAAGGGAAAGCAGTATGGTCACATATGGCGAATGGCAAACAACAGTAATCACTGAAATGGTGATGACAGTGCCACAGTGACCACACCTCCCTTACTAAATATAATCAACTCTGAAGGGACAGAACTTGGGGAGCAGGGGAAAAAGGTAGGTCACCATTTTGGCGATCGCTGTTTTTTGCCACTCGCCCTGTGTGGCCATGCTGTTTTCTGTTGCTGTTTTCATCGTCACCCTTTTTGCACTGGCTGTCCTGATGGGATACAAATGACAGAGGGTTGTGGTAACTGATAACACTCTGGGGGAGAGAGGGCTACCAGCGTCTGCCACAGGGCTCAGTTCAGGGACCAGTCCTCTTTAATTTCTTTGTTAGTGACATTGCAGCTGAGCTGGAAGGGAAGGTCTGATCTTTGCAGATGACACCAAAATCTGCAATAAGGTGGACATTCCAGTGGGAGTGGAAAGAATGTGATGAGACCTAATCAAACGGCATAACCACAGGAAGGGGTTTCATGAGCAGAAGGAGGGAGATGGTGTTGCCATGGAATAGATCACTGGTGAGACCCAACCTGGAGTACTGTGTCCAGTTCTGGAGACAACATCTCTGGAAGGACATATTCAGAGTGGTGACAGTCAGAGAAGAGCAATTAAAATGGTGTAGAGTATGCATCAGAAGCCCTACAAGAAAAGACTGGATGACCTTAATATGTACACCCTAGAAGCGAGAAGGCAGGGACAGGATAGATACCTATAAATACCTCACCATGGTAAATAGGGTACAGGAGGGGAGTATTTTTCAGTGTAAAAGATGTATGATATTAAGGGTGGGGATGTGCAAATTTTCCAAAATTTAGTCTGTGAAAAATGTTGTGAATCTCAGCAAATTGGAGAGCTGGGTACTGAAATTCACATTTTTATTCATGGTAGCCCATGACATGCGCAACCACAATTGAGCGAAATGAAAAATGGTGACTCAATTGTGGCACATATCATGGGGGCTACCAACAAGGTAGGGTGACCGGATGGGGTGGATTTATGCATATAGCGACAGGATGTCACTACATATATGTGCGTGCAAGGGGGTGGGAGCAAGCAAGATCAGCAAGGGGCAGGAGGGTTTTGAGGGGTTGTGCGATGGTGGGCTGCTGAGCTGGCCCCATGGTTTGGTGGCTGGGTTCATAGCTTGGGTGGACAGTGTGCTGGGTTCAGGTCTGGGGACATGTACATTTTTGTTGTGCCCAGCCTGAATTTTGTTTTTGCATGTTTTGCACCCCCACCGACATGCACCCCTCTGGAGTTGAGAATCCTTAAAAATGGGAGTTCAGGGGTGCTGGGGCATAGCCCCGCAACATGAAACATAATAATTGTAAGTTCCCTGTGCCATTTTGCTGTGCGCCAGGGAGTCACATCACCAAAATTGATTTTTGGTGATGTGACTTCGCCCTAACAGCGATCGCGTTCCGGTGGTCACTGTTATGACATAGAACTGTCATTCACTAGTCAGATTAGCCAAATTGACATACAGTAGCAACTGTCCAGTTTGCAGACAAATCAGCGGGCTAACTGGGTGGAAATCATGTTGATCCCAGCCCCTCGCTGGCACCTTCCTCCCCCCCCCCATAGCAAACATTACATTGATGAGGCTGCCTGTGGTTGTTACAAAAGATAATTCCTTTCCCCATCCATACACCAAAAACACCCCCACCTCTCTCCACCCAAGTCCTGCTTCGTTTAATATGTACACCAGTCCCCAACCTCCACCCCTCTGGTTCCCATAACCTTGTCCCTCCACCAGCACCAACTAAATACCTGCAAATAAAGAAAATGGTCCCCAGTGTAGAGTGTCTTCTCTGTTCTGTTTCAACTCTATCTCATATTGGTTCTGACAAATGAACAGTGAGATCTTTGCTCCTAGTGAAACCTGATTGGGCAGAAATTGAACCAATAAGGTTTCAGTAGGAGCAAAAACGTAACAGTCATTCATTCACACTATTAACAGATGGGAGTCAGCACTGAATAGAGCAGACAATTTGCACCGGGGGACTGTTTTCTTTATTTGCAGGTTATTTTGGGATGCTGTTTGGGGGAGGAGGGTGGTGGGACCAAAGCTGGGATTGCATGGGGTATTGAGCATTTGTATTAAAGACAGTGGGTCTCAGGTTGGGGAGGTGGATTCAGTGTATCTGGTGCATGGGTCAGGGGAAGGGATTACCTTTTGTAACAACCACCAGCAACAGCAGCAGCATGCTGTTCACTGGAATGGAGGGTGCCAGTGGGAGGGGTATAATAATGATTTCTATGTTCATGGGTGGGGAAGGGGATGGTTTCACAGCACAGTAGGAGGGGAAGGGAGGTTTTTTAAAGTTTGTTTTTTACAAAAGCATCCACCTATAAAGTTTTCAGTTTTGCCACAGAATTCTCAAATTTTTTGCAAATTGCAAAAATGTAGATTTGCACCAACTTTGCCATCAAATTAAAATCTGCAACATTTCTAACAAGGAAACATGCAATGAAATTGGAAGTGGGTGAATTTAAGAGAGATGTAAAGAAATATTTCTTCATTGAAACAGTGGTGGATGCATGGAACAGTGGAGGTGGAGGTGGAGAGAGTGAGAACAGTGGTGGGCTCAAGCATGCATGGTATAAGCACAAAGTAATCTTGAAAGAAGCAAGGGAGCCAGAGATCCAATAGGGTCTGTAGTGACAGTATAGGCAGGGAAAAAATGGGCAGACTGGGTGAGTAAAGTGATTCTTATCTGCCATCAGATTCTATGTTTCTATATACCACACTCCAGAGCGTATTATTATATTTATAAAATGGATCCTATAGGAGTTTTAAAACCAAAAATACAGGGGATTATATTGTTTAGCTTCCTATTTTAATTAAGTTTGGGAGAATTTAATAAAAAAAGTTCCTTTTAAATAAGTCATTTTTAAGCAAGTAGATGGCGTTCTGGAAAAGTGTGGGAAATGTTGGGAAAAGAGATGCAGGGCCAGAAAAACAGAATCATGGTCAGTGGTCTTGTTCATTAGTATGTTCTCAAGAAGAGAGAGTGATACTAGTTTTATTAGGAGCTGGTCTTTGTCGATGGATTGAGTGGGTTAGGTTGCAGGGAACAGAGGTACCGAGCAGATGAAAGTGAGTTGCAATGAGCCCTATAACTTACACCTGTTTTTCTTTTTAAAGACTCTGTCAGCTGGAATGGGGAAAGTGAATTGCGTTCAGTGCTACATCACAAGCCATTTTTTAGTGTTACAACAACATGACTGGCTGCAATGGTAGCCTGTGATGTGGGCGCATGCCGAACAGTGATGTCCGAAATGGCGATGCTATATGGGCAAAAGCTCGAATGGCTATGAGGAGGGTAGGGTGACCGGATGTGGGGGTGGGCAAATTCGGCAACAGGATGTTGCTATATGTACACATGAGCACAAGGGAGGGGTGAGCATGGCGAGCATGGGCTGGGAGGGGGCAGAGGTGATGTAGGGGGTGGCATTGTGGTGGGTTGCTGAGCTGCGGCGTGATGTCAGGGGTTGGCCTGCGGTTGGGGTAGGTGAGGTACTGGGTTCGGGTCTGGGTGCTGGTGCAATTTTATTGTGCCTGGCCAGAAACTTTATTTTTATGGTTTTCACTCCCCTGACATGCACCCCCCCTGGAGTTGAGAATCCTTTAGCCCCCTGCATGGTGGAGGATGTGGGGGGCACAGAAACCATTTAGTGTATGTCCCCAGCACCGCTGTTCCATGCACCGGGGATGTCAGAGAGGTGAAAATGTTTTTACTACTCTGATGCTGCGATAATGTGGCTCGCCTTTAGGCAGTCGCCATTATCACATAGAACTACTACAATGAAGAAAGTGAAATGAAGTCAGCGCTGCAGCTGAAGCTGATTTCCAGTTTATAAAACATGGTCAGGCAGACTGGGGTAAAGTGACATACAGTTCCAGTACATGAGAGATGCATTCAGAAAAGAGGTGTTTGCCATATATGTGTGAACTGTGTGAATTGTGGTGGAGGTGAGTTTTATGGCTGCATAATGAAACTATGCTGATGTAGTGCTATTACACAGTGATAGGGAATGGGGTCTAGAAGCACATGACAGGATACCTTGATAGTGGTCTTCCACTCAGCATCATGGACACAGGGGGGAGGGAGGTGAGCACTACTCCCTTCACAAAAGAAAGGGTCCTACAAGAGCTTGCTAAGCTCAGAGTGGATAAGGCAATGGGACCTGATGGCATACATCCCAGGGTACTTAAGGAGCTAAAGGAGGAACTAGCAGAGCCATTAGCAGAATTGTTTAGTGAGTCTCTGAGCACAGGAGAGGTCCCAGAAGACTGGAGAAGGGCTCATGTGATCCCGCTCCACAAGAGTGGTAACAGGAGGAGGCGGGAACTACAGACCAGTCAGTCTTACCTCAGTAGTGGGCAAGATTATGGAGGCACTCCTTAAGGAAAGGATAGTGCAACACCTGGAATCCATAGAGGCACAGGATCCAAGACAGCATGGGTTTACAAAAGGAAGGTCCTGTCAAACTAATCTCATAGATTTCTTTGACTGGGTAACCAGAGTGGTGGACCAAGGGGGAGCAGTTGATGTTGCCTACCTTGACTTCAGCAAAGCTTTTGACACTGTTCCACATAGAAGATTGATTAATAAGCTGGGTAGGCTCAGAGTGGGTCAGAAGTTGGTCAACTGGGTGGCAAACTGGTTGACTGGCAGAAAACAGAGAGTGGTGGTAAATGGTATACAGTCAGAAGAGATGCAAGTCACAAGTGGGGTACCTCAGGGATCAGTCCTGGGGCCAGTCCTATTCAACATCTTCATTAGTGACCTTGCAGATGGACTAGAGGGTAAGCTTGTCTGTTTGCAGATGACACCAAGATCTGCAACAGAGTAGATGAGCCAGATGGGGTGGGCAGAATGAGAAGAGATCTGGATAAACTAGCAGAATGGTCAGAAGAGTGGCAACTGGGATTTAATGCAAAGAAGTGCAAAATCATGCACATAGGGAAGAGAAACCCTGAAGCCACTTATAGGCTGGGAGGGAGTTACTAGCAGTCACAAAGGAAGAAAGAGACTTGGGCATCATCATCACTGATGACCTAAAATCATCCAAGCAGACCTCTAAAGCAGTAGGTAAGGCTAGGGGTGTTAGGGTGTATTAGTAGGGTATCACAAGTCGTAAGAGGGAGGTAATAATCCCTCTGTACAAGACATTGTTAGGCCCCATCTGGAGTACTGCGTGCAGTATTGGAGGCCACACCTTCACAAGGACATTAACTCAAATTGAGGCAGTCCAGAGAGGGCAACCAAAATGGTGCAGGGACTGCATCAGAAGACATATGAGGACAGATTAATGGAGCTCAATATGTATACCCTTGAGCAAAGGAGGGAAAGAGGTGATATGATCGAGGCATTCAAACACCTTAAGGGCATAAACAAGGTGAAAGAGTCTAACATGTTTAAATATAAGAAAATAGCAGGACAAGAGGACACAGCATGAGATTAGAGGGAGGCCGATTAAGGGGGAATGTGAGGAAATTCTTTTTCACAGAAAGGGTGGTGGATGCATGGAATGGCTTACCACAAGAAGTGGTGCCTATGAATACAGTGCAGGGCTTCAAACAGGCATGGGATAGGCATAAGGGAGCAATACAAATGACTATGAATAGATAGGTCACTGACAGAGCAAAGGCCGATGGCACATTTATAAGGTAGAAAAAGAAATGGGCAGACTGGATGGGCCTTGCGGTCCTTATCTGCCGTCAACTTCTATGTTTCTATGTTCCTATGTTTCCCACCCCCACTGGATACACTATTTTCCTGCTTCGCACTCACTTTTGGTTTACTTCTGGATTTGGAGCTAACACTTGTGTTACAAGTATGTGGAAGCCTCCTTGACATCCCAAAAATGTTTATGCTTTCCTGGTGTCTAGTGGCCCCACCCTCTATCCCTGCATTCACATGCTTCACTGGTGTCTACTTGCTCCCCTACCCTCTGTCCCCATACTCATATGTCTCCCTAGTGCCTAGTGGCACCCCCACCCTCTGATCGCTGGCCCCGTGTTTGTATAATGTTTCCTTGGTGTCTAGTGGCACCTTCTGCCCTCCAATCAGCCTCCCTGAATTTATATAATATTTCCCACTTGTCTAGTGCCAGTCCCTGCCATCCTATGATTGGCCCTTTATTACTTTGTTTCCCTGGTGTCTTGGGTCACACACACAGCGCCCCCCACCGATTTCCATCCCTATATCCAAATGTGAGCTGTAATAAAGAAAAACATTCCCCAATGTTTTTTTAAAACCTTTAAAACAGAAATTATACAATGGGCACAAAAAAATTCACAGAATCCTGCATTTTGATTGGCTGTGGCACCTTTTCAGCATTGTAAATCCTCCAGTGTACCTACTGGAAAAGGTGCCAGTCAGCCGCAGCAGAAACCCCAAGAGAAATCACTACGACTATGATAAACCTGGACCGGCAAAACAAAGCAATACCCAGTGACACAACACTACATCTCAAACTCCCGTCAGTTCCTGTGCCTGCTGAAAACCAACAATAAAATTAAACGTATATATTATAAAAGAAGCTCCTCACTAACTGCTTGCAACTTTTACTTTGCCTCACATTTTCATAGCGACTGCACTCCATCACAACATTACTCATGGGAACTAGCAGTTTTTCCCCCTCCTGTCCTCAAATTCAAACCCCGAGCCTCCCAACTTTCATCTCGGACGCGCTGCCCCATCAGCTTTAATCAGTCCCAAAGCCACGACAAACAGTAACTTTTCTGTCTCGAATGTACTGCCCTGTCACTTTCAAAAAGACCCAGAACCCACATAAAACACATTTTTTCCACAGTCTTGCAATATATTTATGCACAGTAAACTGGGAGCACGAGGTCACAGATGGCAGCCCTTTAGAATTCCCGCTGTAGGAAGAAGCACGAAAAAAACAACAAATCAAACTGCAAACATTAGTGCTCACAGTAAAAAAACAAAATTAAAAAACATAGTTCACTTTAGAGCCTCAACAAACAAGATAAAAAAATGAAAAGGGGGAGCAAGACCATTACTCTGCCTGGCAACAAGGAACTATTTCTCTTTGGTGGAGTAATAAAATAACAAAAATGATTCAAAAAAGAAAGAAACAAAGTATTTCTATATTTTTTTGTCACCCAAAAATATGACCCACTGTATAATAACAATATACCCCTCCAGGGAGTGGGTATACTGGTGGATTTATCACTTCTGGTGTGGTTAAGTCACTTGGCTGCACCTCGTGGCCGAACCAAACCAGCCGTGGTAAATCCACCAGTATACCCACACCCTGGAGGGGTATATTGCTTAAATGGTCCCTTGCTGATCAGCCCCTCTAATCCCCAACACAACCCACCTCAACCTCCAACTCATCACTCACCACCCTTCACCCTGCAACATCCACCACACACCTTCACCCACCTACAAATGTCCAATGGCATAGATCCACTCTCTGATCAAAGACATGTCCTGCTGCTGGAACCTTCAACTGCAATATGAGAAACTAAGGTAAATGTGGTTCAATGTATTTGAACTGTGTTTTAAACTTTGTGTATAACTTTGTCATTTTTGCATATTTTTTATGCCAAAATTTCCACATTTCCACATGTCCTTTTTGGGACCCCACCTCATGACTAATGGTTATGGAATTATGCAAATCTGGTCTGAAAGGTGATTTCATCTTCATGTGGCAAAATCACCTTTTTGGCAGAATTTAAACACTCTCACTACCATTGTTCATGAGGTGGGGTCGAAAGAAGGCTATGTTGAAAATTTGTGGCCAAAATATGTAAAAATGGCAACACCACTAGTGTATGTTGTCATCTTTCGACACTTGCTCAAAACTTCGGTAATTTTAAATGTTTTGATCACAAATTTTTAATATAGCCATTTTTTCACACCACCTCATGAATGTGACAGCTGTCATTTTTCTAACTTGGTCTGAATTGTTTTCTAGCACCGGTGTCACGGAATGACATTTCTGTGGTGCAATATCACATTTTGGCAGAGTTTGAAATCTTTCACCTTTGGGTTCATGAGATGAAGTAATAGGAAGGCTGTGCTGAATATTTAGTGCATAACTGTGGTAAAATGTCCAGGTTATGACTGAACCTTGCAGTATTTCACTGTTCACTCATTGAGTGTACTAATTGTCAATATTTTGACTCCAAACTTTCAACATAACCACATTACCACATAAACATGACAGGTGTCATTTTTTTAAATCCTGGATGAGTTATCTTTTCACACTTGTGGTTCAAAATGTCATTTTGGTCAGTATACTATAAATGCTACATGACATGTTTGTAAGGGCAATCATAAAATGACTATCTTGAAAATTTGAAGTCAACATTAAAAAAACAAAAGTGCAAGTGTAAAGAGTGAATGTATGAAGAGTGAATGTGTGGAAAGTGATGTGTAAAAAATGAATGTGTGAAGAGTGAATGTGTACTGAATCTATAATTATTGAATGTGTGAGGAGTGACTGTGTACTGAATGTGTAAATTGTGAATGTGTAAAAAGTGAATGTCTAAAAAATGTATAAAAAGTGCATGTGCCAGGCCCTGCACTTCTGTAGGTGGATGGAGTCTTCCTATAGTGCACAGCCAACAGCACTCTGCACATTTGTACCTGTTCACACATCAATGACATCTTCAGCTTTCCCCGGGTCTGAAGCAGCCTCTCACTTTTTACGGCTTCATCAATACCATAATATTGCAGCCATATGGGCTCTGAATAGAATTTGTTAGGGAGAGGCATTTCATTGCATCAGTAGTGAATGGTTTCAGTGGGGTCTGATAACACTGGAGAGGTGATACCAAGGCAGCTAAGTAGACTGTGATTATGAGGACACAAGCCAGGGGAATGGATCGGTGGTTTGTAAAAAAGCCTCTTGGAAGGTATTAGTCTCAGACAATTATTACCGTATATAGTATGATGCAGTAATAGTCTGAAACTTGTATCAACTAATGAGTTTCAAGCATTCTTTGAATCTGTTTCATCAAATAGTTTATTTTATAGTCAGTAAAACTAGTAGTGACACAAGCACTGCAGCAATGATGTAACCTGTAACACCTATATGTTGTAGAAGAAGGCAATTTTTATTTAAATAACACTTTGCAATCAAACTGAATCTCATGCATTTTACATAAAAAAATGTGTTAGATATAACTGCAATAAAATGCATCATGTTTAATGGTACAGTACATACCCTAATTTGGAATAGAGTATGTTAAATACTTTGGATTGATTTACTGCAGAGGAGTTTAATCTCTTTTTCTCTAGAGCGTGTAAATGCAAGTGATGTTGATCTGATGATGAAATGTTTGCACTTTATTAAACCTTTTGTAATTTATTGTTTGTTCTTTGTATTTGTTTATTTTTTATGTTAAAAGTCTTGCAATTTGACTTCTTCCCATGACATTGGGCCCTATTCTAGAAGCCCCCTACGTATGTTGCAAGTTGTGACATATGGGGGGAGCAGTTGCACCAAGAACCCTGTGCCCAATTCTGTAAAGGGTAGAGTCCCTGCAGCTAAGTCCCATGACTTGTGCCAACCCAAAAAGTATGCAAAATAGAGGGCATACCTGAACAGGCTGCTGCAAGCCCACAGCACTGGACGTGAAAGGATACAAGTGCCCCCTATGCCCCGATCCCCCAATATTCTGTAAAATAAGCCCTGTGGGTCTATCAGATCCCTCCCAGCCCTGAACCTGGAGTACTGAATGTGTAGCTGCACAGGGATATCAGCCCCCCAGCTCCAAACCCATTGTACTGTACAAGTAGCACCACATAGCTATTAGACCCCCCAAGCCCCGATCCCCGAACACCAATGTCTTGTGGTCTTTCAGAGCAATAAGAAAAAATTCCCACATCCCACAGCCCTGGTAGTCTAGTGGCCCCCCCACCCTGCCACCCAGCAGTGCCAGTCCACCCTGCTCCCCCAACTCGTACCCAGCTGGCAACTGGCATAGCCCTCCTCTCACCACCATGGCCAGCTGCCTACTGTGCTCTGCTATGAGTGTGTAACATTGTAAATAGTATGCACTCAGTAAATGCCATTCACTGAGCACATACTATTTACAGTAGTTTGCATTCATAGTGGAGCAGTTGGTGGCTGGGCAAGATGGTGAGAGGTGGGCTGTGCCAGTCACTGGCTAGGTACAGGTGGGGGAAGCAGGGTTGACTGGCACTGCCAGGTGACAGGGTGGGGGCCAATAGACTACCAGGGCTGTGAGATACAGGAATTTTATTCTTATTACTCAAAAGTACCACAAGAAATTGGGATTCAGGGATCGGGGCTTGGGGGGGGGGTCCAATAGCCCTATGGGATACTTGTACAGTACTCCAGGTTCGGGGCTGGGGAGGATACTATAGCACTGTGGGCTTATTTTATTAAATATTGAGGGATCATGGCATGGGGGGTCCAATAGCCCTGTGGGAGCATTTTTCATCAGTGGTGATAGAGGCTGTGGGTCAGATAGCACTGCAGGGCTTTACTCTTATTATTACCAGGAGTGGGACTGGTGCGGGGGGTGGAGGCTGACTCACCTATGGGGGAATCTTTTGGTGACACATTGTTACAACCCCTGGTGGATGCAAAGTACACTTACACCAGCTAATAGCTGATGTAAATGTACATTGACGGATGTCGTCCCTGGGTTGTTTTACAATTGCAAATTTGGGGATGTGGCAGCTTCCCTTTCAGAACAGGGTGCAGCTGCTTCCGTAAATCCCTTGCGTCATGTAGCAGGGGGTTTCTGGCATAAATGGAGGTGTAAGCACACTTCGGAGCAAGCAGCCTGCAACATGTCACAGGTTGCTTTGCAGAATCCCAAATGTCACAACTCATAGCACAAAGTGCTGCTTGCAACGTTGTGGTGACGTTTGTAGAATTGGCCCCATTGTGTTTAAATCCAGAACTATGCATACACCACTAATGCAAAGCATCATCATGAAAACAATAGGCAAATCTCCATAAATGAACTAGCTGGTCCACTTATGTGTGTGTGTATGTATGTATGTATGTATGTATGTAGTTAGATACAGTAGTTAGTTAGTATGTATTTCTGTCTTGCAATGTGCCTCCTTCCAATGACATCATTGTGTATAAATCCAAAATTACATGTACACCACTAATACAAAGCATCATCATGAAAACGATAAACAAATCACCATGGAGGAACTAACTGGGTCACTCATTTATGTATAAAAGAATAAGCTGACAATCAGTAAGTTACCATGCAATAATCTGTGGAACTGAACAAGATCAGTTGCCCACTGATACTCTGAATAATGGAGCCACAGTGCCAACCTGTCCTCCTCAGAGTGTGACCAACTCCAGTAGTGCTCTGACCTACACTCCATATTTTTCAAGTGATGCAGCTCAGCACAATATCATGGCAAGCAATGCCAGGAAGTCAAGGGGGGAGACGCAGAAAGGTGCAATCAGGTCCAGTACCTTGGTCAAGACTGTATTATAATCTTTAGCCTTGGCTTCTGAACCGTGAGCACAGGCTAGCATCAAGCTCAAGACAACCAGCAACTCCTGGAGTCGGCAAGGCTCCAATTTATTTTTCGGATGACACTGGATTGACTCCATGGGGGGTTAATTTACAGGTGGCCCCACATTGGAACTCAACCACATGATGATCCAACCAAATGACCATATCAACCTTGACCACCGCAATGTCAAGTCTGTGTGATAAAACCAGGTCCAGAGTGTAGCCGTATGTATGTGTCCCAGAGGCAACAGCCGGAGACAATCCCAGGTGAGACATCAGCTTAAGGAGCTCTCGTCCAAAAATGCAGGATTCATCATCAACCCAGGCACTGAAATCCCCAAGGACAAGAATCCTAGGGGACTCCAACACCTGCTCAGTGATGAAGTCTGCCAGCTCCTACCGAAATAGATTCCTATCACCCGGTGGCCGGTAGATGAGAACTATTCTACCATTGACTCACAAGGCACCTCTAGTAGCCATACACTCAAAACACACCAGTGTTCACACTGGGAATGTGTACTTATCCACAGAGAGGGTTACTTAAGGTGTTATAGGACTGAACTATGTTAAAGAGCCTCTCAGTCTGCAAAGGCTGAGATCAGGAGACATAGATGTATGTTTTTTTCCTTAACACACCTTCATGTGTCACATCAATATCTCATCCCAAGGAGAGGAGGCAGACATATTAATTTTCATGGGATTCGGTCATGGTGAGTCCACAACAGGAAATTAATTTAAAAGTCAAAAGCTTCAGTGCAAAAGAGCTGAATCAAGGAGTTCCCTGGATGGTTATCTCCTACAAATGAGCTCTGCTCAAGAAAGGTTATTGGTAAAACAGGGCCACTGCACAGTTCTATTAAGCCCTGTGTTTGTACATTTGTTATTTTAAAATGGTTAGACACAACAATGAAAAATTCCAGTGTTTGGTGTGTGTGCCAACCCAACATTTAAAAACCCTAAAAACATGAATTCCACTAGTTCAACCATTTTTGAATGGCACATGACAGAAAACTACATCACTTACTGTGTGGGTTTTGTTTTCCAGTTTTGTGCTGATCCACCCCGAGGACACAGCAAAAACTAACTTAAATTGTGAAACTTGCAAGAATAGAAGGAGGTCCAGACTAGTGCATTTTGTTGTTAAAACGTGAGACATTTGTGTTCTTTTTAAGGTGCTTAGCTTTACAAATGACAGTAAGAGCATGTGAAATGTGTTAAGAAGATTATGTATGGCATGTGCAATCAAACGAAAATATAGCTCCATTATTTATCACTTTTTGTTGCGTGCAGGTAGTGTCTGGGGAGCTGTATCGTTAGATAACATCAGTATTTTCTACACAGATTTACCTGTACATTGTAGGAAAGTGTTAGGGATTATGTTGTGATATAAGTAGAATATACTGAGTTTGTTTCCATAAAAGTGTTGTATTCTTATGTTTTGTACTTGGGTGACAAATCACATAAACAAATCCAGCTTTTTAGAATCATTGTGTACGCTGTCACACAGGTGTATCAGCTGAGGTTTTTTTTAATCCCTGCTGATGTCTAGTGTTCCCCCTTCCTCCCTCACCATGCACAATTTTTTTAATTATTCCTTAGCATTAAGTGGCTCTCCCTCAAACATCCCTGCTTTTTTTTTATCCTGATGGATTGTGGTTCCCAACTCCCATCTCTGTTTTATTTATTTATTTTGTTATGTATTCTGTAGGATCTAGTGATCCCCCATCATTAGAGGAGGGCGAAGTGGACAAAATTCACTCTGCAAATCAATTTGCGGAGTAGTGTGGAATCCACGAAGTACTCCACAAAGCAAAGTGGAGTACTTTGTGTCATAATGAG
Source organism: Neoceratodus forsteri (assembly GCA_016271365.2). Lineage (NCBI taxonomy): Eukaryota > Metazoa > Chordata > Ceratodontiformes > Ceratodontidae > Neoceratodus > Neoceratodus forsteri. The sequence goes on from CM057450.1 coordinate 1,374,516,076, forward strand.
GAATGCGAAGTCCATTGATAACAATGACTTTGCATTACTTCTCCTCCTTCCCCCAACCACTTCTGCATCAATTTTAATGCACAGTTCATAGAAATCAATGTACTTTGCATCACTTTGACTTGTTTTGGGGCTCCAAGGTGAATTTTGCATTGATTAATGGGATTACAGGTCACATGAGCTTTACATTGTTCTGCACAGCCTCAGTTCTGTGTAGTGTGTGTAGTGGTAGCTGGCGACAGTTTGCTATCAGAGCTGTGTGATTCAAACTCTATAAATGCTGTTAAAAAAGCCTTTTTAAGCCATTTTGTGGGGCTCAAAACATAGTACATCGATTGTGGGAAACCCTCCTATATCTCATATCGAGTGTTTATTCTTTGTGTGTCGATTTTGAATGTTAATTTTGAACATTCAGTCTGTGTACTGAGAGATACTTGAAGTGTGCTTTGTGGGAGGGGTGTATCTGTGTGGTGTAGGTAGTAGATTAACTGGGAGAAAAAGGCAGTCTTTTTGTAGTGGTTATATTTTTGTTATATAACTGTGTTAATGTACACACAGTAATATTTTAATTAATTTTTTACATTTTTTGCTGATTGTTGTGGTGCAGCAGTGCATAATTTCAGTTTGTTTAAAAGATTTGGTTATGTTAATGAAGTTTTCAATTTGCTGCGCATTACTGGTAGAGTGTGTGTGTAAGTGTGTGTGTGACATATGCCATTAAATCAGACACATTTTATTGTGCCACACAGTAATTGCAGCAGTGTGAACCTGTTGCCCACTGCACCTGCGTGATTTTTTTGTACTGCTTTGTAGTATCTTTACTAGTAGTGGACAGTTGCTGCAGTGCACTGCCCCCCACTCCCCGCCCCAACCAGCAAAAGGTATTCTTTTCCAGATTTGGATTTGTGACTTGTGAGCACTGGTTAGGTGTTGTTTTGCCTTTGAGTCTGCATCTCTTGAGTGTGCAGCGCAATCTTAATCTGCCCGTGCATTTGCATCTCTTTAAGGCTCGATCTCCATCTGTAACTTAAATCACAGTTATTTGTTTGGCTTCCCTTCAGAGTACTGGTGTGGTGCATATCTCTGCGTGAACACTGTACTCATTAATGTGCATTTTTAAGTCAGGGCAATCATCACGAGTCACGATACAAATCGCATTCTTCATTTTCACAGTCACGATTCACAAATCACAAAACTATAAGTTTTTTTGTGGTTAGTTGCATGTAAGCCTGTTTCATAGTATCTCGGGTCTCGGCTTCAATCACCATTGTACCCATTGATATGAGTTTTCACATAGGGTAGTTTTGTGTAGTACATGTCAGGGAAGTACAGCCATAGGTATTCGCATTCCCATACAGTTTATTATCATTGGTCATGTCACACCAGACACTCATCATGAGACAAATTGCAGTACATTCTTCACGAATCACAGCAGTTACATTATTTTTTTCAGTTCTGATGATACACTGAAGACCTGTAAAGATGATCAAAACATTGATGAATCTTTTTTAACTTTTTTTAAATAATGCCCCCCTCCCCAAATACTTTCATTCACTGGCTTGATAGTATTCCAATGCCAAAATTCCTCATCAAACCAAGAAATGCACGTCCCAAGTTTGACTATATGACCTTTGATACAAAAAAAAGACAACGATTATATATATATATATATATATATATATATATATATATATAAAAACAAATATTATATACAGTGGCCCAGATATTCAAACTGCACCCAAAATGTGCGAAACAGCAGGAGCAAGCACAAGTTAATTGCGCATATGCGCAACAGATGCGATATTCAAACATGGAGCAAAACAAATTGCGCAAGCAGCCAATGTCTGAATATCGCACAAACTGCGCCATAGCGCAACCAGGAAGGGGAAGCTGAGCAGAAAGGTTGCACCATAGCGCAACAAAGCTAGCCCAGCTGAGCAGTCCAGAGGTGCCATAGCGCAAGCAGAGCCCCCCCCACCCCCAGCAGAGCAATGGAACTGCACAACCAGGGAGGCAGGCTGGGGCCCACCGCCAGCCATAGAAACATAGAAACATAGAATTTGACGGCAGATAAGGACCGCTTGGCCCACCCAGTCTGCCCATTTCCCTACCTACTGGAGAAGCTGCAGATCCTAGTTAACCAGCAGCCTACTTCTTCCTACCCCCATCCCCCAGAACTGCCTTATGACTATCCCATGCATGCTTGAATTCCACCACTGATTTTGACTCCACAACCTCCTTCGGAAGGCCATTCCATGCATCCACAACCCTCTCTGTAAAAAAATACTTCCTTAAATTACCTCTGAGCTGCCCCCTTGGGCACAGGAACACACTGCAGAACCAACACGACACCTGCACACCCCAAGCACAGCATCACTGGGGGTGGGACAGATGATCTACTGGCCCATGGGGACAAGCCAACAAAGCACAGCAGGGCCATGACGCCCCAGCACAACCACTAGCAGGCTGAGACTGCCACACACAGGGGGTTGACAACTACAGTGCACATCAGCCCCCCGTATGCACAGCACACCCTGCACCATGACCCCAAGACACCACCCATGTGCAGTGACTGGCACTGCAGGAAACACCATGCATCCCCCCCGGCACACGTCAACCTCGTGTAGCAGAGAACCATACAAGCCAGACCCACCCTGTGCACCCAGCAGTGGGTGGCAGCAGATGGCAAGACCAACAGAAAGTCACTGCCACACTGGAGACACCTCCCCATGCACACACATGCACACACACACACACACATACACAGGACCATACCACCCCAGATGGCATGCACACCACTGCAACTGAGCAACCATAGCCAGCTGCAAATCAGAGACCAACACAGTATTCATATCAAAATATATATATATTCGAAAAATGTAAAGTACAAAATGAACAACAACAAAACTATTTACAAGGGGTGGGGTACAAGGTAGGGGTGGGCAAGGGGTAGGGATGAACAACTTGGAGAGGGAAGGCAGGGTGGGAGGGATGGGTGAAGTGGGAAGGGGAAGCCGGCCTAAGGCCTAGCAGGCTGGTCCTCTGCTGCCTGGTGCCGTCTTGCTTGGCTGTGCCTCTTCCGTAGCCCATGGCGCTGTATATCCTGGAGGATGTTCCAGTTTTCCAGGGACACCCGGGTTAGCTGTTGCAGTGCCCGCTCAATTCTGCGGAGCACAATGAGGCCTAGGAAAAGGGAGCACAGTCAATGGCTGTGACTGACCACAACCCTGAACACCACCCAACCTGCAAGCCATATAGCCCAATGTCCCACACCTGTGATGGTATGCACCCACCCACAGTGACCATGCACATGACAAGCCCAACCAGGCGGCACCAGCTATGTGCACCACTGCACACACACACACACTACCCATGTCCATCACAGCACAAACAAGGATGTCAAGTGACGTGGCAATGTGGTGCGATGCCAGTTCCACAGCCACATGCCCAGTGCATGCATGGACCACCAGTGACGCACACACAGATGTGCAGTGAAGCTGGACAGTGATGAATGTCGCCTGTGTTGTGCATGGTTGTGTTGTGCATGGCTGGTGGTCATGCCCACCCCCTCCAGCATGCAATAGCATCCATGATGTAATGATACTCACACTCCGCAAGCAGCTGTGGCTGCTGCTGCTGCTGCGGCCCACCCCTCGCAGCACCACCGACCGCCACCAGGGCCCTGCCATGGCCCTCCTCATCCCGTGCCTGCATCCTCTCTGCCCGGCCTGTGGGAGACAAATGTTGAGAAAAACATCAGTGTGACTCCAAAGCAGACTGCCTCCTGCCCCAGTGAGAGTGCCTGCCCACACAGCCAGACCCATGCATCTCACACCTGCACACACTGACACAGCCAACCATGTCAGAGCCATCACCCATGCACAGCCACAAAAAAACACACTCACACCCCTACGGAGAATACAGGTGCATAGATGGTACACCCACCTGGTCTAGGCACAAGGCCCCTCCTGGCACGTGACCGTAGCCTGTCATGGAACTCTGGCTCCCTCCTGCAGAGGTCACTGTACCTGTGCCAGCACTGCTTGGCAGACTGGCGCTGCCCTGTGACCCCCACCAGGTCATTGGCCACCTGCAGCCAGACCTGGGTTCGAGCCATGGTGAGGGGCTTCTCCCCAGACAGTGCCCCATAGTGGGGCTCTACCAGGGCCACCAGGTTGGCACCTCCACTGGGCTCCATTGGGGCACCCTCCTGTGTGCCATGGTTGTAGTGTTACAGCAGGCAATATGGCGCCCCACAGCGTGGCAACCCCACGTGGAAATGTTGCGCAATAGACCACCATAGGTTCCAATCGTGCTGTTCGTACAGTGCCGTTGGTTCACATAGCGCTGTCACCAGACAGCACAATAGGGCCGTACACATGGCAGCCGAACAGCGCCAGGGGGCAAAGGTTGGACACCAGGTCAGGGGTCTATGACACAAGGCCACGCACAGCACTATCTGACGTCTATGCATCCTGCGCGACCGACCACCTGCATGCCAGTGCCACAGTGGACTATTGTGCAGTAGTGCCACAGCGCCATATAGTGCCCAGTGCTGTAGCGCCACTGGCACAATGGTGGCCATGGCCTGAATTGCCGATCGTGCACAGCACGTCATCAGCACGGCAGACGCCTGCGTAAGCTACCTGGGCATGCGCAATGCAGTGTACCGCACAGTCACAGATCTGCACTATTGGCTCAGCCGGCTCAACCATATTGCGAAAAGCGCAATGGCGCGATATTCAGCCGACACATGCAAATCATCCGATCAGCCATTCAAAGGTGCAGTGGCATGATTTGCATCTCATTACAGTTGCTCCACTCCTAATTTGCATGCATTGCACTATAAATGTGCGACATTGGGCTGCGCTGGCCAGATTCGGTTACTGCAGGTGAGAGGTGGGTTGCAAGCTGTGGGATGTTCTGGAAAATGGGCATGGGATAACGCTGTAAACTGCACAGTGACAGGTGTCCACTTCCACCCATACAGATTCCCATGACCGAGCAGAGCCAAGGTGAGGGTGAGGATGGTGGGCAAAGGAGGAGGAGGCCCAACTTCACCACAGCAGAGACTGAGGCCCTCTTCCAGGCCTAGCTGGAGGAGGAGTCACTACTGAGTGGATGACGGGGCACCCCTCAGGCCCGTGCTGCTGCATGGGAGGGGGTAGCCTGGGCAGTGAACCTGCACGGAAGCCACCAGCGCTCCGTGCAGGAATGCAAAAAGAAGATTGGGACAGACCGCAGGAGGGTGAAGGAGAAGGTGGCAGCCCTCAGGGTGGCACGTGCTGGCACTGGCGGGGGCCAGCCAGCGGTGGTGGAGCTGACCCCGGCTGAGGACCGACTGGCTGCATCAATGCAATGCAGTGCTATTGAGGGTGTACCAGGAGGTGGATTCCAGACCGGTGGAAGCCCATCACTGCACAGTATGACATGGTGGTGGTGTTGGGGGGGGAGGTTGTTCACATGCACTCACATGTCCTCTCTTTCTGTTACAGGTCCTGTTCATCTTCAGAGGATGGTGGTGGTGGGTCCAGGCAGTGAGGATGACCTGCTGGACATGGAGGAGGGTCCATCCACCTCTGTCACCAGCCAGCATGCACTGCACCAGCATGCACGCTGGGCTGCCAACTCTGGTGTCGGTGAGTCGGGTGTGGGGGATGCACAGCCTGTGTCTCAGCAGTCTGGCATGCAAGCATGCCAGCACGCTGTGACTGTGGCTGTAGCATGTACCTGCACCATTGATGATGCAAGGAATGCAATGGGCAGTGACATGTGTGTGTCCCATGACGGACACACAGCAGGCCAGCACGTGCCCCTGGGTCTTGCTGGTTCCAACTTGTGTGCCAGCATGTCGGCACAGTCCCAGGCTGTGCCTGTCAGCACCGGTGGGGCAGCACCAGTGGCTGTGCAGGTGTCTGGCACTGTTGTGGCCACAGCAGTGGAATGAGTGATCCCTGGGGCACAGAGGTTGGAGGGGCAGCAGCAGTCACCCACCAGGTCTGGGGGTAGAGTGTCCAGGGGTGGCACATGTCCGCCGCCCTTTGATACATCCATTCCTGGTCCTGGCGAACAGCGCCCACCCTCAAGGGGTGTTATGCATCAGGACCTTCCACACCCTGGTGGACAGGATGCCGTTGTGGCAGAGTACCCATTGGACGAGCACACCTGCCTGCTGCAGGAATCAGTACAGCAGCAAAGGCGGGTTGCAATGTCTGTGGAGGCACTGTGTGCAGCTGTGGAGCGGCACAGCAGGGAGTGTGCTCTGGACCGTGCAGAGATGGTCCATATGCAGATGGATGTGACCGCTGCCATTGACAGTCAGACCCAGGCATTGGTCACTGTCGTGGCTGCATTGGGCACATAAGCAGGTGCTCCTGTACCGTGCACCCCACACAGTATGCTCTCCACTCCCCGTTCCCGGCGTCGTGTGACACCAGGCCTGTCGACACCGGGTTCTGCTGTGGGCATCCGAAGCACCCCTGGTGCAGGTATGTTTGGCATCCTACAGACCCCACTGCGGACAAGGTCGCGATCGTGCAGTGGGACCCCTGGTGGTCCATCGGTGCCACCCCATGTGGCCCCTGCTCAGCCTGCCAGTGCTGTTGGGTCACGGTGGGGCCGCCCATGCATCTGCGGTGGCCATGAAATGGTGCAACATGACTGACCTGTCTCCCAGTGCGGGCCCTGTCTGCTGCTGCCCTATGTGCACTGTGCGTCATGGTGAGCAGTGCACTGGTGGGTGCCCTGCCCATCACGCCAACATACGGACCACCTGCACACCATCCTGACTGCTGTCCACAGGTGCGTGTGCATGATGATGCCTGCATTGTACTGTACACCAAGGTGCAAGGGTGCCCAGCATCTGACACACGTGCTTGGACAGTATAGGTGGTGGGTGTGGTCTGTGGATCTGTGTGTTTGCCATGTGTGTTCCTGCTCTGCTGTGCACCTGCCCATGTACGCTTTGTGCCTGGTGTGTTTGTGTGTGTGTGTGTGTGTGTCCGTATGAATGTTCGCCCCTCCCTGATGGTGTGTTTGTGTGCCTGGTCCCTTCCACCCCCCTTGCCGTCATGCACCCCTGGTGTGTTACTCTGTGTGCCTGTGGGTTGCGCCTGGACAGTGTTGTTTGCACATGGCCCCTTAACTTACCTGTGTTGTGCATAATGCTCCTCCGTGATGGTGTCCTGGTGCAGCTGGGCCTGCCGGATCAGTCGGGGGTCCCGCCGTCCAAGGGGGGGCTGCTCATCACCATCAACACCGGCGCCGCTGGCGTCCCCATTGCTGTCCCCCTCTTCAACCTGTACGGCTCTCCCACAGTCATTGGCCATGTTGTGCAGGATACAACAGGCCAGGAATATCCCACAAACCTTTGATGGGCTGTACTGTAGGGCACCGCCGGAGGTGTCTAGGCATCAGAAGCATGCCTTGAGCATCCCAAACACCCGCTCAATGATGTTGCATGTGGCGGCATGTGCCTCATTATAGCGTTGCTGCAATGGGGTCATGGGGCGCCGGTACGGTATGAGCAGCCAGGGACGGAGTGGGTATCCGCTGTCCCTGTGTGGAGATAGTGAAGATCAGTCTCATATTCAGGTCCATATTGCCCATATCCCTGTGTGCCACTACCATGGCACCTGTGGCATTCCCACCCTTGCCCCAAGTTTGCATTTCCTACATGCGTACTCACCCACTAGATGGCCTGTTGGGATGTCCCCACTCTCGAATCGATGGCACAGTGTGGACTGATGCCATATAAAGGCATCATGTGCTCCACCAGGGTGTGTGGCACAGACGTTGATTATACGCCCAGTGGCATCACACACCACCTGGCAGTTGATGCCGGGGAAGCCCTTTCTATTCCTATATGCGGCCCCATCGGGGCCAGGTGGCGTGCGAATGGCCACATGGGTGCAGTCTATGGCCCCTAGCATGCCAGGCATACATGCTACCCTGTAGAATTCCTGCATGTTTGCTGTACGCTCTGCCACGGTGCTGGGGAAATGGATGTGCTCCGCAGCATGTAGCAGCAGTGCGCTGAGGAATTGGGTGAGGATGCGTGACGTGGCCGACTGTGTGATGCCTGTGGTGTCCCCTGTTGGCCTCTGGAAGGTGCCCGTGGTGAGCAGGCACATGCAGACTGTCACCTTGGTCTCCACTGACAGAGCATGACTCCGTCGTGAGGGTGCCTGCATCACATCACTGCACAGCTCACAGAGCCGCCTCAGTATTGCCCTGTTCAGGTGGTACCAGCCCACGATCTCTACATCTGTGTACACCTCAAAGCTGATGCGGCACGGTACTGCCTGTTGGCGTGCGTACCGCCGACGGAACCATCCACGGCCACGTCCCCCTGCACCTTGCATTCTCACCCCCCTCATTACAGCTTCCATGTGGAAGCTGCCACTGTCCATCTCCCTGGCTTGTGCCCCCGGCTGATGTTGCTCTGTTACCCCCGCTGTCCTGACTGCTACTTCCACTGCACCGGGCACCCCCACTGGCCTCTGCAGCCTATGGCCCACACTGCTTCCCTTGCCTGCCCTGGCCTGTCACTGTCTGTCTTTCTCTCTCTCTCTTCCCCACTTGGCATCCCTGTGGAGTTCTTGCGCCTCTTCCTTGAGCCTTTTTATTTTGGCTCATTTCTGCTGGGGCACAACTTCCGGCTGGTCTGCTGTTGCGCATTGCGCAACTCTTTGGATATCGCATTGCACTCTTTATGCATGGATCCACCTCCTTCGGTTGTGCATGCCGTCATTTGCATTGCGCTGTTGCTCTGCATGTTTTTAGTGGCGCAACTGCCTCCTGCTGAATATCGCAAAATGGCACACTTTTGGACTTGCGCAGGCGCAACCCTATTGCACATGGCGCAACCCTTTTGAATATCCCACCCAGTATATATATATATAAAAAATATATATATATATATATATATATATATATACACACACACACATAGATAAACATGTAAGGTCAACTCAGGTTCTGTGGAAAACCATGATGGTGCCAGGTACATTAACTTACCAAGGGTAGTATTAGTGGACACACAGAGGGCATCCTTTCTGTTGGGGGTCAGTGCAGCAGATATTAGGCAACCAACAGCATTATCACATCATCATGGATGGTTAACCCAATAGTTGGGTCATCCTTCTGGTATATCATCTGACAAGACACTGTGCATCTGCCCAGTCAGATCAAGAAGCATTACAAGAAATTCCAACAGCAGCAGCAAGGGACATACTGTAGTTCTTATTGGAGTGGGTACACACATGACTGAGTGTGGCATGAATTAAATGAGACTTTTCTTTCCATTTTATGCTCTCATTTCTCTTCATCTGGAGTTGGGAATTTGCTGGACATAAGTCAGCAGTATTTTGTGGGTGCACATTAATTCTGGTGGCTGGAGTGCACTGCACTCATGACTGAGAGTGACATGAATTAATGGAGACTTTTCTTTCCATTTTATGTTCTCATTTCTCTTCATCTGGTGTCAGGAATTTTCTGGACATAAGATGACAGCATTTTGGTGGTGCACATTAATTCTGGGGACTTTGTGGCAGAACTGAATGCATGACTGAGTGCGGAATGAATTAAATGAAACTTTTCTTTCCATTTTATGCTCACATTTCTCTTTATCTGGAGTCAGGAATTTTCTGGACATAAGACAGTAGAATTTGGTGGTGCACATTGATTCTGGGGATTGTGTGGTAGAATTGCACACATGACTGAGTGTGGCATGAATTAATGGAGACTTTTCTTTCCATTTTATGCTCACATTTCTCTTCATCTGGAGTCGGGAATTTCCTGGACACAAGACAGTAGCATTTTGTGGATGCACATTAATTCTGGTGACTGTGTATGAACACTGCGTGCAAGACTGAGTGTGTCATTAATTCTGGGAGACTCTGCATTTGTTGTTATGCTCTCATTTCACTTCATGTGGACTGGGGAATTTTCTGGAGACAATACAGTAGCATTCTGTGGAGGTACATTAATTCTGGTGACTGTGTATGAACAACATTTTTGGTGCCTCAGTAATGCTCACTTTCTATATGAATACATGCCACAAAAAAATGTTCAATGCTGCTGTAACTTTATTGATGGCAAAACAATGTGCACACAAATGCCCACTGCACTTTGGAGCTTGGCCCTTGATTAGGAGGCACACTACTGAAGGGCTAACAGCCAAAGCACAGAGGTCATTACTGTGTGTCTTGTTTTGTCATAAATAGAGTTGCACTAGCAGTGAAAACATTTTACTGGCATCTATTCATGTGGAGTTATGGCTTTCTGGTTTTGTTAAAGGAGTAGTCATTCCAGAATTTGCAAAAACATATGTTATGCAGAGCACTTTTAATTTGTGTGTAAGGTCCTAGTGTGTCCTTCCCTCTGTCTGCTATTAGGAGTTTTTACTAAATTAGCCTACTAGCTTTATGGTAGTTTTATGACCCCTGTGGATCCTCATGTCAAATAGGTTTATTGTCTTTGTCACTCATGCAGTGCACCCTGTGTCATGTGACAGTGATGTACCATATCCCATAGATTTAGCATATGGACAGTTCATAACAGCAGAGCTGTGTAACTGTTCTTATCCAGTGAGCCCAAATGGCTACTGTTACAGTTTAGCAGATAGCTGAGAGGTAGGTGAGTGGGGTTTCCGTACAAAAATTGCTAGTCTTTGCTAATTACACCATTGATGATCTGGGGCAATTTCAGTGCTTTTTATTGTTCTGTGTAGTTTGATTAAATTACATTTTAAAATGAAAACACTTACTACTGCTAGCTAGACCTGACATACACAGAAAACACAAATAGCGAATTATTGCTAGTTAGTAGCTGTTTTCTATTAGAAACCCCACTCAGCTAGCTCTCATGTACCTGCCAAACTGTAACTTGCCATTTGTGATCACTGAATAAGAATAGATACACAGCTCTGATGTTGTGGACTGTGCATTAGCTAAATCAATGGACTGTGCTATGTCACTGTCACATGACAGAGGGTGCATTGTAGATACAGTAAAGACAATAAACATATTTGAGATGGAGATCCCCAGGGGTTGTAACTAGTAAAACTACCATAAAGCTTACTGTCAAATTTGGGAAAAACTCCCAATAGCAGACAGAGTAAAGGACCCACTAGGACTTTACATACAAATCAAAACTCTCTGCATAGCATATGTTGTTGCATATTTTGGGTGGGCTACTCCTTTAACTTGGAATAATGAGGGCAAGGACAACCCTTTTTTACTTAAAACAAGGTTCTGCAAAACCAGAACAGCACACATACTTTACAGAATGGGGGCACAGGATAGAAACTATAAAACACAGACATGGAATCAACAACAGGGTAGATGCATACAGAACAGAAGACAAGAAAAAAATGTTCATAAAAAAGGGAAAACAATTATAAGATACAGGATGGAAGGGTCAAGGGCAACATAGGAATATATTTTTATTACAAAGGGGGTGGGGGTACAAGGAAGGAAAAACTAAAAAACTAATGCTAAATGTCGTTGTGGGACAACAGCAGTTGGAACATGGCCATAATCTGCAACTGATGGCCCTCAATCCACTCCAACTGCTGCTTGACATAGGTCTGGTGCTGGTTGGCAGCATCCACCACACTCCACAGAACTGCCAAATCAGCCTGACTTACAGGCAGTTCTGTGGAGTTGCCATCAGCAGGAGGTGCTGCAGCTGGTCGTGGTGGTGTTGGTGGAGCAGCAGGTGCTGCTGTGGCACTCTTCAACTTAGAGCCATGTGAAGCCACCTCCTCTGCCACAAAAGGGACAGCAGGTGCAAGCCTGGCCCATTCTGTGGCAGCAGCCTGCCACTCCTCCTGGTGGTGGTTCAACATATGGGTGCACTGGCCCCCAGTCCCCAGGTGACTTCCCTGGGGGCCAGGGCACACCTCCACACCACAGATTCAGCAACTTATGATGCTACTGTCCCCCCCAAAACTCCCAAACCAGGGAGGTGCAGGGAGGACCAGGCACAGGTGGGGGGGCCTAGATGCTGAAGGAGCCTGGGGCTGAGGCTCCACACTAGGGACCGGGACCGCAGGCACATGCTGCTGAGGTGCTGCTGTCACTGGTGGTTTTGGGGCAGTGGGAGGTGGTGCCACTGCCAAGGAGGTAGTGGTGGTGGTTTCATCATAGCTGCAGCAGCACCAGCTCCTCCTGCTTTCAGGTGAGGCAGCAAGCTCTTACTGCGGTCCAGCTGAAACTGGCCCCACCCCCCAGGCATGTGAACTCCCACCTGTTCGCCATGCCGCAGAAATGCCCCAGCCCCAGATCTTCCCTCCTCCATTCTAATGTCTGCCCTGTGGCCCAACACAATCACCTCCACACACACACACACACACACAGGCACACACATATAACAATTAATAAAACAAAGAATTAATAAAAAAAAGGAAATCCCCAGAAGAACTAATAAACAAAGAACAAGATCAGAAAAAAAAAAACAAGAATGATTTGGCTTTTAACCAGCATTTTTTAAACTCTGCCTCTAACTCTCTCTCTCTCGCCTCTCTCTACAGGCTCCTTTCTTTCATTCTGCAAAAGGGAAAGTGAAACTAGCTCTTAGTGAGTCACTTCCTTTCAGCCTGGCTAAAGACTTACACTACTGTAAGCCATGTGATGTGTGGGAGGGGCTGCAGTGCCAGTAGATTTGCAACCGCACCTTAATTCATCTTAAGGCAGAGTAATAATGTGAAATGATAATTACAAGGTGAAGTGTTATACCATGTATCTCATGTTTAATGTACAGTAATTGTCTTTATACCTACTCTATGTTTCCATCTGTCTTACATGTGATGAGATACCTTTGCAAATGAGCCTCTGGCTCAAAGGTTGTAAACCAATATATCAAATAAATAAATAAAAATAAATAAGTGAACCTTTAAAGTGGGTACTTCACATAGCAGAATGACAATGTAATGTGTCTATTTTGTGGTCACTTCGTGGGTAGAATTTTAATTCGCTACATCTCTACCCATCATCACACATTCCAACTTTAAAATATTCCCTGGTGTATGGTAGTCATTGAATGCAAGCAATAACACACAATGAGGCGTGGGTTATTGCCTAACAAGGGCACACCCAGGGGTGTACTAAGGCACTAGGTGCTTGCACTGAGTGTCTTATGCCCCTGGGCGTGCTTTTATCAGGCGATAACCCACACCTCAGAATGTGTTATTGCACTTATAAAATGGGCCCCTCAGGTAACTGTTTTAATTAAAAAAAATGTTTAAAATACATGTATGAAAATTGGTTTTAATAGGTGAAATGCTGAACAATAGTCCCCTGTGATATATGTATAAGCCCCCTCATGTCCCTTCTCACTAGCGCCAATGGCAGAGATAGGGTCTTTTATTTTGTAATTGTTTCTTTTTTATTAAATTTATGATGTATTTTGTGCTTTTAGGAAGAGTGATAGCATCTTCATTCATTGTGAGCATGCCGTCTGGCTTGTTAGGGAGTGAATGTATTCCAGATTGAAATATCATGTTTTTGCCTCCTCCCCTTGCACTATACTGAAAGGATTAATTTGATGTGTGCAGTTTTGCTTAGTTTTTTGATCATCTGTATTGATAAAGTTTAGTAAATAATTGTGTTGCTTTAATATAAAACAGCAGGCTTCAGTCGGAGCAAGCGTGTCACTCGGCGGCCACCGTAGTTGTAGATACTTGTTTGCTGCTTACGTAGGCAGTTTGTGGTTTTTAAACTGTAAAAATCAGAAAAGAAATATTTTTTTGTTTGTGTTGCGATTACTTACTTAGTTTCTGGATAGCTGAGGCTCTTAATAGTATGATGTACATGTCGGGAGGGAGGGGTGACTCCAGAAATGGCGAGGAGGAGTATGGAAATTGTGAGCAGTGGGAGTGAGACATCAGTGTATGAAGAAAAACAAATGTCCAGTAAGTTTAATACAATTTTTGCCGATGTGAAAATACTTTTGGGGTTGTGTGGGCAGTGGCAGCTTGTGTATAGTGTATGCTATTGTTTCTGATTTGTGTGGTGGTGTTAATGGTCTCCCGCTGTCTATATTGTTTTTTAGAGATTGTAACTGAGAAGCTGCAAGTTGCAGCAGGAGAGCAGTGGGCACATGGATTGATTTAATTGTGTGCTGTATCTTGGTTGCCATATGTAGTGCCTGTTGAACCAATATCAGCTGATAAGGACACGGCTGGAAAGTCCTTGTAGTCAATCAGCATTTAAGGATTTTCTTGCCGATTTTATAAATAGTGGTAACCCACACTCTCTCCCATTCCTGAGTTATTTAATTATTCCTTGTGTCTCACAGCACCCCCCCCCAACAAAATACTGCTAACACCACCCACCCCCATGAAGGCAGTAGCCAGAACAACACTTCATTTACCTCCTTGGCTGGTCATTGCCTATGAGTTATTTTAAAAATCGTAAAAATCCTATTCTGTATCATAGTTTTCATGAATTGCAAGTGAAATTAGGCAAAGTGCTATATATTGATATAGCAGTGGTATGTGATTTTTCTCAGATGTAATAACAATAATAAGAAAAGTCCCAAATAATATTTTAGCTTTAGTTTATTTATTTTGTTTTGTTACCAGGTACATTAAGATCACTGGCACCACAATGGGTTTTGCATGGTCAACATGGAGGTCAAAAATATTTGCATACATACAGTATATACAATAGCTTACAATTAATAATACATAAGATCTGAACACATATGGTTTGTACTTTAAAAACTTTATACAAATGCACATTTAATCTGTGTAAGAAAATGTGTAAGGTTTCATACTGCTATTTGATGGGTTCTACATAGAACAGACGTCAGAGACACAGAAACCAGACAGATATCTAATTAATTAATTAAACAGAACATGTGCAGTGTGAGTTGTCTGATGCTAACATTACTTTAATGTATTGTAGGTTTTTAAACATAATGAAAAATACAAATACAACATAAAACTTTTTTGTTAACTTTAGCACATTTCCTTCTAACGAACTCCTAAAATCTCAATTGGACTTCCACACTCTTCCCTCACCTTGTTATGTAGAGTCTATAGTTGGACCCCAACACTTTAAAAACAATCAGCTCCACCACATTCCTTCCTCTGTCTCTCCAAAACCACTGGAGCTTATCCACTTTGGCAGTGTCCCCTTACCCGTATTCACAGATCATACCAAATCATTTGGAAGTAGGAAAAGGAGACACCTGAGCCACATTTCTCATCCACTTAACATGAGGTCAGTTCAGAGATGGTAGAAATAATCTGATAGACTAGTGTTTTCAGAATGTGGTGAGGTCCACATTCTCACTGCTACTCAAAGCTACTTTGATCCACCAGGACCATGGTCCCTAAGGTACTGGTGGCAGTGCTGGTGGGTACAGTCATAACCACCATATGGGGAGGAAAGCATCCTGCAAGGCACATGATCCCTCCTGCTGACAGCTCATGATGTCCCTGGACTGGTATTTAAACCAGGATTACCATGATGTTAAGCAGTACCTCATTCAACGTGCTATCAGTCTAGCCCGAGAAGGTATGTTAATGTTGTTTAGATGATCTTGTAGCCCAAGGATGTAACACCTATCAGGATTTGCAACTTCACCTCCCAAGATTAACATACTCCACTAATCTTCACCACTTTATCATCCCCAATAGTTGAGCTACTTGAAGGAGATAACCAGAAAAAGATTACATCCAGATCATGGGGAATGCATACATTATGATCAGTAACCATTGCCCAATCCTCCAACCCTTGTGTTTCCTTTTATATTTAGTCTTGGAGCCATCAGTGCTGCATTGACCCCAGCTGCTCCAAACCAATATGCTGCCACCTCCCTTACTTATCTACCCATCAACACACATCATTCTGTCTGTCTGTCAGCCAGACAGAGACATCTGTGGTGAAAATCTCTTCCATATTTCAGAATCCTTCTTTGTGTGGCTATATGGGTATTTGAGAATACATTTAGAGATGTTCTCTTTAAGGACATAGATCACTATACACAAAATCTATTATTGATGAATACAGCACCCTCTGCAAACTAGAATGGGTGATTTAGAACATTTTGTATTGTGTCATCTTAAATTCAGGTAAATATTTTATATTGCACTTTGCAATTCTGGAATTGGATGTATTTTAAATTTGAAGTCTTAGAGTTAAATATAATTAGAAATAGTTTTTTTTCTGCTTCTTCCATTGGGACAATTTCAGTTTTAAATATGACTACTATTTTTAACTACTCTAACATGGCATATTGACAACAACATCTGTTCAGCTCTGAAGTTTATCTCCCCTGAAAGGCATAACTCAACTTTGCACAACAACTACACAACAGATTTATAAATAGCATAAAAACATGAATATTCAGAATTTGAAGTGCAGACTGCTTAGAAATATTCATATGAATAGATGCTCATTGTACATATGGGAGTTGTGTTCTTTGTATGTTACCCAGACTGTTCAGTGTCTATGTGTATTCTTTCAAATGATTTTTATTCTGCTCCAATAAGCAGGTTGGGGAAGTTGTGGCTTCCTCCACAGCTGCTGCATACTTAGACCTTCCTTGATCAGCAAAAAGCCCTTTAATAAGGCCAGGGAGAATTGGTATTTAGAGAATTCCCTTCTGTTAAGGCAACTATGCATCTCACCATTGAGGTGAATGAAACCATTTTCTAGCCAGTCAATCTTCATGTTGTCAAGTTGCATAGTGCAGTTTCAGGAGCAACCAAAGCTGACAAGATAAAGTATGTAATAGTACTTAGAAAAACTACAAAAAGACTATTTGCTATGCTCTTTCCCTTAAAATTTGGGCAATGGTGACATTACAGGTGCTGTTACCAGGTATTAAAGATTGAAGAAATGCTCACAAAAAGCATAAACTTTGTAGCTGTACAGCTTATTTTCCTATAAAAGAAACAACTATTAATTTCTCTTTTGCAGTGCAAAGATGATTTTAATTTTCACATAAATATATTATTCTTAATTTATTATTCTCTTACTCCCCCTTTTTTCTCAGGTTTCAGTTCAAAGTCAATTGTATAAATGCTGCAAAGTCATTTTTCATGTTATTACCATAAAGCAGGCAGGTGCTCTCAGACTGACTGCTCACCTCTCCATTTTATTTTCATAGTTTCCTGGTTCAATTGCCTAATCTATGATATCTGAGTGATACAGCCTTTTTCCTGGAATATTTATATCAGGTGGCTTCCATCGCTAGACTCTGAGGGTAACATCTGAAGTCCTTTCTTGAACATACATGCTTCAGCGCCCTCCAGTTGTCTGTTTTATTTAGTGTTAGCATTAACATTAGCATTTAGGCACTTCTCTGTGATCTGCTTCCTACTTTCAGCTACTCCTTCTGGTACTGCAAACCCCGCCTGTCATACTGACATTTTGGAGCTTACGCTTCTTCTTCAGAGCTATTGGTTAGTTTGGGACAGGCCTGATTTATATGTGTACAATTGCTAGACAACCATCTTCCCTTTATCCTGCCTTTCTATAACATTTTCTACTCATTTCACATATCATATTCAGACTTTGCAGCTTTTATACCATTGACTTTGAATTGAAACCTGATGGAAAAGGGGGAATAACAGGACAATAAACTAAGAATAATATATTTATGTGAAAATTAAAAATAAAAATAATCTTTGCACTACAGAAAGGAAATTGATAGTCATTTCTTTTGCAGGCAAATCAGTTGTGCAGCTACAAAGCTTATATTTTTGTAAGCATTTCATCAATAGGTAGTAGTACTGTATGTGTTGAACCTACTACAGTATGTATCTTGTGATGCAGAATTGTGTTTTGTCATGTGGTTTGAGTATAGACTGTGTCAGATGCTATCGTCTACATGTCAATAACATGGTAAAACCAGAAATGGAACTAAGCTCATATGAATATTGTCATGGTTTTCACTAAGTATAGATTTTGAACTGTGAGCTCCTTGGATCACCAGATCATGAACAAGGGGAGTCAGGAAATGCACTTCTCATCCAATATTCATCTTAAATCAAGGTTTGTGTCCATGAAAGCTAACAAGATTCTGCACCAGATTATGGGACAAGCACTCAAGATGATTTTCATATGCACTGTTGCTGCTCGTGCGTGATGAGTTGCCCCTACCATTCTCAGTATTCATGCTTAAGTTTATTTATTCCGGAAAGGATGAAATACACACATTTGAGCCAATGCTCACTTACAAAATGTGTCCCACAAGGTACAATTTAAAACAGTCTAAATATTTAACAAGTTGTAAAAATGACATTACAATTAAAAGCCACTCAATATAGTACAAAATGATGGCCCTTCAAGTGCATCACCCACACTTCTACAATGGCAACTCACCAACACAGAACCATTTTTAGTGGCATCAGAGGATGCTCCAGTATGCACACCTGGTCTTATATTCAACAACTTTCAAATATTTGGACCATTCTAAGTAAAGGATGGTCCCCATGTCAGTCTTCAGACAGGGAGCATCAATTAGCAAACTGCTGGAGAGCCATGCGACAAGCTTTGTAACTCACATTTGTAAAGAATTCTGACAATATTTGGAAGTATACCCTTTTATACACCTGTGGACAAGATTCAGACAATGGCGCCTTTTACAGACAATAAAAGGGAACCACGTCTGGCACTGATAGAGAAAGGATGAGAGAGGGTCAAAAGCTCAAGTAGAATGGGTAAACTAATGGATACAAGCATGCCTGAAAAGCTTGAAGGGTTGAAAGTAAATAAATCTATGGGATCTAACAGCTTACACCTAAGGTTGCTTAAAGAGGCAGCAGAGGTGATAGCAGGGCCACTTACACAAATAAATAGCTGCTCACTGACCATGGGAGTGGTCCATAGGGACTGGAGGACAGCTGATGTGGACACTATTCACAAGAGTGAAAGGAAAGATGAGCCAGGAATCTGTAGACCAGTCATCTTGATGACTCTAGTGGGAATGACAATGTAGTGTATACTAAGGGAGGAACTAGTGGATGTTCTGTAGGGAAAACAGCTACTGGACTCCAGACAGCATGAGTCATGAGGAGAAGATCTAGCCAGATGAATCTGATAATATTTTTCCTCTGGGTGACCAGTGCAGCCAATAAGGGGCAGGCAGTCAGTAGAGGTGTGCAAAAAAAAATTCTGCTTGTGAAATGTCCATGAAAGTCAGACTTTCACTTCCATGAAAGTTCAGAAATCATTTTGGCAACTTTTGTGGAAATTCTGCTGTAAAACAGGGGAATAGATGTGCAGACAGTGGGTTAATGTAATGAAGTGTGGGGAACAAAAATCTGCAGAACTGATCACTGTCAGTGGTCAGTTCTGTGGCTTTTTTCCTAGCAGTTTAATACATTAATCCCCATTGATCACCACCACTGCCCCCCCACCGCCAATCACCATCCCTATGTAAAAAATCCCTGGTGTCCAAGGTCCCCCCCCACCTGCGATCATGTGACCCCATATAAATAAAAATACCTGGTGTCTAGTGGTCCCCACACACTGATCATCAGCCTCAAGTAAAAAATACCTGGTGTTTAGTAGCTACCACCCACCAATCAAAGGGCCCAATGTAAAAAATTAGTGATTTTCCTCCCTGGTGTCTAGTGCAGCCCCCATACCCAATCCCTTATTAAAAAGAAGTCAACCAGTCCCTTATTCCCTGGTGTCTAGTGCCCCAAACCCCACCCATTGATCATAGGCCCAATGTAAAATAAAGAAACATTTAAATAATTTTCCATCCCTGTTGTCTAATGGACCCCTTCCCTATCCCCGAATTCCTTATTAGAAAAAAGTCTGGCACAGCTCTCCTCTCTCCACCATGGCCAGCTGCCCACTGAGTTGTCAATGAATGAGAGGGGGTGGAGGGTCTGGTAGACAGCAGGGAATAAGGGACTGCTGACTTTTTTTAATAATGGGATCATAGATAAGGATGGGGTTAACTAGACTCCAGGAAGAGAAAATTATTTAAATGTTCCTTTTTTTTTACATTGGTCCTGTGATCGGTGGGTAGGGGGCCACTAGACACCAGGGATTTTTTTTTATACGGGGCCAGTGATTGGCAGGCGGGGGAGATCTCTAGATACCAGGCATTTTTTCTTTACATGGGGCAAGGTAACAGTGGGTGGGGGGGACCGCTAGAAACCAGGGCTTTTTTTAATATATGTAGCAGGTGATCAACAGGTGGGGTGAACCACTAGATATCAGGTATTTTTTTGACATGGGGCCAGCAATTTGTGGGTGGGGTGCCACTAGACACCAAAGATTTTTTTAGTTGGGGATGGCAATCAGCTGGTGTGGGGGCCACTAGGCACCATGGATCGACTGGAGTGGGGGGACCTCTAGACATCAGGTATTTTTTCTTTACATAGAGCCCGCTATCAGTGGGTGGGGGGGACACTCTGGAAATCAGGGATTTTTTAATACGGGGCCAGTGATTGGTGGGTGGGGGAGAACCACTAGATACCAGATATTTGTTTTACATGGGGCCAGCGATCGGGTGGGTGGGGCACTACACACAGGGTTTTTTTTACATGGAGTGCAGTGATCATCAGGCAGGGGACCAATAGTCTCCAGGGGGGGGATTTTATTCTACAGAGGACTGGCGATCGACGGGGGGGGGTAGGGGGCTGTACTACGGAATAATACATTAAACTGTGAATGGAATAAATTCTGCAGTTTAATGCATTATTCAGAAGTTCAGCCAAAAATATCCACAGAACAGGGTGAAAATCTGTGAAACATATTTGGAAGATTCCTATCTCGCCAATGGCAGAAGTGCAGAAAATTTTGCAGAATTTCTGAAATTTTGCAAAAGTTCCAAGAAAACAACTATTGTAAACACCTCTAGCAGCCGGTATAGTATATTTGGATTTCAACAGGGCCTTGGAATCAGTCCTTCTCAGGAGGCTAGTCAAGAAGCTAAGGGACATAGGAGTGGAGAAACTTTGGTAACTTGGGTGGAAAACTGACTAAAGGGAAAAACACAAACAGTAGTGCTTAATGGGAAGTTTCCATAAATAATGGTATAAACAAGTGGAGTACAGTACATCAGGGGTCACTTCTGAATCCAGTCCTTTACAATGTGTTAATTTGTGATATATGAGAAGGCATCAAGGGAAAGATCTGCCTCTTTGCAAATGACCCAAAGATCTGCACAAGTGTGGACATTGAGGAAGGAATTTGGCAACTCAGAGAAGATCTGGGCAAGTTGAAGAGATAGTCAAATGTCTAGCAGCTGCACTTCAATGCTAAAAAATGTAAGGTGATGGACACTGTGAAAAGGAATCGATGAGTGCAGTATGAAATGGCGGGGGGGGGGAGGTTAAAGAACCAAGCAGGAAAAGGACCAAGGATTCATGATATTAGAAAGCGTAAAGGGTAAAGCAAATAGGATGCAGTGATGAATTGGGTGGTGGATAATCAGTAGAGCCTGGGAACTGATCCTCTTATTGTACATGTCACTGGTGACCACACTTGTGCCATGTACTGGAGATCACAGCTGAGGAGAGGCTGCAATAAGGTAGAAGCACTACAGTACAGGTCAACCAATATGATACAGGGACTGGGGGAAGGCATACTGTATGCTGAGAGGCTGCAGGACTTGAACATGTACTTTCTTGACAGAGGAGGGAAACGATGACATGATTGAAAGATATAAGTACCTGTATGGGATAAATATGTTGGATGCCAATGGACTTTCCTCCTAGTGGTTAAATATTGGAAGATAGTGGAACATATTTATTTATTTATTTGTGTAGGCATATATTTATTTGTAAAGTGATAACCATGAAAGGCACACTGAGCATGCGCTCATGTGACCTGTGGGGGGACATAAGGTACAAAAATCAGTGCGCAATCAATAAGACGCACAAATGCCAGGATAAATAAGATCATGAGAATTGCAGTTGCAAAAAAAACTCAATTAAATAATTAAACAAGATACTATACTGCAAAGAAGCCCTAGAGAACATAAATAGATACAGTGAATAGGGTAGGGCCAAAGACTGAGAACTATACATAAAGGGCCAGATATTCAAAGGGGTTGCGCCTGGCGCAACAGAGTTGCACCAGTGCAACCCAGCAATGCGCCCCAGTGCGATATTCAAAAAGGCCGCCTGGTGCAGCGCAAGAGCCGATGCACCTGGGTGCAACAGTAATGTATGCGGCACAAATGCAGTGGGTGTGCCCATGCATATGTGGCACATACCAGTATTCAGCCCGGGATGTGTGGCACATATGCAAGCACAGCCCTGGGTTGCACCTCATATGGGGCACTCACAGTTGAGCCAGAAATAACAGGCTCAAAGTCAGGCCACTCACAGGTGGGCTGCTGTATTGCAGGGTGCAACACAGAACCCGCCAGCCGTGGGTGGCCTCCTACCCAGCAGGGACACCATCTACGAGCACCCACACCCTCCCCATTGCCCAACATGCTCCCCACCCTCCTGTATGCCTGATCGCAGGTAGCAGTATTAGAAACCCACCACATGGTGGTCCAGTGGAGTCCCCCCTCCCTTCCATGTTGCCCGATCATGGGCAGTAGAGTCAGAGAACCCCATACCTGGTGGTCTAGTGCTGCTCCCCTCCTTTATACCCAATCATAGGCATCCAAAGAACAAACCCCAGCACCGGAGGAGGAGCTGACTTTGATAAGATGGCCAACAGAGTTAAGCTAGCCCTGGCAAAAAGAAACACAGGTGAGGGGGTACAGGCAAAGTGGGCAAGCATTAAGGATGCAATACTTGAAGCAACATCCCATTGTGTTAGACAGAAAAGGAAGTGCAAAAGAAGAAGGAAACCACTTTGGTTCTCAAATACAGTAGCAGAAAAGGTCAGAGCCAAAAGGCTGGCCTTCAGGAAATATAAGGGAACACAGCGGGATGAAGATAGGAGGCATACCAAACTGCCCTAAGGGAAGCAGGTAAGGCAGTAAGGCAGGCAAAGTCCCAAACTGAGGAAACACTAGCACGAACAGTAAAAGAAGGTGACAAGACTTTCTATAGATACATTAGTGAAAGGAGAAAGTCCAGAGGGTATTGCTAAGCTTAATGGAGAAAAGGGAGCATGTGAGGAGGAGGACCCTGTAAAGGCATCTATCCTAAATAGATACTTTGCTCAGTATTTACTGAAGAGAAGGTAGGGCAGGGCCACAGCTCAGCATCATGGACACAGGGGAGGGAGGTAGCTTACTCCCTTCACAAAAGAAAAGGGTCCTACAAGAACTTGCTAAGCTCAGGGTGGATAAGGCAATGGGACCTGATGGCATACATCCCAGGGTACTTAAGAGCTAAAGGAGGAACTAGCAGAGCCATTAGCAGAATTGTTTAGTGAGTCTCTGAGCACAGGAGAGGTCCCAGAAGACTGGAGAAGGGCTCATGTGATCCCGCTCCACAAGAGTGGTAGCAGGGAGGAGGCGGGGAACTACAGACCAGTCAGTCTTACCTCAGTAGTGGGCAAGATTATGGAGGCACTCCTTAAGGAAAGGATAGTGCAACACCTGGAATCCATAGGGGCACAGGATCCAAGACAGCATGGGTTTACAAAAGGAAGGTCCTGTCAAACTAATCTCATAGATTTCTTTGACTGGGTAACCAGAGTGGTGGACCAAGGGGGAGCAGTTGATGTCGCCCACCTTGACTTCAGCAAAGCTTTTGACACTGTTCCACATAGAAGATTGATAAATAAGCTGGGTAGGCTCGGGGTGGGTCAGAAGTTGGTCAACTGGGTGGCAAACTGGTTGACGGGCAGAAAACAGAGAGTGGTGGTAAATGGTATACAGTCAGAAGAGATGCAAGTCACAAGTGGGGTACTCAGGATCAGTCCGGGCCAGTCCTATTCAACATCTTCATTAGTGACCTTGCAGATGGATTAGAGGGTAAAGGCTTGTCTGTTTGCAGATGACACCAAGATCTGCAACAGAGTAGATGATCCAGATGGGGTGGGCAGAATGAGAAAAGATCTGGATAAACTAGCAGAATGGTCAGAAGAGTGGCAGCTGGGATTTAATGCAAAGAAGTGCAAAATCATGCACATAGGGAAGAGAAACCCTGAAGCCACCTATAGGCTGGGAGGGGAGTTGCTAGCAGTCACAAAGGAAGAAAGAGACTTGGGCATCATCATCACTGATGACCTAAAATCATCCAAGCAGACCTCTAAAGCAGTAGGTAAGGCTAGGGGGTGTTAGGGTATTAGTAGGGGTATCACAAGTCGTAAGAGGGAGGTGAATCCCTCTGTACAAGACACTGGTTAGGCCCCATCTGAGTAATGTGTGCATGGAGGCCACACCTTCACAAGGACATTAATCAAATTGAGGCAGTCCAGAGAAGGGCAACCAAAATGGTGCAGGGACTGCATCAGAAGACTTATGAGGACAGATTAATGGAGCTCAATATGTATACCCTTGAGCAAAGGAGGGAGAGAGGTGATATTGAGGCATTCAAACACCTTAGGGCATAAACAAGGTGAAAGAGTCTAACATGTTTAAATATAAGAAAAATAGCAGGACAAGAGGACACAGCATGAGATTAGAGGAGGCCGATTAAGGGGAATGAGGAAATTTTTTCACAGAAAGGGTGGTGGATGCATGGAATGGCTTACCACAAGAAGTGGTGGCTATGAACACAGTGCAGGGCTCCAAACAGGCATGGATAGGCATAAGGAGCAATACAATTGACTATGAATAGATAGGTCACTGACAGAGCAAAGGCTGATGGCACATTTATAAGGTAGAAAAAGAAATGGGCAGACTGGATGGGCCTTCCGGTCCTTATCTGCCGTCAACTTCTATGTTTCTATGTTACCTGGTGGCCCAGTGATCCCCCCTTCCATCCCACCCACAGAGGACCCAGCCACCCAGCACCCCTCCGTCATTGGCGGGTGGCTGCACCCTACCCGCATACCACCCGGCCGCCCACCGTATGACAGTGTACAGTATGATCTGTACGCCTATTTGTCCATGGTGTGGACCTATAGGCTTACAAACCATACTGTACTACACAGGCACAAATATGTGAATGAATGTGTTCATTCACATAGTTGTGCCTGTGAAATACAGTATGGTGTGCAAGCCCATTGGTCCACACTGTGGACCAATAGGCATACAGATTATACTGTACGCTGTCATTCGGTGGGTGGCCAGGCGGTATGCAGGTGGGGTGCTGCTGCCCACCGATGATGGCGGTGCTGGGTGGCCAGGGGTCTTCTGTGGGTTGGTGGGGAGGTGGGCACCACTGGACCACCAAGTTGTAATTCTTTCTACAAAAGCCCATGATCGAGCATATGGGAGGGGACACTAGACCACCAGGTTATTATTGTACAGCGCAAAAGCCCGCGATCGGGCATACTTGAGGGAGAGGAGACCCACTAGACTACCAGGGAGGGTTGTTGTACAACAAATGCTCACGATCGGGCATACGAGATTTGAGGGGGGACCGCTAAACCACCAGGGAGGGATTTTGAAACAACTGCCTGTGATCAGGCATACAGGAGGGAAGGGGGATTCAATAGCCTACCAGGGACCCATCTCCTGATGGCAGCAGCTACGCAGGGCACCAGGCGCATTTTGCCGGGACGCCCTGTGCAACGCATGCAACTGGGGCAATAATGACATGCAAATGGCCCCATATGTGCCATGCATATATTATGGTCCATTTGCATGCCCACTTCTGAATCTCATGGGTGGTGCACCCAGCGCAACTACAGTTGTGCTAGAGCAGTCCCAGTCCTCCCTTTCTGGGGACTGTGCCAGCGCATTTTACTTGTGCCATGTGCAGTCTGTGCCATATTCAAAGGTGATGCACCATGTAATGTATTTTATTTAGAGCACTAGATCTAGCATAGAGAAATCGGCAGCCCACGAAAAGGCAACATAACCAAAAGCAGTTCTAAATATACTGCGGATACCACACAATCACCTGTTTTAACTCACCAAGACACAGCTGGGTGTGGCGTCCACAAATAGCTAAAATGCTTCAAGATGCAAGCCTAGTAAGTATGCACACAATGGGCTCTATTCATGAAAGGTGCGAATGGGCTACACGCTACATAACTCCGGCGCATAGCCCACCTTCACCCGCATTAGTAAATAGGTACCCTGGCCATGCACACTGCGCACCCCATGTGCTATGCACAACCCCAATATGTCCCCCCCCACGCAGTCAAAACCCCAGTCAAACATGCACCTCTGCATGGGGGTGGGTCGGGGGGCTGCCACAGGGGCATGTCCACAATCTGGGCTATTCGCAGTGGTGTGGGTGCAGTGTATGGAGGAGTGATGGCTACTTCTTCTAAAGGCAGCCCTAACTGTTATGCACCCTCCCCTGAGATGCCACTGGTCACAGCATGGATGGCAGGGGTCAATGGACCCCACACTGAGGTCGCCCCCATACATTGGGAGAACTGGGGGACAGTTATCTGAGGGACCCTCATCCCCCTGTGCTGTAGACACATTCGCCCCTGCTGCTAGCATGATGCCCCATGGGTGCAGGGGATGCAGTAAAGGACCTGGAGCAGGCAGCTGATTGGCTGCCTGCTTGGGTCTGTAGATCCACTCTGGACTACCCACTTGTGAACCTACACCCCAGGTGGGTGGGGCCCCGGATGGGAGCCACGAGTTGGCCGGCATTCAAGAATACTGCCAACACCCAGAACTCTCAAGGATGCGGAGCTACGTGAGGGGCTACATGCCTTCCGCATGTAACCCCACCCACTTTAGTGAATAGGCACCAATATTAGGATATTTGCTGAATTTCGCACATTCTGCAGCTCTAGGGGATGAAACAAAGCAAATGTATACCTTACCTTGGATGTTACTATGTAGCATGGTGTTCTGATAGTACAGAGGAGGTCACCCATTCTAAACTCAGCACAAGAAAAAAATCTCACACGATGAGGATTTTGGAGGCAGGTGTGGCTAAAAAAGGAACTGAGTCAATGAAAACCAAATGGTACAGTAGATGTTGTCTGGTGACTGGTTCAGTCTGGCAAACTGCTGGAATGAAGGTGTCAGTACAATTTACTGTTGGGGATGGGCAGCCCATTCTTAGGGCAAATCCAGGAAATTGGAAACCAGTAGAGGGGATGACACTACATGCCTTACAACTCCTACATCAGTTGCTTTTAAAAAGTTACACGCAGCAAGACAAATGTGACACCGAGGCAAGCAAATGAGAAATTTCTTAAAGGACAAAAATCTTGTAATAAACATTAAATTGCAACATTCTGAATGTTACAGTATAGAACACTGGCTATAACATTCAGAACACAAAGTTCAAAGTCCGTAAATGGGAGGGGGGCAGAGGCTGGGAAAAGCAGTGAGGAAATAAAGAAACAACAACAGAGAATTAAATTAGTAGGACACAGAAATAAGGTACCCCAAAATACATGTGTTTTCAAGACCATGACTATGCTTGCTTTACAATGTCACATTTTGCCCGCAAAAAAAAGCACAACCTCAGGGGGTGGACAATGAAAAAAACAGCAACTTACAAATGGCATTGGAATGCAAACTTAGCATTTGTGTCTCAGTGTATCTTACACTTTAAACTCCACTTTTTAAAATCCAGGATTACCTTTTGCATTAAAAGCAATTTTAGAAATTAGTTTAGCTGGTTACTGGTACAACATTTTCATGAACACATCCAGTGTGCTTTGGTCCATCAGCTCTCCTCAAAACAAAGTGGCAAGTATGGTGACGGGCAAATTAGCAGCTTCCGACTGCGGATCTATCGACGAACTTCAGGCCTGTCTCTGGGAGCAAAGCCAACTCATCCATCAACAACAGAGCAAAGTAGATGACTTGGAGAACTGCAGCTGTAGGAATATCCTGGAGGGTGCAGAGCCACATGATTCGGTGTCTTTTCTTAAGCATGTCCTCCCAACAGTCCGACAACTAAAAGGGGATCAACAGTTTGAAACTCAGTGAGCACACCTTTCTTTGGCCCTGCCCCATGCCCAGGTGAACATCCCTGGCCACTCCTCACTAAGTTCTCACATTTCTCCAGAGGTGATACTGCGAAGGGCTGGAGAATTGGGTTACCTACAGTGACAGGACCAGGATTTTTCAAAAGAATTATCTGATTGCATGTGAGCTTGCATGGAAGTTATAAAGATTATGCATAAACTTGGCCTGCAGTTTTCTCTCTGCCACCAGGCCACCATACTGGTCCTCTATAATGGCGTCCTGCTGCTTTTCTCCACCCTGCACTCCCTGATAGACATTTTGGGGAAGTACTGTCCAGAGGAGCTCTGTATTCCTTGACATGAATTCCTGGCCAATGATACTGCCTCCATGGACCACATGGACACCAGCACCCCCTTTCCACTTCCCAGGCTGAGAGCAACATTTCTGAAGTTGGCTAGGAAATCTGGTCCCTATCACCATGATCCCATAAGCTACAGCAGCCCCACCAGAGACTGAAGAAGGATTCCCAGGCCCAATAGAATAGTGCATGCAGCAACAGCACAGAAGAACAGTGCAATCTTGATGGATCTTCAGCTTGCCTTAGGATCTACAGAATGCCGAATCGCTTTGTGCCCCTCCGACCCCGGTCTCCACATCCAGAGGAACCGCTTTGAAGAGATCCCATCCAAAGAAGAAGCTACTACCTCTCCCCTGCATACTGAAGCTACTTTGACCACCCTGGATGTTCACAGCAAGTCCTGGGTGGCAGTAGTTGCTAACAATCAGCCATGCGTTTTCACTCCAGCTCCAGGCCCAGAGGTGTCCAGTCTTGATTCCCTACTATCAGCACCTGAACCCTCAGTGAAGGACAACTGACTCCTCTCCAGCACCTGGTTGGCTGATCACATTTATGCAGGTTCTGTGCACTCATAACTACTTTGCACCCCTATACAATTAGTTTAGAGCAGGTCTTAACCTACGGCATATCTTGGGCTTGAGACCACAAGTCAGTTGAAGCCAATGTAACATTTTATTTCATGTGCCCATCTGCCCTGGCAGTACATTCCCCCTTGCATCATATTGTCAGGGTGCTGGTCTGCTTGAACAATATGCTTTCCCACAGGCGGCCTTGTGTCCCCTCGCACTGTTGCATATTACCCTTGAGCTGTATGTTGTGGCTAGCACTGGCCCAGGTTGTTCTGCATTTTCAAAGTCATTACCTGGGGCCTTACACCTTTACCATTGTACAATTTATTGCACTGTTTTGTCAATGGAAGACTGTTCCTTTTCATTCTTAAATTGACTTAAAATGGTGGTCTCTCATTATGTTGGATACTTCCTCTGTTGTATGGTATTACTATCTGAGGGGACAGAGGCCCCCCCACAGATTGTTGTCTCCATGGAGTGTCTTTAGTACTGCTGTTAGTTGGGGGGTTACCTTTCACTGAAACTATATCAGTAACCCTCTCTGGGCAAGGGTTCTAACACACACCATCCAGCAGATGGTGGATACTCATCTGTCTTGTACTGCTGAAGCAACACTGCTATCCTGGGCTATGCAAACCTTCAAGGTCTTTCTTTTTGATTTTTATTATGTGAGCACCGTATGCCATAGCCCTCCTCCCCTTACTCCCTGGAGCTCTCCCTGTCCATTTCATCATGCTCTCCTTTCCACTTGTGGAGTACTTCTCCCATCCCCCTTCAGTGTTATAGTGGTGTGTGGTGGAGAACTCTTAACTCACTCTGCTCCTCCATCTGTCTTTAGTGGAGCATGCTTGTCAATTCCACCTGCCACTCCTAGACCATTCTTCACCCTGTTCTCCCTGCTTCCCATCTCCTGCAGTGCTTTGTATTGCCCTCAGTTGTTTTTCTCTTAGTGCAGGTGGCGTATTATCCTGTCTCCTCAAAGTCACAGTTAGTGGTAGCACCCCTCAGCCATCCATGCCATGCAGGGATGTAGATCATTTCCTCTCTCTGCGCTGACTGGATGTATTCGGGGAAACCCCATTGTGGATGAGCGACTTTTGTTACCTCCACCCATGGTGTGATTTTCCACCCATACCCTGAGGGGAGTGGCATCACAGTGAAGTACTTGTTTGTGTCTCAGCTTAGCGTAATAGCAAGCTTGAGTCCACAATCAGCTCCGGTGTCCACTGAACCTAAACCATTGGGCTACACTGCACTGTGAGATAGTTCCTTAATTCGAATAGCTAACATACTGTACCTCCCTCCTAGACCTCTTGGCAAAACAAAGGAATTTGGCATATTTGTGATATATTGGATGGAAACAGGTGCATCGTTGCCACCTCTCAGGAGCTGCAAAGTACATGGAGTATTTCCAGATCCGATTTTTTGATACTATCTGCAGATTCACAGCTTGGTACAACATTTACTAAAATCCCCGGGATCCTTACAACCACCCCCTCCCATTAAAAATTGGCTATCTTACAGAAAAGGCCTCTGCAGTCATATTTACCAGGAGATCAGAGACTGATGTAATTCCAGGGTCACCCCTGAAAAAGGGACGTTGGGGGCCTATGGGCTCACCCAGTCACCAAAATTTAATAAATAAATAAATAAATAGATCAGAGACTGTATACCTAATCAGTCCCTTACTTCCTGAGCAAAGTTGGAACGTATGCCTTCACTGTCCTTATCAGAGGAAGAGTGGGACAGTTGTTGGTCCTTTTGGTATAAGACCTTCAGCAATACTCACAGCACATTTATCCAAAACAAGATCCTTAATTCCTGGTTCAGGACCCCTGCCATTTTACATGCACTTAAACTGATGCCAGATATAACTCCCCAGTGTGCCTTCTCCAGATTTTATAGTGCTGTCCTAGGTTATGGTTATTTTGGGAGCAAGTTTCCTGCAAGCCTTGGCAGTCCTGGGTTTCCCTATTCCCTTATCTGCTTCTCTTTACCTACTGGGCCTTACCTCAACTGCCTCGCACATTGACGCCTCTGAACACCGCTAGCTTGCTCTACTCAGTATGCAAGCCAAGAGAATGCTGCTATGCAAATGGTACTCCACACTTATACCATTATTCTGAATTGATAGCAAGCTTAGCTCAGGTCACTACCCCAGCCAGCCTATCTTACTTAGCTAAAAATGTTCATCCCCAGTTCAATAGTTGCTGGTGATGCTTTTTACAATATATTACCTCCAGAACTGCCATGAGCTAACTTGCATGCAGCTACCCCAGAGTTTCTACAATACAGGACAGTGTTTTTTACCAGGGCTGGCATACGCTAGGGCCCCATCTACCTTTTCTGTTTCTGACACTTCTTTATGTTTTACTGCCTCTTATTGTTATTGTATATAGTTCAATAGGTAGTTTCATTTTTTTGTTCTGATACACTCGACATTTACATTTGTCCACAAATATGGCATGATTGACATGTTAGCTAGGCCATTCCAAACTGACTACAATGTTTGCCATCCATCCTACCATAATATGCCTCCATATTTTTGTCATTATGCTCCAGACTCTACATTTGTCAACACATTAGTCTCTTGTTATTCTGTGCTTCCACTGGCACTATTTCCTATGCACGTACGTGTAATGGTTTAGATAACACAAATAAAAAGATTATCTGCAAAGAATGTTGGAGGAGTGGAACAAGCCGCCCAAGGCAATGGCACAGCAAAATCGGTTAGGAACTTCAAACAGGGGTGGTATTGGTATACGGGATTAGTTAAAAAAGGGGTGGCTGAAATAATGGGGTGGGATGGCCACTTGGGCTACTGCAGAGTGATTAGATAGTGTGGGCAAACTGAATAGGTTGATGGGTGTTTTTCTGCCATCATTGTCTATGTAAGTATTTATGTATCTGTGCATACCCATGGGTGTCCCTTAGAACACTCAAAATAAATCTGCCATTTTATTAAAAAAAACAACGGTCTTATTTAGACATATTTTTGATGTGTTTCCATTAATCTGGTCCCCAAGAACAATACACTACATTACCAATGAATTTACTAATGAACCTATAAGCAGCTCACATAGAAACACAGAATCTGGGAGAGTCACAATGAGCTAGACCAGAGCAGCAGCTTCCTTCAGAGCTCCATGGTCACTAAACAATACGCGGCTGCAAAACTACTAAAACTTTTTAATTTGTACCAACTGCTGGATATTTCATTTGCTAAAATCGGCCTAAAACTATTTATTTATTTATTAAGTCTAGGATTACAAATACCTTTGAGCCTTGGCTCTTTTACAAAGGTTCCACGTCAGAGAAATACAAATTATGGGGAACATCAAGACAGATGTTACAACAATGTGGACATTGCAAACAGATTACAGATTAATACAATTCAAGGGTAGCATTGTAACAAGGCAGCCAGCAGCATTTGTCAGAGAAAATTGACAACAGATAAGAAGTGCCAGAGACTGTCATAGGGAGAGGGAAGAGGGAAGGGGGGGGAAGGAATGTAGGAAGGGTGGGGAGAGGGTGAAAAGTGCAGCACTGGGTATACCAAGATGTGAGGGTAGAATCCAGTGAGAAGGGAAGGGGGAGCACTAGAGCAGGAAGGGAAGTGGAGAACAAGGTTAAGTTAGGCAGTCATCTAAATCTGCAAGAACTTCCATGAATGGATAAAGAACAAAGCCAAATGGATTTCTCTCCACCTCCCTCCTCGCAGTCCCCCAGCCAGCATTCCAAAAGACAAAAGCCCGACTCTCCACTGGAAGTGCTGAATGAAATGGTACCTATTGAGCTAACTGTGGGCAAACTAGACAGATTTTTCAGTGAACCAGCCTTAGTGAAAATAACCTTGGGCAACATGGCTACAGACATCAACTCAATTAAACATACAGTTGAAACTTTAACAAGAAGAGTGAGTGATGCCGAAATGAGAAATAGTTCCATGGAGGATAGGCAGAATAAGGAAGAAAAACTCAGCACAGACATGAGGAAAAAGCTAAATAAACTGGCGGATAGGCTAGAGGACCAGGAGAGTCACCTCAGGTGTAACAACATTGTGCTGGTCAGAATCCCAGTGAAAGCAGAGGGAGCCAACCTACATAAATTTGTCTAGAAACTACTTGGTGAAGTTGCAGGACTGCCCATAACTAGGCCAGCATACCAACTGGAATACACGCATAGGTCAGCCAAAATCCCAGCAAAACAGTGTGAGAAGCCAAGAGTTATAATAGCCCAACTCACTAGCATACAGGACAAACTACACATTCAGGCACAAGCTCGGCTAAAAGGTACTCTGAAACACAAAGGACAATACTTCCACATATATAGCGACGTTACACCGGCTCTTAGAGACAAACAGAGAGCCTACCAAGACATTAAAAAAACCCTGCATAAAGCTCGAGTCCCATTCTGAGCTCTCCACCCAGCCAGGCTTGTTG
Organism: Neoceratodus forsteri; assembly: GCA_016271365.2. NCBI lineage: Eukaryota > Metazoa > Chordata > Ceratodontiformes > Ceratodontidae > Neoceratodus > Neoceratodus forsteri. The sequence continues at coordinate 1,374,549,333 of CM057450.1, forward strand.
TTACCACCCCGGCTGGACCGAGATAATTCACCAACCCAGAGACAGCCAGTAGGGAACTGCCAAATATCCTCCCTCAAGTCTTCCTTCCTGGACGGAAAGTTTAAAGACCCCACAATGCAAATAGACCTCACTGTTATGATCATAGTTTTAACAAGGACTGGAACATCCCTTCTGCTTACAACCCCCTGACAGTGAATGCTGAAGTACCAGACACTATGGAATATAAAAAAGAGAATGGACAGATTTATATACCCCCTCAGGCAGACTATGGCAAATGGGACTTATGCCTGGACACCCCAACTCTAGATACTGTATATTACTCTGGTGCATACACACATGGAATACTACATGGAACCAATGGAGTGGGAGCAGAGAGGCATGAGTCTTCCTTGGTTGCTAACAGGAAGATGAAACGCCATTTATCTAAACCAAGGATGGGAACTCCCTATCTTGAAAACACGATCCCGCACCTCAAGCCTGCTCCTTTGTCCAGCACAAGACCATAAATCAGGCCAATGCCCAGCAACAAACATTCCACAACCAGACCAACCCCTTCGCCTTATCCGGGACTAGGAAGCCTGATCCTCTCTTGCAATGGACCCTGGATCCAAGGCAGGACAGAGCAACCCCCAGCATTCCTCCCATCGAAAGCTGCAGAGCCAGCTGACCAATGCCTCTAGCATACAACTAGCAGTGATGTCACTGGGACTTCCAAACAGCAACTGGCATGAGATAGCCCGATGAAATGACCCTCTCCTGGTTCCAAACTGCACCCAAACAGAACTCACCCAGTCTGAGAGACATCAACTGAAGAGGCTGAACTTTCAAAGACTGCACAGGGCAATCACCAGAAATGGTGCACCCTGCTGAGACTGACAAAGAATAGCATGGCATACTAGAGGCAGAGCTCTGCAAGTAAACAACCCCTACATCCACGCCAGAGACAATTCCTCAATCTTACTCTGACCCACTCCTGAGCCAGGGGAGGTAAGTCTCAACTTCAGTAAATTGACAGTGTTGCATGTTTGTGTAAACTGTACAGAAGCAAATGTTACAGTGGAGCAGAACAGCTTCCCGGCTAACCTTCTTTCCCTTTTACTCCTGTTTTTTTTTTACTACTTTCCCTTCTCATTTTTATTCAGTCTACTGATTCAATCTAGAGTTTCTGCACCCCCTGGGCAATACCACTGACCCCCCTGAGTGCTACTGGGTGCCCACATTAACAACCATGCAGTGATCAAGCACACGCTCAGGGGACAGTGTGAAGGGTGGAGGTGCCCCTGGTGGTTAGACCCTACTCCACAACAAGCACACATACCAGATATGCTTGGTGCAGCGAGTGCATGGGCAATCCCTGGCTGTAAACAGGGGATCATGTCACAGAGCTTGAGACATGGAGTTCAAAGGAGAAACACAAAGACGCACAGGGGGACAAATGAGAAGGGGTGAGAGGAGACAGGCAAAAGTGAAGGGGGGCAACTTGAGAGAGGGGGAGTAGGCAGAATACTCGGACAGATGGGGCAGGACAAACCCAACTTAACTACTGGCACACTACGGAGAACGCCTGGGGACTAATCCAGGGCTCCTGATTTAAACGCTGACTGTTGGGCGAAGTTCCAAATATGGGTAAGGGCTGCTGAAATGGGGCAGACCTTACCGCGATGGATGCCACAAGCACCCCAGTTACAATCTCTACCTGAGAGCACCAATCACAGCGAGGGGATTCGCTGGTGGAAAACAACACTGAATGCAATGGCAGCCACTCCATGTGACAGCATTAAAGCACATATAAAGCAGAGCTGCACCCTCCCCGCTTTTAGAGCATGCATAGTGATGGAGGAAGGAAACTGCGCACACATCTGATGCCCTGGTCCCCCACCTTCTGCGACAGAAGCATGAGGGACACGAAGGCAGGACCCCACTGGACCAAACTGGGGAAGGGGGGATCTGGGTTCTGAGACCTGAGACCTGAGCCATGGGTAGGCTTTATGGGGGGGGCATGAGAGGAAGGGAGAGGAAATTGAGAGGGAGGGATGGGGAACCACAAAGTAACAGACTTTGGGAATGGAAATACTGTAACACAAGCTCAGTGACCATGAGCAGAAGTTGGCCGCAATCATGGGAGCCAGGCATGGACCAAAAGAGATAGGGGCTGGCTGGAACCCATGGACCCCCCACAAGTGTGGGGGATAGGACATGGTGCCCAGAAGGCCCCACCCAAGATGTTACCTAGGTTGTTGTTGAGATAGTTTTATGTCCTTTATTGATTGTACTGCTTATCTTATTGTAGATGTAGTCTCTATGACACGAACAACACATTGTACATACAAATGCAGATTGTGAACTCTGGGAGCCAGAGCAGGAAACGCCCAAGCATAACACAATCAAAATGAACCAATACCAGCACCCTGGAGGGATCAGAATCCTACCGAGTCCACCACGACTGACTGCATGTGGGCCCAAGACAGGCGCCCTCCCCGGAACATATGCACATGACACCACCTTAACATAATGTCAAACACTTGTAAATGCCTCACATGGAATGAGAAGGGGGCACAAATGAAAGAAAAAAGGCACCAGATATTAAGACACTTAAAGTCCTTGTCTACTAAAATAGCCTTCCTCCAAGAAACACACACTCCTACCCATTAGGCACAGTTATGGAGGAGAGACTGGGTGGTACAAGTGTTTGCAGCAGGGGACAGTAACAGGAAAGTGGGGGTAGCCATATTGATCCATAGGGGTGTCCCCTTCATCCCAATAGAACAACACCCCGATCTGAGTGGGAGGTTCATGATAGTCAGAGGGACTATACACACACTGCAATATATACTGGCATGGGTATACGATCCAAACAAACAGGACCCAAACTTTTTTACCAAATTACTGACCCTCACCTCCATGATTCCTCCTGCCCAATCATAATAGTGGGTGACTGGAACCTAATCCTAGACAACTCACTAGATAAGTCCTAGCCCAGGAAAATAGGCCTTTCCACCTTCCAAAGAGTGCTGTCTGAACTCCAAGACTCTATGGGAGCAGTGGATGTGTGGTGGATACTCCACCTGGACACCAGGGAATACACGTTCTGGTTGGCATCCCATGATACATCCTCTAGGTTGGACTACTTTCTTGTTAACCAACAGATCCTAAAAATCACAGTGGATTGCGAGATCCACCCCAAGGTAATATTAGATCATGATCCAGTCTCCCTAACCATTCTGCTTCATGACCAACTTGAACCGCAACAGAATATGATGGATAAATAATAACCTTTTAAAAGACCAGCACACCCTCACACAAATAAAAGAAAGCACAGAGCTTTTCTTTTCAGAGAATGCAGACTATGTCCAATCCTAGGCACACCACTGGGGACCTTCAAATGTATTCTCTGAGGAGAATTAATCAGACTGGCATCCACCCAGTTACTAACTAAGATATGTCAATTGGAACTTAAAGCAAAAGGCCCACCCAAAACCACCACAGGGTTACAACTCAATGCAGCTAGAGTCAAATATGGGGAACTGCTAAGGGAACAAGCAGAATTTGCCATCTTTAGAGCTAAAACCCACTGCGTAGACCAAGGGGAAAAGGCCGGGAAATTATTAGCCATCAAACTCAAGCAACAGGAGGCCAGCCGAACAGTCACTATTATGAAGACACCCACCGGGGAGGTCCTTACCCACAACCAAAAGACTGCAGCGGCCATCGGGGAATTCTTTGCCAAGACATATGCTAGAGATGCATAGGTCCCCATCCCGGATATCCACCAGTTTCTTGAAAGGGTCCAACTCCCAAAGATGCCGAATGATATGCTTGAGCAGCTGGGGGCCCCAATCACAATAAGTGACATCAATAAAATGATAGCCTCCTTGCAAGTGGATAAAGTGCCAGGCCCAGATGGCTACTCCTCTAACTTTTACAAAGCATTAGGGCCAACCATCGCTTAACACCTAGCCAACTTCTTAAATGAAGCAAAGTTGTTGGGGACCCTGGACCCAGGCTTGCAAGAAGCCCTTATAACCCTCATCCCTAAGCCAGACAAAGACTTAATCGCTGTGAGCAGCTATAGACCAATCTCACTACTCAACACAGACCTCAAAATCCTGGCAAAGGTCTTTGCTAACCACCTACAAGGAGTAATGGGCAGCCTAACAGGCCCCCAACAAGTGGGGTTCATACAGGGCAGGCATTCAACCACCTGTGCAAACTGGCCCATATCCTGGCGGCGACTAGGGGCTTTGATATCCCCATGGTGTTGCTGTCCCTGGATGCTGAAAAGGCATTTGATAAGGTATCCTGGCCATTACTGTTTGAAACCCTGAAGGAATTTTGTCTGTCTGGATCCTGTTTTGGACTGGGTTAAGTTCCTATACTAGAGTCGCACCTCCAGGATACTCTGCAATGGTATCCTGACTACACCATTCTGATTACACACAGGCACCAGACAGGGCTGCCCCCTCTCCCTTTACTTGTTCATCCTCTACATTGAGCCATTGACACTGAGAATCCTGGCAGAGGAAGCAATTGGGGCGTCCAGGTAGGAGACCACAAGAACAAAATCACCACCTATGCCGATGACATCCTCCTCCTCTATCTGGAGGATCTGGCACTCTCTATACCCCTACCCTCTCCCTATTACAGGAATTCAGATGCACAACAGGGTACAAACTGAACCTTGTGAAAAGTATCATTATGCCACTAAACAGACTTATGGTCTGTCCCTGCACAGAACAGTGGGGGAGGGGGGGAACATGAAGCTCATCATCCATTAAATATCTAGGCACTATCATTTCACAAAGTGACAGAATATGGAGAATGCAAAACCTAGATGCCACATGGGTAAGAATCAGACAAGACCTGGACAGGTGGTCCTCACTTCCTCTAACCCTATGGGCACGCATAAACATAATCAAAATTGACATTCTGCCACAACTGTTATACCCCCCTCAGCATGTCAGGCTGTTTCCTCTCATACTCCTGGTTTGTGGACTTGAAATCCTCAATTTCCTCTTTCCTCTGGAATGGCAAGCCACCCAGGAGAGCATACCACAAACTCATTGCACCCAAGGACATGGGGGGACTCCAGCTCCTGGACTTCAGGCTATACTACCTCGCGGCACATGCAGCCCAATTCCTGTAGTGGAGAACACACACACTCCACCCAAGCTAAGAGCATTGACTACTTTCCACAGTGGAAGCTGATGGAAATTGATCTCTGCTGAGCCGGGGGAATCCAGATATGGGTCCTTACCAGCGTCCCATACAAATCCCTCCTCGCGACTCTCAAAACCTCTGCAATAGGGACACTAGTGAAGGTTTGTAAACAACTCTACACTCTCCTAGGCACCTGGCCACAACTTGACTCTGCACAACCCATTGCCGGGAACCCAGCCTTCATGATACGAAATAAACCCATCCCTAAAAAACTTCAAGGATATAGAACTCCGGAATCTTGGATCCTTCATGGACTGTGAATCATTAACATCACACCAAATCTTTCAACAAAGGATGTCCCTGATCAGAATACCTGCCTTCTCATTCTTCCAACTGAGACAATTGTCACAGCCATTGGCCCCAAACCCTGGGACATGGGGCCTTTCGACAGGTGGGACAAGCTTTATGCATTAACGAATCAGGGCCATGCAGTATCCAAGCTGTAAAAAAAACTTCTATCCCTGACCATAGCCCACAACACCACCCACTGTGTCTATTGGGAAAGGGAATTTCCTGAACTGGGGACCATGGGCAACCCATCCACCCTCTGGAATCAAACACATAAATTACTCCAATTCGACACGCTAAGGCTCATGCAATTCAAAATCAATCACAACATGTACTTCCCCCCTGTCAAACTATTCAAGATGGGCAAACTGGCCTCCAGTCTCTGCTCCCACTGCAAACAAGACACAGGATCCCTCAAACATATCTTATGGGACTGCCCAAAAGCAAAATCCCTGAGGGAAGAGGTGAGGTCAAAACTAGACCCAATGTTGGGTCTGGCAGATGCATTCAATCCACAAACTGCCTACTGGGACTCAGCATGAAGGAGGTCATGGGAGTTGAGAAATACCATATTTTCCTAATCTAAGCCATGGTTAAAAAGCTGATTCTCAAGCACTGGGTCGATGACCACATCCCATCCTTCCAAGAACGGCACAACTCCATCTTGGCAGCATTATGCATTGAAAAGATGATTAGCTACATTTGTAACACCCCCAAACTCTATTGGAAGAGATGGGGAATGCTCAAGGCCCTCCTACTAAATACCCACAGAACACAATGGACTTGATACCAGGAGGGCGCACCAGTACCAAACAACACCACCCTATTACCCCCCCCCCATGCTAAATGGAGCTCTCCTGCCCTGGTTACCCAGAACTATATTGGACACTTAGATCTGCAGGGGTCATCAGACTGCCTTAGCAAAAACCCCCTTCCCCCTTGTGAGGGAAGGGCATGTCTATCTGCCATTGTATTCCCCACTTGACCCTTCTCTTCTGTTTTTCAATGTACTATTTCCAGCACAACAATTAATGTCATAGATATGTTTTATGTTTGTATCGACATGTATTGTATTATATTAATTGTAATGTCAAAAACCTCAATAAAGTTTACTTTTTTTAAAAAAGGAAACAGAGAATTTGTCGGCAGGTAATGACAGCTTGGCCCATTGAGTTAGCCTTTCCTTTCTTTGCCTCTTTTGCCACCGCAGACACTACCTGGTCTTCAGCCATCTCTTCTCTAGCACTTTGATACCATTTTTCTTTTATGCCTATCCCATGCATGCTTGAAACCCATCACTGTTTTCACCCCAAATGCCCTGTCAATAGATTGTTCCAGGCATCCACTGCCCTCTCAGCAAAGAAACACTTCCTCACATCCCTCCTAAATGTTCTCCCCTCCAGCTTTGTTGCATGATCCCTAGTTCTTGTACACCTTCTTTTCTGACAAATGTTCCCTTCCTGTACCTTAGTCACCCCCTTGATATACTTAAAGATCTCTGTCATGTCCCCCCACTCTTCTCTTCCAGGTTGTATATATTTAGGTCCCTCAGTCTCTCCTCATAGGACATTTGGTGCAGCCCCTATGCCATTTTTGTTGCCCTTCTTTGGATTATCTATATTTCATCTATGTTCTTTCTGTCAGTGTGGTCTCCAGAGCTGGACACAATACTCCACGTGTGGTCTCACATATGATCAAAACAATGGCATAATCATCTTCCCTTCCTTGTGCTAGTGGTACTCCATCCGATGCACACCAGCATCTCATTGGCTTTCACTACTGCTCTGTTGCACTGACTTGCAACCTTAAGTTCATCCTTTATGTTTTCCCCTATGTCCCTATCCTGTTTAGCGACCAGCAACACTTCCAACCCATTCTATACTCTGCCCCTATGTTTCTGCACCCAAGGTGCATGATTTTGCAAATGTTTGCATTAAAAATCAGCTGCTATATCCCTGACCATTCCTCAAGCTGTTTCAGGTTTCTGTTCATACTTTTCACCCCCTCTGGAGTGTCCAGCCTATTACAGATTTTGGTGTCATCTGCAAAGAGGCAGGCCATCCCTTCTAGTTCTGCTACAATATCACCTATAAAGACATTAGAGTTCTTGACAAAGAACTGAGCCCTCAAGAATCTCTCTGGTCACACTTCCTTCCCCCAAGAGAGTACTGCTAACCACCACCCTCTGTTGCCTATCCATCAGCCAATTCTGAACCCAGGGTACCACCTTGGTTCCCACCCCAAGGCTTCCCATTTTTTTTATGAGCCTCCAATGTGACACAGTGTCAAAGGCCTTGTTGAAGTCTAAGTAGGCCATGTCCACTGCTCCCCCTGATCTATTTCTGTAGTCAGCCACTCAAAGAAATCTGTCATGTTTATCTGACATGATCTTCCTTCAATTAAGCTGTGCTGCCTTGGGTCTTGCAATCCACTGGTTGCAAGGTATTCTGCCTGTCTTTTCTTAGTTTCCCCCATTACTGATGTCAGACTGACCAGCCTGAATTTGCCAGTCTCTTCCTTCCTTCTTGCTGCTGCTATGGAGTGGGACTACATCTGCCCTTCTCCTCCTCTTTGTATATAGTGAGTTACTGAATAGGGCTATCAGAGGCACAGCCAGTACCTCCTTGAGCTCCTTCAATACCCTTGGATGTATCCCATCTAGACCAGTAGCCTTGTCCACTTCCAGATTTGCAAGTGCCTTCAGGACTTTTTCCTCTTTGAAGAGACTTGCATCTACCTCCCTCCCTCTAGAAGTTCTGTGACATTTACATGGCCCATGACCTTCCCATTCCTCTGTGAAGATAGAACAGAAGTATTTGTTCAGAATATCTGCTTTTGCCTGATCATACTCTGCATAGTCTTCCTCTGCTGCTCCCAGCCTAACTATTTCGTACTTTGTCTTTCTATTTTCACTAATATACCCCAAAAAAGGTCTTTTTCCCCTTTGTTACCCTACCAGCTATTCTTTCTTCAGTTTATGCTTTAGTGCCCCTTCTCCACCTTCCATGCTTACTCTGCTTTTGTTGATACACCTCTCTTTCCTCTTCCCTCTGAGTTTCCTTATATATATATATATCTCCTGAACGTTGCACTTTTTGCCCTTATCCTTGTCATCTCATCCCTTGAGAACCAAACTAGTCTCTGTTTCCTCCTGGTTTTGCTCACATCTTTTGCACAGAGATTTATTGCCTTCACTATTACATCCCATAATATGGCTCACTGCCCCCCACCCACTCAAGGTAATGCCCTCCCCATCTGCCAGTGTGTCTCTGAGGCATTCACCTATTTTTTTTTTTAAACTTGCCCTCCTGAAGTCTAGGACCTTTGTTCTTGTGTGGGTCACCCTTGCTGCCATTAGAATCCTAAACCACTCTGTCAAGTGATCACTGATCCCCAACTGGCAAGCCAGCCTGATGTCCACAACACTTTTCCTGTTCTTAAGCACCAGGTTAGGTATTGCCTTATCACGAGTGGGTTTCCTGGCCTTTGCTTGGCTGTAGACAGGTAGCACCTCAGTGAAAGCCACTGTGTGCGCTACCTGTTTTAGGCTCCTCTCCAGATCCCTGAATTCCTCTGAACAATCCCAACTGCATCCATAGCTAGGTCATAGGTTCCCTGGAGGACAATGACATCCAGCTTCCCTCTGTCCTGCTGTCCTAGCAATCGTTAGGATCTGCTGACCATCCCTCTGAGCTGTGGTACCAAATAGGCACCTTACCTTCCTCTCCAATCCAATCTCTGGTTCCAAATCTACCTCCCTAGAGATTGAGTCCCCCACTAAAAGCTGCTTCTTTTTCTTTTGGGGTCCTCTGCCACCCACCTTGTCACCACCCTTCGGGAGACCCCAACATCCTACCCTGCCACTACCATGGGTGCCACCTCCTGGCAGTCCCATCCTGCTGGAAGGCAAAGGAGTTGTGTAGCAGTATTTGTGGAGGAATGTGACCCTGTCTTGCCACCTCCACCCTCCCGTAACCCACAACTATCTAGCTGGCCCTCTATCCCCTTGGCATCATCTGAGGCAGCGGCAGTGGATTTGGTGTCCCATGGTTAAGGGACAAGGCCATTTGGATCTTGAGCAGCTAGGCGCAGAGTCTTGTGAACTCCTCCCTCAACCCAGAGAGGTGTGTACATTCGTGGCAGCACTTCAGTCTCCAGTGTCTACCTGAAGTCTGCTGCTCCACACCCACAGCACTGCACTACTCCCATTGTTGGCTATATGTTCTTCCTCCTGTTCCTTACTACACCCTGTCCCTCAGTTTGATCCTACCCCTTTGAACCTCCCAGCAGTCTTTCCTATGTTATCCTACCTCTGATATGATGTCTTCTTTCTCCCTTTTACCCTTGCTTTCCTGTTTACTACCTTCATTAAATTCCCCTCTGCCCACCTCTGCCTCTTTACTGCTTTTAGATCTTTTCCATTAGTGCCCGACTGGACATCTTTTTTTACCATACCCTAAACATGGTGTACCTCTTATTTAAACTATTAGCCTGCCTTCTCAGTACTGAACATTACAACAGATGTGACTAGGTACCTTACCTCAGCTGACAGGCAGAGCCCTCTGCTTCCCTGTGATCTCATGTAGATGCTTGCTGATGCCTAAAATGCTAGTACATGTTCCACTCCTTCACTGTTTCACTTACGAGTTTGATTAGTACAGAAACATCACAACTGACAGCAGAAAAGGGCATGATGACCCTTCTAGTCTTCCCATTTCTACCTTGTGCATAATGTCAGTCCTATTGGCCACTCATTTTTAACCCATGTGTAATGCACACCCACAGTCACTATTCCCATATGTTAGTCCCAGCCATGTTAAAACTGGTCTACAGTTCTGAGGCAGACCACTTTATTTGGAGGCCTATTTCACTTTCTTACCACCTTCCTTGTGAAGAAATACTTTTAGACATCCTTACTGAACACCTCCCACCAATTTCATACTGTTACCTCTTGTGCCAATGTCTGCACTCATTGTAAATAAATTAATACAATCCACCTTGTTTATCCAAATTAGAAATGCATAGTCTCTTCCATGTCATGCCTCTCTATCCTGGCATCCAATGTGTATATGGCTGGGTCTCAACCTCTCATCATAAGACTTACCCTGTTGACCTTATTTCATCTTGGTGGACCTCCACTGCACTGTCTAAGCCTTATCGCTATATTTTCTCAAGTGTAGACTCCAAAACTGTGTGCAGAACTCCAAAGGTGACCTCACCAGGGACCCATAAAAGGGTAAAAATCACATCCTTTTTCTTATTTTTTCTTTTTTATTTATTTGATAATGTGGTTAGGCCGACTAGGCACAAGTGCCTATATTCCGGGCAACCGGGGAGCACTGGGGAGGTTTAGTAACTTGCTTAGAGTAAAGTTGTGGGAATCAAATTAAGGTCTGCTGATTTACCAGGCACATTCACAACTCATTACTCTAACCTTCAGGCTATATTGCCATCCCCAGTAGTATCTACTACTGTCACTGGATCTATGATGCCGGTTCAACAACACTTTTGTAGACTGGCATCACAGCAATGGGATTTATGTCAACCTCAAGTTGCGGTAGACATAAATCCCAAATGCTTCCCTGTCCTGCTTTACCCCCAAGAGGGGGGTCTACACCCACACACCCCCATACTATAGAATGTCAACTCCATTTGGAGTTGACTCGGGAGGGGTGCAGGACAAGGAGATGGTGTGCCCCTGTCTCGAATGTACCAACACAGTGAGCTGTTGGCAAAGTGTTGATTTTGCTGACAGTGAGACATGTCGCTGTGTTGGTGTCACCATCAGATCAGCATACCGTGACACCCCTGTCAATGTATTTCAGCGTTCTACAGTATATGCCTTCCCTACTGCTACATTACCTTGTGCTGTTTGCTTTTGGTTATCCTTTATTATCAATCTCTTTTGTTCTCTTGTATTTTCATACTCCCATTATATAATCCACCCTTGGAATCTGCATCCCTATATGCATAATCTTACATTGTTTTGCATTAAATTTTAGTTGCAAGACCCAGATGATTTTTCCAGTTTTCCAGATACTCTCTATGTAATCTTACACCGGCTTTACTGTCTACTCTGCCACAGATCTTGGTATCATCTGCAAAAAGGCTTATTTTAGAGTGAATCCCCACCACTATGTTACTTACAAAAACATTAAAGAGTACTGAGGCTAAAACTGATCCCTGGGGAACCCTTTTAATGACCCCTCTTTCCTCAGTGACATCTTCATTTAGAACAAAATTCTGTGCTGTTCCACTCAGGTAATTTCTGATCCATCGTGTATTTTTTTCCTCCACTCTAGGTCACTCAGTTTCTTTACTAATCTCTCATTTGGGACTGAGTCTAAGGCTTTACTATAATCCAGGTACAACACATCTACTCTCTGGCCTTTATCAACTGCCTTTGTCATCCAGTTGAAAAAGTCAACCAGGATTGTTTGACATAACCTACTTCTGTTGAAACCATGCTGTCTTACATCCTGTAGTCTATGTGACTCTATGAAGTCTACTCATCTGTCCTTCATAATGGTCTCTAGCATCTTACATTCTATGGACATCAGGCTTATAGTTCACTGGCTCTTCATACAGCCTGTTCTTATACAGTCGCATTAAACTAGCAGTTCACCAGTCCACCAGCACTACACCTGTCGCTAATGAACATGTGAAGAGGTATGTCAGTGGTGCAGCTAATGCCTCTCTCATTTCATTTAGTACCCTTGGATGTATATTGTCTGGCCCCCATCTTTTTCCACCATCAAATTTCTAAGGCAATTTTATACCCTATCTTCTGTCCTTTTCTCAGTTATAACCCCAGTATTTATTTCCCTTCTGACCAGTAGTTTGCAATTTGGTAGTGGACCTTTATCCCTATTGTAAATGCTGAGCAGAAATACTCGTTTAGCATATTTGCTCTCACTTTCTCTTTTTTCCCATCCTTGCCCTGTTTCTGCCTTACAATGTGTGATGTAAGGGAAAATGTTTAGTGCCTTTTGATACTCCTTCTGCTATTCTTAGTTCTGTATCTGGTTCTGCCCATCTTGCATACTTACTAGCCTCACTTATTGTCCAGGCACTCTTCCCTTTTGTCATCTAATTGATCTGCCTTGTTATTTCTGAAATACAGTTTATTGCAACCTTATTATAGCACAGTGATTTTTTTCCTACTATTTTTATCAACATCCTTTATTTAGATTCTTATTGCCTCTAGTAACTCTTGCTTAATTTAATTCCATTTAATATCCAAACTTCTAATAAAATCTGCTGTACTAAAATCTATCATTATCTTCACCTAGCTTTCTTTCCAACCACAGTATCAAGTAATCACTGAATCACAGAGGTTCACAAACTCTTATATTATCCACTCTGTGCCTGTTAATGAAAACTAGATCCAGTATAGCCTTTCCCCTGGTAAGTTCATTCACCATCTGTATTAAGAATGCCTCTTGCCTTGTCTCTCCTGACATCTGGTTTCTTACATTTGTCACTTGTCTTACACTTGCGACTGGGCACTAAAGCATATTGAAGTCCCCCATCAACAGGACTTCCCTTTTTTCCATACTCTTAGTCTTCTCTGCAATATCTTATTAGGTGTCCTCCTTTTGAGAGGAGGTCTATAGGAAAAAAAAATACTCAGCATAATAATGTTTCTTCTAAGGGGTCTAACATGGGTTCATACAGGTCTGCAATCATATTGTGCCTGATTGGTTGCCCCTCAGATAGAGTTTAGAAAATTTGGAATAAAGTGCTTTACTGTGCTCAAGCTCCCTCTTGTGTTTTAACATCAGATTTGTTGCTGAAGAGCCAAAAAGAGCAGTGACCACCTATCTAAACTTAACCCCCACACCATTGCTGAAGAGTTCAACTCCACCTTCACGGATCTTAATTCTGTTCTACTGGCTGAATACGTCAAGCCTATCAAAGTTGATAATAGACGCCTATCGGACATCAACTCGCACCTTCAATTTTACTTCAAGAGAGTCAATGTCAAAGAAGCACTGGGTTATGTTAAAAAGGTCCTGGGGAAAACCAGAATGAGGTCTGACAACATTGACATGAAACTGCTGACGCTGGCAATCAACAAAGTCATCACTCCCATCACTACAATTTTCAATAAATCCCTCCAGCTCACCAAATTCCCTTCTCCTTGGAAACAGGCACTGGTGACCCCGGTGCATAAGGGAGGAGATAGGTCACTGACTGCAAACTACAGGCCCATCTCTATCCTCTCCTCCCTCTCTAAAGCACTGGAAAGGATTGTGGCAGACCAATTTACTGGCTATCTTCACAAATACCAGCTGCAATGTCCCCAGCAGCACGGCTTTAGGAAAATCCACAGCGCGGACACTGCAATGGTGGATTTCACTGAGTATGTCCATAAGGCATTGGATGAGGGAAAACTGGTTGGGTGCATCTTCATTGGCCTAACAAAGGCATTTGACACAGTCTGCCACTCACTCCTTTTGCCTCAACTGCATGTCCTTGGTGTTTCCCCAAATGCCACTCTATGGTTCCAGGACTACCTTACCTCCTGATCTCAAAAGGTCAAGACAGTCCACTCCACATCTACATCCAAGGAAGTCTCACTAGGGGTGCCTCATGGGTCCATCCTGGGTCCACTGCTCTTCAGCATGTTTCTGAATGACCTACCTGATGCCTGCACTAGCAAAGTCATTCTATACACTGATGATGCTGTCCTACTTAGCTGTCACTCTCACATAGAGCACCTACAGGCCGAGCTACAATCATTCTTCCAGCAACCGGAGACCTGGTTCTACTCCCAAAGGTTGCTACTGAACTACAAATAAAACAAGATGTTGCTCCTCTCTAGCCCCCAACTAAAAAGGAGATGCCCAGAACTAACAATCACAAATCACCTGACTGTCCCACTGGAACAGGTTCATCCTTCAAGTACCTGGGTGTCATTGTGGATGATACCCTCTCGTATGTTCAGCACATTGACATGGTGATGAAAGCTGTGAACACTAAATTAGGGATCCTGTTTAGGCACAAGAAAAGCCTAACTGCTGAAGCCCTCCAACTCTGTCCTCTCCGTGGTCAACTACGGGCTGGTGGTTTACAGCGCTGCCACTGATACTGCCCTCAAAAGGGTTGCTACTGCTCTTAACAAGGCTTGCAGACTATTGCTAAATACTGACCGCTTCATGCACACTTGTACCCTGTATCGTCTGGCCCACATACTACCGCTTCAATCCAGAATCACATACCAAACTTGCCTGCTAGAGAGAAGGGCCATGCTCTCCCTAACCCCTACATGCATTGCAGACCTGGTAAAGGAAGCAAGCTCCAAATACAACACATGAAGAACAGTGACAACACAGACTGATGTCCCATTTCATATAACTTCCCTAAGACAAAGATCCTTTATGTGCTGAGCTCCACTAGGGCTAAATGAGATCCCTGCTGCAGCTCTTAATACAACAGATGTTCGGTTCTTTAAAAGAGAACTGAAGCAATACCTGCTGAACTCAAATGTCTGTGACTGCCTTACCTAAATCCATATCTTCAACCTGGATACCCCCTCTTAAACATCTCTGACTCCCTTACCTGAGTCCATATCCTCAACCCAGATACCCCCCCTCATCTATCTGAGCTTTACTCTTGTTTTACCTACCCTGGACCCCCACTTGTCATCACTTGTCACTCTTCCTAGCTCCCTCCAACTCCCTCCCCTCCATACTCCCCCAACACTTTCCACCCACTCCCCCTAAATATTCTCCTTCTTCCAATCCCTTTCTCTCTCTCTCTTCCTCTCTCTTTCTCTCTCTCTCTCTCTAATCTACCCCTTGTTTGCACTGTCCCACCTTTCTTTCTCCTTCCCTTTCCTATACTCTACCTTGCCAGACCCCTCTGGGGCAGCTATGCCATACATTGCTAATTGGGAAACCTCATTCACACTCTCTGCCCTTTCTTTCTCCTATCCTTTCCAATACTCTACCTTGACAGGCCCCGCTGGGGCTGCTATGCTGTACGTTGCTAATTGGGAATTTATTTTTCTTTTTTTATTTTATTTAGTTTTTGTTGACCGGGTAAGTGCACTAGACAAATCCTGCCTATTTTCAGGCACAACCCGGGGGAGGGGGATACAGATGAATGCCAACTGGCCTTGAACCGGATTAAGCTGTTGGTGGTATTTTTAGTGAATGAGGGAAATTTGGCCAGGACACCGGGGAAATTCCCCTACTCTTTTCGATAAATGCCATGGGATCTTTAACATCCATCTGAACTACCACCAATCCAGGCAGATGGGACCTCTGTTTAATGACTCATCCGAAAGATGGCACCTCAGAAGTGCAGCACCCCTCTCATGCTGCACTAAAGTGTCAGTACTGGGATATTAACCCAACTGTCAGATGTGGGAACTGAACCCACAGCCCTCTGATCTCCTGACCTCAGAGATGAGTGTGCTACCTACTGAGCCACTGACACTGTGCAATCTTATGTTTTGTGTTGACCGTCAAGTTTTTGTTATGTCTCTGCTGTTTTACATCCTGATGTAAAACCTTTGTAAAGAGTGTATACGCAAAGGTTGTATCCGAATTACCAAATAAATAAATAAAATAAAATCTAGCTAACAAAGCATAATCTATATGCCAAATTGAATTAAATATGCTGCTTACCATATTTTGAATTTTGTAAAAACTGTAATATTTGTAACAATAAAATACGTTTCATAAGTTTCATAAGTTTGATGTGAGACAATAGCTTTCACCAAAGGGTCTCGTGACTAATATGTGACTAATATGTAACATTTTAAGTACCCTTAACTATTCCCTATGGTTCTATAGTAGGTATCTAATTTGGTCTTAAAACTGAGCATGGTATCACATTCCACTACATTGGATGGGAGTCTATTCCAAGGGGACACCACTCTATGGTTTTCCCAAGCTCCCCTCTTGTTCAATTCATACAGCTCCCCTTTCAACTGGTACTCATGTGTTTTTGTAAGTTTAGAAGGATCTCTGCTTTGCAGATCCACATACTCCCACAAGTCCCTGTTCCTGTGAGTAGAATACAATAAATATAAATTCCCTCTGAGTCTACAGTACTCCAGAGTATACAAGTCCAGTTCACCCAACTGTTCTCATTGAATAAGGAGCCAATATCTCACATCTTCTTGGTTGCCCTCCTCTGAACCCTCTCAAGGTTTGGTGTGATAAGGGCTCCAAATCTGCACACCAGACTCCATTATAGGCCTAACCAAATCGGTGTATAGGGGCAGCAGTACAGATCTGTCCCTGCTTCTTATATTATGCAGAATGCAATAGAGCATTCTGTTAGCTCTATTGACTATTCCAGAGGTGTGTTGCCTGAATGATAATTCATTGGTAACCAAAACACCAAGGTCCCTCTCACATTCCACACATTTGAGAGTATGACCGCATAGGTTATATGTACCCTGGATATTGTTATGGACAAAGTGCATGACACTGCACTTGGCTATGTTGAACTTCATCTTATGTGTCGTGGCCCAGTTACTAATAGAATCTAATTCTGCCTAGAATTTCAGTACATCTTCATGCGTTCTTATAATGGCAAAAACCTTACTGTCATCAACAAATGTTGCTATCCATGCATTCCCTGTTGTTTTGAGGCAGGACACAGAGATATTAAAAAGAACAGGGCCCAGTACTGAGCCCTGGGACACCCAACTTGTGACATCCCCCCAATCCGATAGAATCCCTTTATGCTCACCCTCTGCCTTCTCATACTCAGCCATGCTCTAACCCATTTGATAATTTGTGATGATGCACCAATATCCTGTATATTCCTAAGTAGGCCATCATGTGGAACCAAATCAAAAGCCTTTGAGAAGCCAAGGTAGACAACATCCATCGATAGTCTATCCTCAAGAGCCTTGCTCACTATTTCGAAGAAGCTTAACAGATTAGTCTGGCATGACCTAACCCACACAAACCCATGGTGTGTAATATCTATATGTCTGTTGGTCAGGATGTGATACTCTAGGTAGTCTTTAATATACTTTTCCATAATCTTACATAAAATACAGGTAAGGCTAATGGGCCTATAGTTTTCAACATTTGTTTTCAACCCATTCTTATATATGGGTATAAAATGAGCTGAATTCCAGTCCTTATTTATTTATTGAAATGTTTCACTAGGAGGGCACACTGAACAACAAGTTGCTTGTCTCATGGTGTGTCCTGGGGGGAGGGGGTTAGTCCTGCAGAGTCACATCTTGCCTAAGGGATTCTTTAAAATGCTCAAACTAAGTGAAGACACACAAATTAATAAATGATTATTTTCTGAACCCTACTGTATTTACTAAGATTCTAGAAGGGTAGGTAGTGATAGGGTTGTATCTATTACTATTAAATCCCTTAGAAGAAATGTCATTGCTACTGTATTTTTTTTTCTTCTAACAGGTGTCTAATAGTCATTAAGAGATAGTCTTTGTAGCTGCTGATTTGCCTTTGCTTACATCACCATAAGTGACAAACAGCAGTGT
Organism: Neoceratodus forsteri; assembly: GCA_016271365.2. Lineage (NCBI taxonomy): Eukaryota > Metazoa > Chordata > Ceratodontiformes > Ceratodontidae > Neoceratodus > Neoceratodus forsteri. Next base: position 1,374,567,325 of record CM057450.1, read on the forward strand.
GCTGTTAGTTCTGGTCCCTTTTGTTCTATCCAAATACTTCAGTAGCTCAGTACATTCTTCACATTCAGGGTATGACACTTCCCCTCATCTGTGTTTGAATGATAAAGAAAAAAAACAGGTACATTGATTAACCGATGCAAGTGTAATACTGACACAGCTTCTGGGAGGAATTTCTCATGTGTCCTCACAGCTACATCATTCCTATGAGAAACAAAAATATTTGGTTTTGTACAGAGGGCTTGCAGTTCACTGACCCTTCTGGCTGGAGTCATTGTTATTTGGAAAACCATTTCCATTTTATATGGTTAAGATCTGCTGAGGCCACTGACACTAAAAGAGCTCCAATAGCCATGCAAGGCATAGGTTCAAGGTCCCATGAAGTGACAGCATTACTCATGGGGGGGGGGGATAAAAATGGTTTATGTACTTAAAAATTCTTTTGAAGACAGATTATGATGCAAGTGATTTTTCCTTGCCTGCAGACTAATAGGCTGACACAGCTACCAAAGACACCTTATTTATTTATTTATTTATTTAAGAGTTTAACCAGGCGGGCATACTGAGCTACTAGCCGCTCATTTCCAGATGCAACCTGGGGGAAAACAGAAGGGTACATAGTGGTAAAAAAAACAGACAACGGTATTAATGTACAGAAAAAGGCACTCATACAGAGACATTATTGTACAGTTAAGGGCACACATAAGAAGGATTATACATGGTGGTAGCTATCTATATAGATTAAAACAAGGTGTGCAGACCAGGAAGCATATAACATATGGTATATCATTGTATGAGTAGACTTAAGTTAAGAGCAAGATTTATAGCCTCCATAAACCAATAGGTGAGGAATTGAGGCTCAGGAGACCTTGAGGGCCTCTACGGTGTAGGTAGGTTGCAGGCGCAGATAGTCAGAAAGTGTTCATGGAGGCGGGTGTTGAGGTGACTGGAGCTGGTGATATGACGGATATCTGTTGGTAGGTCATGCCAGAGTTTAGGTAAATGGTAACTAGGCACAGACTGACCCTTGGTGGTGCGCATGCAAGGGATATGGAAGAGCCTATTATCAGAGTGATGCAACGAGTAGGCTGCCCTGGGTTAAGCATTTAAGGCGGACACCAGGTAGGGTGGTAGGGTGTGGGACCAGAATTTGGCAGTGACACGTGAGCAATGAATTTGTCTGCGGGCTGAGAGGGAGGGAAAGGCAAGAGAGTTATAGAGGTCACAGTGGTGAGTGAGTTTAGGACATTCCAGTATGAAGCGGCAGAAGGAGTGAAAGAGATTGTCCAGGCTGGACAGAGTGGAGGGTGGGGTGGTGCCATAGACAACGTCTCCATAGTCAAAGATTGGAAGTATCATTTTTTGCACAAGTTCTCTCCAGACCGCGGTAGGCAGACAACCTTTGTTGCGACAGAGGGCCCCTAATTTAGGAAGCAATTTTTTATGAAGAGAGTCTATGTGAACTGAGTAGTCTAGGTATTGGTCGAGCCAGATGCCAAGGTAGTGGAACTCGGTGCAGGAATCAAGGGGGGTAAGATCCAGGGTTAGGAAAGGGGGGTGGATGGAGAGCCGGGAGAGGCGAGGTTGCAAGCCAAAAGTAAGGGAGATTGTTTTTTTAGCATTTAAGAAAAGCTGGTTTGATTTGAGCCAGAGTTGAACAGCATTGAAGTCCTGCTACAGTTGGTCATGCACAGTATCTGCAGAAGGGCCCGGTGTTGTAAATCACAGTATCGTCTGCATACATGTGAATGGCAGAGTGGGAGCAAACCTGTGGCAGTTCATTCAGGAAAATAGAGAAAAGGATAGGGCCCAGGACTGAGCCTTGTGGGACGCCCATGGCAATTGGTAGGGGGGATGATGTACTGGGGCCGACTTTCATGGTTTGCTGTCTGCCCTGCAGGTACGCCCTGAACCAGTCAGTGGCATGGTCAGATAAACCAGCAGCCTTGAATTTGCCCAGTAGTAGTGCATGGGAGACAGTGTCAAAGGCTTTGGCAAGATCGATGAAAATGGCCGATGTGATATGGCCTCTATCCATACCTAAGAGGATGTCGTTAGTGACTCTTAATAGAGAGGTGACGGTGGAGTGAGATTTTCTGAAGCCTGATTGGTAGGGGGTATAAAAAGAGGATTCGGTTAAGAACTGGGATAACTGAGCAAGGACAAATTGTTCTTGTATTTTTGCCAGGGTAGGGAGGAGGAAGATGGGGTGGTAGTTCCCTGGGGCAGAGGGATCCCCCCTTTTGGTAAAGGGATGACAGTGGCCATCTTCCAAGCTGCAGAAATTGTTGATGTGGCAAAGGAGTGGTTGAGCAGGTCAGCTAATGGTGTAGCTATAGCAGGGGCCGAGAGCTGGAGTAGCTTGGAGTCCATGCCTGAGGGGCATCTACCCTTGTTGGGGTTTAGGTTTCGCAGAGCATTGTAGACGTCAGTTGGGGAGACAGGTCGGAAGGAGAATATGGTGGGGGGGTGCACGGGGGAGAGGATGCAGTGATCGCCTTGAGAGGGGACGGAGGTAGGCTCTGCACCAAGGAGGAGGCACTGCTGGTAAAGAATGTGTTGAAAGCCGAGGCAACATCAATAGGGTCGGACAAGGTTGTGCCTAGGACTGATAGGGCCAGGGTGGGTGGTTGAGCAGGTGGGGATAGGAGGGATTTAATAGTTTTCCAGAATTTGGTAGGGTGATTTAGATTTGAGCTGAGGGCCTGCGAAAAGTAGTTCTGCTTAGCAAGTCTGATCGATTTTGTGCACGAGTTCCTTAGGGCTCGATAAGATTGGAAGGTTTGTGGGAAGTTGGTCGATTTGTATTGTTTCCAAGCCTGATCCATGGTGCAGCATTTGCTGATGAGGTCAGCAGAAATCCATGGGAGGTGGGAGCCCCTTACTCTAGTTTTTTTAAGCGGAGCATGCTGGTTCCAGACATGTAGGAAGGTATCTTGGAAGTAGTCAAGCGCAAGATCAATAGAAGGGGCCCTAGGGATGAAGGACCAGTCTACCAGGGACAGATCTGACAGGAGTGTTGTAAGAGAGAGTGATTTGGAGGATCTTGCTAGAATGGTCTGGGGGGGAGGTTTGAGGGGTTTATGTACTTTTCTGACTAAGTATACCATATGGTGATCACTTAGTGAGTCAGATAGTAGGCCTGCCCCAACGGTCCTATGTGGGTGAGTGGTCAGTGCCCAGTCAAGGAGGGAGTGGTTGAGAGTTTTTTGCTTAAGTCTGGTTGGTTGAGTAATTTGTTGTACTAGGTTTAGGGCATTTACTTTGGAGCGTAGTTTGGCGCTGTCCTTAGCAAGCCAGTTGTAATTGAAATTGCCTAGGACATATAGTTCTCCTTTTGTGGCAGTGGTCTTTAAGTGGGTCAGGTGGTCCACAATGCTCGGTATAGGGGTGTTCGGGGAGCAATAGCATCCTGCTACCAGTGGCATCATGCCCATGGGGCCCGAGGGGGCATGTGCCCCCCCAAATACTTTCATTCTGCACATACACTTTTTTAAGGTCCTTGGGTCCTAAAAACAGAAGTAGTGTTTTTCATGCATTTTATGGGGAGGAGAGCAGGTTCAGAATGAACTGTGAGTGAGTACGTCGTGGGATGAGAAACGGGAATAAAAGACGTCTAAATGTGACATCTATTTTCAAAACAGCTACTGTCTACTAAGTTGTTGCTGACTGGATTCGGTGTTTCGCGCCTTGAGGTTGGAAGACAGAGCAAGCCAGATGAGACAGCGACAACAACAGACAGTTGATTGGTGGTAAATCCTGCAAACCAGCAGCAGCCAATCACAGTGCTGGCAGTTACCACCAATCAGCTGTCTACAGGTGGCACAGTAGCTGATCCGCGAGCAATAGGGATCCATTTAGAGGTGACGGGGCGCCAACTTTACTAGCTTCCATCACCTCACCAAAGTCGCAGATGACGAGAGGCAGTGAATGAAGACAGCCAGGAGATTTGGTGCTTACTTACAGAGAGAGAACAAAGCTTTATGGCTATCCATGCCCTAATGTTTATGATGTTTAATGGTAAGTAAGCATCATAGACTATTACCAGTGAGTTTATTACAGTATTAAAAAAATATCATTAAACATAGAATTTGACAGTAGATAAGGACCGCTTGGCCCACCCAGTCTGCCCATTTCCCTACCTAATGGATAAGCTGCAGATCCTAGTTAACCAGCAGCCTACTTCTTCCTACCCCCAACCCCGTAGAATTGCCTTATGACTGTCCCATGCATGCTTGAATTCCACCACTGTTTTTGACTCTTTGTTTGGACAGTGAAGGAGAATCCAAAACACGATTTGGTTGAAATGTATTCTACTTCTGCTAATAATACCAGCAACTCGACCCAAATTTCCTCGGAAGAGGCCCACTTCAGATTCTCCAGAGCCCAATGCAGAACCCGACAAGCTGGATTTGCTGCTTGCATATAAGGCTGATCTAAAAATCACCCTTTCTAAAGTAATAGATGACTTACAATTACTGAAACCCACCCTAGAGCTTTTACACCGCCGTTTGGGAGATGCAGAAATGCGCATTAGTTCTTTTGAGGACACCCAAGCTAAGGACACCTGCAAACTGCAAGATCTTTGTAAACAGATCACTAGTCTTGAGCTTAAAACGGATGATCTGGAAGCATGAAGCCGTAGGAACAACTTGGTAATCGTGGGTGTTCCGGAGCAAATGGAGGGGTCAGATATGTTGGGCTTTGTGCAAGGTTTATTAAAAGAAGTTGCTGGACCCCCACCATCTGGGTCAGATTATATCCTTGAACGAGCACATCGCTCCTTGCACCTGTTACCCCCTCCCAACGGGAAACCAAGAGCAATAATTTTAAAACATCTAAGCTTTCAGGACAAAATCTATATTCTTAAACAAATCTGCTCTAAGCGTCCGTTATTGTAGCAAGGCAGATCAATTCTTATTTATTTTCGGAGAGTCGCTCGATGGTGCAGGAAAAAGCGATGGCTTACAAAGACATAAAACAAATATTGTTCAAAGCAGGGATTGAGTTCTTTATGAGCTATCCCACAAGATTATTCATGAGCACGGGTTCTGGCATAGTGGAGTTCGCTTCTGCAGAAACAGCGAAGTGGATGTGGCTAAATATTTTCCCCAGCTGTCCTTCTCAAGTCTCCAAAAGCCCAATGTCCTGAACTGATGTAACGGCAACTGCTTTGCACTTCGGGGACTGGTACTGTGATTGGCTACCTGCTATATCTTTTGCTCGTTAGTTTCCAGGTACATATATTTTGCAATGCTATACTCGCTCTCTGCCATTTACAACTATAAGTCGGTAATATGGGATATTGCCTTTTCCTTGTGGGGCACAGAGTTTTCTGAGGTGTAAAATGACTGAGTGATCAGATAATGTGCGACGGCTGAGAGGTATGGCTAATTGCCCATATGTTTGGCGGTTCTTTCTTACCAGTTCTGCATGCAAGCTGCTGTTATAAAGCGCAACAATTTCAATCCTCCACTGATGCTATTTGTAGTTGAGCTTGAAGTTCCTTGAACATCGCTTCATTTCCAGACTGGTTACCAGTCAGTCACTAGTGACACTTCTTCTAGTTTGCAGGAAGCAGCAATATAATCCCCAAAAAAAACACTCCACAAATACTACTGAAATAGGTTTTCGTTTATTTGCCTGGTTTAGTAAGTAAAAAAGAGACACATATTTCTAAATATCTATAAAAATGGTTTTGAACAAGTAATAAATATGGTAGCATTTAAAATATACTGAGCATTCAGTCATGCCTCTCATAAAGTTTTGAAATGCAGCCCATTACTTGAAATTCAGTTTGGTGCCACTAGAAACCACGCAACATAGAAATTTATGTGTTTCGTTTGACTTACAGGTATAGCTCTTGCTCCGATTCTCTGTTATGGCACCGGCAAGCTGATTTCACTTTTCTGACTTAGGATGTTTTCCAAGTAAAGACCAACCGTTCTTAGTAACTTTCATTTCTTAATATTTTTTCTGTTTTGGAGCTCTTAATTTTCTATCTAACTGTCAGATGGACTTACTTCATCTTTGTTTCAATCCTTAGAAATCAAGTGGTCAGAGAATTTATTGAAGACAGTCTCTTTCTCTTTTTAGTATGCTGGTATACTCTGCTTGTTGTTCTGTTAACTTTTTACAATTCATTTCCTATACATAAATGTCTGAAGAGAGCAAACAACTGTGGCACTCACTCACATCTGAAGAAATCACACCAGCTTGCAATTTTAAAAATCAATGATTTCATTAATTGTGTCTTATGTCATGTTATATATTTGGCATCATGTAAACACAGCATTTTTTTATGTTGGCCGCACCAAATGTAAGCTAAAAAAGCATGTAAGTGAACATATTAAGGCCACTAACAGTGGAAATCTGGATTGTGCTACTGCCCAACACACAAATAGTATGTCAAATCCTGATAACCACAAGTGGCTGTTTATAGTAATAGGAAAAGCGAAGGTTGGACCTAGAGGACAGAGGTCACAAATGGAATTATTTTTTATTTTTAAACTATAAGGCATTAATTACCCTGGTCTTAATGATAAAGTTGAGCTATCTCCCCATTTGTAGACCTGGTCTCTGAATTGTAAGGGCAAAAGGATGTGATTCAGTTCTGAATCCCTATGTGTTTTTAACATTGATTTGACTTATGCAATGTTACAAAATGTATGCATGTAATTGTTTAAACTTTTCTATTATTTAAGTAATTGCACCTGGTTTCTATTAAGGTTTTCACTGTTTAAAGATGTTATGGTGGTACTGTAAGTGCAATATCATTTTGACAAAGTGCGGTGCGCCTGCACAAAATGTTGTTGTTTTTTGGGGCTTGGTGAGAGGTCGTTTTTTTGTGGCAGCTGATGTTTTAATAATAAAAGAATTAAGAACCATATTTACTGTAAGCTGGTGTGATTTCTTCAGATGTGAATGAATGCCACAGTTGTTTTGCTCCTAAAACACTACTTCATAATTTCTCCACAATCAGTAGATTGTTATTCTTTCCCCTTTTATATATTTTAAAACCAATCATAAAGTAGTACAGAAACATGTGTAACTTGTTCCCCAATTTATCACCCTCCACCATCTAAGTGCAGCCATCCCCAATGCATTATTAAAGTGGTATCTAACTACAGATACCAGCCCTAGTCTTTCCATGCTTGCTATTCATGTGACACCTCTTCCGTCCTTCCTTACAGCTTCATTCCATTCCTCTTTTTTCAAGCCTGTCTCTAAAATTTTATTTGCTGAACTACATTTAAGTAAAACAAGCATTTGTCAATGTCGAACATTCACTTTCAGGTATTTGCCACTTGGACATGGCTTAAAAAAATCAGTGACAAAGAAGTACAAGCATTTTTCAATGCTGAATGTTGCTCGCTTCTATGTGCCGTGAGACCTGAAGCCGCCACCTTCCACTCGTTTCATGCCGCAAGATTAAGACCATATTTAAGCATAGCACATACTATTACTTGTTGGGGTGGTGTGTTGTTTTGTGGGACATTAATTTAGCATCAGCAAGAAAACACGTTGCGGAACTGGTAGTATGAGTGCTTGCAGAAGGCATCTCAACTTATGCGGTCCCAATTTGTAAGGGACTTTCACTTGTTTCGAGCTTGACTTTTCAACTGTCATGCAGAGCTGCTCCGTTCAGCTGATTGTTCCTTCTAGCTGCACTTTGGCTCCGCGAGTCCCTGCAGCCTTCAGGTTGGTTGGGTTACATCTCGGACTCGGGGTACTCAGGTCAGGTACGCAGGCATTTAGCAGATCGTAAACCAGATGCACGCACACCATTTATGCAAAAGGTAATCTGAAACTGACCATAATAGGTCGCTTATAAGGTGCCCTGAACTGAAAGCAGAAAATAATTCCTTACTTTCAATGAGAAGATTACTTTAAAAAGAAAATAAAGTTTAGTGAGTAATTTAATTAAAATAAATCTAAACAAAAAAAAAAAAAAAAATGGGACTTGGTTCCACCTGATCACCTTGTATGTGCAACTCTGCATCCTCATCAGCCTGAATTAGGGCACCAGGCGGGGACGCCAGATTCGGATCAGTTTGCTTGCAATCGAAGCAGTCCTACACACTCAAGATAGATAACAGAGCTACAGAATAGGAGGCTTTTCATTTTCAGTAAAATATTTTTATAGTCTTCATTCTGCTCTCCATTTATATCGATCCCCTGACTGCTCATGTTTGCTTCCATTCACATGTGCTGGAGATCATGAGGTGGGCACCTGGTTACACTCCCTGAGCTCCAGCTCCCCCAGTGCTGCAGGCGGTCCCTTTCTTTAGCCCCAGAAGGATTATGGTTACCCAACCACCCACACTACTGCCGATCTTCAAGGGCAGGGGGGCCGAGGTGGCAAGTGGCCCACCTTTGCCCTGAACCTCAACCCACATGGCTGAAAGCAGGCTGTGCTTCTCCAATCGCTTCTCTCTTTACTCCCCCCACCATTTGGTACCAAAACATCCATTTTAAGTCTTCTGGCCTGAGGCCGCACCTGCCTGAAGGCAGACCCCCAGCTCCCCAAAAGCTGTATAGAGAAAGACAGTGAGTAGAAAGAATGTATGCAAAATAATGACTCTCGGAACACAAAAATCAGTAGTTTTAATAGTAAATTGCTTATATCTCAGTAACCGTACGACATAGGAAAAAAATTTAAAAGTCATATGTATTATCACTTTTCTGGCTAGTTTTATATGTAGCCCTTGATTCAGAGTTCTGCTGTGGTTATGTTGTTTCCTTTTTTTTAACTGTGATGTGCTTTTGGTTTTCTTGTGACAGGTGCCGGAAGCTTGGAAGACCACAAGGCTTAACAGATATAGCCGTGGCTGATTTCCAGCTCAGAGAGGAGGTCAGGATGAGAAGTGTGGAAGGTGGTATCGTTCCTCAGACAAGGTAGGTCTGTGTCTGTTTGTTTTTCAGTCATGTTTACTCCACTGTTGTAGATTCAAGTATAATGAGAAACTGCAGGTAAGCCAATTCAATTGATTTTGTTTTTAAAGACAATGTAAGACTGCATTCTCTCCGTAGGCAGGCAGAAGCAATGAAGCTATACCAGTTGCAAACTTGACTCCTTTTTTTTTTTTTTCCTTATTTTTATTACCCCCCCCCCCGGGGCCACTGGTCTGCCTTACCTTCCATGTCTGGCATCTTCCCAGGTCTATCCGGCCACCGTCTCCTCGGACTACTTCCGACATCCTCATTCAGGCCTCGCGGCTTGCCCCCCTGCAGTGGGGTGGTGGGGAGCACTCACCCCAGAGCTCAACCCACCCCAGTCAGGATCTAGTACTGCTGCGCACCCTCTGCACCAGGAGAGTCAGCTACGGGAGACTGCCATCATGCCGCCGTGACTAGTGCCCCCAGTTTTTCCACTTTTCTTCCCCTGAGCTGGCAGGCATGCACTGACACCAATGGCCATGAGCGTGCGTGCGTCCGCCCACATTCTGGCCAGACGTCAGCCTCCGACTCTGTACTTGTGCTCCCAGCAGCAGTAGTACCTCCGGTCTCAACCGGGGGTCCCCCCTGCACTGGGATGCCCATGGATACCCCCCCCCGGGAGAGGAGAGCTGTCCTTCAGATGCTCAATCCTACTCCCTCTCTGCCGACCCCAGCACTTGGGCTCGTTCCGAACCTGGGTCGCTGGTGACCAGCAGTGTGGCGCCAGCGCCTCAGCCCCTCAACTTTCACCGACTGGCAACAAACTTCAGACTCCTTTATAGATAAGTTTGTCTTCAATTGAACAGGCTGCCAGATTGTAGTGTGTGGAGGTGGATACAATGAACCAATTTAAAGGCCTAGGACATGCATATGGGAGTAGCGGGCAGAGGGCAGGCTGGTATGGGAAGGAGGGTATTCTAGAAGCAGACCTGAAATACTATGGTGGGGAGGAGGATTCTTCAAGGATGGGAGAGGTACAAGCGTGTGGAGGAATAGTGGTTTGTGGTCAGCCCAGGTCCTTGTATATTTAGATAGCCCAGGGTCCAGTGGGCAGTGGAAGTGGTGGGGCCCAAGATCCTGGCATCACATTTCTGTGTGTGGGGGCAGTGTGCGGCTTACTGATGATGTGTCTATCTGTTGATGCTCTAGGCTTTTATGACCTGCACTGCCCATGTTTGTGTGTGTTTGTCAAAGGGGGGCCAGGAGAACAAATGCCTGATGGAAGACAGAGATTTGTGGGTGCCCCTCCACTGCTTTCTGTCCCCACCAAAGAGATAAACACCTCTCTCTGCTTGATGAAAAATATTCATTGTTTCTTACTCTTATTTCAGATCATTACAGCTGGAGCAGTTAATGAATGGCAAACAACTTTGATTTGTTACACACACTGTAAGTAAATTTTTTTTTATATATACTTGCTTGTGCCAGCTGCCAGTACCGTTTGCCCATTCACAGACCTCAACACCTCTCACACTCACACATGAGCCGCCACTGTCCTTAGATGACCCCTGGCTTGCTCCCAGAGTGGAGCCACGGCTCTGGACAAAATGGCACGAACATCAGATTATGTCAGGGGAGTGAAGATGGGAGCTGAGTATGGGACGGTGAGAAAGCATTAAGAGCTCTGGTTGCAGAGATTTTCCTAGGTTTTATTTCTGGGAGGAATACATGCAGTGAATCCATTATGTCTGTACGACCCCTGAGCATGTGATGCTGGCAGTGGTGCCCTCCGTCTCCTCCACCAGGGATCCATCCTGAACTGGGCATCTCCCTCCTCCCTCCCTCCCCAGAGAGGAGGCTGTCAAGGGATGCTCCATCCTTCTCTCCCCAGGCAGCTGTCTGGGTCTGATCTGAAGTGACAAGAAAATTACATGTAGAAATGGGAAGATGGGGCTGAATGATTGTCATTATTTTCATTAGATTCGGTTTACATAGCCAGACCATAGAAGGTTTAGAAATTGTTTGAAGACATATTTATTTAAGTAGGCCTTCTCAGGAACATAATAGGAAATTTATATGGATTTTTTAATATGTTTTATTTTCTTTCTGAAGTATGGTGAATTTTAATGTTATAAAGTGTAAAGGTGCCCTGAGCTGTTGAAGGTTCCTTATATAAATAAAACTAACTTACTTACATGTATGTAAGTCTGCATAAATGTTCATATGCTGGCTGTATATTAGGATTATTAGAAGAATGAAGTATAATGAAGGTGTAAAACCACCCACTAAATTGAACCTTGAACAGAATGTATTTGTTTTTTCAGCAGTGTTCATTCGATAACTATGAAGTCAGTTCCAGCCCTGCCCATTGCTCAACCAGCTCTCAAAACTGGTGTCTGCAGTTCTGCCATGTGCCACTTGATCAATTATTCTTGCATCTGTACATCATGTTGCTCACAGATATGCCATCCACCCCTGAGCCCCGGTTCCTACCGGCACCATTAATGCTCTGCTTTGCATGATGCCTGTGTGTGTGGAGGGGTGGGGATTGGCCATATGGGTAAGCCTGCAGATGCTGTGTTTCTGCTGCTGTGACCCTCAGGTCACTTTTCATACTGTTGCCTGCTGTCTCACATTGTCCTGGAGCTTGCAGCCCTTGCTCCTTAGGTGTCCACCTGCTTCCACTACTCGTGGCCAGGTGATGGTACTGCTGTGATCCCTGTTCCACGATCCATTGTGGTGGCTGTGACTTCTGCTAAGTGTCATGCTGTCCTTCTGTCACTGCTAACATCCGTAGCCGGTGAGTACCACCCTGATCCATGGTCCCTGCTGCAGCACTCCTGTCATTGTCTCGTTCTCGCTCAGGTGATACACACCCTCTGGCTCTGCTACCTAAGTGGCATGATCTTCTTAATCACCTGTCCCAGTCTCTCATCCCACTGGCCTGATCCTGCTGCCTCTTCTTCAGTACTCCTGGACTTTCCCACGTAAACAAGTGCCGACTACCCTATCGAGATAAGTGCCCCATCCATGAACCTGCTGTCAGGAAAGACTACAATGTGTGTTCAGTGGATGGCGTTGTCCTTCTGGTAGTCTTCCTGACACTGGATTTTTAGTAGGGATAGAAATCATTGTTACATTGTAATAAATAACTGTATAATTAAGTAATCTTTAAATGCTTAATGTACAAACCTAGTTTGAGCTTTTAGAATGGAGGCGGTTGAAGTTGTTGTTGCTAGAAATGTCGTACTTCATTGTGTTTAAAAATGTTAATCTAGCTGTGAAGGTTTACATTGCAGTAACTTTAACTTTTTCCATTCTGTATGATGGGCATACATTCAGTTCTTCAATTATTCAGTACACAGTGTACAGAATAGTTGAAGATGTTACCTGAAACAAATGATGTCTTACTGCTGGCTATTCATACGTTGGTTCCACAGTCACTGTCAGTCTTTCAGGTCAGTCATGTTTCAGGTCAGTCTTCATGCATGTGCATCTATCAGCTCCTTACATAGTCCATTATGTGTCTTATGTTTCACAAGCCACTGACACAGCGGTCCTCAAGTCATCTCATCTGTCCTGCCATACTAGTACCACCGTGTTTTTTTGTTGGCAGTCGCGGTACTGCTGTGAAAAAGCCTTCTGAAGATACAGATATTATCTCATGTCATGCAATGTATGTATTATGTTGCAGTACTGGTATAGTTGCATGATCTCGGCCATCATATCCTTGCCACTTGCTTGCAAGTTAAAGATGACCTGCAAAGACAATTCACAACCTGCTCACATCACACCTACCTTTTAGATACAGCTGTGGGAGTTCAGGGCTGCAATATTCAAAACTTGACATGCAAATGGGGCCATAATGTATGCAAAGGCACATAGGGCCATTGCATGTCTTCTATTCATTGCATGCAGGTGCGCCGATCCTGACAACTTGCGCCTGGCGCCCAGCCAGGCAGCAGCCGTGAGGACCGATGCCCCTGCAGCCCGATTGCAGGCATCTGTATCTAAAAATAAATCATTCCAATATCCCAGTGGACCTCTATCTGCCTGACTGTGGGAATTTGTAAAAAAAAAGAATACTTCGTCCTATATCCATGGTGGCGAAGGTAGGAGTTGCGCATGCATGGCTCTGCACATCCTGGGCCTGCATACATTACTGATGCAATGTGGCGCATTGGGATTTGTGCTGTGCACTTTTCCCTTTTGCATACGGTGCATCAGCAACCCTTTTGAATATCTGGGCCCAAGTCTTTTTGAGATCATGCTCTCAATCCCTGTGGCAGATCACAGCAACTCCGGGGTAGGGAGGAGAAGAACTGTCAACAAAATCTTTTTGTAATGCTGCTTTGTCACACTGATTACACATCAAAAGCAGGTTGGCAGCTTTTTCAAACGTCCATTCCGTTTGCGATTATAATCACTGTCCACATAGTGGGGACAAAAAAAAAAAAAACAACTGTGACAAGACACTCGGGATGTAGACTGTGAGAAAAACCACAAACCCAAAACACATTGTTCAGTTTTCTCACTAAGGGCAGTAATATCCTCAGGGTGAGCGGTATTGTGCTATACCAGACCTTCAGGGCTATAAGGCTCTCTGCCTGTGGCGCTGTGCCTCATTATGTCCTGGGTGGTCCAGTATAGAACAATACTACCCTCTATAATAATATATGTATAATCCTGTTTTGTGATATTTTAATCACCACTACCTATTGCTGCAGCTTTTCATTTATTATATCATATTCTCTCTGTTTCTCAGTCTTCAATCACCCAGCGTAGCAATAATAATCATACCTTCATTTTGTCAGGTGTTGTCATTTAAATTGTGCTCTGTCAGGCAGAGCAATCTGTGTAAGCTAATAGTCTTCTCCAAGTGTGACTAATAACCCCACTCATGTGCATTTAGATGAGAGCAGTTCACAATCTATTAGAGGATAATGTATGGCCACCAGATGGTTAACCACTATGCTCATATCAGTGGTTCCCTTGGCAACATAGGTAAACCTCAAGAGCACAGTTGCCATGGGAACCAGGAGATCACGAGCACAGTGTGGTTAACCACCGATCTCTCACGATTGTCTTATAATTATTATGGGCATCGTATGGACATGATTAGCCTATCACCCAGATGCTCAGAAGCTGAGGCCGCTAATTTTGAAAGGGCTGGCGGTCGGGCTGGCAGGCGGGGTTTGAAATAAACGGCTCTCCGTGCATCCCTTAGAATACACCCAGCGGACTGGATTCCATGTTGTTAACCCATCGATGTGATGTAACGTCGATGGGTTAACTCTTCGATTCGTCTAGCGATCATATAACAACCTTAGAAATGATGATTTCCTAAGGTTAACAACTTTCTACCTATACACTATAATTCTGTTATCATAAGAAGGCTTGGTGGTCATTTGTGTGTCATTGGGTAACTGATAATATAAATGAATATTTGTGAGAAATCACCTGTTTGTATCACAGCTGAGTTTAGTCACTTCAGGACAACAAAAAAATAGGAGGACTACTGGTTGGGTGATGAGGATGGGAATCACTGAGGAAAAGGACCTTGGTGTGTCAGTTACAGGGAGCATGAACAGCTTGTCCCGGTGCAGGAAAGCAATGGGTAAGGCAAAACAGGATGCTGGGTTATATCAGCAAAGGTTGCACATCCAGATATAGGGGGTGATCCGGCTTGGTATCATGTATGACAGTATGACATTTGAAGGAGTGGTATAAAGCAAGAGGAAGGGTCTGCATGGTGGGCACAGTAACAGGTTAGGAGGGACAGTGGGGAGGAGGTTGGGGTAGCTGCAATCTAGGGTACTAGCTGCACCTCTAGCACAGTGTTATAGACCAGTTGGTCTGTTTCTGCTGGCAATTCGTATGTTCATGTGTATTTAATATCCATTGCACAAGCCTGGATTATTTATATAAGCAAATAACAATTCAGGTTTTTATGACACAACTTCGGCTGGGATAAAGACAGAATATTTCGGACAAACATTGATTTATACCACTTCAGTTACCAAGTGAGACACAAATTACCAACTCTTTTATGGTGCCACTTCTCTGAATATCTCCCCTCCATATGTGTTTTGAATCTGGTGTGTATTCATTTCACAAACTTCCAGTTTATATGTAAACAACAATCAAAAACACACAGACTCATTAGTCAAATAAAATTATTTTATTTCTTTACTAGGAAGAAGAAGACAGTTTGAGGCGATAAACAATGCAGCAAAGTACAATTTTACATTTCAAAACTAATTCAGTACTTCAAATATACAAGGGCAAGATAACATCATTAACCAACATTGCATCAGTCAGGATAGCAGCAGTGCAACTGTTACTCATGTTGGAGATAATGTAGAACAACAAGGTATGTCAGTGTTAAGAGTTAATCGCTAATACAATAAATAATTTGCTACTCCCATTGTTGGATGGTGTGGTTCAACTACAGAAAGATAGATAACTATAGAGAGAGATGGAGATAGAGAGAGATAGAGAGATGGAGAGAGAGAGATGGAGATAGATAGGGAGATAGAGAGATAGGGAGATAGGGAGATAGGGAGATAGGGAGATAGGGAGATGGAGAGATGGAGAGATAGGAGGGAGATGAGAGATGGAGATAGAAAGATGAGAGGAGAGGAGATAGGGAGATAGGGAGATGGAGATATGGAGATGGGAGATGGAGATGAAAGATAGAGATAGAGATAGGGAGATAGGGAGATGGAGATGGAGAGATAGGGAGATAGGGAGAAGGAGATAGAGAGATGGAGATAGAAAGATAGAGAGAGGGAGAGAAGGAGCTAGGGAGAGATGGAGAGATATGGAGATGGGGAGATGGGGAGATGGAGAGATGGAGAGATGGAAAGAGAGATAGAGATGGAGATGGAGATGGAGATGGAGATTAGAGATAGAGATAGAGATATATATATAGAGAGATGGAGAGATAGAGAGATGGGGAGATGGGGAGATGGAGAGATGGAGAGATGGAAAGAGAGATGGAGATGGAGATGGAGATGGAGATGGAGATTAGAGATAGAGATATATATATATAGAGAGAGAGATAGGGAGATAGGGAGATAGAGAGATAGAGAGATAGGGAGATAGAGAGATAGAGAGATGGAGATAGAGATATGGAGAGATAGAGATGGAAGAGATGGAGATGGAGATGGAGATTAGAGATAGAGATGAGATATATATATATAGAGAGATAGGAGATAGGAGATAGAGAGATAGGAGATAGAGATAGAGATGGAGATGAGAGATGGAGAGATATAGAGATGGAAGAGATGGAGATGGAGATTAGAAATAGATATATATATATATATATATATATAGAGAGAGAGAGAGAGAGAGAGTGAGAGAGAGAGAGAGTTAAGACTATGTTTATCTTCTTTAACAGACGCAGCTGCTGACATGCAGATGGAGACACAGTTAACAGTACCTAAGGATCGTCTAGCTAGGGAGGAGTATATAAATAAAGGTCCGATTCAGAAGTGTTTACACAAGTACCCACAAACATAGTTTGGAAACAGGAAAAGATCTTTTAACAAAGGATGGTTCTCAAAATATAATTGGTTAGAATACAATAGTGCTTCAGATGCAGCTTTCTGCTTCCCATGCAGAGTTTTTGGTACTGATACAGCAAAATATGACACAACATTTTCTACTGAAGGGTTTAAAGACTGGAAAGTAGCCTTGGAGTCAGGCAGAGGTTTCAGTAGACATAATAGCAGCAAACAACATCTTGAAAATGTTGAAAAATGGCACCTCCATCTTGTTACTAAACCGCTAGATGAGCAGTTATCTGAACAGAGGGCAAAACAAATGCATCTAAAATCAAATCAGAGACAGAATAGGTACAATGCTGTCACCTGACTTCATTGATATTACTGCTACGCTGTACGCTTGAGACTGCCATTTAGAGGACATGATGAGGCTAAGGAATCAACAAACAGGGGCGTATTCAGGAGAAATAGCATCTTTACTTGCAAGATATGACCCAGTGCTAAAACAACACTTAGAATTGACTACAAAACCCAAAGGGATACCCAAGTTACCTGTCAGCTCAAAGTCAGAATGACTTAATCATGAGTATTACAAAACATGTGAGGACTACAATAATTGATGAAGTAAAACAGTCTGTATATTTTGCAGTTTGCCTTGATACAACTCAGATGCTTCAAAACAAGACCAGTTATCTGTGGTTTCAGCTATGTTCATAGAGGCTGCCACAATTCATGAATCATTAATTAATGTCATTCATGCAAAAACAGGAACAGGTGACAGTTTAGCAAACTATCTTTGTGAAACACTGCAGCAATGTGACCTAGTATTTCTAATGTAAGGGGCAAGGATATGATGGCTGTGCAACAATGTCTGGGGCTTACAGAAGGTGCAGGCCAAATTAGAAAACTTGCAGCAAAGCATATTACGTTCATTGCTATGCACACCGTTTAAATTTGGTCGTTGTTGACACTTGCAGCAAAATTACCCCTAATCGTAATTTTTTTGGTGTCCTTGAGCAGTTATACACATTTATTGAAAATTCCACTGAAAGACACAATCTATTTCTTGCTGTACAGGAACAGTTCTTAACTGACAGTGCTTTACATAGTTCTCATAGAACGCATACTCTTAAGCCACTTTCTGCAACTCGGTGGTGTAGCAGAATTGATAACTGTAGAGCACTGCTTGCAACCATTGAGTCTGTGATGCAAACTCTTGCAAAAATTCAGGAAGATGGCTCTTTTGATGAGAGACTGCTAGCACAGCCATGGCCCTCAGTAGGTCAATAGACTTTCATTTCTGCTTCTATTTGATATCATTTGACAAGATTTTGTCCATTACAAATGTAGCCTCAAAATATCTTCAGTCTATTGAATTAGACATATCTGTGGCAGCTGAGATGATTGAGGACTGCAAAGCTGAGCTACTGTCATTGAGGACTGATGAAAGCTTTGAACAGATATGGCTTGAAACGGAGATGGTAGCATCCAAAATAGATGTAGAATACGTTGAGCCACGTATTAGAAAAGTGTCCAGAAAAGTCGACGTAATGTGGCAAAATGAATCAAATTCATCTGGAAAAGATAAACTCCGATATGAGTTCTACTTTGCAACACTAGATCTTTGTATACAGGGAATTACTGACAGATTTAGCTATGAAACACTTCCATTGCTAAAACATGTTAGTTGCCTAACAAATCCTTCTACTGAAAAGCTTGACGACCTGAAACAGTTAGTAACATATTATGCAGAAGACATAGATGCACATTTGGTAGAACAGGAGTATAAACTCCTGATTCATAGACTATCTAGAGAAACAACACCACCAGTTACAGTAGTTGATGTGTATCGATTTATATGTAATTGTAACCTGCAAGATGTATACTGTCAAATAGAAACACTCTACAGACTGGTTCTCACTCTCCTGTAACATCATGCAGTAATGAAAAGCTTCTCTGCTTTGAAATTTATTAAAATTGTTTAAGAACAACAATGGGACAAAACGTCTTAATGACCTTATGGTTATTGCTGTGGAAGCTGAGAGATCTCAGTCTGTTCTGCTTGACAAAATCAGAGATTATTTCTGGAACTTGACCGATAGATGGTAGGTCACACAGTTGACCACAACTTAAGACAGATGTAAGCACAAGACTGGCTAGTTAACACTGAACTAAGGGACTGACAGTGGGCAGATCATGACACAGTAGTGTGACATGAGGTATTAGCCAGCAGTAACATCATTTTAAAATACTACCCCAAAAGTTACAAATATTATTTCAAACGACAGGAAGTCTTGCTGTATTGCTGACTCTACTTCTGTATTGTGAAATGTGTGCACTATAGCTAAGTCCGGGTTGCCCCAGAAAAGGGGCCTTCGGCTCAGTGGGCATACCCGGTTATAAAAATGTAATATATATGCCACAAAGCAAGCTGCATTCTTACTATTTGCATTTAGACCCAGCACCTGAACTGCTCCAGAGAGGAAAGGGTTAACTCTATCCAAGACCATAAAACATTGTGCTCGAACTCGGATTTCAAACCTCTACCTCTAGTCCTTGTCAGTGCAACCATCAGATTCTTTACTCCGCCTAACTGATGTTGCACCAGATATTTCTCCTACTCACCTGTACGGTTTTGGTAAAAATCAATTGGTTAAATCAACTGTTTTTCTTTATTTTCAGTATCAAATCTCTGTCTATAGTACGGGTAGTGTAACTATAGCAGATGATGGTAGATTTAGTGTAGAAATTGCTTTTCCAGTTCCCATCGGTCAAGCACGGTTGGGAACTGAAATAAATACCTCCTGACCACCTCTTGGGGAAGAATTTGGTATCAGCCTTCACTCTCTCAGGCTCAATGCCTGGCTCTTGAAGAGTCAGAGTATGCAGATCTGAATTTCTCACAGGGAGTAATGGATATCCTTAAGGTTTATGGAAACCTTCCACTCGAAAAACTTACAATACTAAATGGAAAAATTCACTATCTGGTGTTGTCAGAAACACACACAGCCAAATTCAGCAGTATTTCCACAACAGTGGACTATCTGGTTCACCTTACTGGAGTTCGCCATAGGCCTGCTGCCCTCAAGGCTCACTTAGCAGCTGTGTCTGTTTTCTGTCCGCAGAGGGCAATCTTCCTTGCATCTCATCCTGTTTTCATTACAGTTTTCTTAGGTCTGTTTAAATTTACCCCCTCCTTTATAGGAATGATTGTACTCAGTTATTCCTTAGTTGTAGCGAAATAGGTATGATGAGCCTGCCACTAAAGATCTATTGCCAGGTTGATTGTCTCCTGTATCCACTTCTGCTATTTAAAACTAGGCAAACAGTCACCCTCAGGCTTGAAGGTACACTCAAGTAGGGGTCCAGCTGCTTCCTTCACAGCTGCCAGGGATCTTCCCTTGGTGGAAATTTGCAAAGCAGCCACCTGGAAAATGGTCATACATTTCAAGCATTACTCCATAGATACCCATGTGAAGTTAGGTTTGACACAGCAGTACTGCAGAGATTGTTCCAAAAGTAAGGTTCTGTTATCCCTCCTCCAGAGGTTACTGTAGTAGTCTGCATATGGTCCAAATCGCAAGATCATGAAGTTGTTTTAAGAAAAATTACTCCCCATAGTAATGTCGTTTCTTCTAATGGAGTCTTGCTCGATTCTGACTTCCCTCACCCGCCTCCCTCTCATAACCTAGTCTTTTTTGGGTTGTGGGTTTGCAAGTACAGTGTTACATCCCAGAGGTGTACCTTTCAGGTGACTTTTTTTCTCTGAGTGAGTTATTGTCATTGTATGAGATATTTTCACTATCCACAAATATTTGTTATTGTGTTCTAGACTTCAGTCTTTTTACCCAAGCATTGTTGCCTATGACACAGATTTAACACAATTTCTGCAGCTGTCAGTATTGCTCATAAGAATCTGATGGTTACACTGACATGTGTCAAGAGACAGAGGTTTGAAAACCATGTTCTAGCTCAATGCTCTATACTCTTGTATACAGTTAACCCTTTACTCTCCGAAGAAGTTCAAGTTCTGGGGCTAATTGCATATAGACATAATGCAGCTTGTTTTGTGGCATACCTTTCATATGCATTGCTGTAACAACATACTGTTTTAAAAAGTATATATGAGATGGTGCACCAACTTATGCTGTACAGTATTTCATGATTTCATATAGGCAGGCCAATAAAGTTTGCAATGTATCATACAGGACCTGCGGTATCAAGCAGCAGTATTAATCAGTGCAGTACTTTTATATGCTATATGAATATGAATGTGCAACACCATGCTTCTCTACAATTACTATAAAACATTTCTAATTTAATGTTTAGACCCCCTGAGTTCAAGGTGCATCACACACATTGAATGTATCTGCCATGTCCTACCAAATAATCCCTCATCTGCTACAGCGAGTGAATCTGTACTCATGGTTTCCAGCCACTGAAACCCCTGTAACCGTCTTCGCCATTCCTGTGCAGTGAGTGCTCCACCCTATCAAAGTCGTTACAAAGATGCAGCCTACAAAATCCCACACAGTACTCTGTGAGGCTTCATCAGACTTCATACAATAACTAAATCAATGTCTGCTAGTGATACGCTGCCTCTTTGCACAACAGTATCGCACCTCCTGCAACTTTATCACTGGGTGTGATGGTAGGTCCCTTTCACATTATCTTCTCCAGTCTGCTGGAGTATCCACACTATTGCAGATGTTGGTTTCATTTGCAAACAAGTGAACCTTTCTCTCCAACCATGCAACAATGTCAAGTAATGAAGACATTAAAAGAATGGGCAAAGTATTTGTCCTGGGATCCACACACACACCGCATCTTACTGCCACCCTCTGCATCCAGGCAGCCACTTCCTACACCAGTTCATCACATTGTGCAACATGTCCAGACTACTCCTCTTGTTGAGTAACCATTTGCAGTATGTGAGACAGTGTTAAAAGCCTTGTTTTTACCATGTTTATACTGTTACCATACTTGACTCACCTGTTAATCAGTTATAAGATGACTGATTATTATAACTAATGTACAACAACGAAAATATCAAGTTGTAATTGTAACTACCTGTCCTACTTCAAAAACTTCTGTTTTCAATTTGTATCTGTGTAATAGTATGGTAGAATGTTGATACAGAAATCCACAACCACAATGGAGTTGTTATGCTGCAGTAGGTATGTCATCACTGCTGTTATGCTGCACAACATACCAGGGTACACAGTCTACAGAAGGGGCAGGGAGGGTAAAAGAGGAAGTGGAGTAGCTCTACAAATAAGGAAAGGGATCAAAACTACAGAACTAAAGAGGTCACGTCAGGCGAATCTAATTGATTTCTTTGACTGGGTGACCACAGTAATGAACCAGGAAGGATGCAGTGGATGTGGCCTACCTAGACTTTGCAAGGCATTTGACACAGTCCCACATAAAGACTAATAATCAAGTTAGCCAGCCTGGAACTGGGTTCCAAGGTGGTAGCCTCGATAACAAACTGGCTGCACAACAGGACACAGAAGGTAATAGTGAATGGAACACATTCTGAATAAAGGGGGGTTACTAGTGGAGTACAACAAGGCTCAGTACTGGATCCACTCCTCTTTAACATCTTTATGGGTGGCATTGCAGAGGGTCTGGAGGGAAAGGTATGCCTCTTTGCAGATGACACAAAGATCTGTAACAGAGCTGATACACATGGGGGGGTAGAAAGGATAAGAAGGGACTTGACAAGGTTGAATGTATGGTCAGACATATGACAACTTAGATTTAATGCAAAGAAGTGCAAATTAATGCACCTGGGAAACAAAAACCCAGGAGAAGAGTACACAATAGCAGGGGAGGTACTAACAACAACAAAAATGGAAAGGGACTTGGGGGTAGTCATATCAGATGACCTAAAGGTGAGTAAGCAATGTGAGAAGTCAGTAAGGAGAGCCAGAGGGATACTGGGATGCAGAGGAAGGGGCATCACAAGTAGAAAAAGGGAAGTGGTTATCCCTCTGTACAGACAGTTGGTGAGAACCCATCTGGAATACTGTGTGCAGTTTTGGACACCCCATCTACGCAAGGACATAGACAGGATGGAAGCATTCCAGAGGAGGGCAACTAAAATGGTGCAGGGTCTGCATCAGAAACCATATGAAGAGAGACTGAGAGAGCTTAATATGTATACCCTTGATGAAAGGAGGGATGGGGGGGACATAATATAAACTTTTAAGTACCTTAACAGAATCAACAAAATCCAGGAGGTAGCATCTTTCAGAAAAGATATGTAAGAACAAGGGGCACAATTTAAAAAATTGAGGGGGCGGATCAAGGGTAATGTGAGAATTTTTTAACAGATGGGTGGATGCATGATACTGCCTTCCTGGGGAGGTTGTTGGGTCTGAAACAGTGAAATTCAAACATGCATGGGACAGACATAAAGGCAATTGTAGTGGGGGTTACAGGAAGTAGGCTGTTGGTTAACTAGAATCTGCAGCTTATCCAATATGAAGGAAATGGGCAGACTGGGTGGCCAAGTGGTCCTAACAGCCGTCAAAGTCTATGTTTCTATGTCAGTACTTCAGCATAACAACTTGGATTGCTGCCACATAGTTGATTTCCTCAATCCAGTTAAGCTGGAAATTGCTGTTTTTTAATAAACTTGAACTTGCAGAAACATCTGCAGCACACTGTTCAGTTAAACAAATGAAAATGTTTAACATTTCTATTCTCTGTCTTCTCCAGCTGGTTTGCATGATTTTCTGTGCTGTGACTGCCCATACACAATAAAAGATTGTGCATGAACAGTCATACACAAACAAAGTATTGTATCTTGAAGTTCCCTAGAGCAAGTAACCTCTCAAGTTGCGCTCTTGAGGTCACCTGTTACCAGGGAAACCTCTCGATACAAGAATATCATTGTTATGTATGAATGCTCATACACAATCTATATTATTATTATTATTATTATTTGTTTGTTTGCTTACACATTACTATGATTGTAGTTTTATACTGTTAAACTTTTTATTGTTAAATCTACCCTTCCCATGGTTGAACCTGGAAGCACTGTGCTTTTCCAAAGCACATAATTTAACTAAATAAAAATAAATAAAACAGATGGCTTGTCATTATTATTCTAATCTAACATTTCTAGTTTACTACAGTGAAATGAACATTGAAATGGTCAATTCCTGTCATGTAGAAGTTAATGGATCAGCTACAAGTGGACTAAGTGGTTATGTGATTAATATATGGTAAAACTGAACTTGTGCATTTTGTGAGTCTTTCATGATAAAAGACTTGCAACATGCACATGTTCTTACTAATTCTTAATAAAAATTAATACAAAAGGTAACACTATTAGTAGAACGAACAAGGTACAAAAACAACTGATCATTCATCTAACCAATATCAATATTATGGCACTTGGCTGGTTGGGGAACAGCTTTCTGGACTACTGAAAGTCACCAAAATGCACCATTTGACCTCAGTTTTTCAAAATTTTTCTGGGGGGGGCATGCCCCTGGACCACCCTAGAGAGGTTGAGATTTTGTGCCCCTCCATAATTTGTGACTGCATGACGCCCCTGCCTGCTACATACACAGGAGCAGAAAAGGGCAAGGTAATTTTGATGGTTAGAGCCTCCATTAGAGGGGAGGGAGCAGGGGTGGGGATCAGGGTGAATTGATATCTGGCTGAAATAAACATTGCTAGGCCACCACCCCCCTTTTTTACCCGATCTATCCTGCCTAATTAGGGAGTAGCCAGGAATGGCAACAGAGGAATCAGGGCATTGGGATTGGAGCCACGTCTCGGATAGAATGAGGATATCAGGGCAAAACGATAAGGTGTATTGTTGGAGTTAAGGGATTTTGTTGAGGACACTGCAAATGTTTAGGTGCATTATTTTTAGCCCCTTTGGCAACGCCAGGGGGATTGGGGCTGAAGAGGGGGTAGGACCTGGGTTGGATTCGACATCACCTGCTAAAAGAAGGAGTAGCGAGGCAAGCTGGTAGCACCTTCACAGTAGAGGACCTAAATCTGAGTGACTGCAAGAGGAAGACATAATACAGAACCATAGAAAATCTTATCTTTTGCTGTTATCCATTATACCTCTGTACCGCCCCTTAAACCCCTCCCCAGGTCGTCCCTGAAAAAGGCACATTCTACAGGTATCTCAGTGGGCTTATACAGTTACCAAAATTCAAATAAATAAATAAAGTCTGATTTTAGTAGAGAGACTTTATGTAAGGCACAGAAGAGTGAAAATCCTTTCCATTTCAAGGAATATATTTTCCTCATTGCTGGATTTCTGGAAACTTTTAAAACCTTCAAAACTTGATGTGAAAAATTTAAACAAATTGGAATACTCTTTCTTCAAGAACGAAGCCTTCAGGCACAGTGCTATGAGAAATACTGAAGAAATCCAGCATACAGCAAAGACAACTTAAACTTTGTAATGTATTCAAAAGGTGACAGTACCTGTGAAGTCAACTGCTAAATACCCCAACACTTTGAGGTGTGCTGCCTCTTCATCGGGGCGGTGTTCTGAAATCTGGATGTGTCACTCTGCTTTGTGGCAGTGAGATCAGACTGAATGTCAGGGGTAGTGAGACTGGATTTAGGTGTGACAGGGACAGCAGAAGAGAATACAAGGTCTGTCTGTTCCAGTCTGGTACTGTCAGCATCACTGTAGCTGACTTCCTTTGGAATAGTGCATCCTCAGGGAGTGTTCCCTACAGAGTGGTCTGCATCAAAATTTGGGCAACTTTCTGTTCTCCCATGAGATGAACATATTCATTTCTCAAACACCCCACCTTTTGAGCACTGTGTTCAGTACTTTGCTGCTATAGTGACATTTCATGGTTCCCCTGACTCATCCTGCTTATAGGGTCTGCCAGCACATTGTCTTTGTCTCATAGATAAACTGCTGATATTTTTACCTTTAAGGAGTATGCTAGGTTCCATATCCTCAATGATTATGTACAGTGCTTTGTGGATCTGTTACTTCCCTGTTTGTTTGAGTAATACAGTATTATATTGTCTTTCTTGATTTGGACTGTTTGTCCTGCTAATGTACTGTAGGAGAAAGACTACATCAACAGGAGCACTACTCAGAGCTCTGATGGAGTTATTTGCTCCTCATATTCCTGTGAGCTCCAAACACCACTCACTGTTTTGACCTCTAGATATTTTCAACACCTCAGTAATGAGGCATCTGTGATAAGGACCTTTATTGGAAAATCTTGCAGGAAGTGGATACCCTCTCTGAGGTTGCCCATGTCTTGCCACAATGCCAGAACCTAAGTCAGTTTTTGAGTGACAGGTATTGGCTGGTCCAATACCTTCTTAAGTGTTACTGCACATCTTTCATTTGTAGCCGGCCCATAGCACAGCAGTTGTTTTGGATGCCATGTGGTCCAGCTGCAGGTATTTCTGTGCAGTCTTTATGTGACCTAACGGGAATGAATCTGCACACTGAATAAAGGCTTCTGCTTTGTTCATTGGTAGAAAAGCCCTTTCATGTACTGTATGGTGTTCAGCTCTGCTCCTATTAACTCAAGAACTAGGTTGGGTTTTAGATTTGATTTTTGCATGTTTAGGAGGAATCCCAGTTTTTCAGGGTGCTCTTTATTACAGTTATGGAATGAACTGTTCCCTCCATTGTTTTCCCACTTATGTACCACTGCCAGTCATCCAAGTATGGAAAAAAACATTGCACTTGTCTTTAGATGTACTGCCAACACAGTTAGGTGCTTTGTGAGCTCTCTTGATACTGGGGAAAAACCACCACACCTGTCATTCACAGATGTACTGCCATCACAGCTAGGCACATTACAAACTCTCTTGGTACTGAGGTTAAGTGAAATGGCAGTGCTGCAAATTGGTATTGGTCATTACCTAACCTGAACTTCCGATATTTTCTGTGACTGGGCTTTTCTGGACTAGGAAATTAGGTGTCCTTCAGCTATAAGGACCTTAGACGCTACCCCCTAAGGAAAGATGGGATCACTGTTCCCAGTGTCATCATTCTGAATTTCTCCTTTTTCAGGTGCCTGGTCACATACCTTAGGTCCAGAATGGGTGTCTATTCACTTTTTTGTTTCATGTGAGCAACTAACTGGAAAACTGTCTTTTTCTGGCTTAAGGGGCAGGGACTTTTTCCAGTGCTTTCAACTGAATAATTTTTTCCATTTTCAGCTCCAGAAGAGGTTTTTGTTCCTGACTGTGCTGGAAAGACTCTAGGCCTGTTTAACTAGGACATTTCCCAGACATTATCTTGTTTTAACAAGCATTTGGCAATGCCAAATGTTGTCTAACTGGCATTGACAGTGGGAGTGGCTGAGCTAGAGATGCATAGTGCTGTGATTTTGTGAATGTGTCTCAAAAGGTGATTTTGCACAGCGAGCACGCCATTGTGCGCCACAGCTGTGGAAACACGTTTTGGGCAGGCTGTGAAAAATGGCAGCTGGACTGTTGATAAGGAGATGTGCACAAATGCCAGTGGTGAAAATGTGGCATGAGACTATGAGGACCATTTTCCTTTTACAGGTTCAAAAGGAAAAGAAAAAAAAACATCGCAGGACAGTTTTTTTTTTGCAGGGGATTTGGCATGCTCGGGTGGGCTCCCAGCATGCCACCTAACTGTTTGGGGGGATGTCTGTAGCCGACAGGGGATTGGGCACCCTCATCGGCAAACAATACGGGAGGGAATTTATGCTGACAGGGATTAGCACCCCATCAGCAGACAAAGAAGGTGGGGGCACAGAGCAGAGGGATTGGGCACCCCTTGGCATTAAACAACTGGGGGTTATATCTGCTGATGGGAGTGGGTTCCCCATCGGCACACAATGAAGGGGTGGGGTAAGAGCCGAGGGGATTGGGCACCCCCCCTCGGCATATCACAAATGGGGGGGTGCTTTATGCTGATGGAGAGTGGGCTCCCCCATCGGCACATTCACAGGTGGTAGGGGCAGCCGACAGGGGGATTGGGCACCCCCGAAGTCAGCAGTTTGGTGGCCAGTGTGCCGCCATGTACATAATGGCAGCGAGCATGCAAGAAAAGGACCGCTGTGTCTGACAAGCTTTGCTCGGATTGCAGCGGACCTTTTCTTAGATGTGCTCACCACATTATCTATGCATGGTGTGGTGCTGGCATGCAGGCTGATTGGAGAATGCGGGACGCACCTACTGGTGCATGTCCTGCATTTGCCCAACAGCGACCGTGCCTCCAAAGTTGCACTGTCCCAAAATGTTGGCTGTGCAAGCGCGCCAACATAAAAATGCTTTCAGCTAGTGACCCAGCTTCAGAAATGGATGTGGGCCACTTGGGGGCCTGTAGGGGGAGAGAGGGTTTAACATCCCCCGGACAGTTGTCCTCCCTTGGGGGGGTTATCGTACCCCGTGGCTCATCTGCTGCTAGGAGAAAATCAAATGGTAGTGCAGCAAAGTCACGTGGGAGGAGAGACTGCATGCAGGATGCCAGGGGCATCTCTGCAGAGGTGGAGTATGCACACCATGGCCATTGTATGCTCAGCGGTCCCTAAGGGGAAATATGGAAAACACTACAGATGCAGGACGAAGCCTGATCCCCGGCAGATTCAGCATTGGATACTAGGCACATTCAAGGAGACCCTCTGGCAGAAGGTGATGATGGAGTGAGGTAAGCCTCGTTAAAGCTGGGTGAGGGATGGGGCTGTGGGGTTGGTCAGATGGGAGTGGCTGGGCAGCCTAAGGTGGACAAACAGAAAATTGAAAAAAAAGGAATGTATTTGCAGGCTTCATATAAATGAGTTTTAATACTTTAATGGTGTATAATTTCATTCTTACAATGTACTATTCATGCACTATATTTATTGATCTGTATTTTGTATGTCATATTTGTGCGTACAATGCACCCTGGTCATCCCTGAAAATGGGTACTTGTACTTAGTGGACTTACCATGCAACAAAAATAAACAAAAAACAAACATTTTACAAATTAAATCTCCACGACCATCTACTCTGTTATAACTTCTTGCCACTCCTTGAGATAGTGGGCCTGGCACCCTCCAACCGGCAATGAGTGTATGCTGACCTGATCGAAATTGTTAAGAATTTGGTTTGCTTCTGGCAGAGGGGATGGTGCATGTCTCTGCCTTGCCCATCTTCTGCCTCTTCCCCTCCCAGTACCTTACTGTACAGTACTATACTGTGCTATACTGAACTAAATTACATATTCATTATGGATGTACAGCCTGCCTTGTTAGTCTCTACCCTATTTCCCCTTCCATAAGGGCTGTAAGTGGTGGAGGTTTTTCCTTTTCCTGTCAAGTTTTTGAAAGTGTATTTTTGTTTATCCACTTTTTTCATGTATGATTCTGTTTTGTCACCAAATAGAAATGATACTACAAAAGGATAACTTATGGCTTTACCTTGTGTGTTCTGGGTCAGGGTTGTCACTGTTAGCCAGGGAAACTTTCTTAAGACTAGAGATGCAACGAAGTTTAAATTCCTTGGTGAAGTGCAGGCGAAGTGGCCACTTTGTGTTCATTTATGACTACACAAAGTCCTCATCATAATCAACTACTTCTCATTGCCAACTTTGTGTTGATTTCACCTTATTTTTTCACAAAGCGAAGTGAGTGATAATGAAACAGCCCACAGATCACATGAGTCACAGACTCACAGTCTGCAGGTCATATGCTGCAGGCAGGAAGTTAATCAGCCAGACAGTAAAATGGTTTCACTTTTGCCTTGCCTAGACTTGGTGAAGGGGTTTTTGTCTGTAGCAGAGAGAGACAGAGAAAGAGTTATATCTTGAATAATTCCTCAGATTTAGAGCTTTTTTGGTAGTTTAGTTGCCTATTTGTTGCTTTTAGTTGTGCCCCTTTTGATTTTGATTCATCATTCCATGTCCTGATTCCCTAGTTTACGTCTTTTAATTTTTGTATCAGTAGTTGATCTTAATAGTGATTTTTTTGTGTGTGTGACTTTGTTTCCTCTGGGGCACACAGAGGACAGCGTGTGGGGCCACGTATGCGCTGTGTCATCCCACGTATCAGTTGCAGTACTGCATTTAGTGCTGCTAGTAGTGCTCCCCTCCCTGAAAGAGGAGGCACTGGTGCAATTGAAACACCCCTGCCGGTGGCACCTACCACTGCCCCCCCCCCACTGTCTGCCATCACACCTGTGGATCAGCAGCAGCAGGAGCTGGAAGTCATGCAGGATCTGCAGCAGCAGCAGGTTGCCCCCCCCAGTTATGCACCAGCAGCAAGCCATAACTGTGACTCCTGGGCCCCCCCAGCATGTGCCCGGTCCTCCCCACAGCCCTGTTTTATGGGAGTTCTTCACTTCACTGCCCGAGGACCCCAGTGTTGTGAAGTGTAAGATCTGCAGTGTGCTTGTGCATCGTGGGCCCAAGGGTAGTCATCTGGGGACAGGTGGGCAGTGCACACACCTCGCTAACCACCACCGTGTGGAGTGGGAGGCCAAGGTGGCAGAACATGGAGGGAATGCACCTGCTGGGCAACAGGTGGCACAATGGCCTCTGCCTGCATGGGGTGCAAAGTGCAGAAGGACCAGGGTGCAAGTGGCTGCTCCAGAACCTGCACCTGCCTGTGTTGTTGGTGTTAAAGCAGCAGTGCAATAATCTGTCAAAGAGCAGGTGTGCACTGTCAGGTACCCAGCCCCCTGCAAACGTAAATGATAGATGACTTTGTCCAGTATTGATGGTATTAATAATATACCATGCAGTCCCATCTATCGAAGTAGGAACAGTCAGCAAGGCTCTCAGTCCCTCATCCACAGCTTAATAATCCACAGCAATTGCAGTAGAATATATTTCCCAAAAGTTTATTTCACCAGCACACAGATGGAGGTGCCTCTCCCCACATAGCAATCCGAAACTTGTTGTGTGGTGCCCACGCTGTGTCAAGGATGAGGCAGTAAATAATGTTATGTGGAATTTATCCCACTGCAATGACTGCGGATTATTAAGATGTGGACAGTGACTGAGAGCCATACTGACTGGTCTTCCTCTTCCAGTTAAACAGTTATAGCACCCCGTATGTGTACCCACAGAAAAACAGAGGCATTTCCTGAACCTGCTGACATGCCATCATGCAGGCAGGCACCCCATGTTAATTTTGTGATGTTAGAAAATGAATGGTGAGTGTGCACTCACCTGACCTGTATGGGCTCAATCTTTCTTTAGCTGATAGTGCTATTTTTAGCTGCAATTCAGAAAAATGAAAGCGACTGTTGTAATAAGAGTGTCTATTACTCCACTCCTGCGATCACTTTTATTTTTGTAAATTGCAACACTAAGTAGTACGAGACGCTCTAGAAAAATCATGCCCATACATGTCTGTGGAGTGCATACTGTCAAGGTCTCAGTTCATTTACTGACGTCCCCCAAATTAACATTGGTGTGCCTGCCTGAGGGTTGTGTCAGCCAGTTTTGGACACTGCTGTGTTTTTCTTGGGTACACATTCGGGGTGCTCTAACTTTGTTACTGGACAGGACTGCATGGTATTATTAATACCACTCAACACTGAAGCACATCAGCTATCATATATGTTTGAGGGGTGATGGATAATAACCACCTGACAATGCACACCTGCTCTTGAACAATTTTGACCTTTACAGTTTTATTCTATTTTCAATTGTCCCTTATTTACTGACTTGTTTGTATGATACAATTACCTTTTTTAGATATGAAAGAACAGTAGTGCTCCTTTTAATCTTGTTTTGAACCGTTGTTTCAATCAGTATACCCAGCTGTTTTTGTACACCTACTGCTCCATAATGTAATGGTGGTGTATCATGTCTTGCTGGATAGCATGGTACTTAGTTGTAGTCCCAACAGAAAGGATTTGAAATAATAGATGTACAAAAACCGATGTAAATACTGATGAAAACCTGCCAGAAGCAAGATTAAAAGGAGCGCTGTATATTATATCATATGTTAAAAATCGTAGTCCAGCAGATGTAAATTGTGAAAATAAGGGTATCATACAGACAAATCAGTAGATGAGTAGTAGCAATCGAAAATCGCATAGAAAAGTACAGGTACACATTTTCAACTGATTATTGCACTACTGAGGTAGTTGTCATGCAATATAAGATTTTGGTTACTGTTGACTGTGTTCTGTTTTCTTCTAATACCCACAACAGCCACAGTCAAAATACCCTATCATCACACAACACAATTACTGTCCCCCCCACCAGAAGAAAAAATTACTATGATATGTGAATGTAGCATGCTTGTACTGTTATCATGCTACATTATTCAGCATACAGTATTATTGTCCTGACCCCAGATGAAGAATAATCACATGAGAAAATGTGCTGAAAAGTCACACTTATTTCAGAAGGCACTGATTAGAGTGTGCACTAACAGCCACAACTCTACATAAGTGTGCCAATTTAAATGGCTGCTCTTAAACTGTCATGAAAAGTCCCAACCCCAGATGAAGAATAGTCATGTGAGAAAATGTACTGAAAAGTCACTCTTATTTCAGGATGCACTGATTAGAGCATGCACTAACAGCCACAACTCTGCATAAGTGTGCCAACTAAAATGGCTGCTGTTAAATTGTCATGAACAGGCCTGAACAAAAATGAAGAATAATCACATGAGAAAATATGCTGGAAAGTCACACTTATATCAGGACGCACTGATTAGAGTGTGTACTAACAGCCACAACTCTGCATAAGTGTCCCAACTAAAATGGCTGCTCTTAAACTGTCATGAAAAGGCGCGAATTTAGGTGAAGAATAATCATGTGAGAAAATGTGCTGGAAAGTCACACTTATTTCAGGATGCAGTGATTAGAGCATGCACTAACAGTCACAACTCTGGCGCCTGCTGCTGCTGCTGCTGTTGTACTTCTGTTTCCTGCTGCTGCCACTGACTGAACTGATGCACAGTCTGCTGCCAAATGAGATAGCCAAAGATGACCATTGGGTGAACCATACTGAGATGTTCTGGAGGACAATAATCTGGTGCGCTGACTGAAACATACTGCCCTATGTCATGGATTCATACCACCATTGGTAAGTTACTGTATGTTTCATGTTCATGTTTTTTCGGAGACCCAGACATTAACAAAGAAAAAAGCTTATATATATATATATATATATATATATATATATAGAGAGAGAGAGAGAGACAGAGACAGAGAGAGAGAGAGAGAGAGAGGGAGAGGGAGAGAGATAAGCTTTTTTTCTTTGTCTCACAGGTTATCGAGTCCTACTTTTGTTGAGTGCATTTTGGCTTGCTGCTGACTTTTGTTCTACGAAAACTAGTGTGATAGCCATGAAAGGTAAGCATTTTTTTTGGAGGGCATCATTTGAAAACAAGTTTCAATAATGGTTTTGTCTTTTTTGTAGGTTTTATGTGTATCCTCCAGATTCATACAAGTTGCACATGTTCTGATTTGAAGAAAGCACCGATAGCAGCACACAGCACTGAAATGTTACCTGCAAAAAGACAAAGAAGAGATTATTGAGACTTCATTGCACTAAAACATTGTGTTACAAATGTGCCTGTTCCTGTCTGTTACATCAAGCTTAAAATACCAAGCTATTATTAAGCCACTACAAGACCAAGTAACAAGTTTAGTGCATGTGACATGCACTGGCACACTCTATTAACTTAAGTTACATTACATGATGTGTTGTCATGATGACCAGGATAAAACTTAGTGCAACCATATCATGCTGAAGTAAGCCAGTGACAGATGTGCATGAAAAATATATTACTCTAGCTGGCCTGTATCTCACCTCTGTTGTATGCTTTGCACCGGCTTAGAAAAATGAAAGACAAAAAAGAACAGATGAAATACAATTGATACTTACCTGAAAAAGATATCCTTTAGATGGTTGTTCTGTGGTACTACAGTACTCTGAGTCCTGTCCTGTTGCACTGTTTGTATGTCGAACCTGTGAAAAAAAAAATTACTTGCTGGTATTTGGTGACAAAGTCAACTATAAAATGGTTAAGGAAGCATTCACAGATTTCTTGGAAAAACCATAGTATAACAAATTAGTACATACTCACTGTAAAATAATGATAATACGAAG
The DNA here is from genome assembly GCA_016271365.2 of Neoceratodus forsteri. Taxonomy (NCBI): domain Eukaryota; kingdom Metazoa; phylum Chordata; order Ceratodontiformes; family Ceratodontidae; genus Neoceratodus; species Neoceratodus forsteri. The sequence continues at coordinate 1,374,600,760 of CM057450.1, forward strand.
AATGGTGGCTGTGGCTGACTGAGCCTGCAGGTTCCTTCTGGGCATGGGCACATGTACACATTCCCTGTCTCTCATTGACTCTCATCAAGACAGGTGGCTATGGCTGGCTCCGGGATCATTCCTTGGGCATAGGCACAGGTGCACATTCTCTGTCTCTCACTCTCATCAAGATGGGCCACTGTGGCTGGCTGCGGGATCATTCATTGGGCATCGGCACAGGTACACATTCTTTGTCTGTCACTCTCACCAAGACGGGTGGCTGTGGCTGGCTGTGGGATCATTCATTGGGTATGGGCACAGTTACCCATTCTCTGTCTCTCACTCTCATCAAGACGGGTGACTGTGGCTGACTGCTGGATCATTCACTGGGCATCAGCACAGGTACACATTCTCTGTCTCTCACTCCCATCCAGACAGGTGGCTGTGGCTGGCTGCGGGATCATTCGTTGGGCATAGGCACAGGTACACATTCTCTGTCTCTCACTCTCATCAGGACGGGTGGCTGGATATGAAGTTACAGTATCTGAGTACTTAGGAAGAGGATATCTGTCATTTAATCAGCATGATTTAAGTGGCTACAAAAACTGGACAGTTGTGTTTATGGTGCTGTTAACTGTGTTTGCTAATGACAGCAGCGCACATTCTGTTAACAGTACTTTGAAAAATCTACCAACGGGAAGGTAAAATAGAATGATGGGTCATTATTTGTGCATATCTGTCATATGGAATGAGAGTCAAGGACACTGTTTTTCTTTTATAAAAGAAAAAAAGGTAACATTGCAGAAATGTGACAGCCTTTAAACCCATTACTCAGTACCAGCACCATTATCCTCATCCTGCTGATCAAAGAGGAAGCTGCCCTCACAGTCGTCAAGGTCGGAACTGTGCCCACTCAGGAATTCTTTTTCCATGACTGAATCATCAGCCTCAATGGTAGACCATTTGACGCTGCCACCAGGATGGTCTGCTTCACCCACATCATCAGCACAACCACTATCGTGACAGGGTACAAACACAGATGTGGTAGTTTGACTTCGTATGTGACCTTAACTCATTTTTATAATTGTCAGCATGCTGACATTTGTGGGTGAGAGGTTAGTAAAATGGTCACGCACTATTGCCCCCACAGAACTGATTACCCTCTCCACACTTACACTGGAGGGTGGGCTGGTCAGGTACTTCAGTGCTACTGAAGTCAGTTCAGGCCATTTATTGACCTTACCACTCCAGTACAGCAGAGGATTGTCAAGTAGTGACAGATGCATGTTTTCTGCCAAATAGGTGTCAACCGTTCTCTGTGCTGCAAGCAGTCCTGATGATGAGTCATCCACCTGTTCACAGGCTTCATTGAGGTCACAGATTCTTACTTGAGACAAGGCATCCCAAAGTGGGTTAATGGCTACCTGTTTTTCTGACACCACCCTTATTCCACAGCCACCTTACTGGATGAACATTATCCACAGTGACCTTCAGTCTTGTTTTGATGCGGTTTGCCAAACTTTGCACATGACTTCTGTGCCCTATAAACCAATCGCACCAGTTGTCTAGTAAGGTTTTGAACCTGATCATGCCCTCCCTCCAGTAAGAATACAATGCCACATTTGTATCGTGGGTCCAGCATTGTTGCTATTTCAAATTCTTCACTTTGCTGAATAGTGGCGATGTGGTGATTGTGGTCGAATATTGTTAGCATGTGTTTAAGTAATGCACTGCTTGACCTATCTCTGGACACATCAAGGCTAGGCTGCATATTTAAAACAGTCTGCCTCAGCACCTGCAGCAGTAGAATGGCTTGACTAACGGATGCAGAGTCACCACCTACTGCCTTTATTGCATGTTCAAATGGCCTCAAAACTGATATCACTGAGTCCATGAGGTGCCATGCCACTGTTCAGTTGTCATAGACACTGAGGCCCCTGAACTGTCATGGCTAGTGTGCATTACTAGGTATTCAGAGATGGCTTTGTACTGTTCATACAATCACTCTGCCATGTAAAGTGTTGAGTTCCGCACATGAAAACTTCCAGCTTGAGGCGGTGCTGAGGGAGGCTGTTTTGAATTTGCTGCTGCATAAGTTGGTCACAGGCATTTCCAGATCATACAAAGTGCGCACAGATGTGGTGTACAACTGTCAGCATTTGCTTGATGTCAGGGTGCTGCAGAAAATTCCTGTACCACAAGATTTAAACAGTGAGCTATGCAGGGAACCTTCTCAAAGTCACCATTCCTGACACATTTAATGATGTTTGATCCATTGTCACTAGCTATAAAGCCAGTTTTGAGGGACAGGGGTTCAGCCCCTCATCAATTTCTGTCAATAGCAAGTCTAGCATGATGTCATCTGTGTGGGACACTGCAACACTGCTCATTGCAAGCATCACATGTTATCTTGTTCCCTGACGGTTGCTATAATGACACTCTGCCTTATTACACTGCTTTCCAATACTACCAGCACAGACAAACCCTGGCAACTGTGCCCAGTGTGCAGTAATACACAGAAAGGAACTACCTGCAGTTTTGCCACTTGTCCACATATCCATACTTAAGTGAATGTATGATGAGGAGGAATGTTGAAGGGCATGTCTTACAGACTCTGTCACAGTCTGGTATAACTTAGGGACAGCACTGGTGAAAAAGTAGGTCCTGGACGGGACTTTCCTTTTGGGACAGGCACGTGTAACAAAATGCAGGAATCCTGAATTCTCCACAAAGAACAAGGGCAAAAGGTCAATTGCCAGCATTTCTGTGACAGTAGCATTTAGTTCACGTGACACCGCATGATTTGGTGGGTATTTCATGTTTCAGGCAAAAAGACTGTGCAACATGAGCTGCTTTGTTACCCATTTTGCACATGGAATACAAAATGGCTGTGATCTGCGAACTGCCATGGGTGTGGTGCTTTTGCTGTGTGATGCTGAGGGGTGCACAGATGACAAGTCAACAAATTATGTTATTTTCCCTGTTTTAAGCATAGAGGTTGATGTTGGACTAGAAATACAGCGTAGACAACTGCGACTGCTACTCTGATCACTACTTGACAATTCAAAATCATCCTCCTCCTCCTCATGCCTGCAGGAATCCTCAAGTGTAATTTCACCACTGCTACAGGCATGGCTACTTGGGCTATTTCCATGCAAGAAAGGGGAGACCATGCTCAATAAGGTGGATGAGGATGAATGCACCACTGTGGCATTAGCTCTCCTCTGGTACTGAGTCCACAGTGTCATGTGCCTGCTCTTCAGATGTTTATGCTGGCCCCAGCTGCCCAGATGGCTACCCTTTTTACAGCGCCTCACATGAGCTTGGCAAAGCTAGCAGATTGCCACTGTTTCATCACTTGGATCTTGTACAAAAAATCCCAAACAAGGGATTCTGAAGCCCTACTTTTCACATGTACCTGATGCTGCATATTCAACTCCAGTTTTTTAGGCACTGAAGAGGGGGGGGAGTGTGTACTGCATGAATTCTGTTGTTGGGCAGCCTTGGACTCTACCTGACCATCACAATCTATGACTATTATGGGGTCATCATCATCAACAGGCACAACTACATCACAACTTTGAGGAGTGGCTGATTTAGTAACAGACTGTTTGCACACAGCCACCTTTACTTTGTTTTTCTCCGGTTCCCAATTGGGGTCGCCAAAATCATCATAATCATCATCCACATCCACAATTTCAGTTTGGATGCTGTCCTGTGGATAACATGTTCCAACCACAGTCTTGTGATCATACACTATTTTTCTTCAACATTTGAATCGTTGGATGGCCCAGGAATAATCTCAACAGCAATGGAAACATTACATTGTGACTGTGAATCCTCAACAGGATTAGAATCATGTTCAACTACTGTGGGGACAGGTATGGGGGTGTGTGACATCAACAACAGTCTGATTCACATCTTTAGAGTACACAATATTTTGACAACCTGTTAACTTATCACAAGTTGAACCTGTGCCAGTAATCATGCCATCAGCAACTTCACTACCACCACCAGCAGAGACGGAGACAACAGCATCTCCAACCATCACTGAAGCAACTGATTGTGCTGTGAAAAACATATTCAGAGAAATCTCTTTACTGCCATCAGCTATGCCCTTATGCACTACCATGCCCATGACCACTCTTGCCACTGGCAGCAGTGCCATGGCCAGAAACATCTTTGCATGCACTTCTCTTTACAGCCATTTCTTTGGATTACACACAAAATTAACAATAAATTCAGATTTCAGAACTTTGGGCTGCATGGGAAGCCAAAAAACAACAACTGTGGCTTACAGATGGAGAGTGGGCCCTAAACAGATGCAGACGGACAGACAGATGAAGATTGCACACTCAAAAGATGCAGCCACATAGGCACAGCAACACCTTAACCAGTAGTCACACAAATCAAAAAATGGAAAAAGAATACCTTTTGCAGGGATGGCAGGGTAGAGGGAAGCTGCAGTACCAGTCCACTATGTAGATAGAACGAAGCAGTAAAAAAATACCTCAGATGGATAAGAGACTCAGAGTGCTGCGATTATAGTGTGGCACAATAAATTGTGCCTGACTTGATGGAATGCACACATGCACACACACACTACAAGTAATGTGCAGAAAATTTAACAGTGCAGTACACTATCGCCAAGCCTTTTAAACCTATTGAAAAAATCTAGTGCACCACAGCAAACAGCAAAACATTATCAACAATTTCTACAAGTATTACTGTGTGTACATGAACACACAAATACTAACACACTAGCTACCCAACAGCAGTTAGAAAGACTGCCTTTCTCATTGTGAATCTCCCTTCACCACAGATACTCCCCTTCCCCGAAGCACACTTCTAGTGTCTGTCAGTACAGAGACTGAATGGACTAAATTAACATTCAATATGCACACAAAATCAATAAACACTCGATGATATCAACACATGAGGGTTTTCTGCAATTGATGTACTAAATTTTGACACAAACTTTTGAGGCAAAAAGGCATTTTTAAAGGTTTTTAGAGTGTTTAAATCTCAGAGCTCTGAGAGCAAACTGTCTCCAGCATTTCAATACACACACTATGATGAAGTAAGGATGTGCAAGACAATATAAAGCCCATGTGACCTGTCATCTTATGAATCACTGAAAAATTTGCCTTAGAGAGCATGAACAAGGAGAATTTAACATGAAGTCCATTCAAATCAATGGCACTTCATTTTAAAAATAAGGGAGAAGCTTTAAACAACGCAAAGTTATCACGAAGGCCATTGAAACCAATGGAACTTCTCGTCAAAAAGTAAGGTGAAGTATTACACTTTGCAATGTGGAGTACTACATAAATTTTGTGTTTATACGCAAAGTACTCCACATAGCAAACTTTGGGGACTTCGCACACCACTACTCAAGACTACCAAATGTGCTAAGGCTCTAGATGCCATATTGTTTGTCTATTGCCATTTGAAACTGGTTCCTACTAGCTTCCAATCCAGTTTTAGCTGTGTTTACCACACACTGACATGCTCTTCAGAGGGAAACAGATTCATACAATGCCAGAACTGTGTTAAACAAAGCCTGCTGTTATTGTACAGTGTACAGTAGGTCATATAAGCTGTTTTCCTGAGCCACAAGGTAGCTGTTGTATATGATTTCCTTGACATGTGATCCAGTTTTCTGAAACCATTCTCAGGTGGGAAGGCTACCAGTGTGATCTTAGCCTCCATGACTAAGGTTGAGTAAGGTAATCCCAATACTCTGGCTGTAGCATTTTTTAGGGATTTATGTATGGGAACTGACATTGTTTTGGAAGATATCAGGCCCAATATACTCATACACTTTAACTCCTCTGTACCCATGTCTGTATCAGTGAATGGGAAGTTTATAGTATCCACCATCTGGGACACAATGGCAGAGTAGGAGGAAAAATCTTCATTTACCCATGGAGAAGACCCTATGTCCTTCTCTGGAGATACCTCAGGCTCTGTCAGTTCCTCCTCTTCCTCCTCTTCTTCAACCTCCTGCACTGGAACCTGTCATGGAATTAGGGCCTTGGGGCTGCGATCTTGCTCCCCATAGCCTATATGGCTTGAAATAACCATCACATTTTTTTAATAAAGAAGGTGAAGTTCTTTGCTCCACAGTTTGGTCTGGTTACTTTTTGGGCAAAGTAACTGTGGAGTACTTGTTTTAATACAGTGCATTTTCTCAGTCACTGAGAGCAATGACTGGTCAGAAGTTTTTGTTTTTTTTTATGTTTCTTGCCATCATTTGTATCACAGCTTCTCCTATCAGACACCTGAGGCCGATTAACAAAGCTCCCAGCATGGCACAAAGTGCCCCTTGCACCAAAAGATGCACCAGGAGCAATTCTCAAAGGCAGTCTGCATCAACCACAGGCTGTGGGCACCAAAGGGGACTTTCACCATCTGTAATTTGCTGCGGCATGCTGCAAGGATTTGCAGCAGACCCAGGATGCCAAATATCCTAAATCGGGATCCTCAAACTCTCCCAGAGAGCAAATTTTGAAATACCCAGTCTAAGGGTAGTTAGAAATTTGATCTGGGAGGGTATAACATCCTATGCCAATATGCTGTAGTCCCCTTCCCCAGCCCCAGTCCTCTTAGTAATAAAATAAATATCCCTGGTGGTCTAGCAGTCCTGCCCTTGGCCCCGATTCTCTTATTAACTATATTTAATATCTCTGATGGTCTAGCAGTCCCACCCCCAGCCCCTGCCCTCCTATTAATTTTATGTATTTTTTTTTCTTCTTGTATTTCTGCCCCTGGAGTTAGTGGGAGGGCTTTGGTCCTTCTCTCAGAGGACTCTTTCTTTCCTGGCTGCCCTCCAGACTCAGCCTCTTCCAGGGTTGCTTCACCCACATATTTACCCATGTGGCAGAGCCACGGGCAGAAGGGCAGTCCCCCCTGAAGCAGAATCCAGATTATGCCCAGGATTGCCTAGACGGGGCCATGCAGCCAGGGCTTCATAGACTCCACTAGCTTTTTTCCATTTTCTCCCCGTCAGCCCCTGCTGATGTGCACATCAGTGTACGCCCGTGGATGCAAGCTGATGCTGCAGCCATGCAGCACTCTGCCTTCCTGGTCACTTCCTGATCCACACTGCCAGCATGCCTCCACCTGGTGGCAGTTGTGCTGTGGGAGCAGTGCACCATCCGCACTGGGAGAAGAGAACAGTTCTTCAGATGCTCGATCCTCTCCCTCCCCAGCTGACTCCCAATGACCCAATCGCACCATGAACATGGGTCGTCGGCATAGCAGGAGGTAAGACATGGATGCCTGTACCCTCCACTCCACTGGGCCAGCCCCTATTCATTATATTTAATATCTCTGGTGGTTTAACTGTCCTGCCCCTGGCCCCAATCCTCTTAATATGTATAAAAAGTTATGTCCCTGGTGATCTGATGGACTCCCACCCCTGAAGGTAGTGCCTCCACCCCCACTCTGCCCCATCACAGACTCCAAGAAGCTGGCAGCTAGCACAGCCTTCCTCTCACCACCATAGGCAGGCCTCCAACTGAACTATCACTGAGTGTGTACTACACAATACAGGCTCAGTGACAGTTCAGTTGGCTAACTGTGGAGAGGCGAGAAAGAGGGGTGTACTGGTTGCCAGCTTGTGAGATGCGGAGGTGGTGGTCACTACCTGCAGAGGGAATCAACTAGACCACCAGGGACATTACATTTTATATGTAATAAGAGGACTGCAGATGGGGAAAGGACCGTTAGACCACCAGGGATATTATATATAATTAATAACAGGACTGGGGCTGGGGGGGGACCGCTAGACCTCAGGGGCTATTTATTTTATTGCTAAGTGGATCAAGGCTGGGGGGGACTGCTACAGTCCCTGTCCAAGGTCCCAGCTACTTCCCAACTGCATCACAGCTTGCGGCACACATTTGTAGATGCCGTGTCTGTTTCATCCTGTGTCACTGTTGCCACAAGCTGCAGGACTTAGGCACTGAGACCCTACCGACAGTGAATTGGGCACAGGGTCCCTGTTGCACCAGCAATCAGTGCAAGAAGCCATTGGCGTGGCTTGTGCCAACTTTTGAGAATCTATGTTTTGAGGATAGTGTCACAGTCTTGTCTGTTTCTGTTGGCAGAGATGACTAGCATTTTTCAGTCACCTTTGAAGTCACTGACCACTGCAAGGGTGAGCGGCCTGTTAATACATGCTTACTACCATCAGGGGTCCCCATCCATGACTGCTTTTATTTTGAGAAGTTTAAAATGACACAGAAGCAAACTGGGAAGCTGAGAATGACTCCCTTGAATAATCCATTTTTTCTGGGTTTTAGGGCAAAGATCAGTCATGGTCTCATCCCAAACTCTTAAAATGTGGCATTTTGCCATGAGCTTTGAACAGGATGAGTAATTAAATCCTGTAGGCCCTGTTTTTTTTTTCTTGGGTTTGTCAGCCATGCTGAATCAACTGAAACCACCAATTTTACCATGTGCAATTTAATTAATGGTAAAACGCAGTAAGCATTTAAATATTTTAGCTCAAATTAACTATTTTTATATTTAAAATGTGTTTTAGGTTCCTGATTGCTAGGCAGAAAACACGACTCACCCCATTTAATCTGGTTCCAGTAACTACAGAGGAACCAGAGAATGTGGAGAATTTTTTAATAAAATGTCCTAAACTACAGAGAGTATTGGTAAACTAACTTTTGTTTTTTACTTGTGGTGCTTGCACAGCACTTTATCTGCCTACATTACCCACTTGGTCCACTCCTTCGGACCACTGATCAACCCCCCGGAACATCGACTCTGAATCTGCCCCTAGAGTGCTCTCTTGTGCTCCCCTGTATTACCTTGATTCCCAGCAATCCTCCCTGGGTGGGGTGAGGATGGACCTTCCTCAACCGTCTGGAGGAGAACGTGGCACAGCGAGGTCTGCTCATAGTCCGGTGGATCCTGAGAGGCACTGATCGGTCTTTATCTAGGACCGAGAGGGCTTTTTTCCAGATTTTCTTGTTTCCCCACCCAAACCCCAGAGGCGCCGGCGTGAGGACTGACATCCAGAGAGTGATGAGCTGATGCACGTCTGCCTCCCAAGCGTCCAACAGCATCTCCCCCTCCCTGACTCCACTGTACGGAGCCACCAGAGCCCTTTGAGAGCCCGTGCTTCCACCGGCTCTCTTTGGGACGTTGGGCACCTCCTGGTACCCCTGGTATCCTTCCCCGAGGAAGGAGAGCATCCACTGGGACGCTCAATCCTCCCTCTCTCCGCCAACCCCCATCGACCTGAGTCTGTTCCCAAACCTGGGTCCCCACACAGCGCAAGGTGTGGTGACCAGTGCCTCAACCCTCAGCGCCACTGGTCCGGCTGGTAAACTAACTTTTTATAACACAAAACTACTTTTAGTTAAAATAAACGGAAAACATAACCACAAGGACTGAGAAGGAATCTGGGGCATCTGAAGTCTTTGTGAAGAAAACAAATCTGCTGTTAGAACAATAGAAGGAGTTACAGTGAGAGTTTGAATCTAAATATTCTAAACTCCATTTCTGGTGATACAATTTCAGCACAGGATGATGGCAGACTTGTATGACATCACTATTAGACTTATGTTATTTGAAATGACACCCTCCTTAATTACTCTTCTTCCAGTTACAATTAGTTGAACCCATAACATTTCCAGTACTGTATTCCATTGGTTTTCTCTTATCTCTGTTGCTAATATATCCTCATTTACATATAGCACCACATCTTCCCCATTCCCTTGTTCTCTATCCTTCCTGAATAATGAGTACCCAGGGACAGACAAATCCCAGTCATGATACCTTGTGATTCAAATCTTATCACATAAAAAGAAGCAACAATAAACAAACTTCAGGTTACAGTTTTGTACAAAGTCAGTGACCAAGCTGGGACTTAGCAACATGGATATACAAAACTAATTGAACTTAGGAGCTAAAAGCAAAGTGTTTCAACATATTAACATCAGAACAATAAAGATAGATGTTATGTTTACACATCAAAAGAATTCTGTTACACAGACACATAGTGTGCTGCACACAAACTCCTTTAGTTCTACACTGACTGGATCATGCACACATTGAAAGCCATAGAGTTCTGATGTGTGACCCTGGTGACATTGTACTTATGTAGATCTCACTCTGAGGGGGAGCTCTTGCAGCAGGTAATACCATTAGGACTAAGGCCGCCAGGTGTTAGGACCCCATGGAAAAATGTCTAGCTAGCAGTCTGTGGGTGGCGACCGCCTCTGACATCGGCTCCGCCTGACTTCAGATATGGTATAAAGGGGGCAGTCTCCCAGCGCCACCTCAGTTCTTTTCCCACTATCAACCCACGAAAATCTGATCTATAGATGCCATAGTTGCAGTTGACCACCTTTTTTCTCATGCATTTCACAGTTTTTTCTCATTTAACAACCTTTCCTCAACAGTTTTTCCGTAAAGATTAATGTCTTCAACGACACAGTGGTGAAAATCTAAGTGTGCATGTGGGAAGCAGATCCCGGTGAAAGAAGGCCATTCTGCCTACCCGATCTACCTAGGCCCCGAACCACCGACCAGATGATTGCCCACACTGCCTCAAATTCAACAACAAAATCAGGATTCTCTGTACCAACACCCTAAAGGCCTATCCTCGAGCAGCAAGTAGCTGCCATGCAGAAGGCCCCATCAGGATACAGTTCATCCGCTTCAGCCAGGGAGTCTCCCCCCAAGGAGAAGAGATTGAGAGGGAAACACCACCACCAAAGAAGGAGAGGGCCAGATTGGAGTCCCACCCAAACTCGCATCACTGGGCGTTTACTACTTCCACCTCTGGCGGGAGGTCGGAATCGATCCCCCCAGGTACCAAAGCAGCTTCTGGGGGCACACATATGAAGTTGACTACCTCTACTCAGATGAACGGTAGGGAGTCTTCTTCTATGGGACAGCCATCCACCCAGATCACCTTGGCCCACCGACCCCATAAACATAGGCTGACCCAGGAGTGACAGGCGTTGGCTACAGGGAGATCCACACAGCCCACCACTCGAAAGCTTTCTGGGGCATCTGAGAAACACAAGAAGCCAGACTATCCAACAAAACACTGGGAGGTTGTCAGGTACCTGATGCCTCCCCAACCGGAACACCAGGCGTTGTCTGATTCCCAGATGAAAGGACTTTCCGACTCTGCATCGAAAAAAGAGCATGCGCCTCTGGCAAAGGAAAGGCAGTCAGCCCCTAGGGACAGGCCATCAGCCCTGAAGGATTGGCCATCGACCCCGGCGACTGATTCTCCAGACACTGCAGTACCGGATGCCCAGCAGCCTCCATCAAAAGAACCAGATGTCAGGCCGCCAGACACTGACGATCTGACACCTGATATAACCGTTGAAAAAGTGCCCGAGGACCAGTTGCCACCACCTCTGGACCAGACACCTGGACCCTCCGGCGCTTCCAACCAGATGCCCCCACCGCCAGTTGTTCCACTAGATGAGGTGTGAGAACTTTTAAATGCGTGGTGGAATACCATCAAAGGGGATCTTCTCCCCAGACTCAGGGATCCATCCCCGGTATGTCCTCCACCCAGAGGCCTCACTCCTGAACTTTCTTTACCGCTGAAGGAGCCATGGCCACAAGATAAAGAGGACAGGTGGATGCCTGAGTCAGATGGCTGCAAAAGTCATCCATCATCCATCCCATCCTCCAGCAGATGCCTGCTCTTGTCTTCAGAGGATAACACAGGGGCACATCATCAGACTATTTCTCAGAGGATGAGCTCTCCATTCTATCTCCAAATTCTAGGAAATTGCCGAGGTCACCCCGGATGACCCATCTTTTTTGAACGTTATGCACCATATTCAAGCACTGTACCACTGGGACACTGATGAATTAGACCCAGAATGGCGCAGACTGGCCAAATTCTTGGGAGCCACAGATCCTAAGCCATTGGTCATCCACTCTTTGGTGGAACCATTTCAGGATGTGAACAAGTCCACATGGAGACATCCGACCACTATGACTGCAATTCCTCGTAAGGCCAATATCCTTTACAAGATGCCAAAAGGACAGCCTTTTTGCTGGGCGAACACCCAAAGGCAGATTTGATGGTCCTGACAGCTGCCTATGACAGGGCACGACAACCATGCCACATGAGTGTCCAGCCACCAGACCCAGAATCTAAAAAATTGGACCAGATGGGATGCAAGGTGTACTTCTCAGCAACTTGCACCGTTAGGTCACTCAACTTCCTGGCTCACATGGTCACCTACCAAAAATCCCTGTGGGCAAAGGCAATGGACCCAGCCAAGGCACAGCCAGATTCAGAGGGTAAGGTGGAACTCCTTGCTGTGATTCATTCTGGCATTAAAGTGGATAAGCATGTCCTCAGGAGTTCTTTTGACTCCACAGATACAGCAGCAAGAGCAGCGGCCACATGCTTCCAACAGGATCTTCAGTATGCTATACTGGATGCTCCTTTCCAAGGACAAGTCCTGTTAGGTTAGGACACTAAAAACTGATCACCGGACTTCAAGATTCAGGTAAAGCTGTATCTGAAGTCTACAGAATGTACCGGTCAGAGCCACAATCCACATGCAGCTGTCCCTTTCAGAAAAACCAGGGACAGCAAGGAAGGTGCAAGACACAACATAAGGGAGGCTTCAAAAGAAAAGGCCACCCTGTCCCTTCAGGTGCCAAGGGCCCCAAAAACCCCAAGGCACCAAGACTTCCCCTGCCTACACCCTCCAACACAGCATGAGTCCCTACCATCCCCTCCTCTACCACAGCCTGTGCAGGGGGAGGCGGTAGGAGGGAGAGTCTCCCTCTACCTATCCGGATGGTCCAATATAACATTGGGCCAATGGGTCCTCCACATAGTAGAAAGGGGATACTCTCTAGAGTTCACCCAGTTTCCACCGGATAATCCACCAGTCTCCTCTCACTGCCCACTCTCCCATGCACTCCTCCTGAGGGCAGTGATACAGGCCTTACTGGACAAAAGAGCCATACAGGAGGTTCCTTTTGCTCAAAGGGGAAATGGATTTTATTCCCATTTCATACTTGTCCTGAAAGAGACAGGAGACCTCCTTCCCATTCTGGACCTGAGTCATCAGAACACCTTTATCGAATACAAATGGTTCAGAATGGTGACCCTGGTGAGCCTGTTACCAATGCTCCACGAAGGAGACTGGCTTTGCTCACTAGACATGCAGGATGCCTACGTACACATCAAGATCCTACCATCCCACAGGAAGTATTTACACTTCACCTTCCAAAGAGGACACTACCAGTTCAGGGTGCTGCAATTCTGCCTATCCTTGGCACCAAGGGTTTTTACCAAGTGCCTAGCAGTGGTAGCAGTGACCCTCAGGAGAGGGGGGTCACATTGTATACCCCTACCTGGATGATTGACTTCTTACTGCACCAACAGAAGGCTAATTGAACAGGAACTTGGAGGAGACATTCAACCTATTCCAGACTCTGGGCATCACTCTAAACCTGCCCAAGTCACAACCAAGACCAGCTCAAAGGTTGCAATACATTGGCACAGTCCTGGGCACAGTCCAAGGGAGAGCTTTTCTGCCCACAGACAGAGCAGCAAGGCTAATAGGGGTACAGGACTCAGACTTTGTTCCAGCAAGAGTGGTTCTGCAACTGTTAGGTCACATGCCAGCAGCTAGTGTTACAGTTCCACCCTCGTATCTGAACATGAAGATCCTGCAATGGTACCTCAAGGTGCAATGGGATCAAGGTACGGACAAGCTGGAAGAACCCATTTGGATCTCCAATGCAGTCCAACAATCCATGACCTGGTAGTTCATCCTGGTCACCTGAGCATAGGGGTCCCTTTTCAGTGACCCAGTCCACTGAAGACTCTCACCACCGATTCATCAGGATTGGGATGGGGAGCACATTTTGCTTTGCATCAGACATGGGCTCCTGGAACTAAGTGGAACAAGCTCTTCACATGAACATTTTGGAGATGACAGCTGTTCTGTACACCCTTCAAGTTTTCCAAGGGGTACTCCATCCCAGACCTCTACTGGTCCAGTTGGACAATACTCTAGTAGTCCGTACACATTTGTATCCCCTATGCAGAGAGGTGATGAGAGTTTGGTCCTGGGCAGTGGATCACAAGCTGGACATCACAGCAGTCCATCTTCCAGGCATCCACAATGTCCTCACAGACAGCTTATGTCACTGTCAGTCTCAGAACCACAAGTGGGAACTACAGCAAGAAGTCATAAATGACCTCTTTGAAAGGTGGGGTCAGCCAGAACTGGACTTCTTTGCATCCCCACATAATGCCAACCTGCCTAATTTCCGCTCGCTAGATCCAGGGCCTGGTGTTTTCTGGTGAGCCACATTGTCCCTCTCTTGGACAGGAAGGTTTCTGTATGCTTTCCCTCTCCTCCCTCTTCTTCAGAGAATCCTGCTCAAGTTGCAGGCAGAAGAAGCTGGGATGATACTGGTAGCGCCATTCTGGCCTCAACAGATTTGGTTCCTGCTCTTGCAACAGCTGGCATTTGAATCACCAGTTCTGTTGCCCCTCTCCACTCACTTGCTCTCCCAAGAGCAAAGGACATTGGTCCATCTGGTCCTCTGGTCCCTGCAACTGCATGCTTGGCTCCAGAGGACTTAGCTAGCAATAGGTTTGGAGTATCCCTTAGAGTGGCAGAGGTGCTTGTGGCAGCAAGAAAACACTCTACCAAGGTGACCTACACCATGAAATGGAAGCGTTTCTGCTTATGGAAGATTTCCTGTTCTCTGGATCCCCTAGGTTGTCCAGTGGAATCTGTGCTGAAGTATCTTCTCCACCTGTCAGACTTGGGTCTCAGTTACTCATCCATAAAGGTGCATCTCTGTGCTCTGTCAGCTAATGATGCACCAGTAAACTGGAAGACTCTGGCACAGCTGGACATCCGCATGACCTTCCTGAGAGGTATCTTGCACATTAAACCCCCCTGGAGACACCCAGCGCCATCCTGGGATGTCCTGTTTGTTTTTAATAAAGCTCACTTTGACACCTTTTGAACCAGCTGCAAGCTGTGACCTCCGCCTTCTCTCTTGGAAGGTGTTTTTTTTAATTGCCATTACCTCAACCCGGAGGATTTCCGAGCTGCAGGCTGTGATGTGTAAAGAGCCTTATCTTGTTTTCCACAGGAACAGAGTAGCCCTGTGTACAAACCCTAAGTTTTTACCAAAGGTAGTGTCTGAGTTCACGTTGAACCAGGACATCCAACTACCAGTTTATTACCCAGAGTACTCAAACAACGGGGAGGCATTGTTACATACTCTGGATGTACATAGAATTTTGCATTGCTATCTGGCCAGGACTAGTTCCACCAGAAAGACAGACCAGTTGTTTGTTTTCTTTGCCCACAGGAAACTTGGACCTCCAGTCACAAAACAAACTTTGACTAAGTGGCTCGTGCACTGCATCACTTTTTGCTGCCAGCACCACAACAAAGTCCCCAGCTATGGGGACCATACTTAATATAAGACTTATGCAAAATCCCATAGATGCACCAGTGTCAGTGGCTCAGTAGGTAGCACACTCGCCTCTGAGGCCGGGAGATCAGAGGGCTGTGGGTTCAGTTCCCACATCTGGCACTTGGGTTAATATCCCAGTACTGACACTGTAGTGCAGCATGAGAGGGGTACTGCACTTCTGAGGTGCCGTCTTTCAGATGAGACATTAAACCGAGGTCCTATCTGCCTGGATTAGTGGTAGTTCAGATGGATGTTAAAGATCCCATGGCACTTCTCGAAAAGAGTAGGGGAATTTCCCCAGTGTCCTGGCCAAATTTCCCTCATTCACTGAAAATACCATCAACAGCTTAATCTGGTCCAAGGTCAGTTGGCATTCATCTGTATCCCCCTCCCCCGGGTCGTGCCTGAAAATAGGCAGGATTTGTCTAGTGCACTTACCCGGTTAACAAAAACGAAATAAATAAATAAATAAATAAACCCCTACTGGGACCGGTGATGGGTCACTCCACCAGAGGCTTGGCGACATCTTTCGCTTCCCTTCGAAATGTACCTTCAGCAGACCTCTGTGTGGCCACTACTTGGAGTTCAGTAAATACCTTTGTGAGGCACTACAGTCTGGACATTGTTTCCAGAAGGAGAGCAGGTTCTGACCTAGCAGTCCTACAAGGACTTCTCTCCTAATTTCCCACTTTTTTTTATTGTCCTCCACCCTTTCGATCTGGGCCTCTTCTTGGGCATTGCTTGGGACTCAGTCCTCATGGTATTACCTGCTGCAAGAGCTCTCCCCTTGAAATGGGATAGTACAGTTACGTAAGAACTTACCATAATAGTAGATCTTCGAGAGGAGCTCTTGTAGCAGGTGGCTATCCCACCCACCTGACCCCAGGGACAAACATTACATCTTCTCTTTGAGGACAGGAGATCCTCCTTGGTTCTCCATCTGTATTTTCAGCTGGGTCTCTGGTGGAAGAACCGATGTGGCACCAGGAAACTGTCCACTTTATACCACGTCTGACATCGGGCAGAGCCGACGTCGGTGGTGGTCTCCCACCACAGACTGCTAGCTAGAAATTTTTTCATGGGGTCCTAATGCCTGGCGGCCTTAGTCCTAATGGTATTACCTGCTGCAAGAGCTCCTCTTGAAGATCTACTGTTATGGTAACTTCTTACGTAACTGTATTTTGTCACAGGTATAGCCTCAGAGAGCGAGAGAGAGAGGTTGCATTTGCTGTATAAGAAGGCAAGGCATGTAGTGCATCTATGGGATTTTGCATAAGTCTTATATTAAGTATGGTCCCCATAGCTGCATATATGCATCCATTTTATTATGAGTGATGTAGTGTACCATCTCAAAACTAGCCATTTTACTCAGTTCTTGAAGCCATTCAGAGAGATTAAATGGTTCTTGTTCTTTCCTATGGTGGAAGATAATTTCTGGCAGTGATGAAGGCTCCCAGCAGCAATCTGTTTGCCATGAGGTTTGGTACTAAAGGAATGTCTCCCTTCTTAGGTAATCCCAGCATCACCATTGCAGATGTCAAGGTGATGCCCGGGCCTAACAGGCTGTCTAACACCTTCCAGACTTCCTTCTAGAAATGCCGCAGGCAAGGCATTCCCATAGCAGGTGAGTAATGCTATCTGTGTCTGCTTGGCATCTCCAATATGTATCTGAATTTATTAGCCCCCACTTATGAAGCTGTTGAGGTGTACTATGCCACCTGTGGAGAACCTTTAACTGGATAAATCAGGTCTGTGTGTCCCAAACTGCCACACGTAGGAGTCTCCAGCAGCTGTTTCAGTCCTCCTGTGTGATGTTTCAGCCCACATCCGTGTAGCACCTAGAACACAGGAGTTCTGTCAGGTCTACCCTAGAGCCAAAATCCCCTTATAGATCTGACTGGCTGTGGGAAACTGCCACCTTGGTGGGCCCAGGACAGAATCAAGGTAATTTTGTTTCTTGAGTCTGTATTGTGGGCCAAGACAGGTTCCCATTGCATGTCGCATTTGTAAGTATTACCAGTGCTGGTGCCTCTCTAGAGAAAAGTCTGCTTGAAGCTGCCCAAAAGTTATCAAGTATCTTGTATGTACATCCAGCAGTTGGGAGAGACTATAGATACCTTTTGAGATCCAGGGGCTCCAGTATACTGGTGCACCTCCCATCTTCAAGGTTGGGTTCGACCACAGAGGAAATAAGGATAACAGGAGAAGGGATCAGAATGTGGCTTTGGCCCATTGCCTCCATACCACAGAGGTTGGAGGTAGGGTCAGAAGTGAGGCTAGAAGTGGGGGAATTTTCCAAATATGATTATCTTGTAGCGGTCCTTTCCCATGAGGTGGGCCTCACATGTGACCCATTTGGGTCAGTCCTTTGGGCCCACTAAGGGGAAGGTTTGTGTAAGTTATAATAGTAGGTGGACAGTGCATTTCAGTGTAAAGTCTGGGAGCTAGAGCCCTCATCACACCAGGGTTTGCACCACCATCTGGTGGCTGACCTTATTTGGCCACTTTCCCTGAAGAAAGACCAGCATTTTTTGTCACATGCCTCTAAGGAGGTCAAGCCAAATTTTAATAGGGAGATTATCTATAATATTGGAAGCTTTGGGGCAACCATCATATTAAAGCCATGCACTCTGCCATAGTGGGGGGGCACCCACATCTGTCCATACCCTTGTCTATCTCTGCCAGGAATGATGGCAGATTGAGAAGGCCCAAACTAGCTAGGTTCTAGGAGAAGTTTATCCCCAAATACTTGAGGCTGTTCACTGCCAGCTGGAACCACCAGTTGTACTCCAGGTGGGTTTTGGTTCTGGCACCAGAGGGTAACAACAGTGACTTGGCCACATTGGCTTTGTATCCAGAGACCCTGCTTTACCTTTCCAGGAGTTCCAGCACTGATGTGATGGATTAGACTGGCTTCACCAGTGCCAACATGATGTTGCTAGCATATGCAAGGGCTTTGTGTTCTCTTCCCATTTGTATGTCATGAATGTGATCATTCAGCCTAATTGCTTGTAGCAGGGGTTCCAGTGCAAGCGTGAAGAGGAGGGGGTGACAGAGGACAACCTTGCTGGGTGCCCCTGTTGAGTGGGAAGGGTATAATAGCTGGCATGTTGGTTATTATAGAGGCTGAGGCCCCTTGGTACAGAGTGCATACCCATCCAATGAAGGTGTCTCAAAGACAAACTTTTTAAGTTCATGTAAAAGGTACCCAATTCCACACTGTCGAATGCTTTCTCTGCATCAAGCAAGGAAAGCACTGATGAGGGTTGGGGGGGTGCTGCTGCTCTCCATTGAGGTATTGGAGTCACCTGGTGTCATCTGTGCCTCTATACTATGGGTTAAAACCCACCTGATCTCTATCTATGAGGGCAGAAGTGACACCTTGGAGCCTATTGGCTAGGACCTGGGTGTAGGCCTTGAAATATGTAGTGATAAGTGACATTGGCCAGTAACTGCTGCAAGAAAAAGGATCCTTCTTTGTCTTAGGGATTAAGGACATATTCACCATTCTCATAGAGGATGGGAGTTCACTGGTCCTGCATGCCTCCTCAATCGCATCTTTAGGGGTGACAGCAATACCGCTTAAATAGTATAAAAATTCCTGTGGGATTTGAGATACCCAGGATTCTGGATTTATGTTGCCTTTTCTTCAGTTGGTAGTCCAAGAGATGACCCTATGGATCCTCTGCTTTCCAGAAGGACTGTTTTAAGTGGAATTGTGCATATTCCTCTTTCTGGTGCAGATCCTCTCTATACCGAGTAGCTGTGATGTCAGTCAGTAGTGTAGCAGAGTTGACAGGGTCTGTCCTGTATTTAACCTCTAGGTCCTTGAGTTTTCTCAGTTGTTCTTCCAGATCCTTCAATCTGGATTTCTTAAGGTGAGAGCTGTAATTGATGTACCTCTCCCTTATAAAGACTTTCAGTGCATCCCAACAGATTGCTGCAGATGTGTTATCAGGGAAGTTTGTGTCTAAAAAGGACCTTATGTCCACTTTTAGGGAGAGCCAAAATATCTTGTCTTACAATAGAGAGACATTAAAGCACCACTGCTACTTCGGTGAGTCTGTGGCATCTGACAACAGCCATGTGAAGGAGACTGGGGCATGATCTGAGATGATCACTGCACTTTTGGTGACATCTGCTACCTCTAACACCCACTGGTGAGAGACCAACCACAGGTCTATCCTGAAGAAGTACTAGGGAAGAGCAGAGTAGAAGGAGAAGTCCCTACCACAGGGATGCACCAGCAGCCAGATATCTATAAGGCCCAGATCAGTCACCCAACTCAGTTGCCATCTCCTGTAGTGCCAGTGATGCTGATGAACAAGTCCCCCAGGGAGCTTTACTGCTATATGTGAGCGTGTCCATTACTGTGTTTACATCTCTTCCCACCACGTTGCATGCCCTTCAGTTGCTAAGCCAGAGTCTGCACCAGGCTGGTTCAGCCCATAGATGTTGCATAAGGTGACTTCCTGACCATACAGTGTATCTGTGACTATTATATAGTGACTCCCTGAATCTGAGATCACTTTGTTGGCTATGAAGGGGTATTTCTGTGTATGAGGATGGCTACCCCTCTGCTCTTAGAGTTGAAGGTGCTTCCACACACCTGGGCTACCCACCCCATTTTAAGTTTCTTGGTCAGAGAAGTGAGTCTCCTTGAGAAAAGCTATACCCGCCTCTCCCGCTTAAGATGGCCTGGTGTCTTACATGTCTTCATGGGGATTTGAATACTTTTAATATTGCAAGAGATCCATTTGGGGTAGGACCTGTCATTGTGCTAATACAGGGTGAGCAGAGGGGTCGCTACTACAGTTATGGTTTTCCATGCATTAGGTGAAGGATGAGCAAGCTCAGTTCACCAATATTCAGTATGCTGGAGCAGACACGGGGGGCTTAGCATCACCTAATGCTTTCCCCAGCTGCTCCATCAGATAGAGTTTATGTGTCTTTTTATGTAGATTACATTGGTAAATGCAGATGACAGTATCTAATATAGTAAACATATACCAACACAATGACAAGTTTAGAAGAAATAATATAAGAAAGCATAGTTGAAAAACAGTTCCAGTATGCACCATTAACCAGCGGAGTAGGATAAATATAATATGTTTTGGAATGGGTGGACTTTGCCCACTCAGGAGTTGTGACTCTTTCTTATCAGTCTCCTAACCATCGCTGCACATTCACCAGTATAGCGAATTATATGGATGTCCACAGCTGTACCTAGCACTGGTGATTTATGAGGAGTGGCTTTTTTGTTTGTTTGTGTCCATGGCTGTGCCACTAAGCCTGCACCTGCTGCATCACTCCAGTGGCACTGTGGTGTCAGTGCCTATGTCTACAGCAGTGCTTGAGGCACCTGGAAGTGGGGGTCCCAGGAAAGAAGGAGGGGAGAGTGTGTGTGGTATGCAAACAGAAGGGCTCCAAGCAGTGAGTACTTTAGGTGCCCTCTGTTTGTACATCCACTCAGGGCTGGGGTGGGAGGGCTGGCTGCTGATATTCTGAGACTTTGCTAAGTGTGGATATTCCTTTGTTAGCCCATTGTCATTACCTGGGCAGCTCCAAGGATCAGGAGCCCTACATATGTCTATCAGGGGATCTGTATCTCTTCCCATAGGAGACAAGCAGCAGGTGAAGAGGAAGCTCCAAGCCACCTCCTGCACACTCACAGAGATGGCAATAGCTACACAAATGTGCACACATTCATGCAGTAAGCCACTCCACAAAGGATCCCTACCACAAGAGATAGTGGCAGTGTGGCATTTTCCAATGTTAGGAAGAGGTGCAGGGGGGACCATCATTGAATCAGAAGTTAAGGTTATCAGCACTGTCTCACCAGTTCAAGGCCAGGGTTTGTCAGAAAAGGTCAGGGCTCCAAGGCCTGACCTTCCCAATTTGTGAGCAGACAGCAATTGACCAACCCCCACTTCTTGCCCTGCTGAGTAAATAAAAGGAACAAGCCCATTTAAAACATTAAAAGATACATGTATGTAACTAGCTGTGATTAAAGCATTTAAAGGGGTGGGAGGAAGGGAGTCTGGGCCAGGTAGGGGGGAATGGGAAGAGGGCAGTGAGACAGCCACCTGTCAGAGGGACAGCTCAGCTGCTGGGATGAGGTATGAAGGGTGGGGGAGGTATGTGGGTGGATGGGAAGCAGGCATCTGGCTAATTAAATATAATGAATTAAGAAAAAAGACATATAGCTCAACCCAGCATTCTCTGTGGTAGGCTGCGATAGAGAAAAAAGAACAGGCTGCTAGGGATCTTAGTACTGCATTAGTATTCTGACAATCACATATGCCAGTCTAAGAAAGGATTGTTGTCAGGCTTACAGTTCAAGTATGAGTGGTTTGAGGAAGCAACAAGAAAAATATATACTACTGGCCAGCTTTAAGGTGAGCTGGGCTGTCAGGTCATGGGCTCTCGCATGTGCTCATGCTCCCACTCTCTGCTGCTGTACTCATCATCTGTGTCCATGTGTGGAGGTGCTGCCACTCAGTTCACCCTCAATCTCTCATCCCTGTCTCTGTACTGGTGGGGGGCCCATTTAGCTTGACTGGAGAGTCCAGCAGGGGGGTGAAGTGTGCTCACCTAGTGAATCTGAGTCAGTCACCAAGTCCCAGGAGTCTGCGCTCCCTTCTCTGGCCAGACCCCTCTGCTTGGAGCAGCCTGAGTGTTGCTTCTCCCTGCTGCAATGATTGGACTTTTTAGTTTTGGTTGTTTGCTAGTCCCTAGGGTCCAGGTGGTGATCTGCGGGAGGCAGTGGTAGGTGTTGTACTCACCAGGCCTGCTTTGGCTGATACAAGTTCTGCATAACCCCTTTCTCCCCTCTGTGTGTTGCAGTACCTGGGCTTTCTCCATCCAGTGCTTGGTGATGTAGTGGCAAGCTTTCTCAATAGTGTGGAATGTGTGAGGTACCCCTTTTTCTACTGATGTTGAGCTTGGTCAGGCACTGAAGTCTGTATGGGATGCTGAGTTCTTAGAGCACTTCTTTTCCCCTCTATACTGTTCCAACACTTAGACAGCTTGGTGGACTAGTTTGCAAAGATGTAGCTTCTCTGCCCATTCCAGTTTAGGGGACCTCTGTCCCTTGCCAGTGAAAGGATTATTTCCTTGTCAACAAAACAAACCCACTTTAAGTGGGGAGGTTAGCACTGTAAATATAAAATCTCCAGACTCGTAGTCTTGCTAAAATATGCGTAATTGTCAGATTAAATGAAAACAATTTGCCAGTGGCCAAATGCATATAAAATGTAAAATGCTAAAGATAGCGTAGAAAGAAGGAAACACAACTTACCCACTTTTTCCTGCCAGGTAGTCCTGTGATGGCATCCCAAATCCAGTATGCAGTGAATACCATTCACAAAAGCATCCTTGTATCAGCAACAAACCAATGGCAAACTTAACTTAAACAAAGTCAGAAGAGTCATAACAAAACAGGTGTTAAATAAATACTTTCTAAAGTGACACACCACCAGTGCACTAAGTGAACAAGTGACTATTGTGCTGAAAATATTTTTAAAAACAATTGCAATGCTCACATTCAATATAAAATGTATACCTTTTCACAATTATGAGCATAAATAGAAATAAGGGGGGATTTAATCTGCATACAGCATCCCCTTCCCAGTATTGAAGGGACAAAAGAATCCCCCAAGGAATGAGGTTTCAAAAACACCCCTCTTTTGGGATGGATGATTCCAATTATTTACATGACTGGGCAAGACTCCTTAATAAATGTATTCAGGATTTGATGCTGCTCACCATCAAAAAAGTCCCAATAGATTCAGATAAAGCTAAAACTGAAATTAGCACTTTAGAACCCAAACTTAAAGAAAAATATCCACAGATTGAATCTGATAATCAGAAAACAAAGACAGAGAGCACTCTGAATAAATTTCAATCTGACCTGGTTCTGTGTAAACAGAGGGAATATCAGAGGGATGAGGGGGACTATAGTGCTGGTACTGTTTGCAACTGGCATGGTCTGAAAAAACATACCAATAAATATACAGGAAGAAGCTCAGAATTTAATGGGGATGGTTTAGATACTTCATTAGGTCCTGACAGCAACAATGGTGAAGACACTAGGAGAAACTCCTCTGGAAATAAACATTTTTTTAGGGAGGGGTTCAGAGAGAATGGAACCAGATCCTTCAGAGAGTATGGCAGGTGAGAACCAGGAGGTTGGGGGAGGAGGAAGAGAGAGAGGATTCAGAGGTGTAAAGAGAAGGCAATGCTCCAGAGGGAGACTGAATTGGGGACAGGTATGGAGATCCCCCCATAGACAGAGATCCAAACTGGAGGTCATAAATCTGACCACATTAGAACTCACTGTACCCCAGGAAAATGTGCTATGCAAAGCCCTCACTTTCATTCCAACAAATCAAGTTAATGCCTTCCAGGTAGAAGTGGGTCTTTTTAACTTTTTTTGGAGGCTCCAACTGAAAGAATTTCTTAATAATCATTCCCCACCCCACCCCCCAAGAAACTCCTCAAAATTGTGAAATTACAAATTTCCAGAAACCATCTTCATTCTGTCCAGCTCAAAATAACCCGACCCTTACCACCTTTTATAATATGGTAACTAGAGACATTCATAATTTGATTAAAATAGAAAAACAGACCCAAATAATCATAATATAATAATTAAAGAAAGGCTAGCTATAAAAGGAATACAAGAAAATAAAGAAATTGTAATAAAGCAAGCTGATAAAGGGGGAATGGTCATACTTTGGAGCATGCAGGACTATTTAAAAGAAGCCAAGAGACAACTTGCCAATCAAGAGTTCTATAGGAAATTAAGTACGGATCAAACAGATGGAACAGGGAGGAGAGGAGGCACTGTGGGTCACCTTAGAGACTGGAAATGAAACCACAATCTGCACAGGGGTTGTATACAGACCCACATGTCAGAGGGAGGGAATGGACAAGGATATGATTGAAGGCATACTTTAGGATGGCAGAGAAAGGGGAGATACTTTTGATAAGGGACCTTAATATGCCAGATGTCAACTGGAACACCTTTGCTGCAGCCACATCCAAAAGCAGGGCCATTCTCGATGCCCTTCAGGTGGCATGCCTCAGACAGCTAGTTTTGGAACCTACTCATGAGGGAGCAATCCTAGACCTCATACTCTCAAATGGGCACAGTGAGAGGATCTCAGATCTTGAAGTGGGTAGCCATTTGGGAACAAGTGACTACCAAACAGTGTGGTTCATGATAAACTCAGCTAGAGAGTCAAGCCATGCAAAAGTGAGGGTTCTGGACTTCAGGAAGGCTGACTTTGGCAAGATGGGAGAGTGCCTTAGAAAGCACTAGCAAACAAGCTAGAAGGAGGGGTGGAGCAACAATGGGGAAATATCAAAACTGCCATCACAGAGGCAATAAGCCTTTGTGTGAAGCAAATAAACAAATCAAAACAAAAGAAAAAGCCACTATGGTTCTCAAAAGAGGCAGCGGTGAAGGTTAGGGAGAAAAAGATAGCATTTAGGAAGTATAAGGAAACACAGAAGGTGCAGGACAGAGAACTGTACCAGTTAAGGCAGAAGGAAGCAGGGAGGGTAGTCAGAATAGCAAAGGCCCAAACTGAGGAAAAGATAGCCAACTTGGTTAAGAAGGGGGATAAAACCTTTTATAGGTATATCAGGGATCGTAGAAAGACAAATGGAGGGATAGTGAGGCTGAATAGAATGGATGGTGGGTGGGCAGAGAGGGACAGTGAAAAAGCAGGGATACTGAATGAATACTTCTGTTCAGTATTCACAAAAGAGGAGGTGGGGGAGGAGCCTAGTCCAATTAACAGAAGCACTCTGGATAGGGGTGTCGATCCCAGTCCTTTCACAGAAGAAAGGGTTCTGAAAGAACTCCTAAAACTGAAGGTGGACAAAGCAATGGGGCCACAGGGAATTCACCCCAGAATTCTAGAAGAATTAAGCAGAGAACTAGAGATACCACTGACCACACTTTTTAACAAATCATGGGAGGATGGTGTAGTACCTGAGGACTGGAGGAAGGCAGATGTGATTCCTCTTCACAAGAGTGGGACCAAGACAGAGGCAGGAAACTACAGACCTGTCAGTTTGACCTCTGTGGTAGGGAAAGCGATGGAATCACTTCTGAAGGAAAGAATTGTTGAGTACCTAGAGGTCAGTGGAGCACAGGACCCAAGGCAGCATGGGTTCACAGCAGGAAGGTCATGTCAGATGAATTTAATTGATTTCTTTGACTGGGTGACCAAAGTAGTAGACCAGGAAGGGGCTGTGGACATGGCCTACCTAGACTTTAGCAAGGCATTTGACATAGTCCCACACAAAAGATTAATAGTCAAATTAACTAGCCTGGGAGTGGGTCCCAGGGTGGTAGCCTGGGTAAAACATTGGCTGGACAACAGGACACAGAAAGTAATTGTAAATGAAGCCTACTCTGAAGAAAGAGGGGTTACTAGTGGGGTACTGCAGGGTTCAGTACTGGGTCCAGTCCTTTTTAATGTCTTTATAAGTGACATTGCAGAGGGACTGGAAGGAAAAGTATGCCTCTTTGCAGATGACACAAAGATCTGCAACAGGGTTGATACACAAGGAGGTGTGGAAAGGATGAGAAGGGTCTTGGCAAGGTTGGAGGCATGGTCAGAAGCATGGCAGCTTGGATTCAATACAAAGAAGTGCAAAATAATGCACATGGGAAACAAAACCAAGGGAAGATTACACAATGAGGGTAGTAACAACAGCAAAAATGGAAAGGGACCTGGGGTAATCATATCAGATGACCTTAAGGTTGTCAAGCAATGTGAGAAGGCAGTAGGGAGGGTTGGGGATACTGGGATGCATAGGGAGGCATCACCAGCAGAAAACAGGAAGTTGTTATCCCCTCTCAGATAGTTGGTGAGACCCCATCTGGAGTACTGCGTCCAGTTCTGGAGACCCCATCTCTGCAAGGACATAGACAGGATGGAGGCAGTTTAGAGGAGGGCAACTAAAATGGTGCAGGGTCTGCAAGAGAAACCATATGAGGAGAGACTAAAGGAGCTTAATATGTATACCCTTGAGGAAAGGAGGGAGAGGGGGGACATGATAGAAATGTTTAAGTACCTCAGTGGAATCAACAAAGTCCAAGAGGGTAGCATCTTTCAGAAAAAGAGATATGCAAGAACAAGGGGACATAATTTGAAGATAGAGGGGGGATGGCTCAGGGGCAATGTGAGGAAGTATTTTTGCACAGAGAGGTTGGAGATGTATGGAACAGCCTTCCTGAGGAGGTTGTGGGGTCTAAAACTCTGGAAGAATTCAAGAATGCATGGGACAGACATAAGGCAATTTTTGTGGGGGGTAGGATGAAATAGGCTGTTGGTTAAATAGAATCTGCAGCTTATCGTCTAGATAGGGAAATGGGCAGACTAGGTGGGCCAAGAGGTCCTTATCAGCCGTCAAAGTCCATGTTTCTATGTTTCTATGTACAAGAAAAAGATCAGGCTCCAGTTAACAGAGGTAAACAGTTACAATGGATTACACAGAGTGAAGCAGAGTTTCATACTGTTAAATACCCTAAGAAACCTGTTCTCTACTTATTACCAAAAGTACATAAAGGCACAGTGCCTGTCCTGGGATGTCCAATAGTCTTCTCCATTTGTTCTGTAACAGAACCTTTGTCTAAATTTGTGGACTTTTTTATCAAAAAAAACGGTTTCTTTGTTGCAATCATACATTAAGGATAAGAATGATGCACTAAACATAATTAAGGACATTTATGTTGAGATGGATAACTGGCTTGTGACAATTGATGTCGAGAGTCTTTATTCAAATATACCCCATGAAGGGGGCCTAGAATCCCAGAGTAAAGTGTTGGAAAGGAGGGTAAAACACTGACCCCTACCAGATACATGTTTAGCAATGGCTAGGTTTGTGCTGGAAGCTACTTATTTCTATTTTGAAAATCAGGTGTATGTACAACACCATGGGGAATATGATTGCCCCCAACCTAGCCAACATATAATGTATATGGGCGAATTGGAAACAATTTTTATTTTCGATGGACAGCAAAATTAATTTCTAGAAAAATCAAGTTGTGGAAAAGATACATTGATGACTGCCTCCTGATATGGACAGGAGATTATGGAAGTTTACAACAGTTTATGGATTATACCAGTTCCACAAACACCCATTTGAAATTTACATGCAAAGCAGATCTTAATGAAATCCCATTCCTAGACATTCTGATCTCTAAAAGAACAAGGTAGGCTTCAAACCAGCCAATAGAAAAAAACTCACGCACAGAACACTTTACTTAGAAGGGACAGTTGCCACCCTCAGTCTGTGACTAAAAATATCCCAAATGGACAATTTGTCCTTGCCAGATGAATTTGTTCATCTGATGGGAGGTTCAAACACGCCTGTCACAATCTCACCAATAGATTTCCACAGAGAGGATATGAAGCACCTCTATTGCTTGACACCTTGTGGACTAGTAAGGAACTGGACAGATAGGGCTTATTGGTAAGAACTCATGCACCTTTCAATACTGAGATACTCACTTTTGTTACTGAGTACAATCCATTGTCTACCCATCTCCAGCTTACCCGGTTACCAAAATCCAAATAAATATTGGAGCCATCATAAAAAGACACTGGGAGATTTTAAAGTCTGGTTCAAGGCCTAACAATCTATCCGCACAAATGCCCAGAGTGACATACTGACAAAGAAAACCTCTTAAGGATACTTTGGTACAAATGATGCTACCACGTTTGAAAACCGTAATAACTGACTTCCTAAACCCCTTTCTGGGAATTTTCAGTGCAGACACTGTATCAATTGTTCAAACTCAGTAAACACCCACACTTTCAACCATCCACATTCAGAGGTGAAGTTTCAGATCAACGGTTTTATAAACTGTAGTACCATGGGGGTAATTTATCTCCTCACATGTCCATGCTGTGTGTGTTATGTGGGTCAAACTAAACAAGCTTTAAAGACTTGTATAGGCATACATAATGCAGCCATCAGGAACAGAAATGTTAATTATGCCATGGCCAGACATTACAATGAGACAGGCCATGGATCAAAGGCATTGCTTACATTCACGGGAATAGAAAAAGTGGATCTAGGACCAAGAGGAGATGACTTGCAAAACAAGCTTCTCCAATAAGTAGCCTACTGGATCTTTACTTTCAATATATTATCCCCTTTAGGTCTTAATGATGACATTCCACTTAACAGTTATGTAAATAATTAAATACTTTAAGTTTTTCACCATTTTGATACAACATTCTGGCTCTGCCATGGTGTATTTGGTTCTTAAAATTTATTACTGTTTTTTTTGGACAAAAAACTCTTGGTCACAGCCTCGTTTTATTATGGATTCATCATCTAAGCTGGATATTCACCATGAATACATTTGCTATGGTCCTTTTCTAGCAACTGTTTTTAGGGACATCATCATCGTCATCATAATTTATTTGTAAAAAGCGCCTTTCTACAACCAAGGCGGTTGTACATAACGGCCTTCTGCTGCTAGGGGAAACAAAGAAGCTGCATCTGGTGTGTGCCTATATCCCTCCCAGGGGAGGTCTAGCAGGACTAACTTATCTCCTGGATGCCGTCAGGTCCAGTATAGGAGACAACGAACTTATTATCATGGGTGATACCAACCTAAATTGGGAGAGTGGCAATATTATTTATTTATTTAGTTATTTAGTTAAACATCAGTTTAGAAACCTTTGAGCCAGAGGCTCATTTACAAAGGTACCTCATCACAAAGAGGACATCAGAACACTAGTACAAGGGACACAGTACTTACAAACAAAAAAGTTACAGTTCAATTACAGATTTGTTACAATAGAGTTCAATCTCCAACGAGCAAAAGATAACAAAAGGTGCAAAACTTATGGTCAGGGAGAGCTGGTGGGTGGAAGGGAGGAGGAGATAGGGAGGAGGAATAAGTAGGAAAGGAAGGGGGGCGGCTCAGTGAGCATTGTCAAACAGAGTATATATATATATATATATATATATATATATTTTTTACACTAGGCTAGTGCAGTTGCATTTCTGAGAGCTAAGCAGGAAGTTTCTGAGCCTGGGCAAAAGCAAGCTAAGGTTAGAAGTTTGAGACACTGGCAGGAGGGAGTTATACCAGTGGGGGCGACGGTAGGGGAATGCCCTCTGACCTTGTGGAGGTTCTGGCTCGGAATAACTAGGGGTAGTTTTTGACAAGCTGCGCGTGATCAGGGTCGGTGCAGTACGGTGAATGGAGCTGGATAGGCTCATGGGGATAGGCCATGCAGGGGCTTTAAAGGTGAGCTGGCATGTCTGATACATGAGTCGCTCTTCCAGGTTGAGTAGGGTAGCTAGGGTGTACAGTCTACATGTGTGAGTGAGTCTGGGAGCACCAGTGATAAGTCTGCAGGCCTTATTTACTGAGATGAACCTTTGTTGAGGGCAGTCTGATCTGCTGAGACATAAACCGAAGGCCATAGTCAATGAGAGACATGACAGAGGAGGTGACAGCCAGGCGGAGGGGCATCAGGAGGAGACATTTCTTGCCGGTAAAGAATGCCTAGCCGTGAGTTGGCGACAGAATTTAGGGCAGATATGTCCATGGAATGAAAGTGCAGGGTCAAAGGTTATACCAAGATATTTATAGGATTGCACCTGGTCAATGACGAGATTGGGTGTGGAGGACAGCTAAGGAAACTTGCTGTACTTATTTTGGGGTGGAGAAGAGCATCGTTTTTGTTTTCTTAAGGTTGATATCAAGTCAGTGCTCAGTGAACCAGGTAGCTGCAGAGTCAAAGACTAGTTGGAGGGAGTTCTGTAGCAGCATGGGGTCATTGGGGAGGCAAAGAACAGCATCATCAGCATGGAGAAGCATCTTACCCGTATAACTGCGGTAGGGAGTTAAGAAAGAGTGAGAATAGTAGGGTCCAGGAGCATTGAGCCCTGCGGCACCCCAGAGTGAATGGGGCATGTTTCGAGAGAGAGTACCGCTGACTTTCACACATTGGGAGCGGGCTAAGAGATAGCTGGTGCACCAGGAAACAGGTCCTGAGGCAAAGCCTATTAGGTCGAGGTGGAGAGCAAAAAGGATGCGAAACAGTATCGAATGCTTTAGACAGGTCAATGAATATAGCACCAGCCAGGGCACCAGAGTCCAAGGAGGCATGGAGGAAGTTGGAAAATTCCAGGGTGCTGTATTGGTACTATGACCTGCTCTGAACCCGTGTTGTTCAGGGCGAGACATTATGCCTACAGAGGTAGTCAGAGACTTGGGACACCACAATTTTCTCTAACGCCTAGAGAGGGGGAGAGGATTGAGATGGGTCGGTAGTTACCTGTGAAGAGTCCTGTCACCACCTTTATGGACAGGGGTAACTGGCAATCTTCCAGGCAGAGGAATTTTCCAAGACAGAGTGATTTGTTGAAAATGCATGTAATAGGTGAGAGGACCTGATCCAAGACCTGACGTAAAAGGCAGGGATCAAGTGAGTCATTACCGATGGTGTTACCTTTTAGGGCTTTTAGCAAGTAAGACCTAACTTCTTGCATGGTGACACAACGCAGGTGGACAGAGGGGCGGGCAATGGGTGGTGGTACAGATGGAGGAGGTGGACTGAAAAAGTTACCAGGAAGTACTGAGCTAAGGTCGGTAAAGGAGTTATTGAGGTGGGAGGCAATGCGGGCAGGGTCAGAGGAGACGGTACCATTGATGTTGAGAAGAGAAGGAGAGGGGGACTGGGAGTGACCATTAAGTTGCTTGATGTTGTCCCAGAAGCACCTGGGGTCCCCCAGGAGGAGGTGTAAGAGGCTTGGTAGTATTCCGCCTTTGTTTTATGGATGGCCCAGGTGCACTGTGTTACGGGCAGCAGCATAGGACTGCCTGTCAGCTGAACGGCTAGTAGCAACAGCAAGGTGCCAAAGATTGTCACGTTGCTTGTTGCCACAGAAGGGCAGGGGTGATCCAAGGGGCATGTTTCACTTTGGACCTCCTAGCAGTTAGTAGGGAGCAAAGATATCACAGGCAAAGTTGAAAGTGCTTACAAAGAAGCCCAGGGCCAAGTCAATGTTGGTTGCCCTCGTTAGAGGGGACCAATCAGTGTGGGCAAGGATGCGCTTAAGGCCTATGAGTCCTCCAGGCCTAAGCCGCCTTCGAGAGGTGGTTTTGACCGGGGATGAGAGCCAAGGGGTTTCCCAGTTGAAAAGCACAGGGGAGTGGTCACTGAGGCAGTCAGGGAGGATTTGGATGTTGTGGATGCGGATTGGCCTGTTGGTGAGGACCACATCCAGGAGGGTGCTTGTCCCCCCCCTAGGGTTTTTTCTAGTAGGCTGTGAGACCAGTTGAGTTAGGTCAATTGAATCGAAAGCCTCACGGTGGGAGGAAGATGAGGGGCAGAGCCAGTTTATATTCAAGTCGCCCACCAAGATTTGGTCCGACGAGTTGGGTAGGGAGGTGAGGTAGTCAATTAGTGGGCCCAGGCCTGGGATTGGTTCTTGGGGGTATGTAGATACGGTTAGGAATAATGGGCCTCTAGCTGGGTCCAGGGATAGCTTTAGAGTAAGTGCCTGGGCCTTATGGTCGAGGTCAGGCGGGGGGAGGTAGCCCTACGAGAGAATCCTTCAAATAGAAGACACAGCCCCCACCTCTCCTGCCGACACGGTCCAATCGGTGGAGAGTGTAGCCGGGAGAGAGACATGAGAGTTAGAGTGGAGGGAGACAGCCAGGTTTCAACAAGGGCAATAACATCAGGTTTATGAAGAGTCACCCAGCAGTGCAGAGAGTCCAGTTTTTCAGGAGGCTACAGATGTTCATAGAGCAATCGCAGCCCAGGAGATTTCAGGAGGAGGACCAGTGCTGCCAGGCCCGGGATTGGGGTGGACATTGCCTGACAGGAGCAGGAGGAGGAGGGCTGATCTGGGGAGTGCACAATGGCGGGATAGCTTTCAACGATTGGAGAGGGGGTGATGAGGGAATGATGAGGGGGTGATGACCAAGTGAAAACAACTACTAGAGAGCAGTAAAATGTGACAAGTGAGGTACTGGGAGCAAATTGTTCAAACTTAATTAGGCTCCCTCTAGTGGCAAAACAATATAAGGAGCTAATGGAGAATATGGGTGTTAAAAAAAAAAAAAATGGAAATAGTTTCAAAATCAGGCACAAAAGTAACAGTTCAGCTCTGTTTGAGCCAGGGCAGCAACTCGAGGTGCTACTCTGGCCGGGATTCATGCGCTGAGCAGGGGAGCTTGTGGCCGTTTCAGAAAAGACACCAGATGGCCAACGATGGTGGCAGCAGCCTGGATCAAGGTAGAAATTACCTGGTATGTCTCGGTTTGAGGCTTCTTTGGGCAGGGAGGGCTTCAGAGAGGCCCTCGCGACTCCGGTCCCTCAGGGAGGTGGTGGTCTCTGGTGTGTCTGGTTTGAGGCTTCTTTGGGCAGGGAGGGCTTCAGAGCAGGCCCTCGCAACCTGCGGTCTCCTCAGGGGAGGGGGTGGTCTCTGGTGTGTCTCGGGTTCGAGGCTTCTTTGGGCAGGGAGGGCTTCAGAGCAGGCCCTCGCGACCTCCGGTCTCCTCAGGGAGGGGTGGTCTCTGGTGTGTCTCGGTTCGAGGCTTCTTTGGGCAGGGAGGGCTTCAGAGCAGGCCCTCACGACCTCCGGTCTCCTCAGGGAGGGGTGGTCTCTGCGGGAGAATGAAGAGAGAGGGGGGATTAAATAGGCAGCCCAGGCAAAGATTAACCTGCTGGGGGCGGGCTGGTAGTGGGTGTGGGAGAAGAGCAAATGGGCTGTTGGCTATCAGGTACTATTGTGATTCAAAAACGAAGGCAATTACTAGCAGGACAAAACTCAAATTCTAAACACTGGAATAGCACTTAGAAGTTAAACAGTCCCTAAATGAGTTTCTCACAGGGGGTAATTCAGTTACAACTGGAAATGCACTTTACAAATTAACAAACAGTCCCCAGTCCGATTTGCACAGGGGGGATTTCAGACAGAACACAGGTCCTGGGCTTGCAGTGACTCTAAGCTTTTAAATACAGTTATAGGCAAATGGAAATAGTTTCAAAATCAGGCACAAAAGTAACAGTTCAGCTCCATTTGAGCCTGGGCAGCAACTCGAGGTGCTACTCTGGCCGGGATTCATGCGCTGAGCAGGGGAGCTTGTGGCTTCAGAAAAGACACCAGATGGCCAATGATGGTGGCAGCAGCCTGGATCAAGGTAGAAATTACCTGGTGTGTCTCGGGTTCGAGGCTTCTTTGGGCAGGGAGGGCTTCAGAGCAGGCCCTCGCGACCTCCGGTCTCCTCAGGGGGGGGTGGTCTCTGTGTCTCGGGTTCGAGGCTTCTTTGGGCAGGGAGGGCTTCAGAGCAGGCCCTCGTGACCTGTCTCCTCAGGGAGGGGTGGTCTCTGGTGTGTCTCGGGTTCAGGCTTTGGGCAGGGAGGGCTTCAGAGCAGGCTCGCGACCTCCGGTCTCCTCAGGGGAGGGGTGGTCTCTGGTGTGTCTCGGGTTCGAGGCTTCTTTGGGCAGGGAGGGCTTCAGAGCAGGCCCTCGCGACCTCCGGTCTCCTCAGGGAGGGGTGGTCTCTGGTGTATCTCGGGTTCGAGGCTTCTTTGGGCAGGGAGGGCTTCAGAGCAGGCCCTCGCGACCTCCGGTCTCCTCAGGGAGGGTTGGTCTCTGGTGTGTCTCGGGTTCGAGGCTTCTTTGGGCAGGGAGGGCTTCAGAGCAGGCCCTCGCGACCTCCGGTCTCCTCAGGGGAGGGGGGTGGTCTCTGGTGTGCCTCGGGTTCGAGGCTTCTTTGAGCAGGGAGGGCTTCAGAGCAGGCCCTCACGACCTCCGGTCTCCTCAGGGAGGGTGGTCTCTGGTGTGTCTCGGGTTCGAGGCTTCTTTGGGCAGGGAGGGCTTCAGAGCAGGCCCTTGTGACCTCCGGTCTCCTCAGGGTAGGAGGGTGGTCTCTGGTGTGTCTCGGGTTCGAGGCTTCTTTGGGCAGGGAGGGCTTCAGAGCAATTATGCAATAATGATTAAGAAATGTAAGCCTCAACTTGCCACCCTATCCCTAACCCAACTAATTAATGACCCGACTAGACAGTCCGCTAGTGGTTCCTCGAGTACCCTGCTGGATTGGATCCTGACCAACAGCCCGGAGAGAATATCAACTTCAGGCACACTATCTGACTCTATCTCTGATCACTCCCCAGTGTTCTGTGTCTGGAAAATTCCTTCCCCTAAAATCCCACACAAAATTATTCGAGTCAGGAACTATTCCAGGTTTGACTCAGTGAGGTTCCTGGATGACTTAAGGTGTACTGACTGGACCAGGGTATGAAGCCTCTGACCCTCAGCGGCAACCTCCTGCTTCATTGATACCTTTGGTGATCTCCAGGACAGGCATGCGCCCATGATCACTTGGAGGGTGAGGGAACTGTACCTACTGGCTGAATGGAAATCTTCTAGCCAAGATACGTGAAAGAGACAGATGCTGGGTTCGTGGCTGGGATCCAGAGATCCTTCTAAACTCCAGAGATATCGGCACCTCAGGAACCAGTGTAAGAAGGCTATTAGGGTAGCAAAAGTGACTTCTGTAAGTCTGCGCTACTTAGCTCTGCCAGAGACCCCAGGAGGTTCTGGAGGAACATTAAATCCCTAGTTAGTGGATCCTCCAGCACGGGTGTCACGGATATGGTCATAGATGGTGTCTCATGCAATAATCTCCAAACCATAGCTGACTCCCTTAATTGTCACTTCTCTGACCTCTCGGCCCTCACCTCCCAACTTACGATGGATGGGGGGAGCCCGTTCACTATCCCGTCCCTCTCGAGTCAGGCTGATCAACATCATCGGAGAGAGTTCAATCTCAGGGCAGTATCAGTCTTCGATGTCCAGAAACATCTTGCTGCCCTCACCCAGTATTCCAGCCCAGGTCTCGACTTCCTGGAACCTCGGCTTCTCAAGCTAGGAGCGGCCCATTGCCTCCCTAGTTGCCCACATCTTTAATCTATCCTAGCTCAGGAAAATCCTTGATATATGGAAGGAAGCAAGGATAGTACCAGTTCTGAAGCAGGGCAATCCCAAACTTCCTGACAACTATCGCCAATTGCAATCCTCCCATCCCTTGGCAAACTTCTCAAAGGTGGTGGCCGAGCAACTCTCGGAGTATTTGCACTCTCATGATCTGCTATCCAGGGCACAGCATGGCTTTCGAAAGGGACACAGTACCACAACTGCCCTGATTACTGTAATCTCTAGCATAAGATCTGCCATGGACCAAGGTAAACTGTCCGGTGCTATATTTATAGACTCATCAAAAGCTTTTGACCTTGTTAACCATGACCTTCTTGGGGAGCAGCTATGGGCTGTTGGTCTCTCCTCCCATGCCTTGAACTGGTTTACGGGCTACCTGAAGGGTAGAAAGCAGCGTACCTGCTTCAACAAGGTCCTCTCGGAGCCCAGGGCGGTGACTATGGAGTCCCCAGGGATCAGTGCTAGGCCTCTTCTTTCTCGCTTTTTATCAATCAACTGCCACTGGTGACCTCTCATTGCCAAGCCGCTCTATATGCAGATGATCTGGTGCTAGTGGCCCATTCCCATAATGTCGCAGCACTAAACCAGAGCCTGACTGATGATTTCAGCAGAGTTCTGGCCTAGGTTACTCACCATAGGCTGGTGTTGAACCCTAATAAAACACAGGCCATGCTTTTTGGTTCCACGGCCAAGATAAAAGCCTCATCAGCCTTGCTCAACATAACTTGTGATGGTGGACCCTGGTTGCCAATGGTGAACTCAATCAAATATCTTGGGGTTACTCTTGACCCCCAACTTGACACTGAGGAGTCATTATCCTCAACATCTGAGAAGCACACATTGCAAGCTTGGCTTGGCCTATAGGGCCAAATACAACCTGACCTCGGGGGCGAGACTTGCACTTGCAAGAGGAGTGCTTCTTCCCTCCCTCAGCTATGGATTCCACCTATTTGTCCGTTCCCCCCAAATTCACCTTGCCCGGTGGAACACGGCATATAACAATATTTGTCGGTTTGCACTAGCTGCCCCTAAACTCACCCATCGCTGTGATCTCTATGATAAACTCCACTGGCTGCCTCCAGCTGAATACTTGGATTTTGGTGTTGGAAGCTTCTCCAAGAAGGTGCCCGCTACTGGCTCCCCACAGGGACTGGTGAATCTCCTCCCAAAAATGGACACCATGCCCTACAAGCTTAGGTTCCAGTCTGCTGGACTGCTCAAAGTCCCTTCCACCCGGTCTCTTATGGGGGACCGAGACTTTGCTGCCTACGTGCCCAGACTCTGGAACTCTCTTCCTGACCATGTCCGCATGGCCCCCTCCCATGGGATCTTTCGCTCCTCCCTGTGGTCGCACTTAAAATTATCATCAGTGTGTGACTGCTTCAAGCCTCCGTAGTGAAATGTTTTCAGATGAATTCTGCTGTCACTAATGTCAATCTATGTAATCCTATTATGTGGTGTAATTGCTGCTTGTGCATTTGTTTTTCTACAATTGTTAGTACCTCCTGTAATAAGTTGTTCCACGTAAGTTGCCTTGTATGTATCCTGTATGTTTGTACTCTCCCGGGTCGTTCCTGAAAATAGGCATATTACTTGTCTAGTGTACCTACCCGGTAAACAAAAGCTAAATAAATAAATAAATAAATAAATAAATAATGCAACAGATACAGTAATCATTTCAAAATGATCAGTAAAATCCTATATTTAAAGCATTCACAATTGAAATACTATCAATTAAGACCGCAGTTTGCTGATTCAAATAAAAAAGTTTTAAGTGCAGTTTTAAACTCCTGGATGGTCAGGCATTCTTGTATCTGACAAGGTAGAGAATTCCACAGGATCGGGGCCACAAAGCTGAAAGACCGGGCCCCAGATGTCTTTAAACAGACCCAGGGAATCTCTAGCAAACTCTTGTAGGCTAATCGGAGAGGGCAAAGGGGACAGTAAGGGCGAAGGAGATCTTGCAAGTAACTAGGTCCCTGGTCATGTAGGGCTTTATAGGTCAGCAAACTGACCTTGAAGGTGATCCTCCACTGCACTGGAAGCCAGTACAGTCTGCGGAGCACAGGCGTTATGTGACTGGCTCTAGATGTACCAGGCAACAGCCTGGCTCCACATTCTGCACTAGCTGAAGGCGGCGGACATCAACCCCCAGTAGCCCTAGGTACAGGGCATAGCAGTATTCAAGGCGAGAGGTAATGAAGGCATGGACCAGCGTTGGGAAGATCTTTGGGAGGAACCAGGTGTTTCACCCGGGCGATATTCCATAGATGGTAGAACGAGGTCTTGACGACAGCTGACACTTGTGATTTAAGGGTCAGACCATCGTCAATGATAAAGCCCAAGTTCTGCACCCAGTCTGAGTCAGTGCCACACCCCCAAGACATAATCCTGAAGAAGATCCTGCCAACAAACCCACCTCCCAATGATCAGGGTCCACAACCAGTGCCTCAGTTTTAGTCAGGTTCAAACTCAGCCAACTCGCACTCATCCAGTCCTGGATCTTGGTGAGACAGTTGTTAAATACTGAGAGGAACACATCTTGACCAGGTGCAAAGGACATGTATTGCTGAGTATCATCTGCATAGCAGTGAAAACTCAAACCATACTACCTAATAATCTCTCCTAATGTGAGCATGTACACTGCAAACAACATGGGTGACAAGATGGAGCCCTGCGGCACCCCACAGGATAGGGGGAGGGGGGCCGAGGAATAAATTCCAGACACCACTCTCTGAGTCCTACCCTCAAGGAAAGATCAAAACCATCTGAGGACTGTACCAGACAGTCCACAGATGAGCTGCAGGTGCTCCAACAACACTCCATGGTTCACAGTGTCAAACACTGCAGAGAGATCAAGGAGGACCAAGACGGAATGCATCTTCTGATCTCTCACTATTAGGAGGACATTTAGCACCTGGACAAGGGCCATCTCAGTACTATGTCTCTTCCTAAATCCCGACTGAAGAGAATCATAGACATTGTGGCTGGTCAAATGATCATCCAGTTGCAACGCAACCACCTTCTCAATAACCTTACCACAAAGGGTAGGTTAGAGACAGATCTGTAGTTTGCCAAGCAGTCGGGGTCAAGGGAGGGCTTTCTGAGGAGAGGCCGAATGACAGCCTTCTTCAGGGACCTGGAAAGATCCCCCTTTCCAAGACCTCCAGACTGTCTCATCTAGGACTGGGCTGATCTCATCAATGCATCCTACCAGGAGGTGTGAAGGGCCTGGGTCCAAACTACAACTGGTTGGTCGCAGTGTCTTGATGCTCATCACTATGTCAGTGATTGCAGGTCAGCTAAAGTCAGACCAGGTAAATTGAGGGCCTGACATCTCCTGCCAACCATCGCAACTTCCACTAGAGTGAGCCAGACAAATATCGGACCTGATTGTGGCAACCTTATCTGCAAAGAATTGAGCAAACTCATCACAGCGTTCCTCCGACAAAGCTCCTCCAGACTGGAGAAAGGTTGAATTGCACAACCTGTCCACAGTCTGAAAGAGCTGAACTAGTTGGTTCTGTGCAGCAGCAATCTCCCTGGACAGAAATTCTGCCTTCTTATGGGTGATTGCTGATTGATAGACCACATAATGATCCATCAATCCAAGTTTGTCACAATCCAGACCCGATTTCCCCCAGCTCCACTCTAGCCTTCGCCCCCACTCTCCTCAGCTCCTTCAAGGTCTCATCAAACCACGGAGACCTTGGGCGGAGGGTAAGGGGGTGAACACGAACAGGTGCTATGGAATCCAGGGCCGCCACCACTGCCTTGTTATAGGCAAGAACTAGATCCCCTGGATCCATGCATTCACTTGGTACACCCGATAGGTCCAGTACCCACATTAGGCCATCTGGGGTAACACCCCTTAAAGGACGGTACCAGACCATCTCCATAGGGACAGGCCTACTCAGGGGAGCCACGAAACTGAACCCGATGGTGTGATGGTCAGACCACCTGACTGGCTCCACCACCAGATCAGATATCTCCATCCCCAGGAGGAACACCAAGTCCAAAGACTGACCTCCAATATGGGTTGAGGAGGTAATAATCTGTGTAAGGCCCAGTGAACTCATTAGCTGGAGGAAGTCTTGACCAATCTGTGAAAGTTTTGTCATTGACCCAGGCATTGAAATCCCCCAGGATCAGCCATCTGGTAGAATCCAATGCCAGGTGGACAATGAAGTCTGCGACTTCCTGCAGGAAAACTTTCCCATCTCCTGGTGGATGGTAGATGAGAAGAATCCTGCACCCTACACCCTCACCCAAGATATACTCAAAGGAATTGGTGGTCCCCACTGGAACCTCCACCAGGTTCAGTTCCATTCTAAAACAGATGGCTACACCCCCACCCCTACGATCCTTCCTTGGGCGGTGTATCACCGAGTACCTGGATGGAACTGCTGAAGCTAAAACTAGGCCAGCATTTTCATCCAGCCAGGTCTTGGTGATGCAAGTCAGGTCATATAATCCAACAAGATCTGCTATTAAAGCAGTCTTGTTTTAATAGACCTGGCATTGCATAGTACCACCCAAGTAGGATGAGTGACCAAGGAAGACTGCGTTACTTGCCTGCCAATAGCAGAGCCCTTGGGTATGGGAGTCAGGCAGGGAGGACCCCTTTCCTGAGCCCACTTCACCCCAGGGCATCTCCTTGTTCCCACTACCCCAATCTGCCCACTCCTTTCCATTCCACCTCCAGTCCCAGCCCCCGCACTCCCCCTCCTTATTATCCCCAGCACCACTTATACACCTCCAGGGATAGCGAAGGGCAGACAAAAGGGTGGAGATTCCTGAGTCTGGAGGGGGAATATTGCCTGTCCGTCCCTGCACCTTCCCAGCACATATTCCCAGCTAATGGCCCAGATAAAATAAAACCAAACCAAATCAAAACAAAACAACAAATTACAAATTCCCCACAATTACCCCCAAAACAAAAATCAAACAAACTGGACAATCAACAAGAACTATCAGATTATATAAAACTAACATCAATTCATTAAAATAAATCTCTGTCAGTACTCGGAGTCCTGCAAAATAAAGTCTGCATAGTCACAAAAGTTCATATGGTATTCTGATGAAATTGAGGGCTCCACTACCACAGCTTCACAGAATAAATGTTTTAAAAATGACAGAAAACTAAGGCCCTCTCACAGCCTTCCAGAGTTTAATCCAAATATCTTCCAGCACAATCCCAGCTTCGGAGTGTAAAATCTAGTGATATTTCAGGAAAATAAAAATTTCAGAGTCACAAACCGCTGCAAGGAAAGTCAAAACCCCCTTCTACCTTCAGAAAAAGGAAAAATCTTGGTAAATATCTTTGGTTGGAGGCAGTTCACAAAGCTTAAGGAAGAATGGATCACAAACCCCCCAGCACTCTTCAGTCCTCATAGCCAATACAGTCCGACCCCAAAGAAAGGTGCCCAGCATGATCGTCCCCCAAAGTAAAGCCGCCGCTGAACACTTAACCTCCACCAAGCACCCTACAGTGACCTCAAGGCAAATCAGCAAGTGCCCACCCTCTGAACGACAACACCCAATCCCCCAGGAAAACAACCCAAGCTGGGCACCCACCTCAAGGCCAGACTATCAGCAAGTGGAGCGGATCCTTCCCAAAGCAGCAACTCAATTAGGTCAAATGACCCCTTGCCAGTCAATTCCTCCTCAGCGATGAGATCCCAGTCAGTGAATCCTGAAACCTCTTCAGGTAGCAACCGACCACAAGGATACAGTTCCACTCCAGGACACACCAAACAGCAACAAACACAGGTAAGGCTGGAACCACTTTGGAAGCCAAACGTAAGTCAGAATAATAGCCAGATAAAATAGGCACTGCTTCCACGCCATACAATAGGCTGAAGGTAGCAAAATAAAGGGCTAAATTCTACTGGGGGGAGGAAGAAATAGGCTGTTGGTTAACTAGGATCTGCAGCTTATCCATTAGATAGGGAAATGGGCAGACTAGGTGAGCCAAGTGGTCCTTATCAGCCATCAAATTCTATGTTTCTATATTCACAAAAGCTGCAGGACTGCAAGTGATAAAGCTGAGGACGCTGAACACTAAGCACAGTAACGCGCTAGACGACACTTCTTTAAATGCTCATCCAAATCCGGAAAAACAACACAACAAAACTAAGTAAAATAAAACTTAAATAAACTTAAAGAAAACTTAGTAAAACTTAATAAAACTAAAAGTCCAGATGGCAGAGTTCATGTCTCAGGCAGCACACACACTGCCACCATCTTGATGAGGTAAACTTGTGCCTTACCCAATAGCATGACTTTCCGGCTCTGGCAGATTTACATCTCTCTGCCTCTTTGACATGACTTGCAGGCTCTGCCAGTTGATATCCTATAGGGTTCCCCCTCCCCCTTCATTCTATTTATGCTAAAAATTGTACATTTTATACTGAATGTGAGCATTGCAATTGTTTTTAAAAATATTTTCAGCACGATAGTCACTTGTTCACTTAGTGCACTAGTGGTGTGTCACTTTAAGAAGTCTTTATTAAACACCATTATGAGAGTACTCCCATAAGCTCTGAGGAAGACCATCTAAGAGTCGATACATAAGTGCATTTAGTTCCACTGTCACTTGCCTTACCTGCTGGCATACATCTCAACTGTCCCACATTACGAGGAACAGTTCCTCATTTTGCCTCACAAAAGCAGTCTGTTCCACATTGACATAGTCAGTCCCATATTGCATGTTAACATTTTTAAGAAAAAATCCAAACAATAAATGTGAAAAATGCATTGCTCAATAAGCAGCAAACTTTGTGAACATGAAAACATACATTCCTACAGTGTTCTAGGCTTCTGTTTCCGTGATTTGACAAGGTGTTCCACATTTTGCCTTTTTGTTCCACATTTTGAGAGGCAGTGTTCCACATTTGGGGGATGAAAGGTTGAGAGCTATGCCTGCTGGCATACCCCATGGGCTCTTGTGTCTTGCACTTCCATTTATTGTTTGGGCCACGCAGGCCTGGAACTTGGATAAAGTGCTAACTTCATCATTGCAGCAGTACACTTGTTTTGTTATGGCCCTTCCGATTTTAAGTTAACTTTGCTGTTGCTGTTACAAGGATGTTTTTGTGAATGGTATTCACTGCGTACTGGATTTTTAGATGCCATTACAGGACTAACTGGTAGGAAAAAGTGGGTGAGCTGCATTTCCTTTTTTCTGCGCTGTGTTTTGCACTTTCACATTTTATATGCATTTGGCCACTGGCTAATTGTCTTCATTTAATCTGACAATAAAGAATATTGTAGCTAGACTACGAGTCTGCAGCCTTGATATTTATGGTGCTAACCTCCCCACTCAAAGTGGGTTTGTTTTGTTGATTGTTGTACACACCTGTTGTATGGGAGCCCCCTTTACCTTGCTTTGAGAGGAAAAATTGCTTGGCATGACACCACAAGAAGCAGTCACGAATGGGTCAGGACCTCTTTCCCACATTTTGCACTGGACCCAGAGTCCAGTGGGCCCGGTCAGTCTCAGGGGGCTGCTTCTATGTGTGTTTGAGGAGGTGACGAAGCTCTCATTGTAGGAAGCCAGAGACATATCTTTGCTGATTTCCTTCAAGAAAGCCGACAAATCTCAAGTTGTTGCATTGGCTTCTATTTTTTGAGTCTTCAACTCTCTCCCAATGTAGCCAGACCATTCTCTCCAACTTCTGGATGTGAGCCTTGTGGTGAGTGTCCTTATCATCTATACAAGTCAAATATGTATCAGTGTCCCATACATTATACTGTAACTCTTGTACGTTTCCTTCAACGGTTGCCACCATGGACTTAAAGCTGGTAATCTCCTTCAGGACCTGTTGAAGCAGAGCTTTAATTTCCATTGTGTCACTCAAGGTGACCGGAGCCACCGCTGCCTCAGACATTTTCCCACCTGTGTTTCAAACAGCCACAATGGTTTTCTGTCCCACCTTGACGTTTGGTGATTTAGCTTACTCAAATTGGAATTCCAATCTGAAACTAAGAGGACCCTCTCCTCACATGGAGCTTGAAAGTAAATATAGCCAATTTTGGCATTTGAAAGTTTAAATGTTATGCTATGTGGGGGGGGGAGGGTGTGCGCTAGTCCTTTTGCTTTGTTTGTTATTTGTTACCATTAGCAGCACCCCTTATAAGAAATGTGAATTCCAGTGTGTAGTAATTTAAAGGTTTGAGCAGCTATTTTTTGTTTTTATGGTTTTACTTGAATTTGGGGAGTTTATGGTGCTCCTCTATAGCATGCTCCCTTTAAAATGTCTGTGTTATATCCTTTTGGGAGCACAGTAGCCATTTAGGCATTTGAAAGTTAAATCACCTGTGTAAAATCCCTGTTGGGAGCACAGTATAAAGCAGTTAGCTAGTAGCCATTGAGGCATTGTAAAGTTAGGGACTAAATCAAGGGTCCCACCTTGACGTTTGGTGATTTAGCTTACTCAAATTGGAATTCCAATCTGAAACTAAGAGGACCCTCTCCTCACATGGAGCTTGAAAGTAAATATAGCCAATTTTGGCATTTGAAAGTTTAAATGTTATGCTATGTGGGGGGGGAGGGTGTGCGCTAGTCCTTTTGCTTTGTTTGTTCTCTCAAATGGAGTTGGAGAGAGGATCACAGGTGTAGAAGTGGGTAGCCATCTGGGAACTAGCGACCATAGAACAGTATGGTTCACAATAGACACAGCAATAGAGTCAAGCCATACAAAGGCAAAAGTACTGGACATCAGGAGGGCTGACTTTGCCAAAATGGGTGAGTGCCTAAGGAATGCACTAGCAGTTGGGCAGGAAGAAGGAGTGGAAGAACAATGGGGAATAATAAAAACTGCCATCACAGAGGTAACAAGCCTTTGTGTGAAGCAAATAAACAAAACAAAACGATGTAAGAAACCACTATGGTTCTCAAAGAAGGTGGCAGTGAAGGTTCAAGAGAAAAAGAAAGCATTCAGGAAATACAAGGAATCACAGAAGGAGCAGGACAGAGAATTGCATCAGTTAAAGCAAAAGGGAGCTGGGAAGGCAGTCAGAACAGCAAAGGCCCGAACCAAGGAAAAGATAGCCAACTCAGTTAAGAAGGGGGATAAAACCTTTTTTAGGTACATCAGGGAGCGAAGGAATACCAAGGGAGGG
Organism: Neoceratodus forsteri; assembly: GCA_016271365.2. Lineage (NCBI taxonomy): Eukaryota > Metazoa > Chordata > Ceratodontiformes > Ceratodontidae > Neoceratodus > Neoceratodus forsteri. Next base: position 1,374,645,334 of record CM057450.1, read on the forward strand.
ATAGTGAGGCTTAATAAAGGGAGGGGGTGGGCAGAGGGTGACAGTGAAAAGGCAGAGAGACTAAACAAATATTTTTGCTCAGTATTTACAAATGAAGAGGGGGAGGTACCTAAAACAAACAACAGAAACACTCTGGATACAGAAGTTGATACCAGCCCATTTACAGAAGAAAGGGTTCTGAAAGAACTCTTAAAACTGAAGGTGGACAAAGCAATGGGGCCTGATGAGATTCATCCCAGAATTCTAAAAGAACTAAGGGTAGAACTAATGACACCACTGACTACCCTCTTTAACAAATCATGGGAGGATGGGGTGGTACCTGAGGACTGGAGGAGGGCAGATGTGATTCCCCTTCACAAAAGTGGGAACAGGGCAGAAGCAGGAAACTACAGACCTGTTAGTTTAACCTCAGTGACAGGGAAAATGATGGAATCACTTCTGAAGGAAAGAATTGTTGAGTACCTAGAGGCCAGAGGGGCACAGGACCCAAGGCAACATGGATTCACAGCGGGAAGGTCATGCCAGATGTATCTAATAGATTTCATTGACTGGGTGACCAAAGTAGTAGATCAGGGAGGGGCTGTGGACATGGCCTACCTAGACTTTAGCAAGGCATTTGACACAGTCCCACACAAAAGATTAATATACAAGTTAGCCAGCCTGGGAGTGGGTCCCAAGATAATAGACTGGGTAAAGAATTGACATGAAAATAGGACACAGAGGGTAATAGTAAATGGAGTCCACTCTGAAGAAAGGGGGGTTACTGGTGGGGTACCGCAGGGTTCAGTATTAGGACCGGTCCTCTTCAGTGTCTTTATAAGTGACATTGCAGAGGGACTGGAAGGAAAAGTATGTCTCTTTGCAGATGACACAAACATCTGCAACAGAGTTGATGCACAAGGAGGGGTGGAAAGGATGAGAAGGGACTTGGCAAGGTTAGAGGAATGGTCAAATGTATGGCAGCTTAGATTCAATGCTAAGAAGTGCAAGGTAATGCACCTAGGAAACAAAAACCCAGGGGAAGAGTACACAATGGGGGGTGAGATACTAACAACAACAAAAATGAAAAGGGACCTGGGGGTAGTCATATCAGATGACTTAAAAGTGGGCAAGCAATGTGAGAGGACAGTAAGGAGGGCTGGGGGGATACTGGGATGCATAGGGAGAGGCATCACCAGTAGAAAACAGGAAGTTGTAATCCCTCTGTACAGACAGCTGGTGAGACCCCATCTGGAGTACTGTGTGCAGTTCTGGAGACCCAATCTCCACAAGGACATAGACAGGATGGAAGCTGTCCAGAGGAGGGCAACTAAAATGGTGAAGGGTCTGCACTGGAAGACATATGAAGAAAGACTAAAGGAGCTTAATATGTATAGCCTCGAGGAAAGGAGGGAGAGGGGGGACATGAAAGAAACTTTCAAGTACCTCAAGGGGAATCAGCAAAGTCCAAGAGGGTAGCATCTTTCAAAAAAAGAGGTGTGCAAGAACAAGAGGGCACAATTTGAAGATGGGGGGGGCGGCTCAGAGGTAATGTAAAGAAGTATTTTTTCACAGAGAGGGTTGTGGATGCATGGAACGGCCTTCCGGAGGAGGTTGTGGAGTCAAAAACAGTGGTTGAATTCAAGCATGCATGGGACAGTCATAAGGCAATTCTAGGGGTTGGGGGTAGAAAGAAGTAGGCTGCTGGTTAACTAGGATCTGCAGCTTATCCATTAGGTAGGGAAATGGGCAGACTGGGTGGGCCAAGCGGCCCTTATCTGCTGTCAAATTCTATGTTTCTATGTCTCTATGGGATAGGCATAAGGGAGCAATACAGATGAGTATGAATAGATAGGCCCTTGACAGAGCAAGAGCCGATGACACATTCATAAGGTAGACAAAGAAGTGGGCAGACTGGATGGGCCTTTCAGTCCTTATCTGCCATCATCTTCTATGTTTCTATGTTTCATTTTGCCAGTTTATCCAGATCTCTTCTCATTCTGCCCATCCCGTCTGGATCATCTACTCTGTTGCAGATCTTGATGTCATCTGCAAAAAGACAAACTTTACCCTCCAGTCCATCTGCAATTTCACTGATGAAGATATTGAAAAGGACTGGCCCCAGGACTGATCCCTGAGGTACCCCACTTGTGACTTGCATCTCTTCTGACTGTATATCATTTACCACCACTCTTTGTTTTCTGCCCGCCAAACAGTTTGCAACCCAGTTGACCAACTTTTGACCCACCCCAAGTCTACCCATCTTATTAATCAATCTTCTATGTGGAACAGTATAAAAATCTTTGCTGAAGTCAAGGTAGGCAACATCAACGCACCCTCTTGGTCCACCACTCTCGTTACCCAGTCAAAGAAATCTATGAGATTAGTTTGACAGGACCTTCCTGTAGTAAACCCATGCTGTCTTGGATCCTGTGCTCCTATGGATTCCTTTCCTTAAGGAGTGCCTCCGTAATCTTGCCCACTACTGAAGTAAGACTGAATGGTCTGTAGTTCCCTGCCTCCTCCCTGCTACCGCTCTTGTGGAGCGGGATCACATGAGCCCTTCTCCAGTCTTCTGGGACCTCTCCTGTACTCAGAGACTCACTAAACAGTTCTGATAATGGCTGTGCTAGTTCCACCCTTAGTTCCTTTAGTACCGTAGGATGGATGCCTTCAGGTCCTATTGCCTTGTCCACCTTGAGCTTAGCAAGCTCTTGTAGGAATCTTTCTTTTGTGAAGGGACTTGTGCACACCTCCTTCCCCCCTATGTCCATAGTGCTGAGCTGTGGGCCCTGCCCTACCTTCTCCTCAATAAATACTGAGCAGAAGTATCTATTTAGGACAGATGCTTTTCCTTGGTCCTCCTCCACACACTTTCCCTTATCACCTTAGATCTTAGCAATACCCCCTCTGGACTTTCTCCTTTCACTAATGTATCTATAGAAAGTCTTGTCCCCTTCCTTTGCTGTTTGTGCTAGAGTTTCCTCGGTTTGGGCCTTTGCCTGCCTTTCTACCTTCCCTGCTTCCCTTTAGGAAGTTTGGTATGCCTCCCTATCTTCGTCCCACTGTGTTCCCTTATATTTCCTTTTTTTTTTTTTTTTGAAATTCTCTTTTTATTAATTTTCAACTGTAGATACATCAGTTTGATCAGTAACATCTGAACATAATACAGACTTTCAATACATTCCAGAATTGGATATACTATATTAACCGGGCAAAGAAAGAAAAGAAGAATAAAGGTACCAAAAGGAATCAGAAAACAGTAAACAGGATAACCCAAATCCACTATCCCCCTCCCCATGAGGGTGTCACCACTAAGGAGAGATAATAAACTCACTCTAGTAGCTAGGTGTCCCAAGAGTTCTTAATCTAAAATATCGAACGGAAACTAGTATCTGCGAAATCCCAGGGTGAGAGGTTATGAGATTATTACAAGAGGAAAAACAGGGGGAGCTAGGGAACTCCAAATCTTGAGGAATGTGTTTCCTCACTCAGATTCATTATATGTCAAGGAATCCCTGTCAGTGAAGGTACAGAGCATATAGTTTGCCCCATTTCTTCTGAAAGGCCATTGGAGAGGATCTAAAATTAGCAATCAGTTTCTCCACTTTGAAACATTGGGACATTTCTTCTACCCAATCCAGGTATGAAATCTCAAGACTGTCTGTCCAGTGTCAGAGGACCAGCCTCTTAACCACCATAGAAATGAGTGCTATATGGTACTTCCTTTCTCTGACCTTGATACCTGTGTAGTCTCCTATGATACAGGTCTCTAGTGTGAAAAGGTTTTCCAAGCCTAGTATGGGATCTAAGTTATCCTGAATTATCTTCCAGAGTGGAGCAATTTTAGGACAGTGCCAGAAAATATGAGGAAGGTCTCCTGCTCTTCTCCGCACCTGAAACATTTTGAGGGAGCAGAGGGTCAAATTTTGATTTCGCACTGTGTGAAATACATGTTGTTAATTATGAAATACTGAATCATCCTATTCCTATCTAGAGTATTGTAGATATACAGATCTTTCCAGATTTGATCCCATGGAAACGGGGAACCTGAGGGGGATAGTGCCCAGGCTTTGGAACCAGTTAGAGGAATGGGATGGGCAAGTTTCAGGAGATAGGTGTACAGCCTAGACACCGCGTGGGGTTTAACCGCACAGCCCTTAACCTCCTCTAGTAGTGGTTTAACAGCTGATGGAGGTACTGTTATTCCGAACTCTTTGTCTACCAGGTGCTTTAATTGATATATTTTAAACAGGGCATTAGTGGGAATGTTCAAGACAAGTAGAAGATCCGCTATTGAGCCCTGCCTACCTTGCACATAAAAGTCTTCTACTGAGAGCCCCTGAATTTGGAACCAACATTTTGTCCCCTATCCTGATATTAGGGTTACACATCAGTGGCTGACCAGGGTCCCTAATATATCTGATTCTAATGGAGGAAAAAGTTGGTTAGCACTTAACTGTGACACCCACTGGGAGTCTTGGATCGCCCGGGAGAAATGTGAAGCCACAATAAAAAAGGCTGGAGGGATTTATATTATGGCATGTGATAAGGTCAAGATCCAGATTTAGCCATGCAGGGAAGTAAGCATCTTTAAAATCCCCTAGCCATTTCCCTGCTCTGATGAGATGACTAGACCAGTAATAGAGTTCGAAATTCGGTAATCTAAGACCCCCCATTTCTTTGGGGAGACATAGTTTATCGAAGGCCCGCCTCGGAGGTTTATGATTCCAAATAAAATCAGTTAAGGTCGAATGAATTTTTTGAAAAAGGACCTGGGTAGCCAGATGTCTAGGAGATTTAGGGGGTAAAAGAGCCGGGGAAGAATGTTCATTTTAATAATGCTGATCCGGGCCCCCACTGGTAATGGCAATTTCCCCCATCTTTGCAAGTCAGACTTAATTCTGTCCAATAAATCCTCTAGGTTGAGCTTTCTGATTAGGGAAGGGTCTCGTGCCAGGTAAACACCAAGATATTTCAAATGGGATGGGGTCCACTTCATGCCCAGGTGAGATACAGAAGCCCGGGTAAGATGTATATTAAGTGGGAAGATCTCGGTCTTTGCCAGGTTAAGTTTGTAATTGGATAATTCTCCAAATTGTGTAATTATTCCATTACCACCCGCAGGAGTCAGCCAGATTAGCTAACTGTAGCAGAATATCGTCCGTGACACACTGAAATCCTAGAGGTATGGCTGAGGACAGGCATCCCTGGATCCCTGGGGCAGCTTTTGAGGCTGAGCAGTAATGGTTCCAAATAGAGATTAAATAGGAACGGGATAAGGGCAGCCTTGTCGGGTCCCAGAGTGTAGCTGTATGGAGGGCGAGAGGATCCCATTGCAATAAATCTTTGCCGAGGGGCCCTATATAGAGCTCTGATCCACCCTATGAACTCTCCCGGAAGCCGAACCTGACATGGTATACCATAGGAACTTCCATTAACTCGACGAACGCTTTCTCCGCGTCCAGGGCTACCAATGCCATAGGAACCAGAGAAGTTTGAGCTGCCCTAAACACGTGAGAGAGCGATCTAATATGATCCATCACTGACCTACCCTGTACAAATCCTACTTGCTCAGTACTCAATAATGGGGTCCACACTTGTTTGATACGGGAAGCTAGAATCTTGGACAGGATTTTAATATCACAGTTAAGCAGCGAGATTGGTCTGTAATTGGCCGGATTCCGGGAGGGTTCAGCCGTCTTAGGGATCAGTATAATAATGGCCTCCAGTAAGGAAGGATCCAGGGTATCTGCTGACAACAAATAGTTATATAGGTCCAGAAGCAGGGGAACCAAATCCTGGCGGAAGGCCTTATAGAAGTTGGCTGGAAACCCATCCGGGCCAGGGGCTTTATCTGACGAGAGACTGTGAATGGCTTGTTCCACCTCCTCCTGGGAGAGAGGTGAAGAGAGAAAGGCCACTTGGTCCTCCGAGAGACGCGGGAGTGTCAGTGACTGGAAAAACTCCTCTAGCCCTGAGTGGAGGAGAGGGGATACTTTAGTGCTGTATAGATTTTGGTAAAAGTCTTTAAAGATTGCTGCTATATCTTTGGGCTCTGTTTTGATGGATCCCTCTTGGTCTTCTAGAGCGGGAATCAGCCTAGAATTCTCCACTTCTTTCAGTTTCAGTGCCAGGAGTCTACTCGGTTTTTCTCCCTGATCCAGATATCTAGCCCTAGTTCTCAATAAAGCAAACTCCGTCTTCTCCCGAATCAGTCCTTCATATTCATTTTTAAGTTTGTGGAGATGTTCTAAGCTATTCAACGAGCTAGAAGTGACCAATATATTCTCTGCTGTTTTAATCTGGTTTGAGAGGCGGATGAGATTCTGAGACCTGATTTTCTTTCTCCTAGAGGAAATTTTGATAAGTTCCCCTCTCAGGAAGCATTTTAAAGAGCACCAAAAAATATCCATCCTGGTCACTGAGCCCCGATTGGTTTCCAGATAATCTTTAATAAGGGATCTAATCTGAGTGAGAGAGAGTGTTCTTCTTTTAATAATTGGGTATTGAGTTTCCAGACCGTGTCACGGGAAGTTGAGGACTGGGGAGAGAATTTAAACCAGACTAGCGCGTGATCCGAAATTACTATGGGCTCAATACCTGCCGAGAAGACCTTAGTCATGAGAAAGGTAGATATTAGGAAATAGTCTAATCGCGACCAGGAATTATGGAGTGGAGAGAAAAAGGTATAGCTTTTGTTGAGAGGATAAAGGGTTCTCCAGGGGTCCACCAGGCCTAGCATATTACTCATATCGTTCATCGCCAATTGTGGTGGAAGCAATGATCTTAGTGGCCTAAAAGTTTTATCCAGCTCCTGGGTTGGAGCTATGTTCCAATCTCCTCCTAGAATCAAAGGGGTGGGTAGAAGGGAGCTAAGCTTGTCGATTAGCTGCATAATAAAGGTCACATTTCCTCCAACTGGACCATAAACTGAGCCTAAGACAATAGGAAAATTATAGAGAGATCCAGACACCAATGTATATCTACCTTCTGAGTCCCGGATAACCTTCGCCGGGTTAAAAGGTATACTTTTCTTTATCATAACAGCTACTCCCTGACTTCCTGCCTAGTCTCCAGCCACAAAATTTGGGAGAAGCCTCTGAGTCTTAACATATTACTTTCAGCTACTGTAATATGGGTTTCCTGCAGACATAAGATGTCGGCTCCCAGTATCGAGCAGTTAATCAAAATATGGGACCTCTTCTTAGTATCTCTAATCCCTCTCACATTCCAGCTAATCAGTTTAACAGTGCTACTAGCCATATTTTAGGACAAAGTGCAGTATGACACCCATTGACCTTAGCAATCTCATCTCACACCATGCAGTGGTGACACCTTCAAGCCCCCCCCCCAACACACCCCAAAATTTCTCTCCTAATAAAAAATAAAAGCCCGGAGTTAGTAACATTGATAGGCTGCCCAACTCTAGTATTAAACACCAAGCAAATACAATCTACAGAATTAAATGGCAGCACCCACAAAAGGTATTATTATTTCTATGATCAGTGTCCCTCCCCAATAACCTTATCATATGAACTTTATAAACTTCAGTCCAAGTATGGTCTCTCCAAACATCAACAGTAGTATAAGCAGTATCCCTCCTCTCCCACCCCCTCCCATTGCAAAACAAACATTATCTACACAGTACCACAGACCTATTGCCATAGGCCAGAAACCGTTTTGGTTGCTCCAATACATCCTCCCTCCCCAGGGTACCCTAATCTGACTCTTATAATAAGAAAATCATCCAAAACCTCGAAACCAGAGACTGCAGCCCACCTCATCAGTAGTCCAATCAGTAAGAAAATAATTTTCATAGCGGTGTAATATCTAAAGGGTACCCAATAACTCCCTATTTGGTCGCAAGGCATGGCACAGCTATGACCTGCCTATAAGCCCCGCCCCCTTCGATGAAGAGGCACTGCCTCTATGGGAGAAATAAATGAAATCGCCCCCAATCTCCAAAAGGAAAAAAGCAGTAGGCAGCATTACCTGGGAGCAGTTCCAGTGTTCTTGTCCTCTCGATCTAATCCCAGTGGAGACCTGGAAGTGAAGGAAATCACCGCGGGACCGAAAATGCTGACGGACCGAATCGGTCCGACCGCAAATAGGTCCTCCGAAACCGCACTCTCCACTTAGTTCCTCTGATGGATCGAGAGGCTAAGACACGGTGAGAACAAGAGGTAGAGTCGACTAGGCCTCGCGGCCTACTACCACCAGCTCCATCACCACGCGGGTCCCCGGAGAAGTCCCCCACTGAAAGCGGAGGCGATCGACCCCAGGACTACCCACGACCCAGCAGAACATCGCGACTGCACAGTAAGTGCTAAAATAGGGCCAATCTAGCCCAGAACTTGTAGGAAACAGGGAATTAACTGCAGGAGTCTTTAATTTCAGCTGGTAGTCTATTCCAGTTTTATTCCTGGCCTAGATTTAGCTTCAGTCACTTAATTGAGAGTCCCTTGAACAGGTCAGGCAGCAGTTTGGATAGGTCAGTTAGTGCTTCTTCCGGGGTATCATAGGAGTGCCAGGTGTTTACCACTTGTACAGACAGCTTTGCAGGGTAGATCATGCGGAAGGGCTTTCCAGCAGCTATCAGTTTGTTCACTATTGGGTGGAAGGCAGCACGTTTCAGACGAACCTCTCTGGGCAAGTCCTGGGTAATCCTCAGCTTAATTCCATTCCATAGGATTGCTTCCAACTGTTTGACTTTATCTAGAACGTGTTGTCTGTCCAGGTAACTTAGGAATCTGATTATCAGAGGTCTGGGGGGGCTTGGGGGAGGTCTGGGTCGAAGAGATCTGTGAGCACGTTCCACATGATATTGCTGGTGGACAGGAGAAGGTCCCACGACCTTGTTTAAGAATTGCTGGACAAACTTGATAGTGTCTCCCCCTTCCTCCAGTTCTGGAAGACCCAAAATCAGGACGTTGTTTCTTCTACTGCGCCCCTCCAGGTCTTCAGATTTTAGTTGTAGTTTTTGTATTTGCTGGCGAAGTCTGACTATCTCGGGGTCTATTTTCTGTTGCCATCTTTCCACTGACCCTATTCTGGATTCTGAATCCCCCATCCTTCTTGAGAGGTCGGTATAATCTTGCCTCATTGATTTGATTTCATTGGAGATCTCTTGCAAGGTGTCTTTAAAAGGTGATAACTCCTCCAAAAAGCGCTCCTCCGTCAAGGTAGTGCCTCCTGCAACATTAAGACCTCCAGTAGATGAAGTTTTGTTGGCTAAGGAAGGGTTGAAACCAGAATTTTTAGCTTTCTTTGAGGCTTTTTCTGGCATTGTAGGTGGGGTGTGCCTGACTCCTGAGGCCTTCATTTCTGCATCTGACATTGCGATGTTCCAGCAGGCAATATACACCTCCAACTGCTTCCACTGTCGATTCCTGAAGTAGCAATGGTGTTTAGACAGCGTTTGGTGGTGGATTGGTGGTTTTGGCTTAGCAAAAGTCGAAGATTAAGAGGGGAGAAACGGGAGCTCCAAAGCAGGCATCCACTCAGCACCACTGCATCACGTGACCGCCTTCCCTTATATTTCCTGAAGGCCAGCCTTTTGCCTCTGACCTTTTCTGCTACTGTTTTTGAGAACAAAAGTGGTTTCCTCCTTCTTTTGCTCTTGCTTTTCTCCCTAACACAATGGGATATTGCTTCAAGTATTGCATCCTTAATGCTTGCCCACTTTGCCTGAACCCCCTCACCTGTATTTATTCTTGCCATGGCTAGCTTAAGTCTGTTGGCCATCTTATAAAGGTCAGCTCCTATGAAGTCCTATATTTTTGCCTTGGAATGGGATGATTTAGTTCTAGTGGCCAAATTGAACCACACTATGTGATGGTCACTGGCCCCCAGGTGACCTTATACCTGGAGATCTGTGATCCTTTCCCCATTAGTCAGTACTAGATCTAGCATAGCCCTATCTCTTGTGGGTTGTTGTACCAGTTGTTTGAGGCCCTTCCCCTGCAGGGAATCCACAATGTGTCTAGTTCTGCTGGATGTTCCTGCTGGCATTGACAAATCTGTATCTGGCATGTTGAAGTCTCCCATTATCAGAACCTCCCCTTTAGCTGTCACATTTTGCATCTCTTTTAACAGTAGTGTGTCTTTGTCCTCCCCCATGGTCTGGAGGCCTATAGACAACCCCAGTTCATATGGCTGTCCTATTTCCTGTTTCCAGGGTGACCCACAGTTCTTCTGGCTCCTTATATGTATTCTGAATTTCTGTAGCTTTTATATTTTCTTTGACATAAAGAGACACTACCCCCCACCACCTTTTATGCACCTCAGTCTCTTCTGAACAGTACATAGCTGGGTATTGAAGTCTCCCAAGTGTGGTTACTGGTGAACCATGTCTCACTAATGGCTACTATGTCCAGTTTAGCCTCCGTCGTTGATGCCCGCAGGTCTGGGATCTTGTTTCACAGACTGCGGGCATTTGTGTACATGATTTTCCATTGGCCAGATATTGGTGTGTTATTTGTTGGGTGAGGCCCAGCGCTTCTCCTGCACGTCGTATGGGGGAGCCGGACCTTTTTCCTTACCTGGTGATGCAAATGAACTACAAACATGCTGAACTCCTGTTTGATCACTAGCTGGGGGGAGGAGTGTTCTTCTTATTCGATGTATCGGGTGCTGCACCCCTCTCCCCATCTTCTAGTTTAAATATTCTGCAAAGACATCAAACTTCTGCCCCAATGCACTGACTCCTTCCTTATTCAGATGGAGTCCATCAAATATAAGGAACTTTCGCTTCCAAAACTGTGGCTAGTTACCTACACATTTGTGTCCTTTGTCCTGGTGCCAGCCCTTGAGCCACATGCTTAGCTCCTCTATCTCCCCTTCTCTGACATTCTGTCCATCTTCCCCCCTCTCCTAGACCAGCAGGATCTCAGAGAAGAAGATGCTGGACAAAATGGATGACAGTTTGTCTCCCTGCTTGGTCAGGTGTTCCTTGGTCTCCACAACTGACCGGCTGGCGAGATCGTTAGTCCCTATGTGTACCAGGACATCGATGTTTTCTCCTGCTTCCTGCATGATTTTAGCAATGTGGTTAGTGTCACTCCATGCTGATGTACCTGGGACATCTGACCATTTCCCCTGGCTGGAGGTAAGTATCAACTTCCCGAATCATGGAGTCTTCTATGATGATCAGAAGTGTTTTGGATTTCCTTTTTGCCTTTTTTGTTATGATACTTTGTGGCCCATATTTCTATTACTGTCACCAAATATTCTTCGTTTTCTTCCACCAATACATGTAATTCATACATTTTATTTCTTAGACTCCTGGTATTAATGCACAGAACCCTTCACTTCACTTGTGCATTAATTTTCTTGCCCCTGCTGGTCATGCAGTATTAGTACCCCTATGTCTTTTCTGATTTTTACTTTTATCACATACCCCTTCATATACCTATTTCTTTACTACCAGCTAAAACCTTGTTGGTAACACATAAAGGGGGAATGCCTGTTTGGAGATCAATATACGTTATCTGCATGAAATATGGTTCCTGCTGTGTTCCCAGGTCTGCTGTGTTACTTAATTAAATCTGCAGCCACAATCATATCTGGGTGACTACTAGGACTTCTTGTGCTCTGCAGCCTGTAATGGTAGCCCTGAAGGGCTCTGGTGAGATATTTTTATTTTATTTATTTATTGAAATGTTTCACCAGGAAAGGCACACTGAGCAAAAGAAGCTCGTCTCCAGTGCGACCTGGGGGAAGGGGGTACAGAGGGAGGATAACATGCAGGGTATCAAGTAATATACATTTAGTGGAATTACAGCTGCATGATGCCACATTGTGAACAAGTTACAGTAAGAATAACACTTGGAACATTAGGAACATAGTACATAGAATAACATGTCTCTGAGGCACATAGCACATACAGTAAATCATTGAGGCAGAATACAACATGGAATACTAAGTGCATATTGGGACAGGACGAGACCAGAGCATGAGACATGAAGTGCAGAGTTGGGCTAAAAATATATAAGCCAGCTTCTGTAGCATAAGCTAGGTGCCGCTGGTCAATCAGTCAGGGGGCTGAGGGAGTTCAGCTGCACTTGATACATAGAATTTGTCGGCAGATAAGAACTGCCCAGCCCATCTAGTCGGCCTTTTCTTAGGTTGGAGGCTGTAGTTGATCTACAACATTCCCTCCCTTCCCTGTTTCCAGTATTCCCGTGTGCCTGTCCCATGCATTCTTGAATTCCTTCACTATCCTTACCCCCCAACCCCCCACAGAGAGGCTATTACAAGCATCCACCACTTTTCTCTAAGGAAGTACTTCCTCACATTGCCCTTGACTCTACCTCCTTCCAACTTCAAGTCACATCTCTAGTTCTAGTGCACCCCCTTTTCTGAAATTAGCTCCCTTTCTGTACTTTATTTATCCCTTTTAGGTATTTGAATGCCTCTATCATGTCCTCCCTGTGCTCCCTCATTCCCAGAGAATACAAATTGAGGTCCTTCAGCCTCTCTTCATTTGACTTCTGGTGCATCTCCTGTGTCATTTTTGTAGCCCTTCTCTGGACTGCCTCCACCCTTTCTATGTCTTTTTTGAGATGAGGCTTCCAGAACTGAACACCATATTCCAGATGGGGTCTCACCAGTGATCTTTACTTTGGCATCACTACCTCCTTTTTTCTGTTGGTGATGCCTCTCCCAATGCACCCGGACATGCCATTGGACTTTCTTACTGCATTTTCACAGTGACCAGCCACTTTTAAGTCTTCTGATAAAATCACTCCCATATCCCTCTCCTGTTAGGTGGCTGACAGCCCCTCCTCCCTTTGAGTTCTCCTCCTTTGGTTTTCTGTACCCCAAGTGCATCATTTTAAATTGTTTTGCACTGAATATCAGTTGCCATCTGTTTGACCATTCTTCCAGCCTGCCTATGCCCTTTCTTATTTTCTTCACTCCCCCTGGTGTGTCAACCCTATTGCAGATCTTTGTATTATCTGCAAAGAGGCATACTTTCCCTTCCAACTCTTCTGCAATATTGGGCATGGGGTCATCTTGCCACAAACAAAAAAGACACACAGCAATCAATGCTGCAAAAACAAGGGCGTGCACTGAAATAATGTTGGGCAAAACACTGACAATCACAGAAACAGCGCATGCCTTGGAATACATGGGCTTCCTTGTTTACACCCTGGAACGTAGATAAACTCTGAAGGGGTGTGGACTTTGTGGACGGGGAGAAACTTGGGAGGGGGTAAAACTTAGTTTTTTTAACAAATAAAGACTAAATGATGAAGAGTTTACTATAGTTATAATTCCTGCTGACAAGTTAGTAGTTGCTCAGATAAAAAGATTTATACTATGGGTTTTGTTACCAATGCCTATTATACATTCTTTGCAAAAAACTGCATCAATGCACCAGTTAGGTTTTAACTCAATGCCACAAAAGTAGAGAAATGTGGTATTAGGGTTTCCAACCTTAACTCCCACCCTCACCAGCAAGGCAAATAGGAAAGAAATAACATCAGGGTTTTGGGTCTCTGAAGTCTTGGCAAATCTGTGATGGAATCTTCCTTGAGGTTGTCAGTGCTAATGCTCACCCCTCCTGCCAGCCCATAGCCTCCAGTCCAAAGCACGAGGTACAGCTCCAAGCCGGTGACTCACAGTACTACACTCTTCAAAAGTAAAGAAGTATGTCCCGCCACATGTTGCTAACAGAATCTGTTGTATCTTTCTTCACACAGAACCCTGGGTGGGGATGGGTTAAGTAGTTTTCATTGGCAAAGTGCTTTTATGCCCCACAAAAACAAGTGGAGGGGAGATTTGCAGACACATGTACTTGCGATGTGCCACTACATGTAGTCTTTGTCTATTGAAGTTACCAACTTTACCAGGGGAAGAATTATGCAAAGGGTCTCTTCATGATACATGAAGTGGGAAACTATGCATAATGAAGATTCCCAGCTTCCCCACACTTAGTAGACTGACCCTGATTGATCTTTCTGCCAGATTACAATATGCCATCAGAGACGTTTTTAGTGTCATCTGTAAAATACTTCCATACTGCAGAAGATCTATTTGGACAGTTTCCTGGTTGGGGCATTGGCACATTGTAAGGAACTGAGTAGTGACAGCAAAATTATTTTTCTATGATCTCTTCTGAATGATGTGACTGGGAATGGGTTCTCTTGAATGATGGGACTGGCAATGAGTTCTCTTGAATGATGGAACTGGGAATGAGTTCTCTTGAATGATGGGACTGGGAATGAGGTCTCTTGAATTATGGGACTTGGAATGAGGTCTCTTGAATGATAGGACTGGGAATGAGTTCTCTTGAATGATGGGACTGGGAATGAGTTCTTTTGAATGATGGGACTGGGAATGGTCAGGAAGTGCAGTAGCAGGTGCTACAGTATTACGGGGCTGATGTTATGCCAGAAGTGGACAGTTTCACCTTCCACATGCATACTAGTTGACTGAGCAGCACTGGGCTTTGTGATGCTGCTTATGCATGCTTTGGGGGGGTAGGGGCCTCACATAATGATTCAAAGCAGACTGGCAGTGGTCAACCCCCTCATACAAAGAGCAGCGGCAGTTGCAGTAGTGTTATTTATTTATTAGAAGTAAATATATGGGATAAGGTAGTACTGTAGTAGTAGTAGTTATTGAATCAGGATCTTATAAAAGAATATTTGTGAACCTAGCGATATAATATAAAAATATTCATATATAGCAGAGACTCCTTTAAAAATCACAATACATTTTTTGTGACATGACATTTACTACAGGTACTGAACTGCATCCTGGCTTGACTCCACTGTACATGCACTGCACATATTCACAGTATAAATACTTCTTATTAGTCTTAAACATTATTGAACAGCACTAGTAAATGTTAACTTTTTTAGGTTATGTGGTCTCAGTTTGAGTCTTGTCTGATTTTTCTACTACTGTAATTGTAACAATCCTAATCATTAGAACAAAGGTATCACATTATTGTATTGTATTACATTCTCATTTTTCTGCCTCCTTAATTTTACTGTACAAATTAGTAACAGTTACAAGACAAACCAATCAGTGGATGCTAACACGTAATAAACTGCAGTAGCTGTTCTGATGGCTTAGATAAACTTGTCTGAAGACTTACTAAAGTTATCTCTTTTTTGAATGTACCATCTGCATCGTAAGACAATATGCATATTTGTTTTTTTTTTATCTTTAACACCACGATTACAACATAATTTTATTTCAGTTGTATTTTATTATTATTTTTTACCTTGTTTGAAAGATTTTATTTGGGAAAGTTTCAAATCTAAATTAGTAATTGATTCTCTATGGGCATAATCTGAGGTAATTTTTAAGATCTTGCTCTAGGCAATGAATCTTTGTATTATGAGCAAGCCATAGTGAGGCTCTGGAACTTCTGACTTCTGCAACATCAATCAGATTGCAAATTTCCTTAATCCTCTTTGCTAGAAGGCCTCTGTACTGTATAATAATTTGTACGGCATTGTTGTTGTAATGCCATGGGTAATATAAATTGTTTATCTGTAATCTCTGTATAATGCATGTGATCCAATCAGTATGACAGTCATTATCTTTCAGTTTAACCTTCTCCTACAAACCATGAGCTGCTAGCCTTTGTAAATTCATATAAATCACTTCTAGCCAATAATTTAATATCCTGTTTTCTGCCAATGCAGCCAGACTGGTAACTCCTACTTAAACTTGACTCTTACTGATGAATATGAGAATGTAATTGCAATTCTTAAGTTGACTAAATATTGGTAATGAAATTAATATCATCTGTGACATATTCTTGATTCCCCAGATTTCTGAGGCATATAGTGCCTGATTGTTTAACCTGAAATCTGCTTCATAAAGCACCTTTTTAACACAATTCCCCTATGCAACCTGCAAAATATTTGCAATCCACAGTTCAGTTGTTTAATCATGGTGGATGTTTAATAATATGGTGATTCCATATATAGTTGCTTCTAAATTGAGCACCCATATAAGTATATTCATTTGCAATTTCTGGTGTATTACCATTTAAGAACCATGATTGATTTTTGTGTATTGTGCATATACTTTTTCCTGTATTGGCCTCTAGTTTTAGCTCTTTGCAGATCTTAGTCAGTACATTTAAATTTAATAGAGAACCATTGTTGATTGTGGAAAAAAGCTACACAGGCTAAAACAGGGCAGTGTTAATAATTACTGTTTGAGGGTTAAAAAGAGTTGTCCATAAACAGATCAGGCCTTTCATTAACATTCAAATTAAAGAGTAGGGGAGCAAGTTGGGGTGGGATCCAAAGTGGTAAATTGAATTAGAAACTGGTTAATGGATAGGAGACAGACGGTGGTGGTTAACAGCACTCACTGTAGTGATGGGAGTTTGACCAGTGGGATGCCACAGGGCTCGGGTACTGATACTCGTCCTCTTCAATGTCTTCATCAGTGACATTGAAGAAAAATTGGAAAGGAAGGTAGGCCTTTTGGCAGACAACACCAAATCTGCAACAGGGTGGACACTCAAGAGGGGGTGGAGAAAATGTGTAAGGATCTTAGGAAACATGAAGATTGGTCAAGAGCATGACAGTTGGAGTTCAATGCAAAAAGTAAAAAATCATGCAGCAAGGGCATAGGAACATGGGAGCTGAGTACTGGCTAGGGGGAAGGTACTGTCAGTCACTTAGCATGTAAGGGACCCTTTTGTGTCATATCTGGTGACCTCTAAGTGGCAAGGCAGTGTGAGTTAACAGCAGGTAGGGTCAATGGGATGTTAGAATGCATAGGGAGCGGTATCTCCAGCAGCAGGAGGGAGCTGGTGTTGCCAATATATCACTCACTGGTAAGAACCCACCTTGACTATTGTGTCCAGTTCTGAAGGCTGCACCTCATAAAGGATATAGACAACATGGGGGCTGTGCAGAGGAGGGTGACTAAAATGGTACAGGGATTGCACCAAAATCTCCACGAGGAGAGACTGATGGATCTCAACATGTACACCCTGGAGGAGAGGAGTGAGTGTGAGGGGACATGATAGAGACCTACAAGTACCTCCCAAGAGTAAACAGGGTGTAGGAGGAGAGCCTCTTTTAAATGAAGAAGAGCACTAGGACCAGGGAGCATGCAATGATGGTGGAGGGGTGAGTTTAAGAAGGATGTGAGGAAGTACTGTTTTGTGTAAGAGTTGTAAATGCCTGGAATGGACTGCCAGCAGAAGTGGTGGAGGCAAAAACAGTAGGGGGCTTCAAGTATGCCTGAGGTAGACACAGGGGAATATTAGTAAATAGGCAGGCAGGAGGGAGGGTCACTGGAGACTAGTTACAGTCTGTGGAGGCAGACTAAGCAGGGACCAACTGAGCAGATTGGGTGGGCCAAGCGATCCTTTTCTGCTGACAAATTCTATGTTTCTATGTTTACATTTGACCTCAAGATGAAGTAAACGATAGGCCACTAATGTGTTTGTGTTACTCTGTAATAACTGCAAGACCAAGTGTGTTGTAAGGTAGGTACTTATATGTTTCTAAGAGTGTAGAACTTACTTGACATCTCTGTTTGTCTTAAATTTGCACGTTTTTTCTCCTCCAGTACCATGTCATACTCAAGACCACCTCTTCATCTATTTTGTATTTGTTTTTATTGAGGAAAAATATGATACATATCTAATAAATGGTATAGGAGAAATTAATTAGTCCATTGACATACAGAAGGCAGACTATATCTTTCTTTTTTTACATTTATGATAAATAGCCAGTGCTAATACATAGATATTCCTCTCTATCAACAGTTGAACTAAGACTTTTTAGTGTTAAACTAGACTTAGAACATCAGTTAGAAAGACTCTATTAACTTTCTAACAAGCATATGTCAGTAGTTTTTACAGTTGCATCTAGTTTTCATTGGGTTTGTTTACTGTGTGTGTTTAAGAAATGGACCCCAAATAGAATAGAATTAGTCTAAATTATGATTCACCAGGTGAGTCAGTTTTTCATACTCTGCTAGCTTATTGAAGACAGTGAACCATTCTGTAAATCTTAGGGGTGAATGAAACCTCCACTTGAGTGTTATCTTTTTCTTAGTCTCCAGCACCACTGGGAGGATACAAAGCCATTTATTTCAGGTGATAACACTGTGGTCAATTTGATCACCTAGGAGCCAAAAAAAAAAGAATCTGGATGTAGATCACTATCCAGAACCGAGCTGCTAAAGTTGTGCACCTCAGACCAGAAGGAAGACAGAGAAGAGCATGACCAAAGAATGTGTGTGTAAGTGTTCCAATATTCTGTTGGCACCTCCAGCTTTGATTGGTGGAAATGAGACCCATTTTCTTGAGTGTGTGTGGCACCAACAGTGGAGAACTTGTTTCTGAATTAACTGGGAATGCATGTCTCTGAACTCTGAGTGAGCATGTCTAAGCATAGTTGCCCACTGTGTCTCGGAGACAGTGATCTGCGATTCTCTTTCCCATGCAGTTTTGCAGGTTAGTGGCTGTGGGACTTTGGTGGCTATGAGGTAGTCATAGATTTTCCCTCTTATTCTGACCAGATGATCTATACAATTAGTGATTAGAGATGGGGGAGCTGATGTCTTGTGCCTGTCAGCTATGCCCTGTTCTACCTAGTATGGCTATCTTTATCTGGAGATATTTCCAGAAATCAGTCTTGGATAGGTTATACCTGCTTGCAACAGCTGTGAAGGAGTCCAATACTCCCGTGTAAGGATCTGACATGTGGCCTAATGTTGCAATCAGTTCAGCTTCCCAAGAACACCAAAGTGTTGTTTTGTTATCTATGGTAAGGTAGAGGTTGTGCCACCGGAGCTCCCACCAGCCTAGAGGTGTAGTCTCCCACTTATGAAGCTTAGTGAGAGTAGCCCATGTTTGACATGAGTAGTGGCACATTTGTGAGATTTGGTCAGACTTTCTCCATTATAGCTGACTGTTTTTAGTTGACCAGAGTGAGTGCAGTACCAGGCCCAATTCTGCTTCTCACCAGAGTAGCATATTCTGTGCACTAGATGGGATTCAGAACAGGTTATGCCTGATCGCCACTTCCTGGTGATATGCCCATATCCATGTTAGGGACCATCCCTCTTGTTTACCAGGTGCCCTCAATTTTTTACGCTGAAGTGTTGCTTTTTCTCTTCCCATATGAAGGACATAAAGAGATTTTCAAGGTGCAAGAAGGATTTTTGTGTAACGGGGACCTGGAGGCTTTTTAAATATAACAGAATGTTAATGAAGGCCATCGTTTTATAGCCCACTATTTTCCCTCCAAAAGTGAGCTCAAGCTTTTTCCATTGCAGAACTCTGTCTCTAATACAGAAAAGATGAGTTTAAGGTTCAGGTCTAGCAGGAAGGCCTAATTTGCAGGTAAATGAATACCCAAATATTTTTTAATGGATTTTGGTGTCCATTTAAGTCCCAGATGACTAATGCTCTCTTTCTCAGTGAGGAAGTTAAGGGGAAGAACTTCAGTCTTAGACCAGTTAAATTTCAGGCCTAAGAGGTGGCTGAAGTCATTTAGAATCAGTAATATGGTTAGTAGGGAAGTATTGTTTTTTGTGCCAGTAGAAAGTCATCTACAAATGCTAGGGTTTTGACTGTGACTCTGCCGCATTGAATTCCATCCACTTTGGGGGATTGTTGAATTTTACATAGCAGAGGTTGCATGGCCATGAGAAAAAGAAGCAGGGATAGGGCACAACACTGTATCTCTGCCTCTGTGTAGGCTGAAGACAGGGGTTTTACTGCCCTCTGTTAGTAGCCTAGCCATGGGGCTGAAGTACAGTATAACATTTGTACCCATGCTGTGAAGATGGGTTCTATGACCATTTCTCTCATGGCTTGGTACAAATAGTTCAACTCTATGGAAACAAAAGCTTTCTCCATATCTGTGCTCACTACTAGGGATGGGAATTTGCTTTGGGAGGTAGACTGAATTACATTAATGGTCACTCTGATGTTGTCCACAGACATATGAACTTTGACAAACCCCACTTGGTGATGGTCAGTGAGGTAAGGCATACAGTTTTTCAGCCTAGTTGCCATCATTTGTGCCAGAATCTTTACATCTGCCTTTAGTAAAGAGATTGGATGGTAGTTTGCTACCTGCTGTGGGTCATTAATTGGTGTGGGGATGAGGGTGATTAGGGTTTGTGACTCTGTGCTTGGCAATTTCCCATTACTAAGAGATTCTAAAATTGTATTATGAACAGGTTGTTCTATAACTGCTATCAGAGTTTGATAAAAAATCAGCTGGGAAACTGTCCAGGCCCCAGGTTTTCCCTTTGGGAGGACCTTAATGGCTCCTTGCGTTTCCTGCATGATGATAAATCAAATCATCTTTATTTTTATAGCACCTTTTAAAACCAAAGCGCTGTACATAAAAACTATATACATAAAAATAAGATTTTAAAACAAACATTAAAACATATGATCCAAACTAGGAAAAGCTAAACTAAATAAATATGTCTTTAACTCCATTTTAAATCTATCGACAGTTGGGCATTCTCTCAACCAATGAGGTAGAGAATTCCACAGGGTTGGCGCTGAAAAAGCGAAAGCACGGGATCCTGATGTCTTTAATCGAACCCTGGGAATCTCCAGCAATCCCTCGTTGTCGGAACGGAGAGGATGGAGGGGGCAGTAGGGTATCAGGAGATCTTTCAGATAACTGGGTCCCTGATCATGTAGGGCTTTAAAGGTTAGTAAGCCAACCTTAAAGGCGATCCGCCACCAAACAGGCAGCCAGTGCAGTTCGCGGAGCACAGGTGTAATATGGCTGGTTCTAAAAGTCCCAGTCAGAAGCCTGGCTGCCACATTCTGCACCAGCTGCAGGCAATGGATATCAACCCCAGGTAGCCCTAGGTAGAGGGAACTGCAGTAATCAAGATGGGTAGTGACAAAGGCATGGACCAGTGTTGGAAGATCACCCGGAGGAACCAGGTGTTTCACCCGGGTGATATTCCTCAGATGGTAAAAAGAAGATTTGATGACAGCTGACACCTGAGATTTTAGGGTCAGACAGACATCAAAAATAACGTCCAGATTACGCACCTGATCAGAGGTAGAGAGAGACATACCACCAAGTAATAAGCCTGATGGTTGTCCAGCTAACAAAACCGCCCCAGGATGACCTGGGTCTACTACCAGCACCACAGTCTTATCTGGATTCAGTCTCAGCCAGCTGCAACTCATCCAAAGTCTGATCTCAGCAAAGGCAGTTATTTAGCACGGAGAGTGCATCATCCTGTCTGGGCAGAAAGGACAAACACAGATGAGTATCATCCGCATAGCAGTGAAAACCCAGATACTGTATTGCCTGATGATATCTCCCAATGGCAGCATATACACTGCAAACAACATTGGGGCTAGAATGGAACCCTGCGGTACCCCACAAGGTAGGGAGTGAGCGCCAGAGGAATAAATTCCAGTGGCAACTCTCTGAGACCTGTCCATGAGGTAAGAATGAAACCATTTGAGGACTATACCAGACAGCCCACAAAAAAACCACAGGCGCTCCAACAGTACACCATGGTCTACAGTGTCAAATGCAGCACATAGATTGAGAAGGACCAGAATGGTACATGCCTTTCGATCTCTAGCCATTAGGAGATCATTCAATACTGGGACAAGGGCAGTCTCCGTGTTATGCTTCTTCCTAAAACCAGACTGGAGAGTATCATAGACATTGTGAGTTGTAAAATGATCATCCAATTGCAAAGCAACCGCATTTTCAATAACCTTACCAACAAATGTCAGGTTAGAGATAGGCCAGTAGTTGGCTAGACAATCTGGATCCAAGGAGGGTTTTTTAAGGAGTGGTCGAATGACTGCCTCCTTGAGGGGGTCAGGAAAGATCCCCCTCTCCAAGGACTTCCAGACAATGTCAGCAAGGATCAGGCAGATAGCTTCTACACATCCCACTAAAAGAGGTGTAGGACCCCGATCCAAACTACAACTAGTTGGTCGCAATGTTTGGATGATCTTCACAATGTCAGTGAACTCCAGCAAGTGAAAATCTGACCAGACAGCCCGAGTACATGCCACTTTCTGTCGACTACTGCAATCCCTCATAGGGGAGGTCGGACCGATGCCAGACCAGATGCTGGCAACCTTATCTGCAAAAAACCGAGAGAACTCCTCGCATCTCAGCTGAGAAAAAGCTTCTCTGGACTGGAGACAGATTGGATTGCACAATCTGTCTACAGTCCGGAAAAGCTGAGCCAGTCGATTCTGTGCAGCAGAAATCTCCCTGGTCAGGAATTCTGCCTTCTTACGGGTGATTTCTTATTGATAGCCATCATAATGTGCCATCAACCTAAGCCTGTTAGCATCATGGCCGGACTTCCGCCAGGCTCTCTCGAACCTTCGGCCAACTCGCCTTAACTCTTTCAAGGAGCCATCAATCCAAGGGCTCCTTGAACGAAGGGTGAGAGGCAGAACACGAACAGGAGCAATCTTGTCCAGAGCATCTCCCACAGCCTTGTTGTAGGCTAGTACGAGATCATCTGGAGTCATGCATTCACCCGACAAGCCCGATAAATCCAGTACCGCCGTTAGGTCACTGGGGTTAATACCCCTTAAAGGCGGTACTGAACCATCTCCGTAGGGGCAGACCTATCGAGGGGGCCCTGAAACCGAACCTTATGGTATGATGGTCAGACCAGCTGACTGGTTCCACCCCCAAATGAGCGATCTCCATACCCAGAAGAAAGATCAGGTCCAGTGAATGACCCCTTACATGGGTCGAGGAGGTAATCACCTGTGTTAGGCCCAGTGTCATCATCAGCTGGAGGAGATTTTGACCAAAGTGCGAGAGTTCATCGTCGACCCAGGCATTGAAGTCCCCCAGAACTATCAGTCTGGGGGACCTCAACACCATGTCGACGATGAAGTCTGCTATCTCCTGCAGGAATTCTCCACTGTCACCTGGTGGACGGTAGATGAGGAGAATCCCATAGCCTACACCCTCTCCCAGGATATATTCAAAGGATCTGGTACTTTCCAATGGCACATCCACAAGGCCCAGCTCAGTCTTAAACATAATGGCCACACCCCCACCCCTACAATCCAACCTTGGACGGTGTATCACCGAGAACCCAGCTGGAGTTGCCGAGGCCAATATAGGGCCTGGATTTTCATCCAGCAAGGTCTCGGTGATGTAAGCCAGATCAGTTGATCCAACAAGATCAGCTATAATAGCCGTCTTGTTTTTAAAAGATCTGGCATTGCATAACACCGCCAAGGTGGGATGAGCTGCCAGGAAAGACCTCAGCACCTGCCCACTAAAATCGGAGCCCTTGGGTATGGGGACAAGACAAGAATAACCTCTATCCTGACCCCATTTCACCCCAGGGTGTCTCCTGGACCCCACAACTGCAATCCACCCCCCCTTTCCTGTCCCCCAGCAGGCCCAGCTCTCCATCTTCTTTTACGCTTCCTAAGAATGCCCAAAGCACGACACCTAAAATAGGTGTCGGATGGCAATGGGGGACATTCAAAGGGACATAATTCCCTGAGCCTGGTGGGGGAATAATGCCCAAGCATCACTGAACCTCCCCAACACATTATAAATAAACAAATAAACTGGAGAGGGAAAAAATAAGATAAAGCAAGAAAAATAAACAAAACAAACCTATCAATATCAAATAACTGGAAAATAATAATTCATCCTCCACTCTATCTCACGGGGGCAAAAAACCCAAACACTATTACAAATTAAAGAGGAAAAAATTAAAAAATTCTCCCTCTGGGTAAGTTCTGAGAATCCTGATATCGAGGATGTGGCAGCTTGCGTCTGCCACATGCCCCCTTGTCGCAGCCCATTTGTGGGCACACGGGCGGAGCAAACCCTGTTTGGGGCAGATAGCCTGTGGTTGATGCAGGCTGCTTTTGAGAACAGCTCTGGGGACAATATTTTTTATTTATTTTATTTAAACTTTTGTTGACCAGGTAAGTGTTATGAGCCAAGGACCATTTCAAAACATGACCCAGGACTGTAAAACACAGTCAAGATGTTACAAACAATGAGATCACACACAATACAAAATTACCTGACAAAAAATACATACAATTCTATAACAAAAAATATAAACACAAACCTGCAATCCACTAACAATTACATTTAAGAGACTCTAAATAAAATTTCTTCAGGGAAACTTTAAAACTAACATAGTTCTGTAAGTGATGCATTTCTGTGGGTATCTTGTTCCAATGAAAAGGTGCAGAAACAGAATATATGATAGAAGGTGCCACTTGTGCCATTTCTGTTGGTGCAGGTACCTTGCATCACTCTTGGAGCTTTGAAAATTGGGCCTATAGTCTCTAGCAGAAAGGAGGGAAAGGTGAGACATGATAAAAATATTTAAATACCTCAAAGGTCTCAATAAGGTCCAGGATAGTGGTATTTTGCATTGTAAGAAATGCTCAAGGACAGTGGTGCATGATATGAGGCTGGGAGGGGCCTCAGAGGGGATGTGAAGAAGTGCTTCTTCACAAAAAGGGTGGTGGGTGTCTGGAACAGCCTCCCATCAGAGGTGGTGGGAACTAAAACAATGAACAGAATTCAAGCATGCATGGGATAAACACAATGGGACCTTAGTAACAGGACTTGGGGGGGCAGAGATTGAGTAGGGTCTGCAGTAACACAGCAGGTAGGGATTTTAGGGCAGACTAGGTGGGCCACGAGGTCCTTTTCTGCCTACAACTTCTGTGTTTCTATTTCAAATATTGTTAAAAATGACAACAAAGAGTGAGAGGCCTGTGTCTATGTTCGGAGCTGAGTAGATGGGGAAACAATCAGAGACTGCAGGGTCATTTAGGAGGGCATCAGTGTCATGTGACTTAGAGGCATATACCATACCATTCCATTTCCTTTTGTTTTAGGGCTTTTTCTAGCTCTGTAAGCTGTATTGCTCTTTGTTTTTTGCATGGCAGCATGACTAATGATCCTCTCACACAGGTAGACTTTAAGGGTATCACACAGCATTGTCCAGGATATTTCTGGGGATTCATTAGTGGAGAGGAAAAAGCTTATCTCATTGGCTAGGCATTTTTAAGTTTTTTGGGGGGGACAGCAGGCATATGTTCAGGTGCCATCATGAAGAGGAGGGTCATTCTGGCCCTATCCTTAAAGTACAGTGGACATAAACATGGTAAGATATATTGATAGCCCTAATGGATCAGTGTTGTACCTCATGCATCATTCGGGTAGTGAGCAAGAAAAAATCTAGTCTGATGCTCATATCATGCAGATCTGAATGGAAGGTGAAGTCTTTTCTTTTGGGGAAAAGACATCTTCAAGGATCTGTTAGCATGTGCTCATTTGCCAGCTCAGGTAGGGCCTTCCTGGCCTTAGTGTTATCTCAATATTGGCTTCTAAGTCTGTTTATGATGGGGTCCCAGACTTTACTGGGGTTACTTCCTAAGATAAGCTTGTCCCTTTGCTCATATAGCGCAACTGTTGCCTGAGACACCTCAGGCTAGAAAGTGTTTGAATCAGCATTTTGTCTGAATACATTTCCCAATAAAAGATTCAATGTGCCTTTGCAACTGGTTTCGTGCTTGTGTAACACAGATAATTTTTGGCTGTTCACCTCTCTATCCATGAGACTTACCACCCTGTAGGGGTACGAAGGCAAAGAACACTAGAGCAAGGCTCCACCCCTTGAAGTGCTGCAGGAGTGATTCCCTTGGCAAAATGTACCTGAGGAAGCAGTCCAAGGGAGAGAGAGGTGTGCTGCTTGAGGAGGAGGGGTGGATGGATGGGCAAGGAAAAATGCTTGTGTATGGAGTGAGAAGAGCAGCCCTTAAATGGGTTGAATGGGGTGTGGCCAGTTGCACTGCCCCCTTGAACTACAGGCTGTAGTCTTCCAATTCAGTGTGCCTGTGCAACTGGTTTTGTGCTTCTGTAACATAGATAATCATTGGCTGTTTATCTCTCTATCCATGGGATATACCACCCTGTAGGGTACAAAGGCAAAGGACCCTAGAGAAGGGTTCCAACCCTTGAGGTGCTGCAAGAGTGATTCTCTTGGCTAAAGGTACCTTAGGACACAGCCCAAAAAGAGTGTTGAGCAAAGCATACAAGGTGGTGAACACTTATCAGAGTTGAAGACCTGTGTAGGTTGGTTGGTAGTATGGGTTCAGTTGGTAGCATGGGTCAATGAAGACCTATACGTAGGTTGGGTGGTAGCATAGGTTCAGTTGGTAGCATGGGTCAATGAAGACCTGTACATAGGTCAGTTGGTAATGGGGTTCAGCTGGTAGCACAGGTCAGTTGGTCATATTGTTTGAGTAAAGTAGGCATGAAATGACAGGTGAATAGTGACCCACTCAGAGGTCTGACTGTAGGGTGTGAAGGCCTGGCTTTCTAAGAAGAGAGAGAACAGCCAAAGGGGGAGACAGGATGATTACGAGACATCCACCTGACTCCATCCAACAGCGGAAAACTACCTAAGTGGGAAAACTACCTATGTGACCTAGGGACTACAAGGATGCCTATCTAATATTATGACCATTGTCATGGAGGATAGGAAAAAAACCCTTTGAGGAAGAAATCTCTGGGGATCCAAAGCCTAGGTAGCTTTCTCTCCCAAGCTTTAGGGTAGTTTTGGTTAGTGACTACTTTGCTACTGCAATTTAGTAGACCAGTCAAAGAGAATTGCAATTCTGAGAAACACTCTGACTCTGTCTCTCTAATGGGAATGCTGTGGAGGGTTGCGAGCACACTCTGAAACAAGAGTCTAACAAGGCTGGAGGAGGAGGAGAGTAATGACCACTGAGGCACTCAGCCGGCCTACTGATCTATGAACAAACCTGGTGAACCAGAGGTGGATGTAGGGAGAATAGCATCAAAGGGTGCTACCGAACCCACTCGAGCAGCTAAAGGGGCCCTTCCTGTAGAGCCCCACCTCTCCACCGCTGAAGTCTTAAACGCTACCTCGAGAGGTGACATTAGTACGGTTGATGACTGCAGGTCTACCCAGAATGAGGACCTTCCCAACTATAGGCCAGGTAAGAAGGACCCCACCCCAATCTTTGCATGCTCAAGATGCCTCAAGCGAGGCAGTACAGTGCAGTGGTTTAAGGCTCTGAGCTGCAAATCTGGTGAAATCCAGAAGATCAGACCTGGGTTTGAATCATGCAGCTTCCACTTGCATACTGTGTGATCCTGAGCAAGTCACTTAACTTCCCTGTGCTCCCAGGTCGCACCTGTAAAAAAGCTTTCAGCTTAGTGTGCTACTCCTGGTTAAACAACTAAAAAAAAAAAAAGATGCAGACTTTGGGGTGTAGAGAGGGAGACCGTCAACCACAGGGCTAGCTCTGAGTCCTGAAAGTAATGGATATGGTCAGCATGTCTCCAAAATGTGGAGGAGTGAGTTGTAATGAGCATGGGATCTGCACATGGGTCATGATGGATGATAGCAGACATGGTCAGACTGAGCACTGTGGACCATCACGTGGGTCTTGACTGAATGAGAGCTGATGTGGAGATACCTGAATGTAGGTCAGGCAGAGCAATATGGACCATCTCATAGGTCCAGGTAAGGCAAATAGCATTTGTCAACCACAGAATCCATGCTGACCAAGTCCATTAGGAAGCCAAATTGGGTGTGAATTACTGTATGTGTGGTTCATAGCTCAGTGCTTATGTAACAGATGGTGGAATGATGTAGATGGTTGTTGGATACAGAGGCCAGCATATAATGATGTGCTTAGGTACTTGGATGCTTGAATTGAGTTGTTTGATATATCTGATGGTTTTGGCTTTTCTCTGTATCCCACCTGTAGGAAGGAGGCTTGGATTAGAATTATGGAGCCCCCCGGTAGGATAAGAGTGCCACAGAAGGAGGAGATGTCGGGGAGGATAGTGGGTGAATGCGACTTGCTCTAAGCAGAGCGGGAGACAGCTGCTTCATTTAAACAGGCTGTGGGGGTGGAGCTCTTCCTCCACATAATTACAGGCAAGCCTTTCAATTTTGTGTGGTTCATAGCTCATTGCTTATGTAACATATGGTGGAATGATGTAGATGGTTGTTGGATACAGAGGCCAGCATATAATGATGTGCTTAGGTACTTGGATGCTTGAATTGAGTCGTTTGATAATATCTGATGGTTTTGGCCTTTCTCTGTATCCCACCTGTAGGAAGGAGGCTTGGATTAGAATTATGGAGTCCCAAAAGAATAATTATCAACGATTGTTCAGTAACTGAATGCTAAAGAAGTCGTGCATAACACCTTAATGATAAGAATAGATGATCATCTCCTCCAGCTCCGGAGGGTGTGACCAGTAGCACTCAGGAGAGGAAAACCCCCCTTGGGGGGAAACCTCTGAGGACTCATTGCTACTGACCTGCCCATCCTTCTGGGCATACTAAAGGAGAGAGATCCTAATTAAACTAAATAAATCAGCTAATCCGATTTCTAATTTGTAGAATTTAATCCAGATAAATGGAGTTTAAGCAAGAACTGAATTGTAAATGTCCAGTGAAGTAATTTCTTCTTAATAAATTCCAAGTCCGAGAATCCATGTACAATTCGGAATGATGGAGAGTAGATATATTGAAGAACTGTCTTCCGTACTTCCATTGATAGAGGGCATAATCCATGGAATTGTATGATGGTGGAGATGAAGTTGATGACTGACTAACTCTATACAGGAGACCAGAAGATAGTTGCATCCAAGCTTTGAGGTCGATGAGGCAGGACGAATAGAAGTAATAAGACTTCCAGGTTTCTCAAACTAGAGGGCTTGTATAGAACGAGGAATGAGACAAGGCTTGAAGCCAGGCTATCGAGTAACGAATCCAGATCTGATAAATGAAGTATAGTCTTAGGAATTGATATGAAGGCAACGGCTGTAGAGTTGAGCTGGAATAATGGCAAGCTGTAGAGGATAATCGAGACACTGGTGCAAGGTATGAAGCATCCAAGTAGCAGACTGGGCCCAAAGTAAGTGAGTCAGGTGGACTGCTAATCCAAAGTGAGATGTAGTAGGAGTAGGACCGCACCAATGTAGGCAGATGAGAAGGAACAGGAAGTGGCAACCAGCCCCTGAAGAAAGCGTAGCTGAACCGTCAGCTGGTTAGATAGGAGAGAGGCAGCTGATTCCAGTATGGGAAGCGCAGCCAGACCTAGGAATGTCTGCTGGCAGAAATCAAGCATGGCAGATAATCCCTTGATGATGTGCAGGAATCCGTCAGCTGGAGAGGTACGTCATCACATGGAAGAGACTGAGGTTGAGATAAGGCAATTAAACGAGAGGAGTAACATCGAGAATTGAAGGTATGCAACATTGGAGGCATGAAAACCAGACGAGACCCGAAGAATCCTAGATGGAGATAACTGAAGAGGCTGAATCCAATGAAGTAGCAGTGTCACAGGTCTGAAGTTGGTAGAGCACAAGCAGGAATGAAAGTCCGCAGGAGATGCCAACCAAGTCCTGGAAAGAAGCAGCTGAATTCCACGGCCAAGGCAACAGGGCAAAACATCCACGATAGCAAACTCAGAAGCCGCTGAAGAAGCACTGAGGATATCTGAAAGCATTTGAGTATGAGGACCAGCCACGTAGTCGGAGAAGTAGGAGGCACCAGGCAGGTAGGGAAGCAAAGGTGAGATGGCAACTAATGTCCTGAAAGGTGAAGCAGCAGCGAGTTCAGGGCTGAGACAGCAGAGGCAGGTATGTATAAGTAGAATGGAATCATCTGCTTCTGAACTGGGCAAAGCAGAAGTAGAAGTAGGTGAACCTCTCAGCCAGAAGGTCAATGGCAGGTCAGAGAACAAGCGAGCAGTTGGGAAATCTCCCAGCCCAATGGGCGAAGGCAGGTCATAGAAGCAGGAATTAGTAGTTAAACCGCCCAGCTCGATGGACAAAGGCAGGTCACCGAAGCAGGCGAGTAGTATGGAAACTTCCCAGCCCGACGGGTGAAGGCAGGTCGTAGAAGCAGGAAGTAGTAGGTAATCCTCCCAGCCCGATGGGCGAAGGCAGGTCGTATAAGCAGAAGATGAGGTAAACCTCCCAACCCGATGGGTGAAGGCAGGTGGAAGAAGCCTGCGATTATGATGCAGGAAATTATATAGGAACGAGGTTGGTGCACAGATCTGACCAAATGCGATGGCTAACTGCCAGCCTGCAGGGCGAGGCAGGCTGCAAAGCAGTGGTAGATAATGCAATGGAATGCTGAACTGCATGCAATGAAGAGGGTCACGTCCTGGTATGATTAGAGCATAGTAAATACGTAAACGTAGGGTATAAGTATACCAGTACATGAGGAACACAGTAGATTGAAATGATAGGTAGACATGAGGACCTCCAAGCCCAGGGAGGGCGACGCAGGTAACATGAGCAAGTAAGGTAAAGAAGGGAACCTGCATAAGTTGTAGTAGTAAACAAGTTGCATGACGGAATTGAGCACAGATGGTCCTGGAGGGATGGAGAGGAGCAAACTTGGAAGGTGAGCTGCCACATCCGGAATACTACAGGCATGACTAGAAGACATCCTGGAGAATAGCTGTCCATGCCATAGAGGAGTCACCTGCATCGCTTGATAGCCGAACTCAGTGGGGCCGTAGAGAGAGAGGCGCACACAAGCCAGGTTAAATGGACAAGCAGCAATGCAAATTGAATGACGTCAGTACTGACAAGTTGTACGCCGAAGTCCAGGTACTGGTGTCACAGGTTGAAGGACCCGAATGGGTAAGAGTCTGCACGTAATAAAAAATTGTGACTCCTATAGCCCAAGAGGAGGTATGGAGAGAAACCAGAGCGCAGGTGGTGATGTGATGCCAGAGGTCGGAAATCCAAGGCAGGGTGAGGCACAAAGGAGCTGAAACCAACAGAAAACAGTTTGTAGTGGAAGTGTCAGGAAGGGGAAACTCAATTCGAATCCAATAAACAGCTGACTTGGCGAGCTATATAATCCACAGCATGGTTCCAACGCTGAAATGGCAGAGCAGGCAGGCTGCAGTGGATGGTATGCTTCAAGGTAAAAGCATCAGGACTAAAATGGGTCAAACTCCCTTTCAGAAAATATGAGCAACTGCGAGGCGATATAAGGCATAGGCGCTAAGTCTGTTGTGATAGCATACAAGGAGGAGCAAAATGCTGCACTGGGCATACTCGATTTTGTTGTGGTTTACAAACTGACAAGAGAGCTAGGAGTGTATAAAAACACTAAGTGCAAACGAGACGTGGACAAAATGCTAGAGTAAGGTA
Source organism: Neoceratodus forsteri (assembly GCA_016271365.2). Classification (NCBI taxonomy): domain Eukaryota; kingdom Metazoa; phylum Chordata; order Ceratodontiformes; family Ceratodontidae; genus Neoceratodus; species Neoceratodus forsteri. The sequence goes on from CM057450.1 coordinate 1,374,676,506, forward strand.
GCGTCCCAGACATAGTACGGAACACAAACTGGCAGGTATGGTGCATAAGCAGGCTTTTGAGTGAGGCAGATAGAGCAGCCTAAAGGAGAGAATTAAGGGTGTTCCAGCAGGTAGAGTTGAATTACAGAGAGCACCGAGTGCAAAACTGGCAGTGCTATGGACAGAACAGTAAGACCCATCTCCCCACACCGAATGGCCGAAGCAGCAGAGTATCGATGAATGAATATTAAATAATAGTCATTGAGTTTCTGAAACATGGAATGCGTTCCCCATATAGTTTTGCAATGTCACGGCTAAATTGGGATCCACTACTTTGACTGAAAGTGCCAGACACGTCCGGTGAAAATGCAGGGGCAGAACACCATGTCAGTCAAATTGTGTAAAGGAACAACCAGCTTACTAGGCCCTCTAACACTGAATGCCAGGTTTCCATACATAGGAATGTACACGAGGAGGTAATACAGGCATAGCGGATCGGTGCCATCTAGCGGCTGAGGGAACGAGGAACAGGAGCAGAATAGAGTGCATGAAGCCCCAGTGTAAAACATGAATGGTAGGTCAGCTGGAAATAAGGTCCAAAGCGCCACTGTTAGAGAAATATGTAGCGTCTGTCAGCCAGGAGCAGGATGTGATGAAATACACAGGCAGGGATCAGTAGACAGTGGGAGTGAGCGGGGAGCAAACCCAGAATGGAAGTAAGTGGCGGCCGAACATGAGAAGCGGCATGCTGGAAGCAGGCAACAGAAGAACCCAAGAAAGGTATAAGCAACGGAGGGAGGGCAGACAAAACCAAAAAGGAGGAAGAGAGGAGAAGCAAGCAGGAAGGGAGCAGATACAAATGGGGAAGGGGGCAGAATAGGAGGAAGCCAGCCCCAGCACGCAGCATGAAGCGAGTTCAGCGACTGCGACTCGCTCTAAGCAGAGCGGGAGACAGCTGCTCCATTTAAATAGGCTGTGGGGGAGGAGCTCTTCTCCCACATAATTACAGGCAAGCCTTTCAATTGAATTGTATACTATGAGTAAGAGAACAGAGAGGCCTGGCGAAGTTCAGGGCCAACGGTTGGAGAGGAAGAGGCTGTGAAACCAATTAGGTAGGAGGAGGCTGCAAGTCAGTACAGTAGGAGATGCGGTTTGAAGCAAGTAAACATGATATGCTGCCAGACTCGGAAGGGTTGATCATTGCTGGTAGTGCAAGGGCCAGAAAGGCTGGGATGACTGAGTAAACCAGGTGCATAATATTAGGGAGGGGATGGTAGATGGCTGGTTTCAACCAAAAGCCCTTAGGTAGAGAATTGCCTGGAATTACTGTTTATGTAGTGCCAAGAAGGCTATGCAGAGCAGCAGAAGGAGGCCAGGTGAGTCAGGGGCTTATACAATATATGCCAAATGGGAAGCTGGTCCCACTGTCTGGGGCCTCAATGCCCACTGTGACTCCTCAGTTCCCTGCCGTAGGAAAATCAAAGAAGCCACAAACATGACGCCACAACAACAAGCAGCTAATGAAATAAGTTAAATAAGTGCCAGCCATGAAAGCAGGATTAGGTTATCATTAGAAATAGACTGCTGAGGGTTTGGTATAAGTACGGTTTGGTAAAGGTGGGAGAAGCAATAAATGAGCCTAAATAACACAAACACAGAAGTGAGGAGTAATGCAGAAGGACGGGACACTTCTGGAGAAGGCAGGGGAATGAGAGAGTGATAGCTGCTAAGGGGAGTAAACTGAAGTTTACACAAGGCATTGGATGATATGAGCAGATGATTGCTATGGTTTCAGTATGAATAGTGAACTGAATGAGAAGCATGATACCTTAAATGCCTCTAAGGCAGAGTTAGGTATTTGTATGGCAGTAAACAGGGAGTAGTTATTAGCTAGTCAGCAGAGCCATGAACCAGATGTAATCAATTAAGTGAAGTAAGGCAGTAGACTGCAGTGTGAGCTGAAACACACAATCATTATTTCAAGAACTGAGTATTGTTAGGCAGAAAAGCAGGTTGAGCTAAAGCATACATAGAACCATGCACTGGACAGAGGCCCGCAATATCAGGTGAGAAATGGAGCCTGGGGGTACAGGCATTGGGCAGCTTAAGGCAAGGAAACACAGTGTGTAACCTGAAGTACAATAAATGTGTACATAGGGTGCTAGGAAACTAAAAAGCCCAAAAGAAACAAACAAGGCAAACACAAGGACATATCAGGAAGGAAAGCAGCACACATGGAAGCATGCAGCAGCCGGAGGCCAGCAATACAAACTAAAAGCAGGAGAACAGAAAAACAGAAGTCCAGCACAAACCAAGCAGAGTCCAAGCAAGCACATGGGGGGAGGAGGCTAAGCCCCAGCAGGTCCCAGGAGAGAAGACAGTCCGACAGAGCCTTCGGCTGCAAGGAAAAAGATGTCTGTGTGTGGAGTGAGGAGAACTGCCCTTAAATGGGCTGAATGAGGGTGTGGCCAGTTGCACTGCCATTTTGAACTACAGACTGAAGCCTTCCAAGTATCTGCATTTACTCAGATGCTCACTAGAACCCACCTGCTTTGGAGCATGCAGATCTCGGTATCCGCACATTTAGTTTCTTATGAAAAATTATAGTTGTGGTTGTTTTCTGGTCAGTGACCTTTAACTTTCAGTGTGTTTTTGTGAACATAAGCCAGTTGCTTCAGAATCTGGGCTGGTTCACACAGCAGCTATTTCATAGCAGTTGTGGGGGGGGGGGGTAAATGCATGGTGCACACTTACCTGGATCCAACAGTCAGTACACAGTTGCTCTACCTCTTGGCGGGATACTGGATTTCTCCATCCGGTGGGGATCTGAGCAGCTCAGGTAATTGAAAACCTCTGATCTAGTAGGCCAGAACACAAAAGCAGTTGCTCTTCCTCTTGGGGGTGGTGGATTGCTTCTGGTGGATCAAGGTGGGTCAAGCTCGACAATGCTAAGGTCTCAGTCAGATGCTTGCTGGGGACATCTGCATGGAGGGACACAGACAAGATAACAAACATTGTGCATAAGGCAGAACCAAACACAAAGGTTATCCTTCACATAGGCACAAATGACCTATCCAGTCATTTCATAAATGAAACAAAGCAAAATCTAAGGCTAGGAAATAATCTTTTTTTTTTCTATAGAGATTTTTCTGGCAGAGTTGGCAGGTGACTATGGCTTCCTCCTTGGGAGAGCTCATCTCTCCGGTCTCGACCACCTGCACCAAGCCTCCCCGGGAAATACCCCATTTGCTACCCCCCCCTTGACAGGGGCTGGGGTGAGGAGTGCTGGCATTCTCCCCTCTCCTGGGTAGCCAACATCCAGACCCTGGGCCTCAGCACAGGTGCAGTCGGGGCCATCACGGAGCTGCCAACTCCATTTCAAGTTCTACACCCATCACTCTTTCCCATCCGATATTCGCGTCAGTGAGATGCCATCTGATCTGTATCCCTCTCCAGCCATCGCTAGAGGGTGATCAGTGGGCAGGATGACAATCCCTCCCTCCCCTGAGATAGGAGAGCAGTCCTCTGGATGCTCAATCCTCTCTCACACCTTGCAACTTCCAGCAGCCCTGGCTTGTTCCTGAACCCGGGTCACCAGCGTATAGCGAGGTGAGGCATCCAGCGCCTCAACCCTCAGCACCACTGGGCTGGCTGGTATGGCAATAATCTATCTTCTATTTCATCCTTGTTCTCTTTTTCTGAGATCCTGCCTGTGTGGAGGAAAGGCAGCAGCAGGCAGAGACTCAGGAAGAGGGATATCTCAGAGCTAAACACTTGTCTGAAGTGCTGATGCAAAGCAAAGGGGCACCACTTTGTGGGTAATTAGCAGAACTTCTGGGAGAGGGAGTTCTTCAGATATGATGGTCTGCACCTCACAAAGGAAGGGACAAGAGCACTAGGCCAAAAGTTTGATGTCCACGTCAGTCAGTTAAACTAGTGGATGGGGAGGAGGCAAGAGCACCACCAACATTGCAGATGTCACCTTACTCCAACATCATGCAATTCAAGTCCAGCATATGTACTTTTTACTAAATCCGACAGAAACGCAGACCAGGAAGGTCCACTGAAAAATGTCAACAAATGCAAAAGGCACCACAAGCACACGGATAGTACATAACACACACAGAGTAACCGCACAGTAGGCCAGAGCACTCAGGCATAGAAGGTCATGTGTGTCAATGTTCAAAGTCTCCCAAACAAGATGCCTGAACTCACAGACATGATAGTGGAATCACAGTTGGATTGGGTAGTGATAACGGAAATATGGTTCACCATGAACTACACATAGGATATTATGATACCTGGCTACACGCTCTTTAGGATGGATCAGCAAGGAAAAAAAGGAGGGGGGGCCTAAATACACAAGGGATGGTATCAGTGCAACAGAACTCCAAAACAAACACTGTAAGGCTGAGGCCCTATGGATTACCCTAGAAGCTAGACAAAAAGCCCCCATCTGGAAAGGAGTTGTCTACAGACCCCCATCCCAAGACATCGACACTGATGAAGGTCACATGATGGTGACCTGCTAGGACCTGCCTGCTGTAGCTCCTCTCTCCCTATCAAAAATGTCACCTTTTTTCAGCTTCCTACCTCTTTCACTCGTGAATGTTGTGAGTTCCTAAGGCATCTCTGCAGCTGCTGGAGTCATTTGGTGCCAACAATTGTCTTCTATAATGGATGCAGATATAAAACACACCTCCCCAGGTGCACCCCACCACCAACACTGGAATGGGAGAAATCCTCGAAGCGCTCCAAGGTGCAAGGAGATGGGGCGTCGTCTAACTCTACCTCCCAGGCTGCTGTTACTGAGACCAAGTTCCTGGATGAGCGTACTCCATTGAAGGACACCTTGCAACTACTGGTCAATAACTTAGAAGGAATGTGGGCATCACTGGATAAGTTGATCCTGCGTACCAGTGACAATGAAGCCCCAATTTCCTCTTTGGACGATTGGAGAGCTCGAATAGATCCTGAAATGTTAACACTACGGCAACGTGTTAAAAAGATGGAAGATCTTGAAAGGAGATCCTGACGCAACAATGTAGTTTTTTTGGGGCTACCGAAGGGGAAGAAGGACCGGCATCTATCATTTTTGCACAGAAACTCTGTGAAAAACCTGTGGGTCCTTCTCCAAATGGACCTACTTACATCGTTGAGTAGGAACACTACTCGCTACACCCAGGACCCCAGCCTGGATTTCCCCCAAAAGCCTTCACCTTCTGCCTACTAAATTACTTGGACAAGCAACTTGTCCTGGATAAGCTTTGGGACGTTAAAGAACTTCAGTGGGAATGGAGGAAAATTCAACAGGTACAAGATCTCCAATTTACTGTGCAGTAGAGACAAACAGCGCTACGCCCGCTGGTAACAGAGTTAATAGCTGCACAGATCTGACATCGGGTGTGCTACCCCACCATGCTACAAGTTAATAAACATGTTCACTGGCTGTTCTTTGACGCTTTAGAAGCTGCTACGAGTGAACTTAAAAAGCTATACCCTGACCTCATCAAATGAATACATTTGAATTGGGATGCAGTGCTACCAAGTATCCAGCTTTACTACCTGATACACATATGCTCTTTTATGACTTGAGACACCATTTTGGCATGGACTTATGCTGCCAGATCTGTTGTTTTATAGGGCGGAGTACCCATGTTGGTCCCTGATTTGCTGCCCTCACCTGTACCTGCTTATCTCGAGGATCAGCTCTACTGTTGAAGAGTGACGTTGCACACTGGAAACTCCTCATTTTTTCTTTTTCTGTCTTTAAACTTCAAGTTCAAGTTCAAGTTTATTGCAGGAAAACTCCATTGAGCAAGCTCATTCACAAGGATGTCCTGTGACATAAACACTTAAAGTACAAACACAGATAGGTAATAACAGTATATACATGAAATACACGTTACATGATACAGGCTGGATATACATACAAGGGTACCACATAGGGTGACCGCAGGTGGTAAACATTGATATGAGACAGGAAGCGACTTATAGGTCGATACTGATAAATGAAACATGATGACTGGTGTGATTTGATTTAATCAAATCAAATCAAATCAAATATACAGTATTTTGGCAGCTAGAACAAACAACAGTCTACAACTGATATGGGAGGGAGAGAGATTTGATAGAGTAGCAGTGGAGCGTAAGCAAAGATAAAGCCAGGAGTAGAAGGGGAAGGAAAGCAGATAATATGACAAATCAATTATACCTTACCAGTGGATAAATATGGCACACATGGGGAAGGAAGAGACTTAATGACAGTTACAGGTGTCTTTTATTTTGGCTGAACTTAGCGATTTGCAGAAGTTTATTGAAACTGTGCTAGTTAGTTTCAGTACGGTTTGTAATTGGTTCCAAATGGAGGGAAGGGCATATGCAATAGCACGTTTACCAAAGCAAGTCCGCATCCTTGGTATGTCAAGCATAATAAAGTCAGATTTTCTTAACGAGTATGCACTATGTGAGATACTAATAAGGGAAGAGAGATAGCTTGGCAATTTCTGCAGGAGCAGTTTAAGAAACTTGGCATCTAGAAGCAGGACCTTTGGAAGGGCTTTAACTTAGGTGAAGTACTGGATGGTGACAGCTACCTGGAGATCCCTTTATTGAATCTTTGCTGATCAGTGTAACCGCATTCTGTATATTTGCTTCTCCTGTCCTTGAACTGGTGACTTCTGGTAATAGAAGGAACAGCCCAGTTGCACCTTGATGATGGTGAGTAGAAACATAGAAACATAGACTTTGACAGCAGATAATGACTGCTTGGCCCACCTAGTCTGTCCATTTCCCTACCTACAGGATAAACTGCAGATCCTAGTTAACCAACAGTCTATTTCTTCCTACCCCCCACAAAAATTGCCTTATGTCTGTCCCATGCATTCTTGAATTCTCTGACAGTTTTAGACCCCACAACCTCCTCAGAAAGGCTGTTCCATGCATCCACCACCCTCTCTGTGAAAAAAATACTTCCTCACATTGCCCCTGAACCACCCCCATCTTCAAATTGTGTCTCCTTGTTCTTGCACATCTCTTTTTCTGAAAGATGCTACCCTCTTGGACTTTGTTGATTCCTCTGAGGTACTTAAAAGTTTCTATCATGTCCCCCTCACCCTCCTTTCCTCAAGGGTAAACATATTAAGCTCCTTTAATCTCTCCTCAAATGGCTTCTCTTGCAGACCCTGCACCATTTTAGTTGCCCTCCTCTGGACTGCCTCTATCCTGCCTATGTCCTTGCAGAGATGGGGTCTCCAGAACTGGACGCAGTACTCCAGATGGGGTCTCACCAACTGTTTGTAGAGAGGGATAACAACTTCCTGTTTTCTACTGGTGATGCCTCTCCCTATACATCCCAGTATCTCTCCAGCCCTCCCTACTGCCTTCTCAGATTGCTTGCTAACCTTAAGGTCAACTGATATGATTACCCCCAGGTCCCTTTCCATTTTTGTTATCCTTCTTCATGACTTCATAGACTGAAGCAGCTAAGTGTTATACTGATTTCCCTCTGCTGTTTGCTACTTAAGTAATCTGCTAGACATTTGCATTTTGGACCTACATTTGTTCTTAATCACCAGACCTCTAGTTGATAATGGCTTCACTTGGGAGTTTCTGCAGTTACTTTGTTTGGGCCACTGTTTACTACTACTTTTACTTTGCTGGATGTGTTTTATCATTTTCTTATACATTTTGTATTTACTCAATGTGGCTCAGTGTCTGGTTCTTCCTAGGCAATGTTCTATGTTTTTCATATATTTAAATTTTTGTCAACTTACTAATTCCATTTTTTGAGAGTTGGGGAGTGTTATGTTTGTTTGGTGTAAGTACTTGAGGGGGGCACATAGCGGCCAGTAAAGATGTCATCATGGCCTGAGGTTTGGTGGGAGGTTAGTCATTAGGACTGGGAGTTATGGTTCACTCTTTATGTGATGGGTTTGTGTTGTTGGGGATGGGGAAGGGGTTTATGGGTATGGCATAGAGATGGGAGGGTCCCAGACTCTCCCTCCTCTTTACTTGCTGTTATCTTGCCTATTGTGGGATACAAGAGGGGAGGACGGATGTGATTTCTATACTCCGTACACTCAGATTCTATGAATGGCAGGGTTGTTTCTCTGTTGTTACAGTTCATACAGTATATGTTGTTCTGCCATGTTATTTTGATCCCCAAATACATTGTTTCGGTGGGCAGATATGGGTGACTACTTGGTTAATTGGGGAGAGGAGGGTTTTTTGGAGAACCTTGTTTGTTAATCTTCATGGGTCTACACTACCATTGGAGGTTATATTGTCAGCACGTATGGCTTGATTTAGTCACTAGCTGTGAAATATGTTTCTTGAAATGTTAAAGGTGCATGCTTGAGTATAAAAAGGTACCAGATCCAGGGTGGCAGTTTAGCGCAGTGGTTTAAGGCTCTGAGCTGCAAATCTGGTGACATCCAGCAGATCAGACCTGGGTTTGAATCCCACAGCTTCCACTTACAGACTGTGTGACCCTGAACAAGTCACTTAACTTCTCTGTGCTCCCAGGTCACACCTGTAAAAAAGTTTTCAGCTAAGTGTGCTAGTCCTGGTTAAACAACTAACAAAAAGATCCTGAAGAACCTTAATTTGTTGAACTGTCATATTACATTCTTTCAGGAGACACATTTGTGTGCCTTGGAAGAGTCTTCTGATGGCAGTTTATTGGGCAGGTCTTTGTGGCTGGCAAATCCACTTCCCAAAGGAGTGCTGCAATTCCAGCAGTCAACGGAGTGCAACTTCAAGCACTACAATGCATTGAGGACCCGAAAGGGCATTATATCTTCCTATGGGTGATGTTGGACCATTTAGAGGTTCTCTTGGGTTCAATTTATGGGCCCAATAAAGACATCCCAGAGTTTTTCACCACTTTATCTGTTTCCCTGGCCCCTTTACTTCATTTGCCTATCATTTTGGCTGGAGAATGGAACTTTGTATATACCCCTGCCTTAGACAAGTCCACCCAGTGAAGTGGAGGGCTTTTAACTGGCCAAAAATCTCTCCACGAATTTGCAGAATCGGTAGGCCTCAATGACCCCTGGTGGCTCCTGAACCCCGCTGCTCGAGAATACAACTTCTACTCCCCCTTTCATAAGTCCCTTTTTCGTATCAATTACTTTTTGGTCACTAATACAGTACTCTCTGGTATTGTGAGTAATGACATTGCACTGAACTTTCTCTCAGATCACTCACCTGTCTGGTTGGAAGGCTTGTTATTACTCAATTTTCAAAGAGATAGCACCTGGAAATTAAATACCCAATTACTTAAAAAGCAGGGAATCCTGATAAGAATTAAAGATGTTATATCTCAGTTTGTCTCCCATAACGTTGGGTCTATTCCAGAAGTGTACAAGATCTGGTGTTCCTTGAAATGTATCCTATGGCGAGAATTTATCCGGCTGTCTTCCACGTGGAAGCGCAAACAGGAGGCCTCTTCCCTCTCTCTTCTTAGCTGTATAAAAGTGATGGAAGCTACCCTCACCCCAAACTCCCCAGTGGCAGACCGAGTGGCATTAGAAGCCCTCAAGAATCAATATGTGGAGAGCCTGTGAGAGAAAGCAGAATATGCTCTATTCAAGACTCATGCCCATTATGTAGAGCAGGGCGATAAAACAAGTAATCTTCTTACATTGAGGCTCAAGAAACAGGAGGAATTTTGCCTGATGTTAGCTCTCTCTTCCCTCACAGATGACTCTGTCATTACTACCCCTTGATACATCACTCGAGAATTTGAATCTTATTATCAACAGTTCTACATGTGGTAGTGTGGGTTCCAATAAACAGATCATACAACCAAAAAAGAATGCATAAAAAATGCATTTGTCTGCGTTTATCATTTTATTGAAAAATTAAAAAAATAAAAAAATAAAAATAAATTCAATATATAGAGAGAGGAAAAATAAATGGTATTGTTCCTTCACACCTCTTTAAACATCAGGATATAATTATTCCATAAAACACAACATAAAGAATTCCTGAGTCCTCTACTTTCTCTAAGGTAGTGTGAAATTGGTACACTTACTTCTTGAGATCCTTATCTCACCTTTGTCAGAAACTTACTGACCACCTATCTGCTCTTGTTCCCCTAGATGAACCGTTTATATTGCTATTGAGTAACCTCATGAGTCAGGTGACACCATAATTAAGACAAATTTGGCAATTACAATCATATTACAATATATGTATACATCTTAAACCATATAGCAACATGCTAGCATTCTTAGGAGTCACCCAAATAAGTACTTACTGCAGAAAAATGCCATAGAACAGAGCTACAGGCTTAATTATTAGGCTATGATGTCAGAGCAGTATCTTTGCCTCTCCCACTCATGACATCACCCTCTCCTGGGTCTATAAAACCTGTCATTTTTGGGGCTGCCAGCCCTATAGCAGGACCTAGTCCATATACTGCATATACTGCAGAAACTGGGTAATGATACGTTGAATTTTTTTATAGATAACATGGCATTTCTTGCTTCAAAACATGATTCTCTATAAGAGCTCTTTTCTTTAGAAAATCAGGCAACAAAGGGCACACTTCTTACTTGCTTACTTTTGTAGAGAAACACATTAGCTAGTTTCGGAACCCACTCGTGAGGGAGCATTCTTAGACCTCATACTCTCAAATGGGGACACTGAGAGGATCTCAGATCTAGAAGTGGGTTATCATCTGGGAACAAGTGACCACCAAACAGTGTGGTTCATGATAAACTCAGCTACAGAATCAAGCCATACAAAAGTGAGGGTACTGGACTTCAGGATGGATGACTTTGGCAAGATGGGAGAGTGCCTTAGAAAAGCACTAGCAAATAGGCTAGAAGGAGGGGTGGAGCAACAGTGGGGAAACATCAAAGCTGCCATCACAGAGACAACAAGCCTTTGTGTGAAGCAAATAAACAAATCAAAATGAAAGAAAAATCCACTATGGTTCTCAAAAGAGGTGGCGGGGAAAGTCAGAGAGAAAAAGTTACCATTCAGGAAGTATAAGGAAACACAGAAGGAGCAGAACAGACAGCTGTACCAGTTAAGGCAGAATGAAGCAGGGAGGGTAGTCAGAATAGCAAAGGCCCAAACTGAGGAAAAGATAACCAACTCGGTTAAGAAGGGGGATAAAACCTTTTATAGGTATATCAGGGATCGTACAAAGACAAATGGAGGGATAGTGAGGCTGAATAGAATGGATGGTGGGTGGGTAGAGTGGGACAGTGAAAAAGCAGGGATACTGAACAAATATTTCTGCTCAGTATTCACAAAAGAGGAGGAGGGGGAGGTGCCTAATCCAATTAACAGAAGCACTTTTGATAGGAGGGTCGATCCCAGTCCTTTCAAAGAAGAAAGGGTTCTGAAACAACTCCTAAAACTGAATGTGGACAAAGCAATGGGGCCTGACAGAATTCACCCCAGAATTCTAAAGAATTAAGGGGAGAACTAGTGAAACCACTGACTACCCTTTTTAACAAATCATGGGAGGATGGTGTTGTATCTGAGGACTGGAGGAAGGTGGTTGTGATTCCCCTTCACAAAAGTGGGACCAAGAGAGAGGCAGAAAACTACAGACCTGTCAGTTTGACCTCTGTGGTAGGGAAAGTGATGGAATCACTTCTGAAGGAAAGAATTGTTGAGTACCTAGAGGTCAGTGGGGCACAGGACCCAAGGCAGCATGGGTTCACAGAGGGAAAGTCATGTCAGAGGAATCTAATTGATTTATTTGGCTGGGTGACCAAAGTAGTAGACCAGGGAGGGGCTGTGGACATGGCCTACCTAGACTTTAGAAAGGCATTCGACACAGTCCCACACAAAAGATTAATAGTCAGATTAACCAGCCTGGGAGTGGGTCCCATGGTGGTAGCCTGGGTAAAACATTGGCTAGACAACAGGACACAGAAGGTAATTGTAAATGGAATCCACTCTGAAGAAAGAGGGGTTACTAGTGGGGTACCGTAGGGTTCAGTACTGGGTCCAGTCCTTTTTAATGTCTTTATCAGTGACATTGCAGAGGGACTGGAAGGAAAAGTATGCCTCTTTGCAGATGACACAAAGATCTGCAACAGGGTTGATACACAAGGAGGTGTGGAAAGGATGAGAAGGGACTTGGCAAGGTTGGAGGAATGGTCAGATGTATGATAGCTTGGATTCAATGCAAACAAGTGCAAAATGATGCATCTGGGAAACAAAAACCCAGGGGAAGATTACACAATGGGGACGGGGTAGTAACAACAACAAAAATGGAAAGGGACCTGGGGGTAATCATATCAGATGACCTTAAGGTTAGCAATCAATCTGAGAAGGCAGTAGGGAGGACTTGGGGAATACTGGGATGTATAGAGAGAGGCATCACTAGCAGAAAACAGGAAGTTGTTATCCATCTGTACAGACAGTTGGTGAGACCCCATCTGGAGTACTGTGTCCAGTTCTGGAGATCCCATCTTTGCAAGGACATAGACTGGATGGAGGCAGTCCAGAGGAGGGCAACTAAAATGGTGCAGGGTCTGCAAGAGAAGCCATATCAGGAAAGACTAAAGGAGATTAATATGTATACCCTTGAGGAAAGGAGGGAGAGGGGGGACATGATAGAAAACTTTAAGTACCTCAGTGGAATCAACAAAGTCCAAGAGGGTAGCATCTTTAAAAAAAAGAGATGTGCAAGAACAAGGGGACACAATTTAAAGATGGGGGGGTGGTTCAGGGGCAATGTGAGGAAGTATTATTTCACAGAGAGGGTGGCGGACACATGGAACAGCCTTCCTGAGGAGGTTGTGGGGTCTAAAACTGAGGGAGAATTCAAGAACACATGGGACAGACATAGGGCAATTCTTGTGGGGGCCAAGAAGAAATAGACTGTTGGTTAACTAGGATCTGCAGCTTATTCTGTAGGTAGGGAAATGGGCAGACTAGGTGGGCCAAGCGGTCCTTATCTGCCATCAAACTCTATGTTTCTATGCCCAAATTTTCATCATTCTAAGTGCTGAAATCTTTCAGCCATCTGTTTGAACTTTCACTCTGAGCTGGCTTTGCAGCCAGTGACAACTCTCACTCTATTTCCTGTTACTGGGCACATTTCTGCTTGCAACAAAGAGCTACCTCTGGTGAAAGGGACATATTATATACCTCCTCAACTCACCAGGGTGCTTAATTTTCTTTATTTACTTTATTTATGTGGGCGTTGCTTCCCTGCCCATCAGCGCTTACTCTGACTTTTCTACTTGAGCCTGTAGCAGCTTTTTTCAGGTTGCAGTGCTGGGAACACCTCGTAGGTACTACCAGACCTACCAAAAACCATAGTAAGTGGTTTATTTTCTTATTTCAATCCTTACTTGGTTGGACTGGTTTTCTCTGTTATCGTGCACACAGGAACAGTGTGGCAGCACGATTGTGCGCACTATCGCACAGGGCTGCACAAACGTGCAAAGGTGCACTCGATAATTGGGACTACTAATTATTTACTATTCCTTGGACAGTGGCATGGCAACAATGATAAAACCAATGGTTCTTCAAACAGGGGATACCTTAATAAGCACATAGCTTTCTTTAAATACAGACAATATTACTTCCCATGAATGGGGTGTTGGGGGGGGCTCAGGCTGTGATAAAATAAAAAGGATAGAAAAGCCAAGGTTTAGAGATTATCAGGTTGGCCACCCTGAAAAGGAAAAAAGGGATAGAAAGAATTTAGAGAAGAAGATAGGACAGAGGGAAAAGAGAAATAATGACTGCCTGAAGAAATGGAGTGATACTGGCACACTGCAGTTCTCCTGTACAGGTGCCATCTGCTGCAGAGACTCAAGTTTACCTTGCTGAGATTCCTCTCTCCCATCTAACACCTGACCAACAGACCTTTCTCACTAGGCCTATTACACCTCAAGAGATAGCAGATGCCATTGGATCCCTTCCCTTAAACAAAGTCCCGGGGCCTGATGGCTGCCCCCCAAACTTTTATAAGGTTTTTGACAAAGATCTAATTCAATTGCTACACCAGATTTACACTTATTTATGCAAGTCTGGGCTCCCTGATGCCACATTATTAGAAACACTGATTGTAGTTCTGCCAAAGCCAGGCAAATCCTGAGATAGGCTGACTAATTATCGTCATATCTCTCTTATGAACTATGATATCAAATTGTTTGCCAAAATATTGACTGCAAGAGTGGCACAAGTCTGGGAAGGTTTAATTAGCCAGGAATAAGCAGGTTTTATGAGAGGCCATTCTGCATCAGATCACCTGGAGGAAACTTAATCATACCTTCTCCGTATCCAGGGGGCCTCCCAGCCTATGACATTGGTCTCCCTGGATGTGGAGAAGGCTTTTGATAGGGTTAATTGGACTTTCATATTTGAAGTATTGGATAAATTTGGTTTCCCCCCCAATTTCATTCAGTGGATTTGGATTTTATATTCGAAGTCTATTGCGAAGGTGTACTATAACAGAATATTTTCTTCCATCTTCCCTTTAAGTTCTGGAACTCAACAGGGCTGTCCGCTTTCCCCGTTATTATTTAATTTATATCTAGAGCCCCTATTTTATCACCTTAACACCTCTCCTTTGATTAAAGGAATCCCAGTCAGCCCTTTTGACCTCAGGCTTTCCGCATAGGCAGATGGCATTCTGCTCCCCTTCTCTGACCCCATGGACTCTATCTCAGTTGCCGTATCTTTCTTTTATTTATAGTTTTGCTTTATTACAACTCCATAAATCCATTATACATAGCTTGTGTTTCGCTAGAAAATCTAATCAGTGTCCCTAAAAACTCTTTGTGCTGGGGAAAGATCTTGACTGGATTGGCCTGACCTGTCAAGAGCCTGATCAAAAATGAGATTGAAGTCACCCCCTATAACCATGGGAATGTCCAAAACTGGAGTTAGTGCTTCTATTATCTGGACAAAAAAACTGGGGGAGTCTACATTAGGGCTATAGATAATGCCCAAGACAATATCCAAGGTATGCAATCTACCTTTTACAAACAAAAATCTACCAGAAGGATCAGGTATAACTTGGAGAGGTTTACATGGAACCGACCTATGCAAAAGGATCATAACCCCTCTACTATGGGTCGTGCCCTCCATTGCAAACAGCTGCCCAATTTGCTGCCGTCTCATTTTATCAGTCTCCCTCATAAGCAAATGCGTCTCCTGCAAAAATATAATTTCTGCCTTCAGATGATTTATATGTTTCAGGATTTTATATTGCTTAGTCCTGTGCCTTGCCCCTTTAACATTCCAACTGATAAAGTGGATGTTTCTAACCATCACTCAAGATGCCAGTCAGAAATCCCTGAAAACACCACATGTATTTTTGTTTCCCCTCAATACATCTCCAAGCGAGATATGCACTGGGTTGTTCTACCTCCCCCTGCCCCTGCCATCACTGAATCCATCCCCCCAATGACCCCTCTGAAACCCCCCCAGACACCCTATAAACCCTGACCCCCTCCTCCCACACCCACCCACCCACCTTTGCATGGTACATGATGATCAGCTAACTGAAAAGATCCTCTCCTCCAACCTCCCCACCCTCGTGAAACAGAAAACAAGAACACTACCCCTTTATAAACAGAACCCTCCATAGAGAGCAGTACCTCCACCATTCTTATAAATCGTTATCATTGCTAACTCATGTAGAGAAGTTGTCTGCACAAACCCGTAAAGAAAATAATTCTCCCTACAGAGTCCCCATGAACCATGCTACTACATGATTCACAGAGGGTAAGGTGTGTAAAACACTTGCATCAAACATGAAAATAATAATCACAAATGCCCTCTTGTGATGCAACCCTCGAATAACGGAGGTGGACAGCCGAGAAAGCGGGCCATTACTGCCTGCTTTAGTATAGGGGAAACTTAAGGGCTTCTGGGCCGCTGTCCGGACCAAATTTCTGAGACCAGAGGCAGTGACCATCTCACTTCATTAGTGGAAATTTGAAAAGAGAAAAAAAAAAAGGAGATGGAGATGAGGAGTCCTCCATAAATAGCACTTGAGGAAGGTTGTTCAGAAGGGGCAGACCAACGCCACTTAAAGCGTACAATGAAACTGATATCGCCATCTGTCTATGGCTGCAGAATCTCCACCTAATATGCAAGCTAGCCATTTTTATCACCTAATGGCAGCAAGGTATGAGAAAGAGAGGGAAACCTAGAAAACCAGACCATGAAAACAGAACCAGAAAGGGACTGCAGCCACAGACAGATTCGCAATGTAAACACAGAAAACTGAGCTTTGCCCCCCCACCCCCAAATCTTGGAATCAAGACATCGCCCTTGAAAAAATTAATTGCCAGATCTGACAGAGTAAAATTTAGCTTGAACATAGTAACCCCAGATGAATACGAAACGAGACTAGACTAGACCAGAGTCAAAATTATGAGAGTCAACAAAATTAGACTGACCTGAGAGAGAAAGCCAGATCGGAAACGTGATGTCCATTAATCTGTCAGCACGAAGACCCTTCTCGAGAGCTGCAGCTTGGAATTTAATAGCCAGATAAGTAGTTTATGACCAATGTAGTCCTGGAGACAAAGTAGAGAAATATAGTTTGCATCAGCTGAATTACACCACCACCACTGAAAAACTCATCATGGCTCTCCACACCAGGTCGACTCTCATGCAGGCTTAAAAAGGTCAGGAAGTGCTTTATTGAGCCTTCGGTTGCCGACTCCACTTCCTCGTAGGTCTCCCAGGAACCATTCAGGCAAACTTGAAATCTTGCAGGAAAACCCATACGAAACTTGATTCCTTCAGCAATCAACTTGAGGACAAGCCTGTGAAACGTGGCTCGTTTCTGGCGTACAGATAATGGCAAATCTTGTGCCACTCTCAGCTTTTTGCCTTCCCATTGCAAATCTTGTGTTTCCTTAACCTTGTATAGGAAATGCTGTCACTTCTGGAAGTTTAAAAAGCGAAATATAAATGACCTGGTGGGGGCTTCAACCAGAGGAGAGGGGAGTAGTGCACAGTGAGATCTTTCTATTGTGTAGCTTGCACCAAAGGGGGAAGGGCCTGCCACCTTCTCCACTAACTTTCTGATAAACTTAATGGGATCTGAACCCTCTTCACCTTCAGGCAAACCAATGATTACCGCATTGTTGTGGCAACTGCGCCCCTCCAAATCTTCCACCTTGTTCTCCATTTTCACTAGCCTTTGCCTCAGGGTCACTAGCTCCAATTCTGCTTTATCCTGTTTCCTTTCAACGGAACGTATGCAAGCTTCATTATCAGCAATCTTCTTAGAGAGCTCCTCAAGGGTGCTGGAGATACCTTTTATTTCTCCTGCCATATTCTGCATTTCAGCCTTGAAAGGCTGAAACTCCTCTAGAAATCTTGAAAGGGTGAGAAGATCAGTGTCAGGGCTCTCAGTAGTAGCAGGCAGCAAGGATTGCAGGGAGGAGGCCCTGGCTTTCTTAAAGGCCTTCTCAGTCGTAGCAGGAGGTGTGTGTTTGGAAGCAATTTTCCGAATCTCTTCGTCCATCAACTTCCTTTATCAAGAGCACAATACTTTCAGGAAGATAAAAGGCAGGCGATTTGCAGTGGAAAACACCGTAAAATGGGGTTTTTAGCGTTAATTAACAGGCGGTAGGTCAGAGCAAGCAGAGAGGCATCCTACCCAGCATACCGCATCACGTGACTCCATTTTTGTTGTTGTTTATACCCCTCCCATTGTGTACTCTTCCCCTGGGATTTTGTTTCCAAGGTGCATTACTTTGCACTTCTTTGCATTGAATCTAAGCTGCCATACTTTTGACTATTCCTCCAGCCTCGCCAAGTCCCTTCTCATCCTTTCCACCCACCCCCTTGTGTATCAACCCTGTTGCAGATCTTTGTGTCATCTGCAATAAGGCATACTTTTTCTTCCAGTCCCTCTGCAATGTCACTTATAAAGATATTAAAGGGGACCAGTCTCAGTAATGAACCCTGTGGTACCCCACTAGTAACCACCCTTTCTTCTAAGTGCACTCTCTTTACTATTATCCTCTACATCCTGTTGTCCAGCCAATTTTTTACCCAGGTTACCACCCTGGGACCCACTCTCAGGCTGGCTAACTTGCTTTTAATCTTTTGTGTTGGACTGTGTCAAATGCCTTGCTAAAGTCTAGGTATGCCACATCCACAGCCCCTCCCTGGTCTACTACTTTGGTCACTCAGTCAAAGAAATATATTAGATTCATCTGACATGACCTTCCTACTATGAATCCATGCTGCCTTGGGTTCTATGCCCTACTGGCCTCTAAGGAACTCAATAATTCTTTCTTTCAAAGTGATTCCATCATTTTCCCTACCACTGAGGTTAAACTAGCAGGTCTGCAGTTTCCTGCCTCTGTCTTGCTCCCACTTTTGTAAATGGGGAATCACATACACCCTCCTCCAGTCCTCAGGTACCACACTATCCTCCCATGATTTATTAAAAAAGGTAGTCAGCGGTGTCACTAGTTCTCCCCTTAGTTCTTTTAGAATTCTGGGGTGAATCCCATCAAGCCCCATTGCTTTGTCCACCTTCAGTTTCAGGAGTTCTTTCAGGATCCTTTCTTCTGTGAATGGACTGCTATCAACACCCCTATCCAGAGTGCTTCTATTGTTTGGTTGTGGTACCTCCCCTTCCTCCTCTTTTGTGAATACTGAGCAGAAGTATTCATTCAGCATCCCTGCTTTTTTACTGTCACCCTCTGTCCACCTTCTCCCCTTTGTTAAGCCTCAATATCTCTCCCTTGGTCTTCCTTTGCTCCCTAATGTACTTACAGTATAAATGGTTGCATCCTCCTTCTTAAATGAGTTGGCTATCTTTTTCTCTCTTTGAGCCTTAACTATTCTGACTCAGTTCCCCACTTTCTTCTGTTTTAACTGGTACAGTTCTCTGTCCTGCTCCTTCTGTGTTTCTTTATACTTCCTAAATGCTATCTTTTTCTCCCTAACCTTCCCCACCACTTCTTTTGAGAACCATAGTGTTTTTTTCCTTCATTTAGTTTTGTTTATTTGTTTCACACAAAGGCTTGTTGCCTCTGTGATGGCAGTTCTGATTTTTCCCCATTGTTCCTCCACCCCTCCTTCTTGCCCATTTGATAGTGCTTTTCTGAGGTACTCTGCCACTTTGCCCAAATCAGCCCTCCTAAAGTTCAACACTTTCACTTTTGTATGGCTTGACTCTATGATTGTGTTTATCGTAAACCACACTGTTTGGTGGTCACTTGTTCCCAGATGGCTACTTATGTCTAAATCTGAGATCCTCTCTCCATCCCCATTTGAGAGTACCAGGTCTAAAATTCCTCCCTCTCGAGTGGGTTCCAACACTAGCTGGCTGTGGCATGCCCCCTGTAGGTCATCGAGAATGACCCTGCTCTTAGATGTGGATGCAGCAAATGTGCTGCAGTTAACATCTAGCATATTCAGGTCCCCCATGAACAATATCTTCCCTTTTTCTGCCATTCTAAGAATGTTTTCTATCATTTCCTTGTCCATTTCCTCCCCACAAGACTGGGGTCTGTATACAACCCCATGCAGATTGTGGTGCCATTTCCTGGCTCTAGGGTGACCCACAGTGCCTCCTCTCCTTCCTGTTTACCCTTTGGTTCCATTGCTTTGATCCCTTCCCTTATGTAGAGAGCTACTCCTCCTCCTCTTTAACCCTCCCTGTTTCTCCTGTAGATTGTGTTCCCTGGTATGTTGACATCCCTGTCATGGTACTCTGTGTACCATGTTTATGTGACTGTCATGCTATCCAGGCATCCTTCTTCCATCAAGGCCACTAGTTCAGGGAGCTTGTTACCCAAGACAGTTGTGAATTTTCACGGGTCAGAAACCAAAGGGGATTCAGATACTGGGGAAGGAACCTAAATTTAGAACAATGAAGGTTTTTCCTCATGAAGAAAATCATGGGGAAACTTTAAAATGTTAGGCTTATTTACAGCTAAAGAGGAACCAGTGTATAGGAGCAATGCTGTATGCATAAAGTATCAAAGAGGATTGGAACAAAAACCTGACAGCATCTATATCATTAGAGAAATGCTAAAAGAGTCAATTTTATGACTTTGGGCAGAACCTATAACCATCTTGCTATCTGTAGTTGGAAATGGAGTATCGTGGAACATGTGTTTTGGACTTTTCAAGGTATCCATCCGTGCCAACTGAAATAAAATATTCCTTTATTTTTGTTAAGAATGTTGGAGACACAACTCCAAGCTGCTTATCAGATGTCATTAGGAAATGGAAACAGCTTGTTAAATATTTGTTAAATATTGGTTGCCTGTTAAACTGGAGATTTGTTTACCCCCTTCAGAATGCAACAAACTGCACATTTAAATACTTAGCATTCAAACAGCTTCTTGATACAAGTTTCACTTGGGAATGTATTGTCTTTCAAGAAAGATTCATACCTCATAAATGTCACCCTTTCCTAGCAAATCTATGATTTACACTGTTTTTTTTAACCTCTACAGACACTATCTGATGAGCACCATGTCAGACATATGCCAGGTCTTCAGTGAACTGCCCAGACTAAATACTGTATGTATTGTAGCAATCAGCACATATTTTCCACTATGCTTTTTTGGGAGAAAAATGTATTGGGCTACAGCAAACACACACTCACACACTCGGTACACGCCATCCTCATGGCAACAACATTCAAAATAAATATTGTATTCTAATATGTTATAAAGAAACTGTTTATGTCAGTGAACACAGTGAAGTTCAGTTTAGAGTCAATTTTCTTTAAATATTTCTTATCCTATATTTTGTACACACACACACTACACACTACACACCGTCTGCATGGCCACAATACTGTTGGGAGGCTTGGGTTCAAGTCCCAGCTGAAGCACTTTTTCTTCCTCACTTCTGTTTGTATATGTTTCATAAAATATGTACACCACACTCCTGTGTGATTGTTGCAAGTAAATATGTGTGTTGCCATTAGGTTGTGCATTTGAGAAAGAGTAATGGTGCTCGAGGACAGCACAGGTTCCAGTTGTCGCAGTGGTGCAGCTGGTTAGTGCAATCAGAATGGTATTCTGGGTGGCCTGGGTTCAAGTCCCAGCTGAGGCACTTATTCTTTCTCACCTCTGTATTTATGTGTTCCATAAAATATGCACACCACACTCCTGTGTTATTGTTACAATAAAGAAACTGTTTGTTTATGTCAGTGACCACATATAGGATAGTTGATTGGCAACTATGCACAACCAATGTGTTGTGCCACTGAGGGGTACTGATTCCCTGTGACCTCGAGAGCGAAGCTCGAGAGGTCCATGGGAATCAGTTCCCCGAGGTGGCACAACACACTAGTTGTGCACAGAGTTGCCCATCTGCTATTCTATATAGTGTATGGGCATCAATGCCTATTTTGGACACTGCTCTTTGTTTCAGTGAACTGGAGGTTGGGGGGCACTTGAGGGCTGTGGTAGGCTCAAATTACTGACAGTGTGCTGCAGATGTTTCTGCAAGTTCAAGTTTAAAAATCAACAACTTCCAGCTTAGTTGGATAGGGGAAATCAAGTATGTAGCAGCATTCCAAGTTGTTCTGTTGCAGTAGTGACATCACTACAGCAGCAGAACAACATAATGATGCCACTACTGTAGCAGAACAAGCATATTCCAGGAATGGAATTCCATGCATAACCACATTACACCATACACTATGGTAAAGTTCAGTTTAGAGTAGATTTCCTTTAAATATTTCTTGTCCTATATTTTGTATCCTGGATAGTGCAGGAGAGATGCTGCGTTTCATTGTCATAAGGACCTTCATTTACAGAGTTTTGCATTGTATTTACTCAGGCTGTCCCAGATTAGATGCAATATCTTGTTTTAAGTAGGGTCAAGATTTTCCAATTTTGATAATGTACGTCTTTAGGGTAGCCTAGTCCAGGGCCCCCATATTCAGAAGAGGTGTGCAGCACATCCCAGCGGGAAAGGGAGATGTGCCACACAACTCCAACAATGCGCTGCAGCATGATATTCAAATGTGCAGGATGCACCTGCCACGAGAGAATGGGCCAGGGTATACACAACTAGTATGCTGTGCAAGTCAATGGTGCATTCACATGCATATGCTACGCTGTGGCATACTTAGTGGAAATGTACCCCTCACAGTCCAGAACAGTGTGGCCCACAATTAGGCCATGAACAGCTAGTCTAACCCAGCCAGCCACCCACAGGCAGGCTGCGGAAGTGCACCCAGGTGCACAGTAGCCTGGCAGCCCTGATGGACTAGAGGTACCCCCTCCCAGACCAGATAGATCCAACTTGATCCCTGAAGAGCTCCATATTGTGGGCCCACCTGGACCCAATCACACCAGAAGAAACCATGGTCCATATCCATAGCATAGATAACCCCCACCCACCACCTTGGTACACAGACAACCCCGCTTCCCACATACCAGACCTGTTGTGGAGAATGATACTGCCCTCCATATCCTGCCACAGTCAACCGATGACTGCACTGGATCCAGGCCAGAGATCTGCACTCCAGAATGACCCAAGTGGCTATACCATACATTGGGGCACTACACAAGCTGCAGACCCACCAGTGTATGCAGCTGTGTGTATGTCCCTGACAAACGTAAGAGAGAATTGATATACCTCCAATGCATGCCTTGTCGATGCTGTATCTTCCTGCTGTCATACAATCTCCATGTTCCCCTGTATAACAGGCCACCCTCGGGACTGCTGAGGTATCTGAGTGTAATGGGGTGTGGTATCCTGCAATGCCATTTGTAGTGTACACTCCAGGCTATGGATAGTGAGTTCGTAGTTCCCCGATTGTACAGACAAATGGGAGATTGGCTTTTATGTCATCTTGCTATTAGCTGTAATTATGTCTAACTTATATTACTGTGCCTTTTTCACGTGTTTTCTTTTCCCACCTAGCTAGGATAGATGACAGGTACAAGACTGCCCCACTGAAGCCTATCCTATTCTGAATTGTTGATATTATTGTACTAGTATCTTTACTTTGTATTAATGTCTGTGAACTCAACCTCAATTTTATTCATAATACTGACTGTAATTATTGTATCTAGTTGTTGTTTTTGTACTGTACTAACATTTCTGTATTCCCAATTTTGTACTCTCCCGGGTCGTGCCGGAAAATAAGCGGGTTTGTTGCCCAGTGCACTTACCCAGTTACCAAAAGCTAATAAATAAATATGTCTGTTCCAGGACCTATGTGAGTGAGTACAGCATTGACTTTCATCTGCACTGCACAGTGAAACAGAATGGGGACAATGGATCCACATGTGAGTGCCTGAGGTGTATGGCCACTGGCGTTATAGCCTGCACAGAGCTTGTACCTATGCATGAAACATTCCAGCATCCTACTGTTAGTACTCCGCCACCTAAAAATAAGATGCCATTTCTTCTGTGAACTATACAGGCTTGCTAAATATATAGCAATCAACAGGCATATTCTAGGAAACTACATTGTAAAAATGTGTAAAAGGAAAACCACACTGAAACTGCCTCTCAGCAGATCTGCATTGTGCAAATTCATTAGAAATAATGGGTAAAGGCATCCCAAAACCTTTTTACAGCCATATTGGCTCTGATCAAAGTTTGTTTTTGTTGCTGCTGAAATATATGCAGTTGCACACATAAAGTAGCTGGTGAAAATACATTTGATGTCAGTTTTAAAATAATAAAATCTTTTAATAGATTTTTGGGAAAAATATTAGCAGTTAAGATACACCTTTATGATCTCTTTTTTGGCTATACTCCTGTCTAAACCAGATATTAAAACTATAACTATTGTATTTAGGAATTAGGGGGTAAGTTTCTCAGATGTCTGCTACTGGTTGAAAAACAGATGGGAGGTTCTAGACTTCCCTATTCCATTTATCGATAGTGGGCAAGTATGGACACGATGGTGGAAATTTAATTTGAAACTGACTCAAACCAATGCTGGAATCTGTCATCTCCCAGGAAGATTTTTCATTGGAAAAACATATAGAAATATTTTTTTTTTTTTTTTTTTTGTCTTGGACAGTTAAAAACTTGCTGTAAAGGTGGCTCCACAATGCACTTGAGTTCAGCATGGGATGCAGAATTATGTGGCAGTTGTCTAGAGTATGGTCATTTAAGAATTCCTAACCTATTTAAGTGTAACCTTTGTGAGGAGCAAGGAAAAGTACACTCATACAGACAATGCCCATTGGCATCTCACAATAGGCATGACAGTTTGAATCAAGAAGAGATTATTACAAAAGGGCAGTAAAACAGTGTGGCTTCTATGAGGAAAGAAAGTCAGGCAGAGCAGCAGGTAGTGCAGCAAGAAATCTCTCCGCATGAGGGACTAGTTGAGACACATCCTAATGAGAGTATGGCCAAGGGCCGAGGGCTGAGGAAACTAGGCAAAATGAACATTTAGATATTGAACTGAATATGGAACAGATGACAAAAGAAAAGAGAGTACAATGTCACTAGATGCAGAATTAGGAAATATGCTGGAACCCCAGACAAGCATGTTTCCTCCTCCCCCACCAACCCAAGAAGCAGAAATGCAAATTGTTATCAATAGAAAAAGAGTCATGAGAATAAGGCAGAGATCTACTAAACAGAAAACAAGTTGGTTGCAGAATAAATTATCATTTCTAGCTAAGTCCATGCAGTGGGAAAAAACAGAGGGAAAAGAACAGGATTCTGAAGCTTCTTCCATTACATCCTCTTTTACAGGGACTTGTCTTCAGATTTCAAAGACTCAAACTCTGAGTTCTCAGCCAAGAAATTAAGATGCAGGTCAAGGTCACAAACAAGACACAGTTTGGATCCTCTACCTTAAAAAACACAAAACAAGACTTTTTTTTCAATAATGTGTTCAGGTCACACCTTCTTTCCTGTCACACTTAATGGTATAAAAATACATAGAAAAGTAACGGCCACCGTGGCATTATAAGAAATCATACCAGGGAATATTATATTTATGCAAGATGCTAGACAAAAGACAGTTTATGAGATTAGTGCAGTTAAAAATGCTTGGACTTATGGGCAATCATATAGGTCACAGGGGACTGAGCGTTGTGCAGTGGGCATTCTTTTTAAGAATATAAAGTTTCATATTGAACGCCTTGTAGGCACAGTGTCTGGGACAGCTTTACTCTGCAATATTACATATGGGTCCTCTGAACAATGTCTATTTATTGTATATGTCCCATAAACAAAAGCAATCAGAGTACAACTTTTTCAAGATATCAGGCTTTTTTTACATACAAGTAAAAAAAAAATAATATTAGGAGGAGATTTTAATTGTGATTTAGCACAAACAGATAGAAGTGGGAATATGACTAATCTATTTTGTGACAATAATTGTTTGAAAGGAAATCTGGTGGTAGCACATTTGAATGATGGTTTTGCTGCACTTCATAAGAATCCAGGAGCTATTTTCCATAAAGGAACATTAGCAACCTGGATTGATTTTTTATTGTTCTTTCTTTTCAAAACACTTTACTATTCTGGAAGCAAAAAGAATTGCAATAGAAACATAAGGGGCTACATTCACAAAAAACTGCAAAGCACAGCACAAAAGTTAGTGTTGTGCTTTGTGTTTGCCCAGGTGTCTAAGTTTGCTATTCACAGTCATATAGTGCACCATGCTATCTGACTGTGAATAGGACTAGGTTGAGTCAGCGGTAACCACATTACCACTAGCTCTAACCTCAGTAGTGCCGCACCAACATGCAGACAGGAGCATGACCCTGCAATGAATAGAGCAGGTGCACTATTTCCAATTCACAAAAGCAGCCATGTAAATGAACATATTGGGTGTGCAAGGTACTAGATTATATTTGCATGCCCATTATGGGCCTATTTGCATAGGTGGCATGGATCTTAGTGTGGCACCCCGAGCCCCTGATCAATATGCAGCCACAGTAACTGGCGGCTAGTGGTCCCTTCCTCCACAAATTGCTGGCCTGATATGTCATATATAGTTTTCCCTGGTGCCCAGTTGTCCAATCCCCCACTGATCACCAGCCTGATATTTCATGTATAATTTTCTATGGCGTCTAGTGATACCTTCCCCCACCAATCACTGGACCAATATGTAATATAAATATTCTCTGGTGCTTGTGCCCCCCCCCCCCATCACCATGCTGTTATGTAATATAAATATTCCCTGGTGCTAGTGCCCCCCCGATTGCAGGACTGAAATGTAACATAAATATTCCCTGGTATCAGTGCCCCCCCAATCGCCAGCCCAATATGTCATATATAGTTTTCCCTGGTGTCTAGTGGGCTTCTCCCCCACCAATCACCAGCCCAGTATGTAATAGAAATTGTCCCTGGTGTCCAGTGGTTCCTCCCCCCACCTGATCCCTCAGCTGCTGTAAAACAAATTTTCCTAGTGTCCAGTGGTCCCTCCCCCCACTCAATCTCATGCCCAATAAGCATTATCCATTTTCCTGGTGTCTAGTGGTTTCATCCCCCAGAAGTACCCATGTCCAATCTCTAGGTAACATTCCCTGGTATCCAGTGGTCCTCCCACTCCCAATCCACAAAACATTGATACCATTTCCTGGTGTCTCATGGACCCTTCAACCACCACCCCCACAGGTAGTGCCCCACCACCCTGCTCCCCCCCATTCTGACCATGATTCAGCAAACTGGCACAGCCCTCCACTCTCCACCATGGCTGGCTGCTGACTGAGCTATCAATGAATGCGAGTATGCACTCACTGACCACTCAGTCAGTTGCCAGCCATCATGAAGAGAGAAGGGCTGTGTCAGTTGCCAGCTCAAAGTCAGAATGGGGGGGTACTGGGGTGGTGGGGCACTAGCTGCCAGAGTGGGGTCCACTAGATACCAGGGAATGGTATGAGTGTCTTGCAAAGGAGATCAGGATTGGAGTGGACCAGGGGATACCAGGGAATGTTACCCAAAGATTCGGCATGGGTGCAGGTTGGGGGTGGGACCACTAGATGCCATGGAAACAGATTATGCTCATCAGGCATGGGATGGGGTGGGGGAGAGGGACCATTGGACACCAGGAAAATTTGTTTTATAATGGGCAAAGAACTAGGTAGG
Organism: Neoceratodus forsteri; assembly: GCA_016271365.2. Taxonomy (NCBI): domain Eukaryota; kingdom Metazoa; phylum Chordata; order Ceratodontiformes; family Ceratodontidae; genus Neoceratodus; species Neoceratodus forsteri. The sequence continues at coordinate 1,374,703,497 of CM057450.1, forward strand.
TGGAAGGACCCCTAGACACCAGGTACATTTTTTCATTACAGCAGGCAAGGGACAATTGTTTGGACTGAAATCCATGCTGGACAAAAGACAGATACTGCTGAGTATCTTCTGCATAACAGTGAAAACTCCAGTTAGGCTGCCTATTCATCTCACTCAAGGACAGCATATACACTGCAAACAACATTGTGGTCAGGACTGAGCTTTGCAGGACATCACAACCCAGGGGGACTGGCTTTGAGATAGAATTACTTGAAACAACATGCTGCACACTGTCTGCCAAGTAGAGAAGTGTGAAAATAGAAAATTTCGCTTAGTGAAATATTTCCCAAAATTCATGCATTTCGTGAAATAGTTTGTGGCCCAAATGCAAAATTCCATGGGCAAAATGCAAAATTGTGCAGTGAAATGTGAAATTTCCCCCTTGAAACATGACATTTTGCCTGTAAAATGGTGAAATTCTGGCAAAATTTGGCAAAATTCAGGTGAAATTTGGTGAAATTCTGCATTTCACAGCAAAATTTCACATTTTGCAGGTGAAATTTCACAATTTCTTACCCAGTGAAAAATGTTGTGGAATGGCAGAATTTCAAGAAATGTTTTGCTCTGCAAATTTTGCAACATCTCTACTTCCAGGCAGGACCCAAACACGGTAAGTAACATAGATGTCTTGATATCTAGAATAGAAGAATTTTATCAGACTTACCTTAATTACTTTCTCAGTTAGTTCCAACATTGTTATAGGGCACTCATTTACTGTACATGCACACATACTATGGACCAACATGCTCCAAAGATGTGACATCATCATTGAACCCTGAATCTTCCTCCATTCTGAGGCAGCTGACTTTGAATGTTCAGTCCTAAATCTTTTAAAGTCATGCAGTGACATAATTATGCCAAGGTTAACTCATACTGTATGTTCCTATGAACTAGAGGAGGGATAATGTCCCTATGCACAAGAGCGGCAGCAGGGGGGACGTTAGTAATTACAAACCAGTCAGTCTCACATCAGCGGTGGGAAAATTAATGGAATCCCTACTGAAAGAGAGACTGATAGTGTACTCTGAAGCAAATGGCCTTTAGGACCAGCAGCAGCATGGTTTCATGGGGGGTCATGTCAAACAAAGCTTATAGATTTCTTTGACTGGGTGACTGGGGAGGTGGATCAATGAGGGCAGTGGATATGGCCTATCTGGACTTCGGTAAGGAACTGGACACACTACCACAGAGGAGGCTGATTAAGAAACTTAGCAACCTGAGGATAGGGGAGAAGTTGGTATTTGCAGTGAAAGAAAATTCTTCCAGTGTTTGCTGCCTGTTGTTTTACTGACACAGAAAGTACCTTTAGCCCAAAAGCTGTATCAGCAGAACTGTGAGGGTGCAGTCTGTAAGGCGTTGTGAATGTGTGCGAGGATACCATGTTTCTGCCATGCACCAGTCAGCCTCTGGCTTTTCTGTCCAAGAGACTGCCATAGCCCTGGTCAAATGCACTTCCATCACAATTGATGGTTGCAGTTTTGATGCCATGTAGGCCTTGCTACACATGTTCTGACCTATCGAGCCAATGTCAACATGGAAGCTTTCAAACTTTTGTAGCTGCTCTGAACAGCACAAAAAGATTATCTGCCTTCCAAAATGACTATGTTCGTATAAGGTATGTATTAACAGCTCTAAGGACACCTTAACATTCCTAGACTTTGGGCACAGGGAAAGGAGGCTTACTTTTTGGGTGACATGAAACTCAGAGGGATGCATGTGATGGAAGAAAGGAACTGTACAGTACATAACACTACCTTATATTGATGAAATAGCAGAAATACTGCAGCTCCTTGTATTACAATACGTGCAGCTCTCCTTTTCACCTAGAAGCATGGACTACAAATAGAAAACATGTCCAAATGAGAAGAATTTCTTTTGATACTTGTGACAGAGGATCACATGTAGATTACAGATTGCATTAAGGACCACAGAATGGTCTCAAGCAGGAAATGGAGATCCCTACTCCAATTTGGTTCTGCTGAGAGGTCTAACAAGAGACCAATGTCAGACTGTGAGCATAGGGGTGTCCTGTGAAAGTACCAAGCACCGTACCTAATTCAGAGACTTGTACTAACAGAAAGTATGGGTTACATATTCCACCCTTGGCCTAATATCTGCCTGCTTCCACCTCTGGAAAAAAAAAGTTAACCACACTCTATCATAGGTCACTAACCTAGACTGTTTCCTTTAAACATTAAGGGCTCATGTGATCCCACTCCACAAGAGTGGTAGCAGGGAGGAGGCAGGGAACTACAGACCAGTCAGTCTTACCTCAGTAGTGGGCAAGATTATGGAGGCACTCCTTAAGGAAAGGATAGTGCAACACCTGGAATCCATAGGAGTACAGGATCCAAGACAGCATGGGTTTACAAAAGGAAGGTCCTGTCAAACTAATCTCATAGATTTCTTTGACTGGGTAACCAGAGTGGTGGACCAAGGGGGAGCAGTTGATGTTACCTACCTTGACTTCAGCAAAGCTTTCGATACTGTTTCATATAGAAGATGATTAATAAGCTGGGTAGGCTCAGGTGGGTCAGAGGTTGGTCAACTGGGTGGCAAACTGGTTAACGGGCAGAAAACAGAGAGTGGTGGTAAATGGTATACAGTCAGAAGAGATGCAAGTCACAAGTGGGGTACCTCAGGGATCAGTCCTGGGGCAAGTCCTCTTCAATATCTTTATCAGTGACATTGCAGATGGACTGGAGGGCAAGGTTTGTCTGTTTGCATATGACACCAAGATATGCAACAGAGTCGATGATCCAGATGGGGTGGGCAGAATGAGAAGAGATCTGGATAAACTAGCAAAATGGTCGGAAGAGTGGCAACTGGGGTTTAATGCAAAGAAGTGCAAGATCATGCACATAGGGAAGAGAAACCCTGAAGCCACCTATAGGCTGGGAGGGGAGTTGCTGGCAGTCACAAGGGAAGAAAGAGACTTGGGCATCATCATCACCGATGACCTGAAATCATCCAAGCAGACCACTAAAGCAGTAGGTAAGGCTAGGTGGATGTTAGGGTGTATTAGAAGGGTTATAACAAGTCAGAAGAGGGATGTAATAATCCCTCTTTACAAGACACTGGTCAGGCCCCATCTGGAGTACTGTGTGCAGTACTGGAGGCCACACCTTCACAAGGACATTAACCAAATTGAGGCAGTCCAGAAAAGGTTAACCAAAATGATGCAGGGACTGCATCAGAAAACATATGAGGACAGATTAATAGAGCTCAACATGTATACCCTAGAGCAAAGGAGGGAGAGAGGTGATATGATCGAAACATTCAAACACCCTAAGGGCAATAACAAGGTGAAAGAGTCTAACATGTTTCAATATAAGAAAAATAGAAGGACAAGAGGATACAGTATGAGATTAGAGGAAGGCCGATTAAGAGGTAATGTGGGGAAGTTCTTTTTCACACAAAAGGGTGGTGGATGCATGGGATGGCCTACCTTAGGAAGTGGTGGATATGAATACAGTGCAGGGCTTCAAACAGGCATGGGATAGGCATAAGGCAGCAATACAGATGAATATGAATAGATAGGCCATTGACAGAGTAAAGGCTGATGGCACATTTATAAGGCAGAAAAAGAAATGGGCAGACTGGATGGGCCTTACGGTCCTTATCTGCCGTCAACTTCTATGTTTCTATGTTTCTATATATCCAAAACTCTCTCAGAATATCCTAGTCAGAGAAATCTCTGCTTTTCAGACATTAAGGTCCCTAGCTGATAAGGGAGTCAGAAAAGTTTTTGAACTGTCCGACTGACTAGGTACAAGAACCATTGCCTTCTTAGTCACTCTAAAGCCATTAGAATTAATAATCCATTCATGAGACTGACAGATCTTTCCAAGAACCACCACGAGCAAGGAAAATGGTGGAAACAAATTCTCCTTTCTGAAGTCCCATTGTTGGGACAGATCATCCATTGCTTCCGTTACTGAAATCTGTGCAAACTGAGAAAATCTCAGCACCAAGCACTGGTTTGGGAGGCAAAGAGATCTATCTCTGGATACCCATATCTGCAACAAGGATATTTAAATAATCCTGTTTTACAGACAATTCTCCTAGATGAACCAGTTGGAAACTGAGTCAGTCCTGCCTGAATTTAGGTATCCCACCACATTAACTTCTGACAGGAACTCCAGATTGGCTTGCAGCCAGAGCAGAACCACATAAGCATCTGTTAACATAATCTTGCTTCTCATTCCACCTAATTTATTAATGTAAGTGATGCTCACCATATTGTTGAAATGGCCCTTTATCAATTAAGAAGCAAATATGTTTCTGTCAGCATGATCTTGCATCTCACACCACCTTGTTTGCTTATGTAAGCGATGGTCATCATCTTGTCAGATTTGGAATTTACCAATGACTGCCAAACAAGTTTGTTCTGAAGTGCCTCAATGGCAGTAAGACAACTATGGTCTTGAAAATGTTTATTTGGAGGCTCTGCTCCTACAGAGACCATTCCTCCTACACAGTACCTTTTACAGTACCACCCACCTAGCCTATCAGACTTGAGTCAGTGGTTAGAACTATCTAATTTGTTGGGGCTAATTGGGAACCATTCAAAAGATTTTGAAGATCCCCACCACTGAAATGGCTAGTTACTGGTTGTGGAGCAAAATCAGTGCCTGGTACTATTGAGATGCTGGCAACCAATAAGATATCACTAAGACCAGAAGAGATGCCATGTGCAGTCTGGTCCAAGAAACCATCTCAATGGTAGCTGCCACTAGACCAAAAATCTGAAAACACCTGTGAATTGACATGACTGTGTGCACCCTGACTTCCCAATCTGTTTGTTGAAGTTGTCTAGCCTGCTTTGCAAGAGAAAAAATAGCAGGTCTGTCTGAAAGCACACTTCAAAGTGCTCCTAAGAGAGAAGGCTGGGGTCATGTAATCTGAACAAATATCTAAACATTTCAGATCTGAAGAAATGTTCTGCACATTCCAATGTTCCACATTTGTCCTCCTCCAAAACAGAGGCAAGTCTTAGAGGACTGCAGATTCAATATTTTGTGACCACAGTTGTTTTGACTTCTAACCCATTTGACAGATATCTAGTCCTACAAGCCTCTCTGTCATACCTCACCCATTATTTCTCATTGATGACAACCAAATTATTATTACTTTCTGGTTTCTCTTCCTTGTATGTTCATTGCTTTCATCTTGGTCTGAATCCTTCCAGATACTTTGGACATTTCTCCTATACTGGAATTGCTACCACTTCATGAAGGAAGTGAATTCTGGTCCATGTAATCAAACATTTCAGCTGATGGACCATTTAATCAAAGAACCTACAGGGGCTCTTCACCGTGTCCAAGCCATGTCCTCTCCCTCACTTTAGAAAAGCCAGGCGAGAAGGCAACCATAGGCCTTAGAATCCTTGGGGTTTGTTCCACTTGTTTTTTTTTTCCTGTCTTCCATGCCAAAGTTAATCATTCTGAGACTTCACCAATAAATATGAGTTCTTTTGTCGGAAGATATGTTTCCTTTAGCTGCAGCTGCTTCTTACTATGGCACCTCATAAAGGGTGGAAACTATTTGAAACAAGTTTGCCAACTCTTACAGTTACTTAACACTGTACACACACATGAGCTGCCCCAGTGAACCTTAAGTTATTCCCTTAAGGAGACCCTTCCTCTGCTATATGGCACTGATATTTACAGTAGGACCTGCAGGAATAAAGATTATTTATTTATTTATTTTATTTAGTTTTTGTTTACCGGGTAGGTGCGCTAGGCAAACAGGTGACTATTTTCAGGCACGATCCGGGAGGTACAGTAACAATACAGAGTTCATTTACGTAATACAAGGAAGCAGTAACAGTACAGAGAACAGTTTTCAGTAAAAGGCAATAAAGGAGTACAGCTTCAGTGACAATCAACAGGTCAAGAGAAAAACAGCAGAGTTACAGTGTACAGGTAGCATTTAGTGAGTGGCTAAATGTATACAGGGCAGATCCAAAGGACAGGTGGGTCCGGGAAGGGGGAGAGAACGAGAAGGGGGAACTGGGTGAGCAGGTAAAAGGGGGGATGCGGGAAGGCAACCTTGCGGCTAAGTGGTTAAGGTGGCAGCAGGGATGAAGGAGGCAGGACAGGGGATCTGGGTGTGGGGCGGTGAATGGATGGTGGCGGTACATGGTCGAGGTGGGGAGAGAGTAGGTCAGGCAGAGCTGGAGGCAGGGGAGACACCACCTGCAGTGGGGCTATAGAGGGGTAAAAGACGGCGCGAAAACAGGGCAGGAAAGGACATGATAGGCATCGGCGGCCAGAGGAGGAGTGAAGCGGGGGAACATTTGGATGGGGCAGGGGCTTCTACGTATCGTCTGGGGAGGGGATATGGTGCATAAAGTAGAAGGCTACGGGAAGAGACTGAGTCCATGGAATGCAAGGCGCTAGAGAGAGCTGCTGGGGAGGGATCGAGGTGAAGATGGCATGGGTGGCTTTAGTGGCAGAACCACTCAAGAGGAGCCCGGTTCATGGAACCGAGTTGGCAGGGGAGAGTTAGGATGGCGGGGTTCGGGTGAGTAAGGGCGGGGGGCGCATCAGCGCTGGAAGGTGCGGCAGTACCGGGGTTGTGGTACTGTTCCCGGGCAGGCGAGTGTGCTCAGTCAGGGTATTCGAGGGCTGCGGAGGTTAAGAGCAAACGGGTCTAACTGGGGTGTGTAGAAGTGAAAAGTCAGTGTTAGGGGGATATGACGGGAATGGCGGCAGGGGGCTGAAGGATGAGACCGTGTCCATGGAAACCGTACGCAGGCTGGACAGATCGATGAGTATGAGAATATGGGGCTGAAAGCGGCGGGTGAGTGGTTTTAGCAGCAGGAGCTTACTAGAGGAGCCCAGTGTCGTGGAGCCGTGGGCAGTGAGGAGGCTAAAGATAGCGGGGTTCGGGGTTGGAGTACGGCGGTGGCGGTTCCAGCAGCTGATGGTGCGGCTAATGTCCGGGGTTGTGGAACTGTATCCAGGCAGGAAATGGTGTTCAGGCGGGGTGGGGGTGCTGTGGAGGTCCAGGGGCAATAGGAGTAGAGGCAGGTCCGTTGGGGAGCGCTTAGGCATTGGCTGCGTCAGTACCTGGTACCCCTAGATCATCAGTACAAACATTCTAGTAAGCAGCAGTAACACGTAGAGCAGTGCAGACAGCAATAACAGGTTAACAATGCAGTAGTCAAGGCGCAGTAATTTACAACAAAATTACACACTCTAGACAAGTGCAAGTAGAGAGAAGTACCCTGAAACGGGTCCGTTGGGGGGCGCTTAGGCATTGGCTACGCCAGTACCTGATACCCATAGATCGTCAGTACAAACATTTCAGTAAGCAGCAGTAACAGGTACAATAGTGCAAACAGCAATAACAGGTAAACAATGCAGTAGTCAAGGTGCAGTAACTTTACAACAAAACTACATACTTTAGACAAGTGCAAGTAGGCTTTGAGTTCGGAGTTTTGAACTCGAAATGAAGTGCATATGGGCAGAGACATATATCACAGTGTTAATGTTGTAAGTAAAATAGGGTAAGGAGTAGGAAGGAGGGAGTGGTGGGGCAAGAGAAAGAGGTTGGCAGGACACGCTCAGGTAGGTTTGTTTATGCCCCTGACCAAGGACTATTTGAAAAACTCTGAAGCTGTTACTCCAGAATGCTACCTTCTATCATGCACGTCACTTTTAACAAAGTATGCGTTTTTTTTCTTTTTTGTTTTTTTTTTTTGTTTAGTACTTGTCAGGTTCATTGCTGTGCATGGGTTTAGTTCTCTGTGGGCTTACTTGGTTACCAAAATCCAATATATAAATAAATAAATGAAGCTACACTAATATGAAAAATTCTTAATAAATAAATGAATAGTAACATACCACAAAAATTGATACTGAAGCATATGTACATTTGAAATCAGGCAGTTTGTTCTTATCAAACCCATGAATACATTAAAATATGACAAATCTCAGCTATAAGAGTGTCTATCAGCTTAATGCAGGAGCTCTAGTAAATAATAAAAATGTTTATTTTTAAAGATCCATACAGTATGTATAGAGTAGTTGTCCACCAGTCTTGATTTCCTCTCTTATTTTCAATAAGTTGCCTGGCAGAGGCAAAATGTTCCTGTTCCTGCTGTGTGGATTACTCCAGGGTATTGGTTAAAATGCATTAGGTCAGCCAGCTTTGATTGAAAGACAGATAGCATTTGTTAATTTAGGCAGCAATTCTAGCATCTGTTGCTTTGCTTACTGCTGTGCAAGACACAGTAATTGTGTGAACTAAACAACCTTTGCAGTATTAGAGACACTCAAACCTTTTACTGGATTTTTCCTTTGCATGAAAGTAATACATCTAGTTTATAAAAAGCCATTGTAGGTCTGCCCAGGTCAACTCTTTTTTTCTCTGATTCTTACCTTAGTGATATCCAGATTCCCCATGACTTCTCTCCCTCCTTCCCCTTCTAAATGTAGCACTCTTACGCAGTACAGACACTCATAATGCCTCTATTAGCATTTCATAACACTTCATGCCGTGTATGCGATGCGCAGCCCTGTAACCTATTTTTGACACATCTAAAGGTAGGAACTGGGAAATGGTGTGGGTAAGGGAAGGCATAAGTTAAAGTGCAAAAATAGCTATTGACTTTTTCTTAGAGAAAGCAGGCTTTTTAACCCAAAACTACAGTTTGCAGTTATAGATTAGCCAGTACACCATCAGACTAATAACAGTGTTACCTCCAGTTAAAAGTTAGTAGAGGAAAAAAAGTATTTTTCAGTGATAACAGGAAAGAAAGCCTCTAATGTCTTGTTGAAACAGAGATGGCATGAAGGTATGTGTTTGCCATGTTTTTTAAGCGATGCAACAATATACCTGTTTCTGACATATCTCCCTAGGTCAAATGCAAGAGTGGCTGAAACTGAATACAGCACACTGGGCATTGATTGCAGATTCTGCAGTATTTCTGCAACCATACACTATCCTGTCTATAGTTGATAAAGAACGGGCAACAATCCATGCAAAATTGTCTGGCATCTTGAGATGCTGAAGATAGAGAAGTATGTCCATATTTGGAAAACATGTCCCTTCATAATTTCAGCTCTCCAGCACTGCAATGGCTCTACACATTGAAAACAGATGAAATCACTGATGCACTAACAGTAGAGCAGCAGATGTGCAACACTAACAGTCGTGTGAAAATGTTGGTGTCAGCATGTCACTAGACAACTTTGCCACATGTAACACAGTACTTCAAATATCAGCAGGAAGCTTGATCAGGAGTCAGATGTTATGCTACATGGAAATTTATTTCTAATACTTGCAATATAATTGGCCCTTTTTGTTAGTCTATTCCTGCAATCCAAGCAGTTTAGTATTAGGAAAAAGTTAGTTTTTACAAAAAAAGAGGTAGTTTAGACAGTCAGGGTTGGGCACAGTCAAAAAAGTCCATCATTTTTGCTAAATCTGCTAAATTCCACATTATATACAGTATTTCTCTTACGTGTGATATTTGGCAGCTTATAACTGGGCCTTTTTTAAGCTCAGGCATTTTAATGGATTGAAAAGTTCCTGTGTCCTGATTAGCTGATACGGTTCTGAAGCCATATGGTTCAGAAAAAGCAACCATCTGATATTAATACATCTCAGAACTCTTTTCATTTACAGTACTTTCTGGCAGCTGTGTTGGTGTGATACATATACCTACCACTATTATTTGCCATAAGTTTAAACACAATGTTGTTGTTTTTTCATCACATCTCTAGTAAAAAACACAGTACTTCCATTCAACCACAACTTATTTAAAAAAATTCCCAGCAGTAGCTTAGCATTTATATATTTATTTTTATACTTCCTTTCATTTACAGGCCATAAATCCTGCAGTCTCTTCTTTTCTTTTTTTATCTCCACTCTGTTTCTCCTCGCGCCATGCGGCCCCCATCTGACCGACTCCCCCAGCTCCGTCCCCCAGAATTACCATGGCTTACCTTATGCCCAGTCCAAGAGTGGTGCCTCCGGAGAGTGGGTCACCATCCTGCCACCGGCTGCTTTTCAATTTTCTCCCAATTTTGCCCGAGGACCCCAGGAGAAGGATGCATGCATGTGGAGGCACGCATGCGCCTTACAGCCCTGATAATGGCCCTCTTCCGCCCGCCCCTATTGGCCTATCGCTGGCGCCCTCACTTGTGCAGCCCCTCGGCCTCCACCAGGGGGTAGCCGAGAGTGAGAGATGCCACCCCACCTCCCCAGAGAGGAGAGCTGTCTTGTGGCTACTCCATCCTGCTCCACCTGCCCCGGCCCCGTGCCGACCTCCGACAACCCAGGATCATTCCCGAACCTGGGACGCCGGCATGCCGCGAGGTGAGACGTCCAGCACCTCAGCCCTCTGCACCACTGGGCCAGCTCTGCAGACTCTTCTTTACTGTGAAACCCCAACCACACTAATTACTTCCTACAGCTCTGCAGAACCATTTCCACAACTCATGCGATGGCCATGACTGCTCACCACCCTGGCTGCTTGCAGTCATACTTCTGGATCACAACCACCTTTTCATCACACTGCCTCAGTTCACACCAGTCTGTGGGCCAACCACTGGGAAATCACTTTTCAAAACTACACTAGCAGCCAGAATGACATATTCATGATGCCAAAAATGCCAGATTTTAAAATTAAATCTTTGCTTCTCACTGGATGGGACAGTGGTAATGTAAAGCATCTCTAGGACTGGCTACAGCAAACAGTATTGGGTGTGGTGAAGAAATTCACTTCAACACACACCACTGCTGCAGGGAACAGATCTCCCTCTAGTGGCCTTTTTGAAATGAAAGTCAAGTATAAATCACAGTGTCAGTATGCACTACTTTTTAACTATCCCACTTCTTACATAATACCTTCATTTTTTAAATGCTTACTTTCATTTCAAAAATCACTTTTCATGCTTTACTTGTTGTCCATTTTTTTAAATTAATGCCCATTTTATAAGCACAATAAGATACTACAGATGTTGGGTTTCTATTCCTGAGCCACACTTTCAAGTGGTTGATGGCACTCAACGAAAGCATCTTCTGCCTCACAAAGCACCTGGGCATGTGGTCCAGTAAAACAACAAAAACAAACAAAAAAAAAGCATGTGGTGTCTTGTTGCTTACATAAGTAAATTGGAATATTCAGATATCAAGTTACACCTGCATCAATGTACCACAGTTTACTTATTGGTGCAACCTGAAATTTCCTAAATGTTCAGCTGCTTATAACTTGACCATCCTTTGGAATAGGGACCTGATAATTGGAATTGCATGCCTTTTGCATCAAGAGCTCAGCACTTGCATAATATGCTTGAATTCTGTTAAGGTGTATTAAGGTAAAGGGGACTCAATACAGAAAAATACATCTGTTTACTTGCTAAAAGCGTGCTAAACTAGGTCATTTTCGCAAAATGTTATAGAAGCAAACATTTATAATTTTGTTAACATTCAGCAGAGAATATTGCATAGAAACAGAGCAACATAGATAAGGACCACTTGGCCCTCCCAGTCTGCCCAGTTCCCTACCTATTGGATAAGTTGCAGATTCTAGTTAACCAACAGCCACTCTCTCTGTGAAAAAGTACTTCCTCATGTTGCCCCTGTGCCGTTCCCCCCTCTATCTTCAAATTGTGCCCCCTTGTTCTTGCACATCTATTTTTCTGAAAGTTACTCCCTTCTTGGAATTTGTTGATTCTGTTGAGGTACTTGAAAGTTTCTATCATGTCCCCCTCCCTTCCTCAAGAATATACATATTAAACTCTTTCAGTCTTTCTTTATATGGATTCTGTTGCAGACCCTGCACCATTTTAATTGCCCTCCTCTACACTGCCTCCATCCTGTCTATGTCTGTGCAGAGATAGGGTATTCAGAAATGCATGCAGTACTCCAGATGGGGTCTCACCAACTGTCTGTACAGAGGGATAACTTCCTGTTTTCTAATGGTGCTGCCTCTCCCTATGCATCCAAGGATCCCCCCAGCCCTCCTTACTGCCTTCTCACATTGCTTGCCTACTTTAAGTTTATCTGATATGACTACACCCAGGTCCCTTTCCGTTTTTGTTGTTGTTAGTATCTCCTCCACATTGTGTAATCTTCCCTTGGGTTGCATCACTTTGCACTTCTTTGCATTTAATCTTAGCTGCTGTACTTTTCACCATTTCTCCAACCTTACCAAGTCCTTCTCATCCTTTCCATCCCCCCTTGGGTATCAACCCTGTTGCAGATCTTTGTTTCATCTGCAAAGAGGCATACTTTTCCTTCTAGCCCCTCCGCAAAGTCTCCTATAAAGACATTAAAGAGGATCAGTACCAGCACTGAACCCTGTAGTATCTTACTATTTATTTGAGTCTTGGATTACAACACCTTTGAGCAATACAAGTCGTTTACAAAGATTCCACATCAGTAGTAAAAAAAAAAAAAAAACAAGGTAAACAGTAGATAAGTAAATAGCGGGCATCAAGAATATACTTAGAAAAATCTAATACATCAAAAGCAATCAAAATAGCACTGAATGTTACTCAATATAACAGTAAAGGGGGCTAGAGGAGTGGGCAGCCTGGGAGGCCTTGTTAAAATCTAAGAGAGAAAGTAATGTGGTGTAAGGTGGGAGGACGAGAGAAACAAGAGAGGGGAAGAAGAGTTGCAAAGGAGGTGGAGAGGGAAGGAGCGGAGTTGCAAAGGAGGTGATGAGGATACAGAGATGAGGGAATGGTGAGGTGGAAGGAGGGAATGGGGTGAGTGCAGACAGAAGGGAACTGCTGGCAAAGGGAGGGGAGGAGACAGATTAATTAGAGGAGATGAGGGCGGTGTTCGGCCAGGGAGGGTAGCCCTAGCAGACCTTGAAGAATCAAGAAGAAAAATGTATAGGTGGTAGGAAGGTAAGCGAGGGAGGGAAGAGTGTTGCAAAGAGGTGACATGAGATAAGGGAATGGTTAGGGGGTGGAAGGGGGACGGTGAGGAGGAGCAGATGAAGAGCATGAAGATGTGCACACTCGAGCAGACTTAACAGGCTTAGATAGACCGGATGGTCTGTTTCTGGTGACACATTCACATGTTCGTATGAGCAGAGAAGAAGCAGGGGTGAGGGGTGGAGGAGAAAAGGCTTGAGGGTAGGATTGAAATGAAGTGCCGAGAGTTAAAAATGCCGAAAGGTATAAGAACAAAGATAACATAAGCAGAAGGCTACTAAGAGCAGCAGTCACATATACTGTTTGCTAATAGATGCTGCTGGAGTTTGTGTTTGAAAGGGCCGAGTTTTGACTCAGCAGAGATGTCCCTACCAAGGGAGTTGAGCCAGAGGGGGGATCTATAAGCAAAAGACCACTGACCTAAGGTGGGGCAGCATCCACGGAGCTGAAAATTGCTATTCTTAGTGCCTCGGGAGTCAGGCTTTGCTTGTGCCTGTGAAGTAGGCCAATCCTCATATTGACAGCACGGGCTATGTTATCAATATGTTGCGAGTAGGTGAGTGAGCTATCAACAGTGATCTCTAGATATTTGAAGGAGTGGATCAGTAACCCCCCCCTTCAGAATGTACTCCATTTATTATTACCCTCTGTGTCCTGTTGTCCAGCCAATTTGTTACCCAGGCAACCACCCTGGGACCCACTCCCAGGCTGGCTATCTGTTCATTAATCTTTTGTGTGGGACTGTGTTAAATGCCTTGCTAAAATCTAGGTAGGCCATATCCACAGCCCCTCCCTGGTCTACTACTTTGGTCACCCAGTTAAAGAAATCTATTAGATTCATCTGACATGACCTTCCCACTGTGAATCCATGCTGCCTTGGGTCCAGTGCCTCGCTGGCCTCTAGGAACTCAACAAATCTTTCTTTCAGAAGTGATTCTATCATTTTCCTTACCACTGAGGTCAAATTAACAGGTCTGTAGTTTCCTGCCTCTGCCTTGCTCCCACTTTTGTGGTGGGAAATCACAGCCACCCTCCCCCAGTCCTCATGTATCACACCATCTTCCCATGATTTGCTGAAAATGGTAGTCAGTGGTGTTACTAGGTCTCCCCTTAGTTCTTTTAGAATTCTGGGGTGAATCAAATCAGGCCCCATTGTTTTGTCCACCTTGAGTTTTAGGAGTTCTTTAAGGACCCTTTCTTCTGTAAATGGACTGGTACCAACCAGAGTGCTTCTATTGTTTGGTTTAGGTACCTCCCCCTCTTCTTCTTTTGTGAATACTTAAAAGTATTAATTCAGTATCTTTGCCTTTTCACTGTTACCCTCTGCCCACCTCCCTTCCTCTTTATTAAGCCTCACTATTCCTCCCTTGGTCTTCCTTCACTCCCTGGTGTACCTATAAAAGGTTTTACCCTCTTCTTTACTGAGTTGGCTATATTTTCCTCAGTTTGGGCCTTCACTATTCTGACTGCCTTCCCTGCTTCCTTCTGCTTTAACTGATACAGTTCTCTGTCCTGCTCCTTCTGTGATTCCTTATACTTTCTGAATGCTGTCTTTTTCTCCCTAATCTTTCCGCCACCTCTTTTGAGAACCATAATGATTTTTTACTTTGTTTTGTTTATTTGCTTCGCACAAAGGCTTGTTGTCTCTGTGATGGCAGTTCTGATTTTTCCTCATTGTTCTTACACCACTCCTTCCTGACAATTTGCTAGTGCATTCCTTAGGCATTCATCCATTTTGCCAAAGTTAGCCCTCCTAAAGTCCAGTACCTTCGCTTTTGTATGGCTCGACTCTAAGGATGTGTTTGTTGTGAACCACACTGTTTGGTGGTCGCTTGTTCCCAGATGGCTACCCATTTCTAAATCTGTGATCCTCTCTCCATCCTTATTTGAGAGTACCAGGTCTAAGATTGCTCCCTCCCAAGTGGGTTCCAACACTAGCTGTCTGAGGCATGCCCCCTGCAGGGCGTCAAGAATGACTCCTCTCTAGATTGTGGCTGCAGCAAATGTGCTCCAATTAACATCTGGCATATTCAGGTCCCCCATCACCAATATCTCCCCTTTTTCTGCTATTCTAAGGATGCCTTCTATCATTTAGATCATGGCAGAGCCTCCCCTTCCCTCCATATTCTCCCCCTCTACCCATCACCGTCACTGTGCCCCAAGTATATCAAAACTGCTGTCCCTTGTGTTTACCTTAATACTTCCATTTTTATGCTATGCCTACTACCCTAGCACTTTCATCCATGTCAAGTCTTCCGCTAACTTTTCCCCTACAGGATTATCAATATTGGCCTGTTACAACATGTGTAAATTCATAATTGGCTTGTACACTCACACCAGTTGGTTTGGGTCTCTTAGCTCTGTACCTGTACTCAATTATTTGTTTTAGTATGTAATTGTGTTGCTGAGAAGCACTCAATGAATTGTATTAGTATGTAGTTGTACTGCTCTTGTGTTCTGTGTATTTGTTGTTCTCCCAACTATTGCTCAATGTACTCAATTGATTTGTATTAGTATGTACTTGTACTGCTCTTGTATTCTGCGTTTTTGCTGTTCTCTCAACTATTGCACCCTCTTTCTCCAGGACACTTCTGGAAATGAGCTGTTTAGAACTCATGTTGTCTTTCCTGGTGAAACAGTTTCCAAATAAATATATGTCCTTGTCCATTTCCTCCTCCTGAGATGGGGGTCTGTATACAATCCCTGTGCAGATTGTGGTGCCATTTCCTGTCTCCAAGGTGACCCACAGTGACTCCTCTCTTCCCCGTTTACCCTTTAGTTCCATTGATTTGATCCCTTCCTTTATGTGAGAGCTACTCCTCCTCCTCTTTTACCCTCCCTGTCCCACCAGTGGATTATGTTCCCTGGTATTTTGACATCTCAGTCATGGTTCTCCATGTACCATGTTTCTGTGACTGCCACCATATACAGGTGTCCCTCTCCTATCATGGCCACTAGTTCAGGAAGCTTGTTACCAAGACTATAGGCATTGGTACTCCTCAACCTCCATTTTTTGATGGCCTTACCCCTTTTAGCCCCATCCCTGCCCTTACTGCCTTTGCATTTTTCTCCATTTACCCTGTCCTTCTCCCTATCGACCTCTCTACCATGGTGTTTACCTTGCTAACTATCCTGTTTTATTGGGGAAGTTGGGTGGGCATTTCCTGCTTCTTTTCAGTTCCTCCCCCTCTTGTCTGGTTTAAAAGCTTGCCAATGAAGCATTTAAACATATCACCTAGGAGCCTGGTTCCCCTCCTGGACAGATGCAGACCATCCTGCCAGTAAAGGCCTGCATCCCTCCAGGTGGAACCCCAGTCCCCAATTAAACCAAAATCCTGTGCTCTGCACCAGTTTTTCAACCATTCATTAAATAACATGGTGCGGAGTACCCTAACCTCACCCATGCCATAGACAGGCAGCACCTTCAAGAAGGTTACCGTCCATGCTACCTGTCTAAGGCCCCTCCCTAACCCTACAAACTCCTCCTGAACTGCTCTGCTCCCATGCCCAGCTAGGTCATTTGTTTCTACGTTGACAATGACATCCAGCTCACTCCCTCTCCCATGCAGCTTCTCTCACAATACTAAGGATTTGCTTCCTGTCCCTCCAAGCCATGGTGCCCGACAGGCACCTTACCTCTCTCTCCTTCCCCAGTTCTACCCCCTAATAATTGGGTTCCCCACTAGGAGCTGCTTTCTTCCCCTGTGGTGTCCTGTTCCACCCTCCTCTGGGTCTCCCTTGTGGAGGTTCCCACCATCCTCCTTGGTCTCCACTGTGGATGCCTCCATAGAGGAACCATGCTCTGCCATATTGTCATATGAATTGTGGAGAGGTACAGCTGGAGGTATTTGCCTTTGTTCCACCACCCTCACCAACCCTGAGCCCACCGTAGTCCAACCACTCCTCTTTGTTGGCAACCTCTGAGGCAGCGGTGGCAGCCCTGGGTGGGGGAGGTTTCCCATCTCCTTGCCAGGTCAGCCTGGAGACAGGTAACCTCTTCCCTCAGAGCATAGAGTTGCATACAAATAGGACAGCATCGCAGCTCCCAGAACGTCTCCCGGAAGACTGTCTCCCCACAGCCAGTGAATTGTACCACTTCCCACATGTCTCTCTCCATTCCTGTTTAAAATATATATATATATATATATATATATATATATATATATAGTCTTTTTGTTAGTGTGTGCATTGTTTACCCTCTATGCAGTGTGCCAGACTGTTAAGGAGTTGACAGTAGTATGTCCCTTGCCCTATTGGGGAAGTGATGTCAGAACCCCTGGTATAAAGGAAAAGTCACCCTTTGGGGTGAGTGGGGTGAGGAGCGGGGTTGGGTTGGTGGGTGGGACCAAGCCCATGACCTCCAGAAACAATCAGCTACAGCTCTGACCCACAACACCAGTGAGTACTGACCTTCATTTCAGCAAGACAACCTACGCCACTCCGGTGAGTGCTGACCTTCCTTTCAGCAAGACAACCTGCACAACAATTTAACAGATAATATACCTAGCAAAAAACAATTACAGTCAGAGAAAAATAAAGCAGTTGAGCCCAATACCTATGATGTAAGCCTCCCCTGACCCAATACAACTCTGGTGTTCTGTGCTCTGAAGACAGTCAGAGGAAACCAGTTTCCATCACCTGAGGCACTGTCTGGGTCAAATACACAAACCTCCACTAATCTGCACTAAACTGCAGGCCTTGCAATGACAAATCTTCAGCCATCAGTAAATAGTTCACTGTACCAAAAATAATTTGATGCAAACTGTCACCAAAATACTAGTAGACAAAAATCCAGCTATCCACAAGGGAAAACCAAACATGCAGTATTTCAATCCCTCTGAGGTTAAACTGTCAAGCTACAGGTACATAAGAAGTATTGCAACCCTCTTTTTGATAAAAAAATGAAAAACAAACACAAAGCAATGCCAAGTATAAAATTTAAAGTAAAGTACACCTCCCTCAGATTTGAGCAAGAGTAAACTTTCCTTCAGATTGCCCGTTCAATATAGTTATCCTTCACAGCTCCCAGTTGTTTCAAAGCAGCTTGCTTCCACCGTTATCAAAATGGGCCTTTCATTTTGCATTTTGCATTGTAAGAAAGGTTTCACAGCCCTGTATCAAAAAGGGCCTTTTAGCACAGACCCTTACTTGCTCTCTTGTTAAAATGTACTGTACAAAATTTGTATCTAGCTAGTCTACTGCCAATTTATCAGCAGACATATTCCTTTGGGGAATTCCCTACTATGTAAATATTCCAGTAAAGATGTTTACAAAAATAAACAATCTGAATATTGTTACCTTTGATGTCATGATTTAAAACTTCTGTTTCAGTACAGAAATATTATAAAAATACACAGTACATGGCTCCATAGTTTGGATTGTTAAAAGCTGACAAGCCAACATAATGCATACACTGCAGAAAAACTGTGGTAAAGTTATATTTTATACTGTTTGAGTTGTTTTCATAGGGATTTCATCACTGCAAGAATTCTTCTCACAAATTTAATTGTGACCCTTTTCTCTTATTTTCAAAATTATAAATACAACACAAAATGGGACACAGTAGTACAGATGACTGATAAGGTTCAGCCATGTCTAACATTTATTGTACAGCCTAGAAAAGACTTAATTAAATGCTACCTTCTCCACTCCCTCCCTCGATGGAAGAAGTAATGTAAGTTGCCTTCAGTGACTTTTCTCTGCATTAAATAATTATCCTGAATACCACAGTTCCAAAATACCCATCATTGTGGTTCCCCTTACATAAATAATTATATAAAATGTTTTCATGCTGCACACATGAAACTATCCTTGTGATATGTGTGCTGCAAGCATGATTTTAATTTAAATTGGAACAAATTGCATGCATGTGTCATGCATGCAGCAAGCAAGTGAGGAAAGCATGCTTTTTATGTTAAATTGGAACAGACTACATGCATGTTGCATGTGTGTAAAAAGCAAGTGGTCACTGATAACTGCACTCATAAAAGTTAAATGAGCTTCTCAGCATCACAATATATACAAGTGGGGGTTGATGATATTCAAACCCAGGTCTTCAGGTCTCCAAGTCTCCTGGTTTGTAGTTCAGTGCCTTTAACCACTAAGCTATACTGTCTGCACACATATGACTCACTTGTACTTTGGTACAAATCTGGATACATCTGCAAGCATGTGGCATGCTAATAGCCACTGTTATACTTTTAAGTTTTCTTGTCCCCCCACATTTCAGCTGCACAGCTTAACTGTAGCACACATACCAATGTAAACACATATGGTTCTTCCCACCCCCAATACACACACTTAACCACAAAACTACTTAATTACCTCTGTCTGGCCTGTACTCCTACTATTTTCTTGCCATAGTTTTGAATGCTTCCATGCAAACAGACTTTAAGGGGCAAACAGAAAAGCAGCAATATCTCAACACCCACCCGCATGAATAGTTCCTCCCAAATGCACACACACTGTAGCAGGTGCAGCCATGCTGCTACAGACAACCAAATATAGATATAAGTCGAGAGTCTCTTACCAGAGTACTAGGGAGCCAGAGGCAGGAGTATTTAAGAGATGATGTCCATGGGTCAGAATGCTGGGGTGTACCCCTTTGAAATCAATGGGATTATTTTTTATTACTATTTTCTACATTTTGATGGTGAGTTAGAGAATAATGAAGGCCACTGTTCTACTATCAAGACCCTTGTTAGCTGAGCGGTGGCCTTCATTCATTAATCTCCAACTCTCTATCACTAATGTACTGTATAAAATTGTAATAGTATAGTAATAAAAAATGCCCCCATTTATTTCAATGGTGCACACCCCTGCAGTCTCCCTTGCCCTATGTCATAATGTGCTTGAGAATGGTGATGTGGAGGTCAGCTTCACGGAGGGGGGTTATAAGCCTGACTGTAGTGGGGCTCCAATATTCTGTGCATACCATACTGCTCAACTGTCTCTGAATGCAAGGGCATCCCTCAGTTTACCCCTGAAAACTGCTCTGCTCCTCATCCATCCCTCAAGGAAAACATGCTGTTCACACAGAGGATGTCCTGTAAATTTAGATGTTATGGATTTATCTGTCTATATCCCAGAGCAGTGCATCAGATTTGGTCTTAAACCCACTCAGTTATGGCATGGAGTCATAATATCATGGGCAAAACAGTGCACATCAAGAATGCCACATGCATATCAGCAAGCAGCAAAATAACCTCAGCACAACACACCAACCAGAAAAGAAACACACACACATACACACACCAGAGGAATATCTTTGTTTTTCACCTTCCACCCCCCTCAGACTTATTATAATCAACTCTGGTGGGTCATGGAGTTTGGGGAAAAAGGAATCCTTAGAGAGGGGAAAACTTGTTTTTTTTTTTAAATAAAAAGATGCATTACAGTGGGCCCTGGGGAGAACCAAACTGCAGCCCCAGGTCCCCGACACTGCCAGAGGCAGGTGCTCTAGCCACTCCACCATGGGAGCAGCTCAGCCAGGTACCGCCCAGGCAGCATCCTTCATGTTCCAGCATGGAAGCATACAGCGACAAGGATAGCAGTTCTTACAGCATGCTGAAACAATCCCTGTCACTGTATAGCCACTCACAGTATTCCATACACAGTTTTGGCCATGCTATAATGATCTGGCACCCCAGTTACTAACCAATTGTTTTCCTGACTAAAGTTCTGAACCACCCCCACAAAAAAAAAACTTGTCCTGATTTCTCTCTTTCACTCCATTTCATTCAGTACCCATCCCATATGTGTTGTGAAACCACCTAAAGGTGCAGAAACATGAAAAACACATAAATATTTCAGTCCTTCCTCCTTCTCCCAATCCCCCTGTAAAACAAATTATTTACTTTTACTTACCTGGCCATCTGGCCAGAACCTGTGGCCTGACCCAGTGTGCCACCAGCCCAGTTTTTAGTCAACTCCTCCTCCAACCTTCTGCCAGAAGCTGGGTGCTAGAACTGACCATTCCAGGTCCCCAACATGGTCCGCAACCAAGTCACCTCACCAACCAAACCCATCCAACCTGTGGGGCTTGCTTCTTGTTGGCTGTTGCCATGGATGCTGCCACACTGCACTGATCAAAGCCTATGAAGACCACTCACACTGCTGTCACTGCTGCTGCTAGGCCTAGCTTGCTACTGCTGTGGTGGGACTGTGCTATTTTTTTGTGAGGCTAACCTAGTACTGTAAGTAGGTAGCCTAGTCTCAAGTTAGCTTCTAGCTCACCTTCTGCCCCTTCAGTCACCTGGGGAGACAGAGACTCACTAAGAGTAGACCAACAAAAATATGCCTCCTCAATAATGCTATTGAGAGTTCAGTGCTTACCGACTCCTCCAAGCTGTGGTGTGCAGCCTATCTGCTCTATGGCAGGAAAGACAGTGTTGCACTCATGAAACATATTTGCTCTTGCTTGGCTGGAGCTCCTTCCCATCATGTGTGATGGTGGCAAAACTATTAGGTGGAGAGAGTGGAAAACACAATACAGACACAGTCAAGACAGGAGTGCACCTGCAGCATGAGTGCACACAGGCCAGCAGGGCACTTTTGTGCAAAAAATTAAATCCAAATTTAATGCCAATATTGTCACACCATAAGAACAACCTAGGCACAAATTCAGGGGTGGGGACAACTGTCACCATCTGCCCTACCTAAATGGCATCCCTGCTTTATGGTAGAAATTCATTCTCAGGTACATTGGTACAAGTAAATACAATGGTTTCCACTGTGTTCTGAGGTATTGTAACTCCATGTTTCAGGATGTGCTCTGATCATCATGAGGGCTAGTGTCCCTCATGATCCTTCATTTTGAGTGTCCGTGTCCATCATTTCAGTGACAAAATGTGAGGCATGGTGCATGCTTCTAAGACCCTACTCAGCATAAATAGTGCTGAGCATGGCCATAGCGTATATACTCCATATAGAATGACAAAGGGAAAGTTAGTGAGATGAAACAGTCATGGAGAAACACATTTGTACCACTAAATATGCATAGTGGGATTTGCATGGCCCAAAACAAAAAAGTCAGGCTTCACAACACAGAGGCCCCTCTTTGCACATCTGGAATGGGTGATGTTGACTTACTATATCCTAGGCACTTAATGCAGTAAGCAAACAATACTTTACAAATGAATGGCAATTTAATGACAAAAATCAAAAGCCATTAAACAACTTGCAAAAGGATCAGAATTAATGAGTTTACCAAATTTTAATGGGAAATTATTAAAAATTTATTTTAATAGCTCTAATTGCTAGCAGTAGTATGAGAAATACAAACAGGTGTGTTTTTTTTAAATGAGATTCGCACCTGTTTAGTTGCTGCATACATTGTAAGCTTGCAACATGTGAAATTGATGTGATTTTTAAATGATGTTCATACCAGCTTAACTGGTACACTCATTTTAAGAGTGCAACACGTGAACCTGATGTGATGTTTAGAAGATGTTTGCACTACCTTACCGGCTGCACACATGTCAAGCTTGCAGCATGCAACCTGATTTACTTTTTAGACTTGGTTCACTTAGTTTCACTTTTTGTATGTGAACAGCATGCAAACAGTGCACAATTAAGCATGTTGCATGCATTCTGCATGTACACAGCACACTGATATTTCTGTAAGGGTCAGCTGGTAGCACATCTTCCTCTGGGCCGCAAGGTCATGAGTTCTAGTACCACATCAAGAATTGTGGTCATGCCTCAAACACTAGCATGCCATTTTAGTAGTGGGAGGAGGGGCCACTCTTGACAAAGCACCTAGATCATGCAAAAATGCTGAGAGGTGCATTTTTGTAGTACCTACTGTATTTTTAAACTTAATGAATTTTATATATATAGATATATATATATATATATATAGAGAGAGAGAGAGAGAGGAGAAAGAGAAAGAGATAAACTTCTGGGCACCATTATATAGATGTTATTTGTCTGTTCTTTTGGAATACATTCTTGTGCACCGATTTTCTGATAACCTGACATAAAAGAACCCAAGCCACGTTTCATAAGAGGGGGTATGTTCCCTGGGTCCTGGCCAACATTCCCATCCCATAAAACTAACTCAGGCAATTGCCAACATTTTTGTGTAATTGGGGATAAGTGGAAATGTTACCTCTGCATATTTACAGTCACTTAATTACCAGTCTCTCTCATTGCTTGTAAAGCACTTTGGGATATGACTTGTAAGAAAAACACTATGTAAATGCAAATTCCTCTTCACAAAAAAATGCCATATTTGGTTCTGATTACTGGAACTGTTTATTTACTATTAATGGTGTTGGCATTTGGGGGGAAAAAAACTTAATGAAATCCTAGCACTCATAGGTTAATAGTGCTAGTCCCATGACCGCCAAGCAATCCCCTCAGTAATCTGCCATACTCACCACTTTCTGCTTCTGTCCTCCCATATTCAGTTAAAAACACTGATTTGGGGGCACTGGAACAGTGCAAACTTCCAACATCATCTTTAATGATGTCCACATTCCCTAGCCTGATTTAGCCGTAACACCAAAATGGTATACGTATGTCCATGTGCCCTTTCTCCTGACCACCAATAGAAACAAAGAAATGTATGAGCAGATAAACACACAGATCCCTTCCAGTCTGCCCTGGAACTCTATTTTGAAATTGTTGCCTTTTCCTTGCCCCTATTTCTTCTATTTAATAAGCCATTTGAAATCCTCCCAGCCACAGCTTTGAACCTGGCAGTGAGGCCTGCATTCACCACTGTTGAAGGCATGCTATCCTATTCATCCACCACTCTTACCATGAAGTAGAAGGAATCCATGATTGGGGGCAGTAGTTAATCCTCATGCCTAGGCTAGTGAGCTGACATCCCTCCCAAAGTGATGCACTCTCTTAAGTCTAAAGATGTCAGGTAACAGCAGATTGCAGTGCATTGTGGAGGGAGAACAAACTATTCTAAACAACAGTGTCGATCAATGAAGCTAAGCAGGCTGACTAATAAGTCTAATTAGTGGCACTGAGTGATGCTGCTGCACAAACCTCTCTGACCTTCCCCTTTCTGGTCTGCTGAATATTGCTGTTAGCTGACAGCTTTAAACTTAAAATGTGTGCTGCTTTAGGAGGGCTCCACAGTGACTAGTCAGGTCATGAGGATTTACTACTGAACCATCTCTATGATGTATAGGGGTAAGGAGCAGGGCACTTGGAGAGAGAGAGAAAGACAAAGAGAAAGAAATAGATAGAAAGATAGCTAGATAGATAGATATAGATAGATAGATAAATGGATAGATAGATCGATAGACAGACAGACAGACATATAGCTATAGATATAGATATAGATACAGATATACTGTACGGTAGGTACAGGTATCCAGGCACCTCACTTCTGATGCCCATACTGATAAGGGGTGAGGCTAGAGTGATAGCAGTGGTACTAGCCACTATGCAGTGCAGTAATTCTGCAATATATCACAAAATACAGCAATATGCTGCAGGGCATAGTATAATTCAATGACAAGTAAGCCCTTTCTTGCTGCAGTAAGTTACTGTGGTGAATCATAGCTGGCTCCACTGTAGATAGATAGATAGATGATAGATAGATAGATAGATAGATAGATAGATAGATAGATGGATGAGAATTTGTGACCTAGAGAATAGTGTAACCCCCTTTCCCTCAGGAGGGGGTTTACCTGGACTGCTGCTGCCACCCTCCAAAGGTCCCTGTAGCTGTTGCCATTCTTGCTGCTGCCCTTCCCCCAACTTCAGCATGTACAGTATTTAGTGGCAGGAGACAGAGCATGGCGTCACGCACAGACATCCTCAGCGTCTTTTGCACCTTTTCAGAGATAGCAGAAGCTGCTGGTCCCCCAATTTTGGCAGAAGGGATCAGGAAACACCAGGAACACCTCAGTTTTTTTTCTGGTACCTACTGTGCCACACTACTGCTGCCATATAATGAGCAAGCACTCATATGCCAGGGCTCCTACAGAGTGCTCCTACTCCATCAACCCTGCAAGCCACATGATTCACTCCCCACTGCACCATGATGTCAACCTGGCTGACCAGACAACAGCCCTAAGGGACTGTAGCAGAATTCTGGTGGTGGTGGGGGGGTCAGCACACTAACAGGGCACAGAAATAATGAAATAAAAGATTTTGGAACCAAGGCTCCATCTGGAACCCACCCATTTACACTAACAACAAAGCCTTGGTGGTCCAGTGATTCTCCCCAATTGATATGATCCCTCACATCTCACCTCTCCACATAGCCCCTTACCTGGGTGGCCAGTGTTCCTCCAAGCCCAATACAGAGATTGACACAGCCACTCTCTCAGCTCTGCAGTCAGCCATCAAATGAGCTGCCAGTGAGTGCATGTGCACTACATATGCATGCTCACTGACTGCACTTATGATGATCAGACCCAGAGGTGAGGGAAGGGCTGTTCTGGTCACCGTATTGGACTTGGAAGGGCACTGGACACCCAAGTAAGGGGGGTACAGAGAAGTGGAGTGTGAGCAGCCAGGTTTGTTGGGGGGGTCACTGGACCATGACAGCTTCTATGTTAGTGTAAATAGGCGATCAGAGGGTAGCGGAACCACTGGACACCAGGGCATAGTTGTTCTTATGAAACAAGTGATCATGGGGGGGGTACACTAAACCAGCAGGTTACCTTTTCTGACACTCAGAGAAGCTATCAGGAGGGAGTGGGGGTCAAACTAGACCATATGGAAAGGTTATAGCGTTCAAACAGGACGTCGTGGGTGGACTGCTGCAGTAAAGGCACTCTGCCTTCAGTGATATGGGGACACAGGTTTAGTGCTCAGTTACGAAGTGACTTGCAGCAGTAAACAGTGCCACTTAACGGGCTTTTTACCACTTCCACAAACTTGAACATATCACTGCAGTGGTATGCATGAGGGGACACTCTCATTTGCATAGGTGCAGCAATATACAGTATTAGCACTTTGGTGCTGCTGAGTTTGCAGGGCGTTCCCAGGGCTTCTGAATTTGGCCAACTAAGAACGCTTGTGCAGGCCTAGGTTAGCACAGCCACTAACCATACTGGGCGGTCCACTAACCTTTTAATATTGGAACAGAAGGCTCTATTAGCTGAAACCACAGCTTTGCGTCAGACAGAAGCTGTACAATAATTACTCTAAAAGTTATAGATCATGTTCCAAACCTTCAATTGAAAAAAGGTTACTTATCAAGGTATTTCCTAACCAAAAAGAGAAATGGAGAGTGGTGGCCAATTCAGTACGTCAGAATTCTAAATAGACACATGAAAAATGAAAAGTTTAAGAGACACCTTTAAAGACAGTCATTCTATCTTTGCAGATTGGGGGGGGGAGATTTATTCAGTAGATCCTAAAGACACCTACTCCCATATTTAAATAAGGGAAAGTCTTGTAAGGGTTCAAAGCTTGTACATGTCACAGATTCAGATTTGCACCTGGTAACTGAAGGAAATCATTAAGTGAGGACAATATTTAGTGCATCATTATATAACCAACTTTAAGGCCAGAGTGAGCATATTTTGAGGAAACACAATAATCAATAAAAGTAAAGCAACAAGATCCAAGGAAGTACAATTAAAGGAAATTTTAAATACCTACTGTAAGCATTGTTCTATAGCAGACTTTTAACATGGTATGACAGCTCTGCTGTTGCACCATTATTGCTGGTATGTTTTGCCTTGGACCGGGGGGGGGAGGGGATTCACAGCAAAAGGTGAGACCACACCACAAAGGTGAGATCTGAGGTAGGGTTGCCATTTGTCTTGATATTTCACCTCATGGCGGATGACTGTATGAGACAAACAGTTGAAAACTGAAAGCCAAATCAATGCTATATGCCAGTTGAGGAGAGAGGGAAGGGACATCTGTTTGCCTCCATTTCATTAGGATATTGTACTTAGCCTGGGGGACGGCTACCACAAGTCAATTCTGAAGACAACGTTGGAGATGTCCGAGAGTACAGGCTTCTCCCCAGGAGCACCATTTCATGCACTGGAGATGATCCGCACTCTCCAGTGCAAAGTGTAGTGCAGGATGAGGAAGTTGCCCTCCCCATTAACATGGACAAACAGACACATTGTTTCGGTACTCACCGAATACAGTTCAAGAGTTACTCAATTAAAAAAATCAATAACATTCTAGATTGATAGTTGACCAATGATTTATTATCTATCGGCAACAGTTGTAGCTGCTGGGCCCCTGACAAAAATGCATGATTGGGGTGTCAGAGCACCTGATTCGGTAAGGGTTTGTTTGTACCACCAGCACCTATAGCTGTTGTGTTCAGACAATAAATAATTAATATTCCTAATTCATTCAATAATTCTTAAACTGTGACCAGTGTGTACAGAACCAACCTGTTTGTTTCCCCAGGATCACCACATCTGGTAGGTGTGGCATGGGGGTATGTAATATTCTGCTACCATTCTCATACACTCCCTTCCAGAAGAGTTCATGGGGGTGTAAACTTCCTCAGGGAAGTATGTCAAGTACTTGTCTCCACAGGTTGTGAAGTATGTTGTCATGATTCTTTTTGTTTTGTCTCAATTTTTCCCTCACCAGCTGCCATGTGTGCCTTCTATCTGCCCAGGTCCACCTGCCTATCATACAAGTCCTCTGATAGTTCAGCCTAGTGCCAGTGTCTCCTTGACAACCTCTTTGAAATCCTGAATGTAGCCTCCAGTTTGTTTGCCATGGATGGGACGTCATGGTTCCCCAAGCTGGAAGACAGATATTTCACTCAATGATTGAAGTCTGGAAGGAGCAGACAGCAAGGTATGGGAGGATTCAGTGGGACCCTATTGTGACTTGTATAACAGGTGACATTATCTGCCTCAAGCTGCTTGGGAATTGTTTTCCCACTTGGCCCTTACCCCTTAGCAGGGGCATAAGGTCAACACTGGTCAGCAACAGGCATTGCAAGCTTGGGATATAAACACAAATTGCCTGGATAGAAAGTAATAGTGCTAACCTACTGTGCTAGCTAGCCAGCAAGGTCAGTGTAATTCTAAGACTGTCTTCAGCACTGGGTAGGTGGGACCAGTCCTGTGTCAAAAAGGTCCTGTGGTGTGTAATACCATTGGTGCAAATTTCTGTTTGATATCAGGTGTCCCCATGTGCCACAATAAGATACATCGACCTGTATAATGCAGGAATCACTTGTCCAGGTGGAGAAAGGACAAATTAAATCCTTTTCTCATGAGTTTATTCTTCTCCAATGGGTGATATTTAGCATCATGGATACTCCAGAATATCTATCTTCTGGAGCCCTCTTGTCAGTTAAGAGAATGTCCAACCATCACAAGTTTTAGATATGATTTTAAGACTTATTTGTTTTATCAAGCTTTTTCTGTATGATTTGAATTTATATTATTTGTTTTATATTGTATTTTATTGTAAAGCACCTTGATAATCTGAAAGGCGCTTAAAAAATAAATTTTACCTGCCTACCTACCTACCTACCTACCTATCCAGGAGGACATACCATATACCTCAGCAGTTGTTGAATGGTAGGTGACATAGGAGCAATGCAGATATTATATCTTGGGTGGCTCCCCTTATCTGAACGTACACCAAGAAATCTGTCCAGGAGAGCTGGAATTTTATATCCAGTTGAACAGATATTCAAATATTAGTTTCTATGAAGAGGAGGAGACCACTAGAAACTGAATTCCCTGTTCGAGCCAGGTGTTCTAACAGATGGCATGCTGTCAAACCTGTATGACTGGATTTTGCCACAAGTAAACCTGCCTTATATTCTATGTGCATGTCTCTCAACCCTTTGTCACTGAAATAAGGGACACGGACACTGAAAATGTGGGTCAATGAGGGATGCTGGCTCTCATAATGAGGGACACATCCTCAAACATGTAGATAAAAGCTCAGAACACTGTGGAAACCATCGTCTTTATTTGTACAAAGTTTATTTTTTTCTTTAACATCTTAGAATATTATTAATTTCTGCTCTAAAGTCTAACTTCACAGCATACTCTTTGTGTGTGCAGCACCTTTTTCATGAGGGATGATTAAGGGACAGGGCAATTTTGAGGGGTAAAATGAAGGATGTCCCTCATAATGAGGGACACTTAAGAGGTATGTGTAGGTAGTCTGTGGTATCCCTGAGCACTTAGGATAAGATGCATGCACTGTTTCTAGGCTTTGAGGGTTATCCATATGATGGAATGGGGTAGCAATGCATGTAGGAGCCGCCTCTCATCAAGGTCCAAGTCATAGTCTATGGCAGGTTGAGCTTTCAAGTAAGACACATGGCAGGGTGTTAGGAGCAAAGGAAGAGAGCTATTTGGAGGCTTGTTGCATGCAACATGCCATGTAGTATTCCTTAAACCATTGTATTTCCCAGCCTCCTTTGATCCAATGTGCTTATAGATTAGGGCTGCTAAGCTGCAGGGGCATATCCTGCCATTTCAACTGGACAGTGATACATTTATAGTTATATTCAAATTCAAGTTTAATGCAGGAAAGACTCCATTGAGCAAGCTCATTCACAAGGAGGTCCTGAGGCCCATACAGTTCACAACTACACAGACAGGAGATATAAAATGTAGAACAACAAAGAAAAAATATATAATACAAGAGGTATACACAATAGAAGTCCTTATGCTATATATGCAGTACATTCCAGCTTTAACCTTGCCCTAAATTATGCAACACATTTCAGCTTAATAAGTAAAGGGCCAGTTGGTACCTAGGAAGTTGACTTGGCGTTGGGGGCTTATATGTTATTATAATCAGTGTATCAAAAACAACCAAACACTTGGGCACTCTGAATCTACAACATGAACTTCACAAGTCAAAAATCATGGATTTTGGAGAACATAAACCTGTAGTAATACAGAGAACATGGTAATTCAGTGGTGTTAAACTAGATGAGGTAGGAGATTATAAGTATTTAGGAGTCAAACTAGATCAGAAACTGACTTAGAAAGATCACATTTGTGAGGTCAACAGCAACTCAGGCTTCAAAGAGAATCATAAAATTTGCGCAAGCATTTAGGAAAAATCTTTCACAGCTTAAAAACAAGGTTTTTTTGACAAAATGAAAAACTTAATTCTGTATGGTGTCCAAAAGTGACTTTTTAATAATAATTTTAAAGATCTGGAATCATTATTTTTTTTTCAATTTATGCTTTATTGAGGTTTTATGATATAAAACACAGTAGCTTACAACACATCAGTATCGCCTTTGAAATTTCCTGAACCTGGCCAGAACGAATGGTTCCTTGGATTACAGACAGATTCCAAAGTACAGTGAAACAATGTCAGTAAATGAAAGTCTAAAAGATACCCCAATAACAATCAAGTGAGAACCTGAGATATCTTCTCTAAATCTAGTTACTGGGTTGTAGTCCCTAACAGACCTTATCTTCAATATGTAAAAGTGCTGAAACTCCAACATTCAGTAAAGATCCAATACAAGCAATGAATGAAACAAACTAAGCAGGAAAAGGCAAAGACAAAATAAGTAGTAGGTGTGATAGAGTGGTGGGTAAAGAGAATACCTTCTAGCTAGGGTAGATCTGGAAACTAAATAGACCTACAGAGTAGGGCCATGCCGAATGGTGGGAAGGGGTGGTGAACTCCCCTGTCCAGAGGTCACAAAAACCGGGATTCCAATAAAACAAGTAAGGGATGTATCATCTCATTAATACAATAAATACTGTGAGGATCAGGAATGATAGGGCCTCCACACTTTATTGTAAAGCACCAATTTGTCTGCAGATATATATTTATATGTCCCACAGAGCCGCTCGTTACTAGAGAAGAGTGGTTTCACATACATTCTGCTTATGAGAGAACAGGAAAGCGAAGCTGAGCTGTTCTGACACAAGCTGGATGTGAGTGAAACCACTTTTATCTAGCAACGAGTGGTGACATGGGACATATAAATATATTATAGATCCTGCAGGTTTAAAAATGGGATCCCTGATGTGCTGAGAAGAAGCTAGTGTTAGCAGTTTATTTGTATGATTTAAACCTATTTTTTAGTGGCTGAGTGTTCCTTGACTGTTGCTTTCAGGTGGCTCTTTTTTTCTTTTTTTATCTTGTTTTCACAGATCATGAAGAGGTAGCCTATCGGGTCAATACCACACATGGAATACAGCATGTTATTAACCGCACTGTGAAGAGCACGCTACAAATTACAACGACAGGGGTACAACAATGATAGGGAATTTCCACTACCCCTGCCACTGCATGAATTACTAGGAAGGCATCAAGTTACCATGTGCTGGGTGCCTAGTCCAGCCACTCCTGTGGTGGATCAGTTAAGGCACCAGCACATGGCATACTCAGGAGACCTGGGGCTGTAGTTCAATTCCCCACAGGTCTTCTCATGCTACTACTTTTGCTGTCATTTGTTTTGGAAAAAAAAAAGTTTCTCCCTCTCAACTTTCTCCCCATCTTCTGAGTCCACCCACCCCTGCAGTTTGTTATTTTAATTCTGGGGGGTGCGGTGGGCAGATCCTCCTGAAAAAAAAAAAGTAGCCCATTTATTTCAATGGCGTGCGTTATTTCTGTAGGTCAGTGTATTTTCTGATCTTATTATAGCGCACACTATTTTGCTTGCTGCATTTGTTGTTGTGCTATTATTTTATGCCCGATTATGACCCCATGCCACGATGTAGCAATCCTGTGTGTGACTGGAAAGGGGTCACCTTCGAGGTCACTATGTCTGCTGGGCATCCCTTTCTTCTTTTTTTTTTAATTATGTTTAAAACAGACGATTCTGAAGAGATGGAAATGTGTGTGTGTGTGTGTTTCTGTGTGTGTGTGTTTCTGTGTGTGTGTGTGTGTAAGATCAAAGTTCAAGTCCTTTAAGCCTTTAGGGGAATGCTGGGTAACATCAAATGTGGTAGGGTAGGCAACACTTTTGCTATTTATGGTGATGAGCTATGCCTAAAATACATTTTGATATGAGCAGCAGAAATTGTAATGGCATGAAGTAAGTGTTTTAAGAACTATTGTATTTAAACAACTGTTGAGCCATGGCTTCAATCACTGCTCTGCAGATGCAGCACTGGTGGGATCCAGTCAAAATAGCTTGGACAAAATATCGTGAGTCAATAATGTGTGGTCAAAATAGCACAATGACAGAAGCGGTTGCGGTCAATATAGCACGGTCAATATCGCGTGTCCCACATTTAAGCCTAATTGCTTAATTAGTGATGCCATAAAACAAGTGACTCTCAGTGGCATACTCAGATTTGTCAGATTGATATCATGTCTGAAGTGGGCTTCAACATTAATCAAAAGGGCAAGGAACTTGCTGTCCTGGACGGGTTCCTATACCGTCGAGAGTGGGTTACCCAAGAAAAGGCATACTACAAATGCTTGCAGCATGACAAAGGACACTGCAGTGCACATCTACATTTGCAGGGTATTACTGTGCTAAAGAAAGTTGGTGAGTATAATCGTGCACCAGACCCAGCAGAGATTGCTGTGAAGGAAGCAGTGCCCAGTATAAAAAAACAAGCTGAAACAACACGTGAGAGCACGCATCAGAGTGTGGCATCTGGTCTTTCAGAATTATTCCCTTCTGTGTCTTCACAAATACCAGCAATGTTGCTTATAAAGGGTACGGTTCATAGAAACAGAATGGCAACTGCACATCCACCCCCTGATCCAGAGGACACAGACACACTAGTTATACCTGATGAGTTTTCTGTCACAATGAGAAATTAAAAGTGTTTACTGTTCGACTCTGATCCCAGCAGTGACATATTTCTAATTTTCTCCACACACCAGAACATGCCATTCTTGTAGGTAAGTACACATTGGTTTGCAGACGGAACTTTTAAATGTTGCCCCTCTATTTTTCACCAGCTATATACAACACATGTGGTGAAATATGGTACTGTTATCCCACTGGTATACATCTTAATGGCAAATCAAACCACTGCCACATACACAAAAGTTTTTGCTCCACTAAAGAACTTATGCGGTGACCTGTACCCTGAAACAATACTAGATTATGAAGCTGCTGCCTTAAAAGCATTCAAACAAACGTTCCCAAATGCAGCACTTTGAGGGTGCTTTTTCCATCTACGCCAAGCAGTTTGGAGAAAAGTGCAAGAAATACCAGAATTGTGCAGTCAATACACATCTGACCCAAACTTTGCTCTGCATATACATCTATTACCATCACTAGCTTATGTACCAGTGTCTGAAGTACTCCTTGCTTTTGAGGAGCTAATGAGAACAGATTTCTATCAAAGCAATGCAGAGTCCTTAACTGCTCTGCTTGATTATTTTGAAGATAAATGGTTGGGCAGGCCTCTAGCCAGAGGTGGTAGAAGATGCCCAATGTTTGACATTTCACTTTGGAATTGCTATGAAGCTGTACAGTATGACCTCCCTGGCACAATCAATTCTGTTGAAGCCTGGCACTGTAAATTTAATCATTTCATCGGTGCTCACCACCCATCAATCTGGTGATTCATTGACTTTTTAAAATCTGAGCAACATTACAACCGCACTGTCATTGACCAACTTGTTGCCGGGAGTACGGTGCTGAATACAAAGAAAAAATACAAGGACACTGCAAAGCAAATTACTGGTATTGTTGCACAATACAAAGATCAAGCAAGAGATGAATACCTTAGAGGAATTGCCTGCAACTTTCAGCTTCAGGCTTGGACCATGCTGTAAACAATTCAAATTACTTATACTGTGCTTATAGTGTGCCATGAAAAGTTAAAATGCAATGCTTCCAATGAATTGTAGGTTGTTATCTATTTTTTTAATTGCATAGAATTGAATAAAGATGAATAAATATTTTTGCTTTACCTTACATGAGTAGTGACTAGAGACTTGTTTGTTGCAGCTTACAGTTCTGTACGGTTACTGGGGTTACCATGGTACCACGCTAGCTCTACACAGGAAGTTTGCGTGTGGGGAGGGAGTAGCAATACGTGACACATGTGCACTGGCAATTGCGGTCCCACTTCACTTTCCCAATGTCATGCTCTACATGAGACATAAGCCAGAAGATAGAGCTTCTCATGGAACTCATAACGGTAGGAAAACTGCTAGTTTACAAAATCTTGAGGCGCTATAAAATAGAAGCGGTTATTTCTGTGTGCTGAAATGAATCATTGCTATTAAGTACCCGATGTAGTTGCATACATGATATTGCACGCACTATTTTGACAGTAAACCGCACTGGGGTATCTGTACAAAGATTACTGTGGAGTGCTAGCTTATGCCTTGATATTTTTTTTTTTTACTTTTATTTTTCTTACTCTATGGTCAAGAGGAGATTAAATGTGGTCTGCGGTTTGTGATGACAGTTGCTTTTTGAAAGTGTGGGGGGAAAGAGAAGAATGTGTCTGTCCAACTTGGATTATAGAGTGCTCAGAAAGACTTTACATAGTGCGTAAAATGCTAATGGTGGTATAAGAGTGTTTCTCGGACTTGAAATGCAGTCCTATTATAAAGGGAGGGAGATGGAGAGGGTGATGGGGAGGAAGGGATAGCAGATAGTGACACAACATTTGAAATGATGGGGGGAGGTTTTGTATAAGGGATAGAGGGAGGGATGGGGGATTTGGGGAATTATATAATGTAGATAGATGCTAAATGGAGATATATGGTATTTATTGTACTGTACTGTTTGCTGCTTGTTTTTTTGGTTTTTTTGAAAACTCCAATAAAGCATATTATAAAAAAAATGTTTCTCTCACTATGTAAAGAAAGAAACTGATTAGATAATCTATGAACAAGGACCTGTAATATAAAGGATACGCAATCCAAGCTGGCTAGTTGATATATACTGTCCTCCCATTCAACCATGGTAGAAACATTTTCTGACCTTCATTTTCTATTCACTTGCTGCTTAGCTTCTGTAATAGCCACCATAAACCATAGATGGAGGGATTTACGTTGAACAGAGAGTTTGTTAGTGTTGCCCAGGACCAGGAGGGAAGCATTCATACGTTTTGAACACTGCTGCATGCCCTATAAAATAGCCAATAGCTGGGTCCACCAGTCTGTCAACTTAGGACAGGACCAGAGAATATGTAACAATGTGCCCTCATGCAGTTGGCATCTCCAGCATTCAGAATTAATTACCAGATTCATTTTCATCAGCTGATCAGGCATCCTATACCAATGCAGCAGTGTTTTTAACTGCATGAGTCTCTCCCCAGCATCTCTATGTGCTTCACAGGCATTAGACAAGCAACACTCCCAGTCCTCTTCTGCAAAACAATGACCAAGCTGTTTTTCCCATCTGGTTTTGAAATTGTCAATTGAGGGGGTACATTCCTGTAAGAGTCCCTTATGAAGTCACCCAGTTTTGGGGGGTGATTTAAGGAGTTGTCCTCCTCCCACCAATCCTAAAATATCATCCCAGCAGCCCAGCGCTGGGAGCTGAAGTTGATAGCCGGTGCATGAAGAAAGTAAATGGCAAACCTGTAGGTATCTCCACATATGGCAATGTGAAAAGGAGGTCTGGGCCATAATAGTGGCAAAAACCTTAAAGAGACCAGAATCTGAGTGGAATAAATCTGCAACCCAAGAAATAACCCTGGCAGCCCAATCCCACCAGTATATGAGTGCCCTTCCCCCACCACTAACAATTTAGGGTTATTCCAGAGCAGCCACTGGTGAAGAGAGACCTGGCAAGGGGAGGTAACTATCTTTCCTAAGTCTTTAAAAACACTAAGAATATACTCATGGATAGGATAATTTTGATTTGATCCTAACTGGATCCCAGAGGATCACTTCAGGTGCTGTACCCTGTGCCAGGTACTCATCAATAGTGACTCACCTGGCCAGATCCCTGCATTTATCAGCATAGAGC
This sequence comes from Neoceratodus forsteri, assembly GCA_016271365.2. NCBI lineage: Eukaryota > Metazoa > Chordata > Ceratodontiformes > Ceratodontidae > Neoceratodus > Neoceratodus forsteri. The sequence goes on from CM057450.1 coordinate 1,374,739,245, forward strand.
TACATCCAGATCTGTTTAAGCCCCATTACAAGGTAATAACCCTTAAATCAAGGAACATAAAATGCCACTTTAGACCATGGAGTCGGCAGTCTGAGCAATAAAACTCTAGCCTTCCCTCCACCCCATAAAATGCCTTCACCAATTTTCCAAGGATTTCCAAAAAGAATCCAGAATGTGTAAGGGCAAGTAACACATTAAATTCAATGGCCTATGTAGCCAGTATGGTGTTATGCTTGTGCAACTGTGTTACTTAGGTTTTGGTTGTTCGCACTCTCTATTCCAGAGGAATTACCACCCTGTAGGGGTACCAAAGGCAAGGAACCCTCTAGGGGGTTCCACCCCTAGAGATGCTGCAGGACAATTCCCTTGGCTAAAGGTACCTTAAGAAGGATCTCAAAGAGAGAGGCGCTGCCGCTGGAGGAGGAGGGGAGGATGGCAGGGCAAAGAAAAAGTGCTTCAGAAGGAGGCTGAGGGGAACTGCTTATATAGCTCAGGAAGTGGAAGGGGCTTGCTTCTTGTCCATCGAACCATAGGTGGAGCCTTCTGATTCAATGGCCTACGCAACCAGTATAGTGTAATGCTTGTGCAACTGTGTTACTTAGGTTTTGGCCTTTCGCACTCTCTATTTCAGAGGAATTACCAAGATGTAGGGATACCAAAGGCAAGGAACCCTCTAGGGGGTTCCACTCCTAGAGGTGCCGAGGGAAGATTCCATTAGCTAAAGGTACCTTAGGAAGGATCCCCAAAAAGAAAGTAGTAGTATGAAGCATTTAAGCAATCAGTAGCTGTGAGACATAATAATAGATAAAGCATCAGGAAGATTGATAATGTAATGGGATGTGCTGGCTAGCAATGGCATGAGTTTGATGGGTTGCAAGACGGAGAATGAGGGAACCTCCTAAGGAGAGAGGGAATGGCAATAGGGACACCATCCCCCTCCATCCAATGGTGGATCCTGCCTACAGAACAAGGGAACACTACACTAACTAACAATTATGACCTGAGACACGGAGGAGAGAAAAAAAAACCCTTTGAGTAGGAAATCTCTGGGGATCCAAGGCCTAGGTTGCCTTCCCTCCAGGCTTAGGATATTTTATTTAGTGATGGCTCCGCTGCTGCAATTTGGAAACCCAATTAAAGGGAGGTGGAAAATATTCCAATTTGGAGGGAAACTCTCACTCTGTCCATCTAACAGGAAAGCTGTGGAGGGTTGCGAGACGGTAGCTCTGCAACTGCCGCTCTGAGGCAGAAAGAGGAGACTAACTACCACCAAGGAACTCACCCAGCCTACCGATCTAAAAAAAATTAACTAGGTCAACCAGAGGTGGTCGTAGTTAGAATGCAGTGAAGGTGCCTTGCTAGAGAACCACTAAAGCCAATGGACAACCATTATAGTGGAAACTACTAGAGCTAAAGGAAATCGCTGTAATCTCCCTTCATGGCTAAGTCATAAATTCTACAACTTGAGGTGCCGTAGGTAAGGTTGACAACTGAAGGTCCACCCGGAGCTAGGACATTCCCAGCTATGGGCCAGGTGAGAAGGACCCTGCCCCAAGCTTCACATGATCAAGCTGCGGACTCTAGGTGCAGAGTAAGACTGTAGGCAGCCGGGAACCCTGCACCAGAATGGTATGGCTGGCATGCTCCAGGAACTGATGAGGAGCTGAATGAGTGTTGAGTGCTGAGACCTTGCAGAGGGCAGATGGCAGGGAGCATTGAGAAATGATGACGTGAGCAGGAGTGGATCTGGACGTAGTTCAGTAAGGCAGGGTAATTCAATAGGGCAAAGTAACAATAATCAGACCAGCACATAGGTCAGTAAGCAGTAGGAATAGTCAGATCTGCACGCAGAGTCTGCAAAACATGATAGCAATGGTGGGACATGAAAGTAAGTGGGAAAGGCAGCACTATGATAGCGGGGAAAGCCAGCCAGGCAGTCAAAAAAGACAATGAAAGTGACAAATACTCTGAGGATTTTCAGCAGTGGAGGCAGGATTTAGAACATAAGTAATTAGCCACATGGGGCCACGACTCCACAAACACTTCCAAGTCCTCATCGTAGGAAAAACAAGAAAGTGATAGAAGGGGTTGAGAACCACATGCAGATATTAAAGCTAGTTTACAGCATCTGCAGCAGCTTAGCTGAACTCAAAGTATAACAGCAGTGTACAAACATAGAACAGCATCAGCATTGAGTAACTATGAGTGGTAGCATTCTATTAGCAGGGAATGGAGGGAAGCACAATGCTCTGAAAGCAGCTATGACCATGTGGGAGGTAGATTAAGCTGAGAAAGCATGATTGAGCTGCATAGCAAGGGTACAGGTGGAGCCTGAATCAGGTGAAAATAATTAGGCATGTAGCATGGGAAGCAGCTTTAGTTTGAGTAGAACACAGGTACTGATTGCAATAGCAATATAAGTAACTGAAAGCAAGTAGCTTGAGCTCTAAATGAGCAAAATGGTAGGAGCATAGAAACCAACCCCCCCCAAACAAAACAAAACTAAGACACACAAACACAGAAAAAACATGGAAATTACAAAAGGAAGCACATAGCCGGAGGCAAAATACAAACCAGAAGCAGAAGAACAAAACACAGAAGTCCAGCAGAAAGAAGCAGCAAGGGGGGTGGGGGGGGAACAGGTCTCAGCCAGCTACAGAGGACAGATGGACAGAGCCTCCAACTGGCAAAGAAAAAGTGCTTCAGAAAGAGGCTGAAGGGAACTGTTTATATAGCTCATGAAGTGGGGGGTGGCTGGCTGCTTGTCCATCGAACCATAGGCAGAGCCTTCCAATACAAAATCTTAAGAAGCACCATCATTTGCAGGGACTAGGATTTCACCCACAATGTAAGGTGTAGATGATCCCACTTATTAAATTTGTCCCTCAAAGATTTCAGTAAAACATAAAAATTTAAATGAACCCACTCCTGCCATTGAGGGGAAATATAAATACCTAAATATTTTACTGGATGATGTGTCCAAGAAAGTCCTGTGCCCTGAAGAGTAAGGTAGGTGTATTTCTAGTTTAAGATCACGACCTCAGTTTTTCCCCAATTATTGTGCAAGTTGGGCAGCACTGCAAATTGGTCCAGAAAACTAATTAAAACAGGAATTGTCTGGATTTTTAAGCATAATTAGGATATCATCCATGAAGAGCACTGGTTTATACACCCAAGGTACCCCTCCAAAAATATAAAGATTCACAAAGCTTTTGAGCCAATGGCTCAGTTGATAAGACAAATAATGCCGTAGACAGGGGGTAACCCTGTTGTCTGAAGGGAATCTAGCTGATATACACCCGTTGGTGAGGACCAAGGTCTTACAGCATTGAGTAGATAGCCTGAACCCACCTAATAAAGGTATCACCTAGGCCAAAAACTCAAAGCATGGCAAACAGAATAGGGCCATTTAACGGAGTTGAATGCTTTCTTCATATCAGGTGCCACTGCTGCCGCACGGTTCAATGAGGATTCTGTGGCCCACATTAAGCTGACTAGTCTCCTGATCAGTTCTGTCCCATCTCTATCTGCTACAAACCAGACCTGAACTAAGAACAGCAGAACCTTATTGAGTCATAAAGCTAAAACCTTGGCCAACATTTTGTGGTCCATGCTTAAAAGGGAAATGGCATGGTAGCTGAAGATTGATAGCGGTCTTTCCCTATTTTAGGTAGCACTGATATTGTGGCTTCTGCCACAGATGCTGGCAATGAGGTAGTACTCCAGAGTTCTTGGAATGCGGAGGCAAGTAATGGGCTAAGTATCAGCTAAAAGCTTATATATCTCGATCGGGAAGCTGTCTGGGCTGGGCACCTTCCAACTCGATATCTGACCTATAGCAAATTGAATTTCCTGTAGGGTGACTGGGCACTCCAAAGTACAATGTTGCTCATCAATCAAGCATTAGGAACTCTAAAAATTTTTTTATATTGATGAGATCTTGGTTTCCTTGGTCCAGCTTAGAGGCATAGGGCCCGATTCCAAGATGAATGTTGCAACTCACTAGTGTATGCAAGTTGCGACATTTGCTGCTACACAAGGGACCCTGCACCACATTTCAAGAGTGTCAGGGTCCCGGCACTTATGACATGCGGGTTGCACCATGCGGAGGCTAACGCCTCAGGCATGGCATGATAGCCCCGCATGTCGCAAGTCACAGCCCGCAACTGATGCCCCCCCCGGAGCCCCACACCCTGGAACACCACAGCATGTACTGGGGGGGCAGGATAGGTGGCACAGGAGTCCGGGATAGCACAATGCAGAATGGACCTCCGGGGTTGGGGCATTGCTTTGCTTGTGGGGGCACGGGGAGCAAATTGGTACCACTACTACAGCACTGTGGAGTGGGCATCTGATGGCTGGCACCATCAGATGCCCCTTAGAGCAGCTCTGAGCTGCTCTAAATTCACTCCACCAGTGTGGCTCCTGGAATCACAGTAGCAGGATATGGCAGCCGCCCTCTTGGAATACGGCACAGTTGCTGCCATAACCTGCCCTTGCGCCACGTCATTGTGGGCTGCAGTGTAGTGGGTGTCATAACCCATGGTTGGTGTAGCCCACAGACAACATGGTGCAAGGTGCCTCTTGGAATTGGGCTGGCGTAATGACTGGAGCAAGTCGTGGGTTACGCCAAGGGGTTTGGTGTATCTCGGCTTGCTCTGGCGTAAGCCAACTTGGAATGGGGCCTGTAGAGTCCTGCATAATAATCATGAAAAGCCACATTTACCTTAGCTAAATCTGTCAATAAATTCTGCCTTTTTTGAATTTTGGTTTTTTTATTTCTCTACCACTATTTTCTTTAGACTGTAGACCAGCAAATGACCAGCATTTCCCCCCTCTCTGTAAGGATGTTTGGTTCAGCATAAAGCAAACTCAGCCTGTTGAGAATTAATTGTATTGATTTTATACTGGAGGTTTTCCATTTCATGGAGTAGTGTAGGAGTGTGATCCCCCTTCTGATGCAATTTTTGTAGTTTAGAGGACTTATTCTTCAAGGGCCGTAGTTCTTAGAGCTTACCTTTCTTCTTAGAGGAGGTATAAGCTATAAGGCAGTCCCAAAGGAAAGCCTAAAGCCTCTCCCAAACCCATTTATCTGCTACATCCCCAGTTTGATTGTGTTCTAAATCAGTTTTAACCTCCTGATGTCACCACATTTTAAAATTATCATCCCTACAGAAACTAACATTGCATCTCCAACGGTTTTTCTCCACCACAGGAGACCCTGGGTGGAAAGAATATGTAACTCAGGAGTGGTCAGAAATCAGAAAGGCTTAAATAACTGAATGGATTGCCCCCTATGCACAAAGTGGGATGCTAATACCATGTCTATTCTGCTATAAATATCATGTAAAGCAAAATAAAATGTATAATCACAACCAGATGAATACTCCAGTCTCCAGATGTCCTGAAGGTCATGATGTTTCAAAAGTGAATTAAGTGTTCTGATAGCTGCAAAAGACATCCCTGCAGGGGTACCAATCCTATTACAAAGGGGATCAATAACCCTATTCATATCCCCTCTGAGTAAAGCCGGGCAATTCCCCATATCTAGGCACGATTGATATAAATCATGGAAAAAGTGGGGATCGTAGGTATTGGAGGCATAAACTGCTTCCAGTACTAGAGGCTTACTCTCTAACCTACCCTTCACCACTACCCACCTCCACTCCTTGTCCTCTTTAACCTGCTCACACACCCAATTGACTCCACGATTGTACAAAATAACCACCCCTCTTTTTTTGATGAATCGGACAACTCATACACCTGCCCACCCGCCACCCCTCATAGTTTACCCAGCTTCTCTGCTTCTTTTTTCATGAGGAGCATATCCTGAAAAAGATTATGGGGGGATTTACAAAGCAGTTGTGCCAGGTGCATCTCAGCTGCTATGGCACAAATGAGATGCACTGAGCCAAAACCGTGATATTCACAGAAGATGCACTGGAAGATGCTCCCAGTGCATCCCCTCTGTGAATACTACAGTTGCTCCCTACCCAAGATGCACTGGTGCAACCCTTTGCTCGGGCTGGGAAACTAATGGGGCAGCCCATCTCCAGATGTGCTTTGCCCATGGTTGGGATTCGCAGCCCGAGACATGCAAATGGGGCCATTGGGCATGCAAGTTGCAATGGGGCAATTTGCATGTCATTATGGCTCCATTTGCATGAACTCTGCAGGGATGCACTGAGCAGAATGTGCCATATGCCCTGCAAGGGCTGTGTGCAGAAACCTTAGAAGATGAACCCCTGGCAGCATAGTGGACCCCCATTCTGCTCATAGCCCTCAACAGGTCACGGTCCTTCCATTAGTAGCCCTGGTAGTCTTGTGGTACCCCCCACCCTTCCCCGACCAATGGACTTGCAGTGTGTACTGTAGGCTTTCATTCACAACTATGAGAATGACAGATCAGTCACAAAGTTGTGAATGAATGTTTACAGTACACACTGCAAGCCCATTAGTTGACAAGGTTTACCAATGGGCTTATGGGCCTACTGTAAGCTGTCATTCACTGACAGCACAGTTGGTGGGTGTCACAAACTCACTCAGCAGGTCAGCCCACTACTCCCAAAGTGCCAACCTCCAAGTGCAGTCTTGTGAACAGTTAACAGAAACAGGGTAACCCTCCTGTCTGTTTTGAGTGTTTGAATCAACCTTTGGTCTCAGTTCTGGCAGGATTCAAACTGTGAACCTCTTGGTACCGTACCCAATGCACAGGCTCAGATAATTCTGTCTTCAGGGGGGCCAGATATCTTTGCCTATGGGCACCTAACCAGGTGTACAGAAATGAACCCTTAAAAACTCTAATAAAAGACCTCAGATTACTCTTCCACTTTTTCCAGTTTGGTATCTCCATTCAAGCTTATGCACAATGTCTGCTTTAACCATCTATACTCCACTTGTAAAAGAAAAGAAAATTCAAAGACAGACCAAGTAGGCTCTAAAAACAGAGTTTTATTAAAATAGATAAAAATATGTAATCTGTAAATACAGAACCATACATCACAAAACATACAAATCACTTAAACAAAACAGGTTTTAACTGCAATTCCTACTACAGTACTTAGATTTGTCTGTATCTCTAAATACCTGCTTAAAGTGCTCAAAGATGTTTCTTTGTCAGAGTCTAGATAGAACTGTCTCTGAATGAAAACAGAATAATGTTTAAAAGCTGGCTTTGCCCACCTCTTTGCATAAGGTCACCTAGCTCATCCCTGTCAGAATACATAAAAAAATATATATCTATATAAAAACAGGATGTCTTTTCCAAGTATTAAATTCTGCAACCTCAGCATAACTCATGTTCTTCAAATGACTCTCTTTGATCTTGTGATAAGCTTCCCCCTTCCAGGACATCAAAGCATCTTTTATGATTTCACACTAAAATGTCATAACCTGCTCTTCTTCCTCTAAGTGTTATAAAAGTTTATGATCTATCTTGGCAGTTAGGTATCATCTAGCCTGTAATTAGCTTCTTGCCTTCCAGGTTACACCTTGTATCTAAAACCTGTGTGTGTGTGTGTGATCTCACATGCTGTTTCAGCATTTCTCAAGAGAGACAGTCCATAACACATTTTTATATTACAAAAAATGATACAGTGATCAGAACCAGCTGTCCAAGTGTCACAGTGGACAGCCGTCGCGGTATGTAGGTGGGTTGTGCTGCCCGCCAACTTTTGGCACTTGCTGGGATGGGGGCAGCGGGGTGGGGAGGGGGTGTCTGAGTGGGTGGTCGGTCCACTGGACCACCAGGGATACTTTGGATATCTGTTTTTTATTGTGATTGGGTCGGGCAGGGTGGGGGTTTCACTAGACTGCCAGGTATATTTCAGTATGTTTACATCAAAATGTGATTGGGTCAGAGAATGGTGGGGGATTCCAGTAGACTACCAGGGTTGACTGCTGTGCATTAATACATTATGGGGATATGGACAGGGAGGGGGGCATCACTGGACTACCAGGGTAGGTAGGCTGACATGCTGCTTTCTGCAGTAAGGCAGCCTGCCTGTGGGTGGACACCCACTTAATTCTACTGTTGGAAGAATTATCTTTTGGAGACACATCTTCAGACTTACTCTGGAGTTGCATCTCCAAGGATGGTTGTGAATAGGGCTGCACCCTATATGCATCCGCATGCCCCATCCAGCTGGCGCATCACTACCCTTTCAGAATCATGATTGGGCACAAGTCCGGGATGCACTGGTGCATCTCAGATGCTCTGGGCACCTCCCTTTTGTGAATCCTCCCCTATTTGTCCCCAAGATGCTTAAGGTACATAAGAACTCTTCCATTTTACAGGGTTATTTGGCCCTTGAACATTCCAAGAAATAGTTTTTATATGCCATGGATACAGTACAGGATAGACAATTCCCCCACCCCAGCTTGGCATGGAAAAAAAAGAGCACTCTGTCTATCAAAACAGATAATCAGAAATGTGATGTTAAAAAACAGACTAACAACTAGGATAAATAACTGCTGATAAACTGAGCTATATAAAGAACAGATTAAACTTAATCAATAGCTAGTTGCTTATCAGTTGTGACTGCATCCAATAACCTTCCTTCTTGTGACCAGCACTTATACTAACCTTATGCTATCCTGACCTTATGCAAAACTGTTCTCAGCATGTAAATAACTGTTCTAAGTTGCTAATCATTTGCCTTCACATTTCCTCTTGATCCCTTCCACTCTTTCTTCTCACCCCTCTATGGCTTTCCCCATCCCCCCTGTTATGTCTCCTGAGCTCCCTTGCTTACTTTAAAATGCTTTGTCCCACACCTTCTCACCTCTGACGAGGCCCCTGGGCTGATGCCATCCCTTACCTTGTTGATTATTAGATATTAGGCTGAGTCTGTTCTCATTTTCCTGTAAATGGTAATTTCATAGGACCCCACCCACTCTAAAATGACCCTTTGAATTCCATGTTTCAATCAGATATGCACCATGGCATACACTGCATAATGCCACATGTACTGGAACTTCTCTAGTTAAACACTCTTGTAATGTCTTGTATAATTCCTTGTTTTGTTTGTTCTCCATCTCATACTTTCCCAATATGTATTGTTCATCTGACATGGAACCTATGAAATTAGCTTTTTCTTAAAGGGAAATTTCAATAAATTAATAAATAATAATAATAAAAAAAAGTTGATCTTCCTCAAAGTCCATGACATTAGGCTTGGTGACCACAGGGCTGCTATCAAGATTAAACCCATGAAGTCAACCAACCCAGTTAACACATAATTACAGTGAATGCTAAAAAACAGGGCTATTAAAAATCAGTTTATGCATTTCAGTGGAGACGCCCTTCCAAAGCATTGAGCTACACAGCAATGTCAGCCCCTGACTCTTCAGGAGACTCTAAATCAAAACAAATAGTTTCCTCATGATAAGCAGTGGGGGTGATCCAGTAGGAAACCATATTCCATGTCCTAGAGCTCATTAAATGGGGTTCACCTGCTCACATTGGCGGCTAGTGCTAAATTCAAAAAACTTATTGTATCACTTGGGCCAGGTGCAAAACCTTGGACTGCAAAAACATGAGTGATTCTCTGCTGCTGTGAGGAACAGAATGGGAATCAGAGTTGCTCTCCCCAAATCATAAATTACCACCACCCAGTGCCTACCACCCCATAAGCTGGGGCTACCTGAGAACTAAAAATAAAATAGCCTGTACAACTTGTGAGTGGTGATACAGCAGGGAGGGGTAGGCAACTGATGATAAAAGTGGGAAAACAACCCTGCACCTCAGAAATTCAAAAAGGGTCACACACCCTCAAATGAGCAGAGTGGGGCATAACCGGGCAACAGACTAAAACACTGGGATGCAGTATGAAGGCAAAAATGAAAGGGCTTCCATTACCACAGAGGCTAGATCCAACACTCAGCTGAGCAGCAATGCATGTCCGAGGCAATGCTGTTTGGTTTGACAAGGGGAGGAAATACATATACGATCCTAGATCCATCCTCAATTTAAACATGCTAAGTACACCAATAATGCTCCACACCCTTCCTTTATACCAAACAATCAGCAAGTTGCCCCAATAACTCTACTGATTGCTTGAAACAGGAGCTTAAAACCCTAATATTTGAACATAAAAATGGAGTTGGGGCCATAAGGGGTTACGACAGGATGTAATCAGTCTCAGAAAAACGCATCCCTGTCCAGCTATTAAGACCCTGAAGACAGTCCCCGTGAGTGTCAAAATGGGCAAGGGAACCAGTACTCTACAGGTACTAAGGTTGGAGGCCCTCTCCAAAGCTATAACCACCAGCACACGAGGCATGCCATCCCAAAAGCCGAGAGCACCCAGCTAACCTGAAACCATGCTATTTTGGGTGCTTTATAGGTAATAAGATGACAGGGAAGGGGGATGGACAGAAGCTGGAATGGGGAAATAGCCAAGCACCTCAGATGCAAAGAGAAGCATCAGCGCACCCTCTGATGGGCAAAAGGGGGTTCGGCAGGACAATCAGTTGAGACAAGAATGCCGAGCTGTAAGATAAAATAAAAAGGATTTCAGAAAACAACAAAGGTTGGGTCTGTTGACCAATTGGCAACATAATATCTTTGATAAGAGCCACCTAGTTAGATAGTGTAAAAAAATACATATCCTGCCCTAATGCCATCGCAAAATGAAACATGCAGTAAACATCAGTAATGTTAAAAGCAACCCCGCCCCACTCCCCATTAAGCTTCAAACAAAAAAGTGCTCAAATAACTCCAACATATAACATCAGCAAAAATCTCACACTATAACACTTAGGAAGAATAAAACAGAGTCAGGGTCAAAAGGGTTTATAGCAAAATCCAGCCAATCTCATAGACAAACATCCCCATCTGGTCGCCCGACCTCTGTATGCAGTCTTCATTGGTGAAGGAATGGGCTAAGGAGCTAAGTGACAGCAATTAAGGAGCAACATAATGGAAAGTTTGTTAAGAGCAGCTCAGGCAGGGTGGCTGATTGTGAGTTCCATTGGTTCATTCTCCTCCATGGTAGATCTGTGAGCCGCAATTTCTCCATTATCGTTTCCTGTATTGGGCTTACAGGAGTGGGCCAGGGTGAAGTCTCAATGTAACTTCAGAATAGAAGCTGCATTGGTTCCCCTGGGTCATTCTCGGGGTGTTTGGGGTCCCAGCTTCAGAATGTAAAGCTTTGCATCCTTAGGGCAGGTAAAGGTCTCCAAAGACTTGCTGACCTCTATATGTAGCACTGTTGGGGTTCTCAGGATATACTTCAGGCCTCTCTCATGAGCAAGGTCCCAGACTTGGTCAAGGTTTTATGTTTATCTGTTACCCTCCTGGGGTAGTTGGGCTAGATAGAGAGCTTAACACTTTGCAAAAGGAGCTCTTTATTCTGCTCGGCCTTAGAGAAAATTATCTATCTTGATAATGGAACAACTGGAAAATAATCAATCATGGTTGTGCTGCCTGGTGAGCTGGAGGGGGGCCAGAGGGAACCCAGTGTGCTTGATCAATTTCCACTGGAGAGTTTCAGTAATAATCAAGGAGCTTTTGGAGCAGGCGTTGCAGATATCCAATCATATCTGTGCCCTTGGATTTCTCCAGGAACCTGAATAACCACAGGTTGTTATACCTGTTTCTTGTTTCTTGATCATCCAGTTTGTCCCAGAATAATTTGAGCTACCATTCTAACATAGAAACCCATCACTCTGTCAGGTGGGACCAATCATCTAGCTTGCTCACCTGTTCTTCGGCTTCTGTTATTCTGAAGCCTAAGTTATCCACAACGCCTTTGACAACATCTAGGACAAGATTTATTTTTGACAATTGACCTGTGATGCTGCTCACAAAATATTTAATTTCCGAGAGATCCTGGCTGGTTTTGCTCAGCTCTGTTTTGGGTGGCATAGACACCATCTAGGATGAGGGAGTCTGTGAACCAGGGAGAAAATCCTTCATTTTTGTTTTTTAGGCACATTCAAGTCAGTTAATGGGATAGAATCCACCTTCCTTCTTGCAGGGGCAGCAGGCTGGTAGCTCATAATCCATTGGAAGAGAGATCTTGGGTGTGAATTATGCCTGATTCTGTTTCAATAAGTAGATCCCCTCGAACCAAGCTGCTTTCAGCTCATCTGCATCACATGACCCCTACATAATGTTTTTAAACTGATATTACAACTACCGTGGGATACCCCAGTCTTTTTTTTTAAGATATTAAGTTATATATTCCCTCACTGAAGTTAAGGACCCAAATAAAAGCAGTTAGCTTATGGGAAAATAGATCAGAATGAAGCTAATTACATTTATAAAATAGGGGTGAGTGGTAAATGAGTGAGATGAAACAGTGTATCATCCACCACAGTATGATATTTTTACCCTCTGCTCTACAGTGATGAAATTCTCCATTTACACACACAGTGCACACAAAAGTCACTGATATCATCACTCTAGGCAGCTTTCTCTCAGCATACAAGAAAAACTGGTGCTGTTACCATAGAAACAAATACAGAAGGGCAGTGCTTTCACCTGAAACACAGCTGCTGCTCCTAATAAAGCATGTTTCTCCATCTAGGACTCCTTCACAAAATAGGCACAAAATAAGTTACAAAGGACAAGAAAACTCTGTACTGTGTTCTTTCTCTTCCTCCAGGTCCCCACTGCAAGCAGATGCACAGAAAGTGGGCCAGAGTACTTGAATCAGACTCCAATACAGAATAAAATGAAGCACATCAAACAAGCAACATCGTTGTGAAGAGCAAAATTTATAACAATTCACATTGTAAAATAACTAAAAAATAACTTTGGTTACCTTATATTATATGTAGCAAAACACAAAAAGCATCAGAAGTGAAATTGCTTCTGTAACATGAAAGTGAAACATCCACAGTTTGGCTGAATGGAACCCACATGAGCAGGACAAAAATAGGTTAAAACAGTCGCACAAGCAGTACACTAAAACTATAAGAAACAAATTAAATAAAAATGCTCATAAACACAGAAGCCCCATTCCCTAATGCCAGCCTAAGTCTCACCCACCAAGGCACATCCAATGAAACATAACACATAGACAACATGTAGCCAAATACACATCAGCAACACACACACATCAACCACTGAGAACAGTACAAAACATACACCCAGCCCCAATAACACAAGAAAACTTCACAGCCCAAAAACCCATCCACAAACAAAATACAAAAAACCCTCTCACTCATTTACCACTCACCCTATTGTAGAAATCGTACACATGATGTGCAGGTCATGTGCTACGGACACTATTCTCACTCCTGCATCGTGAGCTCTGGATAGCTCACTTGTGCCTTTGGCACTCATGAGATATCCAAGCTCACTCTTTCCATATTTTCCATATCGCACTCCTGCCCATCATGTATCCCCTATGTATCAATGCTGGAAGAATGCTATAAAACAGGAAGAATATCCGTGCTGGTTCAGTAAATTAAACAAAATACTGAATCAACATTGCCTAGATATAGAGGACAACTTTGCAACAGACAACAAAGAAAGTTACCATACAAATACTAAATGCTGTCTTTTATGAAATAGAACATGGCAAGTTAAATTAGGCTGCCGCCGACAAGATATCTTGTCCTAAAAACCTATGCGTTCTAAATCTTCCGGCAGCCTAAGGGTTAATGTTGCAGATTTCAGGCTGTATTAAATATATAAACAATGCAGAATAAAAAAATACATTTTTCCCTTAATGCGAAACAGAGAGTAGTCTATTGCAAGCTAAAAATAGGATTATTGGAATGAAGTGCAAAAGCTACTGAAACTTAAAAATGTAAATGTTATACAGAGAAGCTATTAATGTGATGAAGAGACTAGAATTAATATGGAACATCTAATATTTTACTGTACAATTTTTAAAGAAGAGAGAACCATATGGATTCAACAAGTTTAGGACAAAGAGAAAAAAAGACATAAAAGAAAAGAGAGAACATAATACAGTGTATGCCCTTTCTTAATACAGACTTGTATATACTAGCAATGACAAGTTTTGCACATAAGCTTTATCAGAAAATATGAAATTACTTTACTGCCACTATATTTCTGGTTGACTGCAAAATGGAATGGAATTTATGAGGACTAATGAATGTAATGTCTGCAAAATATTTTAAAAGGTTTCTTGCTTTTAATTGTATTTGTTATAACCTATTGGTTTTGCATACAACTACTATTAATAAAACTTGAACTTGAACTATAAATTGTCAGCTGGAGAATGGAAGCACTAGTAATACCCAGTGGTAGTAATACTGAGTGGGACTGTCTCTGTGCCAAATGTCCAGGAGGCCTCATTCAGACATAAGGCGAAGCAGGGCTGCCCTGGCCTTGGGCAGACATCAGTATTGGTCCAGTTGGGCAAGGGGTCTACTGTTAGGCTGCAGTCTCTAGCAAATAGAAATGATATGATGCCATTCCTTTAAATGGTGTGGATGCACTATATATTAACCAGGAAGGAACCTTGGTTGTTTGTATAGGCGGCGTATACATTGTCAAAGAGCAGTGTGCCTTCAGGGATCAAGAACAGTGATAGAAGCCAATATCACCTGCAGGAAGCTGTCAATACTTGGTCCACTGTCCAGGTCGAAGAGTTGTGTGGTAAAAATCGTAGCCCCTTTTGTTTTATTTACCACAGTGCACTGCACCACTTGGTCCACCAACCCTTTCTTAAGCCAGTGTATCATATGTTTTGTAAGGTGTGTTTCTTGAAGCAATGCTACTTTCACCCATAGGGATTTGAAATGTAGCAGGACGTTGCTTCATTTTACAGGGTAGTTTAAACCTTTTAAGTTCCAAGATACAGTATAGGTATTTGGTTTCCTGGAGATGTCAGCCATACTGTATTAGAAATAAAGAAACATTCTGTAGATGTTCATGGATAGAAAAATACTCACTGTCCATCTAGTCTGCTCGGTTCCTAACTGTGTATTCACCAGACTAGCACTGACAAAGCCTTATGAAGAGCTATCATCCCCCTAGTTCTACTTGGACTATACTACTGCCCCAATTAGCCCCATCCCATCCCCATGCCATTTTTACCATCCTCATCTCATTCCACAATCTCTTGAAACTAGCAACCTTCTTAACATTGACCTACTCTGCAGCAGATGTTTGTACTTTTCCATCATCCTTTCCACGAAGTAACACTTCCTCATGTCACTTCTAAATTCCCCCTCTGTTTTGGGTTGCTCACTGACCTTTAAGAGGTGCTGGTTATCTACCATGTTTACAGGCTTCCACCATGCCCCCCAAGCCTCCTGAGAGTACATATTGAGGTCATCCAGTCATTCCTCATAAGTCCTCAGCTGTTAGCCTTTAATCATTATGGTTACTCTCCTTTGGACAACCTTTAGATTTGCTTTTGCTCCCTCTCTCTTTTCCATTTCAAATGCTCCCTGGAATTAATCACCCCTCCAATCCCCATAAAGTTTCTCAATGATGTCTAGTGGCCACCTCTTCCTCTCCCCATAATGTTTTCCTGTTGCCTGTTGGCTCCCTCCCTCTGCCCATTCATGTAAAAGTTGCCCAAGGCATTCAGTTATACCCCCACCCCAGAGCACACACCCCCATGTCAGCTGGAATAAACCTTCTGCTCACCTTCTCATTCTGCAGAGAGTATAGAGGTGACCTGCATGGAGAACCAGTTGCCATGACCACTAATCCAGTGGGAGAACATATTTATATAATACTCTATGTATTAAAGTCTGTTTGAACATCCACAACTCATTTTTACCAAATAACAAGTATTGTATATTGTAAAACAATAAAAACAATTTTACACTTTCCTAGTCTTCATACAAAGAGCACACAAGTGCTCAAAAAGGTTTCCTTCCTAACATGTGAAGCATGGTTGTGTCCAGTGAGTGAGTGGAACAGCAAAGGAATGAGCATCCTGGGAAGGATCAGCAATGAGTGAAGAGGTGGCTACTGTCTTCGGGGATGGGAAGGGATTTATTGTTATATATATCTCTAAAGGATGAGATTATTAGAACAGAGTTGGGATTGGTGTATAAGGAAAGGACCTATCAATTGAGAAGGCATGATAGGCAACTGAGTGAGGAATTAAGTAGGACTGAGTTAAGGAGGAGGTGTTTCAAGTGTCGAACAATAAGGATTTGGAATGGACTGCCCCATGAAGTGGTGGAGGCAGAAAGCCTATATCTTTTTAAGCAGAAATTGGACAAGCATCTAGAGGAAGTTGGTGGCATCCGCCACTACCACTGAATTGTGGGGAAAATATTTATGGGCTATGCCTTCTGATTTTCTTATCCATCCAGTACGAACTCCAGTAAGTAACTGCAACACAAAGTGCTTTCATTTTTACCTGTTTGCATTGGTGTTTGCTCTAGGTTCTGGGGGGCTGTGTGTATAGATGCAGAATTTTACTTTGGTTGCATGATTGTTTTTTGTGAGAGCAGGGAGCAGCAACGTAACTCCTCCCTCACTGAGGAGACAAAGGGAATGTCCTTTAATTAGCCAAAAGGGATTTTTCCTAATTTAAATAGCTGAGGAGGCAAAGGTAATTTCCCTACTTTTGTCAACCAAAAGGGATTTTTCCCTAATTTAAATAGCCTGCCAAGTAAAAGAGCTTTAAGGAGCTCAGCAGCCTTACAGGAGACAGAAGTGGATGTCCAGGGAAGGAGCAGCAGCAAGTGAAGAGGTGGCTGCTACTATAGTCAGGGAAGGGAAGTAACTGCAACACAAAGTGCTTTTATTTTTACCTGTTTGCATGGTGTTTGTTCTAGGTTCTGGGGGGCTGTGTGTATAGACGAGGAATTTTACTTTGGTGGCCTGATTATTTTTTGTGAGAGCAGGGGACGGCAACAAGAGGGCTTGGTCTCAGATTGGAGGGGGAAGATATGGGAGAGAGATGAGGAAACATTTTTTCACAGAGAGGGTGGTGGTGTTTAGATGGAATGCTCTGCCTGAGGAGGTGGTATCCTGTAGTATGGTGGGCACTTTTAAAAGGCGATGGGACAGGGTGAGAGGGTGGTAAACATGAGGGGGCAACTGCAATGTAGTGGGCTAGCTGCACATTTTAGCAAACTTGATAGCCCATGAGGCCAGTTTCTGCTGGCAGATTTGTATTTTCATATGTCCAGAGGAGGGCAACTAAAATGGTGCAGGGTCTGCACCAGAAGACATATGAAGAGAGACTTAAGGAGCTTAATATGTATAGCCTCGAGGAAAGGAGGGAGAGGGGGGACATGATAGAAACTTTCAAGTACCTCAAGGGAATCAACAAAGTCCAAGAGGGTAGCATCTTTCAAAAAAAGAGGTGTGCAAGAACAAGAGGGCACAATTTGAAGATGGGGGGGGCAGCTCAGAGGTAATTTAAGGAAGTATTTTTTCACAGAGAGGGTTGTGGATGCATGGAATGGCCTTCCGGAGGAGGTTGTGGAGTCAAAATCAGTGGTGGAATTCAAGCATGCATGGGACAGTCATAAGGCAATTCTAGGGTGTGGGGGTAAGAAGAAGTAGGCTGCTGGTTAACTAGGATCTGCAGCTTATCCAGTAGGTAGGGAAATGGGCAGACTGGGTGGGCCAAGCGGTCCTTATCTGCCGTCAAATTCTATGTTTCTATGTTTGAACAAGTGTAAGACTTACATCTTGGGCATTTGCAGACATCAGCAGAAGAAAGCAGAGAAGTGGAGGTCTCTGCTGGTCTACTATGGTAAAGTCTCTGTTTACTCCTGTTGTTGCAGCCACTGGAGGGAAGGCAGAAGGTAAAGGTAGGCCTAAAATGAGAATAGGAGCAATTCCCTATCTAGGGTAACAGTATAAGGGGATTTACACCAGGTACAGGGGAACGCAAGTATCATCACACAAAAAAAAGAGAAACTAGGAACACTGTATCAGGGGTAAGGGTACATAGGTATTTCCAGGTAACACAGGGTGTAGAGAAGCTGGGAATGCTAGCACTGGTGTGAGCAGTGGCTGTGGGGTGGCAGTTTTCAGAGAGACCTTATGGAGTTTTTGCTGCTGCCCCATCTGTGTACACCTCTCTGGGTTGAGGGAGGATGCCACTAGACTCCAGGCTAAGCTGGCTAGGATTCAGGCAACCTCTTCTATCACCCAGGGGGCCACAACGTCTGATACTGTTACCTCAGAGAATGCCAGAAAGGAGGAATGGCTCGACTACTATGGGCTCTGGAAGGGTGGGAGTGGTGGGTCAGAGGCACATTACCCAACCAGTACCACTACAAAATTCCTAGGCTGTTCTGGTGAGGTGTGACTGCCAGGAGGAGGCACCCATGGTAGCGGCCAGGGTGTGTGTGGGGGGGTTTCCAGAATGCAGACCCAAAAGGAGGAAGAGAACCCCAGAGGAGAAAGCAGCAACTTCTGGTAGGGGACTCGATTGTGAGTGGGATAGATTTGGGAATAGGAAAGGTGGGAGAGGGAGGTTAGTGCCAACACTGTGCCATGGCCTGAGGAGAGCCTTGCTAGCTGCAGCTATAACCATGTTAGCACAAAATGGTGCTGCTGTTCAGGTAGACCACTCTTATAGACTTGATGACTGCCTGGCTAGTAAGTGATCAAAATAAAAACAAGCATTTGTCAATGCTGAATGTTTGCTTGTAAGGCAATAGAGCTTAAAAGGGAACATAAACAACATTGTTGTTTTCTGTTTATTACTGATATGCTATTAACTGGCTACTTGTGAAAATGGGCTCTCTTAGCTCATCTTGTTATCCAGTATAATAAATAAAATGAAATGACATATGTAATGCTATTATATATGCATTCTGCAGCCTGAGTGTTTTTTGCTACATATAGTGCTTTTAAGAGATGATCTCCAGACTCCTGTCTGCAACTAGGTGGACCGCTATAAGTGGGGTTGGGGGGGGGGAAGAAACACACATGGAGAGACTGTGATGCTTAATGATCATCCTCAAAGCCTGATGATGGCATTTTGTTAGCTGGCTAATGGGCAGAATACCAACAAGACTGGTGCATCTGGATCATTTGAACTATACACAGTTTATGTCCTTCAACTAGCTAAATACTGTCATTATCAGCCTTCTCAACATTTTCTTTTGATTATACATTAATAATTTCCACAGCCCCCACACTGCTATAGAACCGCCAATATGTTTGCTTTGCACATGTGCTCAAAGATAAAAATGGGATGCAGATGCCTGCTATGTGCTGCAAAGTGGTTGAGATTTCATCCTGATTGGACAGGGTAAACAGTAGATGAAGATGGTTAAAGTAAGGGCTAGTGCAAAGCTTCACAATTAAGTGACCATCTTACTCTGTGGGTCAACAGCAACCCCCACAAGGAGTTTTTGCAGTTCAAAGTGGGTGTCAGTCAGTACCAGTTCAGGGCAGTTCCTTTTGGACTCACTGCAGCCCTAACAGTATTCACAAAACACCTCTCTGTAGTGACTACAGCTACGGGAGGTGTACAGTAACAGGTGACAGTGTTCCCATATCTAGGCAACTAGAAACATAGAAACATAAACTTTGACAGCAGATAAGGATAGCTAGGCCCACCCAGTCTGCCCATTTCCCTACTTATTGGATAGGCTGCAGATCCTAGTTAACCAACAGCTTACTTCTTCCTAACCCCCCCCACTAGAATTCCCTTATGTCTGTCCCATGCATTCTTAAATTCACCCACTGTTTTTGATCCCACAATCTCCTCAGGAAGGACGATCCATGCATCCACCACCCTTTCCCTGAAAAAGTACTTCCTCACGTTGTCCTGAGCCATCCCGGTCTATCTTCAAATTGTGCCCCCTTATCCTTGCACATCTCTTTTTCTGAAAGATGCTACCCTCTTGGACTTTGTTGATTCCCATGAGGTACTTGAAAGTTTTTATCATGTCCCCCCTCTCCCTCCTTTCCTCGAGGGTATACATATTAAGCTATTTTAGTTTCTCTTCATATGGCTTCTGTTGCAGACCCTGTGCCATTTTAGTTGCCCTCCTCTGGACTGCCTCCATCCTGTCTATGTCCTTCCAGAGATGGGGTATCCAGAACTGCATGCAGTACTCCAGATGGGGTCTCACCAAGTGTCTGTACAGAGAGATAAATTATTGTTTTCTACTGTTGATGCCTCTCCCTGTGCATCCCAGTATCCCCCCAGCCCTCCTTGCTGCCTTCTCACATTGATTTCCTACCTTTTGGTCAACTGATATGACTACCCCAGGGTCCCTTTCCATTTTTGTTGTTGTTAATACCTCCCGGCCCCCATTGTGTACTCTTCCCTTGAATTTTTGTTTCCCATGTGCATTACTTTGACTTCTTTTCATTGAATCAAAGCTACCATACTTTGACCATTCCTCCAACCTTGCCAAGTCCCCTCTCATTCTTTCTATCACTCCTTGTGTATCAACCCTGTTGCATATCTTTGTGTTGTCTGTAAAGAGGCATACTTTTCCTTCCAGTCCCTCTGCAATGTCACCTATGAATACATTAAAGAGGACCAGTCGCAGTATTAAATCCTGCGGTACCCCACTAATAACCCCACTTTCTTCAGAGGGGACCCCATTTACTATTACACTCTGCCTCCTGTTGTCAAGCCAATTTTTTACCCAAGTTACCACCCTGGGACCCACTCCCAGGCTGCCTAACTTGTTTATCAGTCTTTTCTGTGGACCGTGTCAAATGCCTTGCTAGGTAGAGCACATCCACAGCCCCTCCCTGGTCTACTACTTTGTTCACCCAGTCAAAGAAATCTATTAGATTCATCTGACATGACGTTCCCACTGAGAATCCATGCTGCCTTGGGTCCTGTGCCCAGCTGACCTCTAGGTACTCAACAATTCTTTCTTTCAAAAGTGATTCCATCATTTTCCCTACAACCGAGGTCAAACTAACAGGTCTGTAGTTTCTTTCCTCTGTCTTGCTCCCACTTTTGTGAAGGGGAATCACATCCACCCTCCACCAGTCCTCTTGTAGCACACCATCCTCCTATGATTTGTTAAAAAGGGTAGTCAGTGGTGTCACTAGTGCCCCCCGTAGTTCTTTTAGAATTCTGGGGTGAATCCCGTCAGGCCCCATTGCTTTCTTCACCTTCAATTTCAGTAGTTCCTTCAGGACCCTTTCTTCTGTGAATGGACTGGTACTGACCCCTCTGTCCAGAGTACTTCTATTGATTGATTTAGGTACCTACCCCTCCTCTTCTTTTGTGAATTCTGAGCAGAAGTATTTGTTCAGTATCCCTACTGTTTCACTGTCACCCTCTGCCCACCCCTTCCCTGTTATTAAGCCTCACTGTCCCTCCCTGGGTCTTTTTACACTCCCTAATGTACCTGTAAAAGGTTTTATCCCCCTTCTTAACTGAGTTGGCTATCTTTTGCTCAGTTTGGACCTTTGCTATTCTGACTACCTTCCCTGCTTTCTTCTGCTTTAACTAGTATAGTTCTCTGTCCTGCTCCTCCTGTGTTTTGTTACACTTCCTGAATGCTATATTTTCCTCCGTCACTTTCCTGTTACCTCTTTTGAGAAGCATATTTTTTTTTTCCTTTGTTTTATTTTATTTGCTTCACACAAAGGCTTGTTGCCACTGTGATGGCATTTTTGAATTTTTTCCCATTGTTCCTCCACCCTCCTTCTTGCCCATTTGCTAGTGCTTTTCAGATGCAGTCTCTCATTTTGCCAAAGTCAACCCTCCTAAAGTACAGTACTCTCACTTTTGCATGGCTTGACTCTATGGCTGTGTTTATCATGAACCACACTGTTTGGTGATTGCTTGTTCCCAGATGGCTACCCACTTCTAAATATGGGATCCTCTCTCCATCCCTGTTTGAGAGTACCAGATCTATGATTTCTCCCTCCTGAGTGAGTTCCAACACTAGTTGTCTGAGGCATGCCCCCTGTAGGGCATCGAGAATGACCCTGCTCTTGGATGTGTCTGTAGCAAAGTGCTCCATTTAACATTTGGAAAATTCACATCCCCATCAACAATATCTCCCCTTTTTCTGACATTCTAAAGATGCCTTCTATCATTTCCTTGCCCATTTTCTCCCCCAAATATGGGGTGTGTATACAACTCCAGTGTGGATTGTGGTGCCATTTCCTATCGCCAGGGTGACCCACAGTGCCTCATCTTCTCCCTGTTTACCCTTTAGTTACATTGCTTTGATCCTTTCCCTTATGTAGAGAGCAACTCCTCCTCCTCTTTTGCCTTCCTAGTCCCTCCTGTAGATTGTGTGCTCTGGTATGCTGACATCCCAGTCATGGTTCTCTGTGTACCTTGTTTCTGAGACTGCTATGATATCCAGGCATCCCTCTTCCATCAAGGCCACTAGATCAAGGAGCCTGTTACCCAGACTATGGACATTGGTACTTATCACCTTTCATTTTTTTATAGCCTTACTCTTTTAGCCCCATCGCTGTCCTTACTACCTTTGCATTTTTCTCCATTTACCCCTGTCCTGCTCCCTATTGACTTATTTACCTTGCCATTTACCTCTCTAATTACCCTGTTTTGTGTGGGAGGGCTGGGATTTCCATGTTCCTTTTAGTGCCTCCCCCATCGGCTAGTTTAAATGCGTGCCAGTGAAGCATTTAAACCTATCACCTCGGATCCTGGTTCCCCTCCTGGACAGATGCAGACCATTGCACTGGTATAGGCCTGTATCCCTTGTATCCCTCCAGGTGGACCCCCAGTCCCCAGTGAAGCCAAAATCCTGATCTCTGCACCAGTTTTTCAACCATTTCATGAATCCCATGGTACGAAGTACGCTATCCTCACCCATGCCACAGACAGGCAGTACCTGAGAGAAGGTTACTGTGCATGCTACTTGTCTAAGGCCCCTTCCCAATTTCACAAACTCCTCCTGCACTTCTCTGATCTCATTCCCAGTTAGTTCATTTGTCCCTAGGTGGACAATGACATCCAGCTCTCTCTCCCATGCTGCTGCTCCCACAATTCTGAGGATTTGCTTCCTATACCTCCAAGCTGTGGTACTGGCAGGCACCTTATCTCCTTCCCTCCCCAAGTTCTACCCTCCTAATGATTGAGCCCCCCACCAGGAGTTGTTTCCTTCCCTTATGAGGTCCCGTGCCACCTTCCTGTGGGTTTTCTTTGTGGAGGTTCCCAGCATCCTCCTTTGTCGCCACTGCAGGTGCCTCCATAGAGGAACCACACTCTGCCAGAACAGTGTATGAATTGTGGAGAGGTACAACTGGAGGGATGTGCCTCTGTTCCACCACCCTCACCCTCCCTGACCCCACAGTGGTCCAATTGCTCCTCTATCTTGGCAACCTCAGAGGCAGCAGCAGAGGCCCTGGTGGTCCCTGTGTGGGGAAAGAGGTTTCCCAAATCCTCACCAGGTCAGCCTGTAGACAGGCAACCTCCTTCCTCAGACCAGAGAGGTGCCTGCATATAGGGCAGCATCACAGCCTCCAGAACATCTCCCAGAAGACTGCCACCCCACAGCCAGTGCACAACTCCCCACATGTCTCTCTCTCTCTCTCTCCCCCCCTTCCTTTTAGATTTTTTTTGTGAGTGAGCGTCTGCATGCCTTTACCCACTAGGCAGCATGCTGGGCTTTTAAAGTTATAACAGGTGTATGTCTTTGGCCCTTTTGGGGAAGTGATATCAGAACCCCTGTGATAAAGGAAATGATGCACTTAGGGTGGGTGGGTGAGACCAAGCATGTGCCCTCCTCAAACAATCAGCTACAGCTGTGGCCCACAACCCTGGTGCATGCTTTCCTCCCTTTCAGCAAGACAACCTGTACAACAATTTAACAGAAAATATACCCTGCCAAAAACAATTTCAAGTCAGAGAAAAATAAAGCAGTAAACTGTAAAACCTCTTAGCACAAAACAGTAACCTGTAAGCACAACCTGTAAGCACAAAACAAAATAGTAACAAGACAGTAAATCTGATTAGCCAAAAAAAAGCTGTAATGTTTCTCCTTGCTCTGTTAGTATTGCTGTTTCCTCTCTCCTTTCAAGGTGAAGCTAGGTGCTTTTGGCCAGCAAATATAATCTTATACCTCAACACACCAACTAACCTTGCCTTTTAAATCTTCCTTCTGTTGGAATGTAGTATGTCTTTGTCAGCTCCACACCCCAGTTATACTCCTAATCCCCTGGAAGAACTGTGGATGAAAAGCAATTAACTCCTTCAATGTGAGAAAGAGACTGCAAAACCTGTAAGCCCCCCCACCCCCAAAAAAAAGCCTGTATGCACAACCTGTAAACACAAAACAAAATAGTAACAAAACAGTAACTCTGCTTAGCCTAAAGATAGATAAAACTAAGTAATTTGTGTGAAAACTCTGTAGTAAATGCAAGTGCTTTTACAAAAAAAAATCATGAGCCTCCATTAGTCACTAGAATTTCTCATAAACTGGGAGAAATGAGTACTGGAACCCCAGCAGTGTCTGGAGTTCATCTATGGGGAACTGGATACTATAAAATATAAGGTCTTTCTGTCCACTCAGAAGACATCAGACATAATGATTTTTTTTGCACTTTTGTTCTGTTCATACACACACAAGAAAGTATAAATGCATGAAAATTAATGTTAGTGTCGGAACCAAGAAGAAATTACGACTCTGTAAAATTTGGGACATTTCTGCCAAAAAGTATATTTCAGTTATTTTCATGTCATTTTAAAATGTCATGTCCAAATTGATTCTAATTGGGTACATTTTAAGTCCTTTTCCTCATGTACATACAGCATATATCAAGTTTTAAATTATTAGCATAAATGGGGCTGATATACAGTGCAGT
The DNA here is from genome assembly GCA_016271365.2 of Neoceratodus forsteri. Classification (NCBI taxonomy): domain Eukaryota; kingdom Metazoa; phylum Chordata; order Ceratodontiformes; family Ceratodontidae; genus Neoceratodus; species Neoceratodus forsteri. The sequence goes on from CM057450.1 coordinate 1,374,763,927, forward strand.
ATAAAGAGCCAAACATAAAGAAAAGTTTTATCAAAATTCAACAAGTATGTAAGCTGCACAGTTTCAATCCCCTAAGTCAGAGAACACAATGTCAACAATGTTGGTAGTTTCATAGACCCTAAAAAGAAGGCTATATGTGTCAACATTCTAACACATTGCTTAAACGGTGGACAAATTACTGTATAAACAGTCAAACATTGCAAAATAATATCAGTAATTGAAGCCAGAGTTCATAAGCTTTTGTGAAAATCATGGTATTCTGTAATAATTGTGTGGAAGTTTTTCGAAAAATTTGCCATAGTCAGAAACTTGCTTTGCCATGGGGGCAAGAAGCAGAAGATCGGGTAGAGTGGCTCCTAGATTCAAGGGGTAGAAAACTGAGGTTTGGGGTGGTATACAGGCCACCCTTCCAGTCTGAGAAGCTTGACAGGGAATTAGCGGGACAAATCAGAAAGGTATGTAGAAAAGGGAAGGTGGTCATTGTGGGGAATTTCAACTTGCAGGAGGTTGACTGCAGCATTCCAGTCACCTCCAGTGCTAGGGAGCAAGTGCTCCTGGATGTGATTCAGGAGGGTCTCCTGACACAGTTGGTTAGTGTACCTACTAGACTAAAGAACAATTTAGATCTTGTATTGTCGAATGGGGGGTAGTAAGGGTAATTAAGGTGGAGGGCCCACTGGCTGACAGCAATCACCAACCAGCGTGGTTTAATATCGTGATGCACAGGGAGCCAGAGAAATCAGCTACTCGGGTGGTAAACTTCAGGGGGGCAGACTTTGGGAGGATGCAGGAAGTACTGAAAGGGAAACTGGAGGGCATAAGGCAGGAGATGGATGTGGAGCAGAAATGGGATATTATTAAACAGAGGATTACAGAGGCAACAGAAGCCTGCACCAAGACACAGAGTAAGAGGAGCAGAGCAAGAAAACCATACTGGTTGAATAGCGAGGTTGTGGAGGTGGTGAGGGAAAAATGAGTGGTGCACCAGAGGTACAGGAGGATGGGGAAGGAAGTGGATAGGGAGGAATATGCAAGATGGTCCAGGGAGGTGACCAGAAAAGTGAAAGAAGACAAGGCCCAGAGGAGGCGGTGATTAGCGCAGGGAATTAATGGGGAGGTAGCATTTTCAGATACATAAGGAGAAAAGAAATGCAAAGAGAAAATAGTGAGGATAAAAGGGGTGGGTTTGGATGGAAAAGGAGGAGGAGCAGGCAGAAGCAGTGAATGAATACTTTTGCTCAGTGTTCATGGAAGAAAAGGTGGGACCGCTACCACCATGGGCTGGGAGGGTGGGGACAGGGGAAGAGGAGGTGACAGATGGAAGAATTGAGGCAAGTAGAGTTCTAAAGGGACTGAGGGCACTGAAGGTAGACAAGGCACCAGGGCCAGATGGTATCCACCCCAGGGTGCTGAGGGAGAAGTCAGAGGTGTTGGCAGAGCCACTAGCAGATCTGTACAACACCTCACTTGAGTTGGGATGTGTGCCACTGGACTGGAGGATGGCACATGTAGTACCATTACACAAAAGTGGGCCAAGGGATGAACCGGGTAATTAATGTCCTGTAAGTCTCACCTCCATAGTGTGCAAACTCATGGAAATGATACTAAAGGAAAGATTGGTATCATACCTGGAGAACAATGGCCTCCAGGATGTGAGGCAGCATGGGTTCATTTCAGGGAAGTCTTGCCAAACCAACTTGATACACTAATATGACTGGGTGACAGGTGAGCTGGATAAGGGTCATGCGGTGGATGTTCTTTACTTAGACATCAGCAAGGCCTTCAATTTGGTGCCTCATGGGCAGCTTCGGGGGAAGCTAACTGGTGTAGGGGTAGGGTCAAAAATGATGAACTGGATTACATGCTGGCTTAGTGGAAGGCTGCAACAGGTGGTGGTGAGAGGGGAGCTTTCACCTCCAATGCTGGTGATGAGTGGGGAGTCACAGGGATCTGTGCTGGTGTCAGTATTATTTGGGCTCTTCATATCAGACATTGCACATGGAGTGGTGAGCAAGGTAAGTCTGTTCGCTGATGACACCAAAATCGGAGCAGTGGTGGATGGAGGGAAGGGATAGAAGCAGCTGCAGGGGGACCTAAGCACACTAGAGGAGTGGTCAGAGAGGTGGAAGCTTGGGTTCAATGCAAAGAAGTGTAAGGTTATGCACTTTGGGGTGAAGAACCCAAGGAGAGAATATTGGTGGGGGGGGGTTAAGCTGGGAATCACTGAGGAGAAGAAGGACCTAGGGGTAATGATAACAGGGACCATGAACAACACTGCCCAGTGCAGGACAGCAACTGCAAAAGTTAAAAAAATGTTGGGGTGCATAGTGAGGGGGGTTTCATCCAGGTGAAGAGAGGTGATCTTGCCCCTTTACAGGTCGCTTGTAAGGCCACACTTTGAGTATTGTGTGCAGTTTTGGAGGCCATACCTAAAGCGTGATATCAGGCTACTGGAGGGGGTACAGAGGAGGGTAACAAAGATAATATGTGGAATGGAGGGGACAGACTATGAGAGCAGGCTGGGAGACCTGAATATGTACACTCTGGAGGATAGAAGGGACAGGGGGACATGATAGAGACATTCAAGTATCTGAGTGGAATCAATAAGGATGGGGCAGATGGGGTCTTTAAGCTAAGGAAGGAGGGGGACACCAGGGTGCGTGGGCTAAGAATAGAGGGGGGAAGATTTAGGAGGGAAATGAGGAGACACTATTTCACAGAGAGGGTGGTAGCAAAATAGAATGCACTACCAGAATGGGTGATATCATGTAAATCTGTGAACAACTTCAAAAGGGCATGGGACAGGGAACAGTGGAGAGTGAGGGTGAGGAAGGTGGGGGGGTGGCAGTGGAATGACAAAGGTGAGGGGACGGGGCAGCTGCAAACTAGGGGTGTTAGCTGCACACTTAAGGAGATGTAGATAGACTGGATGGTCTGTTTTTGCTGGCACATTCGTATGTTTGTATAGTCAAAATAAGGAAACATTCACAGGAACAGCACAGTGGTTTCTAGGTACCCTCATGTCAATCAGTATCATGAAGAACCATCAAAGCCATCAGTTTTCACTTGCTTGTCTTGCAATTTGCCACCTAATCACTAGAATCCACATACTGTAGCCTATAGCCTCAGTGATCTCAATGGACAAAGCCTCAGAATATTTTAAAGGTAAATGTCTCAACATTTTTAATCAGCATGCTCCGCTTAGATGCATCAGAGTCCATGGGAGCCACCTTCCATGGATCTCACCTGAACTCATAGCTTGTCAAAGAGCATGGGACCATGCTTGGAAGCTACATAAAGCCTCAAAGCTCCCTAAAGACTATGATGTATATCATTCTCTTCCCAACAAGTGCACAATAGCCACTCGTTTGGATAAGGCAGACTACTTTAAGCTCAATCTTTCAATACAACATAAACAAGCCCTCTAAATTCTGGAAATTCATCCACTCACTCTTCTCTCCCCTTCCACTTCTCCTTCCCCTGCTTCAATATAAACAACACCCTTGTTACTGATCACCTTAGTGTTGCTACTAAATTTAATTCATACTTCACCTCTTGTTCCTTTGCTCTCCTATCCTTACCATCTACTAGGCCAGGTGCCCCCTCCACCTCACCACGCACACTGCCCCAGTCTACTCATTTCTCTGTCACTAAAATTGTCCATTCTAACACCTTGGATGCCTTGCACACCTTTAACCCATCCAAAAGCAGTTTGCCTGATGGCTTAGACCCCAAGCTGCTATATCTCTCAGCTATGGACATCGCTGCCCCACTGTCTAATCTCTTCAACCTCTCATCCAAAATGGCAGCCATCCCACCTGTTTGGAAGCATGCCATTGTTCTTCCTCTACCTAAGGGTGGTGATCCTTCCTCACTGGGGAACTACTGTTCCCATATCCCTCTTTCCCACCCTTGCCAAACTGCAAGAACACTTGGTTCTTGCCCAGCTCTCTTCTTATTTCTCTAACTCCAAATTTTTACCTCCATTCCAATCTGTTTTTTTGGAAAAAATACTCTACCACCACCTCCCTGATTAAGCTTACTGAATCCATCCTCTCAGGGATGGACAGTGGTCAAATCAGGTCTGCATTTTTGTTGACCTAGCCAAGGCTTTTGACATGGTTTCCCACACCCTACTACTAAACTCCTTTTCTTCAGCAGGTCTGACTGACTCAATCACTAACTGGTTCAGAGTCTACCTTGTAGGTCGGACCCAGCCAGTTAGAATCACTGACTCCACATCTAACCCCCCCCCAACAACACTGGTGTCCCTCAAGAGTCCATGTTGGACCCTATATTTTTTGCCATATTTCTTAATGACCTACCATATGTCTGTACATCAACCTCAGTACATATGTACGCAGATGACACGGTCCTCTACACCTCTGTACAGTGTCCCACTGACGTTGCAAACAGACTTTAGCAGGATTTCAATAATGTTCAGCACTGGTTTTGCTATCATCAACATTTTCTAAACATCAAGAAGACAATCTTCATAACCTTCAGCACTAGGTAGAGACTCTCTAGGCTCCCCTCCCTGCCCTCTTTCCAAACCCTTGGTGGAACAGTCCTTGAGGACACCTCCTCATTCAGATATCTGGGTGTTTGGCTTGACCAACATCTCACCTTCTCTGGTCATGTGGATGCCATCCTGAAAAAGCGGTGCCCCAAGCTTGGTGCTTTATACAGGAACCGAAATTGCCTCCCTCTACCAGCTAGGTGCAAACTTGTCCAGAAGATGCTCCTTCCTATTTCTGACTACTGTGATATAGCCTACAGTGCTGCTCCCAAGACCTCCTTAGCCAGATTGGATACCCTCTTTGAATCCTTCTGTCTCTTCACTCTGGACTCTCATCCTCTCACCCACCACTATCAACTCTACCACTCCCTGGCATTTCCCTCACTAGAAAATAGATATCTCCATCACTGTGCTAAATGTGTCTCTAAATTCTGGTTTGGATCACTCCCATCCTATCTCACCTCCTCTCTATCAATCTTAGCTCCCTCTGCCCACTCAATTAGATCTTACGACTCCTGTTCCTTGGTTCTTCCTTGCCGATCTTCTGCTGTAGGCCAGGCTGCTTTCTCATATCACTTCCTGAAACTGTGGAATTCACTTCCTCACCAGATTCGCCACTTCTTCTCCCCCTCCTCTATAACTTCAGCCGCACATTATTTCCTCTCTGTGAATTTTACCTGCAATTAACCTACCTGGTATTCCTGACCTGCTCCCCAGCCTCTACTCAATGTATTAAGTAACTATTCTGAATTACTGCTCCCTTCCAGCCTCACTACTTTCTTTCCTGCTGAGATCCCTACCTGGCCATTCCTTCGGGTTATTTATAACTACCAATATAACTCTGACTTTAGTTTCCTATCAATCTACAAATATCATTATATCTATAACCTTGATTCCTATTCATCTGCTCCCCTTCCAGCATTGCTACATTTCCACCTCTGCTGTTACTCCTTATCCGCCCCATTCTTTCTGGCAAAATGGTACCATCACCATGAATTTAAGGTGTTATCCTAATGTAATGCACTTGACCTGTTCATGGTGACCTCTGTATACAATTGCACTCTTATGCTGCACTTAATATATTCTTTCTGTTATTTGCTATTCACCACTGCCAATATTGTTGTAATAATGTTTGCAGTTGTATGCATGTATGTACTTCCATTACCCTTTCCCCCAGGATGCACCATGAGATGAGAAACTTGTTCAGTGTGCCTTTCCTGGTGAAATATTTCAATAAATAAATAAATAAATACTAAATTGGTTATGGATGCATCCACATATGCAGCACTGTTTCAGCACAATGCCACCTGGTGAGTCTTTAACAACCCTCGTGATGACCATAAGTATTTTTAGCACTTGAAACCACTGACACCATGTGACACCAAACATTAAAACTAGTTGATGCCAATATGACAGAAGTATCCAGATATTTATAGTCATGACATGATGTGATGTTGGGTACCAGTGTAGCAACAGTGTTTGGGGCATAGGATGCCCATGATGCTAATATAGATTTAGTGATTTGTCTTCCTTCAATATAAGTCAAATTAATGTGAGCTATAACCAAGCCAAGTTGGACTGCAGTTCTGCCAAGAGGGAAGAGTTTGTCCATGTCAATAGGAAGAGCAGTCAGGGGATTTAAACTAAAGGATAGGGAAGGCAGCTCATACAGGGTCACCAGTAGCAGGAATTAGATGCATAGATTCACTAATGGAAGTAGAGCAGAACTGGGTAACACATGAATCCACAGGTGGAGCAAGGAAGAACAGAGGAACACATCTTCCCTAAAACAGGTCAAGCTTCCCACTCAGCAAAATTGATTGATCTGAGAGTCCAATGCCGTTGGAAGTCCAGGATCTAGATGCATTTATAGAGTCCTGGTGAGGGAAGCATGACTAGGAGATGAAGGAGAAATCCTGGCTATTCCAATAGGGCAGGTCTGTCAGGAAAATGTGAAGGGTGCTTTTTAAGAGAACATATTAGTGAAAAACAAGGCGGAGGTCAGATGAACAAGCTGTAACATTGAGTCCAAAAGGGACTATAGTACTGTAAATATTTGCACATCTAAATAGACTCAGTGGTGATAAATACTTTACAAAAGCTGATTTCCTCAAATGGAATTCTAGTAACATTGTCTAGTAAATTCCATGAATGTTTAAGCAAATTTTAGAAAGTTGCTGGTATTTGCACGGTATAGTTTAAACTACTGAAACACATTTTCCAGCTTTGCTAGCTTCCAGAACCCATTAACATTGGGTGTGCATGCTAACTTTCAGGTGTATACCTGGAAAAGCAACAGACTTCAAACCATCCACATTTCTGGGGTATCCAGTGATATCAGCTATTTCATGTGAGTGACTAGTACAATAGCAACTACACAATGCCAAATGGCAGAATGTGAAGTTGCAGAAAATCGTGCATGGTGGGCAATGCCGACACCACACATGGATGACGTGCGTCAAAACGGCGACAGCCATCTAGGGTGACTGGCACAACGTTGAACAGGAAAAACAGTGTACTAGCAGAAATAGTGCACCCAGAGTCCTTGCATGCACCCATGTGCACAACAGAAAACAAAATAAAATGAATAACGATGCATTCACTGAAAGTACACAAATGCCAGGCCCATACACACCCCCGGGACCTGCGCTGCTGTATAGACACATGTGGTCCCCCTGGGTAGGACATCGGCCAGGGCTCCAAGCAGAGCCAAACCCACACCCCCCTCCTGTGGCAGCTGCACAGCACACCCATGGGTCTGTAGCAGACAGCCCGACTAGGCACATGCACAGCAGACAAAGAATGCTGCAGCCAAGCCTTCAGCCAGCATTTGCTCCTAGTGTAGTAGCTTTGTGCCAGCAGGTAGGTAGGACAAGGTGGTGTGCTGCAGCAGGCAATGGTTCAAAACCCCACACCAGCTATGGTACAACAGGGCCTAATGTAAGCACCATAAGATGACAATAGAATTCCACATACATGACCAAATCACAGTTGTACATTGTGGCTGCTCTTCGGGAAACACCTGCTGCTGACATCACAGTCCAGCAGCAGTTCTGACACACATGTTTCACTGCACACACCACCATGCTGTACTGCCTACAATTCGGCAAAACCACAGCAATGGCAAAATTCCTCCTTTTGTTGCTGGATGACCATGTTGGGCATTTCGTACATTGCCATATCCTCACCTGTCAGTCACAGTCACAGTCACATGACCTGCCAGGGTGTATAAAGGCTCCCCTCTGGCAGTAAAAACTGTCTCTGATAGGCAGTGAAGAGAATGGATGCTGTTACTTTCCTCAAGAGCCAGAAGGGGAGACCCTTACTATCCCATGCAGAATACATTTACACGTGTGACAAGAAGGTACATGGTAAAGTATACTGGTGCTGCTGCCAGGAAAACAAGTAGCAGTACCCTGCATGCCTGCACACAGAGGCAGACCACAATGTGTACCAGGGACGGCCACACAATCATGTCCCCAATGCTGAGGAGATAGGCATGCGGACAGTTGTGGCAGAGGTCCGTGAGAGGGCACAGACCAACATGGACAGCACAGAGCAGATCATCGTCCAGTGCACCTCCGGTGTGTCTGACGCTATAGTAGGCAGGTTGCCCAAAGTGCCACTACTCAAGCTGACAGTGCAGCGGGTATGGCAGGCTCTGAAGGGTTGTTCTGCAACACCAGCCATGGTGCAGGAGCTGAACTTCCCACCAGAGTATCATACCACTCTGGCGGAGGAGTTCTTCCTCCAGCACAATAGCGGACCATCAGTGGACAGGGTGCTGTTCTTCATGACAAAATAGTCCCTGCACTTCCTTGGTGACAGCGAGGACTGGTTCCTCAATGGCACTTTCTGCACATCACCACCCATATTCAAGCAACTGTATACCACCCATTGACTGCGTGCAGACATTATGGTGCCTGCTGTGTACATGTTAATGTGTGGCTGTTGGGAGCAGGTGTATGTGTGTGTGTTTGGCGAGGTGCGGCAACTGTTGGGGGACTGCACACCAATGACGGCACTCATAGATTTTAAATGGGTTGTCTGGCGTGAATTCTCTGGATTGCTCCCAGGTTTGGCGGGCAGGGGGTGCTTCTTGCACTACTGCCAAGCCATCTGGCACTGCATCCAGTGTAGCCTTAAGGTGCTGCAGTGCTATTCCCCTGATGAAGGCTTTGCATTGCAGATCAGAAAGTTGCTTGCCTGGTTTTCATGCCTGTGAGGGACATTGCCGACACCTTTGCCAACCTCTGTGACACTCCATTTTTTTAGGGGCAGTGATGCACTCCTGTGGCCAGTCCTTGACTATGTAGAGGACACCTGGCTTGGCAGTGCCATTGGCTGGATGGCTAGGTGGCACCCATTTTTTCCCTTCGAGGCATGGAACATCAATGATGCCACATGCACAGGTCTAGCACGGATGAATAACGTGGTTGAGGGCTGGCACCAGGTCTTCATCACCCACCTCAGTGCCACCCATCCTAGCATATGGTGCTTCATCGACTGCCTCCGGGAGGAGCAGTAACTCAGAGAGCTCCTCATTGAGCACATTGTCTCTGGGGCCACCACTGCCTACAAATGCAAGTGCTACAAAGACTTCATGTGGAGGATAGAGGGTATAGTGCAGGAGTACTCTAAGTGCAGCACAGCCGACTAACTGAGAGGACTTGCCTACATCCTGCAACTCCAGGTGTAGCTGGCCTGTTGTTGCATGCTGCACCACTGCCCCTCCCAGCTGCTTCATGGTGCCAGGCAACTTAACATACTTGCCACTGGGCACCCTTCCACTGCCTTGTGAGTGGCCCATCCATGCATATTTTGGTAGCCTCCACAGCAGCAGCACCATACACTTGTGCAGTCCTGGCCCTGCAGCCACCTATGCTGGTGCCCATCTCCATCTCTTGGTGGTTTGTGCATTTCCCACCACCTCCCCTTTGCCTGTATGTTTTACTCCATTGCATTAGTAGCTGGCAGCTCCCTCTGTCGGGCTACTGGTGGTGCTTTTGACCCCCCCACCTACACACTACCACCACCTGACTGTCTGTGGTTGCCTGTTTATGTTGCTCCAGCATCACACTGCACATGCACTGTTCCACCTGTCCATATGGCCTGTGCCCCCCCCCCCGCCTTGCACATGCACGTTTTCTTCTGCCGTGCTTCTGTGCGGCACTGGATGGGTCACTTCCCCGCTCCCAGGTGTTCCTATCACACCGCCCCCTCCTGCATCCAGTGTTAATTCCCCATCACCTCCGTGTCTCGTGATGCTGGTGGTGATAGTTGCATTTTTTTTAATTTGCTCCGTTTGCTGCTGCATCGCCATGCATTGTCATCCATGAACCCATGTTGCTGTCTCTGTTGGGTATGGGCCATCATGACATGAAACCTATTTTTGGAAAAGTGTCATGGAATTTGACAAATCATTAAATTGTTAAATTAATGAATCTCTGTGAATTAAAGTTTAGTAAACCAAATCTCTCCACACCTTTCTTGCAACCCATTCAAGAAGGATATACAAGCAAATGTTCAGGTACCCAACTCCAAAGGTGGTTGAGTTGTTGCAGGAAAATATTCTTCAGAAAAGTTTGCAAAAAAAAGAGCCAAGCTCAGAGCCTTTTGAACTTAAAAAATGCTCTATACAATGTCATGATATTTAACATTTCCATAGGAATCTGCGCAACAAATAAGCATACCAATTTGCAGGTCTCTCAATGAAGAAATGGCTGGGTTATGACAAAATTTTGTGAACTTTCATGAAATGTTACAAAATATATGGAATTTTGTGAAAGTTCCACAAAAGTGAGATTTGCTAATTTCACTAAGTTCCACGGGATAGATGAGGTTTTCCTTAAACTCCTGGGTTACATATCCGTGATTACAGCTGTGGTTCTCCACGTGATTCTGTAAGTTAATCGCACTGTCAAAACCCACTCAGTCAAAAAGAGTGCTGAGCAGATACCCAAAACCAAAAAACATGTGGTCAAAAACCACGCTAGATTTAATAAACTAACTCTGAACCAAGCATACTGTTTTGACCGTGCGGTTTTTGCTCATGCGTCTATTCCATCACAATCTTGATGGCATATCTCCCCATGCCAGACTAAAAATAAATGAAACTCTGTGGTATGTTAAATAATTTTGGTGTCAGGGAATTTCTCCCATGACATAATTAGTTTCGGTCCAGCCAAGGCTGTAGCAGCCTTCATCAGGTGGAAAGTTTATGCTGTTTTCAGAGAAGGAGTTCACTTCTCCCTTCCAGAAAGCAATGTGATCCTCACTACAGATGCCTCTTAACTGGGATGGAGACTGGGGAGGGAGAGTTTGTCTAGAGGGAAACTCAGTAAATGTAGTATGTTCTCCTTAGGAGATGTTTTAACATATCAGTCTATTTGATCTGGGTGCAGTGTTCTTGTCCCTCAAAGCAGTTGTCAGCCAGGTTCAGAAGAAAGTTTTACAAGTCAGAATAGACAATACAGTCACAGTGTTTTACATAAACTGAGTTCCAAATTTGCCAAGTTATGCAAGAGGATTTGAAAATCTGCAACATGGCATTCAAGTACCAATTTTGGACCCCTGCAGGGAAGCTGAATGTATTAATAGATTATCTGAGCATACTAGGTAATTTCATTTATGAACAGTCCTCAGCTAAGAATGTGTTAGAGTACACTTTCCTGAAGTGGTGTTCTCCAGGTATATAGCTCTTTGCATCCTTGGAGAATAATAAATTGCACCTGTTTTGCTGCTGACCTCCAATGGTGGGCCTAGTACTAGAGGAGGCCACCAGAGAGTGTTGGAGAGGGACATTTCTGCTTGCATGTCCCCCTTTTCCTATACATCTGTGAGTCCTTCTCAAATTCAGAGAAGAGAGTGCAGCAATGTGTTCAACAGCCACATAGTGGGCCAGACAGCCCTGGCACCATCTGTTGCTCAGATTGTCTGTTACAAAACCTGCGTGTCTCCCTCTGAGTCAGGGCCTTCTGTCTCTGTCTCAAGGGAGGTTGCTTCATACAAACTTCAAAGTCCTTCACCTGACAGTGTTGTTTCTGAAAAGCTACTATATGCAGACTTAAATCTTTCAACTCTGGTGTTCGAAGTAGTAAAAAAAATACCTGGAAAACCAGCAACCTGGAAAACAAATTCCTTGAAAGTTAAACATTTCTCAATTTGGTGCACAAAAAACTGTTTTCCCAAGACATCTGTAGTTTCAGACATTCTTGAATGTCTGTCTTACTTAAAAGATGAAGGCCTACACCCAACTATTCTTATTTATTTATTTATTTTTATTTACTAATGTATTGTTTGTTTTAAATGTTTTACCAGGAAAGATATACTGAGTTGAATCAGCACATTTCCAGATGTGCCCTGAGGAAAAAAGGAGTAAACAATATACAGTGATACATTTTCAATACAGTGGTGAAGAACAATATTAATATATACAGTGATTAAATATTTGAGAATAATCATATAATAATCTCTGAATGTATACCTCTCGTCCTTATGTGCTTAAATATCTTTGTGAGAAGTCAATAGCTTCCAGCATAGCCTAAAAAAATATTTAAATGGTCTGAACCACCTTTACTCTCTAGTTAAGCAACCTCACCCATTATGGAATCTGAACTTAGTTCTCTCCCAACCTATGCAGGAACCATACAATTCTCCGATTTCACATGATTTGAAATATCTCACATTTAAAGTTCACTTTTTGGTTGCTATTACTTCAGCTAGGATGCTAAGTAAGCTTCAGGCTCTTACTGTTCTACAAGTATTCTAAATATTCCACAAGGAAAATGTTGTCCTGAGGACCTATTTGGCATTTCTCCCCAAAGTGGTGACTGAATTCCAAATGGATCAGGCTATTACTTGGACTGTGTTGTTTCTGAGGTTCCATGCCAATTCAGGAGAGACAGAGCTCTGTAAAAGAACTCTCAGTAACTACATTAACAGAACAGAGGCCAGTGCACACAGACAGTAAAGAAGGGGGACAAGACATTGTATAGATACATTAGTGATAGAAGGAAGGCCAAGGGAAGAATTGTAAGGCTCAAATGGAAGGAAGGAGGGTGTGTGGAGGGTGACCTAGAAAAAGCGTCAATACTGAATGAATACTTCTGTTCAGTATTCACAGTATGGGGGGAGGGACAGGGACCAAAACTAGGCAGCAGAATCAACAGAGAGAGAGGGTTAAATACCAGTCCTTTCATGGAAGAGATAGACCTGGAAGAACTCTCAAAACTGAGGTTGGACAAAGCGATGGGTCCAGATGATATACATCCAAGGATATTAAAGGAATTACGGGTGGGGCTGGCACCACTGCTAGTGGCCCTGTTTAGTGAGTTACTCAATACAGGGGAGGTTCCTGAGAACTGGAAGGGGAGAAATGTAGTCCTTTTTCACAAGAGAGGTAGCAGAGAGGAGGCAGGAAACTATAGGCAAGTCAGCCTCACATCAGTAGTGGGTAAGGTCATGGAGGCACTGCTTAAGGAAAGGATTCTGTCACAGGAGGGGGCGGCTGCATTTTTCGTGTTTGGGTGGGATCCCCTTGGAGCACCTGCCAATGTCTCAATATATCTTTAGTATTAAGCTCTTCCCTATAGTTTATGTATCAGTTTATTGAGAAGCCCTTTTCTGTATAATGTATGTAAGTTGTGTACTGTCTTAGCTTGTCTCTGGAGAACTTACTGTAGGTTGGGTGGAGGGTATTTTGGTGTGGGTGGATATGGGTGGTTTTATGTGTTCATTTCTTTGTAACTTTTAGTTTTTTTTGTGTGGGGGTTCTAGGGGTTGTTTACTGTTGTTTTAATGTGTTTGTTGATCATTGTATGTTAATGAAAATTTCAATAAAGCATATTTAATATAAAAAATGGAAAAGATTGTGGAACACATGGAAACCATGGGAGCACAAGATCCAAGGCAGCATGTATTCACAGCAAGAAGGTAATGTCAAACTAACCTGATTGAATTTTTTGACTGAGTAATGAAAGAGGTAAATCAGGAAGGAGCACTGGATTTCACCTACCTTAATTTCAACAAGGCCTTCTACACCATACCACACTGAAGACTGGTGAACAAGCTAGGTAGCCTGGGGGTGGGCCACAAAGTGGAAAACTGGGTTAGAAACTGGTTGCGAGACAAGAAACAGAGGGTGGTAGTAAATGGGATTAAAACTGAGGAAAGGAGGGTGACAAGTGGAGTGCTTCAAGGATCAGTCCTGTGGCCAGTCGTTTTTAATATCTTTCATCAGCAACATTGCTGAAAGGCTGGATGGGAAAGTTTACCTAGTTGCAGATGATACCAAGATCTGCAATTGAGTAGACAGTCCAGAAGGGGTAGAAAGAATGAGGAGGGATCTGGGAAGGTTGGAAGACTGGAATGGTCAAGACTGTGGCAATTAAAATGTAATATAATGAAGTGCAAAATCATGCACCTAGGGTGAAGAAACCTTGTGGAGAGTGAAGGGGGAGTGCTGACAGTCACCAGGGAAGAAAAGAATTTAGGGATCGTCATCTCAGATGACCTTAAGGTGGTCAAAAAGTGTAACAAGGCTGTTGGAGGGGCCAGTGGATGTTGAATAGGAAGGGGTATCACTAGTAGAAGAAGAGAGGTGGTGATGCCCCTATAGTAAATGCTGGTGAGGCCTCATCTAGAGTCTGGTGTTCAGTTCTGGATGTTGCATCTTCGCAAGGACATAGGGTGGAGGTGGTCCAGAGAAGGGTGACCAGAATGATGTGGGGCTTACATTAGAAGACATGTGACGACAGATTAAAAGACCTCAATATGTATTCACTAGAAGAGAGGAGGGAATGAGGAAATATGATAGAGACCTTCAAGTATCTTATGGGCTTAAACAAAGTGTAGATGGGCATTATCTTTCAATACAAGAGTTGCACAAGGATGAGGGGGAACAATATGAGATTGGAAGGGGGCAGAATAAGGAGAAACGTGAGGATGATTTTCTTCATGGAAAGGGTGGTAGATGCTAGGAATAGCCTGCCCCAGGAGGTGGTGGGGGGCTAATACAGTGGGGGATTCAAACATGCATGGGATAAACATAAAGGAATCCTAGGTGTGGGAAAGAGAGAAGAAAGCCAATGACAAAGTAGGGTCAGCAGCTGTTGATGCAAGCAGGGAATATATGCAAACTAGATGTGCCAAGCGGTCCTTATCTGCTGTGAACTACTATGATACTATGTATTTGTCATATATGGTGAAGTGGCTAGGGGTAACCCAGCAGCTAAACTGACTAATTCTTTCTGGTTAGTGTCTTCCATTTCTCATTGTTATAATAAAGCTGGTAATGAGGCCCCCACTAGGCTTAGAACTCATTCTACTAGGAATACAACTTGTTTTATAGCAGCTGCTGGTAACATCCCGCTGCTGGAAGCTTGGAAATCTGCAGCCTTGTCCCCGACCATTACCTTCATATCCCAATAATGTACTGGTGTGCAGTCCAGAAGGGAAGCTAGGTTTGGGGAATCTGTCCTTTAGGATATTGTCCCTAAGTAATCCTAGTTCCCACTTTCTTGTGGTACTTCTAAGTGTCTGAGTAAAGTAGGAATCAAATAAAAACATTGATGCCATAGGTAGAAAAAGTTACCTACCTCATAACTGTGCTTCTTCTAATCAATATTTTCATTAGGCTACTACTACTACCCTACGTGGCTCCACCAGATAATCATACTGTAGATTCTTAGGAATAATCATGTTATATTATTTATATGTGTTTTCTCTTATTTATAAGTGTAGTTCATGTATTATAGCAGTTTAGTTTCTAAAAACGTATTTAAAAGTTTGGTTTTCAATTTTATTATATTCTATACTAGGTGCACTGGTGTTAATTATGTTATCTTATATCTTCTGGGCATTTTTGCTAAATTATCTGGAAGTTAAGGCTCAGGAGTTGAAAGATCAGTGCTTGAATTGATTCAAACTACAATGATATTCTGGTGCAGAGAGCATGTGCTTAAAGTGGTAATCAGGAGAAAACATTGATTTGTAGAACTATATTTTGTCTGGACTACTATAATATCAATTTTCATAGCTACATCATATAGTCTTCTTTAAATACTTACTTTGCATGTCTTGCTCATGTTTATGTTTTGCTGTAGTAATTGTCGGCAGTAGTTTGAACCATAATGAAAAGATTCAAAACTCATTAGAATATGTGCAAGGAGTATTTCAAATAAAAAAAAGGGAGGGCTGTAGCTTTAGGTGCTCTTTCAGGATTGATGAATTCTAGGAAGAAACAAGAAGTCAGACTTTGTGGACTATTCCTGCAACATAGATTTTATATGTACAGTAAATAGCATACTGTGCCCCTATCATAGAATTGGAGTTTTATGTTCAGACTCGTTTTCAAATTTTTATAACTCGGCCATTATTTGCAGGACCATAACATTTGGCATGCATCATCTAACCCATAGGGACTTCTAGTTTGGAAAGTTTTACAGTAATCTATTGACCTATTTTGGGGTTATAATGTGTTAAATTTACATATTTTTGCTAATTTTTAAGCAGACATTTTTGCCAACAGTGAAAAAAACTACAGTTAGTTAGGTTATTGAACTTACAGGTTTGTTAGGTGCTGTGGAAGAATAGGTCCTTTTTTCTGTTAAATTGCAATTTATCCCTCCTACTTCCCTATCAGAGTTGCATCATCAGGATGCGCCAGTTAAGCCTGTCCCTACCACCACCTTACCTGACTAATTGGGTCCCCCATCTTGCTATGGATTGCCCCCGTGCAGGGTCGGAGTGGGCCAATCCCCAAACCTTCAAATCTTGTCTAGCCCCGAGATAGCTGGGCAGGCAGCAGGAGATTGGGACCAGGCTCGGCGCTCCATCTTCCTGACTCCGGAGGGTGCTTTGCGCATTTTCACAGGATGTCACTCGCCTGGATGTCAAGGCGCAAGCGCCAACATTGTGGCATCCTCCCACACAGTCTTTGCACAGCAGCTTGCTATGCCCCAGGCCTCCGCCTGGGGCCAGTCAAGCGCCAGGGTCTGCCCCACTCACTCCCCAGATAGTACAGCTGTTCATAGGACGCTTCAACCCTCTCTCCCAGGCTGGCCCGCCAGCTCCCCGGGCTCGTTCCTGAACCCGGATCACTAGTGTCACAAGCGGAAATCCAACCTCTGCACTGGTGGGCCGACAGAATAGGTCCTTTTGGTGGTTTGGTGAAAATGTCTTATTTTGTTTTATAGCTGGTAATGGTTATTCTCATATGCTCAATTCACTGAAACAACAGAGGAAATAAAACTCTACAAAGAGTTAAGTTTTGAAGCTTACAGGTTTATTTGGTGTTATGGAACTATAGGCTCTTTAGGTGGATTGGTGAAAAAATGTTAATTCATTTTAAAGTTTTTAATGATCTACTGTTTGCATGTGGACACAATTTGCCAGCAGTAAAAGGACCACTTGGTCCACTCAATGAATCTACATTGAAATAGATACTGTACACATGCTGTTATAACAGCAATTGCCCTGCTCATATCATAATATGTGTAACAGCAAGACATGACTGTCTGATGTGTACACCAAATGAGAGACTAAGAGGGGTAAACTGAGCAAAGTAACATGTTAGTCTAGAGATTCTGTACACAACATCCAGTAGCAATGTTTTCAAATTCATCACCTTTTTGAGCACTTTTTGATTTAGCCTGCACTTGTAGGTGTTATGCATAATGAAAACAATTCCCTGGGCTTGACTTTCACACAGCCCTTAGAGCAACACAAGGTGAATAACTCTAGGGCTGCAGTGAACTCTGGGTGCATCAGGGACCCTTCACATAATTTTAGAAAATGAAGGGGGGTCACTGCAACAAAATTGCAGGAGTTGCAAAAGCTGCAGGCTAGTGTCAAACATATGGTGCACCTGTGGGATTTGCCACAGGGATCCACCCCTCCACCTGGTGCAACACTAGAGTGGCCAGCATGGTTGGTGGGGGTGGGGAATCTGCTGGACAGGAGTGTGCCATGATCCAAAGGGGCATGGGTGTGCCATAGGGGGAGTCAGGGAGACAGCTAGGTATGAGAGGGAGTGATGTGGCAACCAGCGGGGGTGCCATATGCATATGTGTAGAGCCGATGGGATAGGACTGCCTGGGGGTGGTTCAGGGACAAAAAGTGACATGGTATCAGGTGGGCACAGCCCTGGCAGCTTCCACATAAGTGGCCACCTATGGGGCAGCTGCCAGAATTGTGTCCACCTGGTGCCATGTCACTTTCTGTCCTTGGAACACCCCCCCCCCCAGGCAGTCCCATCTCATTGGCTGTATGCATATGCAATTGGAACTCACTGGGTGCCACATCACTTCCTCTCAAGCCCAGCTTTCTCCCTCACTCCCTTTATGGCACCACCATGCCCTTTCTGCCCCTGGCAGCCCACTTTCAGACTCCACCCCCTCTTCGCCACAGTGTGTGGCACTGGCACAAGTCCCTTAGACTACCTCCAGACTGGTCTAAGTGGAGCCCTTTGCTGCATCCATGATGGGGCTTGCACAATTGCAGAAAAGGGGTGTTGCAGCCCACTGTGGTGCAAGCCCCCTTGTGATCTGGTGCACCCTGATTCAAGTCGCAGGGCTGGCACAGTGCCACTTTGGTTTAACAGCTCCTCTTTTCAATGCAGGCATGTTTGAAAATAGGGATTGCTGCATCTTGTGATGCAAGGTGCCACTTGCATCAATTATCTTTGATGCAGGTTCCTTGCATCATCCTTCTTTCTTTGAATGTAGAGCCTCCTGTGTGTCAAGATTTTAACACAGACCATTTTGTGATTCATTGGTGAACTACATTTATTGTCAGTGGTCAATATCGCAGAAGTATCAAAACAAGAATTCTCTGCTTTGTATATGAACAGCACATCTATGTGCCTTCTGATATTGAAGGCAATACCCTCTATGCTGGGAGTTGTACACAGTCCATATTGTGACATATTGGTGAACTACATTAATTGTCAGGTGGGGACAATATCACATAGGTATCAAAACAAGTATACTGTGCTTTGTATAGCAAGAGCACATCCGTGTGCCTTCTTGTATTGAAAGCAATGCCTGATGTGTTGGGATGTTGATACAGTCCATTTTGTGATGCATTGTTTAACTGAATTAATTGTCAGGGGTCAATATTTCACAAGTATCAAAACAAGAATATCATATCTCTCAACCTCCTTTTTTGCAGATAAGGGACAGAGCTAAAAATAATCAGTGACAAGTGATTGATATCAGGAAAACATCTTACAAAAAGGAAATATCTGCTCAAGAAGCCTGTCATATTGTGACATTTTTTTACGGAGAACTGGACAGTAGCATAATGTAAGCTTCAAATCCTTACTTTTAGCATCAAAAAGGTCAGTCACACTTAGGAGGGACCCGGGTCATTTTTGAGTCAAAATCCAGGATGTCCTTGAAAATCAGAGACAACTGAGGAGTATGTTTTCTATATCAAGTGCACATCAATGTGCTTTCTTATTTTGTGATAGCCTTCGTCCTATATTCATGGCCAGCTGTATTAATAGCAATGGGAGGTCTTTTGCCCGTGAATCAATGTGGGTGAATTTGACTCCTCCCACATGTCAAGTTAAAAGCCAGCATCTCCCAACAACCACTGCTCAGAGTGTTTTTGAACACTGAGTGGCTGAGTGGTCTGTATGGCTGTGTCTATCTCCTGCTTCTGCTCCTCATCCCTTCTTTGTCTGTCTTTGCTGGCTTTTTTAGTCACCTTCTGTCCCTGCCTCTCTTTTCTGTCCTCTTGCTCCTGCTGCTGCTGCTCCACTTTCTCTTGGTGGTTCGCTGCCCCCCTTCCCCTCTCTATTTTCCCTGTCCTCTCACCTCTTTCTTCCTCTCCTCCCCTGCAGTCTCCTACTTTGCTGTCTGCACGCTTCGTTGGCACCCCCCGTACCTCCTTCCTACTTCACTCATCGCTTCTCCCTTTTGGTCTTGGCTCCTTCTCCTTGATTTTACCCCTTTGTTCCCAGGACTTATTTCCTTTTGGAGTTTCTCTGTCCACTCCACAGAGGCATCTCACTCCTCACTGCCATCTCTTCCCAGTCCACAATGTAATGACATCTCCAAAGCCTTCCCAGCTCCCTGGCTTCCTGACATTGTCCACTCTTGATAATTTTCCCATTCCTCATCCATTCACCTGACACTTTGTTCCTTTTGTACATTCTCTACATTCTCTGAGAGGCTCTCTTAGGAGCTCTTTCAATCCATTTGCCAAGCAAGTTGCTTGAGGAATCAGTTCCCTTTCGGAGTCCCAATTTTGGCAGTTATGTTTCTTGTACTCCCCTTTAACCCTAGCTCACTCCAAGACATGAACAACTAAGTCCTACGTAGATGTGGACAGATATGCTGAGTATAGGTACTGGTTCAACGATGAAGAACTAAGGTATTCCCTCACCATTCAATAACACACAGTTTATTCAGTATTGCTCATAAAACCTGTTACTCACAACAGAGGAGTATTCTATGAGTCCATTCAGCACAGTGTAACAGTTCATGCACTTAGGAGTATGTGCAGGGGCTTTCTCCAATATCTGCAGTTATACATTGGAAATGACCATCTTTCCAGTTATTTAACTGTGAAATAGTCCTATCACACTACAAGCTATACATTATATCGACTGTCTAGGGTCATATTGACCGTACAGATGTATGGGTTCACTTATTAAAGAACTAGGCATTCCTCCCATTTTATAACATTTGTTTAATTCAGTGCTGCTCACAACAGCTGCTAATTCACAGCTGAGTAGTATCCCAAGTTCCATTCTGTTCACATTACAGGTCAATCAGTCATGAATATACATAGGGGGCTAGTTCATTGTCTGCAGCTCTTCTCCTGGCATGACACTCCTCCAGTAATTTCAACTGGGAAAACCCCCCTAAGTACTCATCATATTTTCATTGCCTCCAATACAGGCTTATCCCTCTACCCCAAACACCTTGTACAACATCTGTCAATGTTACATCAATTACTCATTCCTTCCCCTAACATTCATTTTTACTGTTCTGCCCCCAACTGTTGCTCAGCCTCCTATTTCCTAACCTAATTACATGGACCTCCTTATTTCGAAGCATCTGCCTCCAAATTGTCTCCTGAGCACTCAGTCTTCTCCCTCTCTGGTCCTTCTACAGCACTCACCTGCAACAGTACCAGTCTCCCTAACTCATTTCCCCTTGAGGTCTTGAGTGTAGGCTGGGCTCAATATCATCCGTCTAAGTGGGAATCTACTTCCTGCAGTCCATCAGCAATATTGAACTCATTCCAGCAACTCATTGTGCCTCAGAGTTCAACATCATCCAACAGAGTTGGGAGTCTGCACCTTCAATCAATCAGCAAAATATAGAACTTGCTTCTCATTCCAGATCTTCAGAGATTGCAGTCTTCCCTCCAATCAGTTAGCATATTGAACTCACTTCTCTTTCTGTACTCCAGCAATTAACTAACTCGTCTTATCTATGAGCTTGACATAATCCACCAGCTGTGTTATTCTCCAACCTTCACACCTCACAGCACAGCTAACTGGAGCCTTTCATGCTTGCAAATGTACTACTAGGCTCCATCTCCCTACATCGTACCTGTGGGAGATCTATGAGTGTAGTTAGGGCCTGAATTCATCTGATTGCAATGGGAGCCTGCAATTGCTATTCAGCAATAACGCTTTGCACTTGCTTCTCACTCACTCCAACATCCATCTGCTGATTCCAGTTCAAGCAGTCTTACAAGGCTCTCTCCCCCTACCTCATACCTTTCGGGGGTTATGAGCATAGGAAGGGTTCAACTTCATCCATCAGAGATGGGGGTACTTATTCTCCTCAAGCTTTAAATAATCACTGCTACAATATCAACTTGGCACTAATTTCCATCTCTCTACCTCGTACCTTCAGGAGGTCATGAGTGTAGGCGGCATCTGACTTAGTCCACCAGAG
The DNA here is from genome assembly GCA_016271365.2 of Neoceratodus forsteri. Classification (NCBI taxonomy): domain Eukaryota; kingdom Metazoa; phylum Chordata; order Ceratodontiformes; family Ceratodontidae; genus Neoceratodus; species Neoceratodus forsteri. Next base: position 1,374,785,368 of record CM057450.1, read on the forward strand.
ATGGAAGTTCTCATTCACCTCATGCTTTAATTGCAGCTTCCGTACCAACTTGGCAATGACTCTGTCTCCCTACTTTATACCTTTGAGAGGTCATGAGTGTAGGCAGGGTACGACTTCATCCACTAGAGACAGGAGTCCTCATTCTCCTGAAGCCTTAATTAATTGTTTCAGACTCCATCTCCCTAGCTCATACCTTCAGGAAGTCACAAGCATAGGCAGTGTCCCACTTCATCCACCAGAGGTGGAAGTCTGCATCTTTTGATCAACCAGTATCATATCTAAATTACTTCTCAGTCTGAATTCAAATAAGCATTCAACTTATCATCAGACCTGACTAATCTTCAAAGGTGAAATCTGCACTTTTCAATCAATCAGTAACTATCAAACTCATTGCTCATTTTAAATTCAGCAATCTACTTGTGTCATCCCAAGGCTCGACTTCATCCATCAGAAATGAGAGTCTGCTCTAGATGGGAGCCTGCATTTCCAATCAATCAGCAAAGTATAGAACTCCTTCTCATTCCATATTCAAGTAATTAACTCGTCACACCTCAGGGCTCAATTTCATCAGCCAAAGTTTTGATTCTGCATCTTTATTCAATTTGCAACATATTGAACTCCTTCTCATTCCATATTCAAGTAATTACTGAACCAGTCGCATCTTAGGGCTTGCCTTTGTTCATTAGAGATGATCTTCTGCAAAGCTTTAAGGCTTGACGTAATCATAACCATTTTGGGAGTTCCATCCTTATCATATCCTGAGACTGTCCTAGTCACCTGGGGCCAGATTTTCAAACCCACAGGAATGCCACAAGCCCCTGGTGTGCCAAATATATGGTGCATGGAGCTTGTGGCATTCTCTGTCTGAGGATCATGATTTTCCATTACTTGTGACAGATGCAGAACCTAGACCACATTTTTATGGTCTAGCCTGTGCCAATCCCTAGATCCTAAGTTATGGAGCTTGTGCTGGATAGTTGGCGCAAGCTGTCATAATGCATGGAAACTGTTGCAACTGCACCCAAGAATGGAAAATCAGGCGCAGTTGTGGCAAAGCGGTTTAGTGCACTGCCAAAACGTAAGTGCCATGGTGCAGAGCTGGACTCAAGCCTTGTGCTACCTTCTGAAAATATGGCCTCTGGGGTTTATTCCCCTTTTCAGCTCCAATAGTAGTACCACCTCTCACGAAATCATGCAAAACTGTTTTAAAAGGTTCCAGTTCTTTTGCCAGGGGTTTGTTCTTTCATAGTGTGATTCAAAGTAATGCATTGGCAATCTAGCCCATGCATGTTCTTTTACTCTTCCTCTTCAGATCAGAAGAAGGTCCTCAGGGTTCCCCTTAGACTTCTTCCAGCACGCTTTCAAAGACTGTTGCATCTTTACTCCATCTAGGTCTGGTCCAACTTCTCATCAAAAATTACACCATTCTGACTTCAGCTTCTGTTTGGTAATAAAAGCTACTAATACCATACCTGCTAAATTGCAACTGCCATAGCAGCATAATTTAAGGCTCTGAGCTGCAAATCTGGTGACATCCAGCAGTCCAGACCTGGGTTTGAATCCCACAACTTCCACTTGCATACTGCGTGACCCTGAGCAAGTCACTAAACTTCCCTGTGCTCCCAGGTCGCTCCTGTAAAAAAAGCTTTCAGCTTAGTGTGCTACTGCTGGTTAAATAACTAAATAAAAAAAATTAAATAAAATAGCTTCTGCATCTAGCCCAGCTAATTCCAGATATTTAACAAAATTCAGAATTCATTATCATCATGTCAAAACTTCAATCTTGTATAGCTTTGTTCAAAGTTTGTCTTCCTTGCAAAATACTACAGCTACCAGCTCGTAATTCCCATCGGCCTTCCATCCATCAGCCTTTATGCTGATTTTCTTCATGCATCCATTTTGAGCTACCAACTCTGCAGGATTACAGTTTCTTCTTCTTCATTCTATTCTCCTTAATTACCTATGCCGGTCTATGGATCTCAGATTACCATCTCAAGGAAATCAGTTATGGAAATAAAGGATACTGTACTTCCTTCTTTCATGAAATACCTAAACCACGCGTTAACCTTAGGAGCTTTTTCTACCATCTCTGGCACATACTACATAATCCAGGCTTAGGAAAGATTTAATTTATCCAGGACATATCTACCTCCAATATGTTATGTCATGCAGATCTCCTATTTGACATCGAAGCTTTGATCTGGAGGATCTCTTTTCTTTAATTAACATTAATGTTTCTCATGTCTTACACTCCCAGATGTCTTTATGGGTATCCTGCTAGTCAAGCGATCCTAAGGCTCTACTCCTGGCTCCCTGTACTTCATCACTCAAACTGTTTCTATGTATGCTGCCTTGTCATTTATTTCTACCATAATGAACTAAATACCTCTCTCTCTCCATACCTATTCCAGGACTCTGGTACATCTACCCTCTACAATATTATATGTGTCTGCTCCCTCAATATTATCGATTTAGCACTACAATCACCACAAAGCTGAAGTTCTAGTTCCTGCTCCAAGTCATTGCCATTATGCAGTCATTTCATCATGCTATCCAAGCAATCTGGAGGACCTCCTCCAATATATCATAACTGCATCATACTCTAAAGATTACAGCAAGTGGAACCTCCATATGCAACTTTTATCACCACTTGGAACAGTCTCATTGTTCCATCCAATTCAATCTTAGGAGCCAACCACCACTGATCATATACTACATTACACCATTACCAAACACTGAAATCAGCTCCTGAGACCTTAATCACAGTTATCTAAATTGAAGTCTCATATCCTAGTCAACTACATGTCTGCCAAGTACTAAACAAATTCCTGGATGGACTCTTAGTCTACTCTATGAGACTATGGTTTCAGTGACTCATTTTCTAGATAAAGTTCCATGTCTTGGAGAATTGCTTCAGTTTATTCTGAAGAATCCTACTAGTCACTTAATAAAAAGCAGATCAATTTCACCTTAGTACTACCAAATTCAGGACTATCAGATTCTAAGCTTTTTGAACACACATCCACTTCTCAGCTGTGATGCTGGTAGCTGTTCCTTCATAAGACCCAGTAGCAATCTCAGCTCAGGCCTTTGAACCCCCCTTTCACCTTTTTACTCTAGTACTGTGTTTTAAATAGCCCTGTTCTTGCTCTCTCAGACCTTGTGGCACCATGCCTAACATTTTGGTATGCAACCCCCCTGTTTAAGCCATGTTGCATTTCTTTTTAGCTCCACGAGCAGCCCCCACCTTTCTTATTTAATTTCCCTCTGTCCTTCTCTTTTCAGGTAGTCTGAGAGCTATAGCCATGATTCTCGGATGAACCCGACCTGCCAGACTGCCATGCACAGTCCAGGTCTGAAGCCACCAGCCCCTCACAGAAGCTCAGGTACAGACTTGCCCTCAGGAACTGATTACCTCCAGGAAGGGAACCCCAGCTGCCTGATTTTTCAGTCCACCCACCCACCCTGGTCCTGTTTAAATACACTTGAACCCCGCCCCAGCTTTCTAGCTCACTTCTACAGGCTACTGCCAGCCACACCCACCCACCAAGTCCCCGACCTCGACCTCTATTAAATCTCCAAGGGTACCACCCAGTTCTCATCTACTCTGCTCTTATTAGCTATCAGTAGACTTATCCCACCTCCTCCTAAAAAGCCCATACCTTCTGCCCCAGAGAACAATATTTCTGACTACTCTTTACACTTAAATATGGGAACCAATTTCCCACAAATAAGCCTGCTTATTATTCTCAATCTAATCATCTACTCTGGATGGGCTGCTATACTGCGATCCCAAAATACCACTGACCTCTCCATTGAATTCCCATTATCTACCCCAAGGATGATCACATACAATTACTCCCTAACTCTCACCCAAAACACATCACCCAGACTGCTTCACCTATGGATGGCTCTCCCATCAAGAGCACATGTTCCCATGCTGCTCAGCATCTCTCTCCTATTAACAGGTTTCTCTCACTCAAATCACTATCCCTTTAAAGAGGCTCCTAATACATTAACAGTACACGGACAAAAGAAGTATATCAAAACTCTCTTAAAGTCCCTAATTCTGATGTTGATCCTCATCTCAGGTAATGTCCACCCAAACCCTGGCCCCCAACAGTCTATCCCCATGGTGCTGACAGGTCTGGGGATCTCTGCCTAGCTACCATCAATATCTGCAGCCTCCTCAAAAAGCTGGATCTTCTCACTGCCTGGGCCACACTCCACAACCCAGATATAATATCAGTAATTGAGACATGGCTATCACCTAAGACCCCCAACATTAATAATATTAATGATCTCACACTACTGGACCCATTTGGCAATAGTGATCACAAATCTGTTTCTTTTCATCTACCTTATAATCAATGAGGTTCCCCAATTAATACTGTGATAAAGGATTAAGATAAAACATATTTTCCAACTATTAACAGACATTTAAATAATATAATGTGGGAAGATGTCTTATCATCACTAACACTCTAACGATCTTGGAACTACTTTAAAGATACTATCCTTAATTTGGAAGTTAACTTTGTTCCCTCAAAGAAAAAAATATATTTCAAAGGGGCAGATACCACAGTGGCTGAATAATCAAGTAAAGTAACTTATTAAACAGAAAAAGAAACTCTTTTACAAACTTAAAAAATCTTCCCTTAATAACAAAAATGTTTACTTATCACTTTACAAGTCTTCTGTACAAAAATTAAAACAGGCCATTAGACAGGCTAAAAGAAACCTGGAATTTAAAATAGCTCATTCTAAAAATAGAAATAAATCTCTCTACACTTACCTAAATAATAAAAAGGGCAACATTAGACAAATTGGACCACTAAAAATCAATAATACCTTGATTACCAGTAATAGGGACATAGCCAATACTTTCAATACATATTTTTGTTAGGTATTCCTTGGAAATAATCATAATAATCATAATACAATAACAGACATTACAATAGATACACCAATAGTTAGCTTAAAACAAACTGAAGAAGTGTTAAAAACTCTAAATAAAAACAGTGGTGCTGGACCCAATGGTATTAGCCCTAGGTTCTTATAGAAACAGCTGAGGCCATTATACAACCTTTAACATTAATTTTCAACAAATTCTTGAAAGAACGCAAGGTCCCCCATGATTGGTTAAAAGTGAATACAACCCCAATTTTTTAAACAAGGGTGCAGAACAAATCCTAAAAAATATTGTCCTATTAGTTTAACATCAGTTTCATGTAAACTCTTGGAGAAAATTATTAAAAGAATGTTAGAAGATGAACAACAAAGACTCAATATTATTGATAACACACAACACGGATTTAAACAGGGATATTCATCTACAACTAATCTCTTGTCCTTTTATAATAATATCAGCCTTGGACTAGATTCCAATATTCCTATGGATGTAATCCTTTTAGATTACAGTAAGGTCTTTGACCGTGTTTCTCATACTAAACTAATTAACAAACTTTCTTATCTAGGATTTTCCGCAAACCTAATTTCCTTGGTTAATAATTGGTTGACCAATAGGTCACAGCAGGTTAAGATTAATGGAGTACTGTCCAATTGTGAGGGTGTGACCAGTGGTGTGCCACAGGGCTCGATTCTTGGGCCTACCTTGTCTAATCTAGTCATTTCAGACATGGCAGTTCAATCTGATAATGTACTTTCTAAATTCGCCGATGATACTAAATTGGGAGGCAGAGTTGATAATACTGAAAATTTTCAAAAACTGCAAAACGATTTAACTCTTATCAATAATTAGGCCACTTTAAATAAAATGGACTTCAATGCAGAAAAATGTTCAGTACTTCATTTTGGCAAATCTAATCCAGAGTGCTCATATAAACTTAATGATAATATTTTAAAAAACATCTAATAGTGAAAATGACCTTGGTGTATTAGATAATAACAAGTTAAGCTCAACAGATCACTGTGACAAAGTAGCTCATAGATCTAGTACACTACTAAGGAGAATTGGCCGCACATTTATTCTTAAATCTGAAGAATGCTTGCTTCCTTTATATAGGACCTACGTTAGACCACATACTGATTATGGCTCACCATTCTAGAGTCCTCATCTTAAAAAGGATATAGCTAGAGTGGAGAAGATCCAGAGGAGAGAGACAAGAATGATCCCCCATTTAAAGCACTTGGATTATCATAGCAGATTACAAAAACTTAATTTACACTCATTACATACAAGGCGTATAAGAGGAGATCTTTTATTCCTCTATGAACTTATAAAATCAGCATCTTTAATGCAGGATTGCGGTATATATTACTCTAATAGAAAACTTGTCCATAGATTACATTCTTGCCAATTAGAAGTACAGAAAGCTAAAACTAACCTAAGATTGAACTATTACTCTATAAGGGCGCAAAAGTTGTGGAATAAAATTCCACAAAATTTGATTAATAGCATAACCTTCAAAACTTTTAAAAAATGACTCGATATTTGGCTATACGAGAATTTATAATAATGTTCTGCAAATTTGTGGGGGGCATTCTCGATGGGCCCTGGCCTACTTATGCCTCAAATAAACCAAGTAAACAATTCTGGGTTATGCCATTTTCAGGCAAGACAGATGATTCAAGAAGGGGGGAGGCTGTGCCCTGTACCTAAAGGACACTCTAATCAGGCACACCCTACCTATACCTCACCCTGTGAGTGACATCCAGGTTCTTGCCACAAAAATACAAATGGGGACCCACCATAAAACACTGGCAGTGGCATCAGTCTACATACCCCCCAAACTTACCAGCCAAGGATTGAACTCTGTACTGGACATCATTCACTCTCTAGATCAGAAATCTGAAACTATCCTTCTCGGGGACTTTAATGTAAATTGGTCATCCCCCAGTACAGATAAGTATAAAGATGCCTTGACAGCTGATAATATCTCTCAAATGGTTAAAACACCCACCCGAGTAAACTACAGAACAGGTACTGCAACTGTTCTGGACTGGGTTCTTACAAACCGCCCTGAACACATTACTAATACAGTAGTTCTTCTCAACTGTATAAGCAACCACTCACCAGTCCTACTCTCATGGTCCAACAAATTCATTAAGACCCCCCCCCTAAAATTATCAACAGTAGAAAACTACTACCTGGCTATCTGTGGCTGCTAAAAACATGCCTGCAAGATCACGACAGGTCACCTATAGATGCAGCCCCAGACGTGGACACTGCACTTGGCTACTTTATCCAAAGCACATGCACCCTTCATGAAATGCAAGATTAAAGATGTCAACAACCCTTGGATTAACATTGGTCTCCTTGAGCAAATGAAGTCCCAGGATCACCTCTGGCAATGTGCTAAGCTGACCAGAAACAGGGCAGACACTCAAGCCTTCAAAGCTGCAAGAAATGCCTGCACCTGCGTGATTCGAAATGAATAGGTCCACTACTATAAAAGAGTGCTAACAAACTCTTGGAAAGATGGAAATAAGTTTTGGGCCAACCTAATGGAACTAACTGGAAAAAAAAACCAAAAGTCCCACCCGCTGTGGTCCACCTAAATGGCCACATCATCACAGATAAAGTCACCATGGCAAATGCCTTTAATGCAGTATTTACAAACCTTAGCCATGTTATACAGCCAACTTTCTTTGATCCCCCTCAAGATGCCATTAATGCAGTCAAAGTCAGAAATTTGGAGGGAAGGGGGATCATGTGATGCAGGGTACCAAGTAGAAGCTCCTCTGCATAGCTCCAACCTCCTAACTGCAAATAATCGCTATTTTGGTCGTTATTTCTCCCTAAAAACCAGAAAGATTACAGATTATCACCTTCTTAATATCCTGGGCACCTGACTGCTTGTTTCCATTGATTATGGAGGTTTATATGAAGAAGCCTCCGTAGAAGCATACACCGCCGGTCACTCCTGAGAAGGCCCCGAAAAAATCAAGGGCCTCGAGTGCTGTGGATAAGCCAGAACTTCAAAGCCTGATCACTGAGCAAGAATCCCTAACTCTGAGCAGATTTTTGGAAGAGTTCAAACCCTTCTGGGAAGAAATTAAAGAAATCTCAGCTGAAATTAAATCCCTTTCTAAAAAACTTGAGGAGGTCATGATGAAAACTTCAGATAATGCAGCCTGAATCTCATCTCTTGAGAAGCAAGTGGAAAAAATCGATCCCAGCCTCGTAGTTATGCAGCAAAGGATTTCTAGTTTGGAAGTTAAGTTGGAAGATTTGGAGGGCCACAGCCGAAGAAACAATGTAGTTATCCTGGGCCTTCCAGAAGGAGGGGAAGGCCTGAACATGCTGGTATTTGTGCAAAAGCTGATTGAAAAAGTTGCTGGTCCCTCTCCCTTCGGGGCTAAGTACATCATTGAAAGGGCGCATAGGTCCTTGCGACCCAAGCCATCTCCAGGAGCAATGCCACATCCCATTATTTGCCATTTTTTGAATTACCTAGAGCGACAACATTTTCTGACAAAAGTGAGAGAGTTACAAGAAGTGAAATGGGAAAATGCCAGGCTCAGAATTGCCCAAGATTTACCGGGGTCGGTTAGGGCAAAGCGTACTGCTTTTCATCCCATTGTATCGAAAATTATAGCTGCGAGCCTTTGCTTTAAAATGGGGTATCCAGCTAGACTACAGGTACTAGTGGATGGTACCTGGTCAACATACGAGAATCCTGAAGCTGCTCTCTTGGGATTGAAGGCTGCTCTGCCTGATCTGTTTCGGGACACCTGATCTGGTTGGTCGGTCTTACCCCACCCTGTTTTGGAAAGGAGAAGAATTTTTTCATGTTGCTGTACCAAAAGAGGAATGAATGCCAGTCTGGTTTTGTGGACTCTCGAATTTCACAATGGAGGGGACTACCTTCAGTGGAATCCTGACCTTTTGCATTTTTCATCTCAGTGCTCAGTGTTTTGGAGCAACCTCACATCTCGGGACTTTCTCTCTGGGGGTTGTGTTTTGTCTGGGAGGAGTTCGCTTTTTTCTCACACAGATCACATTTTCCGGTTTCTTTTTTCCAGGGACACTTAATTATCTCTCATGATCTAGTTAATATGACAAAAACCCTCAAGCTTGATGTTTTTGATTACTAGGGCACTGTTCGAGAGAGCGACCTTTTGGTCTCAATGTTTTTTTTGGGATATTATCACCAGAGGGCGCTTTTGCTGTAATCTTGGTGGATCAACCCCCCTTTACTTATTTGTTTCTGGAATTCATTTTTCTCAGATGTAGATAGCAGTGGGCACTTGGACACAGATGGAGATCCACTACTTGGGAGCATTTAGTTTACTAGCGAATATATGTTTCCGGGAAAGTTTTCAATTTTGCTAATGGCAGCAGTTATGAAAGCATATTCGGCTATTAAGCCTTACATTGTGTGTTTTCTATTTTTCCTCAGGATTCAGGTTTTCTGGATTGCTCCCAAGTAGGGGTTGCTCTCTTCTCTATTTCTCGTTCTTGCTTTTTTTTGTTTCTGGATTTCAGGAGTCCAGTACTTACTTATCATTACTTACAATACCTTTATCTTTGTTTAGATATTTCTGACTACTGTTTCTATAAGAAGGTTTACATTCTAAGGCGGGGTTTTTGGGTACATGCGTGGGAGGTTGGGGGGGAGGAAGGAAAGCGGTATTGTGCTGAATGTTGCTCGTGACAGTTGGGGTAGGGGTGATATTGTGTTTAGGATTGTCATATTACTTGTTTGTTGGATGGGGTTGGAATGTCTTGGGGGATGGTGGGTGGGAGGGAAGTTGATGTTGGTATGGGTGGGACATACAGCAGCAAACAGGGGTTTGGGTCATTTAAGTCTGTTTGTTGTAATTCCTAGATTTCATACAATGTCCTCTTTCCTTTTCTTTTTAAATGGCCAGTAGTATAAACATTGCTACATGGAATGTGAAGGGGATAAGGAAAAGAGTTAAACAATATCAAGTGTTAAAACACTTAAGTTTATTATCTTCTCAGATTATATTCTTGCAAGAATCTCATTTACTGGAAAGTGAATATCTACAACTTAGGAGGCAACAAATTGAGCAGGTGTTTAATGCCTCGGGATCCACTAACAGCTGTGGGGTTATGATTCTAGTCAATAGAAGCATTCCCTTTATTTCTAAACAAGTTTTCAGGGACCCGGATGGTAGATATGTCCTAGTTCAGGGGAGTCTCTGGTCTATGCCTATTTTACTTGGTAGCATTTATGGGCCTAACACAGATGATCCGGGCTTCTTTTATGAAGCTTATCTCCATACTCCTTCCCATGCTTCCCATTGGTATAACAATAGACAGGGACTTCAATTTGGTTCTTGATCCTGATGTAGACAGGTCTGGTAGTGGGTTGACGGGCTTGACACCCGGAGAGAGGGCCCTTAGGGACTTTTTGGATCAGTGCGGACTTTGTGATGTGTGGCGTGTATTACACCCTAAGGACAGGGAGTATACTTTTAATTTGCCGGTACACAGAACCCAGTCTCGCATCGACTACCTTTTTCTCTCCCAGGTCCTCTTGCCGGGGGTTTTAACTGCCTCGATCCAGCCAGGTCCAGTGTCAGACTACTCTCTGGTAACTTCCAAACTGGCCTTCCTTAACATTCCCTATAAAGAAACCAGATGGAAATTAAATGGTCAATTGCTCAAAGATATCAAATACTGTGATCTAATAAAGGAGCAGATTGATTTCTTTTTCTCCACCAATTCCTCTGAGGACACGACACCTGATATTTTGTGGGGTGCTTTCAAAGCATACATGAGAGGGATTATTATCAGTTTAGCCACAAAAAGGAAAAAGACTCGAGAGGTGGAATTACTAGCTTCATTATGTCTAATTAGGTCTTCGAAACCAAATTATCCTCTAATGCCTCGGAAGAGGATATGAGGAGGCTTTCGGTAGCTAAAGATAAATACTTAGATCTGTTGAGGGAAAAAGCAGAATTATCTATTTGTACCAAAGCAAACTACACCGATCAGGGGGAAAAAGCGGGTCGCCTGCTAGCCTTAAGGTTAAAGCAGCAGGAATCAGCTAGATTTATACCTCCAACTGAGGCCGAGGCGGATGGATCCTTGAAGGTATCCCCTTCTGAGGTTGTGCAGGAGTTTTCTTCCTACTATGAGGATTTATATAGGGACATGGACAACCCTCCTTCCTTAGAAGAGCTTGAGGCCTACCTGAGGGATTCCTCTCTGTCCTCTCTGTCTGAATCGCAGAGGAATTTTCTATCTTCTTCAATATCTCTGGAGGAAATATCAGAGGTCATTGGGACTTTGCCCTCAGATAAGGTCCCAGGACCAGACGGTTTTTCCGCTTTATTTTATAAAATTTTTCGATCACAATTACTGCCGGTTCTCCACTGGTTGTACTGTCACATTCTTTCTGGTGCGAAAATAGATACACATTTGTTTGAAGCCCTGATTGTTCTTCTTCCTAAACCCGATAAAGATCCAGAATTAGTGCAAAGCTACAGACCAATCTCTTTATTGAATCAAGAAGTTAAAATTCTCTCGAAGATATTGGCCGATAGAATAACACGAGTTCTTCCTGACCTGATTAATATGTCTCAGGTAGGGTTTATGAGGGGACGTTCATCAGCTGACCATCTGCGTACTATGTCACATGTTGTCTCGGTGTCCAGGGATGCTGCCTTTCCCATGGGATTGGTCTCCTTGGACGCAGAGAAGGCGTTTGATCGCATCAATTGGAATTTTCTGTTTCAGGCCCTTAAAGTATTTGGTTTTCCAGCTAAGTTTATAGACTGGATTCGGGCCTTATATCAAACTCCATCTGCCAGAGTCTCTGGCAATGAAGCATTCTCCAAACTCTTTCCTTTGTCTTCTGTTACCCGGCAGGGTTGCCCTCTTTCCCCCCTTTTATTTAATTTATACTTAGAGCCCCTTATCCGAAACATTCTCAATAATCCGGAGATAAGTGGTATTCCGATAGGTAATCAGGTGGTGAAGATTACGGCTTACGCTGATGATCTCCTCCTTCATTTATCTCATCCACAAACATCAATTCCCATCATGTTGAGGGAAATTGCCAAGTTCAGTGCTCTCTCAAATTATAAGCTGAATATAAATAAATCCTCTATTTTCCCTCTTAATCATAAGGTTTTTAAAAATGATTTGTCTTCTTTTGGTCTCAGTTGGTCTCCTCGTGTTCTCAGATACCTTGGTATTAATTTGACGCGTAACCTCTCCTCCTGGTTTAAAGGAAATTTGAAGCCTCTCTCCCAAGTGACAGTTCAGGATCTCAATAGATGGTCTAAACTCCCCTCTCTCTCTCTCTCTCTCTCTGGGGTCACATTAATATCATTAAAATGAATGTTTTTCCTTGTTTATTTTATCCCCTCTCGCTTCTTAACTCCTTTACTCCGTTATCATGGTTCCATAAAATGCACAGAATTTTCACAAATTTTATCTGGTCTAATAAACAAGCCAGGTTAGCATATTATAAGCTAGCCACTCAGAAACTAGATGGAGGACTGCGGATCCCCCATCTGGCAATTTATTACTGGGTTAGTCATATTGCAAAATATATGTGGTGGGTGAACCCGGGTCCGGAATACTTAAGACTGATCTGGCTCAAAATTGAGTTAGATTTTATTCAGTCCGAGAACATTGACCCCCAGACAATGTTCTATCTTAAAATAGCCTCCCTTCCTGACACTATTAGTTGTCTCATTATCCGAACATCCCTCAGAGCTCACACGCAGCTTTGTTCATTTCTGTGGCATTCCCCAGACTTGGACCTGTCTCAGTCCATTTGGAATTCCCCATCTTTCACAATAAACAAAAAGATGATATCTCATAAATGGTTGCCTCAGATTGGGGATGGGATAATCTCTACTTTTCTGGATGACTCAGGGAAATGGCTCTCAGTTTCTAATGTAATCCGCAAGTTTGACATCCCATTAACTCTTCACTTCAGGGTGGCCCAATTGAAACATCTCCTCTCTTCAGTATTTAGTAATATCCCTCCTCATCCACCTGCTTTTCTGTTTGTTTGGGGTCACCAGGTGCTATTTCCAAAATATATCATGTCCTATATTATTGGAAATATGGGAGGCCTGAAGGTCCCACTAGGCTCTGGGTTTCTTTTTTTCCTCAATATACTCCTAACTGGTCAGCTTTATGGAAGTTCTGCCATAAATACGTCTCTCAGGATAGTCTCCGCCTTATGCAATACCATATAATACATAACATATATTATACCCCTGTGAAGCTAAGGAAATGGGGTCTCATAAGTTTGGGGGCCTGTACCAGAGGATGTCAAGAGGAGGGTACGCTTCTTCACGTCTTTTGGTCATGCCCCAAGATAAAGCCATTATGGGTAGCCATACAGAATAACCTAGACCCCATACTGGGTTTGCAGGAGTACTTCACCCCAGAAGTATGTTTGTTGGGGGATTTATCCTCTATCAAGGTAAGAATCAGAAGATTTCACATTTCCATGATTGCACTATCTGTTAAAAAAATTGTGCTTCGGCATTGGAGGGATACAGTGAGCCCAACATATCAGGAATGGGTTAATGAAATTTTGGCTAATCTACTTACTGAGAAAGTGATAGCGAGCCTCCATAATAAGTTGCAGTGGTACAAGAATACTTGGGATCCCCTTCACACGCTAATTATGGCCAGAGTTGCTAAATGAGTCACTATATCCAGTGTTCCTTTTTTCGTGATACTATATAGCATCTTTCTATCTTTGTATGGACTCTGCTGCTGTATGGGGTCGGGAAGGGGGGATGGGGACAGCTCATGTATCACTCTGAGTATAGACATTCTATGTGGTAACTCTCTGTCCCCTGTAATAGAAAAAATCTACTAATAAAATATGAATTAAAAAAAGAAATTTGGAGGGAAATCCTCCATTCTACTTCAGGGCTGTCTCCAAGGACATCACAAAAAAGTACCTCCTTCGAGTACATGGAAAGTCTATATCAAGCAGTGACTTCCTCAACCTGAAACTCCTCGCTCTTACCCTTGATGAAGTCCTGACCCCCCTCACCAAAATCCTTAACAAATCCCTCATATTTCACAGTTCCCCCCAAAACGGAAATCAGTGATGGTGACACCTATCCACAAAAGTGGCGATAAATCTGTTACAGGCAGCTATAGACCAATCTTCATTCTCCCCCCTCTCTCAAAAATGCTGGAGAGAATAGCTGCCAACCAACTGATAGAATACCTTACTAAGTATAACATGCTATGTCAAGAACAACACATATTTCTCAAGGGCCACAGCATGACCACAGCACTCCCAGAGCTTACCTCCTATATCCACAATGCCCTGGACCAAGGGGATCTCATTGGCACCACCTTCATCAACCTAACTAAGGTGTTTGACACCATCAATCATTCACTACTGCTTCAACAACTATCTCTAATAGGCCTATCTCTGGACACAGCTCATTGGTTTCAAAGCTACCTCAGTGACGGAACACAGCAGGTAAAAATTAATGAATCCCTCTCAACACCCCTCTTGGTCCAATCAGGAGTCCCACAAAGATCCATCCTGGGTCCTATGCTTTACAGCATTTTCCTAAACAGCCTCCCTTCATCTTGCTCAGAAAAAAATCCTACTATATACCAACAATGCTGTCATCTTCACCTCCCACTCTGACCCCTCCTTTCTTCTGTTGCTACTACAAGAAAGCTTCACTGATGTAGAGGCATGGTTTAAATCCTACAAGCTTATTCTTAACTACAGCAAAACCAAATCAATGCTGTTCCATGGTACTCACAGCAAACATGAAAACAGAGACCTCTCTATCTCAAACAGCAAAGGGCCCACCCTTGAACAAGTACATCTATTTAAATATCTAGAGGTGATTCTTAATCCAACACTTGGATACTCTGAACATATCAACTACGTAGCAAAAACTGTGAATACCCGCATAGGCCTGCTCTATAGACATAAGAACTACCTCATGGATGAAGTCCTAAGTACTGCCATTCACAGTTCAATAATCCCTACAATAGACTATGGGCTTGTGATCTCTGGGTCTGCCACTGACACAGCTCTCTGACACATCGCCACAGCACTAAACAAGGCATGTCATCTCCAAACATCTGCAAACTGCCTTGCACACACCTGCAAGATCTATGAACATGCAAACTGGCTCCAACTATCTAGCAGAATTAAATATCAAACCTGCACCCTAGCAAAAAAGCAAACATTGGACCTACTACCCCCTGGATCACAGTCACTGCTGAGACCATATAGCGGCCCACAACAAACCAGGAATTCAAACAACCTCTCCTTCACTGTTCCCCTTTGCAGGACTACCCGAGGTCAGCAATCCTTCTTTTTCAGAGCCTCCTCCAGGTTCAGCACCCTGGCAGAAGAAGTTACCAGCAAACCAACCCTGGGTGCCTTTAAGCTCACCCTGCATCAATACCTCATCTCCTGTGCCTCCTGCATCTGCTACACCTAAATGGTTTATCTCCCCACCCCATACCCCACCCTTCCTCCCTACTCCTTTCCTCCTCCTCTACTCCCTCCACACACCTCCTCACTGACCCTGACCCTGACCAACCCCCCCACTCCCTCTCTTTCTCCCTCTTTACACCAGTCTCTGGCCCTGTATCCCTCTGTAGGATGGCTACCTACACAAATCTATATTGTTTAATTTTTTATAGAAGTGATTTGCACAATTGTGATATTTTGGTAATTGACAAATCCCTCCAGCTGCTATGTTTATTTATCCTTTGCACAATACCACTGCCGGTCCCTAAAGTTTCAAGTAACCTGACTTGGAACCTTTGTAAAAGAGCCCCTGGCTCAAAGGTTTATCTGATTTCCATAAATAAAAATAGATAAATAAATAAACCATGCGAGCCATAATACATTGAGTCTTCTAAAACATCCAGCAGATTCCTCCATGTTCATCGAGCATCAGAAATAACTCCACAATGGCTCAGACTAAGTTCTATGACACAAGTTGTTCCTCCAATTCCAGCATCATCATCAATCATGTGTGTTTCTAAATGAAGACTCTCGAAAGATGGACTCATTAGTGCCATCCAATCCCTTTTAAAACTTGAAAAGTATCTATTATTATCTCCTCTTAGTATGCCCAGAGGATGGGCAGTCCAGTAGACATGGGTCCTCTGAGGTTTCCTCCATGGGGAAGGGATCCTCTCTTGGGTGCTACTTTTCACATTTTCTGTGAGTTGAAAGAAGTAAAACCTTTTTGGGCCTTCTATTCATTATCATTGCTCAGCTCCTCTACCAAGGATGGGAACAGAGAAAGGCTAAAGTTAAGTTCATACAAGCACTGTACACTATTCCTCAAATATTGAATGGGAGGTCTTTTGCCCATGGTTCAATGTGGGGGATTTTGACTACTTCCACACATCAGTTAAAAGCCAGCCTCTTCCAGCAATCACTGCTCAGAGTGCTTTCGAATGCCCTCCATCCTTCCCACCTCCTGCGCCTCTAGCACTCCTTTTCTACTTGGTGCTGGGCCTTCTATTCCCTATCACTGCCTGGCTCCTCTACCAAGGGTAGGAATAGAGAAAGGCCAAAGTTAAGCTCACACACGCACTATACACTATTCACTAACCTTGAATCAATATTTATTTTAGAAAGTAGAAATAATGTGGGTGTTTAAGTAAAAGATAAGTATGTCATAAACAGAAATGTATAAGTGCAATATAATATGGAACTCAAGAGTTGCACTAAGATATGAGCCCCCCCTTTGGTGTAATGGTGAGCTATACTAACTGTGATAGTCAACTATGCATGACTTTAGTTTCATCAGAGCCCCATGCACTGTTACACTGGTGATACAAGCACTGTAATGAAACTGGATTTTGCAGTTGTGTTTAATTATGTGCTAGCATATTACAATAGTTATGTAATTATCACTGCAAGAACAATATTCCAAGAGGAGTTGCCTGCTCAAAGAGTGACCTCTGCTGGGAATCATGTTATGTGCTGCTAGAAGCTACAGCTCCTTTGGACCTCTCTGTCCTCTCTGCTTGATTTTTACTATATTCCAGTCCTTGCCTGCAATTTTTACTACTTTGACAAATTATTGCTTATACCTCACCTTTTGCAACTTGACTGGTGAAGGAGACTGAAGTTCTTGAATCGATATGGAGATCAAAATGAAGCCAGTCCCTCCATACCATACCCCACCTGTGACACTGGAAAGGGAGAAGGCTCCTAAATGCTCAAAGGCCAAACAGCTCCTGCAACTAACTTCAGTTCCCCTTCTGCTGATCTGACTGAGGGCCATTTTCTGGTGGAGTTTATGCCACTGAAAGATATAATTTTAACATTAACAACCAAACATAAAGCTCTACGAGTTGCCACAGAGTCCCTAACTCAGCATGTCATTGATACCAAAGCCCGTGTCTGCTTCCTGGACAAATGGTGAGACAAAGAGGACCCAGAGATTGTTATCATGCACCAAAAAATGACCCATCTAGAAGCTAAGCTGGAAGATCTCGAGGGTCATAGTTGGCGCAATAATCAAGTCATCCTGGGGTTGTCCGAGAGAGCAGAGGGTCCCAACACAATCCTTTTCACACAAAAATGATGTGATGAGGTAGTGGAACCCTCCCACAATGGCCCGTCTTATGTCATTGAATGGGCCCACTCTGCTCTCCGGGCTATTCCCCAAATGACTAAGCCACTGTGACCCTTTATATTTAAGTTTCTAAACTTCCTTGATCAACAGCATCTTTTAAACAAAATCAGAGACCTTCAGAAGGTTGGCATGGAGGACTTGCAAATATGGATTGTTCAGGATTTTTCAGTTGTGGTGCAGCAGCAAAGGGCAGAGTATCACCCTTTGGTTTCCAAACTCATTGCCACTGACATCAAATTTGGGGATCTGTATACTGCTCAGCTCCAAGCTGATATCCAAGGAGTACATCACAGCTACAAGATGGTAGAGCAAGTGCACCGGGAACTGATAACCCTCCTTCTAGACCTATTCAAAACTCAGTGAACATTGGTTGAGTCTGACTGAGCTGGTACTGTAGCCAAAGAAAATGCCTGGCTTTACTGGACATTTGTTGGTCTTCTGGGAAATTTGGCTTCACTGACGGTAGCCTTCTTCGACTGCTCAAATAATCTCCCGGCTTCTCTTCCTTGCAAAAGCCTCTAAGCTCCAGTTTGGTTAAAGTGTGCTATGCCAAGAAGATCCTATCAGTGAGATTTGCCTTGCCTTTCTGTGCAGCCAAAGGTATGGCTCTGTCCTAAGCTTTCCTTTTCCTTGACCTTGCACACTGTTCTTGACTAGCAGCACTCTTATTATTGTGCAGCTGGAATATTTCTCTGCTTCAGCAATACCTCACTAATTGAAATGTACACTTTCTTTGTGTTTAGTCAATACTGCCGATTGGATTTGATACTGTGTTGGACTGATGACTTTTCAAAGAGTCTTCTTTGCTTTATGTTTCCATGCCATTTAGACAATGTCAGTGCTGGTCTGATATTTTAGTTGCAGTCTATCTTGCCATAGCCATCACTGCCTTTAGACTTATATGCTCCTCATATTTGTGTTTGGAGGATGCTTGACAGCTGTTTTGGACACTGCGGCTGCTGACTATCAGAGATACTTTTTAACTTCAAAAGTCTGTCACAGGGAGTCCCAAATGCATACCCCTATCTGAGTTCTGAACAGTGCATATGTGGGGGGGATTATCCTCATTTTTTAAAATATTGAGGATCAGACCGAACAAACAGCTAATCAAAGTGAATGCACTACGAATGCTCAGGACCAAGCTAATACAAGTATAATACAAAGCTAAGACAAATTTGAATTTCCATACACCTATAATACAGAATTGGGAGTAATCCACAAAGGCAAAACTAAACTGTAACATCACAATGTTAAAGATCCAGAAGAGAGATCAAACCCCAATGAAAAAGGAGACACAGAATACAGTCATTTTAAACAACTTATTGTGGAACTAGGAAATGGTTTTGCTGGGATAAATGTCAAAATGGATAAAATAATGTGTGAATTAGCTGATGTGAAAAGTGAAATGAAAGAAATTGATAAGGTGATTGAATTAGAAAATAGAATTTCAAACGTTGAGGACCTTATGCCCCAGATACAACCTAAAATATCAGCACATACTAAAGATATTCAGGAACTAAAACTAAAAGTAGAGGATATGGAATGTAGGTCAGGAAGAAATAACTTAAAATTTCTGAATATACCCGAAGGGGTGGAAAATCAAGATATACAGAAGTTTCTTGGAGAGTGGCTAAATGAGAGTATCAAGCAAGAATTACAAGGACATTCAATTGAAACAAACTGAGCTCATATAACACCTGAAAGATTGTCACATACACCACAGAAATTTCCTAGAGCGGCTTACTGTATGTGAGGTTCTTAAGCTTTCAAGACATACAGAAGGTATTCTCATTTGCAAAAAGACATGGACTAGCAATCAGTGTTAAACAAATATTGACTTTTCAAGATTTGGGATCAAATTTGCATAAACAAATAAAGGCTTATAATCCCTTAAAAATGGCTTTATGGGAAAAACATATTCAATTTCAACACTTATTTCCAAACACTAAGGATTTTTTATCAAGGTAAATATAACAGCTTTGAGACAACTTAAGATGCAGTGGCCTTCATAAAGGAAGCATTTGGGATTTCATTAAGTAGTAATTTTCAACAAAATGGGCATAAAAAGACAGCTGAAAACAAAGAAGAAGAACAAAAGGAAAAAATATGATCAAGAAGAGAATATAAGTAAAGATGACAGAAAAGAAGAAGCAACTTCAACGATGATGATTCATAAAGTAGTAATCCATCAAAAGGAAGAAGACAAAGAATGTTAGATGGAAAAAGAAGAAAATAAAATAGACCAAGATGAAACTAATGAAACAAATGTCAAGTCTAAAGAAAAGGACAATACCTTAGGAGAAAAGAGGAGATGACGGAGGAGATGAAAGATTGAACTACTTTTTTTCTTTTCTTCTTTCTCTTTCTCCTTCTCTCTCTTCCTCCTTTCTCTTTTTTCTTTTTCTTTCTTCTTCTTTCTCTCTCTTTTCCATCAATTCCCTGTTCTCTCTCTTTTCCATTAATTCCCTATATTCATTTTTCTCAGCATAAGATGGAGAAAAATTGTATAAATAAATTAAACTGGACTTGTTAAATAGGTGCAAATATATTAAGAATATTTAAAATAAAAATGGGGAGGGTGAGGAGTGTTCCCTAGAATCCAGGAGGCTGACACCTTGTAGAAAAACTACAAGAATGCAGGGGTATTGAAGAGTATCGCACCCAGTGCAGGGTTTTAAATAATTGATTAGCAGTTTTTTTCTTGGGACAATACTAACTGTACAGAAAGCATTTATATAGGTTTTCTAGAAGTGTCATGTTTGTTAAGCACAGTGAGGCAAGTGATATGCATTTTCACAATGTTTTAGAACTTTTATGAGCAAAACGCTAATCAATTTTTAGAGTTATTTAAAACCCTGCAGTGAATCTCTTCATTGGAGTATTCTAAAATGAATGAGAGGTAAGGGATTTATGCTGTGTTATAAATAAATGGTGTAAAATTATAAATAAGGGAATGGAAGGGGGGTTGATATTGATGTAATATGGAAAATTAAGAGTCAAAATGCATATATTTAAAAATAAAAGAAACATTTACACTCAAATAAGCACATTACAACAAAAAACACTTTTTGGAAATAGAAAATATGGTCAACAAATTAAAAATCATGACCTGGGACATCAATGGATTTAAAAATCCTGCTAAAAGAAAGAAAATCCTGAATTATGCTAAGAGAAGTAAAATAGATTTCTTGTATCTTCAGGAAACACACCTTAGTGAGGAGAAAGACAGAAAAATTAATAAAATGTGGAGAGCACAATGTATATGTTCTATATGTTCTTCTAAATTGGGAGAGGTATCCATCCTGTTTGACAAAAGATTAAAAGTGAATATTAAAAATAAAGTAATAGATGAAAAAAGGAAGATATAGTTCAAAATTAAACTAAAGGTAATAAATATACACTGGTGTCACTATATCTACCTAATAATAAAATCAAAAATATATTAGGGGAATTTTTTACAAAACTAACTGAATTTCCTCGGTCATACTTGATTGGGGGGGATTTTAATATGATTTTGCAAGAACAATTAGACACTACAGCAAAAAAAAAGAGACTATAACAGCATCCTTGTTGAACAGGATGGAAGATCTTGCCTTAATAGATTTGTAGAGATTGAAGTGGATTTACGATGCTGGTTTGACAACACTTTTGTCGACCGGCATCACAGTGATGGGATTTATGCTGACCACAAGTTGCGGTAAGCATAAATACCAAATGTCTCCCAGTCCTGTTTTTTTATTGGAGGCTTTGCCCCCTGAATCCCCATGCTGGGGGCTCTGCCTCCCCCGCACCCCCATACTAAAGAGTCTCAACTTTGAGTCAGAGTTGATTTGGGCAGGGGGTGCAGGACTGGGAGACAGTGTGCCCGGTCTCGGGTGCACCAACACAGTGACCTATCAGCAAACTGTCGATTTTGTCGACAGCGATGTAGATCGCTGTGTTTCTGTCACTGTCAGTGGGGCATACCGACTGAAGTACTCTACCAGTAGAGAATACTCTCATTTTTCAGCTAGACATAAGACTTACTCTAGAACTGATTTATTTATAGGTTTGAAACAGATTTTTGGGGATCTTAATCAGATCAAATACAAACCCATACATATTTCAGACCAGTCACTACTGCAATTATTGCTTTCTTCCAGGGACACCACCATTCATTGAACATGGAGATTAGATCCATGGAGTGCTTTTCATGGACCTGACCAGAGCATTTGACCTTATAAATCATTCTTTACATACTGTGAAACTTGGAGAGTTGTTTTTTTCTTTAGGTGTGGTGAATTGGTTTAATAACTATGTGATGCAACTTTCTCATATTGTTTGTGTTAATTCTGTTCAGTCTGATGCCTGTAATTTAAAGCGTGGAGTCCTGCTGTTATTTTCACTTTTCATTAACCAGCTTCCTTCCTTGTGTAATTTTTGTGAAACACTTTTGTATGCTGACAATTTAATTATCTTTTCCTAAGCAAAAACAATCAGTCACCTGAACACTTGGTAGGAACCTGATTTACAAAAGATTTGTTTCTGGATTTTGACAAACTGTCTGGTTCTGAATGTAAGAAAAACTAAATTGATGTTGTTTGGTTCACCCTTTATGTTGAGGAATAATCTCAGTTTACAGGTTCATGATTTAAATGGAACAAAAATCAAGCAGATATTAAAATTTAAATAGTTAGGTGTTATATGGGATGAAAAACTGTCATTTTCTCTTCAAGTTACCACAGTTAGTTAAATTATTAATTGTAAACTTGATATTCTATATAAGTTGAGGAAATATTTTTCCTATGCTACACATTACACTATTGCTTTAGGTTCTTTGTTATCTAACTTGGATTATAATCCTAGTTTCTGTCTTAATTTGGGTGTTAGAGAAAATAATGTGTTGACGGTTGCTTATCATAATACCTGCTATTTTGTATTGGGTTCTCCTCCACGCACACATCATTGTGTACTATATTCTCAGTTGGGGTGGTTGTCTCCAGGTAGCTAATGTGCCTACTTTTTTGGATGCCAAGTTTTTCAGGCAATCCATAAGTTTTATTATCCCTTGCAAAGTCTTATCACTTTATATACCCCAATAACTGTTTTACATTCTTCATTTGGCATTTTATTAACCACTCTACATTGCAAGTCTAAACAGGGTTCACATGCCTTTTCTGCAGCTGTCCCAGTGTTTTGTAATACACTTTCTGAAATTTTTCGAATTGAAATGTTGTTACGGTTGTTCAAGATAAGATTGAAAGAATAATTGATATAATTGGATAGATGCAAATATTTTAATTGATGTAATGATTTTTGTTTATTTTATTTTTTATTGTTCTTATTTTATTGTATGTGTCGTGTTGTGTTGTGTCAGGCCAGTGCTCTTACCCAGTTAACAAATTTAAAATAAAAAATAAATTAAAATCCACTACTACTAAAAGATGAAAATTATGTTAAAAAATAATGAAAGAAAAATAAATGTTTTTTCTTAGTAAACAAGGTAGAAGATGTAAGCAATAAGACACTACAGGGTGTGCATGAAACATATTTTACTGCATGGCCGGGGCGTAATAAGGCATGAGGCCTTGGCCCAGTGCCTTTAGCACCTGGGTGCGGTAAAATATGTTCCATGCACACACCTGGAGTGTCTTATTGTGCTTATAAAATGGGCATTATATTTATTTTTATTTTTACAAGTAGAAAAATTTTGCTTGCATGTAGAAAAACAGACTTTAAGATGCTAATGTATGATAAAATAGTCCTTCTGCAGACACTGAGTTATATTATTCATGAGCTGATTTGCATTTATGACTCCAGGTTATGTGTACTGTGCAGTCTGTGCTGCAAATCAGTGCTGAAACATATTTCAGATTTGCATTTATGTGTCTCCAGTTTGCTATAATTATGGTGTGCACAGTCTGCAAACAAGTGCTGAAGCATGTTTTTTTTTGTAAACACACCTGCTGAAGCTGATTGAAGTACGCTATCCCCAGTCCATGTACCTCCCACCAGCAGCTGTATGTTTGTGCTGCTCTCATGCAGTCACTCCCCCTCCATTGTTAACTGAGCCTTTCTCTACATTTACAGGGGCATTTTGATTCCTCTGATTAAGAGACCCACACAGTAGAGCAGAGCAATTGCTACGGGAAACTACATGGGAGCAAGCAGTAGAAAAACAGACTAGACAGCAACAGGGGCTGACTGTCGTACAAGACGTGAAATAGCGCTGCTTCACAGGGGCTGGCTGCCGGAAAGAGACTTGTGGTGGGGTTTAATGGACAGTAACAACAATATTTAGTGGGAATTTGTAAAGTGCATTATATTCAAAACACACACATCTGTTCAAATGTTGATAAATTAAAATGAAATAAACGGAGCATTAGCAAGTGAATAGAAGATGGCAGCATTTTAAATGCCAACATTCTAACACTCCTGGTTTCATTTGGAAATGCGGTTCTGCTTCTCTGACCTTTTTTTTACCTATGCATGGAAGATATTTCATGCATGAGTAACTAGCCAATCAAATTGATTGATTTAGCCTACCCATTTCATAAACATCCTTAAATAATGTCTGGGATACATATAAAGCCTTTGTATGATGCTTAAGTATATCTTAAGTATATTTTATGCAATAAGAAGGAAAATAAATCAAAGGAATAGATTAGAACCACTACAGAAAGAAATATTGGAAGCATAAAAATTGCATACCCAAACAATCATCAATATTCATTTAAAAAGGTTGGAAAAATGTAAACATGAATACAATCAGATATATAATGAAAACATGGAAAGATTAATGTTATAATCAAGAGCAAAAAACTATGCACATATTGATAGAGGAGGCAAATTAATGACTTATATGATGGAAAAGGAAAAAGTGGAAAGGAATATATTGGAAATTAAAGCAGAAGGAGGTGTGAGAACAAATGAAAGAGATAAATATGGAATTTGCGAAGAAACTGTATAGATCACAATGTAAAACCTCTGACAAAAATTAATTTCTGAATATTCCACAGATAAGTAACCAATGACAACAAATGATGGATAAGGAAATAAATATTGAAGAGGTGGAAAAATAAATACAAGAAATTAAGCCAGGGAAATCCACAGGCTTGGATGGCCTGGGGATAGATTTTTTTAAAAAACTTTAGTAAAGTGTTAATCCCTAAACTTGTACAGTTGTTTAATTCATTTCAAGGATCTCTCCCCCATTCCTTTGACAAAGCCCTTATCATGGTCATCCCCAAAAGGGAAAAGATAAAACATTATGTTCATTATATCTGCCAATTTTCCTGCTTAATTCTGATTACATCATTTTTTTAAAAATTCTGGCTAAAAGGCTGGAAAAGATTCTTTCTGACTTGATAGAGGATGACCTGATGGGCTTTGTCAAGGGAAGAAGGGGTCAAAATAACATTAGAAATGCACTGAATATTCTCCATGTAGTAAAAAATCCAAAGGCAATGACGGTGTCCTTGGACACAGAAAAAGCCTTTGACAGAGTGAAATGGCACTATTTGGTTGAGGTCTTGAAAAAAGTGGGGTAGGGAACAAACTAGTTAAAGTTGATACAGGCTATATATGTGACTCTCAAGGCTAGAGTAATGACAAACAAAACAACATCTATAGTTTTCCCCTATTTCGGGGTACCCAACACGGGTGCCCGTTGTCACCCCTGATATTCACATTGGTTATCAAACCACTTGCTAATGCGATCAGGGACAAAAAAGTAATTTCAGGATTGCAATGCAGATAATATTTTATTGTACAGTACCTTAAAGATCCAGAGAAATAAATTGACACAGTAATAAAAGTAATCATAGAGTATGGAAAAGAAGTTGGATCCAAAGTCAAAATGCTGTTTAGGGGAACAAAATGTTTTTCATTCAGTTGTTTCAACCAATAAAATTATTTTATTAATTGCCCTGATGTTTTGCCCTTTCAAGTGCTTTTTCAAAGGGCTTTTTAATCTGTAATTATTTAAAAAAATATTTATATTTAGTATGTTAATTTTTTTTTTATAATTCTATTCATTTCATATGATTTTTATACAGTAAAGTGGAATTCACCATCACTTATTGACACTTGATAACCACCTATTTTCTTTAGATTAAATCATAGTACTCATGGTTTCCTTTTCACTTTTTCAAAGAGGTTTGACATTTTAAATATCACATACACACATTTCTGCTTGTCAGCTTTTAGTTAACATCTCTGCCATAGTTATGCCAGCTGCATGCTTCTGTCTGCCTAAACCGTGTGCCACTATTTTAACATATGTGCACTTCACCTCGCAGTCTCCTTGTAACAATATTTTTCAGAACTTTCTTCTCTGTATTGACTAACTGTATGCATTGTTTCTATCACAATCCACTTATAACAATCTTATTATTATGTTGCTTCTTCATAAACTCTGTCACTTTTATTACATTTTATTGTCTTATTGTCCATACCGCAAAATAGTTTCTTATCTTATATTTCATTCAGCACCTGCTGTAAACATTTTGTGAAACAACTTTTTTATTTGTTATAACTTATCAGTTTGTTGCAGCCACTTCCTCTTTCAGTATTGTACCTGCATGCCTTAAAAACCTGTAATTACATTATCCAGCTTCATTATTTGCATCTCATTCTACTGTACCTTTCAACTCTAGTTATTAGCTTAGTTTCAAATGCACGCTCCTACCTTACAGGCTATAGCACAGTTTTACTCTTACAGAGACAATTTTCCTTCATTTTCATCAATTTTCTCTTCATGACTAAAGAGATTATTGACAGTCTTACTAAAACTCATTTCATTGTATCACTTATTGGTGCTAATGCACTAGTTACATATGGTTTTTAGTTTACATTTTTTGGGGCTCTTTGTGTTTCCATTCCATGTAATACAGCTCTGGTAGCATGTTCATGTTTGACCATGGAAGTGCCATTTTGTCCTCTCGGCCCGATTGTCACTACCAAGTGATGGATCTCTGTGGTTACCTGTCAGAGGTCACCTAACAGATTTAGTTGCATGGCAATTTTCCATGATGCTTGAAGCATAGGGTGATGATCAGGTCATTTTTTCAGCTTGCTCCACGTGGGACTTTGTTGTGTTTATTATACTTTGTATTGCTGCTTTTAAAATGTCTGTGTTCATGGAGTGGTCATCTCCCTGGTTAGGTTTCAACAAAGATGCTATTCATATTTTTCAGTACTTGTTTGCTTTGACTTATACAGTAGAATCCTAATTTATGCTTATCTTGGTTAATGTAATGTTATGGGGGGGCAGCCTTGGAATGACAGGCTCATAAGTCAGAAGGGGTGTCTAATGCCTATTCCCTGTGTCTCTATTTTGCATTTTCCTTTATTCCCTTTTCTGTGAGTATGTTTATAATATATCTCTTGTATCCTCTTTAACAAGAGCCATTCCTGTTTGTGTCTGTATCTGTGATTTCTGTCTGGGAGGGGAACCAGGATCCTAGGTGATAGGTTTAAATGCTTCATTGGCAAGCATTTAAACTAGCCAAGGGGGGAGGCACTGGAAAGGAGCAGGAGAATCCTAGGCCCCCCCAAATAATCACAGTAGTAAGTGCAGCAAACACCAACATAGAGGTGTTGATAGGGAGAAGGGCAGGGGTAAATGGAGAAAGTGACAAAGGCAAGAAGGACAGGGATGGGGCAAGAGGGAGTAAGGCCATCAGGAAATGGAGGGTAATGAGTACCAATGCCCGTAGTCTGGGCAACAAGCCCTGATCTGATGGCCTTAATGGAAGAGGGATGCCTGGATATTGTAGCAGTCACAGAAACATGGTACACAGAGAACCATGACTGGGATGTTAACATACCAGGGTACATAACCTACAGGAGAGACAGGCAGGGGAGAAGAGGGGGAGGAGTAGCTCTCTATGTAAAGGAAGGGATAAAAGCAACTGAACAAAAGAGTAAACAGGGAGGAGAGGAGGCACTGTGGGTCACCTTGGAGACTGGAAAGGGCACCACAATCCGCACAGGGGTTGTGTACAGACCCCCATGTCAGGGGGAAGAAATGGACAAAGATATGATGGAAGGCATTTTTAGAATGGCAGAGAAAGGGGAGATACTGTTTATGGGAGACCTGAATATGCCAGATGTTAACTGGAGCACATTTGCTGCAGCCACATCCAAGAGCCGGGCCATTCTTGATGCCCTACAGGTGGCAGGCATTAGACAGCTAGTTTCAGAACCCACTCGTGAGGGAGCAATCTTAGACCTCGTACTCTCAAACGGGGGCAGTGAGAGGATCTCAGATCTAGAAGTGGGTTGCCATCTGGGGACAAGTGACCATCAAACAGTGTGGTTCACGTTAAACTCAGCTACAGAGTCAAGCCATACAAAAGTGAGGGTACTGGACTTTAGGAGGGCTGACTTTGGCAAGATGGGAGAGTGCCTCAGAAAAGCACTAGCAAACAGGCTAGAAGGAGGTGTGGAGCAACAATGGGGAATTATCAAAACTGCCATCACAGAGGCAACAAGCATTTGTGTGAAGCAAATAAACAAATCAAAATGAAAGAAAAAGCCACTATGGTTCTCAAAAGAGGTGGCTGTGAAAGTCAGGAAGAAAAAGATAGCATTCCAGAAGTATAAGGAAACACAGAAGGAGCAGGACAGAGAGCTGTACCAGTTAAGGCAGAAGGAAGCAGGGAGGGGAAGTCAGAATAGCAAAGGCCCAAACTGAGGAAAAGATAGCCAACTCAGTTAATAAGGGGGATAAAACCTTTTATAGGTACATCAGCGAGCGTAGAAAGACAAAGGGAGGGATAGTGAGGCTGAATAGAATGAACGGTGGTGGGCAGAGGGGACAGTGAAAAGTAGGAATACTGAATGAATATTTCTGCTCAGTATTCACAAAAGAGGAGGGGAAGTGCCTAATCCAATTAACAGAAGCACTCTTGATAGGGGGTCAATCCCAGTCCTTTCACAGAAGAAAGGGTTCTGCAAGAACTCCTAAACTGAAGGTGGACAAAGCAATGGGTCCTGATGGAATTCACCCCAGAATTCTAAAAGAATTAAGGAGGAACTAGTGAAACCACTGGCTACTCTTTTAATAAATCATGGGAGGATGGGTGGTACCCGAGGACTGGAGGAAGGCGGATGTGATTCCCTTCACAAAAGTGGGAGCAAGACAGAGGCAGGAAACTACAGACCTGTCAGTCTGACCTCTGTGGTAGGGAAAGTGATGGAGTCACTTTGAAGGAAAGAATAGTTGAGTACCTAGAGGCCAGTGGAGCACAGGACCCAAGGCAGCATGGGTTCACAGCGGAAGTCATGTCAGACAAATCTAATAGATTTCTTTGACTGGGTGACCAAAGTAGTAGACCAGGGAGGGCTGTGGACATGGGCTACCTAGACTTTAGCAAGGCATTTAGACAGTCGACACAAAGATTAATAGTCAAATTAACCAGCCTGGGAGTGGGACCCAGGTGGTAGCCTGGGTAAAACATTGGCTGGACAACAGGACACAGAAGGTAATTGTAAATGGAATCCACTCTGAAGAAAGGGGGTTACTAGTGGGGTACCGCAGGGTTCAGTATTGGTCCAGTCCTTTATAATGTCTTCATCAGTGACATTGCAGAGGGACTGGAAGGAAAGTATGCCTTTTGCAGATGACACAAGATCTGCAACAGGGTTGATACACAAGGAGGTGTGGAAAGGATGAAAAGGGACTTGGCAAGGTTGGAGGAATGGTCAAGTATGGCAGCTTGGATTCAATGCAAAAAGTGCAAAATAATGCACCTGGGAAACAAGAACCCAGGGGAAGAATACACAATGGGTGGGGAGGTAGTAACAACAACAAAAAAGGAAAGGGACCTGGGGTAATCATATCAGATGACCTTAAGGTTAGCAAGCACTGTGAGAAGGCAGTAGGGAGGGCTGGGGGTATACTGGGATGTATAGGGAGAGGCATCATCAGCAGAAAACAGGAAGTTGTTATCCCTCTGTACAGACAGTTGGTGAGACCCCATCTGAGTACTGTGTCCAGTTCTGGAGACCCCATCTCCGCAAGGACATAGACAGGATAGAGGCAGTCCAGAGGAGGGCAACTAAATGGTGCAGGGTCTGCAAGAGAAGCTGCATGAGGAGAGACTAAAGGAGCTTAATATGTATACTCTTGAGGAAAGAAGGGAGAGAGGACATGATAGAAACTTTTACACCCTCAGTGGAATCAACAAAGTCCAAGAGGGTAGCATCTTTCAGAAAAAGAGACTGCAAGAACAAGGGACACAATTTAAAGATAGAAGGAGGGTGGTTCAGGGCAATGTGAGGAAGTATTATTTCACAGAGAGGGTAGTGATGCATGGAACAGCCTTCCTGAGGAGGTTGTGGGGTCTAAAACTGTGGGAGAATTCAAGAATGCATGGGACAGACATAAGGCAATTCTTGTGGGGGGTAGGAAAAAATAGGCTGTTGGTTAACTAGGATCTGCGGCCTATCCTGTAGGTAGGGAAATGGGCAGATTAGATGGGCCTAGCGGTCCTTATCTGCCATCAAAGTTTATGTTTCTATGTTTCTATGTTTATGTATTCTTTAACAGAAGCAAAAATTGAAAAAAGGGAAAATTTGGACAAAGAAACAAACTTAATGGACGAATCCTTAAAGCTCAAATTAGAAGAGGAAGCATTTAAAACCAATCTGGAAAACATTATTTATTTTTTTATTTATTTAGTTTTTGTTGACCGGGTAAGTGCACTAGACAAATCCTGACTATTTTCAGGCTCGACCCGGGGGAGGGGGATACAGATGAATGACAACTGACCTTGAGCCAGATTAAGCTGTTGGTGGTATTTTTACTGAATGAAGGAAATTTGGCCAGGACACCGGGGAAATTCCCTTACTCTGCTGGCACTCTGTGGCCAGTAGGGGAGCTGAACTCTGTTGGCAGGATGGCCACTGTGGCTAGGTGCGCGAAGGAGGAGGTTGTGTCGGCTACTGACATGGTGTCGGAGCAAGAAAGGCATACTGCGGCGAGTATGGTCGCTGGTGTGGATTTGGATTCCAACGATTTGCTCCACGATGCAGTTTCAACTGCGGAAGCATTTGAGACGGAGTGTGGGACGAGGTGTGCAGGGAGTTCCTTGATGGCTGAGAAAGCGGAGGTTCCGTTTGCGAGGTTGGATACTTTGGATGGTACTGCAGCTTTAAAACCGACTTGTGTAGGAACGCTGGGTACAGTGAACGCGGAAGTGCATTCGGAATGGAAAGATGTCTCCCATTTAGCGGATCTATCACTGGCTATACCGAAGTTACAAAATGAACACCGAGTGGGGAAATTACATCCGTGGTTGAACAGAATCGCTGAAGAGGCAGTGGAAAGAGGACGGTCAGCTATTCAACAGCATTCGATGACAAAAGGAACTGGGGCCATTTCTACTGAGGTCTTGCTACACAGACAAGAGGTTGTGAGTACTGTGTTACCGAAAATGGCTTTCCTCACGTTTCAAATTCATAAAGAGACTGGGTTTGTGTTTCAACCCTCTAAGGTGGGAGTTGTGAGGTCAAAAGAAAAGCTCCCTGTAATCTATCAAACTGAGGGTGATGTCCAACATGGGGTAACTGAATTTAGTTTCAAAAATCCTGAAATGCGGGGACAAAGAGCCTCAAAACTGTCTAAGGAGGTGCATGCAGATTCCCCTGTAAATCCTAAGGGATATTCTGTTTCTCATCTTCTCCCTTCAGATAACGATGTAAATTGTTCCCCACAAAAGGCTTTAGTAGCAGCAGGGTGGAAAAAATTAGGACAGGGATATGGACTCCGACTTATCATGGGATTCATCTTTGATTTAAATAAATCTTCTCAGTGTGGCAGCCTGGTGTTGAGATGGTAACAGGAAAAATATGGAAAGCAGAGACAAGATAGGCAAGGAAGGTGGGGAAAGGTTGACAAGTTATCAGAACAGGCTGAACTTACAGCATCACAAAAACTGGGTACTGAGACTAGTAAAGCTGAGATAGGGCCTACCTCTGGGAAACCCCTTATGTCTAGTTTATTTGCTCAGAGCAAACGGGAAGCTGCACCCCGGGGTAACGCAGTTCGTATAAGATATAAAGGGGGTTTGAAGGAAAGACCTAACAGGTATTATGTGGGTAAATCCTTAATAAAAGATTCTTTGTTTTTTTCCCCGTGAGATGTTTTTACTTTTATAAACATCTCAGCGGAGGATAACTTCGATATCAGTTTTCGTTCCCCTGCTTTGCTTGAACTATTTTGGGAAAGGTATAATCAGGTGAAATTCTCTCCCCTATGGTCCCCCTTTTTGGTTATCCCTCTTTCAAAACCTTTAATCAAATATGTGACAGTGATGTTCAGAAATGAGGGGGTACATGTTGAAGATATTTCATACTGGCTCTCCCAGAGATGCGAGGTTCAGAGTGACCCAGAGCCTATTTTGGATTCCCAGCAGTTTTGGACAGGAGGGTGGAAATTTAAAGTCAAATTGCGACACTCCACCTTAGGTGTGGAACATATCCCTAATTCCTTTTTGTTGGGAAGGGATAGGGGGGTCTGTTTTTACAGCGGGCAGCCCAGAGCATGTTATAAATGTGGATCAAGGACACACTTATCTAGTACATGTGACCAGCCCCGTTGTGATAATTGTGGGAAGTTGGTCATGTCACCATGTTTTGTAAATTCAATAAAATGTGATTTTGTGAGGAACAGAACCATGCTTTTGGATTGTCCATGGCAGGCACAGAATAAGGTCAGTGCGAATTTGGATTTAATCATCCAAAAGGCGCAAGATGCCAGAGAAAATCAGCAGAGGGAGGGTGATATCTCAAAGCCCCCTTCTGTACCTCAGAGCACTGTAGATACTCAGATAAAGGCAGTTGCCCTCAGGACTACAGCTCCGCACCCTAAGGAGCTGAAAACAGAAATGGTAGAGGAAGTTTCTGACCTTTTACAGCCGGTATGTTATATAGCCCCAAATGAGGATTCAGTGGCTGATATGGTTCTACCTTTGCAACCTCCTTTGCCCCCAAGAAGGTCTAGTAGAAATTCCAAGTCTATTTTGCCTCCAGAACCAGAGTCCATTGAATCTAAAAACTTCTATGCGGCATTATTTTGGGGAGATTCAGAGATGGATATCGGGGATACAGATTCCCAACTGTCACTACAGGATTCCTTGGCACCCCCTAGGGAAGAATATAAGGAAAAAAAGAAGAAAAGAAGGAAAAAATAAGCGGTAGTCTGAGTTTTTGTTTCTTCTGTTTAAAAATAAATGGGGTTTTTATGGGCTACGTTAAACACCCATAGTCTCTTAAATGTGCAGAAGAGAAGTGCAGTGTTTCAGTTGCTTTACGATCTGCAGGTCTCTGTTTGTTTTTTACAGGAAACTTGGATGTTTTCCAAAGAACAAATAGTTTCTTTTACAAAGGATTAGCCATGGGGACCGTCCTTTTGGTCTTTCGGGGAAGACAGAGCTGATGGGTTGGGGATCCTTTTTAATTCTTATAGTTTTGCCTTGTATAAATTGATTGATTTGGTTCCAGGCAGGGTGCTGATTCTGGAGGGTAAATGGTACACTGATACCTTTCGGTTTATCAATATTTATAACCCCCAAACAAAGTCAGAAAGGGTAACTTGTTTGAAAGGGATTCAACCCTTCTTGGTAACGTCCATTCCCATTCTTTGGGTTGGGGATTTCAACTGCAGTATGGGAGGGCCAGGGAGAGGCTCCAGCAATAAAAAAACCTATTGTGATTCGAACTGCTTGAGGGATATTGTTAAAACGGAGGATTTAGTGTCCTGTAATGATTGCAGGGCTACTGGTCCTAGGGGTACCTTTTTCAAAGGTGGAAAAGGTTTCACTATTGACTACCTATTTATTTCTAAAACAACTCTGACATCTAATCCACTTACAATTCCTGTCGAATTCTCAGATCATGTTCTAGTGCAGGTAAAGGTATGAGAATTGGTTGGAATTGGCAGACAGCAGACAAGATGGAAGCTGAACACTTCTATCTTACAGGAACAGCTAGTATTGAATTCTATCAGACTGATTTTACAAGCTAGATTATCTGTGGTTTTTTTGTATTTAGACTTGGGAAAATGGTGGCAAGAAACTAAAGATGACTGTATCTCATGGTTTAAAAAATATGGGAAGCGGCGTCAGAACTCTGCATTTTTTGCCTACTTGAAATTAAGGGCTCAATTGCAACATGTGATTACATTGGCAAATTCCTCTCAAGAGGATTTTTCTATACAAATTGAAGCTATTAAAGAACAAATGAGGGTGTTACAATATGACCGAACAAAAACCTTACAAGCAGTGATATCAAATCATATGATGAAATCTGTGGTTGGGGATCCTTTTGAGTTGTGTAAATCCCTAAAGGATCATTCCTCTTTAGAATTTTTGAATCATGGGAATGGTAGAGTGGTTACTGTGGAATCTATAGGGTATAAGATCACTCAGCATTTTCGGGAGCTTTGTTCCCATCATACTCCTACGCCGAAACAGGTCAATCAGTTTTTAGGCCCCCCTTTGTATACAGAATTGGATCCAGAGATTTTTAAAATCATCAATCAACCCTTTTCTCATTCTGAGATCGCTAAGGTAATTAAAACTCTGAAATCCAATGTATCCCCAGGTTTAGATGGTTTATCTAATTTATTTTACAAAACTTTTCAGTTGGAATTGATTCGCTGTCTGGCTTTAGTCTTTAATAATTTTTTAGAGGAGGCTTTGATCCCGAGTTTTTTTTCTGAAGGGTTACAGATATATATTTTCAAATCAGGGGATAAGGGGGATTTTCAGAACCGGAGACCAATTACATTGTTGAACTCAGACTATAAAATTCTTACTACTTTGGTCAACAATAGATTGAAAGTCATGTCTGAGTTTATTTTTACTCCTGCTCAGCATTGTGTGCTCCCCAATAGAAGAATACAGTCAGTTCTGTGTATTATACATGCTGTAATTGAGCATTTGAATGACTCTGGGGAGTCAGGGTACGTACTGTCTTTGGATCTAGAGAAGGCTTTTGATAGAGTCAGTCATTTTTTTTTGTTCTCTACTTTAGAATTTTTAAGGTTCCGTGGGTTGTTGAATCTAATTAAAGGATTATATGCCTCTGCTCAGGTGTAATCACTTATTAAAGGGGAATTAGGGACAGGGTTCACTATGACATGTGGAGTACTGACAGGGTTGCCCTTAAGCCCCTTCTTTATATTCTTTCTTTGGATCCCCTACTTAGAGCAGTGAGTAGGGCCCCTCTGTGGTCAGGAGTGCGTATCTCTGGTACAAATTCATTTATAGCCATTCAGGCATATGCTGATGATGTTTGCCTTTTTTTTAAAGAATATTCACAAATAGGGTTTTTTTTTCACTATTTGATTTATATGCAAGTTTATCAAATGCAAAGATTAATTTGTCTAAGTCCAAAGGTTTGTTAGTGGGTAGTTCCTATCAGAATCCAGTTCATTACAATTCTATATTGATTTCTACAGATCCCTTGATGATTTTATGGGTAATCTTTGGACCCCAAAATCTCCCTGAGGATAATTGGGTTTTGGTTTTGGATAAAATAGAATTAAAAGTGAATAAATGGAAAAGGTTTAAATTTTCTAAAATAAAATGGATTCAAGTTCTAAAACAATTCATTTTGCCATGTTTACAGTACCTGGCAGTTATTTACCCCCTGCCTGCCCAGTATGAAACTAGACTTTATAGCATTTGTTTCCAGTTGTTATGGGGCAATAGATTAAACCCAGTCAAAAGAGGGTTTACTTATCTGGATAGGAAACGAGGAGGTTTGGGAATGGTGGACCCAGTAGTCTTTTGTTTTTCGTTATTTTTTTCCTTTTCATTAAAATTTTGTTTGGGTCCCTCAAGGGTTCAGGAGATTTCTTTTTTTAAAACTTTGATGGGTTGTTATTTAACTGCTTGGTTGCATTGTGCACCTAAATTGTCCCCTCACTTGTCCTTGCCAGAATATTTTAAGCCTGCGGCATGGAAATTATATAAGTGGAAAGTAACCAAAATCAAATAATAAGGGTTCTCCGAGGAAATGATATAATGAATTTATGACCTTGATTTATCCTTTAGAGCCAAGCTTTCAAAAATTGCCCTATAGGGGGAATTTGATGTTTTGGAACTACTTAATAATCCCAGGTTGCCAGTATATATGTGGGAGGTTCAATGGCTCATGATGTATTGGAGATTGAATGTTAGGGGAACTGCGAAATATAAAGCAAAGGAAGAGAGGTCTTGTCCATATCTTGAATGTATAAATCAGGAGGAAACCATGGAACATTTTTTTCTACAGTGCTCTCTCCTGATAAAATTATGGGAATATTTGGCAAAAAAATGGGAACTACCTTGGTTGGCTAAGCTAAATTATGATATTTTGGTAATTGGGATTTTTTCCCCCATCCTTGAAGCAGTATGAGACAGGTACTTTGAGAATATTACTGGCATGTTTGAGGTATTGTCTTTGGCAAGTAAGATGCCAATGGGTCTTATATCAAAGGAAAACCTCTTTAGAAGGATATAGATGGTACGTGACGAATGAATTGAGCAAAATCTTTTTGACAGATATGCAATTGTACAATGTTGATAAAGTTAGGAAATGGTGGAAGGGTTTTTCACATATTATTAAATATAAATAGCAGGTAGATATACCCCCCCCCACTGTCTTCTTGTTCCTTACATTTGAGGTCGGGTTTTATGGGATTAATGTTGGTTTTTTCAAAAAGATACTGTTGGGGAGATGTTGTTATTTATGAATTATTTTTGCAAATGTTCCTTTAGTTTTATTTTTTCCCCTCGGGGCTTTCTGCTTTAACCATTTTTCTAGGGACATTATTATGGGGCCTTTCTGCACTATTTGAAAAATATATGTATAGTGTTTGTTTGATTTTGAAGGCTTGTTTTCTTCTATTCTGTTTGAACCAATGTTATCTTGTGAATGTGTACTTATGTATCTATTGCAATAAAATCACCCCTACTCTTTTCAATAAGTGCCATGGGATCTTTAACATCCACCTGAACTACCATCAATCCAGACAGATGGGACCTCGGTTTTAACATCACATCCGAAAGATGGCACCTCAGAAGTGCAGCACCCCTCTCATGCTGCACTACAGTGTCAGTATTGGGATATTAACCCAAGTGCCAGATGTGGGAACTGAACCCACAGCCCTCTGATCTCCCAGCCTCAGAGGCGAGTGTGCTACCTACTGAGCCACTGACACTGATGACACATGGATATTTAGAGCAGTTGCGCAATGCACAACTCAGTTGTGCTGGCACAAGTGCAAACTTGCACCAAGAAGCCATATTCAGCATGCGCCATTACACAGCACAAAATCCATTGTGCCAATGCACAGCTATCATGAATGCAGGCACAAGTGCGGGGGGCGTTCCCATGAATATCCAGTGCAGTGGCATATTCAACCTTGAAACCATGGTGCAAGTGTGGAGCAAATCGAAGTTGCTCTGAGCAAACTTGTTCCTGTAAATACAGGGTGCAAACACAAAGACAGCACTTGTGCCAGATGTGAGAGCAAGAGGGAGTGGGAGAAAGAGACAGCCAGACCAAGGCAGACACTGAGGGAGAGGGACAGAGGTGGCATTGGAGAGAGAGAGAGAGAGAGGGGCAGAGAGAGTGAGAGAGAGAGAGAGAGAGAGATACACACACACACACACAAACACACACACTGACAGGCAGTGCACCACGGTGGCACACAGCCAGCAGCAACCAACTGCCCAGAAGGACATTGGACAGTAAGGGTCATGGACACTTCACCCTTCATGATGGAGGCTGTAATGAGGGGTGTGAGGGGCATGAGGAACAGCGACATGGCCGAGGAAGGGCCCATCAGTGGTATGCCTGACACAGGTGGTACCGTGCCCGCATCACCTTTGAGAATTACAGAGACACAGAGAGTGTGGGCTAGTACCACCTGAACAGAGCCATTCTGAGGCAACTCTGTGAGCTGTGCAGTGAGGAGATGCAGGCACCCACCAGACGGAGCCATGCCTTGTCCGTGGAGATTAAGATGACAGCCATCATGTGCCTGCTCACCACGGGCACCTTCCAGAGACCAACAGGAGACACCACAGGCATAACCCAGCTGGCCACATCCCACCTCCTCACACAGTTCCTCGATGCTCTGCTGCTACGTGCTTCAGAATTCATCCATTTCCCCAGCACACGGGCAGAGCATACAGCAATCATGCAGGACTTCCACAGGGTTTCACGTATGCCAGGCATGATTGGGGTCATTGACTGCACCCATGTGGGCATCTGCATTCCACCTGGCCCCAAGGGTGTCACATACATTAACCAGAAGGGGCACTCCAGCATAAACTGCCAGGTGGTGTGCGATGCCACAGGATGCATCACCAATATCTGCGCCACACATCCTGGGAGTGCACATGATGCATTCATCTGGCACAGCTCTGCACTGTGCCACAGGTTTGAATGTGGGGACATCCCCATGGGCCACCTAGTGGGTGTGTATGCACAGGCAAGGGGCGATGGGCAGAGAAGACCTTCGGATGGGGGAGGGCAGGGTGTGCATGTTGGCATTGGCACCAGGGACAGGCAAGGGGAGCAGCATAGAATAGCAGAGGGCTAACCATGTCATTATCCACACAGGAGACAGTGTGTATCGATTGAGGCCCTGGCTGCTCACCCCCTACCGGCACCCGTCGTCCCCAGCAGAGGAATGTTGCAACGAGGTGCACGCCAGCATGCACAACATCGTCAAGCATGTCTTTGGCATGCTGAAAGCACATTTCTATTGGCTAGACAGGTCAGGCAGTGCTCTACAGTACAGCCTCTTGAAAGTCTGTGTCCTATTCCCGGTCTGCTGCATACTGCACAACATGGCCATTGACCATGGGATAGCTGTCAAGGCTGATGAGGGTGACAGTAGTGGGGACAGTAGAAGCAGTTGGCCGGAGGGTGGTGGACAGCCACCCCCTGGGCGGAGGGTTCCCTGGCTACTACAGCAGGTGTGATGCCACCGGGACACCATTGCACAGGAGCACTATGGTGCACACAGGTTGGTGGTGTGATAAACATGCATGGGCCACACAACCAGATACAGCACACATGCAGAGGCATGCGTGGCAATGGGCATGCAGACACAGAGGCATGATGCAGGGGTAGGGGGGTCAGTGGCACACAATGACACACAGCAACACACACACACACACACACACACACACACACACACACACACACAGGCATTGGTATGTGGTGTGGATCAGATGCATTGCACTGGTGCACAAGCGCAACCGGTGCTAAACTGCCCTCATCACACCCACACCACATGGTCCAACAGACGGGCAAGCATGCACACAGGCAGCATGCGATGCAACACACAGGTGCCACACCAGTGGTAGGCACACACATACCACCCATGTGCACACAGGGTAGCAGTGACAGACTGCAGTCAGGGTGGCCCACACATCAAGTCCACTGCACTGAACCATGGCCACCATGGCCATGGTGGCAGCTGCACTGCGGCCAATCAACAGCCAAGAGCTGTGCATCAGCCATGGGGGGGTTGCAACAACCCCCCAAAGGTTGAACTGCAGGACCACAACTGAGTCCATGAGGGGGTGTGCAGGTGCCCAAAGAGGCCAGCACCGGGCATGCCAGGGATGCCTACATCAGATCCAGGAACTGACTGTGATGGGGTTGCCTGACGCTGGGCTCATGGACAGCACACTGCGGGGGGGTCATCTGTGCACAGACACACCCTGTGGCAGCCACAGCACAAAGCCATCCGTGATCGCAGTGGTAATGCAATCCTGGGATGCAGTCATGGCCTCTTGCATGTGCTGCATCCCTGCCAGGATCTGTGCAATGCCCTCTCCTACTGCTCAGCTAACTGGCACACCTCTGCAAGCAGTGCATGCACCCTAGCGGCAAGCAACACTTGTTGTTGAATTGACACCCACACCAGACGG
Source organism: Neoceratodus forsteri (assembly GCA_016271365.2). Lineage (NCBI taxonomy): Eukaryota > Metazoa > Chordata > Ceratodontiformes > Ceratodontidae > Neoceratodus > Neoceratodus forsteri. The sequence goes on from CM057450.1 coordinate 1,374,824,853, forward strand.
GAGTGTTCAGCCAACTGGTTGATGTCCTGGGGCTCCCGGTCGTAACATTATCCTCACTTGATAACCAGCCACACTGCACAGCCCCCCTCTCTGGTGGATGCTGCACAGAGGGATCTGCAGGGGGAATGGGGTGGCACATGCAGCCTGCTGCCATCACCTGTCCAGCTGCTGTACGTTGTATGCTGCCCAGCACCAGTGTGGCCATACCACCACTGCCACAGAGCACAGCTGTGGCAACACACACCACTGCACCCACAGTAGTGGCAGGCAGCTGTTCCACTGCTGGCAGAGTGCTGGCATGGTGCCTGTGTCAGCTGCCAGCAGGGGCGACACACCCACAATGTCACCCATGTGGTCCAGGAGCTGTGTGTAGTCCTCATTGGAGTCAGACCCCACCCCGATCTGTGTCTCCACACACAGAACACCAAGGCTGGCATCCTGGAGGATCACATCCAGAGCCTCATCTGACCCCAGGTCCAGGACATCTGCCTGCACTGTGGTGCTGAGTTGCAGCCTGTTGGGCCCCTGGATCCTAGTGGAGGTGGACTGTGGGTCCTCTGAGGCTGTACCAGCATCCATGGATGCTGCTGGCACCCCATCATCTGCACAGATGCGTGCTGGTGCTGCAAGAGAACAAAGGCATGTCAGTGATGCAATGCCCACGTGTGCCCCCCACACCATTGCTGCATGTGTCATGCAGCATAGCATGCACATGACATGCATACCGGCTGCATGCATGCCAGCATGCCCGTGTACACACCCTCTGTGCCACTAGCTGTGCATGGCTGACATACCTTCAATGCAGTGATGGGCTGCCACCCATCTGGAATCTACCTCCAGGCACACCCTCCATTGTGGTGCGGTGCATGGTGGCTGCCACCAAATCCTCCTGCAGTGTTAGTGTTGGTGCATCCACTGGCCCCCCTCCGATGGTAGTCCGGGCCACATGGATGACTGCCACCTTCTCTTTAATGCACCTCTTGTCTGTCCCCACCTTCTTCCTGCACGCCTGTGCTGACCGCTGGTGGCTGCCATGCTGGTTGACATATGCTGCCACCTCCTCCCATGCACCAGCCCTGGCCTGTGATCTGCCCGTGGCACCACTCAACAGGGGTTCACTGTCCAGGTAGGCTTTGAACAGGACATCTGTCATGGCCTTTGTAAAATTGGGCCTGTGCTTCTGTGAAGGGCCATGTTCCTCACCCTCCTCATGATCTGACATGTCGCTGCCTGTGGACATGGACAACACAGTGTGTCAGTGGCAGCATCTTCCTGGTCTGTCCCACCCTGCAGTGCTCTCTGCTCCCAGTGAGCTGCAGTGGCATGCACAACTTACCTTGAAATGATGCAATACTGGTCTATGGCCTTTGCTGTCCTGTGGCACTTATAAGGAGCAACGCATGCAAATGAGGTTTGGTGCAACAGTAATGACATGCTGATGCACCCAGTGTGCCACGCATTGGCAGATGAGCTCATTTGCATGTGGTGTCTTAATATCATGATATTGCACCATGAGGAATGTGACTATGCTGGAGCAAGTCGCAGAACAATGCACATGCATGCACAGTGCGCAGGCCTGCAGTGCGCATGTGTATCACAGTATTATGGTGTCAATTGTGCACCATGCACCAACAGCATGATGCAGTGGCATGGCGCACGATGCACCTGGCCTGCTATGTGCATGGTCGCGCACGGTGTACCATGCCCTATCGTGCACGTGCACACTGCACAATAGCGGGCAACCCCTGACAACTGAGTCAGATCTTTGACCCTGTGACCCCACTTTTCCATGCCCACTCTGCACATTTCAGGCACAGCGCAATGGCCAGGCACTACACATGTTCCCCCACATCGCACATCAGGTGCATGTTGTGGACACGTGCGTCTCCTGATGTCATTTTCATCCCTGAGATCACGGTAGACAACATTGTGCAGGGGTGAGAATGGCATGCCCCAAACAGGTCACAGGTGGAGCTGGTAAACCTGGTGGCCTGTGTCGAGCCCCACACACCCCAACTCTTTGGGCAGGTGCCCCTGAAGCAGGCCAGGGTCACTGTTTGGCAAGGGATTGCTGCCAGGCTGCAGTAGAGGACCAGGGTGGCCAGGACAGGGGAGCAATGTCACCACCGGTATGGGAACCTCCTGCAGCGGGACCCAGGGTGCCTGAGGAGGCTGCAGGCATGCATCAGGTGAGGGGCTGTGCCACAGTCAGGTAAGTCATCCCATGTTGCATGTGTGCCTTGGTGCTTTACTGTGGTGTTGGTTAGGCTGCCTGGCATGCCTTGCAGAGGGGTACACTGTTGACATGCCCATCGCAGTGTGGCATTGCCAGCCGCTGCTTGCATTGTGATGCAGTCATGCAGGATGTGTCGGGAAGGGGCACACCCTGTGCACAGGGTGAGGGTGGTGGGCAGCTGCTGTGGTTGATTCCTGATGTATACCTGTCTTCTTTCCATTCCCAGGGTCTGAGAATCATCACCAGTCACAGGCAGCAGCTGCACAGCAGGCCGCAGTGGGCCAAGGTGGAGCAGGACCAGCACCGGCGTGGCTGCAGAGGGCAGGTAGGCACTGTCATGGTCCTTCTCACTGTACATGGGGGCTGGAGGAGGTGTGGGTGTGGTCATGGCCACCTCTGCCATGTTCTGTGGTGGATGTGTGTGTTGCATTGTGTGTGGCGCATGCCACTGTGGCATATCCATTGGACACATGTGCCAGCTGTTGGTGGGGTTGGTGTGTGCCCAACTGCCACTGTTGTTGCTGTGGTGCTGCTGCCAGTGCACTTTGCCATGTGGCTGTCATTGTGCAGTCGGGTGGCCATTGTGCGGTGGGGACCACCTCTGTGCAGTTGTCATGGTGCTCCGAGTTGCTGGCAGGTATTGGTCCACCCCCCTGTGGGTGGCCAGTACGGGCCCTCCAGGGGTGTGTGTTCCTACTGCCCATTGTGCACTGTGGGTTGGTATGGTTCCTTGGGACATTGCACTGATCACTTGTCCTGTCCCTTGTTATAGGTGTCCAGCGGCGGAGACCTAGGTGTACATTATATGGATGACTGCTCTGGCAAATTATCCTCATCACCTCCATGATGATGGAGGTGGTGTTCCAGATTAGACACCTGCTGTTGGTGGAGAGGAGGTGGCAACTATGCCAAGGGGTGGCAGGATGTGGTCACCATTAGTTTGGCCCAAGCTTTCCCCTGTTTCCCCTGCTGTACCTCCCCCTACAGTCCCCCTTCCCACTGTACAGCCCCTGTTCCCTGTCCCTGTCCCTAACTTTACCTACCCTTTCCCAGCCTCTTGTTTTTGTTAAATCTTTTTACTTTCCCACCTGTGTCAGTGTCTGCTTTGCAGGTGGCATGAGGAGCCATGCTGTAGTGGCCAAGTATCTGTCTCTGTTGTGTACATGTGTATGGGGCACATGTTGTTCTTCTGTGGTTCACTGCTGCGTGCAGTGGTGTATCCCACTATGGTGGTGTCCTTCCCCTCGGTGGGTGGCTCTGCCTTTGGGTGCCCATGTGGTGGCTGTCAGGGGTGTGTGATGGTTGTATGCATGGTGGTGGCACACGGCCATGGTCATTGGTCAGGTACTGGCCACAAACTGTGCTGGGGCCCCTGCTTGGTGTTGTGTGGCCTGTCCCATGTGGTCTGCCATGCTACCCGCCTCCCATCATGTTAAGTGCCTACTGTGTGGGCTTCCTATGTGCCTGTGTGGCATGTATGGTCCTGGGTGGGGGGCATGGCCAGCACACTGTGGGGGTACTCCTTGGGTGGCCCTCCATTGGCCATTGGTGCCTCCTGTTGCCTGCTATCTGTGCCACTGTTGTGTTCTGGGAACAGGTTTCTGAGTGCCTGTGTGTCTGTGTGTGCCCTGCTGTGATCTGCTGGTGGAGTTCTTCTGTGGTCTGTCACTGTGCTTCCCTGGCTCCATCCCTGGGTCTGTTCTCTGTGCCATGCCCCCCCCCGTTGCTCTGCTCCCACAGTTGCACTGGAGTATCTCTTTCTGCGCTGTGGCACAACTCTGATTGCATCATGCTGCACCTCTGTGCCATATTCAGCCAGATTGTGCTGGTGCAGTTTAGCCAGTGCAACCTCTGAATATGGCTCCTGTTGTGCCATAGCACTTCAGATTTCCACTGTGCTTGCCTTGCGCCGGCCTTTGGCTCATTTCTGAATATCTGGGCCTAAGTCTAAACTAAAGGAATATGAGGAATGGCTCAAGCAGCAAAAAATACAAAAATGCCAGAGAGACTCAAATGATTATCAAGATAAGAAAGTATATACATACAAATAATACATGCAAAAGAAAAGATGGGGACAATCAAACACTTATAGAGATATTAGTTCAGACAGTGACAGCATTTGCACTCGCGATGCATACACAGTGGAGTTACAGGATAGCACAGGCCAAGATAAACAGGATGAACAACAACTGGGCCCATCACATCGCACAGATGTAGGTCCTAGATATCCCCTAAGAGACAGAGTGAGATGTTGGGGGGGGGGTTCAAGGGGAGGTTGGGCAGTCAACAGAGGTGCAGGAGGCATACAATATGGAAAATCAACCAGACCACCAGGAGGGAGAGGCAATTACAACCAGAAGACAGCATGATACCCATCTTTAATTTAGGTACTAGACAACTCTCAAGACTACCATCACATGTTAGTGATGATCGGGTCGAGAGGATAAAATGGTGCTTCCATGCAGTCAAACACGCAACACGCTGCCAGAGCTGTACTACATGGAAAGGAAACAAAGCGCCATGAAAAAGGTAAACTAAAAACCATACTGTATATAACTAGTGCATTAGCACTAATAAGTGATACAATGAGAAGAGTTTTAGTAAGACTGCCAATAATGTCTTTAGGCATGAAGAGAAAATTGATGAAAAAGATGACAGGACATCATCTCTGTAAGAGTAAAACTGCACTATAGCCTGTAAGGTAGGAGCGTGCATTTGAAACTAAGCTAACAACCAGAGTTGAAAGTTACAGTAGAATGAGATGCAAATAATGATGCTGGATAATGTAATTACAGGTGTTTAAGGCATAAAGATACAACACTGAAAGAGGAAGTGGCTGCAACAAACTGATAAGGTATAACAAATAAAGAAGTTGTTTCACAAAATATTTATAGCAGGTGCTGAATGAACTACATAAGAAACAATTTTGCAGTATGGACAATAAGACAGTAAAACATGATAAAAGTTGGTTTAAGTGAAGAAGTAACATAAGAATAGCATTGTTATAAGTGGATTGTAATAGGAGCAATGCACAGAGTTAGGTTAACACAGAAAAGTAATTTCTGAAAAATATGGTTACAAGGAGACTGCGAGGTGAAGTGCACATATGTTAAGATAGTGGCACAAGCTTTAGGGCAGACAAAAGCATGCAGCAGGCATGAGTAGGACAGAGATGTTAACTAAAAGCTGACAAGCAGAGATGTATATATGTGGTATTTAAAATGTTAAACTTTCTTTGCAGAAGTAAAACGGAAACAGTAAATACTATGACTTAGCCTAAAGAAAACAGGTGGTTATCAAGTTTCAAGAAACAATGACAAATTCCACTTTACTGTATAAAAATCATACCAGCTGAATAGAATTATGCACATTTGTATAACATACTAAACATAAATATGCTTTCAAATAATTACAGATTGAAAAGCCCTTTGAAAAAGCACTTGAAAGTGCAAAACATCAGAGCAATTAATAAAAGAATTAAATTAGATGAAACAAGTGAATGAAAAACATTTTATGTTCCCCTATACAACATTTTGACTTTGGAGTTGAGGTACCTCTTGGGAACAGACCTTACTAAACAACTCTTCCATTACTCATGGACTATATCTTTTCAAAAGAATCTGGATACCTAGTTGATTGTGAAAAATCTGAAGTGTTGCTAATCCATTCAGTTACAGGTATACTAAAAACTGAAATATTTCCTGCCACAATTAAAAAAGATCATATGATATATCTAGATATCCAACTTACAAATAAACTGAATGGGATATTGGAAATTAATCTAAATCCATTAACAGAGGATATTAAAGCAGCAGTGCAATGAAAAACGTTATTCCAAAAAGCTAATTTTCTGCTATGGGTATAAAAAATATTGACAGAACTGTTGATTTGGGTTTTCTGGATGCTTCCTATGCTGTGTATGGTACATTTGCATTTTTGTCTGGACTCTTACTCTTCTCGGGTTCTCAGTATTAATTCTATGTAAAAATTAGGCAGCCATCTTTTTTTCTTGAGAAATAATTACTTTAAAACATTCATAAAATTCTTAAATGATAATGAAAACTGAAAATTTTACCAGCAAAATAAACTGGAAGACATCTGGCATAAATTAGAAAGAAAAAAGGTGGGGTCTAATTTTAACTCATTTTCATGGCACTACTGCTTTAAGAAAGACCTGCAAAAATGGGAAGGGCTATCTTTATCACTACTGGGATATACTTCCCAGATTACTGTACATATTTCAGATATTGCCATTAATGATAATAGTAGATACATTTAATGTTATAGATAAATTAATCACCAGGTTCCTTTGGAAAAAGGTAAACCAAGATTAAACAAGCATTTGTCAATGTCGAATGTTGTCGCACTGGCATTGGCACTGGCAGAGCTAGAGATGCATAGTGCTCTGATTTTGTTAATGTGTCTCAAAAGGTAATTTTACACAGCGAGCACGCCATTGTGCGCCTCAGCTGCAAAAACATGTTTTGGGCAGGCTGTGAAAAATGGCAGCTGTACTGTTGATAAGGAGGTGTGCACAAATGCCAGTGGTGAAAATGTGGCATGAAAATATTGCAGATTGATGAAGTTACAAAGGTGCATGGAAACTGCGCAATACACACTTGCAACACAGTCACTGTATGGACTGTTGGCACCAAATTTTCAACATAAGCATTTTAGGACCTCTGCTCATGAATAGTGTCACCATCATTTCCTCAAACTGTCCCAAAAACTGATTTCGCATAGTGACCGTGCAGTTCTGCGCTGGATGCGCAAAAACACATTTCAGCCAGCGGTACTGTTCATAAGGAGGTATGGAAAAATGCCAATGATGAACAGCTGGAGTAAAACTATTACAAATTCACAAAGTTATGAGCGTGCTTGCAAATTGCGCAATGCACGATCATAAAACACTTATTTTATTGACTTTCGTCCCCAAATTTTCAACATAGGCATTTTAGGACATCTGCTAATGAACAGTGTCACTGCCATTTTCATAATTTGCCTCAAACATGGGCTTTCCACAGCGACCGCTCTATTCTGCACCAGAACTGTGAAAACAGATTTTGGTCAGGATGTGAAAAATGACAGCTGTACTGTTCATTAGGAGGTGCAGAACAACGGCACTGTTGAAAATCTGGAGTTAAAATATCATAGGTTTGCGAACTTATGAGCGTGTGTGAGAACTGCACAACATATGCTCTTAACACAGTCATTTTATGGAGTATTGTCACCAGATTTTCAATACAGGCAATTTAGGACCTCTCCTCATGAACAGTGCCACTATCATTTTCACAGTGTGTCCCAAACACTGATTTCACACAGCGACTGCGCTATTCTGCGCCGGAAGTGCGAAAACACATTTCGGCCAGGATGTGAAAAATGACAGCTGTACAGTTCACAAGAAGTGTGGTAAAATGCAAATGTTGAGAATCTGGCGTGAAAATATTGAGAATTCGCTAACTTACAAGCGTGCGTAGCAACTGTTTAACAAGCGCTCGTAAAACAGTAATTTGGGGGATTTTTCCTAGCAAATTTGCAACATAGGCTTTTTGAGAGCCCCCCTCATGAACAGTGGCACTGTCATTTTGTTATTTGGCCCCAAAAGGTGATTCTGAGCGGTGACTGCGAAATCACCTTTTTGGGACCAAATAACGCCATGACAGTGCAAGAATTCATGAGGAGGGGTCCCAGAAACCCCATGTTGAAAATTTGTGGTCAAAATTCCCAAAAATGCTTGACATATGCAGCAAAGTTGAAAACACCCTATTTATTCCATTATGCAGCTTACCGGCATTTCTTCAGTTCGCGGTCAGCTTTGAAGAGTGAAGACGTGTTCCTGGTCCACGGAAGATTGTCGTGCCGGACTCCGGAGGTAAGTATGGGGTGAGGGGGGTGTGGGGAGGCAGGGTGCTCAGAGGGTGGGTGCGAGTGGGGGTCAGGGAGACTACGAGGGACCATTTTTGTTTTACAGGGGGAAAAAAATTAGACATCGTGGGACAGTTTTTTTATTAGGGGATTTTGCACGCTGGGGTGGGCTCCCAGCATGCCACCTAACTGTTGGGGTGTCCGTAGCCGATGGGGGATTGGGCAACCTCATCGGCACACAACACAGGGGGGATGTTATGTTGACAGGGATTGGGCACCCCCATCAGCACACAAAGCAAGCGGGGGGGGTCGAGCCGAGGGGGATTGAGCACACCGTTCAGCATTTAACAATGGGTGGGTGATTTATGCCGACAGGGAGTGGGCTCCCCCGTCAGCAAATACAGAGGTGCAGGGGTAACTGACAGGGGGATTGGGCACCCCTCAAGTCGGCAGTTTGGCGGCCAGTGTGCCGCCATGTGCATAATGTGGTAGGCACATCAAGAGAAGGCCCGCTGCGTCTGACTAGCTTTGCTCGGATTGCAGTGGACCTTTTCTTAGATGTGCTAGCCACATTATGTATGCATGGTGTGGCGCTAGCATTCAGGCTGATTGGGGAATGAGGGACGCACCTACTGGTATGTGCCCTGCATTCACCCAACAGCGACTGCCCCTCCAAATCCCCACTGTTGCAAGATGTTGGTTGTGCAAGCGCACCAACATAAAAAGGGAAAATTAATACTTGATTATTCACAATTAGTATTGAAACTACCTAATTTACAGTACTACCTTTGGGCTGCAGCTATAGAACCCTTAAAATGAATTTGGTCTCAAACTATTCCTCCATGAGTATATTTTCAATATCATAACCCATCACCACTACTTATTAAACATTTACTGTCAAAAAAACATTAGAAAGCAGAATTTTAAAATCATTGATAATATATTTGTAAAAAACACAGAATTTGGAAAAATATTAGGCAAATAAAGGGGGTTCAGAATAAAATATCTAAATATACCCCACTGACAACTTAGACCACTGCTGAAATGATTAACACTACCCAGGTTTGAATTCTCAACCAGGCAACATTTATTTTATACTGATAACATTTACAAATCCACATTCATTAAAACACCAAATCATCTGTACAGTAATGATACATTCCACATTTCTGCATTCTGCCATTTCCTTTCCATCTTGTCTTCCTCTTCAGTCCTTGGACATTCCATCCCAGGATTCAGACACCTGATTAAACCCCCCACACCACACCCTGCCTTCATATGTAAACATCTTACATAACCATATCACCTTCCTAGGGCCAAACGTCATGATCCAGCCCCTAGTGCCATTCCCTCCCACTCCCCCACCCACCCTTTTAACTTTATGGCTGAGTGCTGTGTCCCCAGCTGCTGCACCATACCCCTGTCCCCACCCTGCCCCCTTTCCTCCCTGTCTCCCTTCTTTTCTTCCCCTTTTCCTAGCCCCCCAATCCCTTCTTCTGGGCTCCTGTCAGCCCGCCCAGGCCCCATCTGGCCACCACCTGCCACCTTTCTGCAGCCTAGAAACCTCTGGTTGCCCAATACTCCCCCAGCTGGCCACCCTGCCTCAGTTCCAGCTCCCATCTTGTCTTTCTTCTTGGTCTCTGCCCTAAGGGAGGGTGAGAGAGCAAAAATCTCAGCAAAGAGGAAGAACCTCTCTGCCTCCCATCTTATAAAGCTAACTAGAACCCCAGATGAGGACCCCAATTAGACCCTCCCCTTAACCTATCACCTACCTATGCTCATCTGCATCATCAGACACCTAGTGATGATGCCTGTGACCTCACTATGCACCTCCCCTCACCCAAGGACACCACCCCCCAGCTCTCCCCAAGGACATTTCCTAAAAGGTCAACCTGACAATCTGGGTTGCCATTTATTGGCAATCCCTTTTGTCAGCTTAGACCCCTATTGAAATGATTGACACTACCAAGGTTTGGATTTGCAACCAGGCAACATTTATTGGATACTGATAACATTTACAAATCCACATTCATTAAAATATCAAATCATCTGTACAGTAATGACACATTCCACATTTCTGCATTCTGCCATTTCCTTTCCATCTTGCCTTCCTCTTCTGTCCTTGGACATTCCATCCCAGGGTTCGGATGCCTGATCTTACCCCTTGCACCACACCCTGCCTTCATACATAAATATCTTACATAACCATACTACCTTTCTAGGGCCAGACATCGTGATTCAGCCCCTAGTGCTATTCTTCTCCCCAACCCCCCTTTTAACATATTGGCTGGGTGCTGTATCCCCCAGTCCATGGACCCTACACCCACCCCAATTCTGCACCCCCTTTTTCTCCCTGCCTCCCCTTCTCTTCATCCCCTTTTCCACTGCCCCATCTCCAGCTGGCATTGGAAGATGGGGCTCCCCCTTGCAGGCTAGCCTTTCAAATTTTCTTTCCCCATTTTCCTGCTGCCTCTGCCAATGGCAGTATCTCTGCCTTTATACAAGTGTTATAGCTGTTTTTTACCGTATCATGCTGTTTCTCCAATGTTGCCATGTATGTATACTGTATGTTTGTGCTGTCCTGGGTCGTTCCTGAAAATAGGCATACTACTTGTCTAGTGTACTTACCCGGTAAACAAAAGCTAAATAAATAAAATAAATAAATGGCAAGAGAAAGAATCCCATGCTCACGTCCAACAGGTGGACCCCATCTGACTAGTAGACTCCCCCAACTTCAAAAGATATCTCCTTGTGTACAATGAATGAATCCCCCATCTCTCCTACCACACTTGCCACCCTCTTATTCAGCCTCTTTCTTGTCCTTTCCATTGCCTTTACTGTATATCCCTGGAATGTCTCCCTACCCTTGTAGAGGTTATTTCAGACTATACCAGTTCCACCCAAAGGCCACCATCCCTTCAGTCTTTCAAAATCCTCCCTGATTGACTGGAACAAAGCCCCCCCCATGGGGTGTCCCTAAGGCCATCCCCCCGAGATGAATAATCACCATATCAGGGATACCCCAAGTCCCCCTCAATTCTTACATGACTGGCATAAACTGCGCCCACCGCATGCCCTGGATCCCCTTCCATTTCAGTTCCATGTGCTTCAAGTTTCGACTCAGCTGCTTCCCACCAGGTCTGACTGCAAGCATACCTCTCAGCCCAATAGATGAAAGAGTGCCCCGCAATCCATATCCTCCACCTCTGGGGTCCTGTCAGGGCACAAATGAAAGAAGTGTTATTTAACTTCTTCACATATCTCTTATGCAGTTAGATCTCCATCTCCCCACCCGCTTAACTTCCTCCACTGATCCCCTCTTCACCACTGCTTCCAATGCAGCTTCAATCCTAAAGGAATGTGGGACAAACTGATCTGGGTCTTCCCCCAGGAACCTCATCCCTTTTTTCAACACCCTGCCCACCTGTAACCCAGTCACAGGTATCCTGTCCCTGTGTCTAAACCATGTGCCTGCCACATCCCCCCTGCTGATCCTGAATGCTTCCATCTCCCTCACAGCACATGTCTCCCCTTCCCCACTCCTTGTGATCACAACCTCTGCCCCTTTTCCCTGCTGGTCTGTTGTAGACTTGGCCAGCTGTATTACTATACTGTCTGCCTGAAAGTCCACCACCTCCCTCTGCAAGACCCCTTTTGTGTCACTTTTTCTGGCTGCTACAACCTCGCTCACTCGAAATGCCCCCTGGCCATGACCTTGAAAACTGCAGAGTCATGCTTCCTTGGCCGACGCACAAACCTTTCCCAATGCCCCCAGCAATCTCGCTAGGAGGCCACTCATAATATGCTGCCTGCTGTCCACCCATCCTCCTTGCCCTTTCTGCCAGCCAATGAGCATCTGCCCTTCCCCAGGTCCGTCCAACCCTTGTCACTGCAGGCCCAGCCTGTGCTTGCTAACTGAACCCCCATGGTGGTGTGGGCCATCCCCTCCTCCCATCTCATGACCAAATATTGCTTGACTTGCTCCTGAGAGGGGGGTATACTTATCTCCATCCCCTCCTGCCTCCTGAACTCCTGGAAAGCTCCCCATGCCCCCTCATAAGCTCTTAGCATGTTGGAAGACCAGGAGCTCCAGTAAAGGAGGCGGTCTCTTTCCACCCAATCTCTCAGAACTGGTCCGGTACCTTGGTTCTTTGGATGGCTGCTTTGGGGGCCAAGGACTGGAACCTGTTCAACTGGAGATTGGAAAGGCTATCAGCTATGTTCTTTTTTCACATCCTCTATGTGCCTAGCTTTAAACGCCAGGTTAAACTGAAGTCCCAATAGCACTAACTGTCACAATACCTTGTTGACTGTGTGTATCCCCCTAGTCTGTTGAGAACCTCGACCACCCCTTTATTATCACACCAAAACAAGATCCATTTCCCCCTCATCCTATTACCCCATACCACCATTATCTCCCACATGGGGAACATTTGGAGAAAAGTGATGTCCTTTAATAGGCCCTGATACACCCACTCCTTGGCCATACCTCTGATATCCAATCCCCTAGGAAATATGTTCCCATTCCTAATTCTCCTGAGGCATCTGTGTACAGCTCCAAATCCATGTTGCATTCCCATTCCTCTTGACAAAATGTAACACCATTGTAATCCAACAGGAAATGAGACCTACCCTGCAGGTCTTGTTTTACCCCTTTGCTAGCATCCACCCAGTGGTGTGGCAGTTTAGTCTTACCTGTGGACCGCCCTAACTGGAGCATGAATGCCCTCCCTGGGCTAATGGCTTTGCAGGTGAAGTTGAGATGCCCCAGCAGTTGTTGCACCAATACTAGAGGCACCCTCCTTCTACCCAACATTTGCTCCAACAGCCCCCTAAGCCTGCCCACCTTGTCCCTGGAAAGCTAGAAACATTCTGTTTCCACATCCACCTCTATTCTGAGAAATTCCAGTCACCTTTCTGGTCCCTCCATTTTTCCCTCTGCCAGGGGAATACTAATCTTCTGGCACATGTCTCTAAAGTCACTCAACATACACTCCACCTCATGGCATCCCCGGCCCACCAGCAGGAAGTCGTCCAAGTAGTGTATCACTCTGCTGTGCCCATATCTGTTCCCGAACACCCATTGCATCCAGGTGCTGAATGTCTCAAAGGTGGAACAAGCCACCGAACAGCCATACTCATTGCCTTATCGAAGTAAATCCCCCCATCAAACTGAAAACCGAACAGGTCCTAATCCTCCAGCCTCACTGGCAACAAGTGGAAAGCTGACTGAATATCAATGTTGGCCAGCCATGCCCCCTCTACCACACTGATCACCCCCACCGCCTGATCCAAAGAGGAGTAGGCCACCCCCCGAAAGCCCTCCAGAATCCTGTCATTCACCAAGGAGCCTTCCAGGTAAGATAGATGGTGGACCAGCCTAAATTCACCTGGCTATTTCTTGGGGACCACACCTAAAGGCGATATTCTAAAGTCTGTACAAGGTAGTACTTTAAATGGGCCTGCCTCCCTCTGGGCTCATATTTCCTTAAGCAACTTCTTCCTAACTATATCTTCTTTACCCTTCACCGACCCCAGGTTCTCAGTTATCATGCTTCTCCTAACCACAGTGAAACCCAAAGCAAAACCCCTTTTGAAATCCTGCCTCAACATAAACCCCCCTTCTGTGATCAGATACTCATTAGTCCACTCATCTACTACCCCTGCTATGATAGGCATCTTTGCATGTGCAAAACCCCATCTCAGACCCCCCCGACACCATCAATTTCAACCATAGTTGGAGTTGTAGCTCCCTCTATGTCCTCCTCTGCCCCTTCCCATACTGCTGTGTCCCCATGGACTCCCCAGTAGCTCCCTCGAAAGGGCTGCTCATCACCCTGACCCCATTGTGTTCTCCCCATTCCCCTCCTGCCCTGCAGTTGGATACCAGATGTGCCCCTGAACATCTAGAACACATGTGCCTGAATTTACAGTTTGGCCATGTGCAGGATGCCCTATTAAAACCCCAGCAAGTCTTCGCACCTTGGCTAGCTGTGCTCTTGTGGCTAGGTTCTTAACCCCCTACCGTACTTCTGGACAGGGTCATCACCCACAGCTCAGAGTGCGTACAATCCCATCTCAGAACCCCTTTGGCTGATATCCTTTTCCTAAATGCCTCATCATATTTAGGCCACCCATATCCCAGCTTCACCTTATACACATCCCTTATTATTGTCGTGTAGGTCAACAGTGGAATAGTCAGCTCCAACTGCTTCTGCAACACTAGTGCACTATAAATCAGAAAACCCAACTGCCAAGTATCAATGTTCTTGCCTTTGTACTTGGCTTCCTCCTCCTTATGACCCACCACTGCTAATGATACTGCCATCACAGATTTTCCCATGGATTCTTTTTGCTCATACTTCTTTGCCATATCCTCGTCCACCAGCCCAAATAGATTCACATATTCACCCTTCCAAATTTTCTCTTTAATAGAGGCAGGGACATGATTACCTAACAAGTAGCATGGAGGTTCATCGTACAATTTTTCCCCTCTTTTCCACCTACACCATCCCCTGGCTCATTCTTACCTCCTTTCTTCAACTCCGTCAAAACCTTCTCCATCCTCTCCAAGCCCATATACCCCATATCACCTATGATCCCTTCCAAGTAGGGTTGCCACCTGTCAGGTTTTTTACCTGGTGATCAGGTTTTCAGGGTCCCTATCAGGTAATCCGGTTTTGCTCTGTGCTGGTCAGGTTTTTGAGTCATTTTGAGTGCTCGCATACTTTTGAAACAAATTTTGTCATATCACTCATTGTTTCAGCTACATGTCCAGGTTACAAACAAGTTCTGTTGTCAGTGTAGCCTTTTGTTTGTGAATGCAGTCATTCTGGGAGGTGTAAAGTTATGGCCATTAACGCCATTAGCACTTAAGCTAATCTTTCCACTGCATCTTAAAGTGGCATAGCAGCAAAGCTGCCCCCCCTTTTGTAACAGTAACAGAGCCAGTTGTCCAGTCCTCCACTTTCATTTGCTGGTAAACATTTTCATCTCTAACAGAATTTAGGCATTTTTAAATGTTTTAAATTATTTTTTCCCACAAGAAAAAAGTATGATCACTTCTTTGGCTTTGAAACAGTACTGTGAACAAGAACAGGAAATAGAGGCAGAAAAAGATATAAAGTATGTATACTGTTGTATGCTATTAACAGTATTTCCCTTACTCCCCCCAGATCATATCTGTAAATGAGATTTCTTTTATCTCTATATGTTTATCTGGTTAACCAATGTCAATCAATCAATAAATAAATAAATAGGAAGAACCTTGGAAAGTAACTTTAACAGGCACAGTACAGTATCTTAACATTTTTATTTCACTGCTGCTTTAAGGGTTGCTTTTTATTGGAGGAACAGTGCATGATGAGTCATGAAAAGGGGTGGGGCTAGAGGCGGAGCTTAGGATCCGGTTTTTGCCTCATCCAAAGGTGGCAACCCTACTTCCAAGTAATCCTTGAGGCTGCACACATCTGACCAATCTACTTTATCCTTACCATCACTATTATTCGGTTCATCCAGACAAGGAATGGGTTCAGGCTGGGGTGTTGGCACTGGCTCTGAGGCAGCCCCCCAGGGCCACTTATCCCCCTGCCCTTAGCCTTCAGCACCTCTGCTGCCTTCCTCTTCTTGGTAGTCTCTTCCTTCAATCAGCTCCATCATTTTATTCATTTACTCCATGGCCTCTTCCCTCTGCTGGGCACTGGAAGAGGTAGATAGGGTTCTGGTTAGTGCAATCCTGCTTAAAACAAATGGACAAAATGTGAAACCACCGTCCCATGCCCGATCTCTTGTTTCTTTCCTCTCCTTCTGCTTTTGTTTCTTATTTATGTTATAATCCCTTGCGGATCCCCACCCCATAGCAAGCAATTTAGATCAAAAGGGCTGCCCATGCCCCTTTCTATACACCTGCACTGCACTCACTCTCCTTAAAAATAGCATTTATTTTATTTTATTATTATTTTTTTTAGACCACCCCCCCGAGCTCTGCCCCTGTAACATTTAAATCACAATGGAAGCTCTATGCATAGCAAAACATTGAAAATTCAAGGTGTAGCTGAAAATATGAGAACATAAGCAATGATCAGGAAAATGCCTTAGCCACCACCATGTCCGAATGTAGGATACCATTCCTTTCACTTTCCTGAAATGAGAAGATAACAGAGAGGAAAACAATAACATAAGAATTTAGTTTGGGGTCCCCGCCCTGGGGATCTTGACAACCCTCCAGTACAAACAGAAACCTCCTGGCCCTTTAAGCTTACATCCTGGTCAGTTTTAAATCACAATAGAATTCTCAGAATAGACCCTTTTCCCTGAATACCTTACCTGTACACAATCTAGATTGGGTTCACCATTAAAATATTGTATATGCGCCCATCCTTCTATTCTGTCTCATCATCTCTTTTTTTTAATATCCCTTGACCCCACAAAGTCCGTAAATGCAGCCACCTCACCACAAAATGGTGGTCTCAGACTTGTCTGTCTCAGCCCGCACCCCCCCCTTCCAAGACTGCGGCAACCACATGGCCTGGCCTAGCCCCCAATGTCTGCCCTGGACTCATCCTTTTTTTGCCACCTGAATGGACCAGGAATCTGGGCTGAAGAAATGGGTGCTCCTGCCCTTTCTCCTTGCTGAGCCAGTGCAAATCTGTGCCTCAACATACGCTATCATCCACATTCCTTTATTCGGCCACCCACCAAAAACTTGAAAGAGTCAGAGCCGCTAAGGCCAAAACTTGCCTGTCCACATCCCCCCCCCCACTCCCCAACTAGAAAACAGAGCAAGAGGCTGCTAACATGTATCTGTTCCTCACAGCCACCTTTCTCGGATTTCTTCTCCAACTCAAAAACACCCCCCATTTTCCTGGTATGGTCCCCCCCCCAGTAATCGTGGCTGTCCCAAGGAAACAGCTCAACACATGTTCCCCTGTCTCCTTCTGGCCCAATGCTGGCCATTGCTCCCATTGTCTTCATCTGGCTGGGCACTGGCCACCCTGCTCTCCTATGGCCAGCCCTCACCCTTTGTCTCCACAACTCACCTCTTAAAAAACAGTGCTCGCCTCCTATCTGCACCTCAACAGTGTGGCCCCTGCCACCCTACCAGCGGCTGCCCACGTACCTTTCCAGTGAGGCCTGCCCATGCCAAACTCTTCCACTCCACCTCTACCGAACCAGAGTTCTCCTTACTAACATACTCACAAAGCCAATACCTTCACAAAAGACAGACACATCTGATAAAAATACTTTATACTGTCTTAGCTGAAATAAATTTTTGCTAGCTAGCCATGAAGCCAGCATCTAACATAATTTGACCAATTTTACTTTCAAGTTATATGAAATTCTATGCAGGCCACCACAAAAGGGGTCCAGGCCCAGCCAGCCTGCCTGGCCCCTCATGGGTAACCTGTACCTTACCTCAAGGTACCAAAATGAACTGCTTCACCAAGCTGATGTGCTAGGATCACCAAACTCTCAGCAAAGAGGAAGAACCTCTTTACCTCCCACCTTATAAAGCCCACTAGAACCCCAGATGAGGACCCCAGTTAGCCCCTCCCCTAACCAATTGCCCACCTATGTTCACCTGCATTATCCAACACATGGTGATGATGCCCGTGACCTCACAATGCTCCTCCTGTCACCCAAGGAACCACTCCCCCCCAGCTTTCCTGAAGGACATTTCTTGTAGGGTCAATCTGACAATCTGGGTTGCCTTTTATTGGCAACCTCTTTTGTTCCAAAACAACTTTCATCCCATTTTAGTGCTTTAACGATAAGAAAATGGATGGAATATAATGTTAAAAGTATAGGAGATATATATAATAATGAAACATTAAAATCATTCCAGGAATTACAAGATCAATTTGGAGTACATAGAAATATGTTTTCAGTTATTTGCAGATAAGATCTGCTTTGACAGAATTACAACAGAAAAATAAAATGGAAAATTAAATTATGGATCAGTTAGAGACTGCATACAATAGAAAGAAGTCAATATCAAAATTGTACTCAGCAATTATAACTAAAAAAGTAAAAACTGAAACATTATATTTAAAACAAAAATGGGAGGAAAGTCTAAAAATGAAAATTTCTTCAGAAAAATGGGATGAGATTTGTACATCTTGGAACAATTGTTTAAATAATAGAATGAATCAAATACAGTTTTATATTGTACATAGAATATATTACTTACAATATTTATCAAATAAATTAAACTTCAATATTTTGCCATACTGTAATGGAGGGTGTGGCAATATAGCCAATGCAACCCATGTAGTAGTAGAATGTCCCCTCTTCAAAGTCTTTTGGTTGGAAATTATTGAAATGTTAAACAAGGCTGTGGGATTAAAGCTGGGCATTGAACTAGAACTGTGTTTGTTACATACTGTACTTCATCCTTACAAAAAATTCCTAATACAATAAAGCATATAGTAAATGTAGCATTTATGAATGCTAAAAGATGCATTATGCGTACGTGGAAGGATACAGAGATACACTCTATTCAGCTTTGGAAAAATCTATGTTTAGAAACCATGAGACTAGAAAAAGGATTTTATTATAATAATAATCAAATACAGCAGTATTGGAAGAAGTGGGAACCAGTTCAAAGAGCAACTGATTTAGGAAAATTAAACTAAATTAAATTATAGGAAATATAAATACTGAGAAAAAGGAATCTTGTGAAAGGATATAGAATTGGTTGTTCCAGTAATAAACATGTGAGCATGAGATATTAGGATGTAATGTTGTAATGGAATTATGTTAATAACAATTGATCCAGTAATATTTGTAATTTGTATAACTAAGAAATATATGCTGTAATGAACATTTTTAGAAATATATCATACTGCATAGTAAATGTTCATTTGGTACTATTTGCATGTAACAACAGGTTTTTAAAATACAAAATAAAAATTATTAAAAAAAAAAAAAGTTCCTCAAATTTTCTCCTGGAAAATAAGGCTCTGCTGAAGCTTTGGATATTCTTTGGGGAGTGGCTAAGTGCGCTGTTGGGGGGAACTAATATGGATTGCCTCTAAATCTAAGAAATTGAACACTGTAAAGACAAATCTCCTGCTTCAACAAATCTGATCTCTGGAACACAATCTGGCTTTAACAACAGATCCCACCACTTGGTCTCAATTGAACACTTTGAGAGCAGAATATTTTGGGATATTGGCCAAAATGGCAGATCTGGCCCTTCAGAGAACCACAATTTGTTTTAAGGGTGGAGAAACTCTTGGCTTTGAGATTAAGGCAGATGAATTTGTCTAAAGCCATACCTAGACTTCAACCACATCCAGGCAGTCAGATTTTTACTCATCTGCATGATATTGCTTATGCTTTTAGCTCCTATTATAGTACACTATATAGTTCATACTCCTTTTTACAACAACCCCCTCAGCAGATTGCAGGCTACTTAGATACCCTTCCTCTCTCAAAGTTAACTCCGCAACAGCAGGATTTGCTGAAAGCCCCTATGATAGAGTTGGAAGTCCATCAGGTGATCCAATCTCTCCCAAAGAATAAAGCTCCCGGACATGAGTGCTTCTCTAGTTATTTTTCACAGCCTGTATAGATATTTTAGTGTCTTTTTAACGTGGCTTTTTAACTACCTCCTCTCCTCTGGGTTATCATATCCCTCTTTTAATCAGGCATGGCTCATTCTCATCCACAAATAAGGTAGGAGTGAAATATTGCCTGGCAACTACCACCCCATCTCGCTGTTAAATTCCAATTAAAAAATTCTGGCTAAAGTTCAGGCTAATTGCCTTTTGAAAGTCTGGAATGGTCTTATTAGTCCTGTGCAGGTTGGATTTAAGGTGGGTCATAACTCCAGTGATCACTTACGTTAATTATGGTATTTGATTTCCGCATCTGGGGAGGGCAAGACACCTGCTGTCTTGGTCTCCCTAGATGAGGAAAAAGCATGTGATTGTGTTTCCTGGTCTTTTTATTTGCCACCCTTCAGAAATTCGGTTGCCCTTCTGCTATTTGTGACTGGGTGTGAGTTTTATATACTAATCCATCTGCCAGACTTAGATGTAATGTTTTTTTTTCAGCCCTGTTGGTACTTCAATGGGAGACTTGGCAGGGGTGTCCCTTGCCACCTTTTTTGTTCACCCTTTATCTTGAACCCCTTTTATATAATATCCTAAACAATCCTAGCATTCAAGGTATCCAGATGGGTGGGTCCTGATATTATTTATTTATTTATTTGTTAAATTTTTTAAGTGACCAGGTGAGTCCACTGGGCCCCGGAGGTCCCTTTTTCAGGGGCGACCCAAGATTTACATAACATAGTATACATCACATACAGTAAGCATAGAGAATTACATTCAAGATACAGGTAATACATAGATGTACAGTCAGCTGTTTACATATGCTGAGTTCAGCCTTACATTAGTGCATTTGTTATTGATTCTACCAGAGCTTGGGGGGTGTGAGCCACAACATGTGGAGATAGGTTGTGCACCCCGAGTAGGTTATGGGCTGTGGGGTTTTAGGTGTCCGACAGGAGGACCCGTACCTCTAGCAAGTGCACTTGGAGGTAGCCGTAATATGTGCCTTAAGCCTCATGCGGAAACTTTTGATGGAGGGAGCTTTCTGAACTCCTACTGGGAGGGAGTTCCATAGTGTGGGTGTGATATGGGTGAATGACTTGCCCCCCACAATGGTTCTCACTCTTGGGACAGCTAGGAGCATGCGATCCATTGTGCAGAGGAGCCGAAGGTTATTCTTTAGTGCAATAAGTCCTGAGAGGCTGGGGGGTTGGGATGATTAATTTAAAAGCTTAGCAGAGCAAGGGGTACTGGAGGCAGACTACCCAGGAGGGCCAGTTTAGTTGGGATAGAGTGTCACAGTGATGGTTCCTAGGGTTTGACTGGGCAGTGAACCGAGCCACCTTATTGTATAGAACTTGGAGTCTATTCATCTCTTGTCTAGCTACTCCCTGGACCACTGGGGCCACATAGGTAATTGTTGGGAGGAGGACACCGGTGGCTATGGAGACCCTAGCTTCTGGTATCAGCTGGTCCTTCAATCGGTATAGGGTGCCTAGTTTCGCATGTACGTTTTTAGTTACTTGGTCCACGTGGTCCTTGAGGGTGAAGCCCTGGTCCATGGTGAGGCCAAGGTATTTTAGTGACGCCACAACTTCTAGCCTACTGCCCCATGCAGAGGTCAGATGCAGGTATTGGCTTCTGTCACGTCCAAGGGATCTTGGGCCAAACAGCATGGCCTTGGTCTTGTTTGTGTTAAGGACCATTCTGTTAAGGACAAGCCATTGCTCGAGGGATCTCAGGTCACCTTGTAGCCAGGTGCTGAGATCTCCTAGGTTGGCGAAGGGATGATAAAGGATGACATCACCCATGTACTGGACCACAGAGTTCCCACTGCAGTGTTCACTGAGTTCATTGGTGAAAAGGGAGAAGAGTAGGGGTCCAAGGATTGACACTTGAGGCACTCCCTCTGTTAGTGGTAGGGGCTCTGATATGGAGTCTTTACATTTTACCCTCTGTGAGTGCCCATTTAGGTAGCTATAGAACCACATAAGGGAGTGGCTGTCTAGGCCTACATTGCTCAGCTTGGTCAATAGCAGATTATGGTTGACCAGGTCGAATGCCTTGGATAGGTCGATAAAGACCACTCCAATAGGAGTCCTCTTATCCAATTCTCTAAGAACATCCATGGAGAATTTGGTAATGGCAGTGTCCATCCCATGCCTGGTTCTGAAGCCATGCTGGGAGGGTGCCAGGAGTTGATGGAGGTCTAGGTATTCATGGGGTGCCTGTAGATCAGCCTCTCTTGTATCTTTGCCAGGATGCAAAATAGGGAGATTGGCCTGTAATTGCTAGTGGACTCCCTCTGGCCTCTCTTGTGGATAGGGACCACGTAGGCCTGTTTCCATTATTCAGGGACAGAGCTCTCTTTTAAGGATCAGTTAAAGAGCCAGGTCAAGGGTCTGGCTAGGGACTGGGCCCCTTCCTTCAGCAGCCTGGGGTGAATCCTGTCTGGTCCCCTGGATTCAGAGGTTTTGAGGGTCATAAGCAATGGGAGAACTTCTTTAGGTTTTACCGGTCTGAGGTGCAAGGTTGGGTGGTCCAGGTTAGGGAGTGGCTGCCCGTTAGGGTCCGGGTGGAGGGGAGGCAGTCCAGCCTTGTAAGGGTCGAGGTTCGTGAAGTGGCGGTTGAGTGCCATGGCGATACTGGGGTCGTCGTTTGTTAGTTGACCATTTATCTCGATGGGTCTGTGTTCGGTCTTGCCATTCCCCTTTAGTAACCCATTTATGTGTGCCCAGAAAAGTCTAGGATTTCCTAGATTCTTTTTCTGTAGTTGTGTGACACACTCCCTTTTGGCCACTTTGATGGCCAGCTCACACCTGTTTCTGAGAGTTTAGTAGTTCAGCAGGTCAGCAGGTAGGGTGGAGAGCTTGTATTTATTCCAAGCTTTGTCCCGGTTTTCATTAGGGATTTCAAGGGGGGGGTGATCCACTTGTAGCAGCTGCCCTTGGTAAGGAATTTCTTCATGGGGGTGAATAGGTCGGCTGCCATATGGATTGTTCGCTGAAAGAAGGCAATAGCCTCATCCAGTGAGGAGAGGAATTTGATTGGGCTCCAGTCTATGCTGTTTAGGTAGTTTGATAGATGTTCAGGTTTTAGGTGGGTGAAATCCCTTGCAGCCAGGAGTCGCAGATGGAACCTGGAAGCCCTGTTTTTCCAGATGCAGAATATTGGGGATTGGTCACTCACGGCGTCCGCTAAGGTGCCTGCCACCTGTATGTTATCAGGTTTGTTCACCAGCACCCAATCAAGCGTGGAATGACGCTCTCTGCTTATGCAGATGACATCCTATTCCACCTCAAGAATCCTGTGTCCTCTATTCATGCTGGCCTCAAATAAATTCAGCAATTCTTGGAGGTCATGGGTTATAAACTCAACTTGGACAAAACTAGAGCCCTACCCCTGAATGTGTTCATCCATTGTCAACAGACTGTGGACCTAGGTCTTGCCTGATAGCCTAATGCCATCACATATTTAGGGGTCCATGTCACTTTCTCACTCTCAAACCTAGTCAAGGTGAATTTAATACCACATTTGCAAGTAATTAAGTCAGACTTGCAAAGATGGATGGATCTACCTCTTTCCCTTTAGGGAAGAGTCAACGTTATCAAAATTATTTTACCACAAATTCTCTATCCGATGGGGATGCTTGGGCTCTTTCTCCCTAAATTGTGGTCTCCCCAGCTTCACACCTTGCTTCCCAGGTTTCTGTGCAGGGAAGAAGTAGCCTGTTGAGCATATGTTAAGCTCACAATGCCCAAAGAGAGAAGGGGATTACAGCTGAGCATCTTTTTTCTTTATTATAGTGCCCAGTATTGCAGTAAGTTCTCCCTTTGGAATCACTCCCTATCTGCCTCCATAGCTTGGATTACTGTCCCCTCTGGCTCTCCCTGGAAATGCAGTTGTGTAGGCAATTTGGCATTCACCTTAGCAACCTCCTTTATTTGAAATCTTCCCTTTTACCCTCCCGGCTTCATGTGATACCTTTGTTGTGGTCACTTAAGGCTCTCAAGCAGCTAGGTATCTATCTGGGGTGGGAGTGGAGTAGAAATTTGTCCCAGCTAGTTGTGGGTAACCCAAATATTCTTATAGCCAATTGCCTGATCCCCTTCCACTTTTGCCCACTTCTCAGAGAGGCTGCCTTATCATTATTGGTCAATGAGGGTATACTCATTCCTGCCAACACCTTGTAGCAGCATTTTTCCCTTCCCCACTTCCACCCATACCTCTCAACTGTACCGCATTACGAGGAACGTTCCTCATTTTACTTCTCAAAAACTCCCTGTTCCACATTGTGAGGACTTGTTCCACATTCAAAGTCAACATTTTAAAGCAAAAATCCATAGTAAATGATGCAAAAAATATATTATTCAATTCACAACAGACTTTCTGAACATAAATGCAACATGTTAACAATGTTTTGAGCTTCTTAGGTAAAGATTTGATTAAGTGTTCCACATTTTGCCCATTTGTTCCACATTTTGACAGGCAATGTTCCACATTTGGGGGACAAAAGGTTGAGAGGTATGCTTCCACCTTCCACCCTTTTAAACATGTACAGCTCTCCAAAGCAATTGTCTCCTTCCCAGGTGCTGGCCCATGGTTCCCCCGAACAGTTCCATGCTCCAGGATTTATAGTCTCTTGCTGGTCAGCCACATGCTGTTTCAAAATTTTATAACTATCTCCAGGATAAGGACCCAGGTAGTATGATGGGAAATTGCTTTTACTGGCAGCAGGCCTTGGATTTCCATGTTGATGTAAGGACATGTCAGTTGGTCTGGAAAAGTCTTTATAGATATGTAAAGCAGGATAATTATCATCTGCTTGCAATTTCATATGTTACATAACTTGTATTACACCCTCCTCAGATTGTTCAAGATGGATAGGAGAGACTCAGCAACTAGCTCCCACTGTGGACTCACCAAAGGTCATCTCAAACACATCCTGTGGGATTGTGTGAAGGTGAAACCCTTCTGGCTTTCTATTTGAGATTCAGTTGACCCTTTTCTGGGTCTTGATCCTTTCATTACACCACAGATTTGTCTGGTTGGGTACCATCTGGAGGAGTTGTTTGGTCCTTGTAGGGCCTATATGTCGCTGATTTCTATTACAGCTAAGATTATAATTTGCCAACATAGGCTAGATGAGTCCATTCCCTCTCATAGGTATGGCATCAAGAGATAATGCAGGCCCTAACGATGAAAAACAAATTGCTCTTCGCCAGGATAGATATGCCGGGTTCCGATCCCATTGGGAACCTTTGCATCCATTACTTTCTGTCTCAGCAAGTCCTTAAGCTGGGGTGGGTTGGTCTGACCTCATTTCTTATTCTACTTATACTGGACTTGGTATATATAGTCTCACTTGATTCTTTTTCTTCTGCTACTGTTCTGATTTATTTTGTGTGCTGTGGGCAGAGGGAGGGTTGGGTAGTTTATTGGGGGAAGGGAAGCTTTGTTCTTTTTGGGGTTGTATAGATGTTGTTGTGATTTTGATCTTGTTAGGGTGTGGTGAGTACATTACTTGCTATATTGTTCTACACATTTCTTTAAAAACCTAATAAAGTTTATTAAATTGAAAAAAAAAGAGTGACCTCTGCTACCATGGCAACAAGAAGCAGTATAAAATTGAGAGACTGAGAGGGTAATGTAGCTTTGAAGAAGGAGGAGGAGTTTCTTCCAAAAAGTCAGCAGTGACATGGTGTACATAACTGGGCATGCACATGTTCCCACCTGGATCTTACAGCCAGGCTTTAGGGACCATCTGTGAATTTAGCCTATGCTGAAATGTTTTGTTATCAGATCTCATTTATTCTACTCAGATGTATTAGGCAATTGGTTTAAATAGGGCAACCATTTGAAAAAATTGGTATGGTTTTTATGGCTGCATGGGCGGAGCCCTGCAGACATTTCGCTTTTAAAAAAGGGCTGACATCATGTTTTCTATTTGTGGGACGGTTTTTCCTCCACCTGACCCTCCCCCAAGAAGCAATCTGCCCATGTTGTCCCTATGGACTGCAGCACTGCACTATATCACAGTGGCCGTTTTTGGGGCGTTTTTCTTGTACATTTCACCCACTTGCAGTGTTTGAGCTGAAGCGAGGATCTGCCCCTCCTTCCATCAGCATTGTTAGGCTCGTCTCATACTGTAGCACCTTCCCCATAATGACTTGAGGCATGAATGTGACCAAGCTAAGCAAGAAAGCACGACTTCAGGCATGAGTGGGACCAAACTGAGCAGGGAGCAGACAGCTGGCCACTAATAAATAAATGCATAAAATAAACCAAGATCAGGTCAAAGCCCTATTGCCAGCCGTGCCTCTGAGCTCCAACAAAAGCTACATCACTCACCCATTACAGATAAACAAGCACGAGCAGCACTCCCCCTCTCTTCTGTGACATGCAAAGCAATGCAGGCAACATGGAGGGGAAACAAACAAACAATCCACACATTAAAATAAAATCTACATAAACCGGTAGTGGACGGATCATGCTGGCATATTTGCAATTTGCAATCTATTCTATTCTACACTACGGTGCTATTGGAGACGTGATTAGATGTCCTGAGCAAAATTTGTGGAGCAGAATCCAGACTGGGCAGAAAAGTTTGTGTAGCTGTTAGAACACTTGCTCCACCCAGTACAGGTGGACACCCTTGCACACTCACTGCAGTCACTCCAAATAAAACATATTTCATTAGCGTGGAGTGTTTAACATCTGCCTCATTGGGCAACGCTGCTACTCACCTACGATCTCCGCGATAGCACTGAAGGGGCCAGTGTGGCTTGTCTAATTGGTGTCCAGGTACGACGGACTCAGCTGCAAAAGAGAGATAAACAGTGAGCAGTGAACCCAAAGCATTGCCACACGGATCGCTGTCTTGGGGATGAACCCTCCGGATCCCACTCTGCTGCTACCTAGGGCTGCAAGTTCAGTTCAACTTGACCCTTAAAATAGGCGAACTCCCCATGTTCACGAGTGCCCGTAAAATGCGACCTTTTTTTTTTAAATACGAACTTTGGTTTGCTAGGTTCGCCCACCACCTGTTAAAAAATGATTGGAGGAAAGGGGGTCCTAGGCAGCAACACAGGCTACCATTTGTGCAACAGGTTGTAATGGGGGATGCTGACTGCTGAGCTTGCCCACTCCAGAGTCTTAGCAGTGTGTACAGGCGAGACACGCGACTGACTGACTGCGTGGTGGATGGTGGTGGCCGCAGCAAGCTCTGTGGCTGTTAGAGGGAGGTAAGGTTTGGTATGTGCCGTGGTGTGGACACTACAGTTGGAGAATAAGTGCAAATGTGGAGGCAGGAGTGGCCAGATAAAGCAGCTGGCTGGATGAACCAGTTAGGCCAAAAGATTGTACCCCTTCCCCCACAAACAAAAGAAATTGGCTGTGAGGAATTCTTCAGCTGATGGCTTAAATGGAATATACATTGTCCTAAGAAAATGCAATTTATCTCCCCTCAGTGGGGCAGAACTTTTGTAACACACATGGCTTCCTCACAGTTACTGGATGGATTGCATTTCCTTTTGAAACTGATTGCATATCCCTACATGTGCTGTTATATGGGCATTGATTTTCACTTACTGGAAAACCCGGTAAAATCCTGGAATTTATTTCAGGTGGTGCTGCAGTCACGTAGCCACACTGGACACAGGCAAATTTGAAATTTCCAAATGCTTTTTTTTTTTCACAGTCTAGTACTGACCACCAATAAATAACAGCTTACTGGGGACAGCTTGGGTTGGGGCAGCCCCGCTCCCCGCAGCATGTTTCTGCTCTCTGGATGCTTGGTAAAATATTTATTTTGCTGGGGCATATGAATGAAACCCCACATATTTGGATGAATGACTCTCAGAGATATGCTATTTTTGCAGTTTGATTGTAGCAAATGTTGCATACGCTGCACAAATGTTCCAGCAGTTAGCGGATGGTTGACCGTTAATTCTTTTCGGCGTTTTGCTGGGTATGGCTGACATGTTTGCGGAAAACATGGTAGCAAAAATGGCCACGCTGGAGGAGCCCTGCTACTGCTTTTGGATGGGCTCATATTTAGCATACTCGGAATTTTTATTAAAGTTTGACAGAGATGTTACAATTCTGAGTAATGTGCTGCAGTCTGAAGCCGACTCGCAAAGATTTGCCTCAAAGAATCCGTCAGCTTTTACAGGAAAAGATTATCGAAAGTATCAAAGTATGTTGAAGGAGGCTGAAAATTGTGTTCGCACATTATGTTTATAGGCTTTTTCCTAGTCTTTAACAGTGTCTGCTATACTAACAGAGTTGGATTGAATAGAGGAGGAAATATGGCTGGCCTTGGTCGAAATTCAGAACCAGGACGATACCCTGGATGATACTTCGAACCCTGGACCAATATTTTGCACCACAGATAAAAAAGTAAATAGAAGCAAGACTCTCAACAAGACTTCTGATTGTGGTCTTTCTGGTAAAATATACTTTTTAATGATTTTTGGAGGATTGGCTTAAGGGGTATTCCTTCCCCGCCCCCAGAAAGTACTGATTTGTCCTTTATTTTTAAGGTGATAAGGACGGACTGGCAATGAATTTCTTAAAGTTGTTTCTTCCTTGGGTTTGAACTTGTGTTATATAGTGTGAGAATCTATATGGAAGTAATTTATTGAGTTGCAGGGTGATAGGCAGTTATGGAAGAACTGCTTTAAGTACTGCCAGAATGTCCTCCTGGGTTCTTTCATTATGTGACTTCCTGGGAAAGCAATACAAAATTAGCTGGTCCTGTGTCCTTAATAGACTCCTTAATTGTGAGAATGGAATAATACTACTTGATTTTGAAACGCAATGGCTTTGAATGCATACTTACTGGAATTAAGTATTAATAGCACCACTTGTTTCTACAGATGAGCTTCTTATCTTAAAAATGGTGATGTGTTTTCTTTCATCTGCTGTGGCTGATTTTATACACTGAAAACTGGACTCCTGATAGGAGGCAATTAGTGTGGTCTATAGAATTAGGCCTTTTGGTTACTGATTCTAAAACCACTGCAGAATGTCATGGTTTTAGTTTACTATGTTTATGATAAACTTGTGTGTTATTTGTTTAATGTTGAAATGATTATAGCTCGTATTCATTTAGGCATTAATTTTGTAAGCCTCGTCTAAACTATTTTTCCGTGGAAGTTAGTAAGGGCAGAAGGACTCCAGCTAATGGAGCCGATTGTGTGGTGGCTGTATTTCATCTGATTTAATAATGCCCTGAATTCTTTATAAACATTTCTGTAAGTAACCCAAGTAAGCATGAGATTATTATGGGAGATGCTACTTTAAAAGTGTTATTATATTATATGCTTTAATATTTAAATGTAAGCTTTGTTCCATATTTAATGGGCTCCAGAACGTTGGAGCATTTGATCCTAATATCAAATTAATGGACTCCTGAGTGATTACAGTTGGAAACTCTTGTCTTTAAGTAGACACTCTGCCTTGATGCAAACAATGTAGTGCTTATAAAAGTGTTTGTATGTTTTAATACTTAAAGTTCTTTTAAATTGTAATGGCTTACACTGAACAATAAAATCTTGATTGAACAGCTTACTGCCACGCGGAGAGTGGCAGTAGTCTGTTACTAGCTGGTGGTCAATGGACTGATTGTGAAAAAAAAGCATTTGGAAATTTCAAACTTGCCTGTACCCAGTGTGGCTATTTGACTGCAGCACCACCCTTTGCTTTGTGTTTCCTAATGAGGTAGGCAACTCCCGAGGAGCTGCACCAGTCCTGCTTACTTTGTGGGTTGCAGACCACACCTGTCTGTAATAAAAAAAAAAAAAAACTTTTGGAGTGCACTCACTGCAGGGAGTGAAAGAGAAAGGCAAGCTGAGCAGAAAGACGTCCCTGAGAGAGAGAGACACACAGTTTTGAGTGCTAGTGCTGTGTTCACTGCTGACTAAATCTGATCTCTTAAAGGCTAACAGCAGTAATTTTAGCTGCACTAGAGAGCTGGGTTTGAATCCCATCAACTCTCTCTCTTGCATACTGTTTGACCCTGAGCAAGTCACTTAACTTCCTTGTGCTCCCAGGTTACAACAAGACTTGACAAGCAAAAATTATCAGGGATGATATACAAATCATATACTGTATCATCCCTGACCATTATTGCTTGTTAAATCTGTTTCAACACTATTTTATAGCATCTACTTATAACCAAGTTCTACAATATATTAACAAGTTCTGCCTGGTTCTACTAATCTACTTTAGTATAAAAAATCCACTTTTTTTTTTTTTTGCATGTTTGGGAACGTACATGTAGTACAAAGATTCTAACTTTAAGAAAAGTAAGTTTTGCAAAACTTCAGAGCACTGAGACAGAAAGAATCCTATGCACCAAATTTTTGCAATTCACACCATTCTTAGTACTACATGTACTTTCCCAAACATGCAAAAACAATACATCTGTGGATTTCCTAATTAAGTGGAACCAGACAAAATGAGTTTATATATTGTAGAACCTAGTTATACCCTGTAGAACCTGGTTATACCCTGTAGAACCTGGTTTTACTTGGTAGAACCCACTTCTACCTGGTAGAACCCGATTCTACTAGGTTCTACTTGGTAGAACCAGGTAGAACCTAGTAGAACTTTTTTTGTTCTACTCAGAAAGTTTGCAAGGTAGAACTTTTAGAGGTTTGCACAGCCCTACTACTACCCACCATGCTCAGCTGAATCCCGTGTTCGCTCAGCATTGCCATCTCTCATTTACCAGTGGAGTAGTTTCATATGGATACTTCTCAGAGTTCTCCCACCCTCTTCAACTAGGCGTGTACCTTACCGTCACACATGCACCACTGTAAGATGAGGCCGGAAGTTACAGAGTGAGCATGTAGCTGCAGTAGAAACAACCTGCCATTACGTGTTGAGGTAGTACATGAGACCGCAGTCCTTTCCACACTAAATAAGTGCCAGAAACATCTATAAAGCTTTACCTCTCTCAATATTCCAAAA
Organism: Neoceratodus forsteri; assembly: GCA_016271365.2. Taxonomy (NCBI): domain Eukaryota; kingdom Metazoa; phylum Chordata; order Ceratodontiformes; family Ceratodontidae; genus Neoceratodus; species Neoceratodus forsteri. The sequence goes on from CM057450.1 coordinate 1,374,855,489, forward strand.
TGCATGTGTGTCTGTTGTCCAAAGTTAAAGGAGAGACTAGTGAAGAGGGGTGTGAGCAGTGGTTGGTGGCTGTACACCAGGGCACCTGCCCTGCTAAACAAATGCTGTGTCCTGGTTACGAGTGCCCCATATGGTGCAGGGCTTCCTCCATAGTAACAATATAGCAGTGCCTGCCCGCTGTCTGTTGAGCCTTATCTGTGCCATTGTCATTTACATGGCTAGTGCAACTCACCCGTTTAACAAAAACAAATAACCAATAGTGGCTGCAGCTGCTACTGGATATAGACACTAAAAATGAGGGATACATATTCAAAACATGGAGATAACATGCTAAGAATACTGTGGGAACTTTTGTGACTACAAGTACAAAGTTATTTTTAATTTAACATTTTAGAATACTTTGAATTTCCGCTTTAAAGTCTAAATTTGGAGGATGGATGGGAACAAAACAATTCTGAGAGGCAAAATAAGGGACCATCATAATCAGGGACAGTTGACAAGTCTGGATATGAGTGGGAAGAAGAGGAGTGTAATTCCGAACCGAACGGTATGTTTTATATGTCCCACTCCAAGGAATCACAATATTTAGCTCTGCAGCACCTATTATCATAATTTGTTGCTTCACTTGGTTGCCTCCACACTCAGTCCTGTAGCCCATCCCACCCCTTCTTGCACCCAAGAAAAGCACAAGACTTCACTGAAATGATCCAGCCAGGGTGCTGTTAGCCCACAGGAGAGCAATAAAAATGCATTGTTTTGCTGATGTCAGCTGCTCTTTCAGCAAATGCCACAGAAACAAAAATGGGTGTACTAGATGGACCCCTAGTCACCTTCTGCTGTCACCTTTCTATGTTTCAGTTATGTGTGGTCCGGCATCATTGCAGTGGTAGTGTATACTTGGTTGTAGGTGGCGGGGGTTGGGAGGCTTCAATTTGTCAAGGGGGCCAGTAAGTGCAGAGAAGGGATTTCATAGCAGTGCTAGTGTTCTCTGGAATAATTGAGCATGTTAATTTCTTATAATTACTGGGTTCCATTTTTTTCAATGGAAAAAGCCGTGTGTTAAATACCGTAACACCTGAGTAGGTGTTACGGCATTCACACGGCTTCTTTCAATCCTAAAGCACTAGAAAGAGAAAGTCAGCTCGAGCCTAACCATACAAAAGCACTCCAGACACAACACAGCTCGAGCCTCTCAATGTTCGTTTCTCCCTCAGTCACTCACCTCCTCAATCGCATTTCCTCTGTATTAAATCTTCTACCTTTTTGCTGCATTTCCTGACAAAAAAACAAATCCAAAGCTGCTCAACCACAGCCAGAGAGGTTTCCACAGCTCACTGCCTGGCCAACATGATGAAATGGCTTCCGGTAACATGCAGGCTATGTTTGGGATCGCCTGCATTTTCCATACCCCAGTAACAGTTAATATCCACAAATCGAACCAACACCCACAGAAACAACGAAGAATCCAAGTTATCAAGAACTCAGACAACTCTCATGAAGATATTGTTAACACAGTAAAGCCACCATACAGCACTTTATTGCCTAAATATAAAATTTTCTGTAGAATTGTACATTGCCACAGTAAACACTTTTACCACCATCCCTAAGTAATCTCCGTTTCAAGCCTTCTCTTTCCTCTGCAGTTCAAAATGCTACAGCACTTGAAAATGAACGTTGCAGCATCAGAAAACCACCATGAACATTTCAGTTATTTCTTATTAAACTTTCTTTTTCAGTAATTTAATTAGATAAATTTACATGCTGAACTTTCCGTTTACTGTTTCAACTACAAAATAAACAACTTCATCAATACAAGGTAAGACTCCACTTTCTTCTTTCTGTCACAAATCTCAAAACAAAGAAAAAATGGAACCTTTCAATTATATACAACAAAATATGGGGTGCAGTGTGTTTAACTCAAATTTAACACACACCCGAGTTGTTGGATGGCTATCATAAACCCCTCAGGCTTCGCCCTCAGGGTTTATGTGCCATCCAACAACTTTGGTGTGTGTTAAAATTCTTGTAACACACTACACCCCATACTTTATCCTATATTTAATGTTTGCCATTGTTCCAGATGCCCAGGTGTGATTAACGGCTCCTTAAGATCTTGCACCTAGCAGTACAATGTTAGGGATCACTCAATGGACTAAATATGAGTCTTTAGCACACCATTATTTATCGCCAGCTAATCTCCTGGCTTTCAGCAGGTGATGTTAACTGCCCTTGTTTTGTAACAATATATTTAATTACATCTAATCTTGGTGTAATTTAAACAGAATTTGCCATCAGAATTGGCAATATGACACAGCAAAGACAGCTCTTGGTGTATTAGCATTCCATATTTTCCAAAGCAACTGACTACATTATCCTCATAAACATACAATTTGACACTAGGTAAGGACCACAGGGGCCATCCTAGTCTGTCCATTTTTTTCACAAATTTTATTATGCAGCAGTGGTAGATCTGACAGGAATTTGTTCATTTTGCACTAAGTTTGTAAAGTGTGGTAAGAATGTTTTTAATAAATAATATTGTCAGGAAGATAAGTTTCATTTTCTCTATTTTATGCCTGCGTTGTGCTGATAGACTTTATTTACTCAGTTAACAGCCCATGAGCCCTCTGTTTGTTCTAATCCTACTAAGCACCCATAGAGAGTCCCAGAAGCTACAACTTGAGCTCTGTTGAGAAACAAAAATACTCTCTACCCATTAACATTCAAAGGTCTTTGTCAGATGTCAGTGTGGCTCAGTTGTTAGCACATTCTGCTCTAGGCCAGAAGGTCAATGGTTTTAGTCCCACACTGGGTTCGGGCCCATACCATTTACACTGGCACTCAAATGCAATATTAGGTGGATGATGTACTGTGAGGGCATGCCATCCTTTTCATGAGACACCAAACCAATGTCCTTTCTGCCAGTCTCTGCTGCTGTCCTGGTTGGTGTTCTTATGGAAATAAAAGAATCCAATGCACTTTTGCAAGAGTAGGGGAGTTACCCCAGTGTTCTGGCCAACATTTCCATTCCCATAAAAAAAAAAAAAAAGGTTCAGGCCATTGTCCAAGACTGCATATGGGTGTTGATGTGCAAAATGGCACAACTGTATGTTTATAACCTCTTTGCTACCATTCTCTCATTGGTTGGAAAACACTTTGGGATACAGTGGAACAGATTTTCAAAGACTGAAGAATGTTGCAAGGTGCCTGCATCAAATAGAAATGATGGAAGTGGCACTTTGCATCAGATGATGTGGCATTCCCAATGCAGAAATGTGGCCTGCACTTGCAGTGGGAGCCACTGTGTCAAACTGGCACTGCACCACCCTTGCAACACTCAGCAGGGTGTGGCAGGTTGCAAGGGGGCTTGTACCATAGTGGAGCTGCACCATCCCCTTTTCTGGGATTCAGGAAGCCCCACCATGGATGCAGCAAGGGGTTCAAGATAGACCACCACTGATCTAGTCTAAGCCCCTTGCTGCCAGGGCTGTGCCCATGTGGGGCCATAGCACTATGTCATTGGACCCCTCCCAGTGGTACCATGTCATCAGTGTAAATGTTATATAATCAGCACTCCCACCAGGTGCTACATCGATGAACTGACTGCACACAGCCTCCCCAACACCCACTATAGCTCCCCGTGCCCCTTCTACCCTCAAACCACTCCTTACTGACCTATGTCAACCCTCACCCCCAACCATCCTGGCTCCTCTGCTGTTGTGCCGGGCAGTGGAGAGCTGGATCCCTGCAGCATTTCCCGCAATTGCACCGATTGTTTAATGCTCACCTGTGGATGTGGCAAGTCCCGGATCTGTGGTGGAGGGTCCCCAGTTCTTCCTGATTTAGGTGTAGGGTCCCTGATGCACCTGGAGTGTGCCACAGCCCCAGACTGCTGCAGATTGCACTGGTCTGCAGGTTCTTTGAAAATCCATCCCTTTGTGTCAGAAATGCACTATATAAATGCTAATTCTTTTTCTTCTTTTTGTAGCGATGACTGTTGAGGCAGCCCTAATAAATGTATATGAAACCTTGCTTTTATCAATATACACCGTGGTGTATGACACCACCACTGCCCAGCAACACTGTGCTGGTGACTCCCACTTCCATCCATCACATCCCAGATAGAACAGAGCTATTCTACAGATCCCAACTGTGGCAGTCTAGTGACCCCAAACCCCCAACTGGTGTCATTACTGAGTTTTAATGTTATGGTGCTTTACTGAAGAGCTCTACCCTGGCAGTCTAGTGGGTACCTCACCCTCATCTGATCACTAACAGTATTGTTGAACTGCATTAAAGTATTTCCCTGGCAGTCTAGTGGAACCCTCTCCAACCAATCTGGTATTTTTGAAATGTACTGAATTCTGTCTCTGGCAGTCCAGTGTTAGCCCACGCTGAATTGCTGTCAAAACCCCAATTCCTTGGTTCACCCACTGGGCACACACCACCCCACCTCCTGTCAGCTCTTTCTTCAGCTATTCATCCATAGGTGACCTACCAAATGGTCCTCAGATGGCAGCTGCCACAGACCCTCCTCTCCTCTCATCACCTCGGCAGACTGTTGTTTGACTGACAAGGAGTGAATACATGCATACTGTAGAAACAACTGCCTCCCACATACTATAGGTGGATGGATGCATTGTAACAAGCTGCTAATGGCCACATAATGACATGAAAATGACCTCTTAGCACTGTACATGCCATGCAATCTGTTGTCATTAGCTTGCTGGCTGCTCATTATGGCTCTCAAAGTGATAGCATTATCCTGTTTAAAACAGGCTATCTCACATGGCTCCTGGGAGCCTGTTCCCAGTGGGGGGCTGGGGTAATGATGCTCACATGCACTATACATGGCTCTTGTAGTGGCTGGATGCCAACTATATTAAAAAACCTCCTAGCCCACATACTGTACTTCAGTTTGGCTGCTTCACTGGGCAGGAGAGAACCTGTTGGTTTTTTCCTGTGTCCTTTTGAAATCCTTGCTGAAAAGGGCCTTTTCATTCATACTCAAGATTATTACAGTACTCAGAAACAGATATTAAAATCTAATGGTACCAAAGACAGTATGCACACAATGAAATAAATCATTATGTAACAGACTTTCAGCATATCAAGCGAAGCGTTTTTGTTGACCATCAGGAAAAATCGACTTGTGGCTGCTGTGTGGCCTGCTGTGCTCTCTTCCCCACAGAAACACTAAGTTTTAATAAAAAGAAAATGTAAATAGGAACAAACCTGCAATAACTTACTCTATGCCAAATCTGGACATCCAGTCATGGTTAATTCTGAGTTCTTCGACTGCACAGTTAGTGCTTCAGTTAAAACTGAATGTTTAGTCAAGTGACCGACCTCCTTAGCCAACTCATACAAGTAAAAGAAACAGTCCATCTTACTGCAGCTGCTATTCAACAATTTGAACCATGTTGTTTGCAATGAAAGTACATACATGCCTAGCAAAAAGATATGGTGAGTAGAGGCCTCAACATAGGTAGTACAAACATGCAACTAGGACAAAATCAGGTGGAGACTAACACAGCCTAGGCTGTCTTTTCATATTGTTACTCAATAACTCACCACCATAATTGCCATACTTCAGATAGACGAACAGTATGTTTTCTCTCTTAATAGTCAGTGTTTATGTATTAGCACAAAATAAATCTAAAGCTCCCAACTTTCCGAGGCCTAAAACTGGGACAGTCCAGCCTGACCATGACCCCCGACTGTGTCACACCCACGGGCACCGCTGCACACAATTAAATTTTGCTGTTTGCTCTGGCCATGCCGCCCCACTGTAACACCAGCAGCAAACATCCAGATTAGAATAAATACATCATTCTGCTTCAGCAAGTTCCAAATCATGATGTACAGAAATTTCATTAGAAGCAAACCTGCGTTAAATTGTGATCAGATGTTTGAGCTGCATGTATTTCTCCTCCTGATAGTCCTATCCAACCCGTTTATACTCACCTCATTAGCTGAGCAAACTTCACCTCAGTGACTCCCACCACCACACCAGATTGTTTTCACACACTTCCCTATAGCTGATCAGGTTCAGGTATCTTGGTTCTCTGCTGCCGGTCTCTTCTCTGTCTGAAGTCCCTCTCAGCTGCTGGCAGGCAGACGTCCACATGCGCTTGTTTGCACTACTACCCTGTCTAATCTAACAAGAAGGAACATGCTTTACTGTGCTCCCACTGACATGCTTGCGGTGCAACACAGGCATAAGGATTGAAGTTGCAAACTGCAGTCCAGCCCAAGTAGCACCACAGTGGTGCTGAAATAACGGTCACTCACGGATTAAGCAGCCAGCAAAAAAAGAGGGACAAAAATGGGCCAAGTAAGCAAAAACCAGGACAAAAAGGACATTTTTTGCAAAACTTGTGGGGACACTGGGACATGTTGCTTAAAATAGGGCCTGTAGTGGGAAAATAGGGACTGTTGGTAGCTTTAAATGAATCCCATAATTATAGCTTTTTAGAGACACAAAGGATAGTGTACAGGCAGTAATGCATTATGCTATATTTTCTATTGAATGGTTCTACAGATGTCCATAAACTGCACTGGAGCATTTTGCCAAGCAGTGCAGTGAGGTCTCAATTACATTTGAAGACAGTTGAGTGGTGACAGGACAGCTCTGCAGCAGTTGCACTGAAAGGATCCTGACCTGATGTCACAAATCACTCCAGGGACTCTCCCCTTCTTCACATCTGCCTCAGTAGGCTAGATGGACTACAGGGAAAAAATTCCAAAGCAGCTCAAAGTGTACCCAGCCCCAGGGGATAAGTGGGGGGGGGCACAACTCCTCTCATTGTCCCCAGTGACTGAATACACACATGAATAAATCAACACAGAGCCACAGAGACAGAGAGACACTCATTTGCTTCGTCTCCCCCTCCCACCTACTGTACCACCACCAATCAATGCTTGTAATGGAAAGGGGTTCCTCAGCGTAACCACAGGTAATGAATGCTGCATAGAGAACCAGACTTTCAGATTACAGAGGTTGTGTGTGTGTGTGGGGGAAGGGATCTCTCACAAATGTGAAGCTGTACTGTTCATCTGAAATAAATCCCACCAACCCACCACTCTCATGATAACTAAGGTTGTACAGGATAATGGCAGCCCAGATATAAGCAAAAGTAACTTTGGAGATGTAACTGACAATAGAACTTAAAAGAACAGCAAACTGTAACAAAGCATTCTCTGGCATATTAGGCATATGCAGGGCGCCTAGATCAGTTTGACATTTTGGCCGTAACTGCCAGATGCTTTTCTAATGTAAAATACAGAATTCCTAATGGAACTTGATTTTGTCTATTTTCCTGTACAGCTGATATAAATCCAAGGTAACATCTTCTCTGTAGACATCCGCTTCCTTGTAAAATACGAGAATTCCTAGAGATAGGGCTAATCCAGAAACAAATGGTTTGATACTTTTTATTGGACCAACATAGATGTAACAAAAGGAGACAGTGCCTAAACTTTCAGACCAACCAAGTCCTTCCTTGGAGGCTTATGCCAGAAGTTTGGAAAATAACACCCAGAACATACAGAAAAAAAAAACAGAAATAATTCTCATTGGTTTAACATACTTTCTTTTAAAATAACTGAGGTTTAAATGGAAGAACCAGTTTATGCCTGCTGCTAGCTGCTGTGAATTATTCCAAGGTCAAATGTCAACAGAGGCAAATAAGAGGAATCCTTCCAGCGAGCAGGCAGTTTCAATTAACTTATATTATGAATGAGTCCGTGTGTGTTATGTGAATACACTCTTAATTAAAAGCAAAATCTTTAGATTTGAACCCACTTAAGTATAAGTTAAAAATGTGATAGTATTCCATGTTAAAATAATAAAATAGAAATGTTCTATCCATGGCAATAGGAGGGTACAAAGAAAAATTCCCCTAGTGTGAACCAACAGTTACGCACAGTCATACAGTATTAAACCTGACTGTAGACATTTTATAACTACACACTCAGTCAGTTAATATATTCCATAAACATTAAAACCTTCAGTGCTGCAACAAGATTTTTTTTAAAGATTTTAGCAAATGTCAGTATTAGTGCCCAATAAAAACCAAACTTCCCAAGGACCCCTTAGAAAATGACAAAATGCATCCTAATATGTTTAGAGATCAATAAAGATTCAGTATATAATCAATCTACAAAATGTACAGTAACAGTCCTAGGAATCTGAAACAAAACCAAATGGAATTCACCCCCACCCCAAGGGGAACACCATTATATAGAAAACTAGTTGGAAGGAAGAATATATTACCTATGTATGAGAACCAAGCGAACTGACACACTGTAACATCAATATGTCATATACCTGAATATAAACCTTACCTCATATACCCACAACCCCAACTCCTCCACCCATACATACAACCCCCCCAAAAAAAAAACATAATCCCTCACCACACACACACACACACACACACACACACACACACACACACACACACGCACAGTTTTGGGTGTGAAACCAACATATTGATAACCAGTTAAAAGGGACCCTATAACCATACAATATTAAAACAAAAAACAAAAACACACTGAAGGTGCATTATATGTCCATCCTTTAAACTAAGGGTCTGCGTAAGTTTAAATAGGGTAATGTGTTATTTAAACCCAAACCAATGTTCATGTCATTTTCTGCCAAGTTGATAAGTAAAATAAGCCTGACCTCAAAAGCCCGTCTCTGTTGTGTGTTTTTGAAATGTCCTTTTGAGACCATTACCGACATATTTGAGATGGAGTGATCAGTCTGAGAGAAGTGCTGCCCCACTGTTTTTTCAGTCATCTTCTTAATAGTATGTTTGTATGAGTTAATTCTAGTGTGGAGAGATTGCTTTATCTCTCCCACATACCTTGTTTGTGGACATCTCTTGCATTGAATAAAATAAGCAACATTCCGTGATGCACATGTATAATTCCTCTGTATCCTTAATTGTCTGTTTTGTGAAGTAACTACATAATCCAAAGTCGAAACATGCTCACAAGTCCTACATCTGAGGTGATTGCAGGGTTCTGTACCATTCAGTGTTATGGTATTGTGTTCTGGTGCAAATGTACTCATAACAATCAGGTTTGCTAAATTAGGTGGTTGTTTAAAAGATATTAGTGGTAGTTCTTGAAAAATAAAATTTAGGGTTTCATCCTCACTAAATATTGGATGGGGGTCCTTAATAATTTTATGCAGAATTCCAGGTCAGGAGGATATGTGACTGCTAAGGGTATTCTGTTGGTAGTGGTCCTTTCTTTATACTGAAGTGGTTGTTCCCTTGGTACCTGTGTTGCACACTCTACTGCTCTGTCAAATTCTCTGAAAGAGTATACTGCTCAATAAAGATTTTTTTAACATAGCCAAATGTGTACAGTAACTCTATCTTTCTCGTCGGAACAGATATGGGGATATTGAAGCGCTTGACTGTGTATCACAGATTTTTTTGTGTGGCTCGAGTGATTACCATTTCTATGCAAGTATCTGTCTGTCTGTTGGTTTTCTGTAAATACATGTACAGTATGTAAGGTGCCATCCTTGATGGTGACTGTGGTGTCTAGAAAATTAATACTGGTGGCAGAATATTCCAGGGAAAGCTTTATGGATGGATGGAGGTTATTAAGTTCCTGATGAAACGCTTTAAGCATGTCTGTGCCCTCTGTCCAAATTATAAACAAATCATTAATGTGAAAGCCTGTTACCAGATGGCTTGTTTCATATCCTTTCTATTCAGTTAACAAAAACACTGTTAATCTCAAACCACTTCTATTACTGCTCCCCCTCCCTTATATTTAGTGACTTCTCATGCTGTTGCCTCTGTGGTAATGGACTAAGCAAAGAATCATCAATGTAATCTAGTGTTTCAGCTGGGGAGGCTGGCTCAGAAGTTCAAGGTCGCTAAGGATCTGCCCTAAAGGAAAGAGCCTTCTTCCCACCATAAAGAAATAAAGCAATGAATTGGATGTAGAAAGAAGGTTAAACACTTTCCTTCCTGTGGGGCTCTGGTGAAGATAGTGAGGACTGATTTGGTGGCTCATCATTCCAGAAGTGCAGTCAAAACTCAGATTTTTCCTTGTATCATCCCCCCCCCAAAAAAAGGGGGTGAAGCAGTCAGTCCTACTGGGTAGAGTATAGAACTGTAAACCTGAAGACCCAAGTTTGAATCCAACCACCACTTACATACTGTGTGACTTGGGACAGGTCTGTTAAACTAGCTATAGTGTGGTTTATTCCTTGTACATGGGTTTCCATCATAACTAAAAACTTGTTGCACCAAAGTTTAAAGGTCATAGAATGCTGCTGTACCCTTCTGTGGTACAATAAAACTAGAATGGAAAGTGGTGCCTCCTAATGTATTACTTTCATTTTCCCACATACACAGAACACATAATGTTCCCAAATACAATATATTCTGTTGTTTCATCCTTGAAAAAAATCAGAACACTACCGTTCACAAAGGCAGGTTTTCGGCAACTGTGTGATTGTGGGTTAGGGTGGATTTCTGTTTTTTTTTTTTGTTTTTTTTTTAACAATTTAAACCAAAGATTTATTGGGGGAAAAAGCAGCATTGTTTTATTTTATGTTTCATCCCATATACAATGCTACACAACATAAGACATGGGCAAACATGCACATCTTGCTGTGTTTCCATCTCAGGGTTGTGATGACCTCAGGGAACTCTCAAGTTTCACTCTTGAGGTCTGATTGATGTCATTAGAGTCCCTTGATGAAAACATAGCCTTACTGTTCATTGTTGCCATGCATTATTATCTATATGCTTAACGTTATCATTGTCTCCCTCTCTCTCCTTCAACCATACTTAACCTTCCTGCTCACACCTAATGGCTCCAGTCAGCTCTTGTTTTGTAAAAGCATTGGGAATGCACTGTGTATGAAAGGTGCAATATTACATTTAAATTCCTTACCATACTACCTTTCCCTTCCCTAGGGAGCACTTGGGGTGCATTACCTGCAGTGACCCCACCAAGGTGCCCAGCAGGCTGGCATCCCCCCAACATATAGACATGAAAGCAGACCTCATACACCTGAAGGACCATGATGATGGATGTTGCTTGTGTTATCTGCAGATAGTTGTATGTTATTTGTCTTACCTGATGATGGCTGTCTCTGGTTGATTGTGTTGTCTTGCCCCTCTGCTGCTTGTTGGGGGGGGGTGATGCAGAGTTAGGGTTGGAAACCCTGACATCACATGTCCCTAATTTTGTCACTGTAATATAAACCCTAACTGGTGCATTAACTATTGGTTTTGCAAAGAATGTGTGTGTGTGTGTGTGTATATATATATATATATATATACACATACATACATACATATACATATATATAGAGAGAGACAGAGACAGAGATGTATTCATTGCAAAAAACTGTGGCAATGCACCAGTTAGGATTCAACTTAATGCCACAAAAGTTTGGAAATGTGGCATTAGGATTTCCAACCCAAATTCCTCCCCCCAAGCAGCAAATGGTCAAGACCACATAAGCAACCACAGACAGCCATCAGCAGGTAAAACAAGCAACATACAACTGTTTCCATATGACACAAATACAGTAGCACTGTTGTGCTACCTTTGTGGGTATGAATCTACAGCATGCACACTGCAAGACATACCCACTCACTTCTGGCTGCAGAAGAACAGATCCCACAAAATCCTTAATATCCAAATTGCAACACTTTTATCTGCAAAAGCACAGGTACTCATGCACATTGTAAAACATGGACACACTTGTGACTGCAGAAGCAAAAGCCCGTAAGGGGCCTGTGCTTCTGCAGCAACAGGTGTAAGACACACTGTACACACTGACTTCTGGCTGCAGAGAGAAATCCATGACACCCAAATTGCATAACCACTTCTGTTTGCAGAAGTGCAAGCCCTTGATGGGCCTGCCCTCTGCAGACGCAGGTGTATGACATACACACCGACTTTTGGCTGCAGAAGTGCTGGCCCCCTCTGGAGCATATCTTATGTATGGAAATCCATGATAACAAAAAATGCAACACTACCATCTGTAGACACGCATACATATGTGGATACAATGCCTCTGTAGCCTCAGGTACTCATGCAAGCTGTAAGCCATACATATACTGGTCTGGCTGAAGAAGTACAGGCCTCTGTGGAGCCTGTGCTTCTCCAGCAGCAGATACAAATCGACAATGGTAGCATATCAGTCATACTGCACTGTGTCATCTGGAAACAGTTAAATGTTGTTTGCCTTACTCTAACAGTGGCAATTAAGAATACACTACAGCCCATCACATCCACAATGCACCCAATCCAGCTTAATATAGATTTAGCTACAGCATGTGGGCATAGAAAAAGTGGCAATGGACCCAAGAAGAGGTGATGTGGATAGTTTGCTCCTCAAAAGCAAGGAATTTTGGATTTTTAACTCAAAAGCAACCACACCACCTGGATTTAATGACAGATTTGACCTGAGAGCTTTTTTGTAAAATTTTATCAACTTGCAAACAAACAAAGAAGGCAGCAGAGAAGGCCATTTGGTCTATCAAGTCTGTTCATATTGCAGGGTCAACTTGAACAAATGTCTGCCCTCCTTCCCCACTCCTTCCATCCTCCCTACCCATATTCCTTACCTTCCCCCTATGCCTATCCCAGCTTCTCTTAAAGATGCCCACTGTTTTCAATGAGACATGACTTCTTATGGTAGCACATTCCAAGTGTCCACAACCCTTTATTTGAAGATGTGCTTCCTGACCTCCCTCCTAAACCTCCCACTCTCCAGCTTAAGACTGTGCCCCCTCATGTTATGGTTGCAACTCCGCTTAAAGATACTCTCCTTATCAACCTTATTTGTCCCTTTCAAGTACTTGAAGGTCTCAATCATGTCCCCCTCTCTCTCTCCCCTGTCCTCCAGGAGTACATGCTCAGTGCCCTCAACCTCTCCTCATATGTCTTACCCTGCCAATCTGCTATTGTCTTTGTAGCCCTCCTCTGTACCTTCTCCAGCAGGTTAATGTCCTTTTTGAGGTGCAGGCACCAGTACTGAACTCCATACTCTAGATGCGCCCTTATCAGTGACCAGTACAAGAGCAATATAATCTCTCTGCTACTACTGATCCCCCTTGATATGCATCCTAGCATCTTGTTTGCCTTTGCTGCTGCTTTCTTACACTGCGTGGAGTGCTTCGTGTCACTAATGATCGTCACTGCCAAGTCCTTCTCCTCCTCTAATGCAGATACCAGGATTCCACCCATGTAGTACTCTGTTCTAGGATTCTTGGCTCCAATATGCATAACTTTGCACTTCTTTGCATTGAAATCAAGCTGCCAGATCCTGGACCACCTCTCTAGTTGTTCTAGATCTTCCTGTAGGTCCTGTATCCCTTCAGCTGTGACCACACTCCCACAGAGCTTGGCATCATCTGCAAATAGGCACATTTTGCCCTTAATGGTATCCCCAATGTCATTGATGAAGACATTGAACAACACCGGCCCCAGCACTGAGGACTGCAGGACCCCACTGGTTACCTCTCTGATGCCAGAGAACTCTTCCCCCCACAACCACCCTCTGGGTTCTGTCCATCAGCCAGTTTTCCACCCATCTGGCCATCTTTTCCCCAACCCTGAGATCCAACAACTTCCTGATCAACTTTTAGTGGGGTCTAGAGTCAAAGGCCTTGATGAAATCAAAACAGAGGATGTCTACCGCTTGGCCCCTGTCTGCTGTCTTAGTGACACAAAGAAGTCAATCAAATTCATTTGACACAATCTCCCCTCAATGAACCCATGCTGCCTCACATCCTGGAGACCACGCTCCTCTAGATATTCAACCAACCTTTTCTTTAGTGTGGTCTCCATGAGCTTTCCCACAATGGAGGTCAGACTGACTGGTCTGCAATTCCCTAGGTCATCCTTGGGATCGCTTTTGTGGAGGGGAACTACATATGCTGTTCTCCAGTCTTGCAGTACCATGCCTGACTCTAGTGAACTATTAAATAGGTCTGCCAGTGGCCCTGACTGCTCCTCAGCCAGTTCCTTTAGTACCCTTGGATGTACTCTGTCCGGGCCTGGTGATTTTTCTACCATCAATGCCAGCCACCCCTCCCTCACTCTATCCTCTTCTATCACTACATCTGTGTTCCCCTCCTTCCCCCACCTCTTTTTCCCCTCCTGAAGGCACTGGTCTGTCCTTCTCCCTTGTGTAGACATAACAGAAGTATTCATTTGGTGTCTCTACTTCCCTCCATTATCCTCCACTCCTTTCCTAAACCTAACAATCCCTTCCTTCTTATCCCTTTTCTCACTTAGAGTGAAAGAAAGCCTTCTTTCCCTTCTTATTTCCTTCAGCTATTGGCAGCTCCTTCTGTGCCTTTGCTCACTGGACTTCCTTCCTTGCCTTGCTAACCAATCTTAGGTAATTTTCCACATCCACCTCTCTTTCTTGGTCTTCCTCAATTTTCTATAGGCCAACCTCTTTTCCCTTAGTGTCTGGGCAACTCCATAACTGAGCCAGATGAGTTCTTTGGCCCTTGTGTTCTCTCCCCCGAGCCTAACCCACTCATCTGTGGCAGCCAGTATTCCTTCCTTAATGATGGACCACCATTGGCCCACCCCTATATCTGCTCTGATGCCCACCAGATGGCTCCTTAGCACTTCAACCATTTTCTTGAAGTCCACCCTCCTGAAATCCAAGATTTTGGTCTAGTCAGGATGCTTTCCCTGCCCATATCCAACTGGAACCACACTGTGCAATGGTCACTTCCACCCAGTGGCTCCCTGACCATTATTTCCCATACATGCTCCTCATTTGTGAGCACCAGATCAAGAATTGCCTCAGCTCTTGTTGGTTCAGTGATGCCCTAAGTCAGGAACCCACTCTGCAGTCCTTCCAGGATCACCTGACTCCTAGCAAATGTTGTGGATGATATGCTCCAGTCCACCTTGACAGGTTGAAGTCCTCCACAATTACCGCCTGTCCTTTTCCCACAGCTTCCAATGTATAATTTTTTTGTACTTATATTTTATTGTTTTCCAGTAAAAAACAATTACATACAAGTATCTCGTGCCAGACTTCACATCTTAAAAAAAGTGGATACATTACATGTAACAGGTATAATTAGTCTAAGTAGTCTTGTTTTTATATACTGGGGTAGTCCTTCATTTGAAAAGTTTATATGGTAGTCCATTAAAAGCTGCACCTCACAAGACTTATGAGAGAACATTGCATTGCAAACATTTTACCCATCACTGAAAAAATTTAACTAATGTTGTTATGCCTCTCCTTCAAACATTTTTATCCCTTAAATGGTAGCAAACAGTGTGAACTTCTCCAAACTCTCCACAGGTATTTAAAATAAAGATGTTTGTACCAGAAGGAGAAAATTGTCATCACTTCTGGACCAAAACAAGTAGTGATCTCTGATGTGGATATTTAGTATTAAACAGCACTATATTTCCCCATAGTAGCCCAAATTAGTAAAGATAAACTGATATCTTAACCTGAAATTTAACCTGAGTGTACAAATAAGAAACTACTCTCTAGACGCAGCTCCCAACATTTTTAACCATTTTAACAATTTCAACAGTAAAACTGTTACTTAGAGAAAAACTAACCTACAGTCTCTAAACTTTGAGAAAGTTCATATGGGAACCTGCAGATACTCAAGTGCAAGCATCTGAATTGGAATCGGTCACCTCCTGTCTTCTGGCCCTCTCAAATTACCGGCTTAAAGCCTTTGACTTTTTTCCAGCTTCCTCGGGATTGGTGTACTGATATATGTGGCCTACATACTGGATCCAAAATCAGGCATGCATCAGAAGTGAGTAAGTCTCCCTCGAAGCTGCACAGCCTGGCCCGAACACCAAACTTCTTCCTTCTCACCCTAGTAACGAAAGAGAGATCAGGAAATAAATGTATAGTAGATCCATGGAAATTAAGCCGGTCAGCATTTCATTCTGCTGAGAGAATAGCAAGGGTGCTGGAAGATGGTAAAAGCTGAGGGGGCTGAGAATTAAAAGGGCACTTATGAGGGTACAAGAGGCACTTTTTCTATACTAGTTTGTGCCATACAGAATTGAAAAGTGGAGTGGCTACCACCCCTTTCGCCCCCCCAGTTCCGGCACCTATGGAGAATAGTGTCCCAAATTGCTGGGTTCATCACCACTGTGAGGACAGTTCTAGGGAGATCATTGGTGGCTGCTGCTGTTCTGGGCGAAATCTGATAAGCCTTAATTAACGTGTTAAGGTCCAATGAAGAAGTAATCTGTAGGGCTTCCGGCAGCCATTCTTTAAGAAAGTAAAGCAAGTTGTCTCCCTCTACATTTTCAGGGAGCCCTACGATATGAACATTTGAGGCCCTCTGAGCATTTGCAAGGGCCTCAAGCCTGTAGCGGAGCTGGGCATTTTCCTACTGAAACTTGCTAGTAGATGCCAAGGCTTTTGTTGCCATCGATTCTGCCGAAGTCGCTGTTTTTGTAGCAGCAGATATTTTAGCATCTTCCTCCTCGAATTTGGTGAGGATAGATTCCATTTTTGAATCCAGAGCTTGCATAGATTTCTGGAGAGCCTGCCATGGTGGCTTGGGCTCCGAGGAGGATTGTGATGCAGCCTCTTGATCAGTTTGTACTGGCTGATTTTTTGATGTGGTCGCATGGCTTTTGTTAGTATGACCCATAGCTGATGTCTGGTATCTCCTGATGCTGCTTGCCTCAGACATCTCCAATTTTGTCGAATAATGGGCCTTTTCCCAAATTATTTTAGCATTTTGGTTGTTTAAAGTGAGTAAGGTGAAGAGCTCCAACTGTGTGTGTCTTGTCAGTGAGTAGCTTCCAATGTTTTTGAGCTCAGTTCCCTGTCCCTCTCCTCATCCTGATTGGGTGGTCTGTAAACCACCCCCAACCTCACCTTTCTCCCGCTATTGAACCCTAACTGAACCCATAATGCCTCCACCTCCCCTTCATACAGCTCCTCCCTCATGCAAGTTATTCCATCCCTGATATAAACTGCCACCCCTCCACCCTTACTGAGTACTATGTCCCTCCTGTCTAGTTCTTATCCAGGGATCGCAAGGTCTCAGTTATGGTGTGATGTTTTTCAAGTCTCATTTACTGCAGCTATGTCCACACTGTTGTCTGCTAATAGTACCTGCAAGACATCCATCTTGTTTCCAAGACTCCGTACATTCAGAGAACCACCCTCCACCTAGAATCTGTCCTTCCTTCTCTTCACTCTATTGTTCTATTCACATTTATTCCCTCTGTGTGCACCCCTCCATGTACCCTTGTTATGTGTTCCTTACCTCCTCCAGCCTTTGCTAACTGTGTTCTTGCCCCTTCTGCCTCCTCCCTCCAGACCTCTTCCATCACTGTGGGGGGGTGTTCACTGACCTACTCCTCTCAGAGTCTGTGGGCCTGCATGCCCGCTGCCCCCCCCCAGTAGTTTAAATTAAGTGTAGTGGTTATGTATTCCCCCAGTTTGTCTTCATTTTACTGTTGCAATTTGTTGTTAAAGAGTTATTCATAGGATAAACATATTAATTGTGATGCATTTATTATGTACTATACATTAATTTTTATCCTCTTTTTCAGATCTGCTTTGCAACATTCAGTTTGAATGCTATAGCCAAAATTCTAGGAGTTCTTTGGTTCATTTATTTTAATTGCACTTGCACCTTCTCTGTTTTGATGCACTTTTCCCCTAAATATTGTGGTTACATAGAAAAATAGAATTTGATGGCAGATAAGGACCATTTGACACACCTAGACTGCCCATTTTCTCTATCTGTTTCATATATCACAGATTCTAAATGATCTGCTGCTTACCATCTCTTTCCTATCACTAATATTCCTTTATGTCTGGCCAATGCGTTTTTGAGTTCCCCTATTGTTTTTGCCCTACAACCTCTGCCAGGTGGCTGTTCCATGGATCCACCACCCTTCCATGAAAAATACTTTCTCACGTTACCCCTATGTCTACCCCCCCCCCCACCATTTTCATATGATGGCTCCTTGTTCTTGAACATCTTTTTTTGTTTTAAAGATGCTACCCTCTTGTTACCTTATTAACACCCTTGAGGTACTTTAAAGTCTCTATCATATCCCCCACCTCTCCTCTCCTCCAGGGAATACATATTGAGATCCTCCAGTTTCCCCTCATATGACTTTTGATGCAGCCCCTGTATAATTTCTGCGGCCCTTCTCCTAACTGCTTCTACTCTGTCTATGCCCTTCTGGAGATGCGGCCTCCAGAATTGGACACAGTACTCTAGATGAGGTCTCACCAATGTTCTATACAGTGGCATCACCACCTCCTTTCTTCTGCTGGGGATACCTCTCCATATGCACCCCAGTATTGCACTGGCTCTCCTCACAGCCTTCTCACATTGTTTGGTAACCTTTACATAATCAGATATGATTACTCTCAAGTCCCTTTCCTGTTTGGTGGCTGTACCTCCTTCCCCATCATGTACTCCTCCCTCACATTTCTGTGCTCCAAGTGCATGATCTTTAACTTCATTGCATTGAATCTTAGCTGTCACACCCTTGACCACTCCTCAGGCTTGCTTAGGTTCTTTCTGATTTTCTCTACCTCTCCTGGAGTGTCAACCCTGTTGCAGATCTTCATGTCATATACAAAGAGATGCATCTTCCCTTCCAGCCCCTCTGAATGTTGCTTATGAAGACACTAAAGTGGACTGGTCCAAGCACTGATCCCTGCATCACCCCCCTCTCTTTGGATTGAACTCCTTTCATGACCACCCTCTGTGTTCTATTGCTGAGCCAATTTTTGACCCAGTTTACCACCCTGGGACTCACTACCAGGCTGCCCAATTGTTTACTAGCCTCCTTTGTGGGACTATGTCGAAGGCCATGCTGAAATCCAGGTAGGCCATATCCACCACCCCTCTCTAATTCACCTCCCTAGTCACCCAGTCAAATAAATCTATCAGATTTGTTTGACAAGATCTTCCTGCTGTGAATCCATGCTGCCTTATATCTTGTGCTCTCTAACCTTTCTTTTAGTACTGATTCCATTAGTGTCCTCACCACCGAGTTCAGGTTGACAGGCCTGTAATAGCCAGCCTCCTCGCTGTTCCCACTTTTGTGGAGAGGGACTACAGTCATCCTCCTCCAGTCCTTTGGTACCACACCTGTTTCCAGTGAACTGTTGAACAGGGCTGTCAGTGGTGCTACCAGCACCCCCCTGAGTTCTCTTAATACTCTGGGATGTGTCCCATCCTGCCCCATTGCCTTGTCCACTTTCAGATTAGTGAGTTCCTTTAAGACTCTCTCCTCTTTAAATGGACTGGTGTCCCCCTCCCTCCAGTAGTGCTTCTGTCACCTAACTTTGGTCCCTCCCCTTCCCATTCTTCTGTGAGTACTGAACAAAAATACCTGTTCAGGATTTCTGCTTTTTCTTGTTCCCCCTTTGCACACTTCCCTCCTTCCCTTTTAAGTCTCACAATCCCACCCTTAGTCTTTTTTCTTTCACTAATGTAACTGAAGAAGTTCTTGTCCCTTTTTGTTATTGCCTGGGCAATTTTTTTCTTGTTTGCACCTTTGTGCTCCTGGCTGCCTTCCCCACCTCCCTCTGCTTTTCCAGATGCAGTTCCCTGTCTTCTTCCCTCTGTTTCCTTGTACCTCCTGAATGACACCCTTTTCACCCTTACCTTCTCAGCCACTTCCTTTGAGAATCATAATGTTTTCTTTCTTTCTGTCTTGCTTACTTGCCTAATGCAATGGTTTGTTGTCTCCGCTATGGCTCACTTAAGATTCTCCCATTGTTCCTCCACCCCCCCCTTTTCTCCTTACCTGCCAGTGATTTCCTAAGGCATTCCCCCATCTTTGCGATGTCAGCCCTCCTGAAATCCAGGACCCTTGCTTTCGTGTGGTTTGACTCATCTGCTGTTCTCACACTAAATCACACTGTACTGTGTGTGACTGCTTGATCCCATATGGCTTCCCACTTTTACATCTGTAATTCTGTCCCCGTTGGTGAGTACCAGGTCCAAAGTCACTCCCTCTTGGGTGGGCTCAGTCACTAGCTGTCTTAGGCATCCCCCTGCAGGGCTTCCAGGATGTCTCTGTTCCTGGTTGAGGCTGCAGCTTGGTTGCTGCAATCCACATCTGGCAAATTGATGTCTCCCACCAGCAGTACCTACCCTTTTGCTGTCATTCTGTGGATGGCTTCTACAAGTACACTGTCCAGCTCTTCCCCTGTGCGTGAGGTCTGTAGGTCACACAAGTGTGAATGTCAGTGCCATTTCCTGTCTTCAGTGTTATCCACAGTGCTGCTACTTCTCTCTGCATTCCCTGTACCTCATTTGCCTTAATTCCTTCCCTGATGTTGATAGCCACTCCACCTCCCTTTTTAACCACCCTGTCCCTCCTAAGTAGAGTGTAACCTGGTACTGCCATACTCCAGTCAAGATTCCCCATGAACCATGTCTCGGAAACAGCGACAACATCCAGGTCCACCCAAGCCATCAGGACCACTAGTTCCGGGATTTTGTTTCCCAGATTGTGGGCATTTGTGCACATGGCTTTCCAACTTTTACTGCCTCCTTTCCAAATAAATCCCCTCCTATCCAAATGTCTTTCCTCCATACCTTTCTTGTCATTACTCTCAGTCTGCCTTTTCTCTGCATTTTTACCTATTTTGGTTTTAGTTATCTTTATCAGTTTCTTAACCTTAGAGTCCTCTCTGCCATCTGTATCATTTTTGGGGGGGGGGTCTGTTTGCTTCACCTAGCTTATTTCCACCACCCCCCCTTGGCTAGTTTAAATGATTGCTGATGAAACATTTAAACCTCTCACTGAGGACCCTGGTTCTCCCCCTGGATAGATGCAGGCCATCACCCATGTACAGGCCTACATCCCTACAGGTGGAACCCCAGTCTCCAATGAAGCCAAAACCTTCCGATCTGCACCAGTCCTTCAGCCATGCATTGAATCTCTTGGTGCAGAGTACCCTGTTCTCCCCCTTGCCCTCAACAGGTAACATCTCTAAAAAGGCCGCAGAGCATACCACCTGTCTAAGACCCCTTCCCAACTCCCTGAACTGCTCCTGCACTATCCTAGCCTTACCACTTGCCAGGTCATTCCTCCCCACATGGACAATGACATCTAGCTCACCATCCCATCCTGCTGCCCCAGAGATTCTTAGGATGTACTATCGATCCCTCAAAGCTGTGGCGCCAGGTAGGCACTTGACCTCCCTCACTCCTTCCCCTCCTGGTCCTAAGTCTACCCCCTGATGATAAGCAAGGCCACTGTTTTTCAATTTTTACCGGAAAATTGAGGCTGCCTGAAAACCAGTAAAAATGAAGATTTCATGGAATCTGGCATTTTCTGTTAGATCAGTAAATCTATAAAAAAGTGTGTTTTTCTTTTAATTCCTTCCTGTACTAATTTCAGTTTGCTTCATTTAATGCTCTGTATATTAAGCCTTCTTTAATTCTGATTATTTAGGCACATACTAAAAAATGATAAAAGAATCCTGGTAAAATCTGGAAATTAGAGTAACAATCACCGGTGAAATTCTGGAATCTTAAGTCTTGAAAACGGAATTTAATTGTTTTAATCACCGTAAATCAGTGGCCTTGATGATAAGGTTCCTACCATGAGTTGCTTCTTCCCCCTCTGGAGTCCTCTGCCTCCTCCCCGGGGTCTCTGCCATGGAGGATCCCCACATCCTCATTGGTTACCACTGCGGGTGCCTCTCTGGGACAGTCCCGCCCTGCCAAAGCAGCATAGTAGTCATGGAGTGGAACCATCAGAGGGATATGTCTTCCCCACCGCACTCACCCTTCCCAAGCCCACCATTGTTCAGTCACTCCTCTTCCTTGGCAACTATTGATGCAATGGGGGGGCTTGGTGGTCCCTGGGTGGAGGTGGAGGTCCCCCAAATCCCAGCTAACTCGGCCTGAATACTGGAGTATGCCTCCCCATCCCTCAAGAATCCACAGTATATAAGGAGGGATATGGCAGCCACTAGATTCCTTTTTGACAAAGTCTAATATGATTAGATGAAATGCTGAGTGTTTTTTCTCTTGGTTCACCTCTCATCAATTTGCGAATAAATGCACTGGCAAGTGAACACTGTAATCTGCTATGTTCTTTGTAGTGCCTCAAGTGTGTGTGCTGCACCAGTTTTCTATTTGACATAGGACATGACGTTCAGCACCACTGTATTTTGCATAATCCTAAATGATATAAAGAAGGTACCTGGATGACAGGGCAAAACATGATAGACAATTTGTCATTTTTCAGTTAGTATTTTTCTGTGTTAACACAGTATGTTCACATTATCTAAACTGAATATGTATTATAGGAGCTCAACAAAAATGTTCTTGTTACCTTAACACATTTTATCATGATATTTCTGCACGAGATCACATAGATCTGCTGGAATGATTGAAGGATCCTTGTAGAAGACACTGTACTTCCTTTAGGTGGGGTTACATGAAAGAGTATTGTATGCTGATTACAGACAGCTGTATCTTTCATCTCTGTCTCATGCTGAGCAATACACAAACTGTTATTTTAAACTAGGGGGCCTAAGGCTCAATCCAGACTACATGGATGTCTTTTAAAGTTTTTGGCTATTGGAAAGAAGAAGTCAGAAAGGCAAATGTGTTTATCGTATTGAATATCTCAGCAATCAATCCTTAGAAGAAGGCAAACAGCACTGAAATAATCATTTGGCATGACTGAATAATCTTAAATAGGACTAACAGGACTGAATAGATTGACTTTTTGTCTTTATTTCTCCTACACCATCTAATAGATCTCTAGTGTCTGCATCCAGCATGGCCGATGTTTACCACTTCCTGAAAATTGTGAGGCTAAAGCATTCTTGACCAATAAGGATCTTTGCAATCTTGTTCATGTGTTTGTCATATCCCACTATGATTACTATTCTCTGTGTGAATGTAAAGAATGGGTATCTGCTAAAATAACATGTTTAATTACAATGTTTCATACTATGGCCTGTTGTAACAGAAAAAAAGACTTATGTGCCCATGTCATTGTTCTCTCACTAGTTCAGTGGTACTACTCGATTTGTGGTACCTCTGCCACATATCTATCAATGTTTTTTTAAAAACTTTTAGAAGCAACACATTTATTTTTATTTTTATTTAGTTTTTGTTTACCGGGTAGGTGCACTAGCCATTGCAATGACTATTTTCAGGCATGACCTGGGAGGGTACAGAGCAACAACAGGAAACAAATTACAGTACATAGTAGACAATAACAGAGCATATGAACAATGTCAGCAGGTGTAAACAACAAAACAGGGTAAAATACATAACAGTGTGAAAGTACAGCAAAAATACTAGTATCTATACATTAAATTATAACTATGAGTATATTGCAGAAAACAGGAGGAAAATACAATGATGGCTATAATCTATAAAATAGTCAATACAGGATCGATGTAGTAGAGAAAATATAAGGCATGGAGGGTAGAGGGTGGGATAGGGTAGAGCTTGGGACAAGATAAGAGGGAGAATTAGTTGGAGTAAGGGTAGTAAGAGCAGATAAGAGCAAGTGCAGAGCGTTAAGCGGGGCTAACAGAAATGGCCAGGGTAGTGAAGGTTAGGGAGAGATACATAAGCTAAGGGAGTTTGAAACAGGAGCACAAGCTGGAAGTAGTGAGATTATTACATAGCTCCTTTTTGAAAGTGGCATGGGAAGAGGCTCGGCATAAATTTAGAGGAAGGGAGTTCCAGTACTGGGGGGGTGAGAGGCAAATGCACTCGCACCTTTGGAGGTGCTGTGTCTGGGGATGTGGACAAGGGCATTGTCCATTAATCGTAAGCCATAGCAGGAAGTGTAGTTTCGGAAGAGAGTTGCTAGGGGCTTAGGTATCTGTGATCTGATAATGTTGTCAATGATGGAGCCATATGCGTAGTACTGTGATGCTTGTGTTGGAAGCCACCCCAGATCAGAGTAAAGGAGGCAGTGATGTTTCAGCCGGTGAGAGGAAGATGCATAAAGACAGATGTTGTAGGTAGCAGCCCATTTCTTAAGGTTTGATTTACCCGCAGAGGCATTTGTTGCTACAGCATAAGTGAGGGTTGGTAGGAGTATGCCTTGTGCTATGGCAAGCCTTGCAGAGGGGGTAAGGTCATAGCTGGTTCGGTAAGCAATACCGAGTTTCATGTTCATCAGCTTGCAGGTCTGTTGTATATGGAGATCGAAGTTAAGTAACTGGTCAAGTGTTATGCCTAGGTATTTAAATGAGTCTACCACCCCGACAGATGTGCCATTAGAGGAGGAGACTATGAATTTTGGTTGGGAGTTTCTGAGTTTCATAATGGACCCAAATAGCATGGTTTGGGTCTTAGATTCGTTCAGGACAAGTTTATGTCTCAACAGCCATTGTTGTATTAGTTGGAAATCTTGGAAGAGACTTTGGTTGATCTCTTCAACGGTTTTCACATTCCTGTATAGGACAATGTCATCCGCGTATAACAGGGAGGTGGTCTGCAGGAGGTTAAAGGTGATACTGTTGATAAATATGGTAAAAGGCCGCAGTCCTAAAATAGACTCCCGTGGCACACCAATGGTTACGGTTGTTTTATTTGAGAGGGTAGAATTAAATTTAACAATTTGTGTCCTGATAGGTAGCTGTCAAACCACTTGACTACACTGGGTGAAAAGCCTAGATATATGAGGATGGCTAAGAGGATGGCGTGGTCAACTAGGTCAAATGCCTTAGTCATGTCGATAAAAATGGCTCCTGTGAGAAGACCAGAGTCCATGGCCACTAGGGCATCCAACATAAATTTGAGAAGGGCAGTGGTGGTACTGTGACCCTTTCGGAAACCATGGTGTTCAGATATTAGAAGGTTATGTTTATGGAGGAATTCGATAGTTTGGGTAGCTACAAGCTTTTCAAGGATTTTGCTGAGAACTGACAAAATGGCTATGGTTCTGTAGTTTGCGGGATCCTTACTGTCTCCGTTTTTAAAAACAGGGGTAATTCTAGCAATCTTCCAGCTGTCAGGGACAAAACCCTGGCACAGGGAGAGAGTAAAAATCCTAGCTAGAGGAGCAGCAATGTAAGGAGCAGCCAGTTTCAATAGTTTAGGTTCTAGATTGTCGGACCCTACTGCAGTGAAATCAGAGATGTTGTTTAGCAATCTTAGTACCTCATGATTAGAGATCAATTTGAAGAAGAATTTAGGGCCTGTATGGCCAGGCAGGGTACTAGTGTGAGGCTGGGTGGTAAAAGAGGAAGTGTATTTGGTTAGGTCTGAAAAATGTGAGCTTAAAAAATTTGCAATGGTTAGGGGATTGATGCAGTGGACCCCATTTAGCTTCATGTCATTTGGGGTAGGGTCTGGATTCAAATCCAGGAGGAACTTTATGTGGGACATAAATACTGCCCCACTGAAGCTGTGTCAGGCTTAGGACAATCAGAGGAACATGAAAAGAAAAAAGCCAGCACCAGCTACGGAGTACAGTGTACCAAATTTATTTAAGTGCAAAGTGCTCAGTGCAAATAACAAAAACTGCTTAAACAACACTGCACTAACTAGTAGCAGGCAGGGCAATTGTATTAAAGTAATAAACAGGAGAGGGCACACCAACCATTTAATTTCCCAGCTTTTTCAAGTGTCCCAGATGCACAGTCAGGTGTTGCTTTTACGTGTTGCTGTTAAAGTGACAGTACAAAAAATATGTAAAGAGCAAATAAGTGAAAAACAACTTAAACAATACTTCATGGCAATCCAAACATGGATGATTTAGATCCAAATTAGAGGTTACAGAAACTATTGTATTAACTTATTGCCATGGTTTATAAATATCTGAGTGGCTAGCATAACAATAGTGTGGTAGGCCCTATCCCAAGGTAGTCAGATGACTATTTCAGTCTAATCTGACTGTTGCCAAATAGCAATGCTCAGGGCTCCTCTCATGTGAAAAAAACAGAAGAATATTAAACATAATCAGTATAAAACATATGGAGGACACATACTACTGCTTAAAACAGGTTATAGCAATGTTTACTGTTTTTCTGATTAGTGGGATTAGGTGAAACTTATCATAGAGTCCAGGAGGATAATGTCCACCTAAATTAATCATCCACATTGCTTCTCATCTAAGGAGAAGTTCATCAATGTTCTTACCCCTCAGTCCTCAGTTTTGCCTTCTGCACACCACAACATCAGAACACATGTTTTTCTGGATGTCTTCTTGAGAATATACATGTTGGGCAGGGCACTGCTACAGTCTTTCTTCTGTATTATATGCAGGCTTGTTTTGGGAGGGGGGTCACCATGACCAAAACCAGTAAGAACAACTTATGGCTGGTTCATTTCTCTTGGGGTATCATACAGACAAGGCACACTGATGAGTCCTGGGTAGGGTGAAACATGTGTCTGTGTCTTCTGTTTGCACTCTTTGCAGATTGTGTTAGAGGCCCTTTGGCACCATGCATTCCTGCTTAAAGCTGAACCAGCCTAAAATTTCATGGTGATATGCGTATACATCCCATGATGCTTTGCATCATGGGGTATGTGTGATTTTGTATTTCTATGTCTAAGCTAGTCACTCAGCTGTTTATAAATCATTGTAATAGAAGAAAAAGCACAATAATTTCTGTAACCTCTAATTTGAATGTAACCAGCACATTTTTGGACTGCTATGAATTGTTTTAGCTTGTTTTGCAAGTACTTGCACTTTACATATTTTTTTTTATCATGAAATTATTTTATTAATTATTCAACAATACAACACACACCTTACAGCATTGTGTCTGAACATCGCCATAATGCTCAACAAGTGAATTAGAAGCCCTACAAGCTGTAGTTTGGATCCTGGACTGACTTCCCTAATATTGGGTTGTTGTGACATCATCTGTCCAATCCTTGTGCAAATAGTCTGGTGCTCCCTGGAGTCGGGCGAGTTTCCTAGCTCCCAGAAAAAGGTGGTGGTGACATCTCTCTTGAAGAAAGCTACCTTGGACCCAGACTGTTTCTCAAACTACAGACCCATCTCAAACCTACCCTTTATTGGGAAGGTGATTGAGAAGGTAGTGGCGGTCCAATTTGAGAACCATTTAACCATCCATGACATCTACAAACCCTTTCAATCCAGTTTTCATAAAAGACATAGCACCTAGATTGCGCTGGTTGGGATGCTTAATGATCTCCTGAGGGCAAGAGACCAGAAGAGATGTTCTATTCTAGTTCTTCTTGATCTCTCATCAGCTTTTGACACCGTGGATCATGCGGTGTTGTTAGCACACCTAAGGCAGATTTGCAGAATATCAGGAATCATCCTCCGATGGTTCAACTCATTCCTCTCTGGGAGATCACAAAGAGTTGTGTCGGGGCTTTTTTCCTCTGGCCCAACTCCTTTGTTGTGTGGGATGCCTCAGGGTTCTGTGCTATCTCCCATGTTATTCGCGGTGTATATGCTGCCCCTCAGAGACATTATAAGATGATATAAGCTGAGGTTTCACTACTATGCAGATGATACCCAGCTATATCTGTCTTTCGCTCCTGACCAGGATGGCACTCTCTCGGTGTTTAACAACTGTCTGAAAGAAATCCAGGATTGGATGGATTCTACTTGGCTAAAGTTGAACTCAGAAAAGACAGAGGTTTTGGTAGTGGATCCGGGCTGTCGGATAGAGATGCCGCCTGTTGGTGCACCCTCAGGAATTTTTCTTGGGGGTGTGTCACTTCCGACCTCCGAACCGGTGCATAACCTAGGGGTTATCTTGGATGACAGGCTGACACTACAGTCACAGGTGTCAGCAGTCATCAAGACTTCCTTCTACCATCTTAGGAATATCGCTAGAGTGAAGCACCTTTTCCGTCTGACACGTTACCAACGTTGGTCCACGGCTTCGTGTCCTCACATTTGGACTACTGCAACTCCCTGTATTTTGGGCTTTCTGGGGTTGAAATCCACTGCCTTCAGCTATTGCAGAATGTGGCAGCCTGGGTTTTGACTGGGACAAGCAGGTCTTGTCACATTAACCTGGTGCTGCACAATCTGCACTGGCTTTCTGTCTGGTGGCGGATCACCTTTGAAGTCTGTTTACTGACTTTCAAAGCCCTACATGATCAGGGTCCAGCCTATCTGAAAGATCCTCTGGCTTTTTACTGCCCTGGCTGATTGCTCCGCTTGGCTGACAAGGGGTTGCTAGAGATTCCAAGAGTGAGT
This sequence comes from Neoceratodus forsteri, assembly GCA_016271365.2. Classification (NCBI taxonomy): domain Eukaryota; kingdom Metazoa; phylum Chordata; order Ceratodontiformes; family Ceratodontidae; genus Neoceratodus; species Neoceratodus forsteri. The sequence continues at coordinate 1,374,883,662 of CM057450.1, forward strand.
CTAAATTCATCTGGTTGCAGAGCTTTTTCTTATGCTGCTCCCATTCTTTGGAATTCTCTACCCTATCGGTTACAACAGTGCACCTCCGTGGAGGAATTTAAGAGGGGTTTAAAAACTAATTTTTATCAAATTGCCTTTTTGAAGTATTGACTGTGTTTAAGCTGTTGATGAGATTGTTATTTTATCTGTGTTTTATATTGAATTATAATGTTTGACGTGTATACATGTTTTGTACAGTGCCTTGAAAATTTGAAAGGCGCTTTAGAAATAAAATGTATTATTATTATTATTATAACAACATATTTGAATGATCATTTTCAGCTATGATCTAAACATACATTCCAGAAACAGACCTCTTCAAATAAAGCACCTACCAGGTCATAATGTTGCATGCTTAATAGCGTACGACATTATGGCTAAATGGCTACAGCGTAGTCTGTAACCACTAATGGTGCAATTCCGCATATACTGCTGTACGTGGTATTGCACCAGTAGTGCTTTTCCAGGTACAGCTGGTACAATCAACCTTTCTATCCTTGATAGATTATGCTGACATCCTCTACAGTCACTGTCCCATTTGCTACCTCACCAAACTTGACACATTATATCATAGAGCTTTGAGTTTCATCACAGACCTGCCTCATTCCACTCACCACTGCTCCCTATATCAATCAGTGGGGTGGAGTTCTCTTCAATTCAGGCATGATAAAAATGCAGCCTTATGGACTCTGAGAGCCATCTCCAAAAAACTGCCCCAAAACATTACAGACTGTCTTCCTATAAAACCAATAGGCAATTACGCCCTGAGAAGTTGCAAATCTCTCCTACTGATGGTTCACAAAGTTAACTCTCATTTTGGCTGGGCTCCTATAAGCTTTACACTGTCCTCCTTGTGGAATAAATTGCAAAAAAAACTGAAACTGAGGTCACCCATCGGCATCTCATCTTTCAAGCCCTTACATTCACATTTCAGAAATGATCAGTGCAATTGTTTCCCATGACCATGAATTGTCATCATGCTAACCTGTACCATTTAACCATAAACAAATTACTTCTACTGCTTGTCTTCTCCTTGGCCCTGGTTTGTCATCATGCTTTCATGTAACACCTTGATGCCTCTGTCCTCCCTTTGATACTGGTCTATCTTCCTGCTTTCTCCAGCCTTCTTTTCACAACTCTATACTGCACTCATCCGCAATCTACACACAATCATACTATAAAAGTCCTAACTCCCCTCTCCCTCTCCTTCTCCCATTAGGCCCCCACCACTGCATCAGTTCTACCGACCTATCCTTAGGATTTCACTTCTCATAATGTTTATCCTTCGCTTACATATTACATTCCCCTCCTGGTACCCCATCTGCCATTAGTCGGTGGTTCTCCAAGCCATTTTCATGGCTAGTACTAGTGACTGCCCTGGTAAATGAACTAACTGGTACTTCTATACAGAGAACATGGTTTATATACAGTTGCATGGTTCAATGGTGGACCTGTCCCCTTGTATTTGAAGCCTCCTCTGTTATGGCTTGTCTTATCTTCCTTTTATCATTGGACTCCCCTATTACTGCACCATTGTGTTTGTGTTTATATACTTATTTACATGTATTTATATGTTTTTATGATGGACGTTACCCGACCCTGTTCTAACCAGATTCATCTTGTAAAAGAGCTCTGCTCAATGATGTTCACCTGGATAAATAAAGATTTTGATTGATTTTGATTGAGAGGATATAACCTCTGCTGTGAGTGTGTTCTGCCGAGCAGCTGCTGTGACTCACTGGACTGAGCCACAGCAGCAGGAAACCAGGCACTGCATCTGGGACCAGGTTTGATTCCCAGTTCCAGAATCTTTTATTTTTTACTCTTTTGTGCACTCCCAAGTTAACCACACAGTTGAGAATCTTTAGTGGGGGGTTCAGGTGCAGCACCCTATAACAGGTGGTGTGGGAGCAGAGCCCCTCAGAAAAAACAACTTATGCCTCATGTCAGAAATTGGGCTGTATTGGCAGTGTGATTTTGCCATGAGGCATAATGTCTTGCAACATTATGACCCCATGGCAATAAAGCAGATACTTAATCATCTACACTATACTCTGAAGACATGAGAGAAGCATACCTCCCAATCCACTGATAATCCCTCTCCAGGAACAACTAGTAGTGCTACAATTCGATGAGGCATGCATTAGTGGAGTTGGACCTTTTAGCTCAGAGCAACCTGCAGCAAGCAAAAGTGCAAAAACATAAGGGGGTGGCCACTATAGAACTTTCTGTGCCTCCTGCATGGTGGAGTCATTCCTTTCTACCTCTATAAATTATTGATAGAGGGCACTGGATACTGTTGCATATAGGAGACAAGTGTTCAAAAGAGAGGATAAATGGAGTACTCTGCCTAAAGCGGACGATTGCCTGGTGGGGTCAGCAGGACTTTACATAGATGAGAGTGGGGGAAAAGACCCCATTTGTCCTGGTATTGGGATATTTGATTAAGTCTATTGTAGGAAAGCCTTCCAAAAATGGCTAACCTTGCAAGTGTGGCTTGCCAAGTAGATATGAGGGGGGCATGAGGCTTCCTCCAGAGCATCAAGATGAGCCTTTAAGCCTCCATCACTGCCCCAAGAACCCACTTTTCTGGGGCGTAGCCAGATGGGCCAAGCACTGATGGTCGCCATGCAGGATCATTGGCGAGGTTAGTCTCATCCTACAGCCTACCACCTGAGAGCAATCATCTGAAACTGCTGCCCAAAAGGAGGCCAACCGTGAGCAGGTCCACAGCATATGAAGGATATGGGCTGGGCTTTGCCAACACCTCCAACAATTAGCATGACTGAGAAGCCCCATAGAATGGAACAGAGAGGGGGTCCTATACCATCTAAATACTATTTTAAGCTGTAGAACCTGGCTCTTAGCATCCCTATATTGTGTATGAGACTACACCTTGACCAGGCTTGGATAGAGATATCCACGTGGGCATCCGTCTCCCATAGTTGCCAACATTTATCAATGCAATAAGGTTGGGCATCACAAATAATGCAATAGAACCTGCCCGCTAGTCCCTTCTGTGATGCCGGTCTATGTAGATTACTCATCCATGCCCACCGGGCATCTACCATAGTATGAGAGAGGTAAACACGAACTGCACTCCTCATCTGGAGATACCTCCAAAAATCCTGAGCTGGAAGGCCATAGTGGGATTTCAACTGCTCAAAGGATCTGAGCACATATGTGTAGTAAATATATAAATCTCTGAGAACCCTGATACCCTTAGTAACCCAACCCTACCACAGAAAGGGCTTACCATCCACCAGAATGTGGCTATTGATCTATAAAGGAGTAAGATCTGGATGCAGAGCATAGGCCACTGTGGCAGTGTGAGACAAGGCCATACCCACCTTCTAGGATGCCACTGTTTCTACCATAATTGGGGAGATCCTAGAAGGGAGGTAACGCTTATGTGTTAACAAGGATGACAGGGGTTGATTCTCTAATAGTGAAGCTTCTAGTGAGACCCAAAGCAGTGTTCAGGGGTTAGGCGGTGTGACCCACTTAGTAGCTTGAGCCATCCTATAGGCCCATTGGAACAACAGTAGCACAAGCCCCTCTTTCATCCAATGTGCAAGCAGCTTGCTGTGACCCCACCAGGTTGGCTTACCTTCCCACAGTAATCGTGCCACAATTCTATCCAGAGAATGAAAGAGCTTTGAAGATAGCTGGATAGGCAGGTTGTGGAGGAGATAGAAAACCCTCAGAAGGAGGAACATCCTCACCACCTTCACTTTCCCTTTGAGTGAGAGATGGAGCTTACACCAATGCTCAGTCTCTGCTGTCAGCGAGCTGAGCAGGGGAGAGAAATTGGCAGTCTCAAGATCCTCCCACCTATCAGGGACAAAAACTCCTAAATAAGAGAATCCCTTGTGGCACACATGATATCAGTACCCCAAATGCAATCTATGGAGCAAACTAGGTTCCAGGGAGAGAGTGGTTTTCTTCCTGTTGATAGTTAGTCCCACGAAAGTGGTGAACTTCTGTAGAGTCTTGAGGATGTAGGGCAGGGACTGGGCTGGATTATCAATGGTAAGGAGGATGTTGTCAGCATATGAACATACCAGGAATAACTGACCCCCTACAGGGATCCTGATATGTCCCTAGCTGCCAACAGCTTCCTCACTGGGGGGGGGGTCTATTGCCAGCAGGAACAATAGGAGAGAGAGAGGGCAGCCCTGCCTAGTCCCCCACTGGTGGGAGAATGAGGAGGAGAGGTCCTTGTTGGTGAGAATCCGTGCAATAGGGGAGTTATACAGAGCCGATACCCATCCTTGAAAGTAGGGTCCAAACCCATACATGCAAAGGACCAGATGAAGATACTGCCACTCAATTGAGTCAAAGGCCTTAGTGAAGTCTAGGGCCAAAGCAGCCATTGGTGTGGCAGATTGTCTGCCAAGCCACTTCAAATTGAGAACCAACCTAACATTATCTGCGCCAGACTTCCCCTTAGAGAAGCCCGCCTATGACGGGTGAATTAGCAGGGGCAGAATATTCACTAGCCTATTGGCTAGGACTTTGGCCACAATTTTAGTGCCCACCAAGACAAGAGAAATTGGGCAATAGTTGGAGCAATCAAGTGGATCTGATGATTTTTTAGGGAGCAAGGTGATGAGGGCCTCTCTCATGGTTGGGGGTAGGCAGCCCTCTTCATGTGCTACTTGCAAAGCTTCGAGGAGGGGAGTAGAAATATCCTCCTACAAGATTTGATAAAGCTCCACTGTCATACCATCAGGGTTGGGATCCTTTCCATTGGCCATTTGAGAGAGATAGAAAGAGAGAGAGGAGTGAAGTTCCTCCTGGGTAATGGGGGCCTCCAAATTCTGGGCCAAATCAGAGGAAAGTAGTGGAACAGAAATGCCTTTACAAAACTCCTCCAACCCATTAACTAGGCTGGGCCCCTCTGGACTGAAGCTGTACTGGTATAACTTATGGTAGAATGCCTGCATAGTGGCATTAATACCAACAGGATCAGAGACCACTCCCCCCCCAGCTCGCAGGGCATGGATCCTGGAGGCCACCTGCTGCTTCCTTAGGTGGTATGCCAGAAGCCTGCCACTCTTAATTTCCCCCTCCCAGTACCAATGTGTCAATCTAATTAGCAGCCATTCTGCTTTTCTGTGCAACAGAGTATTAATACGATACTTCAACCCAAAAATAGAATTCAGAAGGGTATGGTCTGGTTGCATGGATGATTTGAATCTATTTTCCAGGGTGGTGAGTTCTGCCTGTAGGGTGTCCACTTCCACCTGGCTGGCCTTATTCTTAGCCGTGAAATAAGAGATTATGTGACCATGCAACACCACCTTGAAGGCCTCCCATACTACGCTGGGACACACCTCCCCTCCCACATTGTTCCTAAAGTAAGCTCTTGCCTCATCCTTAATGAAGGAGCAAAACTCAGGGTCTGATAGGAGCAGAGGATTGCACCTCCATCTAGTGGAGGAGTTCCCTTGCGCAATGGGTAGGAAGGTACAGGAGATCGGGGCATGATTGGAAATAAGGATATTCCCAATTTTAACCTCGTCAATGCAGTTTGCAGCAACCCTATTTGCAAGCCAATAATCTATACAGCTAAAGGTACTATGTACCAGGGAGAAAGAGGTGTAATCTCTGCCCCTAGGGTTATCCCTCCACTACAAACCAATCAGGCCCTATTCCTCCTCCAACTCCTGTAGAGCTGCTCTAGCTTTGGGATGCACTTGGGGGGGGGTTGGCTGAGACCTGTCCAAGAAAATGTCATGGACCAGGTTGAAGTCACCCCACGAGTATTGGAATGTCCTTTTGTCCATCAATGAGTGATTCGATGGCCTGGCCTACATTTGCCAGAAATTCCACTGAGTTGACATTAGGCCCATAGATGTTCACCACTACCACCTTACCCCCAGGGAAGGAGAATCGAGCCCCAACCCAGCATCCCTGAGAATCATGCTTCACCAGTTCTTTCACTGGGGGGAGGCTTTATGAACCAAAATGACAACGCCTTTCAATTTCATGGGTGCCGAACTAGCAATAACCTTGCCTACCCAGGCCTTTTTAAGCCACTGCACTGTTTTGGCTGTGAGGTGTGTCTCCTGGAGAAGGGCCATATCTGCTTGTGATGAGCGGAGGTGGTGCAAGACCTTGGTACACTTAACAGGATGGTTGAGCCCCTTAACATTCCAGGAGACACACCTCCACCCTCGCCCTTGGCTGCTTGCCATCTCCAAAAGGCATGTAGGAAAAGTACACTTACCTCCTGAAGTGAAAATTATAAACCCAAACTTAGTTGGGGTTAGGGCTGAGGAGTCCCATAAGTAAGCCTCTGCCAGTGGGTCCTTCTGAGCTGGGAGGTCAGTCACTTAAATTGATAGATGTGGAAATAAAGAAGAAAGAGAAGCACAAAACACTGATTATGTATTAGAAACCAAAAAGCACTACAAAAGTATATATAGAGTAACCCGCAGACGCAACTAACACCAAAAGCTTCAGGGATGGGAACCACTGGAGCACACCCGGTAAGTCCAAAGGGTTCACCTCAGTGTGAAGATGAAAGTCAGGGATTAACCTGTATGTCACTAAAGGCCCGGAGATATTGGTGCACAAGGGTAACAACCATACAGCTGCACTAGCTCACGCACCTGATTGAGGAGTGGAAAAGTTAATCAATACCAATAACCTGCCGCTCCCTGGACAAGCTTCCCCTCTTGAGCAATTGGGGGGGTTATGCTTGAATAAGGGAAGGGAAATGATGAAAAACCCTTCCAACATGAAAGGGGGAAAAAAACAGGGTAGGGGGGAACCCCCTTAGTCAACTACCAGCACCCAACAGCAACAAACCCAACACAAACGTAGCACCAGTGAGTGGCCCCACAAACATGGGGACCGGCATCGGTTGCTAGGAAGCGTTCTTGCCCACTGTGACCATCAAAAATGAATACAAGCCGGTCTGACCTTCGTCCACTGCAGGAAAATAAAAAATATTTTCCAGACAGCTAGCCAGCCTAAAATCAGGCTGGTGCTATCAAGGGAAGGGGGTGAAGCAGCAGAAGGGAGGGGAGGGCTGCTACTCTCCAGAAGATCCCCTGTGAACAGTAGGAACTGATTAAGTTTGGTCTTAGCCATTCTCGGGAGGAGGGCAGGGGGAGGTATAGGGTTCAAATTAGTAGTAGCCATGACACAACTTCCGCCTCCCACAGGAGGCCCAGTGGGGAAGTCTACCCCCCCCACCCTTACTGGGAGACAGGATCAGCTCAGTGGTGCAGGAACTGCATGCCCCTGCCTACAAACCCTTGTCAATGTGCCCCCAGCCATTGAAATAAAGGGGGGTGATAGCAGGGAGGTGGGACTCCATACAGCCACAGGATACACACAAGTGTCCCTCACTAAGTCTCACCCACACCCCACACTCCATAAGGTAATAAGATGAAGCAAATTACAACCAGAGTATCCACAGTTCAAGAGTTCTATGTGGCTGGCCCAGGAATGACCAGTTGTCCAGTCCTTGTTCAGCCTTTTCCACCTGGTGGATCGGTGCCACACACACTGCCACCTGTGCCATCCTACACTGGTTTCTTGTCAGACACCACCTTGGCAAAGGTCTTCCAGCCTGGTGTAACAGGGTGCTTTTGTTATGAATGATTAGTCATGAAATAAAATGTGTAACCCCCTAATATATTCTTTTCATGCTTTCTTTTATCTTTTCTTCTACCTTCCTTTGCTATTTTTTGTGTCAGGGAGGCCAACCTGGCATATCTTTAAAACCTTTACTGTCCATTTAAATCCTATAGTCCCCATTATTGCACATTAATAGTATCTCCTTTTATTTTATAAAGGAGCCTGCTGGTTTAATGAAAACAAATGCAAACGTGAAAATGAACAAATAAATGTTTTTTCTTTTGTTGTTACCTGAATTCTTGCCATTATGGGGAGATTCCTACTATAGGACTGAAAGCCCCTGAAGTGACTGCTTTTGTAAAAATTAGGAGAGATGAGGTCACAGCAAGTTGGAGGAGCTATGCTCCAAATGAGGTAGAAACCACCTAATTAAGGTTTAGATGATCTAAAACTGATATTTTAGGATATATTCACAGAAGGAATATAACATAAATGCTTGTTTTTCCTGTTGTACAAGAATGTTCCAAGATAGCCTTAGATAGGACCACATAAAGGTCTATTTTATGTTAAGTGGGAGATTCCTCTGATTGTGATGTCACCCTAAGGATTGCTATAAAACCGGCCACCAGGGGACAAAGAAGTGTGTGTGGGTCAGTATCTTCTGACCACTGAGGAAGAAGGAGCTAGTGTGAGAGCTTACACACTGTATTTTGGGGAATTAAGTATTGGATATTGAATATACAGAAGAAAGACAGGAGTCTCAAGAAGAAGTATTTCCTGATGTGTTGAAATGGTGTGATGGACTAACAACCACAATTTTCTTCCGGTAAATATATATGTATATATATATATATATATATATATATATATATTTTGTTTTGTTTTGTTTTTACAAAGTTTTTGCAAATAAATTGATCAACACATTTATTGTTTTTTTTATGCACTAAATATTATCATCTGGTGTCTGTCATTTATCCCACACCTTCTACACTAGTGTCAAATCTAGGGTGCTGATATATTGTGCAGAGCCTATCTGATCTAGCAAATCATCAGTTCTTGGCATGGGGTAGCCATCAAACTCAGAAATTGCATTGAGCACGAAAGAAAGTATTCCACAGTAGAGAAGGAGTGCCTGGCTATAAAATGGGCTATAGAGACACTCAAATATTATTTGTGGGGGTATGAATTCACTATTGTAACTGACCACAACCCGCTATGTTGGCTATACCTCATGAAGGATAAGAATATGCGCATTATGCGCTGGTAACTGTCCCTCCAGCCTTATAAATTTTCGGTAAAAGATAAAACTTGGTCTCAACATAAAAATGCTTATTTTTTATCCCAGTATGGAGCTCCACCGGATCAGCAATATTTACACAAGCTGTGCCCAGTCCAGATTTTACAGCTTTGGCCTGGGTCTGGTGATCTGGGTTTTACCCATACCCCACTGCATGTGGCTTAGTGATATACCGTACAGATGGCTACAAAGTCTAACTCATTGAAGGCTGAAGTTTTAGAAAATCATTATGTTTAAAATACCAAGACTCACTCTCCCCCATGACAATTAATCGTCTACCAAAGTCATGCTTAAATACTGTTGCTTCTACATCCATATCACTAAGCTTTAAATGCCAACATGCAACTTCTGCTGTTATGAGCTCCCCCACCCATGAAGTCCCATTCCACTTGTGGCAACCCCAACCCCCAAAAATAAGTTGGTATCAACCACATTACTGCTAAACTCCTTATTTGTAAAAATTGTGTTGAGAAATTGTTGTTGTAATGTATGCAGAAAGTTCTGACTGCTAGAAGATAATGAATTAACTTTCTGTGGATCTAGTATAAAGGCAGACTCTTCCCACTAACCTATTATTATCCATTTGAGTGCTTGACTGGACATCCAGGTATCTACCCCACCTATGGTATTCCAGGCTAGGAATTAAGTGAGCTGAAATGGGTGGGGGGGGTACCTGTTTTTAAATCATGAGATGACAAAGTGCTTGTTAGGGCAGCAATTTGCAATCCTTATAAGGTTAAGCAGAAGAGGTGGTCATAGACACTCAGGAAAACCTCATTTTGGAGGCTAAACATCTCCCTGCTACAAGATAAGGGTATTCAAAAGCAAATAAAGGACCATCTAAAATAGGCAATCATAGATAATAATATACAAGATGCGAATCCAGGGGTTTTATGAGACACAATAAAAGCCATGGTAAGGGGGACAATAATAGAAATAGCCTCAAGACAGAAGAGGGAATAACTATACAAACAAAATGAACTAGAAATGAAAATAAAAGACCTACAAGCACAACAGCAAGTCAGACTAGACAGACATCAGGGAATACAACTGGGAAAACTAAAGAATTAATTCAAAAATTATTGATTACAAGGTAGAACAAAATCTCAGATATTTAAGACAGATATTATGAAGGAAGCCCAAGATTATTGAGATTAGTTCCAGGACGTGTTTAACCCATTCTACTTCTAATAGCTTTCTATGATGTCTCCACTATCCATTGTTAATCTGACAGAGAATGACTCCCAGAAGATAATTAGTTAACTTTCTGTGGTCTCAATTAAGTCCTCAAGATAGAGGAAAAATAGTGCTGTAAAGCTTCCTATACACACACAGGCACCGAAACTAGAATAACAGGTTCCAAGGAGTATAAACTCACAAGGAATGCTAGAAAAAACCCTACCCATTCATTCACAAGTGTCAATGAATGTATTTGTTAGCCATGCTGGTTCATCTTCTTGCTTCCTTCATGGTAAAAATGTGAAATTACATTTGTGTAAATGAGTGATAAATAGCTTGTCCAGGGGGATGCAGCTCTGATAGTTATTCCAGTCTTTCTTTTCGCTGGTAGAAACTGAGCCAGGAAAAAAGTAAAATACACTTCATCACAGACTGTGTTTACCAAGTACATGAACCTGCATGATTTATCTGTAAAGACAATTAAAATTGTATTTCTAAATACATTACTAACTCCAATGCTTTCAAGATTTTGAAACTACTAAAAAGATAAACTATATATAGATAGATAGAATATGGTAAACAGATATTGTTAATCCCAAAAGCTGAACTTTGTTTTTAGTATATAAATGTTTAAGAAACACCTGAAAGCTGAGTCTTTCCTTTTGAGACACCAGGTAACTCTGATAATCATTTGTTCCAAGGGTTTTTAAGTCCGTTTGAAGGCATCAAGTATCTGTTCTCCTAGTCCTTAACAAAATGCAGGGACTCCACAGACTTGTTGTTCCTTGGCCAGATACCAAACCAGTGAGTCTTCTTTCAGCATTATAGATCCACCTCATTCCCCTCCCACATGAATAAAAAAAAGGTGCACTGGATCTTTAGGAGCTTCTTGGTGGAGGTGGGTTGGATCTTACTTCTCCAAAAAAACAAAGCTACCTCCCACTACTCAGGTTCCAGTTCTTGTACCACCCATTTAAGAAAGAAAATAGTACCCTGCAACCATTGACTAACATGAAAGCATATTTATTTGAGAGCTGAAAACATTTCTTGGAGGAGGGTAAGGCGGAGGAGACTATTTACACCTTCAGTCAGTTCCACAGACAGAAAACTACTTTTCTACATGCAATACTCCTGTTGCTCCACCTCCACAGTCATAAAAATCAGGAGAGATGAGGTCACAGCAAGTGGGAGAAGCTATGCTCCAAATGAGGTAGAAACCCCCTAATTAAGGTTTAGATGATCTAAAACTGATATTTTAGGATATATTCACAGAAGGAATATAACATAAATGCTTGTTTTTCCTATTGTACAAGAATGTTCCAAGATAGCCTTAGATAGGACCACATAAAGGTCTATTTTATGTTAAGTGGGAGATTCCCCTGATTGTGATGTCACCCTAAGGACTGCTATACAACCGGCTACCAGGGGACTAAGAAGTGTGTGTGGGTCAGTATCTTCTGACCACTGAGGAAGAAGGCGCTAATGTAAGAGCTTACACACTGTATTTTGGGGAATTAAGTATTGGATATTGAATATACAGAAGAAAGATAGGAGTCTCAAAAAGAAGTATTTCCTGATGTGTTGAAATGGTGTTATGGAATAACACCCACAATTTTCTTTCTGTATATATATATATATATATATATATATATATATATATATATATATATATACACACATACACATATATATATATTTTGTTTTTGCAAAGTTTTTGCAAATAAATTGATAAACACTTATTGTGTTTTTATGCACTGAATATTACCGTCTGGTGTCTGTCATTTATTCTACATCTTCTACACCTGGTTTGACGGGGAGCAAGGGATCTTCTTCTGCATCCTGGAGTTTCTCCACTTCCTCAGCCCAATCCAGGGGAATTGCTGTGTCCATATGGACTTCATCTGGCTCTATATTGTCATTGCTGCTGGCAGCGTCCTCACTGGGTAATTTCGCTGGAGGGGCTGAGAAGACCAGGAGCCACGAGGAAGGAGGGGACTTCTGGACCTGGGTCTCAGTCTGCTTTGCGTTTGGTGTTTAAGCAGACTGACTTGTAGATTTTCATTCTTCTTGGTTGGATCTGGACTGACTGGGTTGATATAAGGCCTGCTAACTTGCTCTGCATGCAGTCATGATGCTCTGGGGGATCACTTCATTGGGACTAGTCTGCCTTGCATCCCTGTCTTTGGGAACCGCCTTCCCTTTGCCATGGTTTCATTTCACCATATTGGGTGCACCAGGTTCCCAGAGGAGTCTGGGAACTGTAGTACTCTTAAGGATTGAGGGCCAAAGAGCATGGATCCAGGCCTCTGCCTCCTGAGGACGTTCAGCCAGCAGTTCCCTTCCATCTTTGACGATGTGCAGAGATGTTAGCCCGTGAAAACCATATTGGAACCCATTAGTTGACAGAATCTTTTTCAGAGGAATAAAAGCTTTCCTGTGGGTCGCAACCTCCTATGAAAAGTCCGGGAAGATCGAGATATATCCACCCCTCCAGGTAATGCCACCCCTTTCTTGAGCCATTCTTAAGATTTTCTCTTTTGTAGAGTAGTGCAAGAGATATGTGATAATGGGCTGGGGGGAAAGCTCTGAGATCTGGATCGGGGGATTACCCTGTGAGCCCTTTCTACCTCCACTGGCCCTCTCCATTGTTCCCTAGCCACTTCGGCAACCGCTCATTAAGAAAGTCCTCCATACAGGGCCCCTCGGTGCCTTTGGGGACACCAAAAATCTGTAAGTTATTGTGGCACCCCCTGTTCTCTTGGTCTTCCGCCCTGACCCAGAGCCTCACCAACTTGACCTCATGGTCATGGAGCCTCTGCCAGGTAAGGGCCTGCTGCTGCTCCAAATCCTCCATTCTCTGCTCGGACATGTTTAACTTGTCCTCTAGCCATCTCACATCAGCTACGTTCCTGGTAAGTGCATTGCTTATCCCATCTACTCTCAGCAAAAGGGCCTCCAACATTTTTGTGATGTACTGTAGAGAGTTGGTGACCAGTACCTGTGAGCTAGAGCCTAGTGCTTGCTCCCATGGAGAGGTTGGGATGGGGTGCAAGCCTCCATGCTGCCACTATCACCTCCGAGGCTAACAGATGGTCCTACTTCAAGACTTAAACCCTCACTAACGCAGCTCCCAGATAAAAGATGAGGCACACACTCAACAGAAGAAATCTGCTAAACCTGCCAGTACACTGAATGGGTTGTTAAAGGTTGGGGACCCGAGTGCTGACTAGAGTAGGCTTAATCAAGCTCTCGCATACTGTGGCACTAACATTGGGTTAGTACTCATGCTGTGAGCTACATGAATACAAAATAGAGGCAGCTGGCAGCTATAACTGAAAAACTTAACAAAATCAGTGCATTCTCAGGTAAGATCACCCCCGGACTGCATCACAAAACTCAGATGTCATCCAGGGAACGGGAGAGCAGGAAAATTAAGCCGCCATTAGCTCGGCGACAAGTCATTCCCCCGGAGTATGCCACTTTAAATATTTTTGTACTGTCACTTTAATTGCAACACTTAAATGCACCACCTGACTATGCATCCAGGACTCATGAAAAAGCTAGAAAGCAAAACTGGTCTCGATTGTATACACCCTCCTGTTTATTATTTTACAGGTGTCCTACCTGTTACTAGTTAGCACAATATTGTTTATGGACTTTTTTGTTATTTGCACTCAGCACTTTGCATTTCAATAAAATTGGTGCACTGTACTCTGTAGCTGGTGCTGGCCTTTTCTTTTCTTGTTCCTCTGATTCTCTTAAATCTGGCACAGCCTCTGTGGAATGGTGTTTTTGTATTGCTCCCAGTTTGTAATTATCACCAGCTCACAGAACAGAGAGTTTATTCCACGAGAACTTTAATTTCATCTGGCAGTACTCCTCTGTACTACATAGAAACATAGAAACATAGAAGTTGTCGGCAGATAAGGACCTCAAGGCCCATCCAGTCTGCCAATTTCTTTTTCTACCTTATAAATGTGCCATCGGCCTTTGCTCTGTCAGTGACCTATCTATTCGTAGTCATTTGTATTGCTCCCTTATGCCTATCCCATGCCTGTTTGAAGCCCTGCACTGTATTCATAGCCACCACTTCTTGTGGTAAGCCATTCCATGCATCTACCACCCTTTCTGTGAAAAGAATTTCCTCACATTCCCCCTTAATCGGCCTCCCTCTAATCTCATGCTGTGTCCTCTTGTCCTGCTATTTTTCTTATATTTAAACATGTTAGACTCTTTCACCTTGTTTATGCCCTTAAGGTGTTTAAATGTCTCGATCATATCACCTCTCTCCCTCCTTTGCTCAAGGGTATACATATTGAGCTCCGTTAATCTGTCCTCATATGTCTTACTCTGTAAAGCTTTCTCTGACTAGATGCTGAGTTGGTTGACAGGCGGGTCTGTCTTCTGCATTCACCGCCCACAGTATAAAGTAACATGGCAGAGCCACTTTTGAAAGATTTCCTTGTAGGAAACTACAGTAATTTAAGAGAGAGTTATTTGGTGGTGGTAGAGGAACTTCTGTTTTTACTAACACCAGCACAACAGTGGCTTCTAATAACACTGCAGGTACAGAGGACATAGAAGCAAGTAAGAATATAATAGAGATTACTATAGAAGTAGCATTTCTGGCTTTAGAAGAAATTTCATTGAAGATAAGATGCCATTATTGGAACAGGACCTTACTGAAGGACTATTTGGAAGTGGGGAAGGTCAATCGGGGGTTAAGAACAACTAAGTTTGTGGACTACTGACACAATAGTGAGACTATTTTTTTCCAAATTGGACAACTGCATTACATGCAGGTTTCATCACACTCATGGTGTGTGTCATCCAGGACTATCAGGCCCAGGCCCCTGACCTCCAAGAGGAGCTACCTAGAAAAGAAGAAAAAGTGGTTTTGTTTAAGAACCACAAAGATTTTCCAACATTTGAGAAGAAGCTACAACAATCAATTGAGGAACAAGAAGCATAGAAACATAGAAGTTGCTGTCAGATAAGGACCTCTTGGCCAACCTAGTCTGCCCAGTTTTCCCTGTCTAGTATACCACTACAGACCCTACCCAATCTCCGGTCGTCTCCTCCACTTGCCTTTACCATGGTCCCCTTGTATCTGTCCCATGCATGCTTGAATCCTGTCACCATTTTGGCACTCACCACCTCTGCTGGAAGGCTGTTCCAGGGGTACTCCACCCACCCCATGAAGAAATATTTCCTCACAGTTCCTCTGAGCCTCCCCCCTCCAACTTCTTTGCATGACCCCTTGTCTTTCAGCTTCTTTTTCTATGGAAACTGCTACGTTCCTGTATCTTATTAATACTTGTTAGGTATTTGAATGTTTCTATCATATTGCTCTTTCCCTCATCTCCTCCTACTAGTACATATTCAGTTCCTTGAATCTCTCATCATAGGGTTTTGATGCAGGCCTTGCGCTATTTTGGTAGCCATCTTTTGTACTGTCTCCACTTTATCAATGTCCTTCCGAAGGTGTGGCCTCCACAACTGGACACAGTACTCAGGTGGGGTCTTACCAGTGATCTGTACAGGGGTACTAATACCTCCTTCTTCCTGCTGGTGATACCCCTCCCTATGCACCTGAGCATCCCACTAGCCTTCTCCACTACCTTATCACACTGCTTGGCTACCTTCAGGTCATCAGAAATGATTACACTCGGGTACCTCTCCTGTCTGGTGGTTGTCAGTACTTCCCCTCCCAATTGGTATATAGCCCCTGGATTTCTGTGCCACAAGTGCATGATTTTGCACTTTGCTGAACTGAAACCCAGCTGTCAAACCCTTCTCCATTCTTCCAACTTTTTCAAATCATCCCTCACCCCTCCATGTGTCTTTTCTCTGTTGCAGATTTATACGTCAACTGCAAAGATGCATACTTTCCATTCTAGCCCTTCTGCAATGTTGCTAATATAGACATTGAAATAGACTGGGCATGGTACTGAGCCCTGAGGCACCCCACTGGTCACCTTTCCTTTTCCATAGTGGACACCATTTACCACCATCATCTGACTCCTGTAACTTAACCAACTTCTTACCCAGTTTATAACTTTTTGACCCACTCCCAGATAGGCAACTTGTTCACCAGTCTTCTATATGGAACATTCTTCAAGGCCTTACTGAAATCCAGGTAGACCACATTTATCTCTCCTCTCTGATCCATTACCCTGATCACCCAGTTGAAGTCAGGCTTGTCCGGCAAGACCTTCCCCCTCTGAAACTATGTTGTCTTGGATCCTGTAATCCACTGGTTACAAAGTATTCCACTATCCTTTACTTCAATATAGTGTTTCCATTACTTTGCCCACTATCAAAGTCAGGCTGACAGGTCTGTAATTTCCTGCCTCTGCCTTGTTCCAACTTTTGTGATGTGGGACCACATCTGCCCTCCTCCAGTCCCTTGGAACCTCCCCTGTTTCTAAAGATAAGTTGAACAGAGTTGTCAGAGATACAGCCAGCACCTCTTTGAGCTCCCTGAGTATACTGGGTGCACCCCATCAGGTCTCATTCCCTTGTGTACATTTAATTGTGCTAGTACCGTCAGGACTTTCTACTCTATAAAAGGACTGGTGTCTACCTCCATAACACTTATGCCCTTGTCTCTTATCCTTGCCCTGTCACCTACCCCTAATTCTGTAAATACTGCACAAAAGTGTTTGTTCAATATGTCTGCCTTCTTCTGGTCCGCTTCCTCCTCGCAACCCCCTTCTTCCCCTTTTATCCTTACTATTCCCCCTTTGGTCTTCTTTTTCTCGCTTATACATCTAAAGAAAGTATTATTCCCTTTTTTTACTGACTGGGCAATATTCTCCTCTGTTTGTGCCTTTGCATATCTAACTGTCTTCCCTTCCTCCCTTTGTTTCCCTAAGTATTTTTTCCTACCCTCCTCCTTCTGTGCCTTTTTGTACTTTCTAAATACTAGTATTTTTTGCTCTTACTTTTTCTGCTATGTCTTTAGAGAACCATAGCGGCCTCTTGTTTCTCATAAATATAAACATATAAAAGTGATCAAGCTTAGGAAATTCAAGCAAGAGTGGCAATGATTATCTGAATGGAAAGAAACTGGAACTGGAAGAAGGAACAATGTCAGAATATGACATTGCCAGAGCAGACCACTGCCCATTTTGAAGAGAAGTCACACAACCTCAAACTATAGCTCCACCAGGGAATCAGAAATCAAAGTAGGGGACACTTTTTTACAATGGAGGCAGGAGGTCCCAAACCTGACACCCTGGAGAAGCCCACTCTTAGTGAGCTTCAAACACCCTCAGGGCAACAATATAGGAGGATGGGGGGGAGAGGTAGAGGTACAAAAAATCAACAACAGCAACAGAGGAGCAAGAAGTGAGACCAACTTCCAAGAAATAAATGTCATTTATTTATCTGGTTGGATTCTAACCTCACCAGAATTATCCTTATTAATCAACAGACTCATGTTTGTGCCTACTTGCAACATTACCCAGTTTGACATGTTCTAAGCATTTTGAAGATTCATATGACTACTGAACCTGAAGGCATTTTGGACTTAACTAGAAATGGGCTGCCACTGTAACAAGCTGGGAAGTGACATAAATGGTGATGCAATTCTGTCTTTTGAAGATGAACTCAGAGATATTTCTCACATAGTGCAATCCACTCCAGATATGAGATACATGCTGGACTTGTCTAAATTGAAGCACCATCAATGCTCTTCCTACTATTCAATACCAGTGTAGAGGTCTTCAAGCATGACTGTGAGGAGGAATTTAAAGCACTTTTTTCATTAGATGACAGAAACAAGTACTACAAAATCAAAGCCACACAGAGCACAGCAATAAAATCACTTAAGGAAGATAAGGGGATTACAATCAAGAGGGCAGATAAAGGTGCGGAGGGGTGTTATTGGACATGAAGAAATATATTCAAGAGTGTTTTTGACAACTAGAAAATTGAAATTTTTATCAACACTGTCTACAAGACTGATCAGTTAAATAACTATTTTGTTATGCTGGCTGATATGGAGATTCCTAAAGAAAATATTGAAGAAAATATAATCTAGAATGAAACTAAATTAAATGGACAAACGTTCAGGTTCAGGATGGTATACTGTATGTAGTCAAGAAAAGACACATATTTGAAAATTAAAAGCTAATAAAGTGCGTAGAGGGGATGGGGTAGAATGTAGATTTTTGAAGGATGCTATTGAAATCATTTCTCCTATTCTAACAAAACTAATTAATTGGAGCCTAGTTGAGAATAGGCTTCTTGAAAGCTGGAGGCATGCAAAAACAATTCCAATCTATAAAGGGGGAACTACCGTAAAACAGTTCCAGCAAACTATCTCTTTGCTCTCTTGCCCATGGTCTCCAAAATTTTTGAGAGTTTGGTTAAGGAACAATTGGTCAATTATCTAGATAAATATTCCATTTTGACAAAATACCAATTGGGGTTTAGACAGGGATACTCCACTGACACCACACTCACTGACCTGGTAGATTTGATCTCAACACCTCTAAATGAGGGGAGGGTGGTGTGTGTGGTGTTCATGGACCTATCCAAAGCATTTGACACTGTAAATAATAAGACCATGTCCATGAGAATGTTGGATATAGGGGTCACTCCTGATACTTGTAAACTGTTTGAGTCATATCTACAGTGGCAGCCATAGACATGGTCAGATATTTCCTGAAATGCCTGTGATATATCTGGAAATTTCTTGACTGCCTGCTTTACCACTATGGGCCACCAGAGAGAATCTCTTCAGATATTTTGCAAAGGTTCTGGAAATATCTGACCATACCATGGGTACCACTATAAATAACAGAACTCACCAAGTCCAGATAGGAAACACAACTTCAAAGAAAGTTGTAAATGGAAGGGGTGTACCACAGGGTCCCTTTTGGAATCCTTATTATTTTTAATTTATATAAATTCAGTTCCTCAGATCATGAAAACAACTCAAATACAGTTATATGCAGATGACAACATGCGAGTAGCCTCAAGAAAAGACAAACATGAGATGGAAAGTAATCTACAGGGAGATTTCTTAAAACTTTGCCAGTAGTTTTCAAAATCTAAATTAGTATTAAACAATAAAAAGTTGAAAATAATGATTTTTGGACCTAAGGCAACACATAAAAAGGTTATACAAATCTGTATTAGGACACCAAAAGATAAGATCTTGGAACAAGTATCTGAATATAAATATTTAGGAGTCTGATTAGATAAAAGTTTAAACTTTGATCTTCATATTGAAAAAATAGTGAAAAGAATTATTACAAGAATGTGAGCCTTCAGATGCTCAAGCATTTGCCTAGATTATAAAATGAGGGAAATGATACTAAAACAGTTATTCATCCCTATAGTTGAATATGGAGCCCACATCTATGGACTAGCCAACAAAACATCTTCAAGGAAAATAAACCAATTATATATTAAAATGCCACACTTTGTATTAAAATGCAATGTTTTACACATCATTGTGATATGTTATTATTAAATTAGGCTGGAAAGATTTTGAGACAAAAAAAAAAATAAATGCAGCTAAAAGACCATGGGCAGGATATTCAGAGCAGATGCGCCATGTGCAACAGGGATGCGCCATGCGCAACAGGGATGTGCCAGCGCAAGTACGGAAATGTGCCATTGTGCAATATTCAGCAGTGCAACAAGCAATGCACCAGAGCGCAACAGTAATGAATGCATGTGCAACCGTAGGGGGCAGAACCATGAATAACATGCACAGTGCAATATTCAACAGCATGCGACGTGCGCAATAGTGGAGCAAGCGGAAGTTGCACGACAGCGGAAATGAGCGAAAATAAAAGGGAGCAAGAGAGGGGAGGAAGAACGCACCACAGGGAAGCCACAGGTGGGAGTGTAGAGACAGAGAGCCAGGAAGGAAAAACACGATGCAGGTCACAGGACTGGGCTGGATCAGGACAGGGCCCACCAGAACTGTGCCAGAGTGAGGGTAGGAGTGGGTGTGCCCGTGCCAGTGCACAGAAAAGGGTGTGAGAGTGCCACAGTGGACTGAGGGCAGTGGCAAGAGGCCGGACAGCCACAGGCAAACAGCCAGAGCACAAGGAACAGACAGCGGGGAACAGGACAACTGCCACCCGGGGGGGGGGAACACCAGCCAGGGACATGGCCAGCGCCACCTTCCAGATGGAGGCGATAATGAGGGGAATGAGAAGGCAGGCAGCAGGAAGGTACTGCCATGGAAGGGCCCATCGGTGGTACACCCAGAACAGGCAGTACCAAGCCCACACCAGCTTTGAACAGTACTCTGGCACAGAGATTGTGGGCCGGTATCTCCTGAACCGGGCGATACTGAGGCAGCTCTGTGAGCTGTGCAGTGATGAGATGCAGGCACCAACACGACGGAGCCATGCTCTGTCAGTGGAGACAAAGGTGACAGCCATCATGTGCCTGCTTGCCATGGGCACCTTCCAGAGACCAACAGAGGACACGACAGGCATAACCCAGTCAGCCGCGTCATGCCTACTCACACAATTCCTCAGTGCACTGCTGCCACATGCTGCGGAGTACATCCGTTTCCCCAGCACACAGGCGGAATGCACAGCACACATACAGGAGTTCCACAGGGTAGCACGGTTGTCTGGTGTGCTCGGGGCCATTGACTGCACCCATGTTGGCATATGCATGCCACCTGGCCCAGAGGGGGCATACATAAGCAGCAAGGGATACCCGAGCATAAACTGCCAGGTGGTGTGCAATGCCAGGGGGCACATAACCAATGTCTGTGCCATGCACCATGGGGGCACACATGATGCCTTCATCTGGCACCAGTCTGCACTGTGCCACAGGTTTGAGAGTGGGGACATCCCCACCGGCCATCTAGTAGGTGAGTATGCATATCAAGCAGGACGATGTGAGCAGACGTGGGGGGGTGCATAGTCAGAGGTGCCATGGGTACCGGCCATGTTGGCCCATGGCATAGCGTTGCAGATCACCATTCTAATGTCCCCCCTCTACACACAGGTGACTGTGGATACCCGTTACGGCTCTGGCTGCTCACACCATACCGGTGCCCCATGACCCCATTGCAGCTATGGTACAATGAGGCACACGCCACAACATGGAATGTCATTGAGTGGGTGTTCTGGCTGCTGAAGGCACGGTTCCAGTGCCTGGACACATCAGGCGGTGCCCTACAGTACAGCCCCTCAAAGGCCTGCGGGCTATTCCTGGCCTGCTGTAGCCTGCACAACATGGTCACTGACTGTGGGATAACCGTAGAGGTCAAAGAGGGGGACAGCGGTGGGGACAATGAGGATGCTGGTCCAGCTGGTGAAGGGTAGCCACCCCCTGGGTGACGAGACCCCCCTCTGATCCGGATGGCACAGCAGCACCAGGACACCATTACAGAGGAGCACTTTGGACAAGACAGGTAGGTCACGGGTCCATGCGCAACCACCAAGGGCAAGGGCACAGCCCACAGACAGGTAAGGCAGGACACCAGGGGCGGACGGCGGTAAGGGAATGGGTCTGAGTGGGGCACCACACATGGAGGCAGGGATGGGCAGGGCTGAACACGACACGTGCACACACACTAACACACACACACACACACACCACAACACATGCACAAAGGGAAAATGGCATGCCAACCCCAACAGCCACCCCAACCCCCACACAGGACCACACACGACCATGCCAGTGGCTGTCACTGTGTGTGCCTCAGATGCTGGGCACCATTACACACTGATGGACAGCGCAACGCAGGCATCATCATGCACACGCCACAGTGGCCAGCAGCCAGGAGGGTGTGCACAGGGACTGTGTGTGTGCAGGGCTGGGTACCCAACCCATGCATTGCACAATGCACACCACAGTGCACATAGGGCAGCGGCAGACAGTGGCCATGGTGGGAGACAGATCAGTCACACGGCACAGTACCACGGCTGCCACAGATGTGGGGGTGGCCCTGCCAAGACCTGCCAGCCATGCCAGGCTGACCAGTGGCCTCTTGGGGTGGCACAGATGGTCCCCCAGGGGTGATGCTGCATGAATGTGGCCATGTTCATGCAGGGGTCTGCAACCCACCAAACATGTCTGCGCCAGGCATGCTCGGTATGCCCACAGCTGAACCCGGTGTTGACATAGCAGGTGTCGCACGATGCCAGGAACGTGGGATGGACATGACACTGTGCGGTGTCTGCGGCGGCTGGGCACTGAACTGGGTGCTCAGTGTAGCCATGACAGTTGTCAATGCAGTGGTCTGCCTGTCAATGGCAGTGGTCACATCTGCCCGGCCATCTCTGCCAGGAGCAATCTGTGGTCCCTGCTGCTCTGCATGTCTGCCTGGCGCAGAACCACACTGAGTGCATCCACCGCCGTCACGAGCCGTATCTGCTGATCTACTGAAGCCTGGAGAAGATGGCTGTGTTCTTCCAAGGGGTCGTCTGCTGGTCTCAGCATGCTGTCTCTCATGGTGTTCCTGGTCCTGCTGGCCAGCACCCCTTGACATTGGGCGCTGCACACCAGAGCCATGCAGGGGCATGTCCACACGCAGTGCACTGCCACTGCCTCTGACACTGTCCCCCCATTGCCACTGGCCGACTGCTGCCGCTGCCCCTCCGGCTGATGATCGCCAGGGCTTACCAGTGCTGCGCAGCAGCTGCAACAGCCCCACCACCCTGGACCACACCAGTGCTGCCCCACTGGGGCATACAGGCACAGGCTGGGACTGGGTTGTTACGCAGGCAGCTACGGAGGCATCACCCGCCATAACGCCCATGCCGTAGCCTGCTGTGGGACCATCCTGTGTCCCACATGTATCACTGTCCGGGATGTGTGGTCCACCATCATCGGTGCTGGATCCAGCTCCAATCTGTGTCCCAGCACACTGGAGACTGTGGGTGATGTCACGCTGGGACACAGGCAGGGCCTTGTCTGCACCCACACCACCCACATCAGTCCAGACAGAAGTGCAGGTATGCACTTGGCCAGTCCCTCGGACACCTGTGGAGATAGATGGGTGGTCCTCCATGTCCAGGCCCTCCCCCTCGGTGGACACACCCACCACCACTGCCCCATGTAGATGCTCAGGAGCTCTAAGGGAACACATTAGTGTTAGTGGCTCCGCCTTGCCCTGTGGAATGCCCTCCACCACCCACACACTGACAGCACAGGACCTACCAAGCAGTGATGGGCTGCCACCCATCTGGAAGCCACCACCAGGAATGCCCTCGATGGCACTACGCTGCATGCTGCTGGCCACCCACTCCTCCTGTGGCGTCAGACTGGGTACATCCGGCTGGCCCCCACCAGTGGCAGCATCTGCAGCCCTGATGGCAGTCACCTTTCCTTGATCTGCCTCCTGTCTGTGCCAACCTTCTTCTTGCACTCCTGTACAGACCGCTGGTAGCTGCCATGCTGGCTCATGGCACGCACCACCTCACCCCACACCACAGCATGGGCCTGTGGCATTCCCCACTGTCCACTAAGCAGCGGTTCCTTGTCCAGATATGCCTCGAACAGGACATCGGATTCAGCCCTGGTGAAGTTGGGCCTCCTCCTTCTCCGCCTTCCCTGTTCCTCCTCTTCCTCATGCTTGGTCATGCTCGCACCCGTGGGAACGACAGGTGTTACCTTGGACTGTGCAGTCCCATACAGCCCTCCCAAACGACAGTCCCCACATCCCAACAGCATGCAATCCACCACAATGGACTGCAATACCTAACTATGGCCTCTGCAGCCTCATGTTGCATTTATATAGCGCAACGCATGCAAATGATGGCAGGCACAACTGTAAGTGGATGCTAATGGAGTGGATGCACCGTGGAATGGTTAATGAGCTGATTTGCATATGCTGGCTGAATATCACGCTGTTGCACCTTGTGCAATGTAGGTGAGCATGCACAGGCTATGGCGCAGCACTGTGATGTGCGCAATTGGCACTGCACAATGCATACCCGGGGTGCTGATGCCGATGCGTGTGGTGCTGCTGACTTGCTGTGCATGGGAGGCACTGCAGGGCATGGCCACCACTGTGCCTGTGGTGCTAGTGCACTGTTTGTCCATGTGGCACTGGTGCCTTGGTGCACCGTGCGTGCCATGGTGCCACAGCACGGTAGGCCACTGCAGGGCATCACACTCAAGCACCCTACTGCGCTACACACAGGACATACCAATAGCGCTGTGGCGCACCGTACGCGAACAGACCCTTGACCCTGCTGTCGACCTTTGCCCCCTAGGTGCCATGCATCTGCATGGTTGCACCCTTATCGTGCAGTCCAGTGACAGCTCGATAGGGACTGGCAGTGCAGTACTGTGCTGCCTCCGCACGAGGGGCACGTATGCTACAGAGTGCCATTTTGTTTGCGGTTTGAACAGCAAAATGCCGAGAACCAGAGCCCACATCTGGAGTGCCATTGAACTGGCAAACTTGGTGGCCCTGGTGGAGCCACATGCTGGTGCCCTCTTTAGGCAGGACCCCTCCACAGGCCATGGACTGCTGTATGGCAGGAGGTCTCACAGGACCTGGAGGAGGAGACTGGGATCAGCCAGTCAGCAGAGCAGTGTCGCCACCGCTATGGCAACCTCCAGCGGAGGGACCCTGATTGCCTGGGGTGTCTGCAGTCACGCGTCGGTGAGGTGCCATGCCATGGCCAGGTAGGTGCTCCATCCCATCACTGGTAGTGTGCGTCTGTCCGGGTATCACGGTGTGCATAAGGCCACGCTGCAGGGGGGAGGGGGCCATCTAGTGGGGGGTGGTGGTGGTGGGGTGCATCATGGCTGGGCTGTGCAGGCACGCACACACCGGGGGCTTGTTGCTGACCTATACTGATGTTTCCTCTCCATGTTTGCATCCTAGGTCCCAGAGGAGCACCATAGGGCACGTTGGTCGGCCTGGGAACAGGGAGAGCAGGCTGGATTGGGTGCAGTACACATGCAGCCGGGCCACGTTGTTAGGGCCATGGGCCAGCAGCACCCTGCTGGCAAGGATGCAGGTGAGTGCCATGTTTCCCCTTACATCTGTGCATGCTGGGTTGCAGGGTTAGTGGCTGGGCGTGGCCACCCGCACTTGGCCCCACTGCCATGCATGCCACATGGTGCACTCAGCACTGTCCTGTAACACTGCATGTGTGGGTGAGTGTCACAGGTGGGCTGTGCGTGCACTGGGTCCATGGCTGTGCCACTGCCTTCGCACTGCATAGCCATGTCACTGCATGACCACGTTGGTGTTGTGCGGGACATGGGCGGTGGGTGTGTGCAGCATTCCGCATGGCTATGGGTGCCTGGGTAGGCGGGTCTTGTGGACGTGGACACTGTGGGTGGTCACATGCCATCACAGGGGCGTGGCCCACAGCTGTATGTCGTGCACATTGGGTGGGCTGCAGGGGTCTGGCCAGTCACGCGTACTGTCTCTGTTCCCTTGTCCTAGGTGGACAATGCTGGAATGCCCTTGAGCGGAATGTGCAGGAGTTTCTGCAGCTGTCACGGACTACTCTGGAGCTGCTCCAGAGAATTGATTGGGGTGACAGAAGGAGGCATAGGAGGCGCCACAGGGACCGAAGTGGGGAGAGGGGTTGCCATTAGGCCCTACATCGCACGTGTTGTGCATTCCCCCCTAGACTTAGCCTCACACTCCTTCATCCCACTCCCTGATGTATACTCTTGCCTTATGCCCGCCCCCACCTGGTATGTTGCCCTTCTCCCTCTCCACTTTGTACATAGTTTTGTTTGTTGTGTTGTTTGTACAGTTCACCCCTTTATTACATATTTGTTTGTTATGACAACTGTGGTGGCCTCTGATTTGCAGCAGGCATATGATGTTTGGCTGCAGTGGTGTGCATGGCATCGGGGGTGGTGCAGGCCTGGGCATGTGTGTGTCTGGCAGGGACCCGCTTATGGTGTGGGTGAGGGACTCGGTCCCTGTCTGTGGTATGTGTGTTGTTCCCTGCGCACTGGATGCCTGTGTGCAGTGGTCCCTGGTGCATGCGCTGTGTCCCTGGTGCCCCTGTCAGTATGTCCATGGCCTGTGCAGCTGGCCCACTTGCATGTGTTGGGTACGCACGGTCTGCTGGCATGTCATTGGTGGCTGTCCATGCCGGCCACCCTCTGGGCATGCCGCAATTGCGGCTTGCCTCCAGTCACTGGTTTGTTGCACCTCTGCCTCGGGTGACACTGTGGGCTATGCTGTTGTTGTCCCCCCTCCATGATATCGCTGGTGTCTGTTGTGCTGTCTGTGTTCTGATGTCTGTCACTTGTGCTCTGGCCACATGCTGGTGGTGGATGGCTACATGGTGCATGCGCAGGATGGCTGGTACACCTGTGCCATGGTGGAGTGCAGGCCATGGGTACACAGCATCAGTTGATGCATGCCAGTGGCATTTGCTGCCCCACTATTGTGGCCCTGTGTTGGGGTGCCCTTGGATCAGGGTGGGTGTTTGTCCATGCCCTGTGTCACATCCTGTGTGGCGCATGCCTCCATGCACCACAGTGGGCAGCTGTGCTGTCTGTTGGGGCCAGTGCTGGGACGGGGTGTGTGCATGGATGGGTGTGCGGGGTGCTGTCCTGCTGGTGGTGGGGTCCAGGGCAGGTCTTGTCGCATGCGGGGTCCCTCAGGTACTGACACAGGGTCTACCTCTCTGCTGTGCCATGAGGGGGCCATGCATGGTGGCACTGTGTCTGCAGTTGTTGCATCAGTGGCTGGTGCCACCCGCTGTGCGGTGCACACAGTAGGGCTGCCATGCATGGCTCCATGGTGCACAGGGTTGCATTGTCATGGTGGGGGTGGTGGCATGCATTCAGTGCCATGCACTGTTGGGCACTGCTCCTGGGCCGGGTGTCTGGGGATCACTGTACAGGGTGTGCTGTGCATTGGTGGGATGGGGTGGCACTGGGTGGCCAGCTCTCCTTGTGTTGTGGTCACTGCTTGCCAGGGGGGTGTGCTGGAGCACCGTGCCCTGGCTGTGGATTCGGTGCTGGTGTTCATGGGCTGGTGGTTCATCCAGCTCACCACTGGTTGTGCATTTCATGGGGTCCGGGGGGGTGCTGTCTGGCCTGCTGCGTGCTCCTCCACCCATGGCTTCCATGGGTGGTGCACCCCTGCATCCTGTCCCTGTGCATCACTGGTTGTGCTACTGCGCATCTCCCCTGCTCCACTGCGCATCCCTGGTTATACTACTGTGCATTGGCCTTGCTCCACTGCGCATCCCTGGTTGCACCACGGCACAGTTGGTGCGATATTCTGCTGTGTTGTGCAAGTGCACCTTGGTCTGCACTGTGTTTGAATATCATGCGTGTTGTGCAGGGGCGCACTGCACTTGCGCCTACTCCTGCTATTGTGCTTCTTTGTGGCACAGTCTGAATATCCCGCCCCTGAATATGGGCTCAGAATAAGTAAAGAAAATAAATATGTTGTACCTAAATTACTGACCAGATACAGTAAAATGACATTTTCTTATCAACTTAGTAAATATTGGAAATGTACAGATCTCCAAGACAGAGACCAGGTTAGAACACCTAGATTGTTTAACCCTGCCAGTGGCATGGGCCGCTTTAAGCGGCCCATGGTATGTTTCTGAAATGGCGGGCCTCTCTAAGCGGCCCAAGTGTACACTGTTTACTTTTTAACTGATTATTTTAAATCCCATTAATCTTGATAAACAAATAATGGTTTATTAGTAACTAGACCCTTTCCCCTGTCTGCTGTTAAAACTGTAACTCTCTAGCTTAGTGCAAGATAAAGTACTGACAATTTAAAAATGAGCAACATTTTTTTTTTTTGTTCTGCAGAATGCTCACTCAGAGCACCTGAAACAGCACCTTTGTGATGCCTGGAATTATTCTCAGCTCAGAACAGAGAAATCCACTGAGCTAAGAGACATGCTTTCTCTCTAATAAGGAGAGACATTTTACTTTACCTTTTATGTGTACAGTGAGGTATAGGAATAAAAAATGCTTGTGTACTGTTTATTTTAATTTGATATAAAACAAAACACACCATTTTGCTTTCCAATTGATGTATCATTTCATACCTCAGCTTTCTCTGTGCTAAACACTGCAGTTCTTGCTAGCTTGTGGACCTAAAGCTCTGCCAGTTTCTCACTTGAGTTTTGACACAAAATGACAATTTCAAATCAGTTCAGCACCAGAAGCAGTTCAGCCTCTTTCACAGTTGAATTTTGATACAAAATAACAACTTTAGATCTGCCCAGCACTTGTGTGGAAGCACACACTTTTTACTGTGCTGTTGATAAGTGGACCAAAGGATTTACTTGGCAATGAGGAACTTTTGAAAGCAAGTTCACTAAGGCCCTGTACACATTAGCGCTGAAGATTTGCACCAGTTTGAAAAACGTTTTAAAAACGTTTTTAAACTCACCACAGCAGCCCGTCCAGATCAGTCTTCAACCGAGTTTTCCGTCCCGTCTGTCTGCATCTGCCTTCAGTAACGTTTTTTTAAAACGGGTTCTCCATGACCCTTAACACGCTTCCTGGAGGAGCTATATGCAGACGCCCATCCACACTACAGGGTAACACGCTTTTTCTCATAAAACCGTTTTTAAAAATGGACTTGAGACTAGCTCACAGCAGGGTTTAAGCATGGTTTCCTAACATGCTTTGAAACCGTGCTTAAATGTGGATGGGCGCCGTGTTTGTGCTAGTTAAAATGTTTTAAACACCTTAAAACGTTTTAACTAGCCTGATGTGTACAGGGCCTAAACTAATGTGGTGTTTTTGTGTGTGACTGTATTAGAACTTCAAAGTAAGGTTCTTGTCATGATTGATATATCATAGTTCAGCTCCCCATTATTTATTTATTTATTTATTTGTTGTTTTGGTTATTCATTCTTTATGAAGGGGCTTGAAATTCAGTGTCTAGGGATGGTTTGTCACTTTTGTTTTGCTTATGATCAGCATCTTCTAGCAAGAAATTGATCTGATTTTGTTTTTTGTTCTGAATGGTAAGAAGAGGGGAATGAGTTTTATTTTATGTTATCTATTTTTTCCTATCATTTAGCAAAGCTGTTGTATTTGCTACCTCCCCCCCGCTTCCTGTTTGCATTCCCTGATGCTGACTGTAGTGTGAGTGAGAGGTGAAGGAAGGAGTGAAGACTAGGCTATCAATCTTGCTTCTTTTCACGTAAACATGAATGCTTTATTGAGGATATCAAGTTGTATTTTTTTTCATTATGATGGTTTTCTTTAGGGGTACTGTTTTGAAAGTCATGTCCGGGCAGTTACAATAAGTGCCTTCATGGCTATTTGCATAGAACCTACATTTGATTGTGGTGGTACAGTATACATAAATCATTTATTCCCCCATTTGTGCTTGACTGTTGCCTGATTGCAACTTTTGGACCATGCCCAATTGAAAGGCTCAGCACAAACCTTTGTGCCTGTAGTTTGTGTTTTTTTTGTGAATCCTGCCCAGAGCTTTTACTGATTTCAAACTGCAAACCTGTTTTTCCTAGGATTTTTCTGCCCAGAACTATGGGGCCAACTGAACCGAACCTAAAAACAGAAGTCCCTAGAACTTGGAAAGTTTTAAGATTTAGTACCAAAAAGCACCTCCACTACAAAAATGGTTCGAAGGGTTTGAAATGTAAACTGTACATTAATATTATTTATTAAAGATGTGGTCACCAGTATAAGCACAGTAAGCCTGGACTGGTTTACAGGTGCATCTGTGGGTGGGTGGGGTGTGTCAGGGAATCCTTCAAGGGGTACAACGGGGATTGAAACAGTAATAACAAAGTGATAGAGGTAGTAATGTAAACTCGTCCTGTAAAATCATTCGGCAGGAATTTGAAGAAATACAAAAACAATGGTTATGGTGTAAAAATAAGCATGTGATCAGAATGTCATGCCAAGAACATTTCTAGAAATGGCTACACGTGCCCCTTAGGCCTAAATGCAAAAGTTTACCATAGGCCAGAGGGGAAAATTGGGGGCAACCACATTAGAGGGGCCAATGGAGCAGGGTAAGGGTGGATCCAGAGTAGGGTCCCCCCCCAGCTACAAGGGCTGGGTCATCTTTGGGAGGCTGGTAGGGTGTGCTGGTTGTGGGTCATCCATGGTACTGGATATACAGCAGTCTGGAAAATGAGTGGATGCATGGTATGTAGGCAGATCGCACAGCTAAGGGAGGAGGTGGGATTGCTGAGGTGGACACTAAGATGGGAAAGGGAGAGGAGTAGCAGACAGGACAGGAGGAGTCCTGCAGAAGGAGCTATTGCAGCTGGGGAGCTAGGTGCAGTTAAAATGTGGGCTGCAGGGGGACAAGGAGCAAACATGGGCACAGGAAGAAAAAGATGGGATGGGGTATGGAGGAAAATAGAGAAACATGAAAGTAAGGATAGGATGTAGGGGAAGGCTCCAGAGGGGATACAGGAATCCCAGATAGTGGTAGAAAAGGGAACAAGAGAAACCAGGGGGGATGGCAGGTGATAAAGTATAAGAGTCCAAAGCCTGTGCAGAGGACAAGGGAGAAGAGAGCAATGGAAGGACCATCCGCCAGAGAGATACAGGCAATGGGCCTAGAACAAAAAAATAGATTTGCCTCACTAGGCGTACAAAATGTGAGGGAAGAGCAGGAGAATGGAGTTGAAAGAGCACACAGGGGAAATAGGAGAGACAGGCACAAATAAAGGATTAGAACAATTGGAAAAGGAGGATGCCCAATCAGGTAAGAACAATGGGCAAGCCTAAAAGGAGGTGGGGCAGTGTCCTTGGGTCCAGATGTGCAAAAGCTAGATGGGCAATGAAGGGTGAGGGCCACCAGGAAAAATCAGTTAGAGGCACAGGCAGGGGCAGAAAGACACTGAGGAGAAAGGTTCTCAGATAGGAGGTGGAGGCGGAAGCTGGCACAGAAAGCTCCTGTGGGTGTCCTAAAGCCGGGGGCACAGAGGAAAAACAGTACTTAATTTATGTATTAAGCAGGTTAGCAAGAGGAAAAAGGAAGAGGAGACCATTATGGTTTTCCAAAGAGGTAGCAAAGAAAGTGAAAGCCAAAAGATTGCATTCATGTAATACAAAAAAGACACAGGCAGGAAGGGAGGGGAGAAGTACCAGGAGAAGCAAAGGAGGCAGGAGGTCAGTAAGGGAAGCCAAAGCTCAGACAGAAGAACACATTGCAAAATCAGTGGGTAGAGGGGACAAAACCTTTTACAGGTACATAAGTGAAAAAAGAAAGGCAAAGGGAGGGATAGTGAGACTGAAGGGGGAGGATGGGGGCTGTGTGGAGGATGACAGCAGTAAAGCTGACATATTGAACAGGTATTTCTGCTCAGTCTTTACTGAGGAAGAGGAGGGTAATGGGTCTGCATGGAGTACAAGGGGTGAGAATGGTGCAGAAATGGACACAAGTCCCTTTACACGAGAAAGGGTCCTGAAGGAACTGGAAGTAATAAGAGTTGATAAAGCAATGGGGCCAGATTAGGGTGCACCCCAGGGTCCTTAAAGAACTAAGAATGGTGGTGGCTGAACTCTTGCTATCCTGTTTAGCCGATCACTAGAAACAGGGAGGTACCCAAAGACTGGAGGATAGCAGATGTCCCTTATACAAAAGTGGGAACAAAGAGGAAGCGGGGAACTATAGACCAGTCAGCCTCACCTCGGTAGTGGGAAGATCATGGAAGCACTACTGAAGGAGAGATTGGTGGAACATCTGGTTGTCAATGGACTACAAGACCCAAGGCAGCATGGTTTCACCAGGGGAAGGTCATGTCAGACCAACCTCATTGAATTTTTGACTGAAGTGACTAAGGAGGTGGATCAGGGAGGGCAGTGGACATGGCCTATCTGGACTTCAGCAAGGCCTTGACACTGTGCCACAGAAGACTATTTGCACAAACTGGGGAATATGGGTGTGGGCAGGACAGTAGTGCGGTGGGTAGGTAACTGGCTGGGCAGCAGGACACAGAGGGTGGTGGTAAATGGCTGTCACCCACAGAGGGAAGAGTGACCAGTGGGGTACCACAGGGATCAGTGCTGGGACCGGTACTATTCAATATCTTCATAAGTGACATTGCACGGACCTAGAAGGCAGAATTTCACTGTTCGCTGATGACACAAAGCTCTGTAACAGAGTAGACACACCAGAGGGTGTAGATAGAATGAGAAGGACCTGCAGAAACTTGAAGAATGGTCAGGGGTTTGGCAGTTGAAATTCAATGCAAGGAAGTGCAAGATAATGCATATGGGGCACAAAAACCCTGGCACAATATATCAGTTGGTGGGTGAGGATATAGCATGCACCAAGCAGGAAAGGATCTTGGGTTATCATCTCTGGATGACCTCAAGGCAGGGAAACAGTGTGACAAGGCAGCAGGTAAAAGCAAATAGGATGCTGGGATGCATGGCAGGGCATCACCAGCAGGAAAAGGGAGGTCACATTCCCAATATACAAGACACTAGTGAGGCCACACCTGGAGTACACACTGTGCAGTTCTGGAGACCTCTTACTGTAAGGACATGGACAGGGTAGAGAGGTTCAGAGGAGGGCAACAAAGATGGTGCATGGATTGCATCACAAGTCCTATGAGGACAGGTTGAAGGCACTGAACATGTACTCCCAGGAGGAGAGGAGGAGAGGGGATATGATAGAGACATACAAGTATCTTACAGGGAGGAACAGGGTGCAGGAATGCACTATTTTTAAGCGAAAAAGATGTTCCAGGACTAGAGGTCATGGGATGAAGTTGGAGGAGGCGATTCAGAGGAACGTGAGGAAGAATTTCTTCACAGAACAGGTGGTGGACAAGTGGAACACCCTGCCAGAGGAAGTGGTGGGGGCTGAAACAATCACAGGATTTAAGGATGCATGGGATAGACATAAAGGAATTCTGGAGGTCAGGGGTAAGGGGCAACAGACTTCCTGGAAAACATAAACTGAACTTACAAACTTAAATGGGCAGACTGGGTGGGCCATAGGCCCTTATCTGCCGACACTGTCTATGTATCTATGTATCTATGTACTTTGGGAGGTGACATGGGCAAAGAGGGTATTGAAAATAGGGTAGTAAATAGGATACAGGGGGTTGGGGATAGGATGGAAGGGAGATGTAACCAGAAGTAGATGGAGAGCAGGGTTCTACTGGTTGTGGAACTCTATAATAAAATGAATTGGGGGGGCAGGGGGGACATAAGAACATTGTGGGTGTCACAGAGTGACTCTGTGATGGATTAGGGGCCCTGGAACTTTTGGGCTTGGTGCTTTACTTAAAGCCTTTCGTTACTATAACTATATAAAATCAGAAATTAAATAAATAAATGTAAGCTTTAAAAGTTGAGGCTAAGTTAAAAGATAGTGTAGTGGAGACTAGCAAGGTAGAAAAAATAAAAATAAAGCAAACGGGAGGACCGAAGTAAGGTGAGTCATTTAAGTAACCCCCAGGTAATTCAGTTAAAGAGGAGGAGAACTGAATCCTGTATGTAAAGGTAGTTGGGATTCTTTACATGGTAATTGAGTTAATTTGGAGCTTAAATGTGCAGCACCAGCAATCTGTTTCTACTTGGGTTGAAAGAACACTTTTGAGTCCTTCTTTTTAGAGGTATTTGGTAGCACACCAGAATGCAGGCGCTGCTTGACTAAGAGGAAGAATGGGTTGCAAGTGAGGGGAAATAAAATAAAGTCATTTAAGTCACTGTTCTGTTTACGTTTCAGTCTTTAAGGGGCGGTATTATTTGGAAGTCATTCCTTCTCCAGTGGTTGTAAATATTAACAGTAGCAAAAGTATTGAAATGCAACATGTGCTTATTGTACATTTAACTTCCCCTGGCAGAAGGTCAGTGTAATGTTAATTCATATACATGTCCTCTCCTATCTTTTGATAAAATAAAGACTATGGACAAGGTACTTGTAGTGTGCTATAAAACCATTTGTAAAAGACTGGTTAGTTTGAATTACTTCCTGCTCAAAGCTCCCTGTTTGAAACAACCAGTTAAGGTACATGTTGGTAACAGCCTGGTAATGGTGTTTAAGTAAGCAGGTTATGAAACTATATGGGGGAACTGTACACCTCAGAGAATAACTATATAAATTGTGTGGTACAGTTCTCACTTACAGAAAGGGTACCTGTTCATGTGTCTTTGGATTTTCAGCTTCTGCTTCTGACCTCTCCTTGCACCACTCCCTTCCAGGGACAGCTATAGTGCTGACCAACCCTTTGTTCCTTTGTTTTATGCTCTCTGTTGGGGGCGGTGCCTGATGGTCAGAGCTGTTTGTAAAAGAGCCAGGAATGGAAATAAAATAGACTCAAATATGTGTATAAATGTACGTGAATTATAAACTGTTTTAGTTAGATAGTTAAAACAAAATAATTATGTTTAACAAGGTTTTACTTTAGCATTAATGATGTGGGTGGAGTTAGGGAGGCCACATGATCATTTCCCTGTATAAGGACTGTCATTTGGATGATTGTTTTTTTAGATTGTGCTCCTGGGTCTGGAGGTGAACTCCAGGGAGCTCTGTGAATTGTTCCAGCAGGTGTTAGGAGAAGAACACCTTTCAAGCCATGTAAAAGTCATGGGATAAAGTTTATTTGCCATTCTGATTATTTTGTTTTGTTGTCATACCAGTTCGCTGATGTTATATTTGTCCTGCTATGAAGAAATTTTGAGATAGAACTGAATAAATTTCTTTTACAACTACAACTGTGTCATGCTACCAATTAGGCCACTAAGAGACCTGCACCCACTCACAGTGGGTGGATTGTCTGCCTGGCATGATGGCAGCTAAGGTCATTCACTATATCCCCTCAGGAGGAAGCAACAGGATGAGAAAATGCACCTGCTGTTCTACCTGGGGATGAATGACCTGGTGAGAAATTGCCTGATGGAGGTACAGGCAAGATTCAGTGCTCTTGCTAGATATTGTAGGGGTTCAAATTAATGACTTTTTTCAGGTGTACTACCATTACCAAGGGCAAGCACTGATAGACAGATGAGGATAAGGGAGTTCAATGAGTGACTGGTGGGGTGGGGTGAGAAAATGGGGTAAGGGTTAGTAGGGGACTGGGGATCTATGTGGGGGGACAAGAGTTTGTTTGCACCAGACAGACTGCACCTGAATATGGAGGGGATGAGAGTACTAAAAAGCAAACTAGAAGAATTGATAACAGATACCTACAATTTAAACTAGGTTGGGGGGGATCTGCTCCACCAGGAAGAAAGTTTGGATGCTACAAGCCCCCAGGATAGCACCACATTGTTGGGCAAGAGAGACAGGTGAAGGGGGAACAATGGGGGAGGCTGGAGGAAGCGATTAGCAGCAAATGCCAGGATGTTTGGGAAATAAGAGAGTGAATCTGGAGGCCATCATGAGGGATGAGCGACTAGATCTAATTGCAATGAGTAAGACGTGGTGAACAGAGCATCACACCTGGGAAACAACCATTCCAGGACACAGACTGCTCAGAAGGGACAGGGAGGGCAAGGGGGGATTTGCCTTATACATCAGGGAAATCATTAGTGTAACTGAAGGGCAGAAGGAGGAAGGGGAGACTGAGCTACTGTGGTAACACTAGAAGAATCCCTGTGGCTGGGGGTGGTATACAGGCCTCCTGCAAAAGGG
Organism: Neoceratodus forsteri; assembly: GCA_016271365.2. Taxonomy (NCBI): domain Eukaryota; kingdom Metazoa; phylum Chordata; order Ceratodontiformes; family Ceratodontidae; genus Neoceratodus; species Neoceratodus forsteri. Next base: position 1,374,919,313 of record CM057450.1, read on the forward strand.
GAGGTGGATAATAAATGGCTAACTCAGGCAATCTTGAGGCTGGCCCAGAAAGAACTGTTACTGGTGGGTGACTTGAACCTCCCGGATGTTAAATGGGAAATCCCAGATGCAGCATTGGCGAGGAGCAGAGGCATATTAGATGAGCTGCCAGGGGGTATTCCTTCAACAGCTGGTCAGGGAGTCAATGATGGGAAGCAACTTGTTAGACGTAGTCCTGACTAATGGGGAGTGTAGAGGAGGTGCTGGTGGAGAAGTCTTGGGCTCCAGTGACCATACAGGACGGTATGGTTCAGGTCAGGAAAGGAGAGAGACAAGTAAACTAGTATGTCAGTCATGAACTTCAGACACATGAACTTGAACTTTGATAAGATGAGTAAGATAGAGAAAAAATGGAAGATAAGGTGCATATAGAAACAATGGAGGAATTATGGAAAGCTATCAGGGGAGGGGTTCAGGAAGCAGTGGAACTGTGCATAAAACAGGTCAGGAAGAGCAAGAGGGGGAGTAGACCACTCTGGTTCACTAGGGAGGTAGTGGGGGCAGTCAAGGAAAGGAGGTGGAGGACTTTCAGAAAAGTTAAAAGGACACTCTGAGAGGAAGATAGGGAGGAGTACAGGAAGAGAGGAGTTTGGCATGGGGTAGATCAGCACGGCAAAAGCAGCCACTGAGGAGAAAATAGCTAAAAACTCTAAGAGAGGATAAAACATTTTTCAGATACATGAGGGAGAGGAAAGGGATGGGCAGGGTATTGCTAGACTGAGGGGAAGGAGGGATAAGCTTGGAGCAGGACTACGTAAAAGCAGATGCATTAAATAAGTACTTTATCTCGGTATTCATGGGGAAAGAGGAAGGCAGGGGCCCGGAGCTAAAGTCTAAGGGGACGGAGGACAAATGAGTGGATCAGAGCCTGTTCACTGTTCAAGGCAGAGCTAGATAGAGTAAGGGTGGGCAAGGCAATGGGGCCTTACAGGTTACACCCCAGAGTGATCAGGGAATTGAGGCATAAGCTCGCCACACTCGTCACAAGGCTCTTCAACCTGTCCCTGGATACAGGGAGGGTGTCAGAGGACTGGAGGAAGGTGGACGTGGTGCCCTTGCACAAGGGAGGTAACAGGGAGCTGAAGGAGAACTACTGCCCGGTCAGTCTCATGTCTGTGGTGGGGAAGGTAATGGAGGATTAGTCAAGGAGGGTGGTGGATTACCTGGGAGGAGTGTGGTGTGCAGGACAGTGGACAGTATGGCTTCACCAAGGGGAAATCATGCACAACCAACCTAACTGAGTTCTTTGATTGGGTGACTCAGGTAATCGATCAGAAGGGGGCAGTGGACATGGCCTATTTGGACTTCAGAAAGGTCTTTGACACCATCCCCCACAGGAGGTTGGTGAGCAAGATGAAAGGCATGGGGTTGGGAGGGAAAATAGCAACCTGGGTGGAGGCATAGGTAACAGGGAGAACTCAGAGTGTTACTAAACGGGGTGAACTCTGAGATGGCAAGGGCAAGGAGTGGGGTGCCACAGGGCTCAGTTTTGGTTCCCCTCCTCTTCAACATCTACTTCAGTTATATTGCAGAAGGTTTAAGAGGGATGGTGTGCCTATTTGCAGATGATACAAAAATCAGCAATAGGGTGGACACCCAGGACGGGTGGAGGACATGAGGAAGGACCTTTAGATGCTCGAGGACTGGGAAGTGTTAGCTAAAATTTAATCCAAGAAATGCGGAGTGATGTACCTAGGGAGTAAAAACATGCATGCAGGGTACACACTGGATGGGGAGGAAATCAAAAAATCAGAACAGAAAAGGGATCTGGGGATTATAGTTCCCTGAAACCTTAAGGTGAGAGGTTCAATGTAGCAGGGTGGAGGAAGGTCCAATGGAATGTTGGCATGCATAGGCAGGGACATTACTAGCAGAAGGAGGAGGTAATAATGCACCTCTACAAAGCTATGGTGAGGCTCAACTAGAGTACAGGGCTCAGTTCTGGAGATCCACATCTCCACAAGGATGTAAGATTGGTGGAGAGTTCAGAGAAAGGCAACAAAATGGTGCAGGGTATGCAGGGGAAGACATACAAGCAGAGGTATAAGGAGCATAATCTGTACTCACTGGAAGCAAGGAGGGAAAGGGGTGACATGAGTAATACCTTTAAATATGTAAAGTGGCTAAATAAAGTAGAAGGGGATCTGCTAAAGAGGAAGGAGTGAGCTAGAACTAGAGGGCACAGCCTCAGATTGCAAGGAAATAGATTCAGGGGCAATGTGAGGGGCGTTTCTTCACAGAGTGGGTGGTGCTGCCTTGGAACAGACTGCCAGATGAAGTGGTATGAGCTAAAACAGTGGTGGAATTTAAGAGGGCATGGGACAGGCATGTGGGGCTGAGTATTGTGTGAGGGCAGGGACAGGTGGGAGGGTATATGAAAGAGGAAGGATGGGAGGACTTGATGGTCTGGAAGGGTCCTTTCTGCCATCAAGCTTCTATGATTCTATGTTAGGCACAGTGAGTCAAGGCTGGTTTACAGGTGCATCCGTGTGTGGGGGAACTGAAGCCTTCAAGGAATTCAACAGGAGTGAACAGTAATAAGAAAGTGACAGCAGTAGGTGCGTAAACATGTGCAGTAAATCAACAAATGTAACCCCTAGGTGGTGCTACCCCAGGGCTACTACCCCTGCCTGCTTGGCTAGTTGCAGGTTAAGGGGCCTGGGTACTGAAATGGGTGCCTCCACCCGGAGGTTGGGGTTGTTAGTGGTCAAGCTAACCTGGGTACAGCCCTCCAGGACACTGTAACCCCCCTTTCCCTTCTAGTGGCCTGAACAATATACAGTAATCAGCTTTACAATGACCCTTATTCACCATGCAATTACCCACACAGTTTGCACTTACCACCAGGGCTAGTTCCACCAGTTTGACCCTGGAGACACCTTGTAAAACAAGGTTAGGCACAGTAAGCAACAACAGTACAGTGCTTTTGGTACAAACTGAAGCCACAGTCAGGTTAAATGCAAACAGAATTAGATCTGATTTATCAAGAGGGCTTGAACAAGGAAGGGGCATAATCAGGTTGATTGGCTTAAGGGCTAGATTGATCAGACAGTCATGCATGCACTTCAGAGTCCTTACACAGTTACACACTCTGGGTACCCAGGTGGGAGTAAGGTGGGCTAGTCAGGAACGTTGCCTGGGGTAGGCTGGTGTCGCAGCTGGTTGGGGCCCTGTGATGAAAGAAAGAAACATGCACAACACACACTATTTGCAATCCGGAGCTGGAGGGCTCAGTTCGAGAAGGAAAAGACAACAAGGTAATAAGATGACTCCTCTTTCTGGATTTTAGCAAGGCGCTTGATTCGGTACCCCACAGTGGCCTGCTGGCTAAGCTGAAGGAAATGGGGGTAGGGAGACAGTTGTTAAGATGGATAGGAAATTGGCTGTCTGAGCATACTCAGAAGGTGATGGTTGGAGGGTTAGCCTCATCCCCAAGGTGGGTTACTAGTGGGGTTCCCCAGGGGTCAGTGCTGGGGCCACTCCTGTTCAACGCCTATATCTCAGACATCAGGAGGGGAATCAGGAGTGAGATGAGTCTCTTTGCAGATGACTCAAAGCTGGGTTCAGTGGTATATGGGGAGGGTGGCCTTGCAGGAGGACCTGGAGGCTCTGGAAAAGTGGTCGGGAAAATGGAAACTAAAATTCAATGTGGGGAAGTGCAAGGTTCTGCACCTGGGAGTCAGAAATCCAGGCATGGGGTATACCCTGGGAGGAGACATGATTCAAGTCACAGAGGGTGAGAGGGACCTGAGCCATGGGGGTGCCACAGATAATGCCTCAAGCACTGACTCCTCTGGCTGCTTGGGAGGGGGAACGGTCTCCTGCTACCTGGGTGGAGGAACAGTATCCTCCTGATACTGGGGAGAGGGCACTGTCTCCAACTGCTGCTGCTGGTGAGGGGGCATAGTTTGCTGCTGGGTGCTGGTGCTGGAGCAAAAGCCCTGCTGTGGCATTTCATTTGTGATGGTTAGCTGAAACATGAGTACAGATGCCCCATTGTCTTCACCTTCTCCAGTATGTCCACAATCCACAAACACCACCAATTCAAATAAACAAACAAAAAAAGAAACAGAGAGTCAGAGATGGCTGGGAGTTACAGACACATGAACACAATCACCAGGTAATAAAATAAGAACTATGACAAAGACAAAACAAAACAAAAAAAGTTAGACAAATAATAGCAAAACATAAGCAATTTAGGTGTAAAAGTGCACTCGGCAGTCACAGGGAGTATAAATGCTGCCTGCTTCCTCAAGATACATAGTACAGGAAATGAACCATTCACTTACTGCCTGTTTAAACTCAACCATGTGACCACCAGCAAAGCGAAATGCCCAATTTTGTCCAATCTTGCCTCAGAAAAAAAAAAAAAGATGTGCAGGTGAAATTGGTGGCGAAATTTCACCGGCGAAATTTTGCCAGCAGGCCGTCATTTCACAAAATGTTTCACTAGGTGAAATTGGCGATTTCACCATAATTTCACCCATGAAATAAAATTTCACTGCATCTCTATCAGAGAGCATATGGGTATGATGTCAGTTGGCTCGACAGTGTGCATGTGGTATAGTGTCAGTGTGCCAGCATACATAGAGGTATAGTGCAGGGCTTTGTAGCAGCGAGCATGGAGTATGGTTTTGAGTGGAGTGACAGCATGCATTGGGGTATGGTATTGTGACTGTGTCAATGTGCTTGGGAGTTTGGTAATGCTGTGTATGTCATAGTGCACTGGGGTATGATGTTGGCTAGTGTATCAGACTGCACAGTGGTATGGCACTATGTGATGTGACAGTGTGTATGGTGCATATTTTTGAGTGGAGTGACAGTGTGCATGGGTCTGTGGGTTTGTGTTGTCTCTCAGTGCATAGCAGTATGGTGTCGCAGTGTATGTCAATTGCATGAAGGTATTATGTTGGTTTGTGTGTAAGAGTGCATGGTGGTATGAACTTGGGTGGCACCACAGCATGCATTGTCAGAATGCATGAGTATGGTGTCGGTTGATGTGACAAAGTTCATGGGGGTATTGGGTCTTTGGGTGTGTCAGCATGCTTGACTAGTGTCATGTCTGTTTGTGTGGCAATGTGCATGGAGTGTGATGTCAGGTGCTGTGTCAGATTGTGTAGTGGTGTGGGGTTGTGAGATGTGTCAAAATGCACGGCGGTATGGTGTGGGATGTTGTGACAGCATGCTTGAGGTGTGGTGTTGGGTGGTGTGACAGCATGCATGGGGTATTGAGTTGAGTGTTGTGGCAGAGTGAATATGGGTATGGGGTTGTGAGGTGTATCAGCATGCATGGAGGTATAATGTTGGTTTGTGTTACAGTGTTCATGGTGGTATTGTGTCAGGTGGTGTGACAGTGTGTATGGTGTAGAGTGGTGTGCATACCTCTCAACCTCTTGCCTCAGGAATCAGGGACAAGGCTTAAAAACATCAGGGACAAAGACCCCAAATCAGGGACACATCTTAAAAACTGGTACTATTCACTCAGAAAGCTGATAGAATAAAGGGATTGGTGTTAAGATGCATTTTCTGAAGAAGAACAAGTCTGTTACTTTAATGTTTGACATTATTTTGTGCTTTTAATCCCCACTGTTCTGTCACAAAAACACAAATTTTACGAGGGACAGAGGAAAATTCTGAGGCAAAATCAGGGACGTCCCTGAAAATCAGGGACAGTTGAGAGGTATGGTGATGTGACAGAGTGCATAGTGGTATGGTGTCGGATTATGTGTTAGAGTGCAAAGGGGTATTATATTGAGTGGTGTGATAGTGTGCGTGCAGTATTCTGTTAGTTGGTATGCCAGCGTACATAGGGGTATGGGGTTATGAGGAGTATCAGCATGCATGATGGAATGATGCTCATTGCTCTGACCGCGCATGGTGAATGGTGTATGGTGTCGGGTGTGTCGGATTGCATGTGGTTATGGGTCATGATGTGTGCAGAGGATGTGTGTTTATGGTGTTGGTTGGTGCAACAGCGGCATGCAGTATGGTGTTTTTTCTATGTCGAGTGCATGGGTGTATGGTGTCAGCTGGTGTGACAACGTGAATGGGGTATAGTGGTGGGTTGTGTGCCAGCAGTCATAGGGTATGGTGTCAGGTGTTGTGACACAGTGCATAGTGGAATGGGGTGGAGAGGTATGTCAGCTTGCATGGCAATATGATGTTGGTTTGTGAGACAGCATGCATACATGGTGGTATAGGTTTGGATTCTTGGTCACACTGCATGGGCTATGGGGCTGTGAGGTGTGTCAGAGTACATGGGAGTATGTTGTTGGGTGGCATAACAGCATGCATAGGGTATGGGTAATTAGGTGCATCAACTTACATTACTGTGTGGTGTCACTGTGAATGTCATAGTGCATGTGGGTATGATATTTGTGTGCCAGAGTGCATGGTGGTATGGTGTTGGGTGGTGTGGCAGCACGTATTGTGTCGAGTGATGTGACAGAGTGCATGGGAGTATGGTGTTAGTTTGTGTGTCAGAGTGCATGATGGTATGATATTCAGTGGTGTGATAGCATGCATGCCGTATATGGTCAGGTGTTGTCACAGCTGTTCACCCCTGAGATATGTTGGAAGTGGTGCTGCTCAAATATAACCCAATATATGGGGATTGAAGTACCACTGCCAATACACCAGAGGGTAAGGTGCTGTAGTGTTGCTGCCATCACACCCAGGGGATGTGATGCTGCCTACATTCACCCATGTTAAGTGCTGGGGTGGTGTTACTGCCATCAAACCCAATATTGGGATTGTAGTGCTGCTGCCAATACACCAGAAGGCAGGTACTGTAGTGCTGCTGCCATCACATCCAATGGGGTGGGAGGGGAACTGTGATGATGTTACCTTCACCCATGAGAGGAGCTAGGGATTGCAATGCATGTGCCAATACATCAGAGGGGAAGGTGCTGTAGTGTTGCTGCCATCACACCGGTGGGGGGGGGGCTGTAACTCTAACGGGTACTTCATGGTATGTAACAACACTGGAGGGAATGTTTAGGAGGGATATGGGTGTAACCTCCTACAAATGGGGGTTCAAAAGTCTTCCATGGACTTGCCTAAATACCCACTACCAGGCTGGTGTTCTGAGTCCTAGCGATTTAAAAGTGTTTGCATGTGAGTGCCCTGTTAACCTCCATGCCTGTCTCTTTAAGACACTATAGAAGAATCCCTGTGGCTGGGGGTGGTATACAGGCCTCCTGCAAAGGGGAGGTGGATAATAAATGGCTAACTCAGGCAATCTTGAGGCTGGCCCAGAAAGAACTGTTACTGGTGGGTGACTTGAACCTCCCGGATGTTAAATGGGAAATCCCAGATGCAGCATTGGCGAGGAGCAGAGACATATTAGATGAGCTGCCAGGGGGTATTCCTTCAACAGCTGGTCAGGGAGTCAATGATGGGAAGCAACTTGTTAGATGTAGTCCTGACTAATGGGGAGTGTAGAGGAGGTGCTGGTGGGAGAAGTCTTGGGCTCCAGTGACCACAGCACGGTATGGTTCAGGGTCAGGGAAAGGAGAGAGACAAGTAAAACCAGTATGTCAGTCATGAACTTCAGACACATGAACTTGAACTTTGATAAGATGAGTAAGATAGAGAAAAAATGGAAGATAAGGTGCATATAGAAACAATGGAGGAATTATGGAAAGCTATCAGGGGAGGGGTTCAGGAAGCAGTGGAACTGTGCATAAAACAGGTCAGGAAGAGCAAGAGGGGGAGTAGACCACTCTGGTTCACTAGGGAGGTAGTGGGGGCAGTCAAGGAAAGGAGGTGGAGGACTTTCAGAAAAGTTAAAAGGACACTCTGAGAGGAAGATAGGGAGGAGTACAGGAAGAAGAGGAGTTTGGCATGGAGGTAGATCAGCACGGCAAAAGCAGCCACTGAGGAGAAAATAGCTAAAAACTCTAAGAGGGGGATAAAACATTTTTCAGATACATGAGGGAGAGGAGAAGGGATGGGCAGGGTATTGCTAGACTGAGGGGAAGGAGGGATAAGCTTGGAGCAGGACTACGTAAAAGCAGATGCATTAAATAAGTACTTTATCTCGGTATTCATGGGGAAAGAGGAAGGCAGGGGCCCGGAGCTAAAGTCTAAGGGGACGGAGGACAAATTGAGTGGATCAGAGCCTGTTCACTGTCTGCTGGCAGAGCTAGATAGAGTAAGGGTGGGCAAGGCAATGGGGGCCTTGCGGTCTACACCCCAGAGTGGTCAGGGAATTGAGGCATAAGCCCGCCACACCCGTCACAAGGCTCTTCAACCTGTCCCTGGATACAGGGAGGGTGTCAGAGGACTGGAGGAAGGTGGACGTGGTGCCCTTGCACAAGGGAGGTAACAGGGAGCTGAAGGAGAACTACTGCCCAGTCAGTCTCATGTCTGTGGTGGGGAAGGTAATGGAGGCATTAGTCAAGGAGAGGGTGGTGGATTACCTGGGAGGAGTGTGGTGTGCAGGACAGTGGACAGTATGGCTTCACCAAGGGGAAATCATGCACAACCAACCTAACTGAGTTCTTTGATTGGGTGACTCAGGTAATCGATCAGGAAGGGGCAGTGGACATGGCCTATTTGGACTTCAGAAAGGCCTTTGACACCATCCCCCACAGGAGGTTGGTGAGCAAGATGAAAGGCATGGGGTTGGGAGGGAAAATAGCAACCTGGGTGGAGGCATAGGTAACAGGGAGAACTCAGAGTGTTACTAAACGGGGTGAACTCTGAGATGGCAAGGGCAAGGAGTGGGGTGCCACAGGGCTTCAGTTTGGGTCCCTCCTTCAACATCTACTTCAGTTATATTGCAGAAGGTTTAGAGGGATGGTGCGCCTATTTGCAGATGATACAAAAATCAGCAATAGGGTGGACACCCAGGACGGGTGGAGGACATGAGGAAGGACCTTTAGATGCTCGAGGACTGGGAAGTGTTAGCTAAAATTTAATCCAAGAAATGCGAAGTGATGTACCTAGGGAGTAAAAACATGCATGCAGGGTACACACTGGATGGGGAGGAAATCAAAAAAATCAGAACAGAAAAGGGATCTGGGGATTATAGTTCCCTGAAACCTTAAGGTAGGGTTCCAATGTAGCAGGGTGGAGGGAAGGTCCAATGGAATGTTGGCATGCATAGGCAGGGACATTACTAGCAGAAGGAGGGAGGTAATAATGCACCTCTACAAAGCTATGGTGAGGCTCCAACTAGAGTACAGGGCTCAGTTCTGGAGATCACATCTCCACAAGGATGTAGATTCGTTGGAGAGAGTTCAGAGAAAGGCAACAAAAATGGTGCAGGGTATGCAGGGGAAGACATACAAGCAGAGGTATAAGGAGCATAATCTGTACTCACTGGAAGCAAGGAGGGAAAGGGGTGACATGAGTAATACCTTTAAATATGTAAAGTGGCTAAATAAAGTAGAGGATCTCTAAAGAGGAAGGAGTGAGCTAGAACTAGAGGGCACAGCCTCAGATTGCAAGGAAATAGATTCAGGGGCAATGTGAGGGGCGTTTCTTCACAGAGTGGGTGGTGCTGCCTTGGAACAGACTGCCAGATGAAGTGGTATGAGCTAAAACAGTGGTGGAATTTAAGAGGGCATGGGACAGGCATGTGGGGCTGAGTATTGTGGCTGAGGGCAGGGACAGGTGGGGAGGGGTATATGAAAGAGGAAGGATGGGAGGACTTGATGGTCTGGAAGGGTCCTTTTCTGCCATCAAGCTTCTATGATTCTATGTTAGGCACAGTGAGTCAAGGCTGGTTTACAGGTGCATCCGTGTGTGGGGGGGAACTGAAGCCTTCAAGGGGTACAACAGGGAGTGAACAGTAATAAGAAAGTGACAGCAGTAGGTGCGTAAACATGTGCAGTAAAATCATACAAATGTAACCCCTAGGTGGTGCTACCCCAAGGGCTACTACCCCTGCCTGCTTGGCTAGTTGCAGGTTAAGGGGCCTGGGTACTGAAATGGGTGCCTCCACCCGGAGGTTGGGGTTGTTAGTGGTCAAGCTAACCTGGGTACAGCCCTCCAGGACACTGTAACCCCCCTTTCCCTTCTAGTGGCCTGAACAATATACAGTAATCAGCTTTACAATGACCCTTATTCACCATGCAATTACCCACACAGTTTGCACTTACCACCAGGGCTAGTTCCACCAGTTTGACCTGGAGACACCTTTGTAAAACAAGGTTAGGCACACAGGCAACAACAGTACAGTGCTTTTTGGGTACAAACCAGTTCAGTCAGGTTAAATGCAAACAGAATTAGATCTGATTTATCAAGAGGGCTTGAACAAGGAAGGGGCGTAATCAGGTTGATTGGCTTAAGGGCTAGATTGATCAGACAGTCATGCATGCACTTCAGAGTCTCTACACAGTCACACACTCTGGGTACCCAGGTGGGAGTAAGGTGGGCTAGTCAGGAACGTTGCCTGGGGTAGGCTGGTGTCGCAGCTGGTTGGGGCCCTGTGATGAAAGAAAGAAACATGCACAACACACACTATTTGCAATCCGGAGCTGGAGGGCTCAGTTCGAGAAGGAAAAGACAACAAGGTAATAAGATGACTCCTCTTTCTGGATTTTAGCAAGGCGTTTGATTCGGTACCCCACAGTGGCCTGCTGGCTAAGCTGAAGGAAATGGGGGTAGGGAGACAGTTGTTAAGATGGATAGGAAATTGGCTGTCTGAGCATACTCAGTAGGTGGTGGTTGGAGGGTTAGCCTCATCCCCAAGTTGGGTTACTAGTGGGGTTCCCCAGGGGTCAGTGCTGGGGCCACTCCTGTTCAACGCCTATATCTCAGACATCAGGAGGGGAATCAGGAGTGAGATGAGTCTCTTTGCAGATGACTCAAAGCTGGGTTCAGTGGTATATGGGGAGGGTGGCCTTGCAGGAGGACCTGGAGGCTCTGGAAAAGTGGTCGGGAAAATGGAAACTAAAATTCAATGTGGGAAGTGCAAGGTTCTGCACCTGGGAGTCAGAAATCCAGGCATGGGGTATACCCTGGGAGGAGACATGATTCAAGTCACAGAGGGTGAGAGGGACCTGAGCCATGGGGGTGCCACAGATAATGCCTCAAGCACTGACTCCTCTGGCTGCTTGGGAGGGGGAACGGTCTCCTGCTACCTGGGTGGAGGAACAGTATCCTCCTGATACTGGGGAGAGGGCACTGTCTCCAACTGCTGCTGCTGGTGAGGGGGCATAGTTTGCTGCTGGGTGCTGGTGCTGGAGCAAAAAGCCCCTGCTGTGGCATTTCATTTGTGATGGTTAGCTGAAACATGAGTACAGATGCCCCATTGTCTTCACCCTTCTCCAGTATGTCCACAATCCACAAACACCACCAATTCAAATAAACAAACAAAAAAAAGAAACAGAGAGTCAGAGATGGCCGGGGGAGTTCACAGACACATGAACACAATCACCAGGTAATAAAATAAGAACTATGACAAAGACAAACAAAAACAAAAAAAAGTTAGACAAATAATAGCAAAACATAAGCAATTTAGGTGTAAAAGTGCACTCGGCAGTCACAGGGAGTATAAATGCTGCCTGCTTCCTCAAGATACATAGTACAGGAAATGAACCATTCACTTACTGCCTGTTTAAACTCAACCATGTGACCACCAGCAAAGCGAAATGCCCAATTTTGTCCAATCTTGCCTCAGAAAAAAAAAAAGTGCAGGTGAAATTGGTATGAATTTCACCGCGAAATTTTGCCAGCAGGCGTCATTTCACAAAATGTTTCACTAGGTGAAATTGGCGATTTCACCATAATTTCACCCATGAAATAAAATTTCACTGCATCTCTATCAGAGAGCATATGGGTATGATGTCAGTTGGCTCGACAGTGTGCATGTGGTATAGTGTCAGTGTGCCAGCATACATAGAGGTATAGTGCAGGGCTTTGTAGCAGCAGTGGAGTATGGTTTTGAGAGGGAGGACAGCATGCATTGGGGTATGGTATTGTGACTGTGTCAATGTGCTTGGGAGTTTGGTAATGCTGTGTATGTCATAGTGCACTGGGGTATGATGTTGGCTAGTGTATCAGACTGCACAGTGGTATGGCACTATGTGATGTGACAGTGTGTATGGTGCATATTTTTGAGTGGAGTGACAGTGTGCATGGGTCTGTGGGTTTGTGTTGTCTCTCAGTGTGCATAGCAGTATGGTGTCGCAGTGTATGTCACATTGCATGAAGGTATTATGTTGGTTTGTGTGTAAGAGTGCATGGTGGTATGAACTTGGGTGGCACCACAGCATGCATTGTCAGAATGCATGAGTATGGTGTCGGTTGATGTGACAAAGTTCATGGGGGTATTGGGTCTTTGGGTGTGTCAGCATGCTTGACTAGTGTCATGTCTGTTTGTGTGGCAATGTGCATGGAGTGTGATGTCAGGTGCTGTGTCAGATTGTGTAGTGGTGTGGGGTTGTGAGATGTGTCAAAATGCACGGCGGTATGGTGTGGGATGTTGTGACAGCATGCATGAGGTGTGGTGTTGGGTGGTGTGACAGCATGCATGGGGTATTGAGTTGAGTGTTGTGGCAGAGTGAATATGGGTATGGGGTTGTGAGGTGTATCAGCATGCATGGAGGTATAATGTTGGTTTGTGTTACAGTGTTCATGGTGGTATTGTGTCAGGTGGTGTGACAGTGTGTATGTGTAGAGTGGTGTGCATACCTCTCAACCTCTTGCCTCAGGAATCAGGGACAAGGCTTAAAAACATCAGGGACAAAGACCCCAAATCAGGGACACATCTTAAAAACTGGTACTATTCACTCAGAAAGCTGATAGAATAAAGGGATTGGTGTTAAGATGCATTTTCTGAAGAAGAACAAGTCTGTTACTTTAATGTTTGACATTATTTTGTGCTTTTAATCCCCACTGTTCTGTCACAAAAACACAAATTTTACGAGGGACAGAGGAAAATTCTGAGGCAAAATCAGGGACGTCCCTGAAAATCAGGGACAGTTGAGAGGTATGGTGATGTGACAGAGTGCATAGTGGTATGGTGTCGGATTATGTGTTAGAGTGCAAAGGGTTATTATATTGAGTGGTGTGATAGTGTGCGTGCAGTATTCTGTTAGTTGGTATGCCAGCGTACATAGGGGTATGGGGTTATGAGGAGTATCAGCATGCATGATGGAATGATGCTCATTGCTCTGACCGCGTGCATGGTGAATGGTGTATGGTGTCGGGTGTGTGTCGGATTGCATGTGGTTATGGGTCATGATGTGTGTCAGAGGATGTGTGTTTATGGTGTTGGTTGGTGCAACAGCGTGCATGCAGTATGGTGTTTTTCTATGTGTCAGAGTGCATGGGTGTATGGTGTCAGCTGGTGTGACAACGTGAATGGGGTATAGTGGTGGGTTGTGTGCCAGCAGTCATAGGGTATGGTGTCAGGTGTTGTGACACAGTGCATAGTGGAATGGGGTGGAGAGGAATGTCAGCTTGCATGGCAATATGATGTTGGTTTGTGAGACAGCATGCATACATGGTGGTATAGGTTTGGATTCTTGGTCACACTGCATGGGCTATGGGGCTGTGAGGTGTGTCAGAGTACATGGGAGTATGTTGTTGGGTGGCATAACAGCATGCATAGGGTATGGGGTAATTAGGTGCATCAACTTACATTACTGTGTGGTGTCACTGTGAATGTCATAGTGCATGTGGGTATGATATTTGTGTGCCAGAGTGCATGGTGGTATGGTGTTGGGTGGTGTGGCAGCACGTATTGTGTCGAGTGATGTGACAGAGTGCATGGGAGTATGGTGTTAGTTTGTGTGTCAGAGTGCATGATGGTATGATATTCAGTGGTGTGATAGCATGCATGCCGTATATGGTCAGGTGTTGTCACAGCTGTTCACCCCTGAGATATGTTGGAAGTGGTGCTGCTCAAATATAACCCAATATATGGGGATTGAAGTACCACTGCCAATACACCAGAGGGTAAGGTGCTGTAGTGCTGCTGCCATCACACCCGAGGGGGATGTGATGCTGCTACATTCACCCATGTTAAGTGCTGGGAGTGGTGTTACTGCCATCAAACCCAATATGTGGGGATTGTAGTGCTGCTGCCAATACACCAGAAGGCAGGTACTGTAGTGCTGCTGCCATCACATCCAATGGGGTGGGAGGGGAACTGTGATGATGTTACCTTCACCCATGAGAGGAGCTAGGGATTGCAATGCATGTGCCAATACATCAGAGGGGAAGGTGCTGTAGTGTTGCTGCCATCACACCGGTGGGGGGGGGGGCTGTAACTCTAACGGGTACTTCATGGTATGTAACAACACTGGAGGGGAATGTTTAGGAGGGATATGGGTGTAACCCCTCCCTACAAATGGGGGTTCCAAAAAGTCTTCCATGGACTTGCCTAAATACCCACTACCAGGCTGGTGTTCTGAGTCCTAGCGATTTAAAAGTGTTTGCATGTGAGTGCCCTGTTAACCTCCATGCCTGTCTCTTTAAGAGTTGCCTATTTTGTGTTATAAAATTAATTTGGGTAGGGGATACGTAGTGTCAGGCTCGAGTCCCGCCTGGGCTGCAGTGTTATCACTCCATTCTGCTATTGCTATTTGCGCAGCTGGAGCCCTGGTAAGAACTGTGACTGTTTATGGTTTATCTGTTTTGATAATAATAATATTGTAGTTTGTCTAACCTACCTTCCTTTGCAGCCTGGACATTGGACATTTCAGTATTGCACCACCATCTTGGTTCTGGACAACGTATTGGGACCAATCCGTACCTTTGGGGACCTAAAATGGTGTCTGTCACCGGGGGTCTTGTGGGAGTGAATTTCTGTAAGAATTGTAGTTTTCACACTTTGTCACATAAATGAACCTGGAGGAGCTCTAACTGTCACAGACAGATGGATCAGCCAACTGAACCTTTTGGATTTCTAAGGAATCCCGGTGCTGCCTGCAGCAGAAGTCAATCTGGAGAGTGAACAGCTCAAGTGATTTGAGCAGGGCTCCTGTGCAGTTCTCGCTGGAGTTTGGTGAAAGGGCTGAGTTTGGCCTGTTTGCCTGCTGTCCCTCGAGAGGGAGCATTTGAAAAAAACGGATTATATCCAAAACTTAGTGTGACAAAGCCACTGAATTGTGACCAGACTTGAACCGGAAGAAGACCAAAGATTTGCTGTATGCGATTGGACTGTCAGGACATTAATTCACCACAGAACTCCTTGTTTTGTTCAGAGACACTGATATTGCTGCCAGACTGCTATCCACTTTGTGGTATAGTGGTTGCTTTACTATAAATGTGCTGTATGCTGTTAGTGGGTCGCAGTTTGGTTCCCCACTATTTACTTGTGCCATGCTTGCTGGAAGCTGCATCTAGCCTTCCCGGACTGATAGCTGAACTGTTCTACCTGGCCTGGGTCTTGCCACACTGGCCCAGCCAGCTACTTTGGGTGCAGAGAATACCACTGACGAGAAACTCGCCCAGAGATCAGACCCCTGCTCAACATCTCGAACAGGAAGGACCCCTCGGTGAATTGTGTGGGCCCTGCTTCTCCTGGCATACCAGATGTCAACCTGCAGTCTCCATTTCTTCCCTACTGTGTCTTGTGGGTAGCGTGAATAACAATCAGGGTAGCTCCCTGCAACATCAGCTAAATCACAAGTGTTGTCATCTGATTGCATTGCTGTTTTTTTTTTTTTCCCTTTCACGAACTGAGCCTCCTGGCTCCAGATTACAAATTGTGTGTGGTTGCGCATGCCTTTTCTTTTCATCACAGGGCCCCAACCAGCTACAACGCCAGCCTACCCCGGGCAACGTTCCATGCTAGGCCACCTTAATTCCAACTGGGTACCCAGAGCATGTGACTGTGCATGGATTAAAAGTGCATGCATAATTGCCTGACTAGATCAGTTTTAGACTCAATCCACCTGATTATGCCCATCCGTTGTTCAATTCACTTGAATAAATCAGATCTAACTCTTTTTTGCATTTAATCTGCCTGTGGTTCCAGTTTGTACCAAAAGCATTGCACTGTTCTTATTTGCTGCGCCTAACCTTGTTTTACAGGGGTCTCCAGGGCCGAACTGCTAGAACCAACCCTGTTAGTAAGTGCAAACAGTGTGGGGATATGTATGCTGAATAGGGGCTACTATGAAAGTGTTTGTTGCATATTGTCTTGGCCACTAGAGGGAAAAGAAGGGGAGTTAGTGTCCCAGAGGGCTGTACCCAGGTTAGCCTTGCTACTAACAACCCTGTCCTCCGGGTGGGGGCACCTGTTTCAGTACCCAGGCCCCTTAACCTGCAACTAGCCAAGCAGGCAGGGGTAGTAGCCTTTGGGATAATACCCCCTAGGGGTTACATGAGGAAGCATTTTCTTCACTGAGAGGGTGGTAGATGTATGGAACAATCTTCCAGCAAGTGTGATTGGAATAAAAATAGTGGTTGGCTAAAAGCGTGCATGAGATAGATATAAAGGAGAACTGTTATCAAGGAGTGTGTATGTGTGTGTTGGGGGGCGGCTGAGACCGGGTAGGTAATAAGGAGACCAAATAAGCATAGAAAAGAAGGGCAGATCCAGCATTCTTTTTCTGCCAACAAATTATATGTTTCTATGTGGATCATTTGCAGTATGCCTGTCTTCCAGCTGAGAACCAACACAATAATGTGACACCAGCAAATGCACTATTTTACTCAGAGGCCCCAGGAGAGAAAACTGTAAGGAAAACAACTTGCTAGGTTGGATGATGCATGGCCCTTCACAGGCTTGGCACCACTGAAAAGGCCAGGCTTGATCCTGCTTTGGGAAACTTTCTAGTCCTTCCAACCCTGGTGGTATCTGGAGGTTAATTCCAGAGATGATAGGTGACTAAGCTGGGGAGGACCCATCCAGAAAAGGGCCATCAAGAGAGCAGGAGCAGCCACACAATGAAAAATAATTGGTATACAAGTGCAACAGCATTTATTGTATGAGTAGCATTTCAACGCATGTGAGCTTTTGGCCACTCACATTTAGTTACTAACCAAATATTGGAAACCAAGCCTCAGACTAGTGTGTCTTTTCAGGCCAGAAAGAGATTTGTGTTTTACAAAGAAGCTTGAACTTAGACATGCTGTTTGTAAGGGCTCAGTATTCCTTTTTTGCCTATGTTATTTAACCTTTTCTTTAATTGCTAAGGAAACCCTGCTCTCCAAAATTCCAGGCTAAGAATGTTATGCTAAACATTGTATCCAATACGAGACTAGCTGGCATATGCTTCTAACTGCCAGTGTGAACTTTTTTTAACCTCCTTCTCATCTTCTGATCTGAGGTGTTACTCTTCATGTGTACTGTTGAGCTGAACAAATTTCTGCTAGGAACTTTTTAAATCAGTGTTATGCTTTTGTGTTCTCAGATAAAGTTAACAGACTTACTGATTTCAATTTATCAAAAGATGCATGTACAACTAACTCCTAAGTAGTGAATAATCATGAGTGGTGCAGCATTTTTATGCACAGTTAGTTATGTGATCCAAGTTTGATTATGCATACAAATGAAACACGAAAGAAAATACTGACATAATCAAATCTTTCTGTAAGATTCCAACTGTCTGCCAAACAGCACAACTTAACATTTCCAATAAATAGAGAATAAAGTATAGGGTGATGTGTGTAACAAGAAGTTTACACACACCTGAGTTGTTAGATGCTCATAAACCCTGAGAGCGAAGCTCGAGGGGTTTATGTTAGCATCTAACTGCGAGGGTGTGTGTAAACTTCAAGTTTAAACACATCACCCAGTATTTTATTTTATATAATTGCTAGGTTTGCCTTTTTCACCTCAGCAATCATATAAAATGAATGCAGGTTCCGGAGCACTCCACAGTCCCATTTGCTTTCAGTATGCGGTAGTTTTCGATTTTATTTAAAAAATTTTCAGTCAGCAGCGAGAAGATAAGTTTTCCCCGTCGTGGTACATTTTCTGTTTTAAAATGTACTTACCGCAGAGTCCGAATGGCAGTTGGGTCTCTGCAGAACAAACAAAGCGTGCGGCCACGGTCTGAGAAGAGCTGCAGCGGGGTATGCGCAGAGTGAGGGAAACCGTGCGCATGTTTGCCGTTATAAATGCTCCTTTATAACGGCAAATTACACCACGGTTTCCCTATGGGAAAAAGGCAAGGCCAGTTATTATATTTGTGTTACCCCCACGTCACCATGTCTGGGTTCATATCACTACCTGGTGACAGTACAGAGACCACCTGGATGAGGGTGTAGGTTTCATTCTTTCTCTGTTGTAGGGGGTTAGCCCAGATCAAATAAGAAATGGTGAAGTGGCTCCTGCCATAGGAAAATAAGTGGGCCAGATATTGTGTGCGGTAACACCTCCTTGGATGCAATATCTACCCACCTTCCTACACTGGACTGGACCAACTCCTAAGGACCAATAAGACAGTTGTTACCTTCTCAGATAAACACTCCAATCAGGTTATGCAAATGTGGTACCCACTCAAAAGTTTAAATTCAACAAATTAACAGGAAGGGAGTACTGTTAACTGTTGTACCCGGGCAAAGAAAGGGAGGCTGATGATAGTTATACTCTGGCTGGCAGGGGGAGCTGGTGACTGTTGAACCTGGTTTCGGGTAGAGGGCAGGTGACTGCTGTAGCCAGGGAAGGAAGTCAGGTGAGTGCTGTACCCAGCCAGGGGAGGGAGAGCTGGTGGCTGTGTAGTGCCCCAGAGTTCTGGTGCCCTCCAGATAGGGGCAGCCAGGTGCGTTGGGGCTGGGGTGACTGGAAGGTGCCCCAGGGTGTAGGGAGGGCCCCTAGCCAGGTATCCCCACCCCCAAACAATGTGAAGCCCCAGCAGGGCTCCATTTTAAAAAAAAAGAATTTTTCCCCTGCTCATTTTCCCTGCCTGCAGCCCCCTCCAAGTTACCTCATGCTGAGCACCTGCTGTCGTGGGCCCGGACGTGAGGGAGTGCAGGCAGGGATGGACTCATGAGGATACTGAGACAGAATCCTTAGCCCTTTTTGAATGGCAAGAGCTGTTCAGTGTTTGGCCAGTAGAGCAGGAGCAGAAGAGGCAGCAGCAAGTGTGAGATGGAGCGCTAGTCCAGCCGGGGCCAGTTAAAATGGAAGGGGACTTACCTGACTGTTGTACCTGGTCTGAGGATGGAAGGCAGGTGACTTCTGAACTCAGGCCAGAGAGGAAGGGCTGGTGACTGTTGTACCTTGGCTGTGGGTGAGTTGCTGCTGACTGTTGTACTCAGGCCAGGGAGGGAAGGAGGATAATAAACAGCTGTACTTGGGCCTAGAATGGAGGGGCTGCTGATGTTTATAACTGAGCCGGGAGGGGGCTGGTGATTGCTGTATTCGGGCTAGGAAGGGAGGACTGGTGATGGTTGTACCTGGGTTGGGGGGCCTGGTAAATGTTTTACCAGATCCGGGGAGGGCGGGCAGGTGACTACTACTCAAGCCTGGGACTGGGGTGACAGATATCTTTGGTGCTGGGGTCAAGAGTGGACCATCTAGGGTGGTCAGAAGAGGGACTCCACCATAGCAGTTTGCCCCATCTCAGACATCCTTGGTGCTGGGGTCAAGAGTGGACCATCTAGTGTGGTCAGAAGAGGGCATTCTGCCATAGCAGCCTGCCCCGTCACAGATATCATTGTTGCCAGAGTCGATAGACCAGATTCCCATAGTGATCGTGGTGAGCTAGCTTGTTTAGCTGACACTTCTGTGACTTTACAGATCTTTCTTCAAGGGGGGAGCTCTTGCAGCGGGCCATAACCATTAGGACTAATGCACAGGCCTTAGGACCCACTGGAAAAAATGCAGTTAGCAGTACCCAGCGGGGACTGCCGCCGATGTCGGCTCCGCCCTGATGTTGGTCACGCTATAAAAGGGGTGGACCCTGACTCCACCTCAGTTCTTTTCCCGCCACAGACCCGCTCTCGTTGGGAAAGCCTTAGTGCATGCTACTGCAATTCCAGTAAATTTTGTCTGATTTTTTCCATTTTTTTCTTCTCTTTCGAACTGTTTTACGCCTTTTCTCCTTTCTTCTGATCTCCTTTCCGGCGTATGTCTTCACTGTCTTTGGTCTCCTCCTCCAGTCCCAAGAAGATGAAGTGAGCCCATGGCTGCCAAATTCTATCCAAGGACAACCACCAGAACTGTGTCTTCTATCTGGGGCCTGACCACGGACAGTGCTGCCTGCAAGATCTGCAGAGGCTTCACCAGCAGGACTCACATCAGACGCCTGAAGGCCCTGAAGGCCCACCTATTGGAACGGAAGATGGACGTCCTGTGAACCTCTGGGTTAGGGGCCTATAAACAACCCCCATTCGGACCGTAGCCCCCTTTGGGGCATGCAGTTGTATCCAAATGACTTCTAACCTACCTTCTTCCCCCTCATCCCTGATGCATCCAATCCATTGCCTTTTGTAAACAGCTACTCCACTCTCTTCCTTACCTTTTTCTCTGTACCTCCTGAATAATTTAAATCCTGGGATGGCCAAGTCCCAGTCATGGTTTTGGGTTGCCCATGTCTCAGTGATGGCTGATATGACCACCTCTCCTTCTGCCAGCAGTGCCTGCAGCTCTGCCATCTCATTCCCCAGGCTCCTAGCATTTAGTGATACCACCCTCCACCCTAACTCTCTCCCAGCTGCCCCCCCTTACTCTCCCCTCCCCCATCCTAGGCAATGTAGGCCCTATCATTGCTATTGGGGAGGTCCTCAGGACCTCCTGTTTCACTCCAACCTCCCAGCCGCCCTCACAGCAAGTTTAAATTATACTTTTTGGAGATAAATTCCCTCAGTCTCTGCTTTAACACCCCCAAACCCTCCTTACTTAGCTGTAGCCTGTCCCCTGCATATAGATCTGGGTTCTCCCATGTGTTGCCCTACTTTCTCACCCAGCCATACCCCATAGACTCACACCATTCTCTCAGCCACTTGTTGAAGTCCATGAGTCTGCTTTTTCGTACTTGCCCTTGGCACTGTTAGAACTTCTGAGAATGCCACTGTGCTTCCCTCCTCTCTGTATAGCTTCTACACTTCTCTGAAGCTATCCTGAATCTCCCCTATCTGCTTTCCTTCCAGATCATTTGTTCCCAGGAGAACAATGATGTGTGGATCCCCCCACCTTCTGTCCACACCTACCAATGTGGTGCTGTACCCTACCTGCTGTCATGCCAGGCAAGCACTCTACCCAGATGCTGCTCTTCCTGGCATCTGTACCTATACCAAACAGCTAACCATCACACCTATTCAACATTTCACAAGTATTTATCTATGTAAATAAGCAACAGGTGTGTTCTGTTACTGTAAATTACTAGAAAGTGGACGCCATCTTGTTTTAGGTCATGTGACCCAAAGCATCATGTCATTTGCCTATTCTATGGCTTGTTGTACACTTTAAACACCCTGACAAGTATTTCTATTTCCTGCCATTACTTCCTTAATTTAGTGAGATAGAGCACATACTGCCATAGGTGGTACACCCTAGGCCTGAATTGGTCACAGCCATATTAGTGAGGTATAGTACCCTACCTATTTGACATAAACTGGGGTGGGGGGGTGCAGTGTAATATTCCAGATCAGAAATCACATCCAGGCACCTATTTCTTTTACAAACATTGACACTTCACACCTTTTCACCATTTCACATGTATTTATCAATGTAAATAAGCAAAAGGTGTGTTTTGTTACTGTAAGTGACTATAAAGTTGCCGTCATCTTGTTGTGGGTGATGTGACCCAAGGCATCAAGTCATTTGCAGATTCTATGGCTTATTTTACTCCTCAACTACCCTGACAAGTATTTCTGTCTATTTACTGATATTACTTCATTGATTTAGTGACATATAGCACATAGTGCCATAGGTGGTACACCCAAGGCCTGAATTGGTCACAGCCCTGGTAGTGAGGTATGGTACTCTATTTAAGATAAACTGGGGGTTCTGTGTAATATTCCAGATCAGAAATTATATCCAGGCACCTGTATCTATAACAAATAGCAAAACATCACACCTATTCAACATGTCACCTGTATTTATCCATGTAAATAATCAAAAGGTGTGATTTGTCACTGTAAATGACAAGAAAGTGGCCGCCATCTTGTTTTGGGTCATGTGACCCAAGGCATCAAGTCATTGGCCCATTTTATTTCTTTTTCTACTCCTCAACTACCCTGACAAGTATTTCTGCCTGTTTACTGCCATTAGTTCATTGATTTGGTGACATATATCACATAGTGCCATAGGTGGTACACCAAAGGCCTGAATTGGTCACAGCCCTAGTAGTGAGGTATGGTACCCTATTTCAGATAAAATGGGGGTGCAATGTAATATTCCAGATCAGTAATTATATCCAGGTACCTGTATCTATAACAAAGAGCTGAACATCACACCTATTCAATATTTCACTTGTATTTATCCATGTAAATAAGCAAAAGGTGTGTTTTGTTACTGTAAATGACTATAAAGTGGCTGCCATCTTGTTTTGGGTCATGTGACCTGAGGGATCAAGTCATTTACCCATTCTGTGGCTTATTTTACTACTCAACTACCCTGACAAGTATTTCTGCCTATTTCCTGCCATTACTTCATCAATTTAGTGACATATAGTACATAGTGCCATAGGTGGTACACCCCAGGCCTGAATTGGTCACAGCCCTGGTAGTGAGGTATGGTACCCTGTTTCAGATAAACTGGGGGTGCAGCGTAACATTCTGGATCAGAAAGTATATCCGGGCACCTGTATCTTTACAAATACCTGAACATCACACCTATTAAATATTTCACATGTATTGATCCATGTAAATAAGCAAAAGGTGAGTTTTGTTACTGTTAATGACAAGAATTTGGCTGCCATCTTGTTTTGGGTCATGTGACCCTAGGCATCAAGTCATTGGCCCATTCTATGTCTTGTTCTACCTCTCAGCTACCCTGACTAGTATCATGCATATTTCCTGCCATTACTTCATCGATTTAGTGACATATAGCACATAGTGCCATAGGTGGTACACCCCAGGCCTGAATTGGTCACAGCCCTTTTAGTGAGGTATGGTACCCTATTTGGCATCTGGCACTTGGGTTAATATCCCAGTTCTGACACTGCAGTGCAGCATGAGAGAGGTGCTGCACTTCTGAGGTGCCGTCTTTCAGATAAAATGTGAAACCGAGGTCCCATCTGCCTGGATTGGTGGTAGCTCAGGTGGATGTTAAAGATCCCATGGCACTTATCGAAAAGAGTAGGGGGAATTTCCCCAGTGTCCTGGCCAAATTTCCCTCATTCACTAAAAATACCACCAACAGCTTAATCTGGTTCAAGTTCAGTTCGCATTCATCTGTATCCCCCTCCCCCGGGTCGTGCCTGAAAATAGGCAGGATTTGTCTAGTGCACTTACCAGGTCAACAAAAACTAAATTCCCCTACTCTTTTCGATAAGTGCCATGGGATCTTTAACATCCACCTGAACTACCACCAATCCAGGCAGATGGGACCTCGGTTTAACGTCTCATCCGAAAGGCGGCATCTCAGAAGTGCAGCACCTCTCTCATGCTGCACTACAGTGTCAGTACTGGGATATTAACCCAAGTGCCAGATGTGGGAACTGAACCCACAGCCCTCTGATCTCCCGGCCTCAGAGGCAAGTGTGATACCTACTGAGCCACTGACACTGATGTGACCCAAGGCATCAAGTCATTTGACCATTCTATGGCTTATTTTACTCTTCGACTACCCTGACAAGTATGTCTGCCTATTTCCTGCCATTACTTCATTGATTTCGTAGCATATAGCACATAGTGCCATAGGTGGCACACCCCAGGCCTGAACCGGTCACAGCCCTGGTAGTGAGGTATGGTACGCTATTTGTGATAAACGGGGGGTGCAGTGTAATATTCCAGATCAGAAATTATATCCAGGCACCAGTATCTATAACAAACAGCTAAACATCATACCTATTCAACATTTTACTTGTATTTATCAGTGTAAATAAGCAAACGGTGTGTTTTGTTACTGTAAATGACTATAAAATGTCTGTCATCTTGTTTTGGGTCATGTGACCTGAGGCTTCAAGTCATTTGCCCATTCTGTGGCTTATTTTTCTCCTCAACTACCCTGACAAGTATTTCTGCTTATTTCCTGCCATTGCTTCATTGATTTAGTGACATATAGCACATAGTGCCATAGGTGGTACACCCCAGGCCTGAATTGGTCACAGCCCTGGTAATGAGGTATGGTATCCTAGTTGAGATAAAATGAGGGTGCAGTGTAATATTCCAGGTCAGTAATTATATCCAGGCACCTGTATCTTTAACAACTAGCTGAACATCACACCTATTCAATATTTCATGTGTATTTATCCATATAAATAAGCAAAAGGTGTGTTTTGTTACTGTAAATGACAAGGTGTGACCACCATCTTATTTTGGGTCATGTGACCCTAAGCATCAAGTCATTGGCCCATTCTATGTCTTTTTCTACTCCTCAACTACAATGACAAGTATTTCTGCCTATTTCCTGCCAATACTTCATTGATTTAGTAACATATAGCACATAGTGCCATAGGTGGAACACCCCAGGGCTGAATTGGTCACATCCCTGGTGGTGAGGTATGGCATGCTATTTGAGACATAGTGGGAGTGCAGTGTAATATTCCAGATCAGAAATTATATCCAGGCACCTGTATCTATAACAAACAGCTAAACAACACACCTATTCAACATTTCATTTGTATTTATTCATGTAAATAAGCAAAAAGGTGTGTTTTGTTACTGTAAATGACTATAAAGTGGCTGCCATCTTGTTTTGGGTCATGTGACCTAAGAAATCAAGTAATTTGCCCATTCTGTGGCTTATTTTACTCCTCAACTACCCTGACAAGTATTTCTTCCTATTTATTGCCATGACGTCATTGATTTAATGAGATATAGCACATAGTGCCATAGGTGGTACACCCTTGGCCTGAATTGGTCAAAGACCTGGTAGTGAGGTATGGTATCCTAGTTGAGATAAAATGGGGGTGCAGTGTAATATTCTAGGTCAGTAAATATATCCAGGCACCTGTATCTATAACAAATAGCTGAACATCACACTTATTCAATATTTCACATGTATTTATCCATGTAAACTAGCAAAAAGGTGTGTTTTGTTACTGTAAGTGACTAAAAAGTGGCTGCCATCTTATTTTGGATCATGTGACCCAAGACATCAAGTCATTTGACCATTCTATGGCTTATTTTACTCCTCAACTACCCTGACAAGTATTTCTGCCTATTTCCTGCCATTACTTGATTGATTTAGTGGCATATAGCACATAGTGCCATAGGTGGCACACCCCAGGCCTGAACTGGTGACAGTCCTGGTAGTGAGGTATGGTACTATATTTGTGATAAACTGGGGGTGCAGTGTAATATTCCAGATCAGAAAGTATATCCAGGCACCTGTATCTATAACAAACAGCTAAACATTACACCTATTCAACATTTCACATGTATTTATTCAAGTAAATATAGAAAGGGTGTGTTTTGTTACTGTAAATGACTAAAAAGTGGCCACCATCTTGTTTTGGGTCTTGTGACCAAGGGCATCAAGTCATTTGTCAATTCTATGGCTTGTTTTACTCCTCAAGCACCCTGACAAGTATTTCTATCTGTTTCTTACCATTACTTCATGGATTTAGTGACATACAGAACACAGTGATATAGGCGGTTCTCCACATGTCTGAATTGGACCCAACACACATACTAACATACTAAAATGCCAGCAGAATAGGCCTAATGGTCTTTCACGTCTGCTCATTTGGTCAGCCCCCACCCTGGGAGCTGACCTTGCTGCCCCCCTCGCCTTCTCTGGCTTCTCCCTTCCCCGTTCCTGATATTCTCGGTGCATTGGATTTTGCTTCCAGAACCCTTCCCCTCTACCTGTCCCACCCCCTCTTGAACCCCTCCACCATCTCTGCCTCAACTAACCCCCTAGGCAGCGCATTCCATGGCTTCACCACCCTCTTAGTGAAGTAGCATCTCCTCCTTTCTCCCCTGAATCTTCCCCCCTCCAGCTTCCACCCATGCCCTCTAGTGGTCCCCTCCTCCTTCCATCGAAGCACCCTGACTGCTCCTCCCCTATTTACCCCCTTCATGTACCTGAAGACCTCTATCATGTCCCCCTGGTTCCTTCTCTCTTCCAATGTGTACATATTTACTGTAGCTCTTTGAACCTCTCCTCATAGGTCCTGTCCCCCAAGCCCCAAATCATTCTGGTTGCCTTCCTCTGGACCCTCTCCAGGAGTTTAATGTCCATCTTTAAGTGTGGCCTCCAAAACTGCACACAGTACTTGAGGTGGGGCCTCACCAAGCAGCTATACAGAGGGAGTATCACTTCCCTCCTTCTGGAGGTGATCCCCCTAGCGATGTATCCCAGCATCCTGTTGACCTTGGCTGCTGCCCTCCTTCAAGTCTCCGAGTTGTTCATCTTGACATCCACCACCACCCCCAGGTCCCTCTCAGCCATCGAGACTTGTGGCAAATTTGAATAAAAAGCAACAATCCACGAAAAGGCTTAATTTATTGTCATACTTGCATATTTTTTTTTATAAAACACATATTTTTCACTAAACCTGTATTTTGAAATTTAGGTGTTACACCCGAGTATTCGCTGGGGTCATGGTCAGTGAGCTAGTAGTATTAGAGGGTATCATGGTGGCCATCTTGGATTTGATCATGTGACAATTACATTGTTTCCATACTATCAATGTATGGCTAAATTAAAAGAATAATAAGTTAGGAATTCAAAAATATATAGTTTGTTGAGGTTTGAATAGGGTTAATCAATTAATAAATAAACAACATTGGAAAGGTTGCCAGTGCAATTTTTGTCTAGATCTAAAATATAGTTTGTATGAAAAGATCATTAGAGACTTAATATTAAGAGAATTTACCTGTAATTAAACTGTATGTACATAGTTAGATGACTGTGGTGTACCCAAGGAACTTCTCATCCTTCTGGCTATTAGGGTAATCAGAGGTTAGTAAACTTTTATTTATTAGTGTATTTAGTGACCTCTCCTTTATTTCTAGGATGCTAAGAATTCCCATAGGGAAAAATAGGGAAACTAATACCCTTCATGATCTTGGGTGTATATATTAGTAAACCCTCAGTTCCCTATGGTATAGAGGGTTCTTTAGATATCCCACTATTTCAAATATCACCCTTAACCTGTAATTGTTTTACTCTTCCTACCATTTTTGGCTATTTACTTTCTTCCACACTGTCCATACATTATAGATTAATTTAGTTTACTTACTATAGATCAATCTAGTTTATCTTTCCAAAGTATTTTTAGACTGCATCCAGCAGTGTGTGGTGCACAAGGAATACAAAATGCAGTGATACTATTCAGCAAGTTTTTTACTGCAAGTGTGAATACAAAAACACATAGCAGGAGCGTAATGAATGGTTACCCATAGCGCCTCGACTACATGAGTCTTCAAGGGGGTTAAGCCACACAGGTGAACACTACCAGATATACTAATCAGTGCTTAGGTAATGTCATTAACATCAGTGCTAGCTATCACAGCAACATCATTTTGTTAAGGGAAAATGTTAAATGCACAATTACTGCGCGATTAAACTGTGAATCTCTATGAGCATCTAAACAGTTCAGATCAAATTTAAATCCATTTTTACTAAAGTTTGCGCTATAAACCAAATAGCTGAGTAATATCAAAATTCAATCTAACACTAATTAATACTCTATTTATATTGACATATGAAACATATACATTATGTAATAAATTTTCTGCAAAAAAGTCCATTCTGAGGTACAGTCAATTAACTCTTATTAATTACAACTAACGAGCAACCTGATACAGGTAGAATAAAAGAATAAAGTGTAAGTGAGAAGAGTCACACTACCACATCCTACAGTATACAGAGTTCTGGGACTGTTGTGCAGTTAGACTGCCAAACTCCATTGTGGCAAATGCCAACCGTGTAGGTAGGAGCCCAGATAGGATGGGTTAGTGACACCTGAGAGAAAGAGAGAGAAAGAGAGAAAAAAAAACACATTAAACATATGAAAAAATATAAAATATGTACAAATTCAAAAAGAGAATATCTTTCTATGTTTCATTACTTTGCTTCAAAACCATACTTTGTAAACAATCAACATCTCCTTTTGTGTAAAAAAGGCTTAATGTCTCAGTTATTATTTAGACCTTTAGGTTTCACTGTATCCAATTTGAATATCCACATGCTTTCCTTTTGCAATAGCTTATTTGCTCAACTACAACCCCATGAGTTAAATAATGCGCAGTCAATGCCTTGGAATTTTAAACAATCTGGTTTAGAGTCATGATGGCGAAAGAAATGAGTACCTACAGGGGTGTCATTCCTAGCATTTATAATAGATCTTACATTTTCCTGTATCCATTGTTTAAGGGGTCTTACTGTTTCCCTACATATACAAGGTCACAGTCACACCAGAGTGCATATACTACATGTGTAGTATCACATGAAATGAGATCACAGATCACTACAATTGCTTCTGGCCTGCCTGGATGTACAAAACTACTCCCCTCTAACCCAAATTTGTAAATATTGCATCTCCTGCACTTGTAGAACCCTTTTGTTCTTTGAGGGAGCCAGGCCTGTGTTGTGTTTGAAAAATTCATTTTACCAGGGTGTGTGTGTGTACTAATCTATCTTTAATGTTCTTACCCCATGGAATGTTACTCTTGGATTTGGTCCCACTGCAGATCCTACATTTTCATCACTAGTCAAAATTGGCCAGTTCTTATATACAATGTTACCAAGGGGGTGTGTGAGGGGGTATTGCTGAGCTTAATGGAGAAAAGGGAGCATGTGAGGAGGAGGACCCTGTAAAGGCATCTATCCTAAATAGATACTTCTGCTCAGTATTTACTGAAGAGAAGGTAGGGCAGGGCCCACAGCTCAGCACCATGGACACAGGGGGGAGGGAGGTAAGCACTAGTCCCTTCACAAAAGAAAGGGTCCTACAAGAGCTTGATAAGCTCAGGGTGGACAAGGCAATGGGACCAGATGGTATACATCCCAGGGTACTAAAGGAGCTAAGGGTGGAACTAGCAGAGCCATTATCAGAACTGTTTAGTGAGTCTCTGAGCACAGGAGAGGTCCCAGAAGACCGGAGAAGGGCACATGTGATCCCACTCCACAAGAGTGGTAACAGGGAGGAGGCAGGGAACAACAGACCAGTCAGTCTTACCTCAGTAGTGGGCAAGATTATGGAGGCACTCCTTAAGGAAAGGATAGTGCAACACCTGGAATCCATAGGAGCACAGGATCCAAGACAGCATGGGTTTACAAAAGGAAGGTCCTGTCAAACTAATGTCATAGATTTCTTTGACTAGGCAACCAGAGTGGTGGACCAAGGGGGAGCAGTTGCTGTTGCCTACCTTGACTTCAGCAAAGCTTTCGATACTGTTCCACATAGAAGATTGATTAATAAGCTGGGTAGGCTCGGGGTGGGTCAGAATTGGTCAACTGGGTGGCAAACTGGTTGACAGGCAGAAAACAGAGAGTGGTGGTAAATGGTATACAGTCAGAAGAGATGCAAGTCACAAGTGGGGTACCTCAGGGATCAGTCCTGGGGCCAGTCCTCTTCAATATCTTCATCAGTGACATTGCAGATGGACTGGAGGGTAAAGTTTGTCTGTTTGCAGATGACACCAAGATCTGCAACACAGTAGATGAGCCAGATGGGGTGGGCAGAATGAGAAGAGATCTGCATAAACTAGCAAAATTGTCAGAAGAGTGGCAACTGGGGTTTAATACAAAGAAGTGCAAGATAATGCACATAGGGAAGAGAAACCCTGAAGTCACCTATAGGCTGGGAAGGGAGTTGCTGGCAGTCACAAGGGAAGAAAGAGACTTGGGCATCGTCATCACAGATGACCTGAAATCATCCAAGCAGACCACTAAAGCAGTAGGTAAGGCTAGGGTGTATTAGTAGGAAATACTCTTGACCTTGTGCTGGCAAATGGGGACTTTGTGAGAGAACTTACAGTGGAGGAACCGCTGTCAGGGAGTGACCACCACTCAGTATGGCTAACATTGAATATGGGCAAGGAAGGAGTGGAATCTGGCACAAGAGTGCTAGACTTTAGGAGGGCTGACTTTGGGAGGATGGGGGAAGCGGTAAAAGGGTACCTGGCCAGAATTCAATCTAGTATGGACACTAACCAGAGGTGGGAGCTCATAAAGCTGGGGATAGTGGAGGCAACCAAAACCTGCTGCAAGGCCCAGAGCAACAAGGCTAGGGCTAAGAAACTGAGCTAATTGAGCAAGGAGGTCATGGAAAAGGTAAGGTGGAAAAGAGCTGCCTTTAGGAAGTACAAGAAAACAGGGAGGGGGAAGGACAGGGAGGAGTACTTGATGGAATCGAAGGAGGTGACAAGGGCAGTAATGGGAGCCAAGGCATCTATGGAATTCAGGCTGGCACAAGGCATTAAGAAGGGGGAGAAGGACTTCTTTAGGTACATCATGGAGAAAAGGAGCTGTAAGGATCACATAGTAAGGATTAGGAAGGAGGGGGGTTGGGTGGAAGCAGGGTGAGATAAGGCAGAAGCACTAAATGAGTACTTCTGCTCAGTATTTACTAAAAAGAAGAGGGGGGTGACATCCAAGGTGGGAGAAATGGCAGAAACAGGGGGGAGGGAGTGACAGATGGGGAAATCATGGAGGGCAGAGTTCAGGAGGGTTTGATGGCACTGAGGGTGGACAAGGCGCCAGGCCCAGATGGCATCCACCCCAGGGTACTGAAGAAGCTGGCAGAGGTCCTTGCAGGGCCTTTGACAGACCTATTTAGTGCCTCACTACATTCAGGGTGTGTACCTCAGAACTGGAGGATGGCTTATTTGGTGCCCCTCCACAAGAGTGGCCCCCAGGATGAACCGAGAAACTACAAACCAGTGAGCCTCACATCCATCATGGGTAAGCTAATGGAGACTATCCTGAAGGAGAGGCTGGTGGCCCTCCTAGAGGCCAAAGGACTACAGAACAGCAGACAGCATGGCTTCATATGGGGCAGATCCTGCCAAACCAACCTGGTGGAGTTCTATGACTGGGTAACTAGGCAACTGGACAGGGGCCATGCAGTGGATGTCCTGTATCTGTACTTCAGTAAGGCATTCGACTCGGTGCCGCATGGAAGGCTGGCAAGTAAGTTAGTAGGCACAGGGGCGGGTGCAAAGCTGGTGAGATGGGTAGGGAACTGGCTTCAGGGAAGGCAACAGAGGGTGGTGGTGGGTGGGGAGCTCTCACACTCAAGGGTAGTGATAAGCGGTGTCCCACAGGACTCAGTGTTGGGACCAGTGTTGTTTGGGATATTCATTGCAGACATATCATTGGACATCAAGAGCAAAATCAGTCTGTCTGCTGATGATACCAAGGTAGGAGCAGTGTGGATGACCTAGGGGGATGGCAGGGGTTGCAGGATGATCTGGCAAAGCTTGAAACCTAGTCAGACACCTGGCAACTGGGGTTTAATGCCAAAAAGTGCAAGGTGCTGCATTTTGGGATAAAGAACCCAAGGAGAAGTTACCAGTTGGGGGGAGTGCAACTAGCCCAGACAGAGGAGGAGGAGAAGGATCTGGGGGTGCTCATTACAGAGTCAATGAACAACTCAGCACAATGTAGGAAGGCAGCTGCAAAAGCCAACAAAATGCTGGATTGCATTGCAAGGGGTATATCTTTGAGGAGGGAGGATGTGATTCTGCCACTGTATAGGTCATTAGTTAGACCGCACCTGGAGTACTGCATGCAGTACTGGTGCCTGTATCTGAAGAGGGACATTAAGTTACTGGAGGGGGTGCAGCTCAGGGCGACAAAGATGATCAAGGGGCTGGGGGACTTATCATATGAGAGAGGAGGCTGTGGGAGTTGAACATGTACTCGCTGGAGGAGAGGAGAGACTGGAGGACATGATTGAAACCTTTAAGTACATGAAAGGAATAAACAAAACAGGTACAGAGGGGCTGTTCAAAGTAAGGGAGGGGAGGGACACCAGGGGCCATGATATGTGACTAGAGAGAGGAATGTTCAGGAGGGAAATGAGGAGGCACTTTTTTACAGAGAGGGTGGTGGCTGGGTGGAATGCGCTACCTGCAGAAGTTGTATCCAGTAAAACAGTGGACTGCTTCAAAAGGGGATGGGACAGGACAAGGGGGGAGGCTCAATGAAGGGGAAAGGTGGAAGGGAGGGGAAGCTGCAGAATAAGGGGTGCTAGCTGCACATTCGAGCAGACTTGATAGAC
Source organism: Neoceratodus forsteri (assembly GCA_016271365.2). Lineage (NCBI taxonomy): Eukaryota > Metazoa > Chordata > Ceratodontiformes > Ceratodontidae > Neoceratodus > Neoceratodus forsteri. The sequence continues at coordinate 1,374,951,553 of CM057450.1, forward strand.
CTCTAGACCTTTATCTGCCGGCAAATTTCGTATCACAAGTCGGAAGAGGGAGGTAATAATCCCTCTTTACAAGACACTGGTTCAGCTCCATCTGGAGTACTGCGTGCAGTACTGGAGGTCACACCTTCACGAGGACATTAAACAAATCGAGGCAGTCCAGAGAAGGGCAACCAAAATGGTGCAGAGACTGCAACAGAAAACATCTGAGGACAGATTAACAGAGCTCAATATGTATACCCTAGAGCAAAGGAGGGAGAGAGGGTGATATGATCGAAACATTCAAACACCTTAAGAGCATTAACAAGGTGAAAGAGTCTAACATGTTTCAATATAAGAAATATAGCAGGACAAGAGGACACAGCATGAGATTAGAGGGAGTCCAATTAAGGGGCAATGTGAGGAAGTTCTTTTTCACAGAAAGGGTGATGATTGCATGGAACGGCCTACCTCAGGAAGTGGTGAATATGAATACAGTGCAGGGCTTCAAACAGGCATGGAATAGGCATAAGGGAGCAATACAGATGAGTATGAATAGGCCATTGACAGAACAAAGGTCGATGGTACATTTAGGTAGAAAAGAAATGGACAGACTGGATGGACCTTGAAGTCCTTATCTGCCATCAACTTCTATGTTTCTATCTGTCCTGCAAGATGGTTATAGTCTGTTACAAATGTATACTGTACATCTTGAAAATCTCCCTTTGTAGTTTGTCTAAAAAGGGAGTTTCTGGGTATCTGTACCACTTTTTCTTTTGTTTTAGTAAGGCTGCCCTATTGTAACCCCTCTGTTCAAATCTTTCTATCAACTCCTGTGCCTGGGAATCAAAATCATTCTTCTGACTACAGTTTCTCCATAGTCTCAATAGTTGACTATAGGGGATAGATTTCTTTAAATTTGGGGGATGAGCACTTGCACAATGCAAGACAGAATTGGTAGCAGTAGATTTTCTGTAAGTCTTTGTATGGACCCTCAAATCTCCATTCACAGCAGTACTGGACCTGGTAAACAACTCTAGATCTAGGAAATTAAGTTTGTTATTATCCAGTTGATAGGTAAATTTTAAATTCAAATGATTGTTATTGAGCCATATCATAAAGGCTTCAGCATTACACACTGCTGAATTTTGTCACTTTGTGGAGGTTAGCCCCATCCTTTGTGGTGCTTGCAGACAGCCGAATGGTTATAGTGCGGTGGAGTTCTGGTTTGTGTATTCTTAGGCTGCCAAGGGTATTTGCTGACCCTTTCTTTATGGGGTATTTGAGAAGTACCTTTTTAAGAGACCTGGGCCCTCAGCTTTGATGACATTCATGCATACAGGCCATGTGTATTTTAGGACTTCTCCATTATTTTATATACTCAGGACCCCAAGTGATCCCTATTAAATTGACTATGAAAAAATATGGGACCCCCCACCTCCTTTTTACTAGAAACTTGGAAGAGCAGTTTAAATTCTTGTATTAAATGTAGTTTAATATGTGTGGAATCTCTGTATATACTATGTGTAGGTATAAAAATGTATGATGTTTTCGAATGCATGTACTGTATGTTATGTATTTGCATTTTTTTATGAAACCTTGAACTGAAACTATTGTATCACAGGATCACCTTGAAAACAGATCCTCTGGATCTAATGGTGTTTTATGCCATCTTCATGTATTAAAATAAAGATTTTACTACTACTACTACTACAGATTCCACCCTGGATTTGAAAGAACAAGTGGACTCTTTTTTAAGAGAGGCTCTGGTTATGGGTATAATTCCAAAACATGTCAATGCATATCTCATGGTCGCCCAACCCCTATAGTTATGTTTCTGTATAATACCTATGGTACATAAAGAGCTGCAGGATCCCCCCAGACTTCCAATTGTTTTGGGTATAGCGAGTTTGCTTGAACCTCTTTCTCAATGTGTTGATGTCCATGTCTGTAACCCAGCACAGTCTCTACCACCATATCTTAAAGACACCTCTGATATTTTGGGTGTCCTTGGGAATTCACAGATGGAAGATGATTAATGGCTTATATCAATGGATATAGAAGCCCTCTATACAAACATCCACATAGGAATTGTGTTTTAGACTTGCATCACTGACTTATAGAGCAGACCCAGTATGTTCCAGTGTTCATTGCATTTTTGTTTGAAAGTGCGCCTTTAGTCCTCACATCTAATGTTTTACTTTTCTAGGATTGGTACTACAAACAGATTAAGAATACAGCTATGGGGGCTACTTGTGCCCCAAATTATACAAATTTGTACCTTGGTCTATGGGAAAAAAATAATCTATAGTCTGCAGGTCAACCCTTTCTAACATAGGGTTGTCTTGTGATTGAGATCTATAGATGACATTATTATGGTGTGGATAGGCAACACAGAGGAAATTAATGCTTTTGTCCAGTTCTTAGAAAGCACCAGTCAGAATCTGAACTTCTCTGTGCAGGCCAGTAAGGATGAATTGAACTTCTTGGACCTAAGGGTCATCAAAAACAATAATGGTACTATTAAAACAGCATTTTACCACAAAGTCACTGACTGTAATATGGTGCTACTGGCATTCAGCTGCCATCCATGACATATGATCCAGAATATCCATAAATCCTAATTCCTCAGAGTTAGGAGGAACAGTAGTGAGATCAGGGATTTTGAGGCTCAGATTGAGGAAATGTACACCAGGTTTAAGCAAAGGGGATACAGTACAAGAGTGCTGGAAGAGGTTCAGTACCATGTCAGGAACACACTCCTTGTTGAGCTACTAAATGTCAAGGAGAGGGCTCCCTCTATGGATTAACCCCTTAATTTCATTACCTCATATGGACATCAATCGAAAGAAGTAAGAGACATAGTGATAAAACATTGGGGTATTCTCAGATCTGATCCCACTTTGAGAAACCATACATAGCCCCCCATGTATAGTGTATAAAAAAAGTGCATCAAATCTAGGGGATCACTTTATCCATAGTTTTCAGCCACCTGTAATCCGACCATCACATACATGGTTTCACCCATTACCCTCAGGTGCATTTCGGTGTGGGCAGTGCAAGTACAGTAATAGAATGGAGAAAACCACTCATTTTATTTCTATAAACTCAAGTAAAACATTTAAGATTAGAAATTCCAGCTGGCTCCATGGTGCTGAGCAATGGGTGTTCACTTGCAATGCTGACAACCTGGGTCTGCACCCCCAACCCAGACGTCAGGAGCAGAGACCGGCGGGGAGGGAGTTAAGAGCTTCCTTCTGGAGGGGGACGGTACGGGACCTCTTGCTAGCAGCTGCTATCACTAATCATCTGGTCTTCCTTACCCAGGCCACCTGCTTAACTGAAGCTCTTACTTATGGCCATACCAGTACTTCTCCCATCCTAACTACATCTCCTCCTATACTGGATTCTTATGTTGACCTTTTTTCCTCCTCCCTGTTCACCTGTGCCCTCTCCTCTTAATGCCTTCACCCCAGTAAGCTAAATTGCATTTTTGCTATGACCTGTGTACCTGCTGTGTGCTTTGGTGACATGCTGTGATTTCTTTGTGTAATGTGCTATTGTCTCTTTATACCTACAGACTGAAATTCCTTGTCTTTGTGATTTATGTTCTCATTGTTACCTCCTCCTACGGATTATGCTCACTGTACTCCTGTATCTACCATGCTAATTATCTGTAATTGCTTGTGCACTGTTGCATATGATGTATGTTCTACCTTACCCATTTGTGTGTCCCCAGGGCTGCCTTGTAAATAAGCTTGCTCAAAGGTGACTTTACCCTGGTTAAATAAAGATTGATTGATTGATTGATAGTGGTGGCTTGCAGTAAGGCATTCTTGGCAGCATAAGCCTTAACATATTGCTGAATGACCCCGCACCCAGGACACCACTGCATCCAGCCCAGAATGTGGAAGGTGGGTGGGCTGGGGAGAAAAATGGAAAATTGCTCCTGGGCCAACCAGATGATGGTTACCCGGATCACCTCACACCACAAAGCCCTGTAATTAGCCTCCAGAGCTTATCCCCTGTCATGTGCCCGGTACTGAATTGGAATCCTATCTCTCCTCTCATGGGCCCAGGGAGGGTAGGGCCCCCTGGTGAATAGATACATTGGGTTGAATGGGACATGACATGGGGGAGGTGGCAGATGGCGCTGAGGGGAAGATATGGCAGGATGGGGGCACCTGAAGGAGTGGCTGGCCTAGGGCACAGGTTGTGCAAAAAAAAAAAAGGAATTACATAAATTGTGACAGTACATAGAAATAGAGAAACTGACAGCAGATAAGGACCACTTGGCCCACCTAGTCTGCCCATTTTCCCTATGTACTGTAATACCGAAGATCCTGTTTGATCTCCGGCTTTCTCCCCCTTTCCTAACCACTAAGGTTTCCTTATGCCTATCCCATGCATTTTTGAATTCTGTTACCATTTTTTCCCCTACCACCTCTGATGGTATGCTGTTCCACGCATACACCACCCTCTCAGTGAAGAAGTACTTTCTCATATTTCCCCCTGAGTCTACCCCCCTCCTGCTTCATAGCATGGCCTCTTGATCTTAAACATCTTTTTCTCTGAAAATGCTTCCCTCCTGTACCTTATTCATAGCCTTGAGGTATTTGAAAGTCTCTATCATATCCTCCTCTCCATCCTTTCCTCCAGGGTGTATATATTGAGGTCCCCTAGTCTCTCATCATAGTGCTTCTGGTGCAGACCCTGCACCATTTTAGTTGCCCTCCTCTGGACTGCCTCTACTCTGTCTGTGACCTTCAAGAGATGTGGCCTCCAGAACTGGACACAGTACTCTAGATGAGGTCTCATTGATGATTTGTACAGCGTTATCACCATCTCCTTCTTTCTGCTGGTGATACACCATCCTATTTATCCCAACATCCTACTGGCTCTACCAACTGCCTTGTTACACTGCTTGGCCATTTTAAGGTCATCAGATATGATTATCCCCAAGGTCCTTTTCTTCTTTGGTGGCTGTCAGTACTACACCCCCATCATGTACTCCACCTCTGGGTTTTTGTGCCCCAAGTGCATGATTTTGCACTTCTTTGCATTGAATCTTAGTCGCCACACTCTTGACCACTCTTCATGCTTACTTAGATCCCTCCTCATTTTTCCCACTACCCCTGGAGTGTCAAACCTGTTGCAGATCTTTATGTCATTTGCAAAAAAGGCCTATCTTCCCTGCTAACACCTCTGCAATGTTGTTTATAAAGACATTAAAGAGGACCAGCCCTAGTACTGATCCCTGTGGCACTCCACTGGTCACCCTTCCCTCCTCAGTGTGAACTGTTTTTACCACAACCCTCTGATGCCTATTCTTCAACCAATCTCCTATGCATTTTACCATATGAGGACCTACTCCCAGGCTGCCCAGCTTGTGTATGAGTCTCCTATTTGGAATGGTGCTGAAGGCCTTGCTGAAATCTAGGTAGGCCACATCCTCCACTCCACCCTGATCTAATTCCCTGGTCACCCTGTCAAAGAAGTCTATCAGATTTGTTTAACATGACCCCCCCCCCCGCCGTGACTCCATGCTGCCTTGAATCCTGTAAGCTGCAGATTCAAGATATTCCACAATCCTTTGCTTCAGCAGTGATTCCATTAATTTCCCCATCACTGATGCCAGGCTGACTGGTCAGTAGTTGCCAGCCTCCTCCCTGCTCCCACTTTAGTGAAGTGGGATTACATCTCTCCTACTCCAGTCCTCCAGAACCACTCCTGTCTCCATCGAGTGGTTGAATAGGACAGTCAGTGGTGCTGCCAGTGCCTCTCTAAGCTCCTTCAATATCCTTCAATGTATCTCATCTGGCCACATTTCCTTGTCCACTTTCAGTTTTGTGAGTTCCTTCAGGACTCTCTCCTCCATAAATGGACTAGTGTCCACATCCATTATACTGATGCTCCTGTCGCTTATATATTGTTGCTCTCTTGCCCCTTCTTCTGTGAATACTGAGCAAAAATATTTTTTTAGGATGTCTGCTTTGTCCTGGTCTCCCTCCTTGCACTCCCCTCCTTCCCCCTTATTCTTACATTCCCTCCCTTGGTCTTTCTCCTTTCGCTTACATAGCTGAAAATGCCTTGTCCTTTTTCTTTACTGCCTGAACTATTTTTTCCTCTGTTTGGGCCTTTATGCACCTGACTGCTTTCCCTGTCTCCCTCCACTTCACCTGATACACTTCACTGTCCTCCTCCTCCCTGTGAGTCTCCTTGTACCTCCTGAATGATAACTTTTTATTTGCCATTGCCTTCCGGCCACCTCCTTTGAGAACAGTTGGGGTCTTTTTTTCCTCTTGCTTTTGTTTACTTGTCTAACATAGAGGTATGTTGCCTTCATTATAGTTCCTTCTAGTTTCACCCACTGTTCTTGTTCAAAAGAACTAAGTATGGCACAGGGGATCAAGGAAGGGGAAAGGATTTCTTTAAGTATATAGACAAACAAATAGTGGAGCTGCCGTATTGGTCCTTGTAAGAACAGATCCAGAAGCAAATGATTTGATACCTTTTATTGGACCACCATAGATGTTACACAAAAAAGAACAAAGTGCTCTAGCTTTCAGACCAACCAGGTCCTTCTTCAGAAGCTTTAAAGCTTCTGAAGAAGGACCTGGTTGGTCCAAATGCTAGAGTACTGTGTTCTTTTTTGTGTAACTTCTATGGTGGTCCAATAAATGGTATCAATTCATTTGCTTCTAGATCTTTAAGTATATAGGGGAGAGGAGGAATTGCAAGGACCAGTTTGCAAGGATTAGAAAGGAGGGTAAGTGGGTAGAGCAGGAGGCAGAGCAGGCAGAAGTACTAAATGAGTACTTCTGCTCAGTGTTCACCAAGGACAAGGATGGGCCTATACCTCAGAGGGAGGGAAGGTGGATGGGGGGCAGAGGGAAAGGAGTTGACAGATGTGGAGATCCCAGTTAGAAGGGTGTTAGAGGGCCTAAGGGTATATAAGGCACCTAGTCCAGACAGAGTGTATCCTAGGGTATTTAAGGTGCTGGCAAGGGTCCTGGAAAGATCACTGGCAGACTTGTTCAACACTTCCCTGAATACTGGATGCATGCCCAGAGATTGGAGGCTGGCACATGTGCTGCCAATCCATAAGAGTGGGCCCAGAGATGAACCTGGGAACTGTAGACCAGTGAGCCATTGTGGGAAAGCTAATAGAAACTATACTCAATGAAAGACTGGTGTGTTTCCTGGAGGAGAATGGCTTACAAGATGACAGGCAACATGGGTTTGTGTCTGGGCGATCATGTCAAACCAACCTTGTTGATGTTTTTGAATGGGTGACAAGGTCACTGCTGAGACAGAGAGAGTGAGAAAGCAGCCACAGCATCCTTGGATCAAGGAGGTTATTTTCTAGACTACACTTAACTGAATTATTACTTTTTGGACCTGTGTAAGTAACTAGCATTGATACTGTTTTGGGGGTTAACTTTTCTTAGTTTTAACTTTAATTTGCCAGGGAGGAACTGTAGCTGGGAGATATTTTCAGTCATTTGTAACCAGACCTGTTACTTAACCTCTGTGAAATAGGTGTCTGAAAGGAAGGAAGGCAGTTCCCGAGGTGGAGGGTCAGAGTTGTAGTTGATTGTTTCTGGACGGCATAGGTTTACTCCCTCCACCCTTCCCCTCACCCATCCGCCCCAAGAACATAACTTCCTTTATAGCAGGGGTTCTGACATCACTTCCCCAAAACTGCTAACAACATACACCTGTTCATATCCTTAAAGGCACAGCACACTGAATGGGGTTAGAGACACTCACAAGCTTGCACATACTAAAACAAGAACAAAAAAAACAACAAAAGAAAAGCATCTGTAACAGGAAGGGACACAGACATGTGGGGAGTGGTACAATGCACTGGCTGTGGAGCAGCAGTCTTCTGGGAGACATTCTGGAGACTGCATTGCTGCCTTATTTGCAGGAACCTCTCTGGTATGAGGGAGGAGGTTGTTTGTCTCCATGCTGACCTGGCAAGGATTTGGGAAACCTGCTCTCCCACCCAGGTACCAGCCAGGCCACTGCCACTACCTCAGAGGTTGCCAAGAAAGAGGAGTGGTTGGACCATGGTGGGCTCAGAGAGGGCGATGGTGGTGGAACAGAGGCACATCCCTTCAGTTGTGCCTCTCCACAATTCATTTACCACTCTGGTGGAGCATGGTGCCTTTATGGAGGTGCCCACAGTGGAGACCAAGGAGGATGAAGGGAACCTCCACAATGGAGACCCAAAGGAAGGTGGCATGGGACCAGACAGGGGAAGGAAACAACTCCTGGTGGGGGACTCAATTGTTAGGGGTAGAACTGGGGGAGGGAAGGGGAATGGGAGGTAAGGTGCCTGCCCAGCACCATGGCTTGAAGGGACAGGAAATGAATCCTCTGGATTGTGGGAGCAGCTGCAAGGGGGAAGGAGCTGGATGTCATTATCCACCTAGGGATGAATGACCGGGTGGCAAATGGGATCAGAGCAGTGCAACAGGAGTTTGTGGAGTTGGGGAAGGGCCTTAGACAAGTAGCACACATGGTAAATTTCTTGGAAGTGCTAACAGTCTATGGCATGCATGAGGCTAGTGTACTCCGCACCATGGGATTCAATGACTGGTTGAAAAACTGGTGCAGAACTCAGGGATTTGACTTCATTGGGGACTGGAGCTCCACCTGGAGGGATGCAGGTCTATACAGGCATGATGGTCTGCATCTATCCAGGAGGGGAACCAGGATCCAAGGTGATAGGTTTAAATGCTTCATTGGCAAGCATTTAAACTAGCCAAGGGGGGAGGCACTGAAAAGGAGAAGGGAAATCCTAGCCGCCCTCCAAACAATCAGGGTAGTTAGTGAGGTAAACACCAAGATAGAGCAGTCAATAGGGAGAACAGCTGGGGTAAATAGAGAAAAAGGCAAAGGCAGTAAGGACAGGCATGGGGCAAAAAGAAATTAAACTGTAAAAAATGGAGGGTAATGAGTACAATGACCATAGTCTAGGTAAAAAGCTCCCCGAAATGGTGGCCTTGATGGAAAAGGGATGCCTGGATATCATGGCAGTCACAGAAATCTCGTACACAGAGAACCATGACTGGGATATCAACATACAAGGGTACACAATCTACAGGAGGGAAAGGGTGGGTAAAAGAGGTGGAGGAGTAGCTCTCTATATAAGGTAAGGGATTAAAGCAACAGAACTAAAGATTAAACAGGAAGTTGCTGAGTCACTATGGGTCACCCTGGAGACAGGAAATGGCACCACAATTCGTATGGGGGTTATGTACAGACCTCCATCTCAGGGGGAAGAAATGGACAAGGAAATGAAAGAAGGCATCCTTAAAATGGCAGAAAAAGGGGAGATATTGTTGATGGGGGACCTGAATATGCCAGATGTTAACTGAAGTACCTTTGATGCAGCCACATCCAAGAGCAGGGCCATTCTGATGCCCTACAGGGGGCATGCCTCAGACAGCTACTTTTGGAACCCACTCAGGAGGGAGCAATCTTAGACCTGGTACTCTCAAATTTATTTATTTATTTATTTAGTTTTTGTTGACCAGGTAAGTGCATTAGACAAATCCTGCCTATTTTCAGGCATGATCCGGGGGAAGGGGGATACACATGAATGCCAACTGACCTTGAACCAGATTAAGCTGTAGGTGGTATTTTTAGTGAATGAGGGAAATTTGGCCAGGACACCGGGGAAATTCCCCTACTCTTTTTGATAAGTGCCATGGGATCTTTAACATCAACCTGAACCACCACCAATCCAGGCAGATGGGACCTTGGTTTAACATCTCATCCGAAAGACGGCACCTCAGAAGTGCAGCACCCCTCTCATGCTGCACTACAGTGTCAGTACTGGGATATTAACCCAAGTGCAGATGTGGGAACTGAACCCACAGCCCTCTAATCTCCTGGCCTCAGAGGTGAGTGAGCTACCTATGGGGACAGAGAGAGGATCTCTGATCTTGAAGTGGGCATCCATCTGGGAACAAGTGGCCACCAAACAGTGTGATTCACGTTAAACTTAGCTGTAGAATCAAGCCTCACAAAAGTGCCGGTCCTGGACTTCAGGAGGGCTGATTTTTTCTAAATGGGAGAGTGCCTCAGAAAAGCACTAGCAAACAGGCAAAAAAGTGGGGTGGAGCAACAATGGGAAAACATCAAAACCACCATCACAGAGGCAACAAGCCTTTGTGTGAAGCAAATAAACAAATCAAAAACAAAAGAAAAAACACTATGGTTCTCAAAAGAAGTAGCGATGAAGATAAGGGAGAAAAAGATAGCATTCAGGAAGTATAAGGAAACACAGAAGGAGCAGGACAGAGAACTGTACCAGTTAAAGCAGAAGGAAGTGGGGAAGGCAGTCAGAATAGCAAATGCCCAAACCAAGGAAAAGATAGCCAACTCGGTTAAGAAGGGGGATAAAACCTTTTATAGGTACATTAGTAAGCAAAGAAAGACTAAGGCAGGGATAGTGAGGCTCAATAAAGAGGAAGGTGCCTGGGCAGAGAACAACAGTGAAAAAGCAAGGATACTAAAAGAATACTTCTGCCCAGTATTCACAATGGAAAAACAGGGGGAGATGCCTAATGCAGTCAATAGAAGCACTCTGGATAGGGGGGTTGATATTAGTCCTTTCACAGAAGAAAGGGTTCTGAAAGAACTCCTAAAACTGAAGGTGGATAAAGCAATGAGGCCTGATGGGATTCACCCCAGAATTCTAAAAGAACTAAGGGAAGAACTAGTAACACCACTGACTACCCTTTTTAATAAATCATGGGAGGATGGTGTGATACCTGAGGATTGGAGGAGGGTGTATGTGATTCCCCTTCACAAAAGTGGGAGCAAGACAGAGGCAGGAAACTATAGACCTATCAGTTTGACCTCAGTGGTAGGGAAAATGATGGAATCACTTCTGAAGGAAAGAATTGTTGAGTACCTAGAGGCCAGTGGAGCACAGGACCCAAGGCAACATTGATTCACAGCGGGAAGGTCATGTCAGACAAATCGAATTGATTTGTTTGACTGGGTGACCAAAGTAGTAGACCAGGGAGGGACTGTGTACATGGTCTACCTAGACTTTAGCAAGGCATTTGACACAGTCCTGCACAAAAGATTAATAAACAAATTAGCCAGCCTGGGAGTGGGTCCCAGGGTGGTAGCCTAGGTAAAACACTATCTGGACAACAGGACACAGTGGGTAATAATAAAGGGAGTCCACGGTGAAGAAAGGAGGGTTACTAGTGGGGTACTGCAGGGTTCAGTACTGTGGCCGGTCCTTTTTAATGTCTTTATAAATAACATTGCAGAGGGACTGGAAGGGAAAGTATGTCTTTTTGCAGATGACACAAAGATCTGCAACAGGGTTGATACGCAAGGTGGGGTGGAAAGGATGAAAAGGGACTTAGCAAGGTTGGAGGAATGGTCAAATGTATGGCAGCTTAGATTCAATGCAAAGAAGTGCAAAGTAATGCACCTGAGAAACAAAAACCCAGGGGAAGAGTACATAATTGGGGGGGGTGAGATACAGACAACAGCAAAAATGGAAAGGGACCTGGGGGTAGTCATATCAGATGACCTAAACGTGGGCCAAAAATGTGAAAAGGCAGTAAGGAGGGCTGGGGGGATATTGGGATGCATAGGGACAGGCATCACCAGTAGAAAACAGGAAGTTGTTAGCCCTCTGAACAGACAGTTGGTAAGACCACATCTGGAGTACTGTGTACAGTTCTGGAGACCCAATCTCCACAAAGACATAGACAGGGTGGAGGCTGTCCAGAGGAGGGCAACCAAAGTGGTGCAGGGTCTGCACCAGAAGACATATGAAGAAAGACTAAAGGAGCTTAAGATGTATAGCCTTGAGGAAAGGAGGGAGAGGGGGACATGATAGAAACTTTCAAATAACTCAAGGGAATCAATAAAGTTCAAGAGGGTAGCATCTTTCAGAAAAAGAGATGTGCAAGAACAAGGGGGCACAATTTGAAGATAGAGGGGGGATGGCTCAGAGGTAATGTTAGGAAGTATTTCTTCACAGAGAGGGTTTTAGATGCATGGAACAGCCTACCTGAGGAGGTCATAGAGTCAAAAACAGTGGGGAATTTAAGAATGCATGGGACAGACATAAGGCAATTCTAGTGGGGGTTATGAGGAACTAGACTGTTGTTTAACTAGGATCTGCAGCTTATCCATTAGGTAGGGAAATGGGCAGACTAGGTGGACCAAGCGGTCCTTATCTGCCATCAGATTCTATGTTTCTATAATAAGGGACATGTGGCTGATGTCCTATACCTGGACTTCATTAAGGTGTCTGACTCCGTGTCCCATGGAAGGCTGAACAGCAAGTTAAGAAGCCTGTGAGCAAAAAGGAAGCTGGTTGGGTGGATAATTAACTGGTTGCTGGGCAGGCAGTAGCAGAGGGTCATAGCTTTGGGAGAACTCTCAGCACCCAGGATGGTAACCAGCAGTAATTTTAGGCTACAAGGGGCTAATGCTACCCATGTGCCTTTCAGTGGTTTCGAGAAAATATAGTAATTTTGTGTCAAGTTACACAACTTTCATATTTTGCTGTATTTTCTATAGGATAAGATTGCAACATGAGGTGTTTTTTGATGCTGTACCCTGGGATGGGAGTGCAGGACCAAGATGGGCCTGCGCTCCCTCATGCAAATAAAGATACCTCTACGTCTACTGTATCTAAAAAAATTATGCATGGATGGGAGAGCATTCTTCTGTACTGTACCATATGAACTTCCTTACACATGGAAAGGGGTGAGAGTTAGGTCTGATGACCCAAGGCACACTCCAACACCTGTTGGTATGTGGAAGGTGAGAGGTGCAGTGGAGTGGTAAGGTTGGGAACTCTAACACTGAATTTCCTGACTTCTGTTGCTGTAGTATTTATCCAAACTGATGGATTAATGGAGTTTTTTTTTTTGCAGTGAATATACACACATATGTGTGTGTGTGTATATATATATATATGTGTGTGTGTGTGTGTGTGTGTGTGTGTGTATACAGGTGCAGTAACACCAGTATAGTTAGGGTTAAGGAATCACTTCTATGTTAAATCCAAAATGTTGTACCTTAATAGCTTCACAAAGGTTCAATAGATTTGCATGACACTTTGCATGTATAATTTCATGGGGCAGGTCTCTTGATGTGGCAAATTTCATTTGAATCCATTGTGCGGTTTCTGAGATACAGAGTGCTAAAAATCCCTAAATGTATGTGTTTTTTGCTGTTTTGTTGTCCACCCATGTCTCAGAAACTGTTTTAAAATGTGGTCTGAAATTTTCAGGGTTGAAAGCCTTTGCCTCACAGATGTGCCTTTTGCTGGTTTGGTGAACAAATATTAATCAGTTCCAAAGTTATTAAATTTTGAAATTCCTATTATTTTAAATTGTAAAAAATAGATGTCCAGCACAAAAATAGATTAATTTTTGCAGGAGCTAATCCATTTTCACAAACAGGTCATCCTGTTTTGCATATTTTGCACCTTAATAACTTTGCAACTGTTCAATAGATTTGCATTAAATTTTGCATGCAGAATGGTGTGGGGAAGGTCTGTTGGTCTGGTAAATTTCAACTGCTTGTGTAATTTCTGAGATACAGAGTCTAAAAAATCCTTACATGTATGTGTTTTTTGTTGTTTCTTTGTCCAATTGTATTGCAGAAACTGTTTTGGGTTGCCATCTGAAACTTTCAAGGTAGAAAGCCGTTGCCTCACAGATGTGCCTTTTGAAGGTTTGGTGAAAAAATATTAATTCATTCAAAAGTTATTACATTTTAAATTTCCCATGATTTCAAATGGAAAAAAAATAGATGTTCAGCAAGAAAATGGATCCGGTGTTGCAGGAACTAATCCATTTTTGCAAACAGGTCATCCTGTTTTGCATATGGGAAATCCTTTTCTCATCTGCCACCATTTTTTTTTCAGTTAGTGAGAGAAATCTGTTTCCATTTTCTTTTTCTAGTTAGTGAGGCAAAGAAAACATTTAAAATGTACTGATTTTAAAAAACAAACACAACTTAGGTAAACAGGATCCATTTAGCTACCTTGTGATGTTTGTTTTTTAAAATTATTATGGCAAGAAATGTCTTTTCTGATCACCAAAAATTCCGGGAGCTGAGGTTGGCATGAAGAGTGTTTTTTCTGTGTTCTCTGTATGAGAACAGTGGGAATTTCTTTAGTCCTGCACCTGCAGTTGAATTCATGTACCAGCTTCAGTGATAGCTGTGATACCCCTTTTCCCTGGTGTCTAGTGGCACCTCCTACCCATGGATATATATATATATATATATATATATATATATATATATATATATATATATATTATGGTAGCACGGTAGTGCTACCATAGTTAGGGTTTAGTAGCACTTTTAAGGTTAAAGGGTGAAACTTTGTACCTTAATAACTTTGCCACCATTCAACAGATTTGCCTGAAATTTGGTATGCTCAGTTTGGCATGGTAGATCTTATAGAAACATAGAAGTTGACGGCAGATAAGGACCGCAAGGCCCATCCAGTCTGCCCATTTCTTTTTCTACCTTATAAATGTGCCATCGGCCTTTGCTCTGTCAGTGGCCTATCTATTCATAGTCATTTGTATTGCTCCCTTATGCCTATCCCATGCCTGTTTGAAGCCCTGCACTGTATTCATAGCCACCACTTCTTGTGGTAAGCCATTCCATGCATCCACCACCCTTTCTGTGAAAAAGAATTTCCTCACATTCCCCCTTAATTGGCCTCCCTCTAATCTCATGCTGTGTCCTCTTGTCCTGCTATTTTTCTTATATTTAAACATGTTAGACTCTTTCACCTTGTTTATGCCCTTAAGGTGTTTGAATGCCTCGATCATATCACCTCTCTCCTCCTTTGCTCAAGGGTATACATATTGAGCTCCGTTAATCTGTCCTCATATGTCTTCTGATGCAGTCCCTGCACCATTTGGTTGCCTTCTCTGGACTGCCTCAATTTGGTTAATGTCCTTGTGAAGGTGTGGCCTCCAATACGGCATCAGTACTCCAGATGGGGCCTAACCAGTGTCTTGTACAGAGGGATTATTATCTCCCTCTTACGACTTGTGATACCCTACTAATACACCCTAACACCCCCTAGCCTTACCTACTGCTTTAGAGGTCTGTTTGATGATTTTAGGTCATCAGTGATGATGATGCCCAAGTCTCTTTCTTCCTTTGTGACTGCTAGCAACTCCTCCAGCCTATAGGTGGCTTCAGGGTTTCTCTTCCCTATGTGCATGATTTTGCACTTCTTTGCATTAAATCCCAGTTGCCACTCTTCTGACCATTCTGCTAGTTTATCCAGATCTCTTCTCATTCTGCCCACCCCATCTGGATCATCTACTCTGTTGCAGATCTTGGTGTCATCTGCAAACAGACAAGCCTTACCCTCTAGTCCATCTGCAAGGTCACTAATGAAGAGGTTGAAGAGGACTGGCCCCAGGACTGATCCCTGAGGTACCCACTTGTGACTTGCATCTCTTCTGACTGTATACCATTTACCACCACTTCTGTTTTCTGTCCGTCAACCAGTTTGCCACCCAGTTGACCAACTTCTGACCCACCCGAGCCTACCTAGCTTATTTATCAATCTTCTATGTGGAACAGTGTCAAAAGCTTTGCTGAAGTCAAGGTAGGCGACATCAACTGCTCCCCCTTGGTCCACCACTCTGGTTACCCAGTCAAAGAAATCTATGAGATTAGTTTGACAGGACCTTCCTTTTGTAAACCCATGCTGTCTTGGATCCTGTGCCCCTATGGATTCCAGGTGTTGCACTATCCTTTCCTTAAGGAGTGCCTCTATAATCTTGCCCACTACTGAGGTAAGACTGACCGGTCTGTAATTCCCTGCCTCCTTCCTGCTACCACTCTTGTGGAGCGGGATCACATGAGCCCTTCTCCAGTCTTCTGGGACCTCTCCTGTGCTCAGAGACTTACTAAACAATTCTGCTAATGGCTCTGCTAGTTCCTCCTTTAGCTCCTTAAGTACTCTGGGATGTATGCCACCCCAGATTATGATCTGCCAACTTTCGTACTGGTCGGATATATGGCTGTGGAGTTATTAAGCAACATCCGAATGCGCAATTATGCTTTTTTGTGCATTCTTTGCTCATGCCTACAGGTCGCACAGTTTGCGTGACTGGTCTGAAAACTTCAGGGAACATGCAGCCAGGGTCCCTGATGTACCTTTTGAAGATTTCTTAAAAAATATTGAATGGTTCAAAAGTTATTCAAAAAACAAGTTCCTATTATAAGTCAATGGGAAAAGTTAATTTCAACACTTTCGCAAATACACTTTTTAGTGTCACAAATGGCCCTAGTAGTATCCCAAATCTGACATTTTTATTTCAGTTACTGATCAGGAAAATGCTTGGCATTTAAAATTGGGACCCTGTAGGAAGACAATTATTTTTGTGTTTACCTAGTCGGACCCTCAGGATGCTAGCCATGTCTTTATTTTGGGGTTAAACACCCCAGAAATATGTTTTTCAAATTTCTGGGAAAAGTAGTGTCGCAAAGTAATGTCACACCTGTGGCACTTTTGTAATATTTTGTGAAAGCTTTCACAAATTGCGATACTACTTTTTCAGACTATGGCCAAAATGACAGGAGTTCTTTGCCACCCTGCTGCAAAAGAACATTTTGGTCTTTTGAGCTGAAATTTGGAAGGATGGCAGCCAACATCTCACAGATGTGCCTTTTGGTAGTTTGGTGACAAAATATTTCATGGATGCCAAGTTACGATACTCTGAAGTTTACATTTTTTTCCCATAGAATAACATGGTGGCATCTGCCGTGCCTTTCGGGGCTTGTATCTTGGAAACGGTGCGAGATACAGATTTTTCATTCCGACTGGGCTGGAAACTCATGAATCATGTGAAATTAAATTTTTTTTTTTCTACATCGTACGGTTACTGACATATTAGCATTTTAGTATTACAACTGCTCGTTTTCTGCTCTGACGCAGATTATTATGCATACATTCCTTTTTTTCACTGTCTTTCTCAATGGAGCTTTTGAGGAAAAATAGGGTGTGTGCTTCACTTACTGTTACATGTAGGCTTTACACTTGTGTTTCCGTGCCAGTTTGCCATAGTGTTCCTGTGTAAGCCACCATGTGTGTTACTCTTTGCGTTTACGTTTGCATTTGCATTACTGTTTTCTTTGGCATTATTGTTGCTGTCACTGTTACCATTTGCATTTACAATTGTGGTACTGTCACCATGTGCATTACAGTTTGTGTTTCTATACGTGCTTGTGTTTGCATTTCCGTTTCAGTTTCCTTTCATGTTACTGTTGCTGTTATAGTTATCATCTGCATTTACAATAGCAGTACCATGACCATGTGCATTACGGTTTGCATTTCCGTACGCTCTTGCCTTTCCTTTTCTGTTTCCTTTGGCATTCCTTTTGCTGTTACTGATACCATTTGTGTATCTTTAAAATCTTCTGGGGCCCATGCTTTTATGTTTGTGGCCCCCTCCCTTTGGAATTCTCTACCCTGTCAGATTAGGGAGTGCACGACCATGGGGAGTTTTAAACAGGCTTTGAAACCTTTTCTCTTGGTAAAAGCATACAGCTGTATCGACTGCTGATTTGTACTGTTTTTATTATGTTGATTTTGTTGTATTTTACTGTTTTATTGTACTGCGCCTTGATGCCTGAAAGGTGCATAACAAATAAAGTATTATTATTATTTGCGTTTGCAATTGTGGTACCGTGACCATGTGTGTTACACTTTGCATATCTGTATGTACTTGCATTTGTGTTTCTGTTCCCTTTGGCACTATTGTTGCTGTAACAGTTGACATTTGCTTTTAAAATAGCAGTACCATGACCATGCGTGTTACCAGTTGTGCTTCCCTACGCACTTCCGCCTCCATTTGCATCACTGTTCGCTGTGGCATCACTTTGTGCTTGTGTTTCTTTTAACGTTTGCTTCACCATTTACGTTTGCGTCACCATGTGCATAACCATTAGTGCTTGTGTTTGTGTTGCAGTTACAGTTAAAATGTCACAAGACATCATATGGTGGGAACACGGGGCCCTAAGGGCCCGCGCTCCCACCACCGCATTCCATTCACTATTTATAGTCCTCATTCTCAAAAAGAAGGGAAATTCATGGCAAAAAAATCCATTTAATGCATCAGTTAGGGTTGTTCCACAGTGACAAAAGTGAGGAAATTCGGTGTTAGGGTTGAAACCTACCCTTACACCCCCCCAGCCCAACCCCACAACCAGCATCAGGGTGTGCATTTGGGGTCATCAGTCCTAAATCTCACCCCATTCTCCTATACCTCAACTTGTTTACACAGGTGATGGGGTGAGAGTTAGGGCTGATGACCTCAACGCACACCCTGATGCTAGTAGGTTTGGGCTGGTAGGGTGTAAGGGGGGGCTTTCAACCCTAACACTAAATTGCCTCACTTTTGTCACTATGGAACAACCCTAACTGATGCATTAAATGGAGTTTTTTGCCATAAAAAAAAAAATATATACATACATACATATACACAGTATATGTGTGTGTATATATATATATATATATATATATATATATTAATTGCAAAAAAATGCATTAATGCAAGAGGACAACAGGACACAGTGGGCAATAGTAAACGGAGTCCACAGTGAAGAAAGGAGGGTTACTAGTGGAGTACCACAGGGTTCAGTACTGGGCCCGGTCTTTTTAATGTCTTTATAAGTGACATTGAAGAGGGACTGGAAGGGAAAGTATGTCTCTTTGCAGATGACACAATGATCTGCAACAGGGTTGATACACAAGGTGGGGTGGAAAAAATGAAGAGGGACTTGGCAAGGTTGGAAGAATGGTCAAATGTATGGCAGCTTAGATTCAATGCAAATAAGTGCAAAGTAATGCACTTGGGAAACAAAAACCCAGGGGAAGAGTACACAATGGGGGGTGAGATGCTGACAACAACAAAAATGGAAAGGGAACTGGGGATAGTCATATCAGATGACCAAAAGGTGGGCCAGCAATGTGAGAAGGCAGTAAGGAGGGCTGGGGGATACTGGGATGCATAGGGACAGGCATTACCAGTAGAAAACAGGAAGTTGTTGGCCCTCTATACAGACAGTTGGTAAGACCACATCTGGAGTACTGTGTACAGTTCTGCAGTCCCAATCTCCACAAAGACACAGACAGGGTGGAGGCTGGCCAGAGAAAGGGAAACAAAATGATGCAGGGTCTGCATCAGAAGACATATGAAGAAAGAGTAAAGGAACTAAAGATGTATAGCCTCGAGGAAAGGAGGGAGAGGGGGGACATGATAGAAACTTTCAAATACCTCAAGGGAATCAACAAAGTCCAAGAGGGTAACATATTTCAGAAAACGTGATGTGCAAAAACAAGGGGGCACAATTTGAAGATAGAGGGGGGATGGATCAGAGGTAATGTTAGAGGGGGAATGGCTCAGAGGTAATGTGAGAAAGTATTTCTTCACAGAGAGGGTTGTGGATACATGGAATAGCCTTTCTGAGGAGGTTGTAGACTCAAAAACAGTGGTGGAATTCAAGAATGCATGGGACAGACATAAGGGAATTCTAGTGGTGGGTAGGAGGAAGTAGGCTGTTGGTTAACTAGGATCTGCAGCTTATCCATTAGGTAGAGAAATGGGCAGACCAGGTGGGCCAAGCAGTCCTTATCTGCTGTCAAATTCTATTTTTCTATTTTTCTATGTTAGGGTTCTTTTGTAGCGAAAAAAGTGAGGAAATTCATCGTTAGGGTTTTCAACCCTAACTCCAGCTCCCCCCCATCACCAGTCCTCCCCCAGCCCCCAGCCCCACTGGCACGCACGCACACACACACACACACACACACACACACACACACACACACACACAAACATACACACACACACACACACACACACACACAAAACACCACAACTATGGGGGAAGTACAAGGAAATACAACCAATCACAGAGACCCAATCTCCGCAAACACATAAAGAGAGTGCAACCTGTTCATAGGAGGGTAAACAAAATGGTGCAGGGTGTACAGCAGCAAAGATATAAGGAGAGGCTAAATTAGCTTAAGATCCATATAATTGAGCACAAGACTAGAGCAGGCAGATAGTGCAAATTTCAAGTATGTGAAGGAAATTAACAAACCACAACATGATTATATCTTTCAAAAAAGCAGATGTAAAACAACAAAGGGCAATAATTTGAATATAGAGGGGCAATGTCTCAGAAGTAATGTTAAAGACAATTTTATCACACACAGGCTTCTTAATGCATGTACGAGGCTTCCTAACAACGTTGTGGACTAATCAGGAGTGGCAGAATTGTAGCATTGATAAGACATAAGGGTATTCTAGTTGGGGTCAGCAAGAAGTAACACGTTGATTAACTAGACTCTGTACCTTGTTGATGACAAATGGAAATGGACAGTGTTACTATGCAAGCTTTCCTTATCTGGTGTCAAATGAAATCTCTTAAATGTTTCTATCTGCGTGAAAATTCTGTTATTTTTATAGTATCAGTAACATGTGATTGCAATGTACCAAGACACTATATATTCATTTGTACACTGTTCATGACCCTAAACAGTATTCACAACCATTTCAGGCCTGAGCAGAACTTTTTTTTTCAATTTTTTTCTCAACAAACATTACAATGACAGTTACACAGCATTCAGCAGATTGTGATAGATGCCGCTCCATTATAAAGCAGTTGCCTCTATGTTCTACAGGTTACTGTTGTAAACTCTGAATGATGTTTGTGCATCCAGTACACAAAATCTGAGCTTGATTCTCAGAACTGGAATCTGCATTCTCTGACTGTCAGTAAGTGATATAAGAGACTATTGCTTGTAGTTCATTCCTGAAAACAGATAGGTGTTCCTAGTTTGTGTCAGCCTTTTTTGCAAAACATCACAACATACATATGTATATTAAGTCTTCATAGGAATTGATAAAGACATCTCTTCTGGAAGAAGTTGTACATTATTGTCCTACTTTATTCTTGTGTTTATGTATTTTCTGAAACATGATATCCTCTTGTACTTTGTAAAAGCCATAAATGCAAAAGATGCTTTACTCTCTCTCATTGTATTTTTTCTGCTGCACACCCTGCACCATTTTGTTTATCCTCCTCTGAACAGGTTGCACTCTGTGTATGTGTTTGTGGAGATTGGGTCTGTGCGATTGATTGTATTTCCTTGTACTGCCCCCATAGCTGTGTGTTGTGTGTGTGTCTGTGTGAAGTGTGTGTGTGTGTGTGTGTGTGTGTGTATGTTTCTGCCTGAGTGTGTGTGCCAGTGGGGATGGGGGCAGGGGGGGTGGAGTGGTGTTGGGGGGAAGCCAGAGTTAGGGTTGAAAACCCTAATGTCGAATTTCCTCACTTTTTTCACTACAAAAGAACCCTAACTCTTACAGTAACGCAGTTTTTTGCAATTAATTTCTTCACTTTTTGAGAAACACTCCAACATAGAATCTGACTCACAACACCTTTAAAACAGAATAAACCTTCACATAACATTTGTTTGCAAACAATACCTTAAAAAACTTGACTGAACATCCGTCCACATCAGCTACTACATAATGTAACTGTGCCCACACTTTGGAACATATTTCAGAATATCCTGTGAAATATGTGCTGTGTTCTTCTCTGCTGTTCATAGTATGATAATATAGAAAGCCAAACATATAGCTTTAAAAAGTACAGAAATTTCAGAAATATATAACATTGTGTGTACAATATGATGATTTAATAGCAAATAATTTCTTAGTATGACACTAACATGTATTATATTGTGACATCTCCTATTTCCTGAACCATGTCTAAGCAATAAGTCTATGCTATAGATATCTATAATAAAGAGGCTTGCCCACTCTAAAGGGGCAGGACCCATTGTCCCACAACCTAGGCCAATAAGATGAGGCTCAGCAGAAAGGATGGGGGGGTAAGAAGGGAGGGAAGGGGCTAGGAAGGAAAAGGGGAGGTACAACGACGTCACAAAGGGGGAGGGGCATGAGAATAAAGGGACAGGGGGATGACGAATAATGATTGGGCAAAGGGAAAAGGGTGTGTAGAAAGGAGCAGTAAAAAGGGGCTGCATTCCAGAGAGAGGTCACAATTTGCTCCATAAGGAATTTTGCTTGTGGAAGCACCTTCAGTCTATGGTAAAGCCATTGGGCATTTGGATTGTATTTGGAAGTTAAAGGATGGAGAATTAAGTTAAGAGATTAAGTAAGGAAATAAGGCTGAAAGGAGTTTTGCTTGGATTGGAGGGACAGCAGCTGGAGGACAACAGGAATAACGGAGGTAAGAAATAAAGAGGACGAGAGCCATGGCAAATGAAATAGAACGCTACTGATAGGCTTCTGAGGCATGTTTTTAAGAGGATGGTGCTGAGGCATGGTGATAGGGCCGCGGAGAACAGGGCAACAAGGCCAGAGGCAGTTGGCATCACAATGCAGCATAGAGGCACTGCGCTATGGCCATGGTGAAATAGAAAAGAAGTATAGCCAGAGCTGGGGGGAGAACATGAGAAAAGACCTGGCGGCTATGCAGAGGCAGAAGAAAAGAGATGTGTGGGGAGGCTGCGGGCATGCAGCCTAGATGGTGTGGCTGCCAGGGTGAAAGCAAGGGTGGCGAGTGAGGCGCTAACAGCCTTGATGGTCTGACTGTCAGGTCGAAGCAAGGGTAGCGAGTGAAGCGTAAAAGGGTGTGGAAAGCAAGCATTAGTAGAAACAGGCATGGAGGAATTAGCATGTTTGGGGGAAGACAAAAGAAGGAAAGAGGGCGAAAAGATGGCATGTCCTACCACGGCAGGAGAAGCTGGGGTTGGGCTTGGGAAGACTCAGGCAAGACGAGGAAGGCAGGGAATGATAAGCAGGGGAGCCCTCAGGGGCAGGCTATGGGGTTTAAGCAATGCTGGAGGAGAGAGGAGTGAAGGAGCAGATAATAAAATGGCACCCGACCGCATGGTGATGGCGTGTGACGTCATCGCCACGTGGGGGGGAATGGGGGTTGAACAAGCGGGAAGGCATGAGGAATTGCAGATGGGACAGGGGCTCAAGGCCTGTCAATGGAGAAATGGGGCCAGAATTGGAGTGCAGGAACAGAGGCACTGAGCACACCCGGGGGGTTGAGAAGGGGGCTGCCGGGATAAAACCTGAAGGAAAACAAGGGAGCAAAAGGAACAGAGCAAGGCAAGGACACCAGAATGGTGTTTACAAGGGAGAAGCACTGCTGGGGAAGCAGGTAGAAGAAGGAGGAGATAGCACCATGGGCCCTGACTGCGTGGGGTGGCGTCTGACGTCATCGCCACATGGGGGCGTCAACAGCACGGGAAGGTGAGCATGAGTGGCCCTGCAATTAGACAGGTGGGGGGGGGCAGCAATTAGACCAGCCAAACAGCAACGGAATCCAGGGCTTAGTCCTGGTTCCCAGCCTGGGAAGACGCTGCACGAGGGGGGAGGGACAGAACAGGAACGGGGGAAAAAGAGCTAGCACGGCCACCAGTCTGGCAAATCAGTTTGCAGGAGGGATTGTGGGTTAAGCAGGGGAGGAAGGATAAGGACAACCAAAAAAAAAAAAAAGATGAAAGGAGGGGTACAGAAGGCCGGGGGTGGCAGGAGGCCATGGAGAGGAGCCATCCCTACCGGGCCTATGGCACAAGGGTCCGTTATGGAGATAGCAGTGGAGCACAGTAGAGGAAGGCCTCCGGGTAGCTGGGAGTGAGACAGGACACAAAAAAGAGTGGGAGGGGGGACAGTTACAGTAAAGCAGCAAAAGGGGACAAAGGAAAGCTATGGATAATTGTGTTAATAGATGTGTTGTCATTATAGATATGAAAGAGAATGGTGCCAAGAAAAACAAAGCCTAACAAGGAGGATTGTTTCAAGGTGGTGATGGATTTGGTGGAGAAGATAAATCGGTTACTGGAGGTAGCAGAGCCAGAGGCTGTGGAGAAGGGTACAAAAAGGAAAGGGAAGACGGGAAAGGGAAAGGAGACCAACAAAAGGGTGCCACCACAGGTCACCACTAGAGAGCACAGTACAGTGATACAAATGGTGGAGCCATGGGCACCTTCCCCAGAGAATCTGAGACCAGAGCCGAGTCCGGACAGTACCCCTGGGCCAGGGACATCAACGGAGTGTTCGGTACCGATTTGCCAAACCTTTCCACCAATACCAGTGGTAGCGCCAGCACCACCACAGTCGAGCTGTCCACAAGTACCAGGAATACAGAAGGAGGGGCCAGGCCCTTTGCAGATGATTGTACCAGGTAATCAAGGGGTGTCGATGGAGAGCAGTATAAAAGAATATATTGCACAAATGTTAAAAAACATGGGGGAAAATGGGATTAGTCAGTTAGAAAAGGCCCTTGGGAACTAAAAGGGAGTGGGGACGAAGGAGGGGGTCAACGGTGGATAATCAAGGGGCACAAGGAGGAGCTCTAGGGTTGGCGTTTAGCTGACCAATGCGGCCTACAGCGTGAAAGAAGATAAGGAAAGGGATATAGATGTCTTTGCTTTAGCAAATGTGGATAGCATGGAGAAATATGAGGAAAAAGATAGCTTTGAGCAAAAAGACATGGCAGCAGCAGTAGTGCTGCTCAAAAGAAGATGAGGAAAAAACTTGAAAGGAAAATGAGGGACAACTGGTCTACAGGCTTTACGTATTTCACAGCCATAGTAATAAGAAGCGGGAGGACTTAATATACCCTTCTAACCTATTCCCTCATCATTAAAAATGCATACAAAAAGGGGGGGGGCATAGTTGGTTAAAGTATGACGAAAAATGTAGGAAGAGAATGGCGAATTTTGGGGATATGAAATGGGATGCCAGGCACATAGATCTGTGGTTGGAAATTAACACAGACCCAACAGACAAAGATACAGAAGGGGACAAAAGGGTGGCAGTGGCAATGAAGGCATGCTGGTGATACAATAGAGCAGCTTGTTGGTGGCCGAATTGCCGTTTCCGGCATGTATGTTCTAAGTGTAGGGGTCACCACCCAGCGGCCCGATGTAGATACAAGTGGGAAAAAGGGACAGGTAATCAGGACAGCGCCCCTCAGACAGCCTTTCAGAATGGACAGTGTCCATTTCGGGGGCAACAGTGGGGGAAGGGGAACGGGGGAGGGGAACGGGGGAAAATGGCAAGGCTATTCACCACAACATAAGGAGATGAGGAGGAGGTGTGTACAGTTGGCACGGACTCCCATAAACATAAGAAGGATGGAAAAATATTTGGGGGGATACCCGGATAAGAGGGTGGCAGAAACATTGAGGGAGGGTTTTAAAAAGGGTTTTAGTTTGTGGTTCAAAGGCCAGAAGAAACAGATGATGGCCAATAACTTAAAATCGGTAAGCGGAAAGGAGGAGGTGTTGACCAAGAAAATTAGGGAGGAACTAAGGGCAGGGAGGGTCGAAGGCCCTTTCGAGACCCTGCCTCTGGCCAACCTGAGGGTCTCTCCACTGGGGCTGGTTCCGAAAAAGCAGGAAGGGGAATATAGGGTAATACACCACCTGTCTTACCCAGAAGGGGATTCGATTAATGATGCCATAGGGAAAGGGGACAGCAGAGTCATGTACGCCACACTGGAGGATGCAGTAAGGCTGATTAGAACAAAACAGGAAGCATGGATGGCGAAAACAGACATAGAGTCAGCTTTTCGCCTGTTACCAGTTAGACCAGAAGATTGGGACTTACTGGGTTTCAGGGTGGAAGGAAAGTATTACTTCAATAAAGCCATGCCGATGGGGTGTTCAATAGCTTGTGCAACATTCGAGATGTTTAGCACCTGGTTGCAGTGGGTTTTTCAGAACAGATGCAGGTACCAGGCAGTAGTGCACTACCTGGATGATTTCCTTTTCATTGGGAAGGGTAGGTTAGAGACCCAAGACATGCTCAGGAAGTTCCAGAGATTATGTTAGGAACTGGGGGTTCTGCTAGCCAAAGACAAGACGGAGGGACCGAGTCGCATTATTGAGTTCTTGGGGCTAGAATTAGATGCAATGAAGGAATTGTTTTGACTGCCTGAACAGAAGGTTAAGAAGCTGAAAGAGCTACTGAAGGCAGTAAGAAAGTGCAGGAGGGTGAGACTACAACAGGCCCAGCAAGTGCTGGGCCATTTCAACTTTGCATGTAGAGCAATCACGCCAGGATGTACATTTACACGGCATCTGGCATGAGCCACGAGAGGGGCCACAAAACTGCACCACTGGGTAGACATTAACAGGATGACTAGGAGGGACATGGCGGTATGGGAGCAATTTCTACAAGAATATAACGGGCACACATTCTGGCAGGAGAAATGGGTCTATAACATGGACTTGCAGTTGTTTACAGATGGGGCAGGGGTATAGGGATGGGAGGCTACCTCCAAGGAAAATGGTTCTCCGCACTGTGGCCAGTGGGATGGAAATGGGGGAGGTGACAAAAGACATCACCTTTTTGGAAATATTTCCGATATGGGTGGTGATGGTGGTATGGGGGAGGAACTAGGAAGGCAAGTCACATTTTGGAGTGATAACAAAGCAGTTGTGGAAGTACTGAACAAAAAGTGGACAAAGTCGGACAGGGTCATGAGGTTGCTGAGCAGAATGGTGTGGGAGGGTCTGTCCCCGAATATGTCTTTCAGGGCAAAACATGTAAATGGAGTGGACAACGTGATAGCTGATTGTCTCTCCCGATTGCAGATGGACAAGTTCAGGAACTTTGCACCTGGAGCAGAGACAAAGCAGACTGCCATTCCGGATCACATATGGGAGATTTGATTTGGGGAGCTGAGACATTGTTCCGCAACTCCTGGGCCCCATGGACACTGAGAGCATATGAAACCTCCTGGAGGGCCTTTCAAAAGGTCCGAGATGAGTATTATAGGCAGGTAAGTGGTCCGGTAACAGGGGAGCAATTGGCACAGTTCATAGTCAAGGGTTGGAACCAGAGAATAGTGCACTCAACCATGGGAGTGCACTTAGCAGCCATAGGGCAAATTTACACATTAAGAGGGTGGGAGGACCCTACAAAGACTAACCTCATTAGAAGAATGATGCAAGGTTGGATGAGGGGAGCAGGAAGGAGACAGGATAGCAGGAAGCTGATATCAGAAGGGCTACTGGTGCGGCTATTAGGGGCATTACAAGAGATCTGCAGATCTAACAGGGAGACAATGGTCTTTCAGGCATTATACGCCACCATGTACAGTGGGGCTTTCAGGTTGAATGAAATAGTAGGGCACAGCAAGAAGGCAGAAGGCCGGGTCTTACTGTGGGAAGACATGGAGTGGCAGGAGGAGGTCATAACAGTTAACCTGCGGGAGTCCAAGACTGACCAGATGAAGCAGGGGAGGAAGGTGTGTTTACGGGCACAGCAAAATAAAGCCATTTGCCCGGTAACGGCCCTGCACGCATACGCGGCAGACCGGAAAAAACAAGGTAAGGGAAGAATATTTTTACACGCTGATGGCAGGCCAGTGTCTGGGTACCAGGTGACAGCGGTACTGGGCAAGGCGCTTCAGTTTATTGGGGAGCCAAAGGGGGTTTATTCTTCACATTCATTTAGGATCGGTGCAGCTTCTACGATGTCTGCACAGAGCAGGGATGCCGAAGAAATTAAAGAGAGGGGAAGATGGTCATCCGGATGCTATAAAAAATACATAAGAGAAGTACAATACTAAATGTTTCTTTTTCTTCCCACAAGCAGGTACTAAAGGAAAGAAAAGGGGGGAGGAGAAAGAAGGGGAGGGACAATGGACAAAGACTCATGCTTATGCTTTGATCGACCAGGTACAACCAAGAAGCTCGAGGCGTGGATTTGCGGGCACTCATTTGTGCACTGGGCAGAAAGATGGGCAGCCCAGTGGCGAGGGGGGAAACAACTGTACTTGGACATTGACACGATAAGGCTGGTGTGGAAAGGCCTACGGGGCATGAGATGGGCACAGCTGCTACCAGAACTGAGGGAAATCAGGAAGGACCATAAGCAACTGGACCTGATTGTGATACACCTTGTGGGCAATGACTTGGGAACAAGGCCTTGGTTGGACATTTTTTATCAGATAGAGCATGACGTTAAAGTGATCAAAACATGATGGTCACAGGTGGAGTTAGCATGGTCAGAAATCACCCCAGGAGGGTGTGAAGGAAAGCAGAGAACCACAAGGGCATAGACAGGGCTAGAAAATGTATGAATGCCAGGGTAGGGAGATTATTCCAGAAAATTGGGAGAATGGTAATAAAGCATGGAATCATGGAGGAGGTGGATGAATACTACAGAGGGGACGGAGTGCATTTTTCGGGGCTTGGCCTAGCCATGTTCAACACCGAGACGTCAAGTGCAATAGAAGCATGGCTGGCACGGCAATAAAAAAAAAGAGGAAACAAACAAAGATTTGTTTCTTAGGGGGGAAAGCCCACCATCCATCGTAGGCGGGAGGTGGACTAATGGAAAGGAGAAGCAAGGGCACGTGGTGTACTCCCATGCCCCCGGTGCAGGACATAAGAATAAGAGGCCAGGATATCCCCCATGATGTACATCGGGGGGGGGGAAGAGTGAGAGAGCTGGCTATTAAATTAAAGAGAACAATAAGAAAATGATGTAATGTATGCACCTAAGTGGAAATGTAAGTTATGGACAGATGATTGGGAATATCAAGAAAATGTAAAAGTGAAATGGTGATTTATCAAATCATATCAAATCAGTAAAATTATTGCCAAGACTGAGCAACCTCACATTACTAGTCCGTGTCTTTATTTATTGGCTGGGTTCTGGGGACAAAGAGGCTTGCCCACTCTAAAGGGGCAGGACCCATTGTCCCATGAGCTAGGCCAATAAGGTGAGGCTCAGCAGAAAGGAGGGGAGGGGCGATAAGGGAGGGGAGAGGCTAGGAAAGAAGAGGGGAGGTACAATGATGCCACAAAGGGGGAAGGGCATGAGAACAACGGGACAGGGGGGATGATGAATAATGATTGGCAAAGGGAAAAGGGTGTGTGGAATGGAGCAATAAAAAGGGGCTGCATTCCAAAGAGAGGTCACAATTTGCTCCATAAGGGATTTCCCACGCACCCACCCAGATACAAGAAGTAGGGCACTGTGGAAGGTGGAGCACAGTGTGACACTGGGAAAGGAATCTCAGTGAGGAATATGGAGATTACCGAAGGTGGATGGCAAGTGAAAAGAAAGGAGAAGCAAGGGCATGGTGTGTACTCCCATGCCCCCGGTGCAGGACATAAGAATAAGAGGCCAGGTTACCCCCCATGATGTACATTGGGGGGAGGGAAAAAGAGTGAGAGAGCTGGCTATTAAGTTAAAGAGAACAATAAGAAAATGATGTAATATATGCACCTAAGTGGAAATGTAAGTTATGGACCGATGATTGGGAATATCAAGAAAATGTAAAAGTGAAATGGTGATTTATCATATCATATCAAATCAGTAAAATTATTGCCAAGACTGAGCAACCTCACATTACTAGTCTGTGTCTTTATTTATTGGCTGAGTTCTGGGGACAGTGAGACAAACTGTTAAAAAAGTATAACATTTATTTAAATATTTTCTTAACCAAAAAGAAAACTCTTATTTACAACTATTCTTAAAAAATAAAATATTAAAACAATACATGTTAACGTCACATGTGGGGGGTAGGAAAATGGGTTATAAATAAATATTAATTAAAACTTCTTCATTGTGTAACTGTTGGGGTGGGATAAATAAATATAAATAACTAAAACAACTATAATATTTATTTAAAAATAACAGCCAGGAGTGATAGGGAGCTGCTGACCATTCAAGCTGTAGGGACTTGGGGAGACGATGGTGGGGAGGAAGTGGAAGGCTGCTCTAGAGCAGGTGCTGGTAGGTGCCCCTCTTCTGCTGGTGTTGTTTCTTCTCTTTGTAGGAGGGGCACCTTCAAGGGGCTGCTGCTGGGAATCTTCAGAGGGCTGGTCATCCTCAAGATGCCGCAGGTCATGGTGCAGAAGCTGGTGGATTGCTTCTGTGGCCTCCAGCTGGTTCTCAGCCAGCCGCATCATGAGACTGTGCGTGTACCCAAGCAAAGCTACAGAGGCCTCTTCCAACTCCTGAAATGAATGTATCACTATGGTGAAGCCTCTGCTGCTCTGCTCAAGCCCACGAGTGGCAACTAAGGCCGCATGCCCAACACACCCGTGACTCTGCAGCAAATCTATTATTCCCCCCCTTGAGAAATAATCTCACCAGTCTGACCTACTAAATAATTTAGTTTTGCTGCAGTGTCATGGGCATGCTCGGCAACAACCCTATTACCACTCTGCACTGACTCCAGCAGTTGGCTGAGGGTGTCACTCATTTTATTTAGAACGGCTAATTGCCTAAGTGCAGAAAAAAAGAAACACAAAAAAAACTAATTTCAATACACTAAACTCTAATGCACTCTTCTAACAATCAGCTATTAGTAATTTTATTAATTCTTGACATGGATTTACATCTATCACAGCATGAAAAGCTGTATTAACTTATTAACACTGTCATCAATCTTTGTTGGTCACAGAATTACTCTAACATTTTCAAATAGTACTATGTGACATGTAGGCAAGGCAACTCAAATTTTATTTTTCTAGCGCCCAATCCCACAGGCTCTGAGCGGTGTACAAAAAACACAATAAATACAAACAAACCTATATCCTTATACTACTGCCATAACTATATAAAACCTCAAACTTTAAAAAAAGGAATGATAACCCTAATATCAAACAATGTCTGAAAAAGCCTCATTAAACAAATAGACATTCAGACAGGTCTCAAAGACCTCCCTCACCAAGAATGGGAACGAACTCTATAGAACAGGGCCAGCAACACTGAAAGCTCAATCGCCGGCACCTTTAATCTAGTCCTAGAAATCATCAGTAGGCCCCTTGATGAGGACCGGAGTGGTCGAACCGAGTCAGCAGGTGTCTGAAGGTCAACCAGGTACCAAGGCCGCAATCTGTGTAGGGCCTTATAGGTCAGGAAGACCACCATGAATAGCACCCTCGATCAAACTGATAGCCAGTGCATTTCACACACCACTGGGGTTACAAGGCAGTATTTCAACTGGCCTATCAACAACCTGGTAGCCACATTCTGCACTAGCTGTATAACAAGAAATGTTCTAGTTGTTTTAAATGCGGACAATAAGAACTGTACATACCATGCTCGCAGCACCATCATTCACCTGATGTTTTATCTCAGGAAAAGAGGTACGTAAAAGTAACATATTTAACCAACACATAGAAATAATAACAAATGACCCATTCCATCATTTAACAAGTCAATACAAGTAGTGTATAATGGTGCACTAACTGCCATTCTCAAGTAATACAAGCCCTCGTGTATGCCTTGTGTTTCACAGCACCCTAAAGTGAACTATTACTGCACTATAACACACTGTCTGTTATGCCCTATTGTTTAAATTACTCTCTATCAATGGTATTCTTTATAAGAGTTTTGAATCACTGTATGCAATATATCCGAAAGTTATACAATACTATAATGTCACCATCTCTAGTTAGTTGCTGTTTTCTCAAATGCTGTACAATCATCTCTTGGGGAATCAGATCTGCAAAGTATTACAATACTATAGCAATGAAACATACAATGATACACAACATTATACATTCAATAATACTTTGAGAGACAATGTACACTGCACCGGTGTTAAATCTCAGGTCTTGGTAACCTAGGAAAGAAATGCTGTTTTTTTATCAATAAAACAACTTGCTTCTAGCCAATGACAGAGCACACTCAACATAAATGTTCTGTTGATCATGCTGGCTGTGCTGTTACCTTAATAGTCATATATCTGTTGTAGAATAGACAGACAGGTACGAAAGTACATACTGTAACTCAATCGAAAGCTTGAAATAATGTCACTCATCTTCAAACTCAATCATATACAACCTTTACCTACATGTCTTGTTATTGTAGCCATGTAAGAACACATGTGCTTCAAATACTACACTCACAGGTACACATTTATCTCTAAATTCAAAGTACTGTTCTGCATACTAATTCAAGTATGAATACTACTATAAACTTCAAGTAACCATCACTATGACTTTCACTACCTTCTACCTGAAGAAAAGTAACACAGAACTGCACATGTTAAACAGATATATAATATCATTCATCATTGCCAATCAGTATAGCCCACAACATGTACTACTTTTTAAATAAAAAGTAAAATATGATAACAAGTACTTATGTTCCTCAGCTGGAGGCCGAGCACAATCTGCAGCCATAGATGGATGACCTGCTGCTGGAGATTCAGCTGTCACCTCCACAGAAGGCTCTATTTCCAGTATCTCGATACCCTCTACAGAGTCTTCTCCTCCAGCAGCACCCTCTGTTGATGGTTCATCCTATGTTAAAACATTTTTAAACAAACCAAGTTACTCATCTGTCAATATAAGAATCAGTCTCTCTCTCTCTCTCTCTCTCTCTCTCTCTATATATATATATATATATATATAAAATCACCAGTACCAGTTAGCCAACATCGTTTATGTTGACATGTATAATACTATTTATGACTGAATTAACTATGGTATATACATTGGTACAGTCACTTCAATTATTACCATCTAAATACTATCATATTCTATGCAATATAGAGATTGTCACAGTCTCTTACTTTCAAAAATACATTCACAGTTCCATACTAACTATAATACCAGAAACATAAATAAGCAATACTACAGTAAACACTTTCCTATAAAATATATATTACTGCATAATACTACATTAGAACATGAGTCTCATTGATTCTCTTTACAAGACAAAATATATGAATACATATGTAACAGCATGTGCAAATGAGTCATAATAGACCTACCAACATTAAATAATAGTTTCATGTATGCATTCAGTAGCTAACATGTATAATGGTGTGACCATGTACAACGGTCTTAATAGTGTACCACGAAACCTTGTTCTTGCTAGAAAGTTCACAATCTCAAGACTATTTTTCCAAGAAGATGATACTGTATAGAAACCGAATAATAGAACAGCAAAAAAGAATCCAGGTCTCTGATTGGTCAATTGACGACTGGACGGCTTATGTTATCCCACCACTACATCACAGCTCTAGTCCCAGTCTCACTCTAAACTTGTAGAGCATTCTCACAAGGATGACAATGATCACCGGTTTTTTTCCATCTTCTGTTAAAAAACTAAAATATTTCCAACAGTAACTAAGAAAATTTTTAAAAATGTTTCTTTTTCCTCTCTATTGCAAGAACCCATTCTATTATGCCAATTATGCCATTCTGGGTATGTATTGTGGCGCCATACCATGATGCATAAAGTTTTGAATGAACTTGCCATATGGCATTGTACCCAACAATGTGAGGCATTATATCACTCCAACACAACACACACCCTTTAGACTATCACTACTCACTTAGACACAGTGTTCTCTTACATATGAAACACATTAACACATTCTACACACTGAGTTAAAAGACAGTCATCATGGCGCCTGGTGCCACAGATGGCTGAGGTGCTGGATGCCACACCTTGAACAATGCCGGTGACCCGGGTTTGGGAATGGACTCAGGTCATTGGGAACTGGCTGGGGAAGGAGAGGATTGATCGTCTGAAGGACTGCTCTCCTCTCCTGTGAGGGTGGTTGTGAAACCTCGCTCTAGAAGTGGCTCCAGTGGAGACCAGGGCAACTACACATAGCAGCGCAGGAGGGACAACCAGAAAGCCAGAAAAACAGCTTCTGTACCACTGGATGACGGCCTCCATGCTACGTGTTCCGCATAACCTCTGAGAGCATCCTCCACCACAGCAGCACATCTGGGCTGTGAAAAATAGTGTGCCAGGTTTCCCCTGCCACCCGATGCTTTCCTCCTTGGAGGAGGGGAACCTGCCCGGCGATGGTATACATCGGGGACTATCGTGGTTCGGCTGTGATATGTGTGTGGCAGGAGCTGCAGAAGACGACAGTTGACGCATGGATGCACTAGTTGGCCTGAAGGAGAGGTGGACACCGGAGTCAGAGAGGAGGTAAAAAAAGATTACACACGCACAAAAAAAAGACAGTCATCAGTACATAATTCAACTCACCAGCAGAGTCAAGCACCAGCAGCTGCTAGACAGCAGCCCCTCTTGCCACACCTTCCAGGAGTGGTTGCAGCTGTACAGGATGGGAGTGTGCAGGTTCCTTTGGTTTTGCAGCTGAGTGAGGAAAAAGAAAGAACATTCTTTTGAGACAGTGCTGAATTTACATCAGTGTAACTACGTTGTTCTAACACTGTAATGTCCTTTATTACTTACTAACACTTCTTATTGATATCGTCAGTATCAAATTGTATGGCTACTAATTATCACATTCAGATGCTAAAACTATGCTATACAGCTATAGTACCAGCTTTCAGCTATAGAAAAACACACCTGTAATACAATCAGTTGCCCAGGAAACTAATGTGCCGCACTTTGAAAACCACTAAGTATTTGTACTATCTTGCTTAGTGTTTACAGCCTTCATTGCATAGTACCATTAACAATATGATTCCACATACCTTACATGATCATATTAATCTATCCTATCTTATAACAGATTGTATGCCATGTGAGATTTTCTGAAAATATACCCAAACTGGCATATTAATACTTACTACCATGCTCAGCTTCCAATCTCAGCATGAACAGAATAAGAAAGATACCATACATTTCACAGTCTGTTATCTTAGTACTGTAATAGATATGCTAAATAGACATATATGTATGCATTTTTTTCATAACATACTTAGAACACTTACTTCTCCGTATATATAATGACTCATGAACTATATATCTCAACATAGTAGCACACAAATGTCATTATGTGCTTTCAAGGAACTACCAAATGTTTGCTGGTACCGATTACTTGAAATTCAAAATAACTAAGATAATACTGTTTAGTTCATGATTACTAAACTGCACTTGTCATAAAATGTTCCATTACACATGAGTACTTTAAGAGCTGTCATACAATTAAACAATCTATCCATGCAGGTTGTGGGTACACAGGAGAATTTACGATGACTGGTGTGGTTTGGACAAGAGGCAAAGCCAAGTGACCAAACCACACCAGTCAGGTTAAGTCCTCTGGTATACCCACCCTCTGGAGCGATAACTCTATATAACACAATGGCAAGTGCTGTTACTTAAATGTTTTTAAATATTTTTAAAGTTAGTCAGGTCTGCACACTTCAAAAGAGGTTGTAATTTTTTTACAATTTTAACGCAGTGTCTTACTGAAGCAGCAACAGGAAAAATAGTAATGGCTTCATTTGAAGTGGAAGCATCCTATAAATACATTGATTGGCACAAGATAAAGTTGGCTGGTAGTTTTTCCAGTGGGTAACTTGGAGGATTTACAATGCTGAGAAAACTAACAACTAACCAATCAGTTTGTGACATTTACCTGATTCAATTTATCACATTGTATAATGTACAACACCCTACACAGTTGCATAAGACCAATTAGAAACATATACTCACAGGTATGATGACAGTCTCCAAACTCCGGTTTCCCTGCATCCTCCCACATGGTGTATGCTATATTGTACCATTCCAAGACACTCCGTCGCATATCACCCGCCACTGCCTTAGATTTAAAAAAAGTCTGGCGGGTGATTTTCCACTTCCTCCTACACTCATCAGGAGATCTCTGCACATTCTGTCTCCCCAAGGCACGACTAACTTAAACAAAAAAAGAAAAAGAAAACTATTGTGAATGTTGTTTTTTAATGCGAAAACAATTTAACAAACACTATGACATCACCACTAATTCAAAAACTTGTACAATATAAAGTAAGAAGAAGACAATAATATATGACAGTGTCTCGTGAACTACAAAAATGCCACACATATGCAGGATGTGGAGACATTGTGCAAAAGGACAAAGACCAAGCACATGCAATACCCACTTGCACATTTAACCAGAAAACATATTCAAAGATGATGTAATTGACTCAAAAATCAATGCAAGACACAAACAAGATCATTACTTAAACAATAAGACATCACAGCAAGTCTGTTATGGTGGGTTAATGTCCCACCTCCGGGTAGGTTGAAGCACAAGGCTTAGCCGAGGTCTGCCACCACCCAACAAGGGCCATTAGCCCACCATAACAAAAACCCTGGAGTGCCTTATTGTGATTATGAAAAGCTTCATTTTTTGAAATTAAAATCCATTTTTAAACAATACTTTCAGCTGGGCCGCCATTCTGCTGGGATAACAGCTCAGCTAAAAGCAGCTCTTGGTCAATCAAAATTCAACATTTTTTATACTCATTTCATAACATCTAATAATCACCCATTTACTGTACATGCATCTTTACTGATGCCCACCTGACTTCTGGCCCACACCATGCCACACTGCATCTGTCAGTCACAGACAACCACTGCCTGCCAGCACCAAAGCACCTCAAAAATCAATCACGAGTCCTGTAATACACACATGATATCTCATGGCCCACTGTACCTTGTGCAACCCAATCACGGGTTTTGTAATAAAATAAAAATGTGTGGAAGTCCACTGTACCTGGCCCGTACCTTCAGACAGAGACTGTAAAGATGTAAGTAGCCGTAGTCATGGAGTACACCACCGTCCCAGCCCAATCACAGCCGTTATAAATATAGAGGTATTTGTACTGCTCGACTAGAACACTTGATGCCCCATTGCATGCTTTCTTAAATCATAACATCTCTGAAGCTCCGGGGTACCGCCCCTCCACAGACATCCACTGAGACTCAGTACCATACTCCTCTACCTCCCAGTCAACAGCAGGTAGCATGTCCACAACTACAAGCCAGCTGGCACCCACTCACTGACAATGTACAATGTCATTGTAGCCCCATTGTCCCTCACCAAGGCACAATAGGTCTGCAGACTGTACTGTACTACACGGTTCCTATATGTGAACATATTCATTCACATATCATCACTGAATACTACACTATCTCCTCCATATCCATTTCCTCACACTGTGCAATCATGGCCGTACAAGCATACTGTGCAGTGTGAGTTACTTGGCGGATAGGCATCTCATTTATGTCTACTTCCCACCCACCAGTGATGATAGGAGAGGCAGACACAACTGGGATGTCACATCTGACTCAGCACATGAAAATAGAAACAGCACTGTACCACCAGGAATATCATACTTATACAAAAGCTGCAAAGAAGCTGCTTGCACTACAGTGGAGCACCAGACATAGTTTAATATTTACAATAGCCACAGTCAGGGTGCAGGGCACTTCCACTGGACCATTACAAATACTTAGTATATTGCTGTCACCATAATGTTTCATTTTTGGTAAGTTGACGGGGGAGAGGGGAAGTGTTTTGCAGCAATATACAAACATTTCTACCTCCAATTAATCAAATATATCACTGTGAAGAAGTATAAATCTGAACATAAAATAAAATACCAACCTTGCCCCATGTGTGTGTGTAAGGCTGAGGTTAGTCGCATGCATGACAATACATGGATTGGCATGCTCCCTTACAGCCTGAACAAGCGCCAACATCTCCCTATCACTCCAGGACTTCGGCATTGTTTATCTGTAACAAAAAGAGAGAACAAGTAATATCAGAAAACATAATAAACATGCAATTAATACTGCTCTATCTTACACCTCTTAGCATTTCTGACAAAGGAAAAGCATAAATGTGTAATAAATAATTAATTGTGAATGTACAGTAACTGTATTAGTCAAAGAAATTCATGACCCCTACCCTAGAATGATCTAGGCAGAACAGTAATAAAATATTAACAGATTTACTCAAAGGTCTTGTTGCATCTGCTTTTAAGTAATCTGATCTCTGTTGTTCACACACTAACTACAGTGGCGTGAAAAAGTATTTGCCCCCTTCCTGATTTTCTCTATTATTGCATATTTGTCACACTGGATGTTCTCAGGTCTTTAGACACAATATAATATTAGATAAAGGGAACCTGAGTGAACAAATAACACTTTTTTTTTTTACTTATTTCATTTATTTAATGAAAAAAGTTAACCAACACCAACTGGCACTGTGTGAAAAGTAAGTGCCCCTAGTTAAATCAACCCAATTAAAGGGATAATTAGAGTCAGCTGATTGAACACAGCCAGGCTTGATTACAGCCAGCCCTGCTCAATATAAACCTCACTTATTTTGGCCCTTACCATCAGAGTCACGTTGCCAGCACAAAGATTCAACAAGCACATTATGCAATGATCAAAGGAAGTTCCTGAAAAGATCAGAAAAAAATTTGTTGCCCTCTATCAGTCTGGAAAGGGTTACAAAGCTATTTCTAAGGCTCTGGGACTCCATCGAACCACAGTGAGAGCCATAATCTCCAAATGGAGAACACTTGGAACAGTAGTGAACCTTCCCAGGAGTGGGCAGCCTGCCAAAATTACTCCAAGGCGCAGTGTAAAATCATCCAAGAAGTCTCAAAGGATCCTAAAACAACATCCAAAGAACTGCAGGCTTCTCTTGCCTCAGCTAAGGTCAGTGTTCATGACTCCACAATCAGAAAGAGACTGGGCAAAATGGGCTTCATGTGAGAGTAGCAAGCATGAAACCACTGCTAACCAAGAAGAACATAAATGCTCATCTCTCATTTGCCAAGAAGCACCTGGATGATCCACAAGCCTTTTGGGAAAATGTTCTATGGACAGATGAGTCCAAGTGGAACTTTTGGACAACATGGATCCCATAATGTCTCGTGTAAAGCAAACACAGCATTCCACAGTAAGAACACCATACCAACAGTCAAACATGGTGGTGGTAGTGTGATGGTGTGGGGTTGCTTTGCTGCCTAAGGACCTGGATGACTTGCCATAATTAAAGGAACCATGAATTCTGCTCTGTACCAGAAAATTCTTAAGGAGAATGTCCAGTCATCCTTCCGTCAGCTGAAGCTGAAGCATAGTTGGGTCATGCAGCAAGACAATGATCCAAAACACAAAAGCAAGTCCACATCAGAATGGCTAAAAGAAGTAAAATTAAAGTTTTGAGTGGCCTAGTCAAAGTCCAGACTTAAACCCAATAGAGATGCTGTGGCAGGACCTGAAACGAGCAGTTCATGCTCGAAAACCTATCAAATGTTACTGAATTAAAGCAGTTCTGCGAGGAAGAGTGGGTTAATATTCCTCCACAGCGATGTGAAAGACTGATATTGAATTATAGGAAGTGTTTGGTTGCAGTCATTGCAGCTAAATGTGGCATAACCAGTTATTAAGTGTAAGGGGGCAATTACTTTTTCACACAGTGCCAGTTGGTGTTGGTTAACTTTTTTTCATTAAATAAGTGAAATTAAAAAAAAAAAACAAGTGTTATTTGTTCACTCAGGTTCCCTTTATCTAATATTACATTTTCTCTAAAGACCTGAAAACATCCAGTGTGACAAATATGCAATAATAGAGAAAATCAGGAAGGGGGCAAATACTTTTTCACGCCACTGTATGTACTAACATTCAGCAGTGCAAACACCTGCATGCCATTTTAACAGAGTGCCACAAACATTGAAAGAGTTTCTGCATAATACAACTCTACTGTACCATGCACAATCGACTGACATGCCCTGATGTAATATTTAAAATGGAATATACTACTATACAAATGACCATGAGCCATAACACAGCACTCATGTAAATGTCACAAGAACAGAGACTGTCCCCAAGCATATCTCCCACATCCCAATATGGAACCTAGCATCTGTGGTACATATGGATGCAAAACCAGACTTACACCACACAACGCAGAGTGGGGCACTGTGAAGATATCTGTTAAAGTAAAGTACTGAGCTTGTCAACACACACAGTCCAGACACATTATAACTCAGACCAAAATAACGGGTTGTGACTGTGCATTTCCACACAACCAGCAGAGACATGCCTTGGCCGTCCCACCCCCAACACAGACAATTGGTAACTGCTTTACTAATATAACATCCATAGTGGTACAGTGGATATGCTCCTCACCCCAAACATACTACATGGCATAGTCATGCATGTTCTGTTTCTCCAGCCTTTGTAAATACATTCTATCCCTAGTATTCCAGCAGTAGCAATCTCTTTACCCACCTACTCATACCTAACATTCCACTACTGCCCCCCACCACCAACTGAAGACCAGCTAGCAGTACCACACTGACAACCCAACCAGATGCCCATCAACTAAGACCTCACATTATGGATGTACACCCATACCTTCACAGTGTGAGCCAATGTACATGAAGACCATACTATACTACTGACTCCTGTATTGATTACCACTGCTACTCTACTGACACTTACACTGTTACACTGGCATTGCACGTTGCACACTGCCAATGCACCATATTCAATGGTTAGCTTCTCCAGCAAGTCAAAAAAAAGTTATACTTACTGTTAAGTGGTGTGAAAACTTTAATTGAAGTTTGCTATGTATCTGTTGAAACAAAAAACAGAAAACATATAACACAACTGTATATAACACTAAAATTGTTTCCAAAAATTAATAGTTGCATAGTTACCCAACAAATAGATCTGTAACAGGACAGCATATAGTGCCTAATCATGATAGCTATTAATCTCATATACCCTCACATATCAATACCATATCTGTTCATTCCACAATCATACAACAAACTTATATCTGAAATATGAGGAACAGTAAAAGCACGCATACACCACATCACATGCTCAAATGTCACTCAAAAAACAGATCTGAACAACAACACCCTAGTAATATATAACAAACCCCAAAACCCATACATAACATCCCAGCAAGAAAAAAACTTTTAAATAAAGCTGTAACATTTACTGTAAGACCTGCATGATACAAATAGGACAGAGCCTATGTCCCACACAAACTGACTGTACAACACACAGACAATACTATGTATGATGGAAAATTTTCTGTTTTTTTGACCATATTAATTGGCTCTGAAAAGAGCTGGTTTTTTCCACAGACTATGAGATGTGCTTAAGAGGTACAGTACTACAGGTACGCAATCACAGAACTATAAGGATACCATTTTGAAGGTCCCGGACAAAAATGTCATTATCTATGTTAGAGAGATGCACACCATCTTTTAGATAGAGCCAATATTTGTCATAAGTAATTTGGGTGTGACGAATAATATGCATTCCCACAGCATGGAGGAATCCAGATATTTGTATGTTCACCTTCCTGTATGATCTTTTAAGTGCAGGACAGTAATCCTCACTTTTCCAGACCATGCACTGTGTAATATCTGAAAACACGATTTCACACAATGGTAACCTACTGATAACATGCTGCAAGTCAGACTGTGCAGCTTCTATTAAGTCAATTGCTCTTTTGTTACCCAAATCATTACCTCCAAGATGGATAAGGAGTGTGTCTGGTTCTGGGTGTGTCTCCAACAAGTGGTACATGGTAGGCATGAGCTGCTTCCACCTCATGCCACCCTTCCCAAGCCAAGACACTGACCATCCAGGTAGGTGTAAGTCATTCCCAAAATGATTACGTCTGCTGAACACTGCTGCCCTTCTCGCCAAACTTGATCCCACTATCCATACAGTCACTGTGGATTTTTCTACCATGCTGAGTGACAAATCTTAATAACTCAGATGTAGAAATATCACAATTGTGTCTGTCTCACTACCAAGCACTACCAAGTCTAACCAGCACAATGACCACTATTCTATTGCATCATCCAGATAAATGCAGACAAAACAATCACAGATGATAAGCTGTTCACACACTGGCTAATTCAGCCTAGAAGATCTAGCTGTGTATATAAGCCGTCTTTCTAGTGGCATAATGTTTATTAAACATTTTTTTTTGTTTTGGGGCAGAATACTTTCATCTGATTGGCACACTTCAGGACTTGCCAACAGCACAAATTTTGATTGGTCTAACTTACTAGCCATAATGCTCTCTCAAACTAAATTCCCTCTCTTTCTCAGCCAGCTGCTTGAGTGGTGAGCGGAGCAATTTCTGAGTACTTGAGAGAGATTATGTACAACAATAACCAATAGTATTATACTAATTAGACTGTACTGGTCTCATAACT
This sequence comes from Neoceratodus forsteri, assembly GCA_016271365.2. Taxonomy (NCBI): domain Eukaryota; kingdom Metazoa; phylum Chordata; order Ceratodontiformes; family Ceratodontidae; genus Neoceratodus; species Neoceratodus forsteri. The sequence continues at coordinate 1,374,993,566 of CM057450.1, forward strand.
ATAGTTTAATTTAACAGTAAACCATTACCAGTCAGAATTACTGCCATTGTATTTGTTAAGTTAAATATATAAATTTGTGTCTCTGTATTGAAAGTGCAAATGGACTGCCTAGTTAACCTAGATAACATACAATATCATTCTAGGTCAGATCCCACAACAGGGAAAACACACACATATGTAGCCAGATATTCACATTATTATCAGATCACCAACTAAATGTCACAAACTAAACCACCACTAAAGAACACTAAATCTGTTGAACACACTAACTGGTAAATTGTAAGGTGGTGCCAGACTGAAATACAGAAAACGTAATAGCAAACACTAAACATCAACCACTATTTTCAGCCCAAAAGTTAGATTCCTAGGAAAGTAATACACTTAACAAAACAACTAGACAGCAGATTTATTCACTAAATTTCAATATGGATGTTACATAATGCAACCTTCCAGTAAATCCCTATACATTTGTTTCTCTTGGACAATTGTGACTCTCAACAATCTATTTTCATGGGTTTTCCAAAGCCAATGTATTAGTAAAAGACATATAGAGATGCTTAAATGTATTGCCAAACTGTGTCACACTTTTCCAGCCCATGATGCAATCAGAATCTAACAGTGGCTCTAAACCCTACAAATCACCAAAGAAAATCAACACTGCCTTCAAAGATCAGTAAAAAAAACAAAACATGTACAGGCCTTCCTAACTTGCCAGTGAAGCAGAAAACCACTTCAAATAACTTTTAATATAAGTTTTTTGTCAAGTTGTATGCAATTTAGTTGAAACACTCACTGTGATGCTGTTCCCTGTAAGCTGCTCGATCATCCAATCTAAAATGGCCCCCAGAGTGTTATTATTTGATTCTTTTTGGCTCAGGAAAGTCACATGATGAACTTAGCTGTTTCTTTGATCATGAGCGTGCAATTTCTTTGATCGCGACTCACATTGTTCGTCAGGCTCAACTGTGAGCGTGCAAAATCTTTGATCATGAGAATAACATGAGACTTCATAGTAAACTATTTCTCACAGTGAAAAAACAATAGTTTTTGACGCTTTACAACAAAATAAACCCTGATAGCATTTTAATAACTCATAAGTAAGGAATATAGTGTTTAAATTAACTTTAGCAACATTTGAAAATTTTAACCGCATTGCTTATGATCTTTGACCGCGAGCATGCAATTTCTTGAACCATGACTTGGTTTGACCATGAGGATTAACCGTGAGCAAACAAAATCTTTGATCATGTGAATAACGCGAAACATCACTGTAAACTGTATCTGACAGTACAAAACAAATATTTTTCAAAGTACTACAACAAAATAAATCCTCCTAGCATAATAGTATTTTAATTTATTTTTAATACATTTTCAAATAATTCCCGTGTTTTTTACAATCTTTGACCACGAGCTTGCAAATTCTTTGATCGTGACTCGCTTTGATTGCAAGTTTGCACTGTGAGTTTATGAATTCTTATGTTGAGACGAAAAACACATGACTTCACCCCAAAAAACAGTAAGACTTCTAAAAACTCAATTCTTAAGATAGTTTGTCACCACACTATGTTCACATATATGTATTTAAACATTACAAGTTGTGTCTGCCATGAAAAGCAAGGTAAACAAGTTTACATAGGAATTTCATATGATTTACACATTCTTTGTTTGTGAGACCACAAAATCTTTGATCACGACTGTCTTTGACTGCGAGGATCATTCATGAGGTGACAAATTCTTTGTTCATGACAAAAATTTTACATTTTTAAATTTTAACTCATATAACTTTCCATAGCTTCACTTTCCTAGTCAATTATCATCAGATTCATGCAATTACTGTATCTCATCACAACAATCAATAAACATATATTATTTCAACAACACAAGATTATTCACACCAACACCACCTTCAGTTAGACCCATAGTAGTATAATTGCCACAGTTCAGTAATACAACACTTCCTATTCCCATCATCATAACATGTCAGCATAAGTGCATGTAACAATGCTACAACTAATATTTTACAGTTTCACAAATTTAAACTTGCTATTACCCAAATGTGTCAACCAATGAAGTCGACACACATACGGTTTTTCAACTATTATACAGGTGATAGCTGCTTGCAATACTCAGACCTTTCTGCAAGTCACAGAATAGTTAAATGATTTCTAACAAACCAATGCAAATCATAGGAATTCTTTTTTTTATAACAATACTATGTCTTAAATTTGTTATGCACAATTTCTGTTTTACTGCCATGTGGGAAATGTTTCTCAGTACTAAATATATTTTTTTTCACTTTTCTTAGGAGAGTACAACGATGAAGATATTGAAGAAATACTTCACCTATTTCTTCATGGCCATTTGCTGTAAAACCAGAGCACAGACACAAAGTGCTAGCTGTACTGCTTGTTCATTGTCATACCATGCAATAACCAAAGGTAAAACTTCTCGACAGAAGCATACAAAATTGTCTTCTGTTCACATCAGGCACACAATTAATAGTACACATGTAAAAAAAACAGAAAGCCTGCTCTAAGAAAACTACAACAAGTAGTCTTCCTAGAGAAAGAGTACAAGCACAACGTCCAGCACTGTCATCAGCAAATCATGCACATGCAAGACAGAAAAAAAAAATGCTAGGAGTACTACCTCAGCTAACACACAGCACAGCAAGATAATGTTTTTCAAAAAGCTGGTCCATAGAGCTAGGATTGAACATGTGATCTCCAAAATAGTGAGATGCAAAGGGAACAGACTGCATTCTAAGACCTCATTGATGAAACTCTGCTTAAGAGTAATACATTCCTAATTATGGACTGAAATGATGTCAGCCATTGATAAATTTAGTTCAATGATTGAGGAGATGAGAAACAGTATTTTATCTTTTGAATGCTTAAGCAGAGAAAATATCTCTCTTCTGTTTCAAGGAGACTGGTTTCATTCAGAGTACTCAGAAGCATTCTTCTGGGAAGAGACATACCAAGCAAACAATAGAAACATCACTTTAACAATAGATGAACATGGAAAACTACATAATGTCTTAACTCTATCCCATGAAACCCTTCATCTGGACAATGACAATGGAGTTGAAGAGGTTGAAAGTGATCCAAAGTCGTCAGCTAAAAAATGGGCATGTGACAGCACATGCAACATTAGAGAAGAATCTATCATATCTATTAAAAGTTTCCTCTCAACAATTCTAACTACGAAGAGATCTGAATGACACACTCTACTTCACACCATTGACAAGTGTGATATTCGGCCTCACAAAGGCCTGATGGGTCACTCCCTCACATACTTAGAGACTATGAACTGTGATAGTACATTTTATCACTTCTATATGTTAGCAGTACATAACTCTGGCATTCGCAAATTTGTGCAAAGGGTTTATCGAGTGAGATCTGTCATTCAAAAAAGTGCAAGGTGTTGCATTTTGGGATGAAGAACCCAAGGAGGAGTTACCAGCTTGGAGGAGTGCAGCTAGCCCAGATAGAGGAGGAGGAGGATGAGGAGAAGGATCTGGGGGTGCTCATTACAGGGTCAATGAACAACTTGGCACAATGTAGGAAGGCAGCTGCAAAGACCAACAAAATGCTGGGTTGTATTGCAAGGGGTATATCCTCGAGGAGGGAGGTGATTCTGCCACTGTATAGGTCATTAGTTAGACTGCACCTTGAGTACTGCGTGCAGTACTGGTGCCTGTATCTGAAGAGGGATATTAAGTTACTGGAGGTGGTGCAGCACAGGGGACGACAAAGATGATCAAGGGGCTGGGGGACTTATCATAAGAGAGGAGGCTGAGGGAGTTGAACATGCACTCACTGGAGGAGAGGAGGGATGGGGGGACATGATTGAAACCTTTAAGTACATGATAGGAATAAACAAGGCAGGTACAGAGGGGCTGTTCAAAGTAAGGGAGGGGAGGGACACCAGGGACCATAATATGAGACCGGAGGGAGGAAGGTTCAGAAGGGAGATGAGGAGACACTTTTTTACAGAGAGGGTGGTGGCTCGGTGGAATGCATTACCTGCAGAAGTGGTATCCAGTAGAACAGTGGACTGCTTCAAAAGGGGATGGGACAGGACAAGGGGGAGGGTCAATGAAGGGAAGGGTGGAAGGGAGGGGCAGCTGCAGAATAAGGGGTGCTAGCTGCACATTCAAGCAGACTTGATAGACCTCTAGGCCTTTATCTGCTGGCAAATTTCGTATGTTCATATGTTCATAAGACTAAATGCAATTTCAAGCATTGCTCAATGATGGAGATGTTGAAGGACTTACAAAGTTAATTAAAGAGTTGCAAAGGACCCATAGATTGAGGTCTACTGGTTCAGTACATGAAGAAGCAAGTACTCCTCAGACATTACTGGTAAAAGAAGATCACTTTCTACGACATTTTGTTCATGAGTTTGCTAAATTTGAATTAAGCAAAACAGAAAAATTTGATGCAGTCTGTGTATCATGTGAAAGATTGTTCTACAAGCACTTACGTGTCAAAGTGGACCTGCAAAACATTCCATGCTGGAATGAAATGTGGGGACGTCTCCATGCATACCTTCTCTTAAAGTCTGACTTTGAAGAAGTCACAAATGTGTCACTCTGTTCTTACTGTCATAAAAAAATCAAGAATGGCAGTTTACCTCCTCATTCTGTACTCAATAAAATGGAAGTAGAACCAACACCTAATGAGACAACAGTGTTGAACTTGTTTGAAAGGATTCTGATTCAGACCATGAAGCCATTTCAAACAATCTGAATACAAAGACACAAGACCTACTGAACAAAGAACTTGTATGCTCTCTCAAAGGTTCTGTTATCTACCTGCCTTCACCTTTGCAAGAAAATGTCAACACTATTTCTCAGGATAATAGTGTAGTCATCTTGGTAAATGGTGTGCCAACAAACGCCAAAACAATATGGCAGGACATTGTCAATGTAGGCAACGTAAAACATGCTTTGAGATACCTAAAAGAGCACAATTCTTTCTATGTTGACATTGACATCAATGCATTTGGTGGTCTTTTAACAGATATTGCCACAGACAACTCTGGCAAGGCAATACTGGAGAAGGTTGACATTGCAACTGCACAAAATGTATATGAGCAATTTACTATACACCCATTGCACGGCAAAGACCCAGTAATGGATAACATTGATTTATATCAAATGAAGCAAGTGGAGGGCAACCCTGTTAGTATATGGGAGGCTATTCTAGAAGCTTGTTGTTTTCCTGATCTGTTCCCACTTGGTTCAGGTGGTCGATTAGATGAACGAGAACTTCTAGTACCAGGAGCTGAGTATAGGACCTTCACGAGTACTACGTAAGGATGGCAAGTTTCGAAGAAACATTGCATACCTGTTCCACCTTCTTTGGGAAAGTGAACTTAGTGTCCTATATGCTAGTATTGCTCATACATTGAGACTTGGAAGAGAATTCAGTAATATGACAGCTGCACAGCTGCTACAGAAGTCGCAGACCAAAGATGAAACACTGCAAGTCAGTCTATCTTCCATTTTGTCTAGCATGCATGGTACTAAGGAATATTGGTACAGATGACACGCTGAGGTAATGTGCATGCTCAGAGATTTTGGAACAGCAACATGGTTTGTGATGCTGAGTTGCGCTGAATATTATTAGGATAATCTCCTTGATCTTCTCAGATGGGCAAACACTGATGTTGAGAACATCCAAGGAATGACTCTCAATGAACTTTGCTCACTTGATCCAGTAACTGTTTCACGTTACTTCCTCCACCGGTTCCAGAGTCTTTTGAAATTATTACTGTCTTAGACAAATCCTCCCCTTGGTATTGTTGAGCACTACTTCTGGAGGGTTGAGAACCAAGCCCGTGGAGCCCCACACATAGATATGTTGCTGTGGATTAAAGATGCCCCATGAATTGGAGACAATGAAACAGCTGACATTCTAAGCTTCATCTTGAAGTATGTCACATGTGAGATACCAGACAGGTATGATAGTGCAACACTTTGGGAACTAGTCCAGAAATTTCAACGACACTTCTGTGGCAAATACTGTTGTAGGAAAGTTAAGAACAAAGGTCAGTGGTATACTCGCTGCTGTTTTGGCTTCCCATGGTGAGCTTGCCAAGCTGCTTCACTGAATGATGTATTTTCAGCCATGCGACACCACCTGAAAGCAAAGTCGACAAAGCGAGTCTATGAACTACCTCGCACAGAATCAGAAGTCTATATCAATGACTATAGTCCTTCTCTTATGTTGATGTGGCAAGCAAACATTGACATTCAGTTTGTTGCAGACAACTCAATGGCTCTAGTAAGGTATGTTACATCATACATTACTAAGCATGAGCAAACAAACCTGCAAGAAATGTGGGAAGAGCTGTCAAACTGTGATAGGTCATTGTCTTCCAGGCTTTGGTCACTAGGGCTTAAGACTCTGTCACACCGTGAGTGTGGAGCCTATAAAGCAAGTGACCATATCGAGGTGTATGTCTATATGGTAAATCAGACTCCATTCATTTCTTGAATGTGAATCACTAACAGAACAGGCACCGTGTTCTTAAGAGCCATGAAGAGATTGAGGACTTGGCTGCTACAAGACCAACATCCACAAATATTCTTAAGAGCAACTTAATTGATAACTACTATCCACAGCACCACAGTGCTATGGATGATCTCCTGTTTCTTTGAAGTTGCTCAATGGTATGACTACAAGTGGGGTGTTCCTTCTGACCCAGAAAAAGGAATACACAAAGTCACTGGGTTTGATGGCTCACTTGTTAAAAAGCAAAAACTATGGCTAACTGACCACTGCAAACTGACCTTGAAGACAACATAAAGCAAAGAGCATCATTACTTTGCTCTTATGTTTCTGTTCAAACCTTGGAGATCCGAATCTGAATTAACCCTTAGGCTGCCGAAAGATATAGAACGCATAGGTTTCTAGGACAAGATATTATGCTGGCAGAAGCCTAAGGGTTAAAAGGATTGTCTGATATGCATGAACAAGAGTTCATGAAAACATATCATACCTTCCAGAGTCACGTCTATGAGATGTACATCGAGAGACTTGAAATGGAAAAAAAACAGCTGGAGAACACAAAGAAAGTCCTAGATGATGACACACCTGTAACATCACAGGAAATGGTTGATGTTGAAGGAGAAGGCACTCTTGGTGCTCCTCTTCCTGCTAATGACCCAGCTGTGCTAATGTCAGAGGTTGAGGGCACAATGCAACAAAGCATGTACTTGTCAGAGTCAGGTACCGATATTGTTGACAAGTTGAACTTACACCAAAGAGTCGTGTATCACTTTGTGATGCACACTGTGAAACATGCTATCAAGCACAATAAAAAGCAGTGCATTTGTGAAGAACAGATACCAATCAGGATGTTTGTTAGTGGTGCTGCTGGAACTGGAAAAAGTTTCTTGATCGAAGCCATAAGCAAAGGAGTGAGTGACCTTACAGGTGCAGCAATGTCTGTTATTGTTGCGGCTCCTAAAGGTTTGGCAGCTTATAACATTGGTGGTATCACACTTCATAGATTATTCATGTTGCCAGTTGAGCATGGAAAGAGTAGTGATTACAGAAAATTATCATATGACATTGCTACTGAATTGAGGTCAACGTTTGACGAAATGCATTTGCTCATAATTGATGAGATCAGCATGTTCTCAAATGTTCTCCTCACATTTATCCACCTACATCTACAGGAGATACTAGGAACCAATGATGACATGCCATTTGGTGGAAAGAACATTCTTGTTCTTGGAGATCTCCTTCAGCTGGCCCCTGTAAATGGCAAGCATGTTTTCTGTAATCTATCCATTGAAGAGGCAAAGAAAATAATTGGATGCATTGGTGGAGTCAATCTGTGGGAATTCTTCTCATATGTTGAACTGTCCCAAAACATGAGACAGCAAGGTGACATGTCTTACAAAGCATTAGTTGATGAGGCAAGTATTGGTGCACTGACACCCACCCATATTGACATGCTAAGACAGCGCATGATCACAAGAAATAATACTCCTATTCAGGATGCTTGTGATATCTTTGCACATGTCCAGAAAGCTGGGGTACATTTTGTATGTCTATCCCCAAGGCTTAAGCAGTGTGCAGAGTTCAATGACATCATGATGAAGAGAGAACAGCAACCTATTGTCACTCTACCATGCATAGATACCATAGATGGCATCACCATATCATGAACAATGGTATAAAAAATGGTTGAGCATCTCAAAGAACTCACAAGTGATGTGTCGTGGACAGCTGGTTTGGAAGCTGTGCTACCACTGTGTAGAAATGCACGTATCATGCTTCGCAGAAACATTGATGTCGACCGAGGTCTCGTGAATGGAGCAATGGGATACATCCAAGAATTTCTGCACAATATACAGGGTACAGCTGTAGAGTTCGTAGTTGTTAAGTTTGACAACTGTGAAATTCCTGACCCAATAGACAGAGTAACAGTCAAGCTTGAACTTGTGAAAGACATATATGTGACAAGGAAACAATTTCCATTGTGTGCTGCTTATGCAGTCTCCATACACAAGCCACAAGGTCTCAGCCTTGATAGTGCCATTGTAGATACAGGTACTGGTATATTCAAGAATGGCATGTCTTATGTTGCCTTGTCTCGTGTAAGACTGGAGTGCACATAGTGAATCTAGCAGAAATCAAAATACATGCAGACACAAAATGTATAGTTGAGTACAACAGATTGTGTACATTGTACCAACCAAATGCTCCTTTACTATTAGTTCCCAAATATGCATCTGTGACAGCTATCACAATCGATTAAGGACACAAACTGAAAAGACAGCATACTAAAACTCTACAGTCATCACCTGAGTACTCCATTAAAGAGCACTCTCTTAAGAAACTACTTGCATCCCCACCTGTGAAAAAATGTATTGGAGTCAACACACTCCCAACATTTGACAACAGCACAGGAGTAAACTGCTATGCAAATGCAACTATGTACGCACTTCTCCACATCCCTGAGTTTGCTAATGTGTTAAACTCTAGTCAGTCGACACCTCTGTCAGAAGCATTAAAGGGAGTCATAAGAGGTACTCAAGACCAGTTCCCCAGTTTACAAAGCTTGACTTCTCTACGACTAACTGTTGGAAAACATGCAGGACAATCTATGTTTGCTGACAATGCACAACAAGATGTCATAGAGTTCATGATGGGAATCATAAACACTTTAGCAGATGATGGCGTAGATCTGTGTCAGCACTTTAAAACTGACTATGTGTCCAAGTACACATGTTTGTCATGTGGACACAAAGAATCACAAACAACTCAGGATATGCTGTGGCTCTCTGTCTATGTCCCTGAGCAGAGAACTATTAAATTTCGCAAGTTATTTGCTAATGCAGAAACTGGCTGGCTCTGCCGAAGATGTGATCATTCTTGTATATGCTCTGTGAGAGTTACATATTCAAGCTCCTACATTATTATTGTACTGCAGTGCTTTAACTCTCAAGGCATGAAAGTCACAATGCCAATTTCACACTTCATTGCTGGGAGAACAGTGTTCTCAGGTACTCAATTTGACACGCATGCAATACTCTTCCATCATGGCCTACCCATTCACGCTGGACACTATGTCACTTGGCGAAGATTCAGAAAGGGGTGGGTGGAGTGAAATGATACAATATGCACCCTAAGGGAAAGACTCCCAAGAAATCTGAAGTATGCATATGTCATAATACTCCACTGCACCAATGCTGCACAACACATGGAAGAGTGATGATGTCTAATCACAGCACATCACTAAACCAGTCTCTCTGCAAAAATAACATTGCATCTGCATAACCCACCCAAATGTTTTTTTCTCAACCACCAATACATTTCCCTTACAACCTTCATCGAACACCACTAGTGTCTGATGCCACCCATGGTGACCAATGTGTTCTACTTGCTGCACAAAATCACCACAGCCCATGCTGATTAACCAGATTTCTCTGCCATTGAAGAAAGACAACACAACAGTATAGCAATGCAGCTACCTGTGGCACACAAATCCCTGTGTATCACACTGCTACCCTCATAATTCGGATGCAAAACAAGACTGTTTTGATCATTAATCACAATCGAATTTCAAAAAAATTCTATTGTGATATTCAGCATTTGCAACTTAGATATACTCACAACAAAAAAATGCATTATTACTGTTCAAGTAGACTTGAGGGTATTGAACTGTAATCAATAGCCAGTCAGTCATATCTTTTTTGCAGATGCCATACTTAACTTTACATACCTCAGCAAATATTACTGTGTACTCACTTGTGTCACAGTACTATCTTACTTGGCAATGACAAATTCATTAACCTATTGAAACACTTATCAGAGATGTAATAACTGTTCTCAACATATTGTGTTGAGAATCCTACTTGTTTCAACAACACACATCAGGTAAAGTTCTGACTCCTTTTCCTGTTGTTGTCTACATTGTTGACCATTACTATGATGCTTACTAAATTGACTTCCGCCAAATCCAAGCAGACTTGAGTGCGCTGGATATTACTCAACATCAGTTAGTAAGTTATGTCTTGGCAAATGTAGCTATCACACCCACATTCAATATAACTACCTACACCATGGTGTCATCTCTACTACTATGCTTAAATTGTTGAAAACAATGTGATAGAATTTTCTATCACTGTTCTTGCACTCTGAACACTAAATATGACATTATCTGTCACTGGTCTATGACTTACAACACTGGATATGACAAACTATCGACAATGAATGCAACTAAGACTTGTATATATGTATATAATACTGAGCTTCAAAATGAATGTACATAAGTTTAATAGACTTAGAAATGTGCATCTTTGTTTAAAAAAACAGTACACAACAATAACTTTCTTTGTTTACTGCTGTTCCAAACAAACTATTTCTGTGCACTAAATGGTATTGCATTACATTAAGTGTCACTATTGATATAAGTAATACCTGATAAAAGAGATCTATACATGTGGTTTTCTGGCCTATTCCCACTGTATAATTTATCTCTATACATCTGTGCAGAAGTATACAAATCATAACTAATCATTACAATGATTATATACTTCTGCTATACAATGCAAACAATTGGTGTGCTCTTGCTGTAACAGGATCGCCCATATTTTTGGAGGTTGGATGAGGAATTTTTTCCCAGTTCAACAAATAATACTTCTAAAAACTAATTTATTATCAGCTTTGCCAACAATATTGACATGAGTACCCTCATCACACCATAAAATACAAAAAAATGTGACACATGTCTGTGATAGTTTTATTTTTTTGACTACGTAACATTGCAACATCTAACTTACAATGAACTTTAACATAAGTAGCACCATCAAATATCTACATATCATTAATTAGCTACAATAGTACTCAAATAAGAAATTAAAAATGTGAAGCATTTAACTGAAACAAAATACAAGCATAACAGAAAATTAATCTTCATAATATTATTGATTTTCAACTAAAAGTATTTACTCAGTTTTAAAGTATCTACACCAGCTATAACACCACTGGATTAATCTACACATGTGGTAATATTGTAAGAAAATGTACTAGTGTTGGCATGATAAACACAGGGGCCCAGATATTCAAAAGGGTTGCGCCATGCGCAACAGAGATGCGCCAGCGCAAGTCCGAAAATGCGCCATTGTGCGATATTCAGCCGGAGGCAACTGTGCCACCCAAGTTCCAATGTGCAAGAGTGCAATGGTAAATGAATGCATGTGCAACCATAGGAGGAGGAACGATGAATAAATGGTGCAGTGCGATATTCAACAGCATTCGCCATGCACAATAAGGGAGCAAGCGGAAATTGCACGATAGCGGAAATGATCCAAAATAAAAAGGAACAAGAGAGAGAGGTGCAAGAGCGCTATAGGGAAGCCAGAGGTGGGAGTAAGGTGACAGCAACAGAAAAGAGAGTAGCAGTGAGTGGGACTGGAAAGGAGCAGGACAGGGCACACCTGGGAACAAACAGCAACAGGACAAGAGTGGGGAGCCTGTATCACTGTGCAGGAGAGACAGGGGAAGTGCCACAGTGGACTGAGGGCAGTGGCAGTGGGCAGGACAGCCAAAGGTTGGAGGTGTACCGGTGCAGGGGGAGCATCACAAAGGACAGCGGGGGAACAGGATAACAGCTGCCGGGGGGGAACACCAGCAAGGGGCATGGCCAGTGCCACCTTTCAGATGGAGGCGGTAATGAGGGGTGTGAAAAGGCAGGCAGCAGGGGGCGTGGCCTTGGAAGGGCCAGTCAGCGGTATGCCCCCAACAGGCGGTACCGAGCCTGCACCACCTTCGAGGACTACAGTGACACAGAGATTGTGGGCTGGTACCGCCTGAACCAGGCGATCCTGAGGCAGCTCTATGAGGTGTGCAGTAATGAGATGCAGGCACCCACACGACGGAGCCATGCTCTGTCAGTAGAGACAAAGGTAACTGCTGCCATGTGCCTGCTCACCATGGGCACCTTCCAGAGACCAACAGGGGACACAACAGGCATAACCCTGTCAGCCGCATCATGCCTACTCACACAATTCCTCAGCGCTCTGCTGCCACATGTTGCGGGGTACATCCATTTCCCCAGCACACCAGCAGAGCCCACAGCACATATACAAGAGTTCCACAGGGTAGCACATATACCTGACATGCTCGGGGCCATTGACTGCACCCATGTGGCCATCTGCATGCCACCTGGCCTGGAAGGTGCTGCTTTCATCAACCGAAAGGGCTATGCCAACATGAACTGCCAGGTTGTGTGCGATGCTAGAGGGCACATAACTAATATCTGTGCCACGCACCCTGGGGAAGCACATGATGCCTTCATCTAGCACCAGTCTGCACTGTGCCACAGGTTCAAGAGTGGGGACATCCCCACTGGCCACCTAGTGGGTGAGTATGCAAATCACGCAGGATGACATGGATTTGGGGGGGCATAGTCAGAGGTGCCATGGGTACTGGCCTTGACGGCCCATGGCAGAGCGACGCTGACCACCATACTAATGTCCACCCTCTACACACAGGTGACAGTAGCTACCCACTCCGTTTCTGGCTGCTCACACCATACCGGCGGTCCGTGACCCCATCGCAGCAAAGGTACAATGAGGCACATGCCACCACATGCAATGTCTTAGAGCCAGTGTTCGGGATGCTGAAGGCACGTTTCAATTGCCTGGACATGTTTGGCGGTGCCTTACAGTACAGCCCCTCGAAGGCCTGTAGGCTATTCCTGGACTGTTGCATCCTACACAACATGGCCAACGACTGTGGGATAGCTGTAGAGGTTGAAGAGGGGGACACTGATGGGGACAATGAGGATGCTGATGCAGACGGTGATGGGCAGCCCCCCTTTGGCAAAGGGACCTCCTCCTGATCCGGATGTTGCAGCTGCACCGGGACACCATCACAGAGGAGCACTTCAACCAACCCAGGTAAGTCATGGGGCCATGTGCAACCACCAATGGCAAGGGCACAACCCACAAACTCGCATTGGACGAACCCCAGGGGTGCATGGTGGCAAGGGAATTGGCTGAGTGTGGAACCTCACACGCCATCAGGGATGGGCAAGGCCTAACATGACATGCGGTCATGCACACACACAAACACACCCCACAAAACATGCACAAGGGGTAGAAGGCACGCCGACCCCGACTCCCTAGCCACACACAGGTCCACAGACAACCACACCCAGTGCTCGTCATTGTGCGTGTCTCAGACGCTGGGCACCATTGCATAGTGGCGGACAGCGCAATGCAGGCATCATCATGCAGATGCCACAGTGGCCAGCAGCTGGGTGTGTGTGTGCAGGGATGAGTACCCCACTCGTGCATCGCACATTGAACAACAGTCTGCACACAGGGCAGCGTCAGACAATAGCCATGGTGGGAGACAGGTCAGTCACATGGTACAGTGCCACGGCCACCACAGATGCATGGGCGGCCCCGGCGAGACCTGCCAGCCATGACAGGGTAACCATTGGCCTCATGGGGTGGCTCTGACGGTCCCCCAAGGGTGACGCTGCAGGAACATGACCGTGTTCAAGCAGGGGTCTGCAGCTCACCGGACATGCCTGCGCCAGGCTTGCTCGGGATGCCCACAGCTGAACCCAGTGTTTACATAGAGGGTGTCACACGACGCCGGCAATGGGGGGTGGACATGACACTGCGCAGTGTCTGCGGCGCGTGGGCAACAAATTGTGTGCCCAATGTGGCCATGACAGCTGTGAATGCATGTGTCTAGCTGTCAATGGCAGCGGTCACATCCTCCCACTGCTGGGCCATCTCTGCCAGGAGCAGAGCGTGGTCTCTGCTCTGCTGCTCCTCTGCCTGGCGCAGAACTGCACTGACTGCATCCACCGCCCTGACAAGCTGTGACTGCTGATCCATGGAAGCCTGGAGTAGTCAGCTGTGCTCATCAAAGAGGTCATCAGCCGGATCAGCATGATGTCCCTCATGGTGTTCCTGGCCCTGCTGGGCATTACCCCTTGATGATGGGTGCTGCACACTAGAGCCATGCTGGGGAATGTCCACACACAGTGCACTGATGCCGCCCCCTGACATTGTCCCCCCGTCGTCATTGGCCGACTGCTGACACTGCCCCTCCGATGCCACTCGCCAGGGCTCAACGGTGCCGCCGCAGTTGCTGAAACAGACCCACCAGCCTGGACGCACACCAGTGCTGCCCCACTGGTGCAGACAGGCACAGGCTGGGTCTGTGATGTCACGTAGGCCTCCATGGCAGCACCACCCATGGCTATGCCCGTGCTGTTACCTGCTGTGAGGCCATCCTGTGGCCCACACGTATCACTGTCCATGATGTGAGCTCCATCATCATTGGTGATGGATCCGGCACCAGTCTGAGTCACAGCATGCTGGCATCCATGGATGCTGTCACGCTGGGACATGGGCAGGGCCTCCTCCACACCAGCACCACCAACTTCAGTCCGGACAGACAGGCAGGTACACTGTTGTCCTGACCCTTGGACACCTGTGGAGGTGGATGGGCACTCCTCTCTATCCAGGGTATCACCCTCATTGCATGAACTCACCACCGCTGCCCCATGTAGACACTCAGGAGCTGTAAGGGAAGACAGTAGCATTAATGTCTTTGCCCTACCCTATGGCATTCCCTCCACCCCCCCCACAGTGACAGATCAGGACCTACCATGCAGTGACGGGCTGCCACCCGTCTGGAAGCCACCACCTGGAATGCCCTCTAGGGCACAACGCCACATGCTTACAGCCACTCGCTCTTCCTGTGGCATCAGGCATGGCAAGGCCAGCTGTCCACCACCAGTCGCAGCACATGATGCCCTGATGGCAGCCACCTTATCTTTAATCCTCCTCTTGTCCATGCCCACCTTCTTCTTGCACTACTGCACAGACTGCTGGTGGCTGCCATGCTGGTTGATGGCACGTGCCACCTCATCCCATGCCACAGCACATGCCTGTGGTGTTCCCCACTGTCTGCTAAGCAGCATTTCCTGGTCAAGGTAGGCCACAAACAGGGCATCTGATTCTGCCCGGGTGAAGTTGGGCCTCCTCTGTCTCCCACGTCTCTGTTCCTCCTCCTCCTCCTCCTCACGTTCAGTCATTATTGATCCTGTGGGAATGACAGGTGTTACCTCTGAATGTGCAGTCCCATGTATCTCCCACACACCACAGTCCACACTGGCAAACAGCATGCAACCCACCACAATAGACTGCAATACCAGACTATGGCGTCTGCAGCCCCATGTCACATTTACATAGCGCAATACACGCAAATGAGGTGAGGCTGAAATTTAAGTGGATGCTAATGCAGTAGCTGTGCCATGGAATTGCTGATGAGTTGATTTGCATATGCCAGCTGAATATCGCATTGTTGCGCCTTTCACAATTGTGTTGAACGTGCTCAGGCACAGGTGCAGCTCAGTGATGTGCGCAGTAGGCACCGCATGGCACATGCCCGGGGTGCTGACGCCGATGCCTGCTGCACTGCTGATGTGGTGAGTGAGGGAGGCAGTGCAGGACATGTTCACCACTGTGCCAGTGGTGCTAGTGTGCTGTTTAAATGTATGGCACCCTTGCCCTGGGGTGCTGTAGGTGCCGTGGTGTCACAGCGAGGTAGGCCACTACAGGAAGTCCCACACAGGCACCCTACCGTGCTACATGCAGGGAGTACTAATTGCACTATGGTGGTCCGTGCATGAGAGACCATTGACCCTGTGCCTGACCTTTGCCCCCTAGGTGCCGTGCGTCTGCATGGGTGCACCCCTGTCATGCTTTTCAGTGACAGCACGATGAGGAATGGAAGCTGTGCTGTAATGCACAGCATCTGCATGGCGGACGTGCGCTAGGGAGTGCCATTTTGAATCTGAGAAGATCCTAAGATGGCACATAGGAGGGCTGCAGTATCCAGCCAGCTTGACCTGGCCAATTTGATGGCACTGGTGGAGCCCCATGCTGGTGCTCTACTTGGTGAAGCACCCCTGGACAGGGCCAGGAGTGCCGTGTGGGAGGAGGTGGCGGTGGCACTGGAGGAGGCCACAGGGATGGACAGAACAGCAGAGCAGTGTCGACACCGGTATGGGGACCTCCAACGGAGGGATCCAGACAGGCTTGCCCGCCTGCGGGCACGTGCCAGGAGAGGCACATTTCCACCACCAGGTAGGTGCCCCATCCATACACTGGTTGTATCCGTACGGGTATCGTGGTGGGCATGTGTCCACCACATGGGGGGTGGGCTGTCCAGTGTGGGCAGTGGTGTTGGTGGTGTGGGGGGTGGAATGGTTGGGCTGTGCAGGATTGCACACACCCAGGGGTAGGGGGCCTTTGCTACTGAATTGTACTGATGTTCCTCTCTCCATGTTTGCACCCTAGGCCCTGATGAGTGTCACCATGCTCGTGAGGACAGGCAGAGATGCAAGCTGAGGGGAAGGGAGCTACGTCCTCATGCCAGAGGTCCCAACGTGGGTCAGTGCCAGGACCAGCCCAATGATGGTAAGTGTCTTTCATCCAGGATATTCTGTGCATGCTGTGTAGCAGGGCAGGTGGCAGGGCATGGCCACCATCCATTGACACCACGGCCATGCACGCCACATGGTACAGTCAGCACAGTCCAGTGGCACTGCATGTCTGGGTGTGCAGTGCTAGTGGTCCAAGCATGCACCGGGTACATGGCTGTGTCACTGCCTTTGCACCGTATAGCCATGTCACTGTACAGCCATGGTGGTGCTGTGCGGGACTTGGGCAGTGGGTGTGTGCAGTGGTCTGCATGACTGTGTGCACCTGGGTGGGCAGGTCACATGGACACAATCACTGTGAGTGGTTGCTCACCATCACAGGGGTGTGTCCCATGGCTGTATGCCATGCACAATGGGTGGGCTGCAGGGGGCTGTGCATTCACACCTATTGACTCTGCTCTCTTGTCCTAGGTGGATGGCAGATGATAAGAATCGAGAGGGCACTGCAGGAGCTTCTGCAGGTGGCCAGGGCCTCTTTAGAGATCCATCAGCGGGTGGAGCAACATGGAGTCTGCAGCAGGCATGGCAGGAGGTGACACCGGAGTGGGGAGCGGGGATCCCACTGAATTGAACATGCCCCAGGGTGACACCTACCCCCCTGGACCCACCCTTATGCCACTCCTTCCCTCTTCCATATGTTCACCCCTGCCCCTTACCAACCCCCACCTGGTTTGTGGCCCTCACCCCATAATGTTTGTATATAGCTGTATATAGTTTAGTTATTACTTTTCTAATACATTTGCTTTGTTATGCCTACTGTGGTGGTCTCTGATTTGCAGAGGGCTAAAGGTGATCAGCTGCAGTAGTGTGCATGGTGTCAGAGGTGGTGCACACATGGGCGTGTGTGTGTCCAGTAGGGAACCGCCTATGGTGTGGGCAGGGGGATCAGTCACTGTCTGTGGTTTGTGTGTTGTTCTCTGTGCACTGGATGCCTGTGTGCAGTGGACCATGGTGCATGCACTGTGTCCATGGCACCCCTGTCAGACCGTCCATGGCCTTTGCAGCTGACACCCTTGCATGTCTGTGATCTGCACAGTCCACTGGCATGTCAGTGGTGGCTGCCCATCCTGGACAGCCACTGTACCCAGCATGATGCCGGGTTGCCTCCTGTCACTGGTGTGGTGCACATCTGCCTCGGGTGGCACTGTTGCCTCCACTGTTGTTGTCCCACCTCAATGCTGTCACTTGTATCTGTTGCAGGGGATGTGCTCCACTGTCTGTCACTTGTGCTCCAGCTGCATGCTGGTGGTGTATGGCATCGTGGTGCCTGCTCAGGGTTGCTGGCACACCTGTGCCATGGAGAGGTTCTGGCCGTGTGTACACAGCTGTCATGACCACATGCCGGGGATTTGGTTGACCCGCTACTGTGTCGTTGTGTTGGTGTGCCCTTGGGTATGGGTGGGTGTTTGTCCATGCACTGTGTTGCATCCTGTGTGGCGCATGTATTCATGCACCACTGTGGGTGTCAGCGCTGGCTGTTGTGGCCAGTGCTGGGATGGAGTGTGTCCTTGGGAAGGTGTGCAGGGTGCTGTACCACTGGTGGTGGGGTCTGGAGCATGCCCTGTCATGTGTGAGGTACCTCGTGTGCCGACGCATGGTCGGTCTCTCAGCTGTACCTCGGGGGGCATGTGGGGTGGCACTGTGTATGCAGTCATTGATTTGCTGTCTGCTGCCGCCCACTGAAGGGTGCTTGTGGTGGGGTTGCCTTGCATGGCTCCGTGGTGCACAGTGTTGCTTTGTCACAGTGGGGGTGGTGTCATGCATGGGGTGTCCTGCACTGTTGGGCGCTACTCCTGGGCAGGGTGTATGGGGATCGTGGTGCAGGGTGTGCTCTGCATTGGTGGGGATGGTGTGGCACAGGGTGGCCGGACATCCATGTGTGACGGCGACAGCTTGCCAGGGGGTGTGCTGGGGCACCATGCCCCGGCAGTGTGTTTGTTGCTGGTGTCCCTGGGCCAGTGGTTCTTCCAGCTCTCCTCTAGTTGTACAGTGCATGGGGTGTGGGGAGGTGATGTCTGTTCTGCTGTGTGCTCCTTTGCCCATCCCTACCATGGGTGGTGGGCCCCTGCATCCTGTCCCTGTGCTTCCCTGGTTGTGCTGTTGTGCTGCTGCCCTGCTCCACTAGGTGCCCCTGGTTTTGCTATTGAGCATCTGACCTGCACTACTGCACATCCCTGGTTGTGCTATGGTGCAGTTGGTGCGATATTCAGTCGTGTGCCGCAGGCGCATCTTGACCTGTGCAGTGTTTGAATATTGCGCGTGTTGCACATGGGCGGAGAGGACTTGTGCCTGCTCCTGCTAGTGCGCTACTTTGTGGCGCAGTTTGAATATCTGGGCTATAATGTTTTTAACTTTGTCATGTGAACATGTACTCAAAAATTAAGTACCATTAAACATAGGTCAGTCACTAAATAGCAATATTCTAATCAGTTGCCCAAAATTATCATTGAAATGTTGAAAACCACATGTTAAATAATATTTTGTTACTATCCATTCTCTTAACATGGAACTGGTCACTGAAAGTGATAATAAACAACTGTTAACAGACACATAACGAATAAAACTCAGCCATAAATGTAGAAAAAATAACATTTGCTAACAAAATATTCTTTAGCATTAACACCCATACAAACCACTTTTCAAATATTTAAAATTCATACTTTTTTAACGCTATGAGTATACAAAAAATATGCATGGAAAGGAAACACTGTAGATAAACTCAGGGAAATGGCAACAAACAAAATACATACTTGAAAATGATAACACATATAATCAACAAACTGTTTTTTTGTCCATCCCAAGAGCAACTAAACAATTCGGTATATATATATATATATATATATATATACATTGATGGTTAAATAATAAACTAATTATTACTGTTATTCTATGTCTCCTGAGTTTTATCTTTAAGCAATTGCTGTCATAGAGTTGTAGTATTGATCTACATGTCTTCTATTGCACTGTGACTGCATGGCCCTGATAATGCACAGAAAGTAGAACACTACAGAGGGGATCTCCTGGAGGGGTGGCGGGGGACAGACACCTAACTAAGTGTATGGTGGTACAGATGTCTCATGGGTTCAGAGTCACAATAGTATCAATTGTTGTCAAGCTATTTGTTCCATTCCCACTCACCATCTCACAGATTAGGGGGAGAAATTGTTAAGATGGCAGTGTACTCTGAAAATCAATCTGCAATGGAACATCTCTAGTACTGAGGCTGTGACGACATCTGTGGATCCAGGCATTGCAGATTTCACAGAAAAGAGGTTAATTGCCCTCTCTAGCTCTATGCATACACGTGGAGGTGTCTTTTGCTGTGACTTGCCATGTGGCCCACATAGTGAGCCCAGCTCACAATGGCTGGCACTTGCAATCTGCGTAGTGAATTGTGGACGTATGTACTGTCTACTCACCACAACTTGTCATGCAGGTTCTTGCAGTCTGTATTCCAGATACTACATACTTGCCACATGCACTCACAGCTCACCAGACCTGGTTGCATGTCAGAACACACACTGCAAGTGTGCCCCATTTCAAGATACCCTCAATACCTGACCCACACAACAACCAACAACAATTTCAGTGTATGGTGTGTGTCGTAGCACAGATGGTGCATGGGTACTGTGCCACAATAGTATCCGGTGTTCTCAACTAATTTATTCCATTCCCACTCACCAACTGGGGGCTGCAGGGGTTTAGGGGAGAACTTATGATGATGAGAGTGCACTCTGAGCACCATTTTGCAATGCAACATCTCCAGTACTAAGACTGTCACTGCCTCTATGGGGGCAATCATTGCACATTTTTAAACAAGTAGGTCAGTAGCCCTTTGTGGCTCTATCTATACATGTGGAAGTCCACTTGCTGTGATTTGCCATGTGGGGAGCACCTATTGAGCTTAGCTTGCAATATAGGCACTTGCAATCTGTTTAGTCTATTATGGATGTGTGGACTGCCTATTGAGAACAACTTAGTATACAGGTTCTTGCAATCTGTGTTCCAGATTCCACATACTTGCCACATGCACCCACATTTCACCAGACATGGTTGCATGTCAGAACACACATTGCAAGTGGGCCCCATGCCAAGCTACCCTCGATAGCTGTCCCACACAACAACCAACAACAAATCCAGTGTGTTGTGGTACAGATGTCACATGGGTGCAGTCCACAATACTATCAGGTATTCTCAACTCATTCATTCCATTCCCAGTCACTGACTCAGGACTTAGGAGAGAACTTGCAAGGATGACAATGCACTCTGAGCATCATTTTGTAATGCAGCATCTCCAGTACTAAGTAAGCAATAATACCTGACAGGGTGGGCTTTATTGGGATATACCGGACTGCCCAGGGGTGTAATGAGGCCCGACGCCACAGGCAGAGGGCCTTATAGCCCCTGGAAGGTCTGGTATTTCCCAATAAAAGCCACCCTGGAGGGTATTATTGCGCTTAGAAAATGGGCACAGTAAAAAGAAATTATTGCAATTTTTTTTATAAAAAAATTAATTAACATTAAGTTTTGTAATTAAATAGTTCCTCCACCTGTATTGGAATAGAAGACTTTGGTCTAACTGAGATGCTGTAGTTCAGAAAATGAAAAGAAAATGCTTGTTGAATGCTGTTGGATCCCCAGAGCATTTTCTGTATCTTCAGTCTGACCACCCCCCGCCCCTGCATGGTCCTTATAGAGCAGCTCTAAATATTATAGACAAGAGATGTAGCGGTTCAGGAAGCAAGACACAGTGTGGGAGATCGAGTGTTATAGGGGTACAGTATTTCTTTCAGTTAAAATGGACAAATGGGCATTTCAGTCTGTGGAGATTTATTTTTTCTCATTTTGAATGCAAACGGTTGAGAACTGTATTTTTTATGGTCCAGAAAAGCTTTGTTGCTCTGCCGAGAGCGAGTGGCATCTCCCGCTGCAGTGTATGAGAGGAACTGTATTTTCTTCATTTTCTTTACCGCAGATGGACAGCTATGAGCGGTAAAGAAAACTAAGAAAGCACCGCTGCTTTGCTGTTTAGTAGCAGTGTCGGAGATACTGCTCTTTGTAACTGATCGCAGGGTTTCTTTTGGAAACTGGAATGGTTTCTATAATATTTGGTGCCATTTTCATTTCCTACAATTTTTTTATACGGTTGCCTTGGGTGGAAGCAAGAGAGCAGCCCATCTGCTATTTTGTTGGGTGTCTGGGAAGAGAATAGAAATGGTGGCTGTCGAGTGTTAACAATCGGGATGCCCAAGAATTCAGTTGGTGGTAGGGCACCCCGAATTGGCTTTTATTTTAGTGCAGGCTCTATTGAAAAATACCCACCTGCTTAGGCCAGCTTTTTGATCAATCAGCATGCTGGGATTATCTCACCCATTTTCTAAGACTATCATTACCTCTATGGGGGCAATCAATGCAGATTTAGGAACGAGTAGGTGGTAGGCCTCTGTGGCTTTGTCCATGCAGGTACAAGTGCCACTTGCTGTGAATAGCCATGTGGGGGGGACCTATTGAGGTTGTCTCACAATGTGGGCAATTACTATCTAAGATGTATCTTGTTGACATCTGCACTACCTATTGACAGCAGCTTGTACGCAGCTTCTTGCAATCTGTGTTCCAGATTGCAGCATACTTGATCCAATAAATATTAAACAATACATTAGCACTGAAATTTTCATTCACAAGACATGCTGTAAACACCCTCCAAATTTCAAGTTAGAAGACCAAACCATTCCCGAAATATTCAATGGTAAACTTTGGTGAAATTTCCCTATCTATTGTGTTAGAGAAATCTGGCAATCTTGTCCCTCCCTCATGATCAAAGATGATGACCGAAGAATCTCACGATCAAAGAATTTTCAGCCTCACGAACAAAGATTTAAAAACCTTATACATCAAAAATTTGAAAGAATTGAGGTAAACCACCACTATGACTCAACAGAACAAAGCCCCCTGAATAAAACCCATCCTCATTGGACTTCCTATGACATGCCTGGCCTGAGAAAATTGTTTTTTTAATTGGGCCATCTCGTCCCATGCTCACGATGCACGATTGCAATCAAAGAATCTTGCAATCAAACAATTTGCAGGCTCATGATCAAAGAATTTGCACAGTCACAATCAAAGAATTAAAACTCTTCAAATTTACTAACTATGCATAATAGCAGTAAATCACCACCATGATTCGTCAGAACGAAGCCCCCTGAGTAAAACCCATCCTCGTTTGACTTCCTACCACACCCCTGGGCTGAAAAAATTGATTTTTTTATCTGCCCATTTCATCCCTCCCTCGCGATGCATGATCGCGATCAAAGATTCTCACGGACAAAGAATTTGCAGGCTCAAGATCAAAGAAATTGCACATTCATGATCAAACAATAAAAAATGGCAAAACATGATTTTTTTACTGATTTGAAGCAAAACAACACCATGCTATGATACAACGGACCCTCCTGAGCAAAACCCACCCTCATTTGTGTCCCTAGCCCACCCCTGAGCCAAGATATTTGTGTTTTTAGATCATGATTCAAGATCATGATCAACAATTCTCGCGATCAAAGAATTTGTCAGCTCACTATCAAAGATCGTTAGTGAGCCGCGAACAAAGAATTTAAAAGCTAAAAACTCTATTTTTTGACTGATTTCGATACAACCAAAGCCATGACTCGATAGATCGAGGTCCTCTGAAAAATCCATTGAAGATTTACTTCAGAAGTGACCCGAGACATGATATTTGTGTTTGTGCAATCGGAAAACTGAAAACAAGATGGCGGACTTCACGGCCAAAGAATTTTTGAAATTCTTCAGGATCAAAGATTCTTGAACCATGAGGCTGCAAATTTTTTGACTGCCAACTGGAACGAGATGGCCAGAACCCCGATTCTTTGATTGCAAGATATACAAATAAATTTTCCCATTGACTTATAATGGGACCTTAAAAGTGCCATAACTTTTGAATGCCATAATATATTTTGACCAAACAAAAAGTGGAATGTTTGGCCACTAAAGCTCTTTCAAATGAGCCAGAGTGACACACCACAAGATGGCCATGCAGGGCCAGATTTAGAATGCCAAATGGTGTCTCCAAAAATGGATAATTTTGTATTTTTCAGCACTTTCATACACAAAGACCAGCACTCCAACCGAAATGCAATTCATCACATTAAGAGATCTAGTGTGTCCCAACACATGTACCAAATTTCAAGCACATCCATTGAATGGGTCCAAAGTTATTAATGCCCAAACTTTTGACTTTAGTATGTAAATGACCGCCGAACCCTAACTATAGTGGCACGACCACGACTCTATTATATATATATATATATATATACACATATCTAGATATATATATATATATATATATATATATATATACACACACTCTGTATAAGACAGAATATTCACTGTCTTTTTATTATCACTATATTCGCTGGTTTCATATTTGCATGAAAATATAAAGACTGTGAAATTAGGTGGAGCACTATATAATAGCAGCACTAGTGTGCCACCAGTGAAAATAAGATGGAATGAATATGTCTGGTGTGCTTGAAGCACTAAATATAAAGGGAGTGAATATAAGGTGTTATACAATATGTTCTGTGGTGTCTAGTGGCACCATAAAGATGCAAAAGAAGAAGAAAAAAGGAATGGGTGGTTTCAAGCCTGGGACCATTTGCTTTTCTGGTGCTGTGCCTTGTGCTCTATGCCACTGGGGATGTATGGGTAGTAGGGTGTTTTTTGCACATTTATGAAATGTGGAATGATGTGCATAGCTGGATCAAAAGTGGATGACCTATATCAAAAATGATCCATGTGCAAAAATGGATAAAGCCTGATTGAGAAAAAAGAAGATAATGGGAGAACAAACATTGAGTATGGGCTAGATTCAAGTCTCAACCCTTGACTGGTGCTGTGCCCTGTCCTCTGTACCACAGAGAAAGTTGGGGCAACAGGGTGTTTTTTGCATACTTATGAAATGTGGGATAATATGCATAGCTTGATCTAAAGTGGATGTCCTTTGTGTGAAAATGTTCCATGTGTGAAAATGGATAAAGTGGGATCAAAAACAATAGCTAAAAGGAAAAAAAACACTGATTAAAAGGTAGCTTTGAGCCTGGGACCCTTGAGCCTTGTGTTTCTGTGCTTTGTCCTCTGTGCCACAGAGGAAGTAAGGGCAGCAGGGTTTGTTTTTGTATACTTATGAAATGTGGAATGATGTGCATAGCTTGATTGAAAGTGGATGTCCTGTGTGCAAAAATGTTCTATGTGTAAAAATAAATGAAGCCCGATCAAAAAAAAGATAAGTGGGGGAGAGCACTGGGTGGAGGTAGGATCAAGCCTGGGACCCTTGCCCCTTGGGGTCCTGTGCCATTTCCTCTGCACTGCAGAGGAGGCAGGGGGAGCAGGGAGATTTTCTGCATACTTATGAAATATAGAATGATGTGCACAGTTGGATCAAAAGTGGATGTTCTATGTTGGAAAATTATCCGTATGTGAAAATAGATAAAGCAAGATTGAAAAAAAAAGATAAGGAGAGAAAAACACTGGGTAGGGGGTGGACTCAAGCCTGGGCAGGGAGGTTGGTTTTTTTTTGTTTTTTGCACACTTATGGCATGTGGAGTGATGTGTATAGCTTGACTGAATGTGGATGTCCTTTGTGTGAAAATGTTGTCACAGCTGTTATTTTTCAAATCCTGGCCAAAATGTGTTTTTGGACATGTGGCATGGAATGGCACTGCAGTTACGCAGAATTAGGTTTTGGCAGGGATTTGACCATTTTCTTTACTGGGAACATGAGTTGGGGTAATAAGATGGCTATGGTGACACTGTTGTCCTATAAATGGAAGTGCAGGGACCAAAAGGCCCTGTGCTTCCACAGCTACATACATACTGTATACACATCTATGGAGGGATGAGAGTGCAGGGCCCTCCAGGCCCTGTGCTCCTACAGAGAAAGAAGGCTATGATTATTGTATCTGAAAAAGTAAGGGAATCCATCACAAAAAAACATTAATGCAACAGCTATGGTTGTTACTAAAGTGACAAAAGCAGGGAAATGTGCTGATAAAGAAAAGCAAATTGAAGCTCATGCTACAACTGGTGACAGATGGGGTGCAAACTCAGACAGCCAGCCCACACATAAATCCACAGCACAACAGGGTAGCTCTCCATATCCACACTCAAGAGAAAATCACAAAGTCAAATGATGTAAAAATAGCATGGCTTTATTCCAAGTTAAAGTTGTGTTACAAGCTCTAACACACAAAAGTGCACTCCACCAGAAGCCCCTGCACTTTGATCATTAGGTCTTCCTTAGGTGGGACAGGAAGCCCTAATGGTTAAAGTGCAGGGGCTTCTGGAGGCACACACTTTTGTGTGTTTTAGCTTGTAGCACAACTTTAACTTGGAATAGATCCATGCTACGTTTATATCATTTTACTTTGTGATTTTCTCTTGAGTGTGGACATGCAGTGTTACACTGTTGTGCAGTCGATTTAAATGTGGAGACTGGGTTTCCAACCCTAACACCCCACCCCCACCCTGCAGACAATGACATGAATCAGGGATGTGCCTTAGGGTCATCAGACCTAATGCTCACACCATTACACAGGTAAATGAGCTGAAATGGATACAGTATAAAATAATGAGATGAGTGTTAGGGCTGACAACCCCCAAACCCTAACATCACATTTCCCTGCTTTTGTCACTTTAGTAACAACTCTAAGAGATCAATTAATGAAGTTTTTTTTTTGCAATACATGTTACATGTACAAATATACAGTATATATATATATAGTGGCATCCCCAGGATGAAATCCACTTTTAAAGCACTCTGCAGTATGCGGCAGCAGACCTACTGAATAAAGCAATGGAATTTCAATGTCAGTTAGTCCCTTTTGTCATGCAGGAAACAGTGGCATTCACTTCATCCTGACACTGTCACATTTTCCTGAATGACAAAATGGACTAATTGCCATTGAAATTACATTGCTTTATTCAGTAGGTCTGCTGCAACAATCTGCAGAGTGCTGTAAAATGCTGCAGAATTGGATTTCATCCTGGGGATGCCACTGTGTACCATATACAGTATATATATATATATATATATATATATATATATATTAGTGTGTTGATGGGTATTTAGAGTGTAAGAGAGCATGAAAAGTAGAAAAGCAGAATCTAAAACCTAAACAAGGTAGGCACAGTTGGGAAGACAAGTAGAATACAAAAAAGAGATAACAAGCTAGAGGATCCTAAACATGTGGTGGCATACAATGGAGGGTTATGGAAGCAACAGGAGGGAATCTTGGGGCAAGAGATGGGAACAGGGGAATAGAGGTGAGTATTGAGGCAGGAGGAAAGAAGGCTTTCTAGAGTAGGAAGACTAGTGTGCTGCAATGGATGTGGAGCAGCTGTTTTTATGGACACACTATGGAGACTAAGGGGTGCCCAATCTGTCAGAGACTGGTAAGAATGGAGGTAGAATTAGGGTGGCTAAGAATGGAGATGGAGTGGAGAGTATAGAACAGCAGGGAGACTGGAGATGATGGCAGGGGGATCAAAACAGATAGGAGGGTAGAAAACAACAGGGAGGTTGGAAAAGAAGAGAGGGGGAGCAGAACAGACAGCAGGGTTGAAGACTCTTGGAAAGAGAAAGGGAGATCATGGATGAAGGGAGGGCGGAAGGGCCACATGCAACAGAAAGGTACATGGTGCAGGAAAACAGGAAGACATATAATGATGGCACAGTAAACGATATAAAGGTATCAAAAAAGTTCTCACCTTTAGTCAAATTACAGAAAAAGGAAGAGAAGGAGAAAGGAAGCACTGAAGAAAATATGGATCTGGGACCAATGTACTGGAGAGATGGGTAAGGCTAAGGGAAGGGGGGGGGAGCAAGGTGGACCCCACAGAAGGGTGAGAGGAAAAGAAGTGAAGGGGGAGGTAAAATGAGGAAAATTCAGGAAACGGGAGAGACACAGAAGGGAATATGGCGGAGGGGGTGTAGGGCAGGAACATAGGGGAAGAGATGGGGATGGGGAAGGAAAGGAAGACAAGGAGGGGAATGCATTGATAAATAAGGGAGGGAGGGAGGAGCAAGAGAAGGCAAAAGGAAGGTCTGATGGGAGACAGAATCAACAAGAAGAGCAGCAGAGGGGATTAACATGGGAACTGGGGGAGTGCTGGTACAGAATATGGAAGGGCAGGTGGTCAGATCAAGGACAGAAGTCCAGGGTACCGATAATAGAAGTACAAGAAAAAAAAACACAGGACTGTATCAAGGGATGGAGAACAGGGAGTTGGTAATGGTCTATGGCAACTCAATAATTAACGGAATACACTGGTTGAGGATGTGGTGGCATATAAAAGGAAGTCAGTCTTCTGTGACCCAGGAATGGAGGTGAGGAAGGTGCTGTGAACAATAAAGGATTGTATTAGATTGCTTGGGGGTAAACCGCACCTGGTTCTGCACCTTGGGACAAATGATCTGGCTGGGGAAGAGGTGGAAGATGTACAAAGAAGATTTAAGGAGCTGGCCAGAGAATGTAGAGGGTTGGTTGGCTCAATAGCATTTTCAGTGGTATTGCCGGTACACTGTGATAGTACAGCTGGGCAACCAAGGATAAACGATTTTAACCTCTGGCTAAGGGACTAGTACAGAAGGGAAGGCTTTGCATGCATCAGAGACTGGGGGAAACATGAGCAGATGAGCACCTATTCGCAAGGGACAGACTGCTCATAAGTGAGTGGGGAGCTAGATTGCTAAGAGAACAACTGCAAGGATACATTGAAGGAATTCTTCGGAGTGATTTAAACTAAGGTGGGGTACAAACCTAGAGAAGGACTGGAAAATGAAAACAGTGAGCCTTGCCTAGCTATCACTCCTCTGCAGAGGAAGAAAGGAATTATTAGGAAGAGGAAAAATGAGAGGGGAAAGTAAGATGGAAGGGCTTGCTAGCAAATCCTAGGGGCCTGAGGAATAAAATGGAAGATTTAGAGGCCATAGTGGTGGAGGAGGGATTAGACCTGATAGCTGTCATGGAGACATGGTGGACAGAAAACCACAATTGGGAGGTGGTTATACTGGGGTACAGTCTCTTCAGGAAAGATAGGAGAGGGAAAAGTGGGGGTGGCATTATATGTAAAGGAGCAGATAAGGGCAATGGTTAGTCAGGAGGATCAGGGCCCAGTGAGATACTATGGGTCACATTAACCAAGAGGACAGAGGAGGCAAAACGTATGGGAGGTGGTGTACAGACCACCGAATCAGGGGGAGGAGGTTAATAGGGAGATGTTCAAGGCAATACAAAAGATGACAAGGAAAGGAGAAACTGTCTTGGTGGGGGATTTAAATGTCCCAGATGTGGAACAAGAGAACCAAACAGCAGCATCAGAAAGGAGCAGAGGGATGATGGAGTCCATGCAGGAGGCATTCTTCAACAGCTTGTTAGGGAACCAACTAGAGGAGAAGCCACATTGGACATACTGTAATAATGACAAATGGGGAGAGTATAGATGAGGCAGATGTGGGGGAAAATCTAGGGGATAGTAACCACAGAATGGTCAGATTTAGTATTAGGACATTGATAGAAGCAAGTCGGACCTCCATCAGGATAATGGACTTCCGCAGGGCAGATTTTAAGGCAATGAAGGGAATTTTCAAGAGGGAGATGACAGGGAAGGAGAACCCGAAGGACATTGAGGAACTGTAGGAGGAAATAAAAGGGGGAATCTTGAAGATAACAGAGCAGAGCAAAGCAAAGGAATTTGGGTAAGAAAAAATGTGGAAGAAGACCATTTTGGTTCACTAAAGAGGTGGCAGGAGCAATAAGGGAAAAAAAGAAAGCCTTCAGGACATACAAAGAAACTCAAGGTATGGAGGAAAATGAAGTATGCAGAGAAAAGCTTCAGGTGGCAGGGCAAGCAGTCAGAAGAGCAAAATCAGAGATGGAAGCGAGAATAGCGAGGGAGGCCAAGAGAGGGGACAAAAAGTATTCTAGGTACATTAGTGAGAAAAGGAAATGCAAACAGGGAATAATGAGACTAAAAGGTGAGGGGGGCTTTGATTGAGAAGGATGAAGATAAGGCGGAATTGTTTAACGTACTTTAGCTCAATCTTCATGGTTGAAGAGGAGGGAAGGGGACCAGCAATGAGGGATTGGGGGACAAAGGGCAGGGAGGTAGACATAAGTCCTTTTGTGGCAGGTAGGGTATTGGAGGAACTAGGCAAATTAAGGGCAGACAAAGAAATGGGCCCAGATCAATTACATCCCAGGGTGCTCAGGGAGTTGAGGGAGGAACTAGTGGCACCACTCGCAAGGATATTCAATCTGTCTGTAGGAAAGGGGAAAGTTCCAGAAGACAGGAAAAAGGCAGATGTGGTGCTGTTGCACAAGAGTGGAGAGGGGGAGAATCCAGGAAACCATCACCCAGTCGGTCTTACCTCCATGATGGGTAAACTGATGGAGGCGTCCATAAAGGAAACACTAGTGCAATATCTGGAGGAGGCAGGGCTCTTGGATGACAGCCAGCATGGGTTTACAGGAGGAAGATCATGTCAAACTAACCTGATTGAGTTCTTTTATGGGGTGACAGAGGTCTGGAATAAGGGAGGGGCAGTGGACATGGCCTATCTGGACTTCAGTAAGGCCTTCAACACCATACCTCACATGAGGCTAATAAACAAACTGGGCAGCCTGGGGGTAAGGAGGAAATTAATGAGTTGGGTGGAAAACTGGCTAGAGGGCAGAATTGAAAGGGTGGTTGTCAATGGTGCTAACTCCAGGGAGGAAAATGTGAGAACTGGGGTGCCTCAGCAGTCAGTATTGGGCCCAGTACTGTTTAACATCTTTATCAGGAATAGTACGGAGTGTCTGCACAGGAAGGTGTGCCTTTTTGCAGATGACACGAAGATCTATAATAGAGTGGATACACCAGAAGGGGTAGAAAAAATTAGGGAGGATCTGAGCAGGCTGAAAGAGAGGTCAGTGAGGTGGCAATTGAAATTTAATGTAAATTAAAGCAAAATTATGCACATAGGGTGCAAAACTCCAAAGGCAAGCTACAGGCTGGGAGGAGAGGAAATTGAAACTACAAAACAGGAAAGAGATCTGGGGATCATTATCTCAGTAACTTAAAGATGGCAAACCAGTGCAACAAGGCAGTGGTGAAGGCAAGCGGAATGCTGGAATGCATAGGGAGGGGTATCACGAGCAGGACAAGGGAGGTGATCATGCCACTGTACAGATGCATGGTTAGGCCACACCTGGAGTATGGGGTACAGTTCTGGAGACTGCACCTACAGGGGGACAAAGATAGAGTGTAGCGGGTTCAGAGAAGGGCTACCAAAATGGTGTAGGGCCTACACAAGAGATCTTATGAGGAACGACTGGAGGAGCTTGGCCTGTACACACTGGAATCAAGAAGGGAGAGGGGGGAAATGATAGAAACTTTTAAATATTGAAAGAGAATAAACAGGGTGAGGGAAAGGAGCATTGTCAAAATGTGATAACACAACAAGAGGGCACAGCTTAAGACTGGAGGGAGGCAGTTTGGGGGGAAATGTGAGAGGGCAATACTTCACTGAAAAGGTGGTTGGTTCCTGGAATAGGCTACCGGAGTGGGTGGTGGGAGTGAAATTGTGGGGGAATTCAAGAGGGCACGGGATATCAATACAGGACTGAACAGGAGAGGCAAGGGTACTATAGAATGAAGGGAATAAGGACAATATGGCAAAAGAGCCATGGGGAGGAAAAGCTGCAGACTAGATGGGCCAAGTGGTCCCTTTCTGACAACAGATTTCTATGTTTCTATGTTTAGATAGATAGATATAAATATATTGTAGATATATATAGATGTAGATGTAGATGTAGATGTAGATATAGATATAGATATAGATATAGATATACATACAGATAAACTGTAGATATAGATTATAGTGGTGAGTAGTGCCACTATAGTTAGGGTTGAGTAGGCCATTTATTGTTAAACTCCTAATTTTGTAATAGCTTCACCTTCATTCAATGGATTTGCATAAACGTTTACATGCATGGTCTCAGGAATAAGGTCTCTTGAAGTGTCAAGCTTTGTTCCAGTCAGATGTGCAGATTCCAAGATGCAGACAGTGGAAAAAAGTGAAAAAAAATATGTATTTTTTTGCTGCTTTTTGTCATCACTAGCACCCAGATGGTTTGAAATTGCATTCTGAAGTTTTCAGGTTTGAAAGAGCCTGCCCCAGAATGGTGCCTTTTGTTGCTTTGATGAAAAAATATAAATCTGTTCCAGAGTTGTGAGGATTTGAAATTTCACTTCTGAGCGTGCTCAATATGCTCTTTTGGCTAGCCGTTTCATACGAAACAAGAATTTGATCATATGAAACAGGATTGTATATTGTGAGAAGGGTAATCCTGTTTCATGAGAAAAAAAATCTTCTTCTGTATGGTGTTCTCAACCCTAACGCTCACCCCATTCTATGATCAAATAAGGTGAGATGTGATAGGTTTTCTTCAGGCAGGCCTACAGGTTGTTGACAGCATGTCAGAAGACTGTTCTGTATGTCTGAAGACTATATCACAATGGGTTGAGCATCGAGGTTGAGAACCCCAAGGAAGAATATACTATCACCAGTCTCCTCCCCGATGCTCTTTTTAGCAAAGCACTGGGATTTGGGTATCGGCTGTCTGTAGAGGTAGGAGGTGATTGTTTTGATCTGCTGCTGAAACACTAGAGCACCTTTTTTTGCCTTTGCACAAGACAGTTGGTGCAGCAGTTGTATGACAATATATACTTGAACTTCAGGTATTCAATTCTTGCAGCATGCCAGTGCCCAACCCCTGCTAGTTGGCACAAACATTTTTATTTTATTTTTATGGTACTTTTCTAATTGAAAGTTTCAGTCTTCACATTCCTCCAAGTTGCTGTTATTCCTTCCGAGTCCTGAAGCAGCGTGTGTGTGTGTGTGTGTGTGTGTGTGTGTGTGTGTATCCTGAGCTGTGCTGCTTCAGTTTTATCTGGACAGTGGGCAACAAGTGTGTGTCAGCTGGTAGTTTGCTGGTGCCCAGCCCCTGGCAGTCGGTAACTAGGTGGCATCCCATAAAAAAAGTAAAAAATAAATAAATTCTCCACATTCAGTCAAGTTGCTGAAGTTCCTTCCTCCTCCTCCTCCTAAGTCTTGAAGCACCCTGTATGTGTGCCAGTCTGAACTGGGCTGTTGTATTGTGATTCTGAGCAGTTGGCAGCAAGTGTGTGTCAGCTGTAGTGGGTTGGTGTATAGCCTCTAGTAGCCCTTGGTGGCATTTCACTGATAAAAAAAAAAAAAAAATTAAATAAAATATTCTTACTCTTCATCAATCAGCACCCAAGTTGCTGAGTCCTATAGCAAGCATTAGGAAATAGAGAAAAAGAGAGGCCAAGGAGAAGGTGGCATGGGATCATCCAGTCGCATCAGTGAAAAACTAAAGCTGAGTGGACTTTGCCATAGACCCTATGTCTCAGTGGGAGCTACAAGTGTAGAGGAAGATGGCTGCAGTAGTTGGAGATCCCATAAAGTATAACACATTGTTGAAACCACTTGCAGTGGCACTGCAAGAGTTACAACATAAGCAGTCATTGTAGATAAAAAAGAATAAGAAAGGAGAATGTCAGGCAGTGACACAAGCCGAGGAAGAGGAGCAAAGTGATTTGGTGGAGTTGGGGATGGAGATAAAGATTGTGATTGTATACCTGATAAAAGTGATAACAGTAGTACCAGTTCTGGAAAGGAGGAGGTGGAGCAGGAAGGGAGTTCAGCTTGGGGCAAGTGCACTTAAGAAATCAAAAAAGACCAAAACTGGTGGAAAAACAAACAAAGAAGGTCACAAATCAAGTGGATACCCTACAACAAGTATCAGAAATGACAGCATTTAAAGAAGATACAAACAAAACTGGTGGCCCAGGAAACATGGTAGAGAAAGAACCATTGCATGAACCTGAAGAACTGGTGGAGGAAGAGTTGGAGAGTGGTGATGTGGAAACAGCCCACAGTTGCCCACCCATTAGGCAACAGCCGAGAGTGCCGTAAGGAAAGACCAAACTGGTAACGTCAAGTGATGTGGATTTCTTTCATCTGGACAAAAAAATCACAGACCCATATAGTGTGTGTTTTATGTAAAGACAGGCTGAGTCAGGGTACGGAGGGAACAAGGATGGGAACGCCTACCATGAAAAGGAATTTGCCGAAGTTTCACAGAGCTTAGAATGAGAAAGGCATACCAACACACAGCATCAGCAGCAGCTCCACCAGGCAGTGATGGTGATGATAATGATGATGGCTAGGGAGAAAAGAACATTAGGAGACTAGGTAGAGAGGAAGAGAAAGAAAGTCTTTAATGCGGTAGCCAATGAACAATTCTAACATCTTCCATTCATCAGTTCTTTAGCCCATTCACTCTCACACCTCCAAGGGGCTGCAAATCCTCAGCTAATTCCAGCCCCAGTCATAGCAAAAATAGAAGCCACAATCATGTCCAGAGAAAAAAAAAACACAGTTCTCACTGGTTCAGTCCCTGAAAATAGACCAGAAGTATAAAACCAACAGACCAGAGGCAAAACATTTAACAAGACCAATTGTGGAAATGCTAGTCTTTGATTTGCTGCAATTCTCCTTTGCGAGTAATGCAGATTTTCTACCCATAATGCAAGTTGCAGTGTTGGGGTATCAAGTGCCCCGTCATACCTACTTCTTCACAGTGGCTGTTAATGATTTTAATAAGAGTACCTGCAAGACTGTCACATGCCCTGAAAGCATAATTTGTTTCAGCCACTTATATCACTATTGACATGTGGACCAGTGGTCAGATAACTGATTACATGGTAGTAATTACCCATTGGAGGAGTTTACCCTCTCCATTTCCCTCATCTTCCTCCTTCTCCTCTGGGTTAAGTGCCAGCAGCAGAAGCAGTAGCAGTAAACATCAGTCACCAAGGCCATCAGACCTCCGCATGTAGGCAACTTTATGTATTGCTGGTTTTATTTATTTGGTTTTTGTTTACTGGGTAAGTACACTAGACAACAATGCTGCCTATATTCAGGAACGACCTGGGAGAGTACAGACAGGGGAGACCAGAGTCAACATTAAAGAGTGTTTCATGACGCAGCATGAGGTGAGAACAAACATTTGAACAGTATACAGCCAGGTACAGTCATTATCAGTGATGACAAAGAGAATCAGATAACACTACATTAAAATTATTTTCATCTGATGATACATCAATGACTAAATTGAAATGACAAACAGCAAACAAGACTTAAATGAAGTAGCATTATAACAATAGGATTTCTGCTGGATGTGAGAAACTTTCAGATTTTGGAGACCAGCAGGAAATCAGTAAGTGCCATAGGGAGGAGAAAATGCTAGGAGAGAGGCTCAAGTTACAGCACAAGAGCAGCAGTCGGATTCTAATAGGTGTGCCCGAAGACTCAGTTTAAAGGCCTTGTGGGATTTGGAGAGTTTGATGTGGGAGGGAATGGAGTTCCAGGAATAGGGGGCAGATATGGTGAAGGATCGTTCTCCTTTTTGTGTGAGATATCTGAGAATTTCAAGTTGGGTTTGAGCAGATGCCCTGAGGAGTTATGCTTGGGATAGCTGAGTTAATAGTTCGGCAAGGTATTTAGGGGAACCCGTTCTGATCATATTATCAATTGTACAGCCTGCAGAATAGTGTCTGAGCGAGTCTGGGGAGAGCCAATTTAGTTTCGAGTAGAGCAGGCAATGATGGGTAAGTCTGTGGCGGAAGAGCAAATCTGCATATACTGTTATAGCAGGTGCTCCATTTCTGGAGCGCTCCTTTGCTAGCTTTAAGGTAAACCTGAGAGCAATATGTTAGAGCAGGGAGGAGAAATCCTTGTGCAATAGCAAGCTGGGAAGCATCATTGAGGGAGGACCTAATTTTAAAGGCATGACCAAGTTTTGAGTAAACTGTCTTACATGTAGCCGCAATGTGGAGGTTAAAGTCAAGAGATGGGTCGAGAGTGACTCCTAGATACCTGAAGGAGGTAACGAATTCAAAAGGGGAGTCATCTAGAGAATGTATCAATAAGTCTGGAGTAAGACATCTGATTCATGACGGGGGCCAAAAAGCATAGTTACAGTTTTCTTAGCATTCATTAGGAGCCTGTTCTGTAGTAACCACTCCTGCAAGCAGTTGAAGTCTGCTTGAAGATGTGCTCTTACTGATAAGGGATCTTTACCACTGGAGAGAAGCACCATGTCATCAGCATAAAGGATTAATGAGGAGGAGCAGGGAAGGGAGGGCAAATTGTTAATGAAAAGGGAGAAAAGTAGTGGACCAAGAAAAGATCCTTGGTGGACTCCAACAAAGGTAGGGGAAAGATTTGAGATGGGGATTCAATTTGGACAAATTGCAACCTCCCTGAAAGGTAGCTATCGAACCAGGAGATGGTCGACAGGTCAAAGCCAATGAGGGACAGTTTGGAAAGTAGCAGAGAGTGATTCACAAGGTCAAATGCCTTTGTGAGATCAATAAATATGGCCCCAGTGAGCAGGCTGTTATCCATCGCTGTAAGGACTGCATTTGTCAGCTGAAGTAGAGCAGTTGTGGTGCTGTGTCCTGTTCGGAATCCGTGCTGGGTAGGGGATATAAGGTTGTTAAGATGCAGGTAATTTGTGACCTGAGTAGCGATGGCCTTCTCGAGAGGTTTATTTAGTGTAGAGAGAATGGCAATCGGTCTATAGTTTGACATATTTTTGGTATCCCCTTTTTTGTGAACAGGGACAACACGAGCGGTTTTCCACAATGTTGGTACCGCTTGGGTTATTATGGAAAGATTAAAGATTCTTGCAATAGGAACAGCGAGGGCAGGGGCTGCCTGCTTCAAGAAGCTTGGCAGTAGCCCATCCGGGCCAGCAGATCCATAGGTGGATACTGATTTGAGGAGATGCAGCACTTCAGTGGAGGAGACTAATGTGAGATGAAAAGGGGTTTCATGCGAAAGTTGCACCTCAGGAGGAGGTGAAAGAGGTTAGTTGAATTTCTCAGTGTATTCGGAGAGATCCGAGAATTGTGCATTAAGAGCATTAGCAATAGTAGGTAACTTATTACAGTTTGCGTCATTCAGTGTCATGTCGGTAATGGCCATCTTGGGCCTTTGCCCAATGAAATTTTTGATGTGGTTCCAAAAACCCCTGGTATCACCCGCTGAAGATTGGAGAAGCTTAAGGCAGTAGCTCCTTTTACCCTTCCAAATATCTTTTTTGCAGGCATTTCTCAGTTGTTTATAGTTAACCCAGTCTTCTGATTGTTGGGACTTCTTTGCCAAGGTCCAGGCCTTGTGTCTTTTTATCATGGCTCAAAGGAGGTCTTTTTTTAGCCATTTATTAGGGGAGCCCCTGAGACGCCTTTTTTTCAGAGGGATGTGCAGATCCTGAAGGGCCAGAAGCTGAGACATCAGGTATTCAAGTGCTGTGTTGACATCATCAGTGTGAAAGATAGGAGACCAGTCTGTATTATTAATATCCTTGAGAAGTGCAGTTCGGTTTAGTTTGGCAAAATCCCGAAACTGAATGATTCTTGGGGGGGGTTTAAGGCAGTGGCCATTCCAGATACAGAACGTAGGCAGGTGATCACTAATAGAATCCAAAAAGGTCCCTGCAGCAATTATTTTATTTGCTCTATTTGTAGCCATCCAGTCCAGGAGAGATTGGCGCTCCAAGTTGGAAGAGATGCATGTAGGGCTAGAAATAAGTTGAGCGAGGTTAAGTCGGGCGAGAGCTTCAGTATATGTAGCGGCGTGACTCCCTGATAGGTCTAGGTTGAAGTCTCCCATTAGTATGATTTCAGATCTACCCTTTAGAGTGGCCAGATAATCCAAGAGCCCATCTAAGCCAGGGAGAGCCCCCTTTGGAGGATTGTAGGCACAGATCAGATTTAGCTTTTTATCACCACCTAGTTGTAGAACTGTATGCAGAGCTTCACAGTGATTTGTTATCCAAGACTGGAGTACAGAGACATTGAGATGCTCTTTATAATAAAGGGCAACTCCTCCACCCTTTTGTTTGGTGGGGCGATCGGATCTGGACAAGCTGTAGCCAGGTATTTTGTACATGGAATCAGGCATCTCTGGCCTGAGCCATGTTTCAGTTAGTCCAAGTATGTCCGGACAGTACAGGGCTATCCAGGCTTCAAGTTCAGGAAAATTTGCTGGTAAACTTCTGATATTCATGTGGGCAATTTTCATGCCCTTAGTGGAAAACCACGAGGAGTCATCCGTGGACCTGGCATTCCAATGGGGGCCAGGGTTACATTCTATGTCTCCTGACATGCATAAGCGCAGAAGCATCACCCAAACTTCTTTGTAGAATCTGTAATTGCGCTTGAGGTATTTGGGCATGCTAGGGGGGTGGTAGAGAAGGAAATGTCCTAATTTGGAAGGATGAGTTATATGGAGTGACAGGTTAGGAGAAGGGAGCAAGGTTCTAGTTGGTATAAGGTTGGACAGTACAAAGGAAAATTCTTCATGGCAGTGGGACCCAGGGTATCCAGCTGGTATGTTACATGAGAGATAGGAGAGGATGATTACGGTGGGTAGTAATCCTGATACCACCAAAGTGACCTTGGGCATGCAGAGAGAACATGTATGTATGCCTGTATGAAACCTCTGTAAATCAGAGGTAGATTGTCTCTTAGAGTAGAATATAAGTGACAGAAATGGTGACTTAAGGCAGGGTGACACCTATAGTGAAGGCAGTTTGAGTGGAGACCCTTAGTGGCCAGAGGTTGGCAGTCAATTATACAAGTTATTCACAAGAGGCAGGTATTCCAGTAGAGTGCAGTTTATGAGGAGTGGACAGGAGCAGGGGGAATTTGAAAAGGTGAGGGGAAAAGATAAAACTGGGATACCCTCAGTCTGAGTTACTTTTCCAGACAAAATAAGTGTAGAACAGAGGCAAACATAGAGAATAGGCAAGAGTGAGTGGAGGGAAAAAAAAAAAGAACTGCCTCGCTGGTTTGAATTAGGACTGATGCAGCAAGGGGAGGAGAGGACTGCCCTCCAAGTGAGTTTATAGGTTGGAACAAAAGAGGGCGGGATTACTAGCGTATTTAATTAATGGTGGAGGTGGGGGTTGGGAGGTGGGCGAAAATTTCAAGCCTGCAAGCAGCTGCTGTGTTAGAGGATATGCTAAAATTAATTAAAACAGCAGCTGCAGTGTACCAGAATCAGCAAAAGTTAATTAAATCAAAGTAAGCAGGCTAGAGTGTATCATACGCACAGTCTTGTGAGTCGAAATACATTAATTTCCTTGGGTTTAAAGTGGCTGCAGCAGTGAGTACTACAGCGCCAGGGAGCTGAGCAGAAAAAAGGCACCAAGGTTTAAAACCGAGCGCAGTCCTGAGATCGCGTACCTTCCTGCTGCCACGCCCGGGGAACCGAGGGAGCTGGGGAAGACTTTTCAACAACCGTATCCCTCTCAGCCCTTCCTGCTGCCAGCCTTGTAGCTTCGGGGAACCGAGGGGAGCTGGGGAGGGCTTTTCAACAACTGTAGCCCTCTCAACCCTGGGGGATAATGACCATCATGCAGAAAGCTTGTTATACTTTCTCAACAGAAGTTTGATGAGTGACTGATATCACACTGAGTTTTACAGTATCAGATAATGCAAAGAACATTGCAAAGGCAGTTGACGATGGAGATTATACACATGTACCATGTTTTGCTCACTATATAAATCTTGTAGTTCTGGGATTCCTAGCTGAAGAAAGCAAGGTGTGCAAGAACAAGAGGGCACAATTTGAAGATAGAGGGGGGGCGGCTCAGAGGTAATTTAAGGTAATTTAAGGAAGTATTTTTTCACAGAGAGGGTTGTGGATGCATGGAATGGCCTTCCGGAGGAGGTTGTGGAGTCAAAATCAGTGGTGGAATTCAAGCATGCATGGGATAGTCATAAGGCAATTCTGGGGGGTGGGGGTTGGAAGAAGTAGGCTGCTGGTTAACTAGGATCTGCAGCTTATCCAGTAGGTAGGGAAATGGGCAGACTGGGTGGGCCAAGCGGTCCTTATCTGCCGTCAAATTCTATGTTTCTATGTTTCTATAAAGCACCACTGTACTGACATGTGTAGGTCTGGCCATAAAGTCTGTGGTTATTTTATTCATTCTGCGAAGGCATGGAAGATGTTAAGAAACATTCAGCAGCAGAACCTCCTTCCCCACCACTACCTGACACAAGATGTGGCAACATGATGGCATTCCCCTTACTACATAATGGAATGGATGATAGAACAACAGAAGGTTATCCACACTATGTCACTGAGCATGGTATTGACAAGGGGGAGGTAAACATCAGCCCAGATCAATGGCATCTAATGGAGACTCTGCACTGTGCTGAAGCCCTTTGAGGAAGCCACAATTATGGTAAGTGCTGATGCAGCTGGTCAAAGCCAAGTACTCCCACTCTTGGCCCTCATCAACCTGCAACTTCCTCGTATGAAAACTCAATATGAGGACAGCAGCAGGAGCTTTCTCTGAGAGGACAGTGGCCCTGTCACCACAGTGGGACCAGGAGTTTCGGCGGTTGTAGCTGCCATGGCAGAGAGCTGAGAGTTAAGACGGTTGGAGCCACCTGGAGATCAACGGCCTTTGCCACACTGACAAGCAGCAGTAGTCGGCAGTTCATCCAGAGCCAATCAGCAAAGAGGGTGCTAGATTCAAAGTTGTGGCTGGGCTATTTAAGCACAGGCTCAGCTGCAGGGAACAGTACAGTGGAAGGAGCTTTCTCTGGGAGGACAGTGGCCTTGCTGCTACAGTGGGACTAGGAATTTTAGTAGTCGTAGCTGCAATAGCAGAGAGCTGAGAGTTCAGCAGTTGAAGTCACCTGGAGATCGGTGGCAATTGCTGCATTGACAAGCAGCAGTGGTCAGCGGCTTCCATGGAACAAATAAGGAGAGAGGGCACTGGATTGAAAGTTGCAGCTGAGCTATTTAAGCACAGGCCCAGTTGCAGGGAACAGTACAGCAACAGGAACTTTCTCCAGGAGAAGGGTGGCCTTGCCGCCACAGCGGGACCGGGTGTTTTGGTGGTCGTAGCCACCATGGCAGAGAGCTGAGAGTTCAGCAGTCAGAGCTGCCTGGAGATTGGTGGCCATTGCTGCATTGACAAGCCATGGTGGTTGGCTGCTCGTCTGGAGCCAATCAGTAGAGAGGGAGTCAGATTCAAAGTTTCGGATATGCTATTTCAGCACAGGCCCAGCCACAGGGAACAGTACAGCAGGAGGAGATTTCTCCAGGAGGATGCGGCTGTGCCACCACAGTGGGACCGGGAGTGTCGGCAGTCATAGCTGCCATGGCAGAGAGCTAAGAGTTCAGCGGTTGGAGCCACCCAGATATCGGTGGCTGTTTCTGCATTGACAAGCAGCAGTGGTCAGTGGCTCCTCCGGAGCCAATCAGGAGAGAGGGCGCCAGATTCAAAGTTGCGTCTGGGCTATTTAAGTACAGGTCCAGCAGCAGGGAGCAGTACAGCAGCAAAACTTTTTCCTGCCCACCTGCCTCGGCCCTGATCTCTATTAAATGTCCGAGGAAGGAGGCGGGGCTAACAACCAAGAATCTCAAGGAGTTCTGGACTTTGCTGAAAAGGGCTGTACACTAAACTTGGCAAGAAGAAAGGGCTAATCATTTCCTGCAAACTTGAACTAAGTACAATGGAGAGACTGTTTAATGGGGTATGCTAAAAGGCTTGAAGGTGACTGTGAACTTAGGGATTTGATACAAGCTGGGCAGCTGATTTTTGTAAGAATCTATCTTTAAACTGTGGGTCTGTTGCTTTCTGGGTGTGTCTATCTTTAAATTGTGGGTATATTTTTTAAGTTGATAATCTGGTGTCTTTCTTAATTGTGGGTCTATTTTTTAAGCTACTAATCTGAGGGACCTAGCCAAATTTTTGGTTAAAGCTGGGCAGCTAATCTCTGTATGGAACTATCTTTAAACTTTGGGTCTACTTTTATGTGTCTCTTCTAGGGGACCTAGCTAAGTTTCTGATAATAATTTTTTTTTTAGGAGAGGGGAGAGGACCAGGAGATAATCAAGTAAATGGACAGAACAGTCAGGTGTAGTGGATGTGGAGCAGCGGTTTCATTGCAACATTATAGAGGTTGATGGGTTGCCCAATTTGTATTAAATTTGGGCAGTTGGAAGCAGAATGAAGCAGACTTAGAGGGGAACTGGCAAAGGTGTGGGAGAAAATGGGGTGGGAGAACACATAAGGTACAGTCATGGGTTGTGGGGACCCACTGAAGTGATTAGGGGGTGTGGTGGGGCAGAGTGGGACCATGATCCGAAGTGGCCTGTTTGGGGGGATTGAGGAAATGGGGGTTCAAGCCCAAGCGGTGGGGATTGGGCTGGCAAGCATATAGGGGTGATCTTGGGGGATTGGGGGAATGGGGCACCAGTTAGAGGGTGGAGATGAAGAGCTCAAGCTAGGCCTGATACACAGGCACTTCATGGTGACAAGTCATGTGCTGGGGGAAGGACCCCATTGTCCAATGGGCGGGATAAGGGGCCTCAAGCTAGGGGCAATGTTTTGGTGAAAAGTGGAGTAAAGTCAGACTCTGGAGTGAAAATAAGGATGGGGCAGCTGAGTACGCAGACTGGGGTTTACAGAGGGAGAGGGGGAAGGGGTTTTGGGGGTAAAAGTGGGGGTGGGAGGTTCTATTATTAATGTAAAAGGGGTAAGCAATGAGCAAGGAGGGGAGAGGTGGCAGGGTGGAAGAGGGGGAATCAATGAAAGAAACTGGGGTGGGAGCTGAGAATATTAATGTAAGAAAGGGGAGCAATGAGCACAAGGAGGGCACTGGGTCCATACTCTGTGCAACAACCCCTGCACTATAGCTAATTCTTTTAACTGCCTTTTTACAGAGGCCCCCTATATCTCCCCACTGGCATCTTGTGGTCCCCTCCCCCCCTCTTCAGCTCCTCTGCCACTTGTTCTCTCTAATATTGCTCGCTTGGACGTTCTCGGGTTACTTCAGTCTGTTCCACCACGTGGCAGCCCTGGGCCTGATGGCATTGAACCCCGGATACATAGACTTGGGGCTCATCTCCTTGCCACCCCTATCACTAGGCTGTTTAATCTGTCTATCAGCACCTCTATGGTGCCTACAGCTTGGAAAGCTGCCAGGTTATTCCTGTATTCAAAAAAGGTGACCCTAAAGTCCTAACTAATTATTGGCCAATAGCCTTACTACCAGCCCTCAGTAAGATCCTAGAGAAACTTATTCATCGCCATATCTCTACTCATCTATTGAATTTTAATCTTCAGTCACCCGCTCAACATGGCTTCAGGGCAGGCCTTAGCACCACCACCACTGCCCTCACATTACTTACCAATGAGAATAAGTCCAACATGGACAATGGTTTACTCACTGGTGCTGTGTTCATAGATCTCACCAAGGCATTTGACCTGGTTAACCATCCTCTGCTCCTGAACAAACTACAGTTATTAGGCGCCTCCAGATCCACCCTATCTTAGTTCAGTAGCTACCTCACTAATCAATCCCAATCCTTCAGCAAAGTTCTTTCATCCCCAGCTCCTATCTCCTGTGGTGTACCACAAGGCTCCATTCTGGGACCATTACTCTTTTCCATCTTCATTAATGATACTCCCTCCTCCTTTCCCCACTATCGTTCCATCATATACACTGATGTCCTAGTGCTCTATATCACCTCTCGTACTGTCCTGGACATTAACACCCACCTGTCTTTTGCATTCCAACAGATTCAGCACTGGCTGTCTTCCAACTCACTCGTACTCAACCTACGTAAGACCCACGCCATGCTTTTGGTCTGCTAGAAAAGTCTTTGCCGAGTCTACTAAACTTCACATATCTAGCTGTGACTGGTTGTAGTTAAATCTACAGGTTCCTTCAAATACCTTGGAGTGACATTTGATCCCGTTCTTGATTTCTCCTCACATATAAATGAGGTATGTATGTCTGTTAATGCCAAAATAGGAGCTGCCTACCACATGGTCATTCCTTAACTCCTGCTGCCAGAATCTCTGTGGCGCGGTGGGGGTGGGTACTGCTTACTAGGCTTCAATACACTTTCCCCACTCTCTCACATGCAAATGCAGGTATTCTTCATAAATGGGACACTACATATAACAACATCTGTAGATTCGCCCTCTCTGCCCTTACCCACCATTGCCTCCTATTCTCCACACTGCACTGGCTGTCCCCCAACTCCCAGC
Source organism: Neoceratodus forsteri (assembly GCA_016271365.2). Lineage (NCBI taxonomy): Eukaryota > Metazoa > Chordata > Ceratodontiformes > Ceratodontidae > Neoceratodus > Neoceratodus forsteri. The sequence goes on from CM057450.1 coordinate 1,375,037,797, forward strand.
GCTCCTTCTCTCTGGGTTGTTTTATAGACTCCATGAACAGAACCCCCTGTTCTGACTGTATTGGGGCCATGCTCACACCTGTAGTTCATTCCCATACCCTGAGGTCCTCTAACTCGCCCCTGTTCTATGTCCCCTATTGCTCGACAAAAATGGGAGAGCAAGCTTTCTCCCATTTTGGCCCCAAATTCTAGAACACCCTACCAGACAGCTTAAAGGGCTCCTAATCTCACTCTGCCTTTAAAATCACACCTTTTTCCCACCTCCATGCACTTGATTCCTGTGTATGTACCTAACCCCCCTCCAAACTCTGCTTCCTGCTTTTCCAAACCTAGCTGCACTGGGTTTCTTCACTGTACTGTATTGTCTGACTGCATCAAATCTTCTATTTCATCCCTATGTGGATGGTTACTGCTTAATGTTATACCGTGACTCTCTCTCTGAGGGGTTACCATTTGTAATGTTCAGACCATTTTGTAATCTGATGATTTCTTGTATGTAATGTATTCACCCTGACTATTTGGAAGATTATTATATCAAATGCTTGTGTCTGTTTTGTTATGACTGTCATTGCTTGTAACTGTACCCTCCCGGGTCATGTTTGAAAATAGGCAGGATTATGCCTAATGCACTTACCCGGTTGCCAAAAGCTAATATATAAATAAATAATTAAATTATGGGTCACAGCGAGCAAAGGGGGCTTTTTGAGATGGGGGATGTGGGGAGTGAAGGGATGATGTGGGTCCCAGGGGAGAGGGTTAAGTGCCTTGATGGGGAAGGGGCAGATGGGAGTGCTGCTGGCAGTTCAGGTAGGTGGTGTGGGGGAGAGAAATGATGTTGGGGAGCCCTGAGGAGAGGATCAAATGCATGGATGGGAAGGGGGCAGACAGGAGTGCTGCTGGGGCAGTTCAGAGAGGTGTGTTTGGGGGGAGGAGCTGAGAGGTGAACTGTCGGACAGGGGATAGAGTTGATCCAGGGGGGTAGGGGCAGCTGTTGACAATCTGATGATGCCATTAGTGCAAACAGAGGGGTAGTGGGAGTGAGGGGGGCATGACAGAGGAAAGAGTTAGACTCAAGGGTAAGGATGAGGTTAGAGTGCTCCTGCTGGGGGACTCCATAATTAGGAACATAAAGTGGGAGGAAAGGAGAGAGGAGACAGGCTGTGCTGTCAGGGTCAAGAGCATATCTGGTTTGACTGTGCATAACGCCAAGCACTTGGTGTATGCTTTGGTGAGGCACTGTGGAGTATCCCCTCACATATTAGTGCACCTAGGCACAAATGACATAGAGGGTAATAGTGTGGAGGGGATACAGGCAAGATCCTGGGAGCTATCCAGAGTGTGTCATGCTGTGGGGTGCACAGTCTCTTTCTCAGAGGTCCTCCCAGTGCCTAGAGCCAGCATGGGGAATAATCGGAAAATCACTGAGGTAAATGTATGGCTCAGAGTGTGCTGTATGGCTAGGGAATATGGTTTGGTGGAGGATTGGGGTGCAACTTGGGAGGATAAGGGGCTGTATGTTAGGGATAGGCTTCACTTAAATTTGGAGGGGAGGAAGGTTTTGAAATGAAAACTGACTGAAATCATTGAAGCTAGGCGGGGTTTAAACTGGTGTAGGGGGGGCTGAGGATTGAAGCTGCTGTTGGCAGGCACATCAAGGGAAGACTTGACCATCTGCCCCAAACAGAGGGGATGGGTGTTTAACTAGGGCACCTGACAGTGTGCGAGGGAGCAGGAGCTTGCAGTTAACTGGTGGATATCGAGTTGGGGGATGGGTGAGGGCAAGCGGCAAGGATGGAGGTTGGTCCTGATTAATGCCAGGAGCATGAGAAATAAGATGCCTGAGCTTCAGGTGTTGCTGACTGAGGGAGATGTGGATGTGGCAGCAGTCACTGAAACTTGGGCCACTCATCATCATGATTGGGACCTGAAATTGCTGGGGTACACTGTGTTCAGGAAGGACAGGGCTGTGTGCAGGGAAGAGGGGTGGCACTCATCACTAGGAATGATATTGATATATGTAGGGTGGAGGAGGATGAGGGAAACATAGAGGCGTTATGGGTTACCTTGCAAGATCCTGGGGAAAGGAGGGTCAACCTGGGGGTGGTTTACAGACCGCCCTCACAGGCTGAAGAACTTGAGGAGGGCCTGGTGGTGAATCTAAGAGCTCACTGCGATAAGGGTGGGGGTAGAACTGTGGTGCTGGGTGACCTTAACATGCCTGGGGTGGATTGGGGCTCCATGGCATTTTCATCAACTAGGGAGCAGTTCTTGCTGGATGTCTTCCAGGATGCATTCCTATCTCATCTGGTGACTGACCCAATGAGGGATGGTCACATCCTGGATGTGGTCTGGTCTGATAGTGACCTGGTTAGTAACCTAGTTGTAGGGGACCCACTGGCGGGGAGTGACCATGCCACGGTTTGGCTTTCCTTAGACCTGGGAGGGGTGAAAAATCACACAACAATGGTAGTGGTGGACTTCAGGGGAGTGGACTTTGAGGGTATGGCGGGTGTTCTCAAGAGGCATTTGGAAGGGATCAGACAGGACATGGACATGGAGTGCAGGAGGGAGATTATTAAAATAGTGCTCCTTGAAGACACTAAGGCCTGCACGAAGGTCCAGCACAAGTTTGGTAGGGCCAGAAAGCAGAGTTGGTGGACTAGGGAGGTTCAGGAGGTGGTGAGGGAGAAAAGAGCATCTTATAGGAAATATAAGTGTTTATGAAGGGACACGGACAAAGAGGAGTACAATAGGATATCCAAAAAGGTAACTAGGATGGTGAGATTGGGAAAAGGTGAAGACAGATCATTGCATAGGAGATTAGGAATGGGGAAAAGGGCTCTTTAGGTATATCAGGGAAAGGAAGAAAGTAAAGGGGCAGATTAGCAAACTAAGATCAGAGAGTGAGTGGGCTAAGGAGGCCAGACAGCAGGTGGAGGTACTCAATGAATACTTTGCCTCGAGCTTTACAAGGAACGATGGAGGATCTACACCACACGGGGGGAGGCAGTTTTGAACTGAGGAAAGAGGCAAGCTCTCTGATGTTGAAATTCTTGTGGGCAAGGTGAGGGAGGCTCTTAAGTCCTGGGGAACAGTGTGTACAAGCCGAATCCATGGTTTAACTGGAAGCCTTGTCAAATATCCCCAATGGTCACACAATTTTTGGAACCAGTAGGGAACACTGGGATGCTGTAAATTGTTTTCATTCAGTCTTCTTCAGATTGTTTTGTGAATTTTTGGCAGGTCTACACAGGCTGAATAAATAATTTCTGGGCAATGTTGCCCATGAAATTAGTGCATACAGCACTTTTTCATGGCATAATAGGAAGACCTGTCCATGTGTGGCATTGTCCCAAAGGCACATCATTTTGGAACCAATAGCCTCTGCTGTGGGATGCCGCACTGTTGTCTTCACTCACTCTTCTGTAGATTAACGTTTTCTGAATTTTTGCCAGGCCTATGTAGTCTGAATAAATAATTTTTGTAGCAATGTCCCCCATGAAACCAGGGTGTACAGCACTAATCTGTGGTATAATGGGAAGCCTTGTCTAGTATCCTCACTGCGCACACAGTTTTTGGAACCAGTAGCCTCTGCTGTTGGATTCTGTACTGATATTTTGTGGGGATACATAGGCATTAAAATTACAGCCTTTTTATATGACCACTGTTAGCCAAATGATCTTGTCTATTACCTCCATTGTCCGTGTTTGCCACTGACTGAATGGACACAATGTTTGGAACCAGTACCCCTCAGTGTGGACCATTGCATCATCCTGCTGTTTTTGGTGCTTCACAAGCCCAGTGCATTATGTTATTTCATGTTATACCATATCATAATGTTTTTTAATGTTCTAACCAATGCAAGCTAGTCTGCTATTACGAGAACTTTGGTGAACTTTACATGGTTTGATGGCCAGAGTTCATGTGATTGAACATTGGGAGTTTCACACTGCTGTAACAGCAGTGCATAATGAAATTACTTTATGAAGACATTCTCGCATTCAGATTGATCCTATTAAAGTTATTTATTTATTATGCTGTCACTAAAAATATTATGCTTTATTTTTTACAGCACAGAAAAAGCTATAAAAGCACAACAAGGACAACCAGCAGGGGAGAGACAGGAAAGGGATGTTGAACAAAAGGGTCAGAGGCAATTGGATAACTTAAGTGTGATAAACATCTTTAATCATGCTTTGATACTGAGTAACAAGAGCCTCAAAAAGGATTGACTTTTGTCCCCTCACATAATAATAATAAAAATAATTTGAACTCTATCTGGCTTTTCAAAGTTTTCTTCATAACTTACATCTCAAGGTACTCTTTGAAAGGAAATCTAGAATTTGGGGGTTCAGTGAGACTGAGTAGTCCTGAGGGGAAACAGGCCCCAGTATTACCACTGACAGAGACTGTTAAAATTGAAGGTAATACTAGTATGATCCCACAACCTGATTCATGTTCTTTCAAAAAACAGTCTACTTTTTAGTCACTGATGAATCCTTTTGTGGTTATTTACAAGAGAGATTGTGAAAGGGATCTTAGGAATGTATTCATTAATCCCCCTAAACCTAGATTCTACAACAAGACACTTCAAGAGAAACAGGCTGTGGCAGCCCTTGAATCAAATAAAAACATTAAAATAAAACCTTCTGACAAAGGTGGGTCCATTGTAATTCTGAATAGAGAATGTAGTTATTGGACAAATATTTTTATTACTACTTCCATGTGACCCCACAGAGACATTAAAAAAAACCTGGACATTTTCTATATGATGCTATGTTGGGAGGCATTATTACACATTAATGTTACATTCTGCTAAAAGTTAAATCTCTTATAAGGCCTACCATATACTGCCTCCCCAAGCTTCACAAAAACATGCAACCCTGCTGGATGCCCATTATATCTAGCATAGGTTCCCTCCCTGAACCAGTACCTAAGTTTATTAAAGTGAACATAAAACAGCTTAACTGGGCATATCCCAGTTGTGTGAGGGATAGCTCTGACATTCTACAAAATGGAGGGGGAGTTGAGTGTGGAAAACTACTGTCTGTTAGTAGCAGTCACTCTACATCAACATCCTTCATCAAGATTGTATGGAATCTGTCAGGAGAGCACTGTGTGAGAACACAGAATCTTCAGCATATGTAACAGAGCATCTCATGATGCTATTGGAATATACAATGAGCTGCAATAAATTTGTGTTCAAGGGTAATATTACCTGCAGATAAAAGGAATCACCATGAGGGCACCTTTTGCCTCACACTACACAGATATAAATTTACAGATGTGGGGGAAAGAATACAAGTTCATAAAAGAGACTAACCCTTTTGCTGAAATGATGGTAGCCTAAAAATGTTACCTTAATGACTTTTCCTGGTGTGGTGTTGGTCAACTGGGCTGTTCAGAATGTTCATTAATTATTTGGAGGTTATCAACCAAAAGTAAAAATACACAGCAAACTGGGATGAACATTAAGTTAATATTTGAACATAAACATCTAAAAAAAGAGGAGGGGAGATTGTCTATTGACCTATTCAGGAAAAATACTGATCATAATTCTTCTATACATTTTGATAGCTGTCACCCACACTGCACTGTGGAAAACATCCCTAAAAGTCAATATATTAGGGTATGCCTCAACTGCTCTGAAGATAGCCATTTTGATGTCAGTGCCACTGGACTTGGTAATTGGTTTTTGGTAATTTCTACTGGCAAATTCATGAGTATGGTTCCCTGAGAGGGTTTAAAATTATGAATGCATTTCCAAAGGGGAAGATCTGGCCAGAAGCAGGGACAGGGAATCTTTTATCTGCCTCATGATTCTGGGCAGGGATCAGCAAATACATTTTGAAAGGGAGAAACCACAAATTAACTTTGTGATAGGGTTTAGTACACCATTCTGTAACGTGAGGGACATGCAGTACTGGCAAATAACTGGCACTTAATATAGCATGAACAATGAGGTGCCAGTGAGGATCAGTTGGCAGCATCTGCCTCTGGACCAGAAGGTTGTGGGTTCTCGTCCCACACTGAGATTGGACTCATACCTAAAACGCTGGCATCCAAGTGCAGTATTAGGGGGATGCTGTACTGCTGAGACATGCCATCCTTTGGATGAGACTGTTAAACTGAGGTCCCTTCTACACATCCTGGTGCTGTCTTGGTGGGTGTCCAGGTGGAAGTAAAAGAACCCAGGGTAATCTTCATAAAGTGTAGGGGACATTCCCTGTGTTCCGGCCAACCTTCCCCTTCCCATAAACTGGATCTTGCAATTGTCCAGACTGTGTATGGGTGTTGATGTGTGATATGGTCACCACTATACATTCAGTCACTTCACTACCAGTCTAGCATTGCTTGTAAAGTGCTTTGGGATACACTGTGTATGAAAAGCACTATATAAATGCTGATTTTTTCTTCTTCTTTTTCAATTACTGGAGAAGTGGGTCCAAGAGAAACTGAGAATGGTATTCATATGAAGGAGGAACTTAAGAGACTGTCTAGTTCAGAGCCTCCATAGGAGAGTGGAAGATATAACTCCTGGGATAAATACTCTCCTTGGTAGCACCCCTTCCCTCATGATGCCTACTGTTTCAGTGGGATAATTGTGTGTATTGCAATTATATCAAAAGGGGGTAACTATTTCCAACAGCCTGTAACAGAAAAGTGATACTTTATTCAAGGTTTTATTAAACGCAGCACAGGATCTGTAGTTTACTTGGCCATATATAGTTGCAAGAGTTTTCACACTGGTAAGACTATAAGAAAACATAAATCAAGGATAGGAGAGCACCTCTGTGTAATTGAAAAGGAAGACAAGAAAAATTATTTACCATGACATGTTATGAAAGAGGCCAGGGATCACTGGTTTACTTTTCAGGGAATTGGAATTGTTCGGCTGGGCTCTGGTGGGGGATGAGGACCTCTGCCTACTCAGAGGAGAGGTATTTTGGCAATATGAAATTGATGCCAATGTGCCATGAGAACTGAATGATAATTTTGAGATTACCATCTTCTTATAGGTTTAATCGGGCTTTGCATGTATTTTTCTTTTACTGTGTTTCAGGGATGTTTTGACCCTTCTTGTTATTTTTCCACTCTAATTTTGCGAGTGTCTAAATGAATGATATGGTCTGGCTATGCTTAAAGTTACTGAAGCCTTATTATGAACTGAGATCTATGTATCTTTTTTTTAACTTTCTCTTTATGTCACCTCTCTCAGCTGGTATCTGGCCCCACCATCAGGCTCCTGTATCTCCCCAACCCTATTACCCTGCTATCTCCTGGTGTCTTTCCTCTTCTGCATTTCCCTCGTGGTTTACCTCAATGATGGGGTCCTCGGGCTGGGCCAGGTCCCTCAGGGACGTCAGCTAGTGTGGCCCGAAGAGTGCCAGGATGGTGGGTGTAGGGTGTTTGGGAGAAGAGGGTCATCATGCTGCTCAGTTGAGGGTCTTTTTCCATTTTTCTTCCCTCCACATGGAAGTGCTAGCTGACAGCTTGCATGCACAGATAGTATGTGAAGTCCCTCCCAGTCAATCAGTGCTTCCTAACTCATGCAATCCCTCATGTCTGCACTGCCATCTGTGGTCACCCAGGCAGCAGTCATGTGGTGACAGTGGTCTCCCACCCTAGGATGAGTGCATCCTCTGGGTTTCTTGATCCTCTTCCAGTTGGCCCCCAATGACTCGGGCTCACTACCAAACCTATGTCACCAGTGTTGCAAGCAGTAGCACTACAATTGTGCTGACAGGCTGGCAGACTGTATATATGTTATTGGGACACTGATCCTCCTCATAGAGACATTTTTTGCCCTTCATAAAATCTGCAGGATAAATGACCCCATAGGTATAGTACCTCATACCTGTATCATATGAATTCTTCCTTATTGTAGCCAGTGAGAATGAGTGTGGGTCACGAGAGCACAGGGCATAGCCAGAACAGGGAACAGAGCTTAGTTGGGAGGCTAGGCAGGGAGTGTGTGGAACCAGAATTTTGCAATGAAGGACACACATTGTGCGAGCCGATGATTAGTCAGGGAGGGGAAGGATATAACCTGATAAAGGTGGCAGTGATGTGTGTGGTAGGAAAGGTTTGTAGTGAATGGAAAGAAGGCATGGAACAGAGGGTCGAGCTTGGCCAAAGAGGAATGGGGGACAGCACCATAGACAACATCAGCATAGTCAAAGGAAGGGAGGATGAGCTTGATTATTATTTCTTTCCAGACTGGGAGGGAGAGGCAGAGCTTGTGCCTGTATAACATTCCTAATTTGGGGTGAAGTTTATTATGAACTGAGCTGAGGTGTATGCTTAAGTCCAATTTGGGGTCTAGCCAAAGTTCCAGATACTTAGAGCTGTCCACCACTGAGATTTTGGTCCCATCTAGAGCGTGGGGGGACAGCTTGGTCTGCTTCTGAGCTGAACCGAATGCTGTAGTGGCAGATTTTTTAGTGTTACACCTAAGAGATTTAGCATCCAGCCACTGCAGCATACTCTCAAAGTTGGATTGGAGGACAGATGAGACTATGTCTGTGGAGGGGCCTGAGGTGAAAATCAGAGTCAGCCGCATACATTTGGACTTGCAAGGAGGGTCAGATTGATGGCAGGTTATTTATGAAGATGGAGAAGAGAGTGGTACCGATAACTGACTCTTGTGGCATTCTGGCCAGGATGGGGAGGGGAGGAGATTTTATTTCACCCAGCTACATGAATTGGAACCTGTCTGAGAGGTAGACCTTGAACCGATCAATATCAGGGGGCAATGCCCCATGGTGCTTGGTCATCTATAAGGAGTTTGTGGTCAACAGAGTCAAATGCTTTGGCTAGGTCCACAAAGATGGCCAAAGTAAGGTGACCTTTGTCCATGGCATTGTGAATATGGTTGGTGAGATGGAGGAGGGATGAGGGGGTAGAGTGGTGCTGGTGAAAAATGTATTGATAGGGGGTCAAGAAATCACTGATGGACAGGAATGAGTTTAATCTTTTGGGTATGAGGGATTCCAGTATTTTGGAGAGGGTGGGGAGAATTATTTGTAAAAATCCTGTGCTCTGCCTTTTCACTCAGAGGGACATTGGAGTGCTGAGCTTCTTAAAGAAAGAAATAAGGAATATTTCCTGAATTTTCAAATGTAATTCAAAGTGTATCAAAGCACCCTATCTGATACTGTTTTTAACATCCAGTTAACAGGTTTCACATCTTAAAATCCTAACAAACACATTGGATAAATTGTAAAAAGATCTTTAGATCTAGATCTTCATTTAAATCATATGCTTTTACTTTTCAGTTTATATATCCACTGGCTCTCTTTCTGCAGTAAGACTTGTAGATGGTCACTGCCTCTTGGATGGACAGGAATATGCTCAGGACCTACAAATGTGAGTCCCCAGGGATTTGAAACATTATATTTTTTGAAGGGAATTCCTAGGGAAGTGTCTTCCCTGAGTCTTGTAATAGAATGAGTGTGTTCATGTATCTACAGTTTTAGATGTTGGCTCATTCTCCTAATATATAGTTTCTAGCATGGGCAGTTTATACAATAGGCTACCAGTTGGGTCACACAATTAATAAATTATTATATCTGAAACTACCTTTGTGTCTCTGAATGTTGAAATCCCTTGCTTTGTCTGCCATAATGGTACACATTACTTCTTTTGAATCAACTTTGGCTTAGTGTGCCTCTCCTGGCTAAACAATTTCCTCCTTCCCGTTTGTATAGAAAAATGAAAATTTTTGGTGTGTGTGTGTGTTGGGGGTTGTCAGTTATTCCATTTGTATTTCTTAGTTCCCTGAAATCTACTATGACTCACCTTATATCTGCGGTTGTACACTATTCAGAATGTGATCCTTGGTCTCTCCAACATAATTTTCCTCTATCTCTCTTCAGAGTAAGCCAGTTCCTGTGCAGAACAGCACCCTTGTGCCTGCTAACAGATTATACTTAATCGCAAATGTTTTTTGACCCCTCACCTGAAGTCTGTTATTCTTTTATTTTCTAAAATGTATTTCTGTCTTGTTGCGTCACTTTGCCATTTGCTTTTTACAACAATTCTTTTTCATATTTCAAACCACAAATATGTATTCCAGTTCTCTTGCCTGATAATCACACTCCCCAAATCACTGCAATTTCTGCATATTCAGGACACTGATTGTATGAAATTTATTTTTTTAAGAGAGTACGACTAGACTCCATCCATCACTAAAAATGAGTTTGTGGCTGTCGGATTTTGAAATCCTTTTGTTCTTACAATGGGGTCTGTTCATGAAAAAGGGTTACCAAAGTGTGAAGTGTGACATGGGAGTGACATTTGCTAATTGACCGTAGAAGAATTGTGTAATACAGGTTAAAATACTATGACCCATGTATGAAAAAATCACAATGTTTTAAGATAAAAAATGTTAAGGTTCCTAAGAAAAATGGGGTCTAGTGTGATGATTGTAACAACACACACCGTGATGAGTGTAACAATACACATCACACACCGTGGTGAGTGTAACAAGACACACCACACATCACTGCAAGTGTAATAAAGGGTTACCATAGATGAATTGTGTAACACAGGTTAAGATACTATGACCCACATGTGAACAAATCACAATGTTTTAATGCAAAAAATGTTAAGGTTACCAAAAAATTGGGGTCTAGTGTGATGATTGTAACAACACACCGTGATGAGTGTAACAAGACACACCACACACCGTAGTGAGTGCAACAAGACACACCACACATCATTGCGAGTGTAATAAAGGGCACCACACAACTGTTAATGAGTAAAAAGGTTTACTTATGTAGACTGAAGGCTTTTTAAACATGACATTACATTAAAAAACAACATGTTTATTATAATTACACTACTTTAAACTATTCTACATGGCACAGAACACTCAAAACCATTAGACAGGAGAGGAACAGAGCACTCAAGGCCATTTGACGGTGCCAAAGAGTCAGCATGCACACTCCACATGATCCTTCAATCAAGGGAGAGGCATGGAACACTCAGGACAATTTGATGGAACAAAAGATGGGATATTATAAAAAGACTTTCAGAAATGCTGCAATCTGATTGGCTGTTAGGAGTCCAAAAGCCTTACAATAAGCCCTATTACACTGTCATATACAGCCTGATCACCATGGCATAAATGTTTATAATTGCAATAAGGCACTCCCAAGAGTTAGATTAACAGTCTGTTAAGTACCCCACCAGCGTCAAAGGCACCAAGAGTACCTCTCCAACCACAACCCCCTAGCAGGGAAGCCACATGGTTCTCATGAAGGCTAAATATGAAGGTTCTTACAGGCCAAGTCAAAAGAATGGCTGGGACATGCTCCCAGGCCAGCATAATAACCACAGCATAACTACATCACTTTTTTTTATTTTACCCAGACACAATGATTTGGACAATAGGAAGCATCAAGGCTGTGTAAGCATTCATATTTGGCCATAATGAGACTAGTGTCAAAGGCAGCAAGCGTACATCCCCCAACCACTACCCACCAGTAGGGAAGCTGCATGGTGCTCATGAAGGCTGAATATGAATGCTCACACAGGCCAAGACAAAAGACTGGCTGGGACACACTTCCAGGCAAGCATAAGAACTACAACATAATTACACCACTTTTTTATTTTACCCAGACATAATGATTTGGACAATCGGAAGCCCACTCGAGAAGGAGCAATATTAGACTTGATACTCTCAAATGGAGATGGAGAGAGGATCACAGATGTAGAAGTGGGTAGCCATCTGGGAACTAGCGACCATCGAACAGTATGGTTCACAATAAACACAGTAATAGAGTCAAGCCATACAAAGACAAAAGTACTGGACTTTAGGAGGGCTGACTTTGCCATAATAAGGTGAGTGCCTAAGGAATGCACTAGCAAATGGGCAGGAAGGAGGGTGGAAGAACAATGGGGAATAATAAAACTGCCATCACAGAGGTAACAAGCCTTTGTGTGAAGCAAATAAACAAAACAAGACGATGTAAGAAACCACTATGGTTCTCAAAGGAAGTGGCAGTGAAGGTTCAAGAGAAAAAAAGCATTCAGGAAGTACAAGGAATCATGAAGGAGCAGGACAGAGAACTGTATCAGTTAAAGCAAAAGGAGGCTGGGAAGGCAGTCAGAACAGCAAAGGCCCAAACCGAGGAAAGATAGCCAACTCAGTTAAGAGGGGGATAAAACCTTTATAGGTACATCAGGGAGCGAAGGAAGACTAAGGGAGGATAGTGAGGCTTAATAAAGGGAGGGAGGGTGGGCAGAGGGAGACTGTGAAAAGGCAGAGATACTAAACAAATATTTTTGCTCAGTATTTGAAGGAAGAGGGAGATACATAAAACAAACAGTAGTAACACTCTGGATACAGAAGTTGATACGGCCCATTTACAGAAGAAAGGGTTCTGAAAGAACTCTTAAAACTGAAGGTGGACAAAGCAAGGGGCCTGATGGGATTCATCCCAGAATTCTAAAAGAACTAAGGGTGGAACTAGTGACACCACTGACTACCCTTTTTAACAAATCATGGGAGGATGGGGTGGTACCCGAGGACTGGAGGAGGGCAGATGTGATTCCCCTTCATAAAAGTGGGAGCAAGGCAGAAGCAGGAAACTATAGACCTGTTAGTTTATCCTCAGTGATAGGGAAAATGATGGAATCACTTCTAAAGGAAAGAATTGTCGAGTATCTAGAGGCCAGAGGGGCACAGGACCCTAGGCAGCATGGATTCACAGCGGGAAGGTCATGCCAGACGAATCTGATAGATTTCTTTGACTGGGTGACCAAAGTAGTAGATCAGGGAGGGGCTGTGGACATGGCCTACCTAGACTTTAGCAAGGCATTTGACACAGTCCCACACAAAAGATTAATATACAAGTTAGCCAGCCTGGGAGTGGGTCCCAAGATGACAGCCTGGGTAAAGAATTGGCTGGAGAATAGGACACAGAGAGTTATAGTAAATGGAGTCCACTCAGAAGAAAGGAGGGTTACTAGTGGGGTACCGCAGGGTTCAGTATTAGGACCAGTCCTCTTCAATGTCTTTATAAGCGACATTGCAGAAGGACTGGAAGGAAAAGTATGTCTCTTTGCAGATGACACTAAGATCTGCAACAGAGTTGATGCACAGGGTGGGGTGGAAAGGATGAAAAGGGACTTGGCAAGGTTAGAGGAATGGTCAAATGTATGGCAGCTTAGATTCAATGCTAAGAAGTGCAAGGTAATGCACCTGGGGAAACAAAAACCCAGGGGAAGAGTACACAATGGGGGGTGAGATACTAACAACAAGAGTGGAAAGGGACGTGGGGGTAGTCATATCAGATGACCTAAAGATGGGCAAGCAATGTGAGAGGGCAGCTAGGAGGGCTGAGGGGATACTGGGATGCATAGGGAGAGGCATCACCAGTAGAAAACAGGAAGTTATTATCCCTCTGTACAGACAGCTGGTGAGACCCCATCTGGGAGTACTGTGTGCAGTTCTGGAGACCCAATCTCCGCAAAGACATAGACAGGATGGAAGCTGTCCAGAGGAGGGCAACTAAAATGGTGCAGGGTCTGCACTGGAAGCCATATGAAGAGAGACGACAGGAGCTTAATATGTATAGCCTCGAGGAAAGGAGGGAGAGGGGGGACATGATAGAAACTTTCAAGTACCTCAAGGGAATCAACAAAGTCCAAGAGGGTAGCATCTTTCAAAAAAAGAGGTGTGCAAGAACAAGAGGGCACAATTTGAAGATAGAGGGGGGGTGGCTCAGAGGTAATTTAAGGAAGTATTTCTTCACAGAGGGTTGTGGATGCATGGAATGGCCTTCCGGAGGAGGTTGTGGAGTCAAAATCAGTGGGGAAATTCAAGCATGCATGGGATAGTCATAAGGCAATTCTGGGGGGTTGGGGTAGGAAGAAGTAGGCTGCTGGTTAACTAGGATCTGCAGCTTATCCAGTAGGTAGGGAAATGGGCAGACTGGGTGGGCCAAGCGGTCCTTATCTGCCGTCAAATTCTATGTTTCTATCAAGGTCATGTGAGTATTCATATTTGGCCATAATGAGACCAGTGTCAAAGGCATCAAGAGTACCCCCCTCAAACCATCACCCACCAGCAGGGAAGCCACATGGTGCTCAGGAAGGCCAAATATGAATGCTCACACAGGCAGAGTCAAAACACGTTTTCACTTTTTCTGTATACATTATTACTGTATAACATTTATTCCAATATTTAAAATAAAAAACAAAGCATTCACAGTTCACAGTACATTAAGCCCCCAACCCCACCCCTGTACAAAATGCGTGGACAGCAATTACAAAGAATGCCCAAAATGTTATTTCAGTCACTGCCCCTCTCACTCTTACTTGTAATGACAAAACAATGAGACCTAGCCCTTCATCTGATGAACCCTTGCACCAGACTATGAGTAAAATGACTCCACTACCTACACAGCTCAGTTACAAGGAGGTCCTGGGAAGGAGATTGTAAACAATACCGAAATAAAAATAATACAACAGGACACAGAAGGTACATCAAAATAGTTTGCAGCAAAAAAATAGAAACAAAAACATACCCTGGCAAAATAGAACATCAACTAAATTAACAGCACATTTAAAATTTATTTTATTCTATGGTAACTGGGTAGGGACCACTAGGTACAGGTGCCTGTGTTCAGGAATGACCAGGGAGCACAAGCGAAGTTTAGGGATTTGCTCAAAGTCATACAGTAAGCAAGTGGAGGTTAAAGGAATCAAACCCAGGTCTGTCTATAAGATGTACCAAACTCTTTCACAGCTTCTACCTTCTAGGCTATGCATTGTTGCTGCATTTGAGCTCACACAGTTAGCATCACAATGACATTTATTGCACTAGAACTCTGACATCCAGAACAAAACACCAGGATGCTTGAACAAGCATTTAATAGTGTTGCTGCAATGCAACCTATGCCTCCAAGTTAAAACTGTCCAGAGGAGATCTCCACTACTAAACTCTCTCAAAAGAGGAACATGTACAAACAAAAATGCAGGTAAATGGGCCGGGATCAAACCACAGAGTTTACATACTTGACAATACAGGGACATAGTCATTTTAAAATGTATACTAACTGGCTCCATTTCTAACCTCACTAAAAACGCTCATGAAAGAATGTGATTGGCGATCAGACACACCACAGGTTTTGGTGTGTTTCACTAACTCCAGCAAGTTCAGTCAGTGAAATGAAAAGCCCCTCATCTCCAAAATCGAAGAATTTGCATACTGATGCCACCAGTGAACAATCGATCCTATAGGACTGATCTTGGTTGCCTAGTTTGTTAATTGTTACTTGTCCCCCATGATGGTTGTAACTAGTCACTCACCTCATGATGGGCGTAACACTTAGGAGTGGCAAAGACACTTCTCTTAACTCTCACTGGATGTGAAGGAAAAGAGGAAGATCCGGTCACAAACGTAACTTTTATACTGCCACCAACTCAAACTGCTTTTCTGGCACCGACACAAGACAAGTATCACACTGGGCTACCAGACTGACTGCCCACCTGTGATGTGCAAACATAAGCAAATCTAGGACACCATGTCAGGTGGGGTATCAAACAGTCACATTGCGTCATTGTGCTAGGGACCATGGACAAATCAATGTTTTCTCTAAGAAGCTGAGAGATCCAGGGAACAAGGAAAAGTGCAAGAATTGTAAATAACTGACTGGAAATCAGTGTGGGGTTCACTGTGATGGGTGTAACAAAGCAGGACACTACACGTTACTCCCATTACGGAAACTATTGAGCATCTCTGCAGCCAAAGGGAATAAAGTAAAGGGCCAGGACAGTGTGGATAACTTAAAACAAGATGTTTTGAACAACACAGTGCTTTAGTTTGAATACTGTGAAGTAAAATGAGTTCACAGAAGCAAACAACAAACACGTTGGTTTTGATGTCACATTTTGAGGCAAGAAAATCAGCAGTAAATTAACTTAAATTGAAAAAAAATATATATGTTAGGGATGTAATTGCAAAAAAAATTATGTTACCTATTTCTACTACCAACTACCCTTAAAAAGCACCACTTGTATTAGGGAAATCTTTTTTTATTTTTGTAACACAATTCAATAAAAGTGATGGGTGCCTTGGTAACCCCTTTTTGTGAACAGATCCAATGCAAATATCAACTCCTGTCAGTGCTACATCCAAGAAATCAACACAATAATCAGTAGACATTGAAGTCAATTTTAAATTCAGGGAATAGGTAGTTAAGCACAGCAAATGCTCATCAGTCCTGTCATAATCACTGCCACGTACAGAGATGACATCCATGATATAACAGTAGCATTTGATAATGTCCTCTGCCCCTTTACCTCCCCCCCTTTGGAGTTTACTATCTACCAGTGCTGTAGAACACCGGATATTGCCCATCGGAGGGGGAAGGGAATTGGGGGGCTAGAACAGTGGAGGGTGAATGAGTGGAGCCACTGCATGGGGGTTGTGAGGTCCAGGAGGCACCTTCAGGTGAAATGGAATCCTGATTGTGGTCCTCCATGTCTGGTTTCCATACCCAAGGGCACCACCAATTTTGGTGTGTGGGTAGCCCAGATGGCCCTGGAAGCTCAACCAACTCGGGCGGTGTTATGTAATGCCAGGTCCATTAAAAACAAGACTGCAATTATAGCAGATCTTATTGGTATGGTGGATCTGGCTTGCATCACTGAGACCTGGCTGGATGAGAACTTTGGCCCCATATTGGAGGCTGCAACGCCGGCCAGGTACTCGGTGATTCACCGCCCAAGATTGGATCACGGGGGGGTTGTGGTCTGTTTCAAGTCCAAATTGGGCCTCACAAGTGTGCCAGTTGAGGAGACCCAGTCACTTGAATGTACTGTAGTAGCAAGTGTAGGTTGTAGGATCACCCTCATCTACCATCTCCTGGAGATAAGAAGTGGTTCCTTCAGGAAATGGCAGACTTTGTGATGACATGGTGTTTGAGTCACCCAGGCTGATGGTCCTGGGTGACTTTAACACCTGGGTTGATGATGAACTTTCCCAATTTGGTCAGCATTTCCTCTAGTTAATGTCATCTCTGGGCCTTACACAGATTGTTTCCATTGCTACCAATAAACACAGTCATTCTCTTGACTTGGTTTTCCTCCTGAGGGTTGAAGCTTCAGAATTGGGGGTGGCACCAGTCAGATGGTCTGACCACTACACCGTGTGTTTCAGTTTTTGCACCCCCCAAGTAGGCCCACTCCTGTGGAGATGATCAAGTACTGCCCTTTGTGAGATGTATTTCCGAAGCCCTGGCAGCGGTGCTTGACCTATTGATCCTTCCATCAGCAAACAATGACCCAGAAGCCCTAGTTGTGGCCTATAATAAGAACATATCTATGGCCCTGGATGTCATTGCCCCTGTTCAAGTTTGTCCTCTCTCTCTTTGCCCTCAGTCCCCTTGGTTTGATGGGTCCTTGAGGGAGATGCAGTGACTAGGACGAAGCTGGAGCATTGCTGGTGGAGATCCAACCTTGATGCCAGCCACGTTAGATTGATGGACAATTATCAAGCCTATCAATCCTCAATCACCCATAAGAAGGAAGAGTTCCTGTCCGTGGAGATTGCAGCCACTCAGAATCGACCAGCTCAACTTTTCTGATCTGTTCACAGACTGTGCAACCCAGCCTCTTTACAGATCCGAAGATCATTTTCACAATTTGAGTGTGAGGAGCTCACTCAATTCTTTGCAGCTAAGGTGGCTGATATCAGGGTGGAACTCCGACCAGCACACTCTATGGGCAATGCTCTGGACTGGCTTTTGGTCACTGTCCCTCAGTCTTTTTGGAGTATCTTCAACTGGTCAGAACTTGTGGACTTCATGTGGATTGTCCAGAGTATGCGCTCTACGTGCTGTAGTTTGGATCTGGGACCAACTACCCTGATCTTGGATTGTAGTGACATTCTTGGCCCAGTCCTTGCACGGATAGTCTGGAGCTCCTTGGAAATAGATGAGTTTCCTAGCTCTCTAAAGGAGGTGGTGGTGACACCCTTCCTGAAGAAAGCTTCTTTGGACCCAGACTGCCATGTGAACTACAGACTGATCTCTAACCTCCCCTTTATGGGGAATGTGATCGAGAAAGTAATTGCCGTACAGCTGGAGAACCATTTGACCATCCATGATGTCTACGAGCCTCTCCAGTCCGGTTTTCGAAAGAGGCATAGTACTGAGATGGCACTGGTTTGGGTGCTCAATGATCTCCTGATGGCTAGAGATCGGAGGAACCATTCCATCTTGATCCTTCTTGAGATCTCTTCAGTGTTTGACATTGTGGACCATGGAGTACTACTTGATCATTTGAGATTCATCTGTGGCCTGTCTGGTACAGTCCTCAGGTGATTTTCATCTTTCCTCACTGGAAGAACTCAGAGGGTGGTGTCAGGGATTTACTCCTCTGACTCAGTTCCATTATCATGTGGGGTTCCTGAAGGATCAGTGCTGTCCCCATGTTGTTCGCAGTGTACATGCTCCCCCTCAGAGACATTGTAAGATGGTATGGGCTGAGGTTTCACTGCTATGCTGATGACACCCAGGTCTACCTATCTTTCACACCTGACGAGGCTGGAGCTCTTTCAGAATTTAACAACTGCCTCACTGAAATCCAGGAGTGAATGAATTCGAGCTGGTTGAGGTTGAACTTGGCTAAGATTGAGGTGCTGGTGGTGGACCCAGCTCACTGGATAGAGGGGTTGAGGGCTGGGTCTCCCTCTGGACTTTTTCTTGGGGGTCTCCCTCTCTTGACCTCTGATCAGGTGTGAAACCTGGGGGTAATGTTTGACGAGGGTCTGGCACTTTGTGCGCAGGTGTCAGCCATCATCAAATCCTCTTTTTAACATCTGAGGAATATCTCCAGAGTTAAGCATCTTGTTTCATCCGGTGTGACCTTCCTATGTTAGTCCATGCCTTTGTGTCTTCTCGCCTGGACTACTGCAATGTCCTATACCTAGTGCTTCCGGGGGGTAGATATTCGCCGCTTGCAGCTGGTGCAGAATGCAGCAGCAAGGTTACTGTCGGGAACCCCACGGTCCTGTCACATTTCTCCAGTGCTGTGCAAACTGCACTGGCTGCCAGTATTGTAGCGAATCACCTTCAAAGTTGGGCTTCTGACTTATAAAGCCATACACGGACAGGGTCTGGACTACCTGAAAGAGCTTCTGGTCCCTTATTGCCCTGGGCTATCGCTCCGCTTGACTGACAAGGGGTTGCTAGAGATTCCATGGGCTTGTTTAAAATCTTCTTGGGCCCGGGCATTTATGCATGGGGCCTCCACCCTTTGGCATTCTCTACCAAGTCAGTTACATGAGTGCCCAACCATGAAGGGATTTAAACAGGCACCTAAAACTGTTCTATGGGTCTGAGCTTTTGGGGACTTATTAATGCTGTTGACTGTCTTCTGTTATTTTATATTATTCAATATATATGTAATTTTATGTTGTTGTTGTTTTATTGCTTGTGCAGCGCCTTGGCATTTGAAAGACACCATATAAATAAATTTGAATTTGAACTGAATTGAATTGAAATGTCATCTGCATAGAGGCTCTAAGTTGAGAAGACAGTATCCTTTTCCTATAGACCAAGAAAAAGGTTGGCATGTGATGAAGCCATACAAGTTCCCACTTCAAAACTGCAGTTTTAAATGTATAAATCCCTTGAAAATGTAAATAATTATGGTACAGTATAAAATCAACACTTACCCTTAAAATGTCCATTTGGAAGTCACTCTCTTCAGTTGAGAAAATATCGACAGGCTGGTAAAGCATCCTTATGATCAATTGTAGTGCACAACGACTAGACATGTTTTGAGATCTTTTGAGTGAAGTACTGGGGCTTGGGTGGCAGCAGTCTGTGGAGGTAGGAGGTATTTGCTCTGACCTTGTATCAATCACTACAAAAATGTGTTCATCATTAAACAAGACAGTAGCAGCACCAGTTGTATGACTATGTACTGCATGATGAAGTCACTTCATAAAAAAAAAATTTGATATTCAGACTGAATGCATGCATGTTATTTATTGTTTTCTCTGGCACTTAAAATAACGTGCTCTATTTACTGATTACACCTACCTCCCATGAGTGCACACCATTTTGGATTTCATCCAACATAAGACCCTGATTTGGGGATTGTGGTTTCGAGGCAATTTTACACGACTGAGTGACTTTTTTTTTTACTGAAAACTCTAGATTACTTGCAAGAATTTGTATTTCTCAGTCATATCCCCCTTTCCTTCCTTGTTGCCATTGTATACCTGTTAAGGTTTCTCGATTAACAAAGACAGTTGATATCTAACATTCTCATGTTATATATGACAGCACCAGTGAGGCTGCATACTCACTTCTGATGCTGGATGATCAGAAGGCTGTGGGTTCTACCACTACACCGGGCACTTGGGTTAAATCCCAGTACTGACACTGTAGTACAGCATGAGGGGGCATGCTGCACTCCAGAGTAGAGGTGGGCAAAGCGCCTAAAATTCACTATGCATAGTATTTCACATAGAACCCAAATTTCACGTAATATTCTGTGAAGCAAATTACTTTGCATCTCAAAGTAATGCAAAGTTCCCATTGTTCTCTATGGACTTCACATTACTTCACCTTTTTTTTGCTCTTTAAGGTGAATTTTGCAGTGATTCATGGGATGTAATATCACATGGGCTCTATATTGTCTTGCACAGCCTCAGTTCAGTGTAATGTGTGTAGTGGAAAGCTAAAGAAAGTTTCAGAGCTCTGAGAATCAAACCATTGAAAAACCTTTAAAAATGCATTTTTGACAAAATTTTGTGTCACAATTTGGTGCATTGATTGTAGTAAACCCTTGTGTGTTTATATCATTGAGCAATTATTACTTTTGTGTGAATATTACATGTTAATTGACAGACATTGTAGAAGTAGGCTTCGGGAGGGGTTGATTTGTGGTGTAGATAGGAGATTAGTGAGAAAGGCAGTTTTTCCAACTGCTGCTTGCTAGTGTTTTATTATTTGTGTGTTCCTCACAAAACAAGGTATTGTTTTTGGACTTTTTCAAAGACTGGTTAAGGTCTTGTGCTGTGCCTCTGCAGCTGCATTTCTTTAGTTTTTTGCTTCCGATCCCCCCCAAAACTGCAGAAATATAAAGCTGCTGTTAATTTTCTGTGTAATCTTAAAAAAAATGCCTGTGAAAAGATAGTTTGGCAAAGCTGTATATGGCTGTGGTGCTGCTGCCAAATAGACTATTATCAGTGGAAGTTGTGATGATGAGGCAGGTTCATCAGGGGCTAGCAAGTCTAACAGTGTTAAGAGTGGTTGTGGCCGTGGTCATGGTTGTATGCAACAGAAGGGAAAGATACTAGTTGCTGAAAGTAAAGGGATTTCTCTGACTTCATTTTTCACAGTGAAATTAGTCACTTCAATGTTGGTTGGAGATGCTGTTGTCCCTGCTGGTAGTAAAGTTAGTGACAGCATGGTTGATAACAGCATGAGTATTGCTACAGTACAAGTTAAACCTGGGCATAATTATCAGGTGGGAAAAATGTTGTTGAACCTGCAGACTTGAGTGTAGTTGATGTCCCACTCCCCACAGTAGTTGAACATGATTCTGATCATGCTAATGACTCACAGTCTCATGATCTTGAGGTTAGGTCAACCAAACATTCAGATGTTGACGAAAAAGTGTTGATGATGTAGCTGTGTCTGTTGATGACCCTGAAGTAATAGTCATAGACTGTGGTATTCAGTCAAAGTCCAAGTGTGCACAACACCAGGAATCATGCAGTACACCTCCCATTTTAAAGCCACCAAAACTGCCATTCCATATGCAGCATCAGCAGTGATATCTGAAGAGCAGGGTATCAAAATCCCTAGTTTGGGATTTTTTCCTACAAGATGGTAGAGATGAAACAGTGGCAATCTGCCAGCTTTGCTAAGCATGTGTGAAGCGTGGTAAAAAGAGAAGCAATATGGGCACTGGGGGTCAGCATACTCCTCTCAAGAGCAGGCACATGGCACTGTGGACTTGGCATCAGAGGGGAGCTAATGCCATAGTGGGGCATTCACCCTCATCCACCGTAGTAAGCATAGTGTTCACTTCCTTCAGTGTAAGTAGCCATGTTGGTAAAAGTGGTAAAATAATACTGGAGGATACTACAGGCATGAGGAGGAGGAGGAGGAGGATTTTGAATATTCATGTAGTGGTCAGAGTAGCACTGGTGGCCCATGTAGTAATTCTTCTACATCAACACCTGTGCTTAAAACAGCAAAAATAACTGCATTTATTGGCTTGTCACCTGTACACCCACCATCACACATCAAAGGTACCCTATCCAATCATTCTGCAGAGGAGAGCCATTTGGCACACCACGTGCAAAACACCAAACAAGACAGCCCACATTGCACAGCCTTTTTGCTCAGGACAGTACCCACCAAATCATGCAATTTCATATGAACTCAATGCTGCCATAGCGGAAATGCTGGCAAATGATCTTTTGCCATTCTCTTTGTGGAGAATGTGGGATTCCGGTGCTTTGCAGCATGCGCATGTCCTAAATGGAAAATCACGTCCAGGACATACTTTTCCACCTGTGCTGTTCCTGAGTTATATCAGACAGTGACAGAGTCTGTAAGACATGCCCTTCAACATTCCGCATCACCTTACATTCACTTAAGCATGGATATGTGGACAAGTGGCAAAAAAGCAGGTAGTTCCTATCTGTGTATTGCTGCACATTGGGTGCAGCTACCTGGAGTTGTCTGTGATAGTGGGATGGGAAAGCACTGTAATAAGTCAGACTGTGGTGGTAGAAACCTTCATGGCATTAGACAGCATGCCACTCTTGCAATGCAAAGTGTAGCAGGGTTGCATATAGGTGAAAACATGTATTTTATTTATTTATGACTTTGTTAACTGGGTAGAGTCCACTGGTCCAGAGAACCATTTACAGGCATGACCCGGGCCAAGGAGCATGAGCAGGTAAATGATTACAGATGAATAATTGTTAGAATACAACAAATGATATCAGCAATGTACAATTCAGCAGGTATAAGCAGTCACAGTAAATGTATGAAAGTACAAGCATTATTCCTTGGCCAAAGGCACTAGCAGCACACTAGTGGCAGAGTGACAACAATATAGTATCAACGGAAGATGGCAACAAGTAACAAGCCAGGTAGTGGCAAAGTAACAGGCAAAATTATAGAGCACAATAAAGGGATCAAGTAGCGGTAACAACAAAACAGCTCCAGTACAAGTGAGGAGCAATGTATACATATAACAATATATTTATATGATAAGGATGATTCTATTCAACCCACCACCCGTGAGTCAAATCCTGGCTACCTAAAAACCAGAAGATAAGGTAGGAGGTGTGTGATATCAGATCAGAGGTGAGCTGGGAGGGTGGGTGATTGCCTGCTTGGACATGCTAGACTTGTTACTGACAGAAATTGATGAGTGGCTGCACCCCCGTCCCTACAAGCTGACTTCATAGCTAGTGATATTGGATCAAATATTGTTAAATGTATCAGCAATGGTGGCTTTGTGAGGGTTCCCTGCAGGGTATACTGTTTAAATCTTGTGGTACAGGAGTTCTTGCAGGACCTGGAAATAAAGCAAATGTTGATTGTTGCAAGCCACATCTGTGCCCACTTTGAAAGCTCTGGAAAGGACTGTGACCAACTTAGGCAGCTGCAGATTCAAAGCAGCTTCCCTCAGCACTGCCTCAAGCTTGAAGTTGTCATGAGATGGAACTCGACACTTTACATGGCAGAGCAGTTGTATGAGCAGTACAAAGCCATCTTTGAGTACATAGTTATGCACAGTAGCCATGACAGTTCAGAGGCCTCAATGTCTATGACAACTGAACAATGGTGACTCTGGATTCAGTAATATTAATTTCAAGGCCATATGAACATGCAACACAGGCAGTGAGTGATGAAACTGCATCCATTAGTCAAGCCATTTCACTGCTCCAAGTGATGAGTAACACTTTGTTGAATCTACAGCCTAGCCTTGATGTGGCCTGAGATAGGTCAAGCTGTGCATTACTGAAATACATGATTACAATATTAGACAGCAATTGACACATTGCCACTATTGACCAATTTCCAGAATTTGGAATGGCCACAATGCTGGACCCACGCTGCAAATGTGGCATTGCATCCATACTGGAGGGAGGGCATGATCAGGTTACAAATCTAACTGGACAGCTTGCACAATTGGTTCGTGGGGCACAGAAGTCACATGCAAAGTTCTGCAAACCACAGCATAGCAAGGCTGAAGGTCACTGTGGACCAAGTACATCCAGTAAGGTGGCTGAGGGGCAAGGGGTGGTGTCAGCTGCACAGTTGTCCATTAATCCAGTTTTGGGGTACCGTGTCCCAAGTAGGAATTTGTGACCTAGATGAATCTGGTGAACAGGTGGGCAATTCATCAGGAATGCATGCATCACAGAGCATGGTTGAGGCCTATTTGGCAGAAAACAGGCATCTGATAATATTGGTTGATCCTTTGGTGTACTGGAGTGGCAAGATGAATGAATGGCCAGCTCTGACATCAGTAGCACTGAAGTACCTGACCTGCCCACCTTCCAGTACAAGTGTGGAGAGGGTATGTAGTTCTGCCGGGGCCATAGTGCATGACTGTCATACTAAGCTATCACTTACAAATGTCAGCATGCTGACATTTATCAAAATGAATGAAGATCTTATAGCAAGTAGGACAACCACATCTATGTTTGTACCCAGTCACAATGATGATTGTACTGATGAAGCAGGCAAAGCATACCATCCTGGTGGCAGCATCAACTGGTGTACCATTGAGGTTATGATGCAATCTTGGAAACTGAATTTCCAAGTGGGCCAACTCTGGCAATGAGAATTGCGAGGTCTGCTTCCTCCTTGATGATGATGATGAGGATGTTGGTAGGAGGGCTTAATGGCAAAATTACCGGGTGAAGGGTGTTGCAGTTCCGTAATGTTACCATTTTTTTGCATTAAAAAATGTAAAACATTGGCCTTGACTATCATATGACAATTGACAAATAATAACATGCTGTTATATTTTGACTTCCTTTTTCTTGGTTTTGAGGGTACAGTTTACAGAATGTGTGCAGTCATTATTACTCACAGTCCTCTAAACACAAACGTCAACTTGTAACCACTTAAATCATGCTTCTGGAATGACATATATCCTCCTGACACTGAAAAACAGTAAAGCACCTCAGCCAGCCACCCTGCTTCTTATGAGACACACACAGACATTGTACCTGTGTCCAAACTATGAACCCTCAGCCAGCCACAGCCACCTTGCTGAAGGAGAGAGAGAGAGAGAGACATTTTTCTGGTGCCCAGTCTGTGAACCCACAGCCAGCCACAGCCACCTTGCTTCTTATCACTAATTTACAGTAAGTGTGTACTAATGTCACGTACTATGATTTTGACTTGAACTGTGGTATGAATCCTTCCTTTACTGTTTTAAAGATGCCACTGTCACCAAATACAACAACTGATTTTCATTTTGTTTTCACAGGTTAAAGACTGTGTAAACATGCAGGACTACAGTACTCCTACCACCTAAAGGATGACATCTACAGGTAAGTATCACTCTTATTTCCTCTTTCATTTTTTGTTTTAATTTTTTTCCACCGGTGTAAAGCATTCAGCGGTGGTGACATACAGGCCAGATAACATATCTTTTCTTTACAGATGGGACAGGCATACTTCAGTGTGCCAGGGTTGTACAATGTGTTATCCTGGTCCTGAAAACATGTGACGTAATTTAACTAAGACAGTGGGCCAGTGCATGTCACTCACTAAACATGTTCATTTTTTTAAGGGCTTTGCTAATAGCTTGGTATTTTAAGCTGGACAAAGGGTTTACTAATAGCTTAGTATTTTAAGCTGTATATAACAGAAGATAGGAACAGCTATGCTGGGAATTGAATGTGGTTGTGCAATGAACTCCTAATAATTTCTTCTTCATCTGTTTTCAGGTAACATTGAGGTGCTGTGGACTGCCATCGGTGGTATCTTCCAATCTGAAGATGAACAATAGGATACGCTGAAGACTGAGAAAGAAGACAAAAACATTAATGAAACTTCACTTCAAATGATGCCCCCCAACCCCTCAAAAAAAAAATATGTACTTACCTTACATAGCTTGATAGTTTCCATACAGCCAAAGTCAGCAACCATCCAAAACGTGCAGAACACAACTGTGTCTATGAACTGAGGAAAAAAAAGTAATCAGAAATTATTCTATTTCAGTCAACCACAGCAGTTACCCCCCCCCCAAATAAAAATTAAATGCTACAGTACCACATTAGGTGTCGGACTTGTAACATATGCCTGGCATGTAGATGTGATCATCATGCACACCACAGTAAAATGGAAACATTCCATATCTATTATGATGATTCCCTGAAAAGGAACAACATGACAGACAGCTTATAACACAGAACACGATTCAATAGAAATTAAATGGCTGTGTCTATGCCAAAAAAAAATTACAGTGGGGTGAACAAAAACTCACCATTGTGGCATGAAGGCACACACAAAGGGCAGCATGTATCAGTAATGCAGCAGGTGTCAATGCAAGCCATGTTCTCACTTGGGACACTGTGACATATTTCTGGCCTTATTCTTCATCTGGACTTTTCATAAAATTAAACCAGCAGAACAACAGCAGCAGCAACTAGTGTCATGAGGCAATGCTCTCACTTGGGACACTGTGACGCATTTCTGGCCTTATTCTTCATTGGACATTTCATGAAATTAAAGCAGCAAGACAACAGCTGCAGCAGCAACTGGCATAACAAGGCAATGCTCTCACGTGGGACACTGTCAAGCATTTCTGGCATTATTCTTCATCTGGACTTTTCGTGAAATTAAAATAGCAGGACATTCACAAGATAGGACATTTGGGGGAGGGCATGATAGATGATTTAATGGTATTGTGATTACTGCACTGCTGCTTTAATCAAATGAAAGGAAAAAAGTCATAATTCTTATTTAAATCACACCTCTCACACATGTATCACACCACCATTATGCTTTCCACCATAGAAAAGCAGTTTCTAAGACTTCTTACTTTCATTTATTTTTAAATGTCATAGCATCTGCAAAATTACAGACACTGTGCACTTTCACTACAGGTGACATTAAGGCGACTCACGGCCTGCTTCACTAAAACTGTATTGCAGCATGTGTTTTGGCACCTTGAATTCAAAGGAAATGAAAGCATGCAGCGTCTGAAATGTTGGTAACCATGGGAATTTTAAAAACTAAAATAAAGTAGTAGGAAAAACAATGCTTCTATTGCGGAAACCACAATGGGGGTGAAACATTAGGGGGAGCTCAGGATTTATAATTATGAGCATCAAGAAATCCTTGTTACTTTTATGAAAATTTTTTTCAGGGATTATTATTCACATCAGGATACTAATACCGCATGCAAAATGGTGTATACTATAAGCTGGCAACATTCAGAAGATAAGAAATTATGGGGTGGGGGGGATTGCCATGGTAGGTGACTTTAGATGATGTTAGGGTATTTTGATTGTAGTTGTGGGTATGTATATCATGAAACTTTAACACAGTAAACAGTATCCAAAAAGTAATGCAGCCTGACAATGAAAGCATCAGTAAAGGAATGTGGTTACAATTTTGACCAATACTATTTTATTCTATTTTACATTGCCCCCAATCTAATAACTTGTGTATACGAACAATACCCTTCTTTCAACAATTTTAAGTAAGCAGCACTACATTTTTTTTCAGAATCGTAACTAATAAATGGAGCACTCATTTTAATCAGCCTTACACCAGGTTTGGATCAGTATCCTCACATGCTCTTGGACAGCAACTTTTTAAATTCAGTTCTGTTGTGACTACAATGAAGTCACATGCAGCAGACAGTGCAACATGACATAATGTAACAGTATCTGTTCAAAAACAGGTGGGAATACTAATGAAAACCAGATCACAGTAACATTACAATGAGCACTACTTTTATTTTTTTTATTTCTCATTTAAATAAATGGAGTAATGCAGAATAACATAAATTGTGGAAAGAAGGGTAGCATATGTATAGACCAGTTATTAGATAAGGGGCAGTGTAAAATAGAAGAAAAAAATATCGGTCAAAATTATAACCACATGCTTGCATTGATGCTTTATTTGTCATGCTGTCTTAATTTTTGATTACTGTTTAATGTGTTACATACATTTTCATAGTATACATACCCACAACAGCTACAATCAAAATACCATAAAGTCATCTACCATAACAATCAACCACCCCCCATAATTTACTATATTATGAATGTGGCCAGATTATACTGATATCTTGCTACTTTAGTTAGCACGCGGTATTAGTGTCCACATGTGAAAAATAATCCCCTGAAAAAAATGTTCAGAAAAGTAACAAGTATTTTAGGAGTTGTTACTTAATTTATTTATTTTTTACATGACCGAGGGTTGGTAAAATGGCAGAAGCTGTGTGGTTTCATTACAGGTGAAACTGTGGTACCGCAATGCAGGCTTCAATAAAAGTGCCTTGAAGAGGATGTTTTGGTGCCACAATTTCAAATTAAATGAAAGCATGCAGTGTCAGCAAGGTTGGCGAACACATGACTTATTAAATAAAATAAAGTAAGGAGTAAGAACAAAAACATTTCTATTTTAGAAAGCAGAATGGGGGGGAAGCATTTGGGGAAGTGGGGAATTTGATTTGGCATTATGAGAGTCAAGAAATACATGATAAACAAAATTAACATAAGGAAGAAAACATTAATTGAACATACTGTAAATTACATACTTAGTCTGTAATAAAAAAAAAAATTGGTTAAGAAAAAAAGGAAAGCAGGGGACAGGTTTTTTGGTGTGAGATTTTGTGAAATAATAATTGTTTACTGAGCCTGTAGTGGCTGGGGCTGACCACCATTAAGTGTTATTAACAAGCTGATTATCTCAGAATTCTGACCCTCGATCCTGTTCAGCTGCTGCACTGCACCCTCCACTACATTTTTGATGACTTCCACCTCAAACCACAGCACATCCATGTCAGCCTGGGAGGCAGGCTGTTCTGAGGGGTTGCACTCATGGGCAGCTGTGGGAGATGACACTTCTGCTGCCCTGGCCATTCGTCAGAGATGCCGCACACAGGTGGATGCTCTCCCTCTTCAGCAGCTTCGTCTGCAGGAGTGGCTGGTATCTCCTGCATCTTTGCTTCCTACTCGGCACGGTGGTGCACTAAAAGGTACATTCACTGACCAACCATGACCAAGTGACTGCCCTTGCACCCCCGACGTACAAGTACATCACACAACTTGCACTTCACTACTGTTGGGTCACCAGGGAAGCAGATGAAAAACTGCCAGACAGAAGAGCTGCATGGAAGGCCAGTCACAGGCAGTGGGGGGAGGGGGCACCAGATAATGCCGCCTGCTGTGCTGCAGTTGGTGGAGTGGCAAAAAGCTGCTGCTGCTGTGGTTGCTACTGCTGCTGCGGTTTCTGCTGCTGATGATCTTCGGGCTGCTGCTGCTGTTAAAGTGCTGCAGTGCTAGCAGTGGCTGAAACACTCATCACCAATGAAGAAGCAGCAGCTGCTGCTGCTGCTTTGGGCACCACACCACCACATTCAACATTGTGCTTTCCCTGTGAGGGATCACTAGAGGCCAAAACAGGACCACAGTTCAGGCTAAATGGTTGCCACAGGCCACTGCCCATTCAGGGCCTCTGCTGCCCATCACTTTGGCCACTTCTCTCCATATTAACTAAAATTGAATGTAAATGAAAAAATAAAACAAAACAAAATACTAGTAGAATTACTAGTACTAAAACTACACTTACTAAAACTAAGTAACAAAAATAAACAGCTTTTTTAACTAAACTAAGCTTTCAAATCACTCACACTGGCAGCAAAACTTAAACAACACAATCAAAAAACGTTAAAGCACAAAAAACACTCAATATATAGAATTTGCTGCAAAAAAGCACACTGTCCACCAACACTGCTGACTAAACAGCTCCATCTACAAGAGAAAGTGAACTTAGTTCACTGATTTCCTGCCTAATTAACTGCCTGCCTACATCATGTGACCTGCAGACAATCAGACATGTGATCTGTGGGCTGTTTCTTGCCAACTTTGCCTTTTCAAACTGTAACTTGAAGTGAACTCGAATTAAAAAATGCAAAGTCCATTAAAGGTGAATTTCAACCTTTTAATGGAAATTTCACAGAGTGCTATGCGAATTTGAAGTTTTCCACTTCAAGCTCACTTCACAGGCAAATTTAAACTATGGTGCATCTCTACTTCTGAGGTGCTATCTTTCGGATGAGACTTTAAACTGAGGTCCTATTTGCCTGTTCTGGTAGTAGTTCAGGTGGCTGTTAAAGATCCCATTGGAACTTCTCAAGATGAGTAGGGTTGTTTTTATTGAACAAAACATAACATACATAAAAGAAAACATCAGATTTCAACACTTACCTCCACAATATATCCCTCATCCCAGAAAACTCACCCTCTATTCATAATTCTTTATAAAAGAGAACTCCCTCCACCACATCATCACATGTGACCTTGGGTGCAACTTAATGTCTTTCCTAAATAGTTCATGTAATGTATTTTCACATACTGAACTATATGTAGTATGCAACATACATTTTTGTTGGAACAAGAACTGACATCTTCTTTGCCACAGGTAAAACTTTAACCATGTGAAAAAAAAGCCTGTGTTCCTGCATCATAGGATTTTAATAACTGTGGAAAATTTCCTAGAACTAAATTTCCATATGATAGGTTTTTCATCCAAGGCATCTTCCACTTATTAGCCAAATACTTCAGAAGCCCTATCGTATATGAGCAGTCCACCAAAAAAATGTTCCTGCATTTCTACTTGTGCTTAGCAGTTTGGATATACATAATTTCTGTCCTCTATTGCATTAATTTTGTGATTTCCTCTAACTTCTACAGTATCCTTTCATGTACACATAACTATTGTGTATCCCACATCCTAGGGGGTATCTAGGGGTTCATTAACTGCCTGCATGCTAAATAATTGTTCCCAGCTTCACAATGTTTGAACTGCAGTTCTTCAGGTCCTAAAGGTTTTAACACCTGTTGATACAGATGCTGTCTGGATTTTTGTAAAAACATTTGTTTAGTTATTTTCCATTTATATAACTTTTGAAAAGTTATTTTTAAATAACTCTCTATTTTGACTGTCCCAGTAATCTTTAAAGGTGCATTTCCCCATTATAACAGCACTGCTTGGAAAGTCTTTAGCAGCCATATTTGCCATGTTCTCACTAGTGTGGTCCTTTGTAGTATTGCTGGTTTTAGTTTTGTTGTCCAAAACAAATAGTGGAAAAATGCCACAGGATTTAGCATCCCGACACCCCCTTTATTTTTGGGTAGATAAGTCACTTCCCTTTTTAGTAGGTTTAAATGACTCCCCCACAATAACTGAAAAAATGCATGCTATACCCTTCTTTCTAGAGCCACTGGGAAAGGAAACACTGCACTCACATATAAAAAAACAGGGTAACAGAAATTGCTTTATCATGTGTACTCTCTTACATTTTGATAATCTCCATCCTTTCCATCTTGCTACTTTCTTTTCCCCAATTTGTATAACTTGATCCCAGTTTTGTCGTGCCATATCTCCTGGGCCAAACTGTACCTCTAATATCTTAATGGGGGTTTCTGATAATGCTATTCCTCCTATCTCCTCTCTTTGATCTCCCCTTGGTCCTAACTGCAAACCTCTACACCTCTGCAGATTTAGTCATGACCACAAAACCTGTTCATACATCTTCATTTTTCTCAACATTACCTCCACACTCTTCTCATCTTTGGCAAATACACATATATCATATGCATACATAAGGACTCTCACCTCATCTCACTGTTGCATGCCTGAAATTCCCTGAAATTCTGGATGCATCAAAATCCTTCTTAGCAAAGTGTCCAATACAAATATATCTATGAGGGGACTCAATCGGCATCCCTGCCTCACTCCTTTTTGTATCCTAAATTTCCTCCCCCTCTTCCCTGTCAATGTATAGGATAATACCACATTTCCATACAGTAACTGCAGCCAGTGTAAAAAGGGTGGAGCAACCTCATATTTCTTTAATACTTTAATTAAGAAATCCTGATTTACCTGGTCCAATGCTTTATATTGGTCTAATGACTTTATGACAATGACAATAATGACAATAGTAAAACACGTCCCTTGTGATTCATAAGTTGTTTTGTATATTAGGTCCTGGCAAGGCACAAGTTTGTACTGGGTGTATTAGCTCCTTTGCTACACCTTTCAACCACTGTTGTAAAACAAATGTTAATGTTTTGAAGTCCAAATTCAGTAAACAATTAGGCCTCCAATTTGCTATTGTTGTTTTATCTCCTGCTTTGTGCAGGTATGCCACTAACACATGTGTGAACTCCACTGGGAGATCCTGCAAAGATAGGAAAAATCAGAATACTTTTACTAAAATAGTTGCCATAATCCCT
The DNA here is from genome assembly GCA_016271365.2 of Neoceratodus forsteri. Classification (NCBI taxonomy): domain Eukaryota; kingdom Metazoa; phylum Chordata; order Ceratodontiformes; family Ceratodontidae; genus Neoceratodus; species Neoceratodus forsteri. Next base: position 1,375,070,287 of record CM057450.1, read on the forward strand.
GGGAATAATTTATACAACTCATTTGGGATCCTGTCTTTTCCTGGTGTTATGTCTGTTATCAGTGTTCTAATTACTGCTAAAATGTCCTCCTTCCGTATCTTGTCCCCCAGTCCATCTCCCATCCCTCTTTTCTGGTTCAATTTCTGGCATTTGTAATTCTTCTAAGAAATCATCCCTCAATTTTATATTCAATACCTCTGACTTTGTGAAGTCTTTCAGATGTCCCTCCACCACCTCTTGTGGCCCAGCCAAATCTGACCTCAGTACTCTCTCCTTAAGTACTAGTTCTGAAAACTGTGACTTATTTTTCCTGTCTTTGCATGCCACAAATGGGCCCAGAAATGGTGTTTTTCTTGTTCCAAAGCTCAATTCAACTTGTAGTATGGATGCCTGATCATATTGTACCTGTTTCATTTATTTTTATATTCTGAATTTGTTCAGTTAAATCTCCCTGTGTCTCATAAGTTGATGTTAGTAATTTACACAAGTGTGTCCTTAACAATAAATATTTAAACCCCTTACATTTTCTGCTTGTTTTCCAAAGGTTTGCATCCATTTCTGAATCTCCCACTTAGTCTGTTGCCACCATTCTCCTAGATCCTCATATAACAGCAGGATTGACGCTCTTGCAATTAACACCTCTAATAGCCCCAGTTTAACCTCTGCTTTTAACAAACTTTCTGTATTCATCTTCCACCTTTGTCTCTGAATGTGTGTCTCTGTGTCCATAAAAATATAAGTTATTATGGCTACATGTTCTGAGAACTCTACCGGCATTATTTTTGTTTGTAAAATCTGAACCCTTCTACACACAAAAATGTAATCTATCTTAGATGTTAAATTACTTCTAACATATGTGTATGTTACTTCTGGCCTAGCCTGTTTGCTACAGTCAATCAGTTCTGCTACTTCTATGCATGTGTGAAATGCTGCTAAATCACAGTATACTTTTTTCCTTGTGCCCTGCGTTGTTTTACCTCTAGTGTGCAGTTAAAGTCCCCCACCCAAAATCTTAAAATCCCTTGGGGAGGATCATGGCTGGCAACTTTAAATCTTATTGCAGACTCCTTCAGCCCGATGCCCACCACAGTTGCAGCTGCAGGCATTATGATGAGTTGTAGTCTCCCACACCCCTGACTCAATGGAAAAACAAAGACTGTTCTCATGGGATCATGGGAAGGTTAGATGTAGCAAAGTGTGTTTTTATCTTTAAGAAAAGGCCCAAAACTCACCACAGAGCATCCAAACAGTGAAAGCTTCTGCATCCCTGCCTTTTTGTTGAGATTCTGGCCCTCTTGTTAGGATTTTAGAAACTTTCTGTCTGACCTACATTTCTGGTCCCACTTCGCCCCTAGCAGGGCATAGATATTAACAAAAAGAAACCCCATGTCCTGGAATTTAACATCCAAAAGGAGAGCACTCCCAGGATCCAGGTCCATCAACCTTATCACAGAGTAGGAACAGCCCCGAAAGATGATGCCCACCCCATCACAAAGGTCAGTGCCAATGGACCAGAAGGATGAGACCCAACACCAATGCCTTCTGGCTTGGTAAACATCATTCAAAGAGTGTAAACGGGTATCCTGGAGGAAAATAACATCATAGTTTAGATCTTTAAGCATAGAAAATAAAAAAAAAGCCTCTGAGCTACTGACTTAAAGGGAACTGTCACAAATCTGTGCATATCCACTGTTGTATGGTGTGGCCCCTAAGTGCAATTCACATAGTGGGTGTTAAAAAGTCATCCCAAGTCTATTAAACATTTTGTTTTTGTACCTCATCATGTCCCTCCTCCATTTTTGCAGTTTGATTGACAGCCTTGACCGGAAGTGATATCAGCAATGGACTACAGTCTTTTTCTGCCTATTTAGCTACATTTAAAACCCGCAAGCCAAACACGCTAGCTTCAAACATTTTACCATTACTGGTAGTCACTTTTCTTTGCAACTACTTCAACCCTTTGAAATACATGTCAGTGTGGTCTCCTAATCTTCCAGTTTTTTTTTGTCTTTCTTTTTGCTTTCTGTATGGTGGCATGCCTTCCTGTTTGTATACCCCCAAAAGGAAGAGTGTTAGCACCATCATGCTCTTTTATTAATTTCTAATGAATGTTAAAATGGGTTTCAAATTCTCTTACTGAATGACTTTTGCAGCTGGTAAATTTTGTTACACTTGAGTTAAGTTTTAGCGGTGATCGGACTTCTTCAAACCCTTCCTTGGCAATCTGTGCAGTGCTAGTCACACTTTTACTATAGTGCTTACCAGCATCCTGTATGGGGCACAAGTCATTGATTATTAATCAATTGCTACAATTGTTTTTAACCTGTTTTCCCATTTTGAGTTTTAAAAAATCTGAGTTGTGTGTTTTATGTTCCTTGTGACAGGAGTGGTACAATGGCACAGAGTGTTCAACTTTGATGGCTCCTGTTTTGCCATATAGTTCATTTAGCTGGGGGGAGCAGTTTACCCAGCACGTCAGTTGTAAGTGTGGAAGGTGTGGAATGGATCAGTAATACAGTCAAGCTGTACCAACCTTTATCGGGAATGGCTTTATGTTTTTATGCATGTCGCCCATACATCGTCCGAAATGTAAACATCTGACTACATGTTTCTGTTTATAAAGAAACACAGAATGGAGTGGGGAAAAAAAAACAATGGATTCACTGTGGCAACCCATCCTACCAATATCGCCTTGTAACTCTGCTCCCTCTAGACAAAGTGGTATGCCTGTTACTGAAACATTTGGGCCATTACAAGGTTTGACTCATTCTTGCAATACCCCATTCATCAGTCAGTCAGCACCTCTCTGATTGTTGCAGTCATACACACATCGGGGATATGTGAGTACTGTTCATGACCGGTGCCGTGGGGCTAGCTGATCCATTGCTAGAGGTTTATGTCATCCTCCAACAAGTCAATCCAAATGTGTGGTGTCTGAGGCAACATTGCAATGTTTGGATCCAGTAGCCAGCCTGCATCCACATCTGTTGCAGGGTCACTTGTGCTCTGTGTTTTTGAGGCATACCGCAGCTCACATTCTTCCTATTAACTGCTTACAAACCAAGCCCCTGTGTGTCCATTTTTGTCACCTGATAGTCAGTTGTGCTTGGAAACGAGGTGTTAGTAGCATAGATGTCATCCAGATTACATAATTTGAAGCAGTAAATAAAAAAAAAAATTCACAATAGTACTGCTGGCAGGTAATATGTATTCTGTACAGCTGTGCTGTAAAAGCAATCTGAGATTGGAACAACATAAGCAATAAAATATGACATGCCAACTGTGTTTCATTTACATGTGAAACAATTTTATATTTTAATTTATTTTTTTATTTTGTTCACTCAGATCGATCCATGAAACAACTTCTGTCAACTGAGAGAAACAGAAATAATCATGTAACATTTGCTAAGTGAATGCTATCATAGTTATCATAGCTCCTTATTTTACCTGTATAGCTGTGTATTTGGAGTGGGAGGCAAGGATCTACATTAACCTCAGGAAAGGGGTATATATATATTTCCTTTATAGCTAGATACAGATTTCATAGTATACCACACAGATAATTCATCATTATGTATCACAACATAACATAATGCAAATGATGCATTCTAGTTGGTTCATTCGATTTCGAGCTATCAGCATCAAATGTAGTAGACTCAAAAAATGTAAGGGAATTCAAACTTGCATGGGATAAACTCTGTGTGCAAAAAATGTAGCAGAGGAATTATAGCTGGGGGTCCTCCAGGCTACGTATTACCTTGGGACCTAGTTGTACATTACAATACAGATGACACAGACACAGTCAGAAGAGTAAAAGATGCATTTACTTCAGCGTGGTGCTGTACAGCTGTTGATGTTACATTTTCTCTTCTCCTTGAAAAAGCAAGCAAGCGTATATATATATACATACACATCATCTCTCCCCCCCTTCAGCGTAAAATCACCCATGTACCAATAAAATCATTTTGTTATTAGCATCTAGGCAGAACTTGTCTAGACATGTGTTGATTGCATTTAACAGTTTGGTTTCTGCTAGATCCATATAAGGACATGTAGGCTTGTGGTGTGGTATGTTGCTGTGGTGTGAGTGAAACTCATTGTTTCTCCTAGGTCAAGTTGACCCACTGTGCACACATGAACAGTTAGGCAGTTGGAGCCAGTGGATGATGACATAGGTACATTATATGGTTATAATCCCCCCTTGTACCTATGGAGACAGCCAGTTAATTTTGGAAAATTTAGGTCTCCTGTGCAGTAGTGGAAGTCTTCCGATAGGGGGCCCTATTAGGGACCCTCTGGGTGGCCTTTCCTATAAGTATGCAGTCCAGAGACTATTTATTAATTATGACATGGCTGCTGTCACCAGTCCTGCTCCAAGCAGCGTTTGCAGTTCCCGCCTCATGCTTCTGATGGTGCGTCTGAGGCAATATGCACTAAACATTAAAATGGCTACCAACGCCAGTTGTAGTATTAATAGGGCTTTGAAGGTTAGCACGCCCCATGGTCCACCCAACGTACTGTAGATTAAGTGTTCATTATCTGCATCACTAAGTAATTCTTGAACCTTAAGCTGTATGTTATGTCCTAAATTCTCAATGTTAATTAGATGTGTGTCCTTATGATCTAGCAGGTTCTGTAAATTTAGAGTAAGTGGCGGTATTGGTGCATTAAATGCAGGTGCATAGTTATTAATTTGATATGCCTGATGGGGAGTTTGAGTCTGAATATTAATTTGAGATGACTTATGACGTGATATAGAATGGAAGGTATAGTGTCCAATTTGTACATCACTATTAGGTACAAAGCAAAAGTTAGGTTGGGTAATAGGACAGGTTTTGCCTTGATGTGTTAAGGTTTTAACATTTGTTACAATACAATATTGGTTAGTAGAATTATAAGTGGAGATTACACGCTGGGTGGTCCATTTTTGTATTTGAACTGGACACCAGACAGTATTATTGTTCTCTTCCTTTATGGAAAGTTCTCCACAAACTGGTTGAATTTGTGACATAACATTGCACTGGCAGATCCACTGGCTGTTTATCTCCTCACAACAATGTAAATTTGGCGCTACCCAGGACCCATTTTTATCTTGCACTAGTATTTTAGGTGGATTCACTCAGTATGCATAGTAATCCCCTTGGAGATAGCCTAAAGAATGAATTTTAACAACCTTAGTATACCTCTGCTCAGCATACTTTACTTGTGGTAGCTTTACAGTGAGGAGTACATTCATTGTATTTGCCAGTGTACTATTTGGCTTGAACCCTTGTGGTCTGATAAATATCTTTGCCACTTTTCTTACCCACCAAATGGGTGGGGCGCTATTAGAAGTGCAAGGGTTTAAACAATGGTGGTCATAGACATCTTGACACATGGGGCAATACCATGATTTGATTTGGGCATCCGATATCTGATCAGGTAATCTAGTGTTACTTAATTGCTGTAATAACTTATTTACAGTGGTTAGTACATAAGATCCATAAGCAGAACAGGTTATAGCTTTCCCTATAGTGCAGTGCCCTACTTCCTCATTATGCTCATCTATAATGTCATTTATTTTATTTTCAACTTGTTTGAACAACTTAGCTATCTCATTTATATTATATATGGTCAGTCTTTCCTCAGCAGCCAATCCAGCCTGGTTGATTGCTAATGGTAGGAGAACCTCTCTCTCCTCCTCCTGTAGGTTTACAGTATTTTGGTGTTCTCTAATGGCTTCCAAATCGGCTAGATTCCAGATACTCATTCCAGAGCCAAAGAGACCTGTTATGTCACCCAACAGGTCTCCTTTTCTTCTTTTAAGCAATTTATGGGTCTGATTAGTAATCATAAACCCCCCTTCTTGAGCATGGAAAGCACTGACCATATCTAACAACATTGTGGCATAAAACTTTGATACATTTGTATTGGCACAATCGCTTGTACTATTTAGATCCCAACCAGAAAAATTAAAACTAATGGGTAATCTAATGTATTGTACATCATTTACAAGAGTTTGGTCAGTGGGTGTTGATGTAAGTCCACTGTTTGGCCCTGCGGTAAGGTTAAGGCAGGTGGCAGGGTTAACTGTCAATGTTATTTGTGCCACCTTTGCTCCATTAATACAAGCATTATCATTATAACTGCCACATGCCCCTGGGTTTCTCCCTTCCGTTAGTGTGCACTGGCATACAGTCACATAGTAGGTGCCTGAGTCTTTGGGGGTAGCCTTTTCTAACACCAAAGTTCCAGTGTCTGGTTTAACCCACCCTCTATAGGGTGTCCAATATGTGGCACAGGTATATGATTTACCATCCGAGGTCTTTGTCAGACAGTGTTTTGAATATTTTGCAACCTGAGTGTTGTTTAGTGTCCAAATTATCTTCCAGGTCTGGGCGACAGTTTTATTCTGGCTCAGTGTATAGTTTATTTTCAAGTAAGCAGTGTCTTTAGTCCACAATTACGTAACTGGTCTCGATGGATAGCTGTATGTCGAGAGTTGCTCTGCAGCAGTGTGTCACTATTAACAGCAGTAACGTAAGCATGGTGTCAACCTAAAAAGACAAATAAAATGCAGTATCATTGTTTAGTCAGCTTTATTTGATACCTTTTTACATTGGTCAACATGGACCCATAATTCTGGCCTGGTCATTTGTATTTTCTTTTTGTTTACAAAAGCTAGTTGTCCCCCATATTGTTGTTGCAGAGCTTGGGACACTGGTTTGATTTCTTTAGTAATTCTCTTTACAAATACTGCAGTCTCTCCCAATTTCTTTAGCACGGTGTAGGGTCCTAGCCAAATGGCATCTTTCCAAGGTGATTTTTGTTCCCAATTTCAGACCATGACCATGTCTCCCTCTTTTATTGGGGTGGCCCATCCCATAGAGGGCTGTCTATAGATAACATTCTTTTCATGTGCCTTGGCCATGTTTTGAGTGGCAAATCCTAGGTACTGTTCCAATTGTGATTGTACCCCGGACAGAAACTTTTCATGTTTCACCGTATCACTGATATGGCCGCTTGGAGAAGGCACATCTGACGGGTGCGTTAATCTCATTTTCCGCCCCATCATTAATTCATAGGGTGATAATCCAGTGCTTGCCTGGACAGTCCCTCTGACTGCCATTAGAATACTGGGCAAGTGATCTACCCAATCTTTTCCTGCATCTAAAACACACTTTTTTAAGACATTTTTAAGTGTTCTGTTCATTCTTTCTACCATTCCCGATGATTGGGGATGGTATGGTAGGTGGTATCTCTGCTGGACCCCAATTATTTGGCACATTGTGGCCATTACTTGATTTACAAAATGTGTGCCTCTGTCTGATTCAATAATATTGGGGAAGCCCCACCTAGTGCACACCTGGTTATATAGGATTTTTGCCGTTGTTATTGCTGTGTTGTTTTTGGTGGGGAATGTGTCCACCCATTTAGAAAACATGTCTATGATAACCAGCATGTACTTATATCCCTCCTTTGCCATTGGGAGTGGCCCTACATAGTCAATTTGTAATGCATCCCAGGGGCCATATGCCAGCGGCAATGGTTGTAATTTTGGTTTTCCCCTATTGGGGTCTTGTTGCAAACATATAAGACAGCAATGTAAACTGTCTGCAACTATGTTATCCATATTAGGCCACCAGTATTTAGATTTGATAATTTGCATGGTTTTGTTGGACCCCCCATGGCCACACCAGCGGTGGTTTTCCATGACAATATCATGATATAATTGACTTGGAGGTATCCATTTTAGTGTTTTAGCCTTCTCCTGTCTAAACAGGATGTTGTCTCTGATTTTAAATTTGTAATTACTTTGGGGGTCCTCTTTTGTTTGCGCACATTTATTTGCAATCCAAGGGTCCTGGCTTTGCAAATCTCCCCAGTTTGCTTTGGGTAACAGTTTATGGGTTGGCAGTAACACTTTGATGGCTGGTTTAATTTGTACAGAGTGAATGGGAGTCTTTGGTCGGATCCCTTTCCAGGGGTCTGCCATTTTTGCTGCCATTTTGGCGAGCTTATCTGCCCTATCATTTCCTAATTCTGCTGGAGTTGAGTATTTAGAGTCAACATGGGCCTTAACCTTTATGATGGCTATTCTTCCTGGCGTGGCATCCCCCTCCTTTAATATGGCCTGTAAAAGTTCTCTGTGTTTGACATGCTCCCCAGTTGCTGTTTTCATACCTCTATTAGCCCATATGGGTAACCAGGTAGTAAGTGATCCTACTGCAAACTGTGAGTCTGTATGCATGCCTAACCTGCCTTTGGGGTTTGCCAGGATGGCCTCATAAATTGCCACCAATTCAGCAAACTGGGAGGAGTCCCTGGTGACAGCTTTATAAGTATGCCCTCTTTGTTTATGGGTCTTTTATCCTCTAGGTGATAACACCCGGTGTCATGATACACTGCTGCACCTACGTATGGAACTTCTTGTTCCCAATACCTTGACCCATCCACGTAAGCCGTGTTATAGCCATTTGTGCCATGCCCCTCCACAAAAGGTGACTCTCTGGCTGCTATTTGCTGAACCTCCCCACAATCGTGTGGCTCTCCCTGGTAATCCAGGTATTGTAACATGTGTGGCACTGTCAATTTCTCAACGGTAATGTTTTTATCTTGCAGGGCTAACAGCCACCTTGCTTGTTGAGTTAAGCTAACTCCCTTGACTTTGTTTTCTAACAATAGTTTTAAAGGGGTATGTGTAGTTTGTATTATGATGGGGTTAAACCTAGTGGTTGCCTCACTTGCTTGTACAGCCCAAGCAATGGTTAGGACTGCTCTCTTGCACATGTTAAAGCCTCTCTCCACCTCTGATAATTGTCTGTTTAGGTAGGTAACTGGTACTGGCTTTCCATTTCGCTTCTGTAACAGCACTGCAACGATGGTGTCATCCGTTGCATTGGCTTGTAAAATAAATGGTTTTGAGTAATCAGCTTGTATTAAGGCTGGCGCTGTCTGTAATGCTTTTTTAACTTATTAAAACAGTATAACTCTTCTCCCTCCCATATGAGCTTGTACTGGCCCTGTGGGTCATCTTTTAACATATTATATAATGGCTTTGTGATTTCTGAGTATCCTTCGATATAATCCCTACAGAAATTTGTCATACCCAATAATTTTCTTAAGCCAGTAATGGTAGTTGGTAATGGTAGGGTCTGGATTAGTGCTGTTCTGGCAGGATCTACTCGCATCCCCTTGGGAGAAATAATGGTTCCTAAAAAGGTAATCTTTTGGTCACCGATTTGTGCTTTGCCTGGATTTACCTTTAATCCTTTTCTTTCCAATAAGCCTAGTACCCTGTCCAGCAGCACTAGGTGGTCCTCCTTTATTGAACTTTGCAGCAGGAGGTCATCTACATATTGAACTACTGAGTTTCCCAACCCTTCTTCCTCCAGGATTTGTTTTATGTATCTGTGGAACAAGGTTGGTGCTGAGTGGAAGCCCTGCGGCAATCGAGTAAATGTGTACTGTTTTCCCTCAAAAGTAAATGCAAATTTATACTGGTCCTCTGCCTTGAGGGGCAGGGACCAGAACCCGTTAGCCAAATCTAGGACAGAGAAGAATTTGCTCTCTGGCCATAATTTGTTAAAAATCTCAGTAGTGGAACTAGTAACAGGGCTAACCTGAGGGGTTACTTTGTTTAAATTACGGTAATCGATGGTTAGGCGGTATTTTCCATTTGGCTTTAACACTGGCCAGATGGGACTGTTAGCTGTTGAGCACACAGGCCTAATGACTCCTTGTTGCAACAGCTGTTGGATGACTGGTTTGATTCCCTCTACCACCTCCTTTGGTATTGGGTACTGTTTAGTGTGCCCCAGACATGGACCTTCTACAGCTATTTTTATGTCGCTTTCCTGCCCACAATCCATGCCAGTTTGTGCCCATACCATCTCATGATTCTGTATAACTTGCTTAAATTTGGGGTACTTCAATCGTGTCTCTAAATTTTTAGCACTTGTTGTAACATTTGATTTTACAGAGGCTAAAGCATAACTTTCCACAACAGTGACTGGTTTAAAACTTTTTACATTTACTTTCCATAGACATTGATTACTAAGATCTACAACAAGCTGATGCTTTGTCAGGCAAGCACTACCAATAATATTGCCTTCCGTGAGCCCTCCTCCGCCCATGCGAAGGCTTGGCAGCCCACGGGTGTACCTCCCAGCCTTATTTGTTGTGGCTGGGACCAATACCCTTCTGTGGTATGTCCTGTACATCCCTCTATATACATCGGTGGTCTTTTTGGGTCTAAGGGTATGCTGATATTTGTAATTGATATGGCTGCTCCGGTGTCTATGAGTGCTTCTACAGTGTGACCGTTGATGGTAACCTTAGCTGTAGGCATCCCGACTCTCAGCATGTAAAGCGCATACCCATTTAGCGCCAGGGTTACCAGAGCCTCCGCCCCCCTATTGCTCATCTATTTCACATATGGCACTAAGCCTCCTCATGATGTCATCATCATCCAGGGATGACTCCCGCCTCTCTCTCTGGGATTCTTTTAAAACCACTTGTAGGTGACCAATCAGATCCGCTACAGTGTCTCCCTTATTATTTTTTCTGCCCGCTGGCGGACCTCTCACTCAACTCCTCCCCCTAGCTTGCATTTGCCTTGGACCCTTCCCTTCCTGTCCTCCACCTTGGGCCCAACACTCACTTTTGACATGCCCTGTTCACTTGCAATTAAAGCATGTTAAGTTTGATGTGCCTGCAGCTGGGTATTTGCTGGGACTCTCATTTATCCAGGTGGCTGCGGCAACTTTACTGCACTTTTGGTTTTCATTGAGATACGTCTCTAATAATTCTAACCACTCATCATGTGATTTTGATAACTTTAACATGGACCTTAGGGTGAGTTCCAGGTCATACACCCATATCCACAGGTCCCTAAAGGTTGGATCCTCCTCGGTGGGGCACTCCTGACCCCCTTGTCGCTGGCAAACTTTGAAGAGCCTCGGGATAAAGCCCGTGGCCCCTCTTCTGTTGTCGGCTTGGTTTGTAATATTTTGTCCCAGTCGACTTCCTGTCATGCCGATTCACCTCTTGCCCATTTTATGGCATCTACTATCTCATTGTAATCTGCCCACTGCAGCAACCTCGGTTTGAATCCAAGTCACGGCACCAATTGTAGCAGAGGAATTATTGCTTGGGGTCCTCCAGGCTATGAATTACCTTGGGACCTAGTTGTACATTACAATACAGATGACACAGATGCAGTCAGAAGAGTAAAAGATATGTTTACTTCAGCGTGGTGCTGTACAGCCGTTGATGTTATATTTTCTCTTCTCCTTGGAAAAGCAAGCAAGCGTATATATATATATACATATATCATCTCTCCCCCCCTTCAGCATAAAATCACCCATGTACCAATAAAATCATTTTGTTATTAGCATCTAGGCAGTACTTGTCTAGACATGTGTTGATTGCATTTTACAGTTTGGTTTCTGCTAGATCCATATAAGGAGATGTAGGCTTGTGGTGTGGTATGTTGCTATGGTGTGAGTGAAACTCATTGTTTCTCCTAGGTCAAGTTGATCCACTGTGCACACATGAACAGTTAGGCAGTTGGAGCCAGTGGATGATGACATAGGTACATTATATGGTTACAGATAAACTCTATGGGCTGGATATTCAAACTGCACCATTCTGAGGCGCAAGCCCTTGCGCTGCACAAAATAGTTGCATACGGGTGTGGCCCGGGCGATATTCAAAGGAGTTGCGCTATTGAGCAACTTCTTTGAATATCATCCCCCAGCCACAGCCACTGTGCATGGCGCAGTGAAACTTGTGCCACCGCAAGTTGTCAGAGTGGAGCATTCAACTTGCGGTGGCCAAGTGCCATTGCGCCATCGCCAAAATCACGATATTCAAAAGTGACATGCAAATGGGGCCATAATTCATGCAAGGCACAGGGGGCCATTTGCATCTGATTATGACCCCATTTGCATGCCATTATCATGTAGGTGCGCCGATCCCCGAGGACTTGTGCCTGGCGCCCTGCCAGGCAGCAGCCGTCGGGGACCGATGCACCCTGCAGCCCGATCGTGGGCAGCAATGTGGCTCCCCCACCTCCTCCTGTACATCTCCCTGGTGGTCCAGTGGACCGAAATGCCCGATCGCGGGCAGAAAGTAAATTGAACCCCCGAACATGTCCCTAGTGCCCGATCGCGGGCAGTAAGTAAAGTGCCCCCACCCGAACATCTCCCCTGGTGGTCCAGTGGACCATAATGCCCGATCAAGGGCAGAATATAAATTGACACTCCCCCAAACATCTCCTGGTGGCTAGTGTCCCCCCACCCCACCACCAATGAAGCCCCACCACCCCGCGCTCCCCGGCAGCTGGCGGGCGGCAGAATCACCTGCCTGCTGCCCCACACCACCACCCGACTGTTCGTAGGGCTGCACACCCACAGAGCAAGAGCCAATGGGCATGCAGCCCATACCGTACATGACAGTCCAGATTTGAGAATGAATCACAATGGGATGGGCCCTGTGCCACGATCTGAGACTCCCCTTTCATTGGAGGTGGTCCTTGCCTTTCCTCCACCCACAGTAGATGGGTCCTTGGTGACATATTTGGGTGATTTCTTGTCAGCAGCTGCTCATGAGCAAGAATGGGATTCCATGGATGTAGAGATTATGCTGCCTCTTCCTCCCCCCTCCATGAACTAACTGTGGTCAACAGAAAACATTCTTTGAGATCCCATAAAGCTGCTTTGTTTGTGAGGATGGTGCAGCATGAGGATGACCTTCTGCCTCTGTATAATAAGTTTGTGGTATTGACGGAGGATGGTGAGGACAAGGAAATTGATGTGGATTCAGAGTACTCATCTTGTGCTTCATCCCAACTTTCTATGACCTCGGAGACTGATGAAGACATCCCCAAGGTTAAACCAAAGAAAAAGATACGGAAGAAATTGAAAATGGTTACGAGGCAATGGAAGGACCAATCTATGTATGTTACTTGACCTTTGGGTGTTGTTTGTCTATTTTCTTCCCTTGTCCTCTTTCGTAGATCATGGTACCCAGGATCTGCTTAGCTACATTGAATGCAAATAGCATTAAAGGGGAATTGTCATCATTACAGTTCTTTGTACTTATTTCCCCTTTTATATTTGCAACCCTTGCATCCATGTCCGAACCTCCATAACTGATGATCTTACCTTAAAATCTGCTTTTATGCCCTTTGGTCTGTTTATTTTGTGTGCCTGAAGAGCACCATTTCCATGCATGTGCAGTCTCATGGCTGGCCCGATAATGTCAGTGACGAGCTCCACTCTCTGCTGCACCACTGAAGCAGCCATCCACTGTCACAGTTTATTCACAAAATAAAAGTAACAACTTGAGCAATTTACAGCCTAAATTGATAGTTTGTTGTGGATTTCCTGAATATGTTGTCCACTAAAGAAAAGTGACCGATCTGTGAAGTACAGTCTAAGATCAAGGGCACTTGTTTCTATTTTTTTGTGCCCTTGGGCAGTGCTCAGCTCTCTTGTGCTCCATGAATGCTTTTGGGAGAAAAATTATAATTATTTAAAGAGCTAGTGTAAAGAGGAGCTTGGACGGATGGCTTCATTTTTTCATTGTCTGAGTTCAGGGCCTCAGCTTATCTTTGGTGCTGGACCCTGCTAAAGAATGTGATGTTGTTTATTGTTTTCAGAATGAAGCTTTAGTTTTCATTTTGTTTTCACCTTCATTTGTTTAATTTCTAGCTTTTGTCCTTGTTATGACAGCAAAGTTACAGGGGAGAAAATGCCCAAAAGATGTGTTGTGTTTGGTTGCAGTAATACTGCAGCTGACAATGTGTCACTACATTTTTTACTCAGTGAAGAAAACCTGAAGCAGAGATAGATTGTGTTTGTGAATGTAATCTGAGTTAATTTTAAATGGTCAAAGCACTTTGTCATCTGTAGTGCCCATTTTAACTCTAATGATTTTGAAATTGTGTCCTAGCTAAAAAAAAAAGCCTTCAGATTGAAAGGCAGCCCTTGGTGAGTTGTTAAAAAAGTGAAATTGGCAGTGGAATAAACATATGAGGCTACTTCTGATAGCAGGGGTGATGTTAAAAGTCGCGGCAGTGAGCGCACAATGGCACATTCTCATCTGCCATTTTGTAAGGTTGGGCAGACATGATTGTCCAGCGTGAATTTACTACTGTCAATGTCTGTGTTCATATTATATATAATCCCCCAGTTATGAATTATTTAAAGGATGAGTACTCAGCATATGTCTGTTCCTAAATCACTCCAACAATGGACTTACTAAATATTTGTGTATTATTCCCAAGAAGCCAAGGTTTTTTGGTATTAGGTGTGGAGTGGACAAGGACACAGTTCAGAAGTCCTAACAAGGGTTTCCTACACTCACCTCTGCCTTCTTGAGTGCTGTAGAGAATAAGAAACTGCAGTCTACCTGTATCCTGATCCATGTACTAATACATGAGCTGATAGTGCTTTTTATAATAAACCTCACCCCAGTCCCAACCCCCCATTGTCCCAGAAGTCAGTTTAGTTTTCTAGCACTTTGAGCCAGTTCTTAATTTCAGTGGGTCACAAGTGATGAGTTCCAACGTGTCACCCCCCCTCCACCCACCCTTCAGACACAGTGTCCTCTCCCAGTGAACTTTGTATAATGCCTGCAGCATTACTGTATGAATGTAGATAGTGAATTGATACAGAATCATGATGCTGGAAGCAGAAATTGATGATGGTTAAGGAACACTCTTCCCACCTGGTCTGTCCATTTATATCATGTGGACTCTGTGCCAAAGCCAGGACAATAACTCACCCATAAATATGGAAATCTGTTAATTCTAAACAAAAAACAATGAGAATGTTATTATTGTGGGACTATTGAACATAAGAGTCATGGAGTTTAGTGTGGCAGTTGCGTCATTAGCAATGCCTTGCAGTGTGGTAGTCGACATAACATCAGTAATTGTGACACTGACTGACCTAGTAATGATGCTATTGCCTTGACCCTCTCTTGTGATCTTGTCCTTTCCATTTCCTTCATTCACGCAGTGCATCAGCTGGCAGCATAGTTACTGGACTGGGTCATGGCATCTTTGCAAGGGGGGAAATGACTGACTTACAGCGGTTCATCACTTCGAGTGACCCATGTAAAGCAATTATCAAATGCTACAGATGGGTCTGGGATAAGAAATGTCTCTTTTTTGAAAACGGGGGAGTCAGTTTTACCATTGAGTGTCATTATACACTGTTATGTTATGGCATAATGCTATGATCCTATAATTGTGGTAGTGTTTCGAATGTGAGAAATAAGGGAAATGGGATGAAAGGGTGGCTCCAAGACTTGCACTTCCAATCTAGTGTGTAGTAAGATTTTTTTTTATACTTACCACCTAAACCAATTACCAAATGCTCGAATATCTTTGTACTCAATTATGTAATATTACTGATGAATATACTGGAAAATGTAGTCACACCACCATACCTAGCTGGATATATGCACTTTTAGCTCATAATCATGTTCAGAGTTTCTTTGTTCTTTTGTGGAACAACAACACATCACTTCTGCAATGGATGTGAATGCAACTAATGGGCTGAGAAAAGTAACAAGGTGCAAACCTTGGAGTAGTGGTGCATCCCTGTGTTTAATAATAGTATCCTTTTTAATCAAGTATCATATAGTGCCATGGGTTGCATTACTGTAAGTTAGATTAATCATTTTGGAGTCATAATGCCCCTTTGGTTTGGGATTACTAATGTATTCCCAATGCATGCCTTCGCCTATTGTTACTGCTAACCTTTTTTTTTGTTTAATGTTAACAATGTGATAGCTGAGTTTCATATTGCTTTATCTTACTGAATGATTTATAAGAACATAAGACTTTGCTGGCAGAAGGGGACTTCTTGATCCATCTAGTCTGCACAGAATACCTATCCCCCCGTTAGACTATTTCCTTTCTTGCACATAGGGCCAGATATTCAAAACGGTTGCGCCATGAGCAACAGGGTTGCGCATGCTCAAGTCCTACATTGCGCCATTCTGCGATATTCAGCAGGAGGCAGTTGCGCCACTGAAAACAGGCTGAGCAACAACGCAATGCAAATGAATGCATGCTCAACAGGAGGGGGAGGAACCATGCATAAACTGCACAGCCCGATATTCTGCCGGGCTGTGCAGAGTTAGTCCAGGCGCAACCCCAACCTGAGCCTGCAGGACCTTGAGCCAAAAAAAGGCTTGTTGAGGGCCACCCACAGGTGAGCTGCTGATTGCAGGGTACAACACAGCAGCTGCCACCTGTGGCTGGCCTAACTCAGTCCCTATGCCCCAGCCCGATCGCGGGCATAGTGTACTCCCCACCAGCCCGATCGCAGGCATCAATGTGGCTCCCCCTCTCGTTCACATCCCTGGTGGTCCAGTGGACGAAATGCCCGATCCAGGGCAGAATGTAAATTGAACCCCGAACATGTCCCTAGTGCCCGATCGTGGGCGAAAGTAAATTGAACCCCGAACATCTCCCTGGTGGTCCAGTGGACGAAATGCCCGATCGCCAGCAGAGCGTAAAATGAATCCCCGAACATGTCCCTAGTGCCCGATCGCGGGCAGTAAGTAAAGTGCCCCACACCCGAACATCTCCTGGTGGTCCAGTGGACTGAAATGCCCGATCGCGGGCAGAATGTAAATTGAACCCCCAACATGTCCCTAGTGCCCGATCGTGGGCAGAAAGTAAATTGAACCCCGAACATCTCCCTGGTGGTCCAGTGGACCGTATGCCCGATCGCGGGCAGAATATAAATGAACTCCCCTGAACATGTCCCTAGTGCCCGATTGCGGGCAGTAAGTAAAGTGCTCCCCACCGAACATCTCCTGGTGGTCCAGTGGACGAAATGCCCGATCACGGGCAGAATGTAAATTGAACCCCGAACATGTCCTAGTACCCAATCATGGGCAGAAAGTAAATTGAACCCCCGAACATCTCCCTGGTGGTCCAGTGGACGTAATGCCCGATCGCGGGCAGAATGTAAATTGACACCCCGAACATGTCCCTAGTGCCTAATGTGGGCAGTAAAGTAAAGTCCCCCACCCGAACATCTCCCTTGTGGTCCAGTGGACTGAAATGCCCGATCGCAAATAATGTAAATTGAACCCCCAAACATGTCCTAGTGCCCGATCGCGGGCAGAAAGTAAATTGAACCCCCAGACATCTCCTGGTGGTCAGTGGACCGTAATGCCCGATCGCGGGCAGAATGCAAATTGACACCCCCAAACATCTCCTGGTGGCTAGTGTCCCCCACCCTACCCACCCACGAAGCCCCACCACCCTGCTCCCCGGCACCACCCTGCTCCCCCCCGGCACCCTCTCTGGAATCAGGGGTCCACAGCCAATTCTGGTTCATGTGCTATGGTAGCTGCAAGTGCTTTATTTCCTTTCTGTTGGAGGGTACAGTGTGCTTGTTCCAGAAATATGTCTTGCGCATCCTCCTGCACCTTATTATCTGCCCCCCCCACAGATATGCTCAGAAGGAGTGTCCAGTTTCCTTGCACAGATTGCAACACAAGGCATTGTTACAATGAGAGCTGAAATGTCTCAAGGATAAGCACAGATTACAGTGTAGCTTGTCACATTCATTACTCAAATGGGCCTCTGAGTCCCACCGAAAGCAGGTTTTCGGTTGACCAGGGTAGAAACATTGGGCCCTATCATGACCCAGATAGAAGACACTTGGAATGTGCTGCAAACCTGATGTAGAGTGTCATAACTTAATTTTGAAATGCTAATGACCAGTCCAGAACCTTTCTGAGTCCAAGATGATCTCCAGCTCACCCATTATATCACACTGTTGAGATAGCCAATAATGCACATCCTGAACTAAAACCCCATAATTTTTCAATATGACCGTGAGAGTACAAATAGTGGGCTTCATTAAAGGGACTACCTGGAAGGGAGCACACAATGGTGTATCCTTCAGCTGATTAAGAGGTCCAAAATATGTCCATGTATACAGGCATGTGAAAACTGAGATTAAAGTAACCATCCGATGGAGCGTGAAGGAAAGCATATAGTTCATGAGGGGTGACACAGAGAGATTCAGTCAGGAGACAGCAACCCACATAAGACCTATCAGGTTTGGGCTTCAATCCCCCTTTGTAAAACAATCTAACAGCATTGCAGCTCTGGACTGGGGCAGGTGAAGTAGGAAAAGTATCAGTTCTATAGAACTGCGACCACCTCTGGGCCACAGACAGTTCTCCCAGTGACTGTCCCAAATAAGGGACCTGGGCCATTGGGGAGGAGTCGACTCCTTATCCATCTGGTCTGCCCATGACTGCAAAGCAGTCCTGGACACAAGCCGCTGTCCTGGGTTCCCCCCAGGGACACACTCAATTGACTGGGCAGAAGGCAATACAGTCAGGGAAGAACACCCAGCATCTGGGGGTGCGCTATCAATACTAGACTGCCGTGGGATCTTTGGTGTCCCAATCCCCTATTAGAGGCTATAGAGAACCCCTGGTTGTCAGACTCTGCAGGGTTCCAAACTGCTTCCTGCAATTCATGAAGATCCCGCTGCCTGTGCTCAAGTACCCCCTGCCTAGGGGCCTTAGGGACTTCCAGGGCTTCCCCTGCCATTTCTATTGGCAGGCACTGGCTGATTACTCCCCCCCCCCAACAGTGCAGTCAAATCCACAGGATCAGCATGAAAAATAGGAGCCATTGACTCTCATGGTCGCTGCGAATGCCATTGACCCACCATATCCCTCTCCAAGCCAGCCTCCATCAGGGCTCTGACAGGAGACCAATCCCTCAGTGGGTAGGAACCCTGGTCTACAATATGTACTGGCCCATCTCCCTAATGCACCACCTTAGTAGGTCCAGTTACTGAGTCAAGGCCCTCTCAAACAACACCCTGCCACCCATCTCATGCCCCTCCCCAGAACCCATCCATACCCCCAGGTCAACAGGTGTACCCTTAACCCCCAATGTTCATTTAGCCTCTCTAAGCAGCTCTGGTTTCATACAAATCAGCTCTTCGTGAACACCAAGAAAACAGTCTCCATGACCTTTGACACAAGGCAGAGACTCGCTCGGCTCCCTTCCCTCCCCACGTTCCACATCCTGGATGGGACAAAACTGGAGGGCTGCTCCTCCTTTAGATACCTCGGGGTCTGGCTCAACCAGCACCTCAACTTTTCTGTACATACTGAGGCCATCCACAAAAAACTGCACCCCAAACTGTTTACCCTGTACTGCAACCATGGGTGCATCCCGCTGCTGGTCTGCTGTGCAATAGTAGTGAAAATGATTCTCCCTATTTTTGACTATGGGGATGTAGTCTTTAGTGCCTGTCCCAAAACTTCCCTAATCAGACTGGATACCCTCTTCCACTTCTTCTGCTGTTTTGCCCTTGACTGTCCTCCCAGTACCCACAATTGTGCCCTCTACCAAACCCTGTCCCTCCTAGCCCTATTGGACAGGAGACAGGCCCACTGCACTAGTCTCACAGCTAAATACTGGTTTCAATCCCTGCCCTGTTATCTCTCTTCTGTTCTCTCCCCCTCTCATCCACCATCCCACTCCCTCATACACTGTGACTCCCAGTCCTGGTCGGTCCCTCGCATGTCCACCTCTGCTGGCCAGGCTGCTTTTTCCTACCGGTTGACTAAATTGTGGAATTCTCCCCCCTCTGCCATTCGCCATGCCCCTTCCCCCAACTATTTTAACACTCTCCTCAAAGACCACTTCTGCACCTCCTGCTCCTAACCACCATGCTACTGAATAATGTTCTAGCTCACACAACCTGTACCTGTTTAGACTGGGCTGCCCGGCTCTGTTGTTGCCTCAGCAGCTAAAAGTGGAAATTCTGGTTCTCTATTAATTTGTTGTATTAGACTATTATTGTGTGATATCACATTGCTGTTCATGTTCATTGTGCAAATTTTTGTACACAAATGTACCTTCTCCTATATCCCCGGATGCATCTGGAAATGAGCAGTTGTCTGCTCAGTATGCTTTCCTGCAAAAGTTTAAATAAATAAATAAATTTCATTATCAGACGGTACTGCACCACTATGATCCCCTTGCATCGGGATCAAGTCCTGAACATCCACACTGCACATCCTGATGCAAAAAGTAAATTCTCTGTATTGTCCTGAGGCCTTTCATCCCTCACTGCACTCTCCTCCCATTCAGAAGCAATGTGTGAGTTTCCTCTTCTCTGTCAAGGTTCTGGAGCCCCTTGGAACAACTCTACTGCCCTTACATCAAACTCCTCCAAGATCCCTGTGTTGAGTATTTCACAGATGAGTTCCTTCTTCTGTTTGAGAGCCTCTTCAAGTTCAACTCCCATCCCAACAAACGGGGTTCTGGCCAAACGTCTTCACCCTCCCGGTAATCCACCGCATGAACTCTTCTGTCAAATGCCGGTCCATAGAGTTCACTCTCTATCCTTTTAACTCCCTCCGATGTTTCCTCACTGTCCTGCATGAGGCGCTCACCAGTCACACTTCCACCTCCAAGATTCTTCTCCATTGCCATGTTGATAACTGGGACTCTGGCTCCCCCTACTGGAACCAGTCAGCTGGTCTGACCATCACATCATAAGGTTCAGCTTCTCGGCTCCCCTTAATAGGTATGCCCCTATGGAGATGGTTCAGTACCGCCTTTTAAGGGGCATTAACCCCAGTGACCTATTGGCCGTACTGAATCTATTGGGCTTGTTGGGTGAATGCATGAGTCCAGATGATCTCATACCAGCCTATAATAAGGCTGTGGGAGATGCTATGGACAAGATTGCTCCTGTTCGTGTTTGGCCCCTTACCCATCATCCAAGGAGCCCTTGGTTTGATGGCTCCTTGAAGGAGTTAAGGCGAGTTGGCCAAAGGATGGAGAGAGCCTGGCCGAAGTCCGACCATGATGCTGACAGGCTTAGGTTGATGGCACATTATGATAGCTATCAAACAGAAATCATCCGTAAGAAGGCAGAATTCCTGTCCAGGGAGATTTCTGCTGCACAAAATCGACCAGCTCAGCTCTTCCGGACTGTTGACAGATTGTGCAGTCCAATCTGTCTCCAGTCCAGAGAAGCTTTTTCTCAGCTGAGATGTGAGGAGTTCACTCATTTTTTTGCAGATAAGGTTGCCAGCATCAGATCTGGCATCGGTTCAACCTCTCCTATGAGGGATTGCAGTGGTCGACAGGAAGTGGCATGCACTCAGTCTGTCTGGTCAGATTTTCGATGGCTGGAGTTCACTGACATTGTGAAGATCATCCAAACATAGCAACCAACCAGTTGTAGTTTGGATCCGGGTCCTACACCCCTTTTAGTGGGATGTGTAGAAGTTATCTGCCCGATCCTTGCTGACATTGTCTGGAAGTCTTTGGAGAGGGGGGGGTCTTTCCTGACCCACTCAAGGAGGCGGTCGTTTGACCACTCCTTAAAAAATCCTCCTTGGATACAGATTGTCTAGCCAACTACCGGCTTCTCTCTAACCTGCCATTTGTTGGTAAGGTTATTGAAAAGGTGATTGCTTTGCAATTGGATGATCATCTTACAACTCACAATTTCTATGATACTCTCCAGTCTGGTTTTAGGAAGAAGCATAGCATGGAGACTGCCCTTGTCCAGGTATTGAAATGTCCTCCTAATGGCTAGAGATTGAAAGGCACATACCATTCTGTTCCTTCTTGATCTCTCTGCTGCATTTGACACTGTAGACCATGGTGTGCTGTTGGAGCACCTGTGGTTCTTCTGTGGGCTGTCTGGTACAGTCCTCAAATGGTTCCATTCTTACCTCACGGACAGGTCTCAGAGAGTTGCCACTGGAATTTATTCCTCTGGTGCTCACTCCCTGCCATGTGGGGTACTGTAGGGTTCCATTCTAGCCCCCATGTTGTTTGCAGTGTATATGCTGCCATTGGGAGATATCATCAGGTGATACAGTCTGTGTTTTCACTGCTATGCAGATGATACTCAGCTGTATTTGTCCTTTCTGCCCAGACAAGATAATTGCCTTGCTGAGCTCAGACTTTGGATGAGTTCCAGCTGGCTGAGACTGAATCCGGATATGACTGAAGTGCTGGTAGTGGACCCAGGTCATCCGGGAGTGGGTTTGGGGGATGGACAACTGTCAGGCTTATTACTTGGTGGTATGTCGCTCACTACCTCTGATCAGGTGCATAACCTGGGCATTATTTTTGATGACGGTTTGACCCTAAAATCTCAGGTGTCAGCTGTCATCAAATCCTCTTTTTACCATCTCAGGAATATCACCCAGGTGAAACACCTGGTTCCTCCGGGTGATCTTCCAACACTGGTCCATGCTTTTGTCACTACCCATCTTGATTACTGCAATTCCCTCTACTTAGGGCTACCTGGGCTTGATATCCGCTGCCTGCAGCTGGTGCAGAATGCGGTGGCCAGGCTTTTGACTGGGACTTCTAGTACCAGTCATATTATGCCTGTTCTCCTCGAGCTGCACTGGCTGTCTGTTTGGTGGTGGATCACCTTTAAGGTTGGCTAGCTAACCTTTAAAGCCCTACATGATCAGGGACCCAGTTACCTGCAAGATCTTCTGGTACCCTACTGCCCACACCGTCCTCTCCATTCCACCAATGAGGGATAGCTGGAGATTCCCAGGGTACGATTGAAGACATCTGGATCACGTGCCTTTGCTTTTTTAGCGCCAACCCTGTGGAATTCTCTACCTCGTTGGTTGAGAGAATGCCCAACTGTCGATAGATTTAAAATGGAGTTAAAAACTTATTTATTTAGTTTAGCTTTCTGTAGTTACGGATGATCTGTTTTAATGTTTTTGTTTTAAATTTTTATCTTTATGTATTTGGTTTTTATGTACAGCACCTTGGTTTTGAAAGGCACTATAAAAATAAAGTTGATTTGATTTGATTTGACAGAGTAGGTGAATTTTAGTGAGAAAAGTAAACATTACATCATGTCAAAAACATACATAAATTATACAAATCATACTTATATAAAAAATGACCAAGAAACAAAAAAGAGAGAACAAAATCATCAAAAACATCATATGATATATATACATTTCCAAAAGTTTTAGATTCTTATTACTCCTTCTGTTAGGTTCTCCCCTTTCCCTCTTTAATTGCTTCTATAGACCCTCTTTCTCCTGATTCCTTTTATTTTTAATATTTTCTAGATCCTATCCCTCCCCTGCCGACCCCTGACAACCCGGGCTCGTGTCTGAACCCGGGTCGCCAGCATGGTGTGAGGTGTGGCATCCAGTGCCTCAACCCTCAGCACCACTGGGCCAGCAAAAAAAATAAAATTAAATTACTAAGAATTCTAATCTCCAGATGCTGAGGGGGAGCATATACATAACATAAACATTTAAAACGGGTAATAAGAACTTCTTAATTATTAGACTCCCTTTCTTTTTCCCTAGTCGCCAACTTTTCCAAGTTTTTACTTTGGATTCACAAATTTCCATCTGTTTTTCCCAATTCATGGTTGCTAAATCCCATTTTCCAAACCAAATACCTAAGATTTTCTGTGGGTTACTGTTTATTATTACTCTTGCTATAGTATTTACGTCATCAGTTGTATTTCCTAGTGGTATTGCCATCCTTTTTTCTATATTCAACTGTGCTCCCGATACTCCAGAAAAGGTCTGAAACATTTGTGTTGCTCTTATTCCTGAGATGTTATTATTTACAAAAATACAGACATTATCTGCATATGCAGATATTTTTTCTGGTTCCATGTTAATCTGTGGAGCTACCCCTATGATGTGTGTCCCTCTTTCTTTGCCTAACCACTGGGTTAAGCGCAAGCATGTAAAGTAGGAGGCTTAGTGGAAACCTTTGTCTTACTCCTCTATTTAATGCTACTACTCCTCCTAAGTTTCCATTCACTGAGGGTATAAAACATGCCCCATTGCATATTTTTTAATCCACCCTACTACTCTCTCAGGTATTCCACATGTAGATAAGACTTGAACAGGTATTGGTGCCCTACCCAGTCAAATGCCTTAGACTGTTATAGGGCTACAGTAAAACATAACCAGTTACTCCATTATTGTTTGCACTTTCAGTCAGTTCCCTTATTAAATGTAAGTTATGCTGTATAGTTTTATGTTTAATAGCACATGTTTGTGCTATATCTATCAAGGTTCCTGTAACTTTTTATAACCTGTGACATGTTGTTTTTGCCAGTATGTTATAATCAGTACTATTTAGTATTCTTATTGGTCTCCAGTTACTTATATTATGTTTATCACCTTTTTGATAGATATAACTTATTATTTCTTTTCCAAAATCCAGGCATTCTTTTTCATTGTCTAAAATATAATTAAATACCTGTAGTGATATTATACTTAACTCTTATGCAAAGGTTTTAAAGAACTTGCTTGTTAGCCCGTCTAGTCCTGGTGAAGTCCCTGTCTTTAGTGATTTTATTATATCATATATTTCTTCTTAAGTTATCAGTGTGTCTAGAGCATTGAAATTCTGCTCCTAATAAGGGTAATGGTGCAGTTTAAAAATTATACTAATTATCCTGTATAGGACTTTCAGTTGAAAATATTACATAGAAACATAGAATTTGACGGCAGATAAGGACCGCTTGGCCCACCCAGTCTGCCCATTTCCCTACCTAATAGATAAGCTGCAGATCCTAGTTAACCAGCAGCCTACTTCTTTCTACCCCTACCCCCTAGAACTGCCTTATGGCTGTCCCATGCATGCTTGAATTCAGTCACTGTTTTTGACTCCACAACCTCCTCTGGAAGGCCATTCCATGCATCCACAACCCTCTCTGTGAAAAAATACTTCCTTACATTACCTGTGAGCCACCCCGCCATCTTCAAATTATGCCCCCTTGTTCTTGCACACCTCTTTTTTTGAAAGATGCAACCCTCTTGGACTTTGTTGATTCCCTTGAGGTACTTGAAAGTTTCTATCATGTCCCCCCTCTCCCTCCTTTCCTCAAGGCTATACATATTAAGCTCCTTAAGACTCTCTTCATATGTCTTCCGGTGCAGACCCTGCACCATTTTAGTTGCCCTCCTCTGGACAGCTTCCATCATGTCTATGTCCTTGCAGAGATTGGGTCTCCAGAACTGCACACAGTACTCCAGATGGGGTCTCACCAGCTGTCTGTACAGAGGGATAACAACTTCTTGTTTTCTACTAGTGATGCCTCTCCCTATGCATCCCAGTATCCCCCCAGCCCTCCTTACTGCTCTCTCACATTGCTTGCCCACCTTTAAGTCATCTGATATGACTACCCCCAGGTCCCTTTCCATTTTTGTTATTGTTAGTATCTCACCCCCCATTGTGTACTTTTCCCTGGGTTTTTGTTTCCCAGGTGCATTACCTTGCACTTCTTAGCATTAAATCTAAGCTGCCATACATTTGACCATTCCTCTAACCTTGCCAAGTCCCTTCTCATCCTTTCCACCCCACCTTGTGCATCAACTCTGTTGCAGATCTTTGTGTCATCTGCAAAGAGACATACTTTTCCTTCCAGTCCGTCTGCAATGTCGCTTACAAAGACATTGAAGAGGACCGGTCCTAATACTGAACCCTGCGGCACCCCCAGTTCTTCAGAGTGGACTCCATTTACTATTACCCTCTGTGTCCTATTCTCCAGCCAATTCTTTACCCAGGCTATCATCTTGGGACCCACTCCCAGGCTGGCTAACTTGTATATTAATCTTTTGTGTGGGACTGAGTCAAATGCCTTGCTAAAGTCTAGGTAGACCATGTCCACAGCCCTCCTGATCTACTACTTTGGTCATCCAGTCAAAGAAATCTATTAGATTTGTCTGGCATGACCTTCCTGTAATGAATCCATGCTGCCTTGGGTCCTGTGCCCTCTGGCTTCTAGGTACTTGACAATTCTTTCCTTCTGAAGTGATTCCATCATTTCCCTATCACTGAGTTAAACTAACTGGTCTGTAGTTTCCCTTCTGCCCTGCTCCCACTTTTGTGAAGGGAATCACATCGGCCTCTTCCAGTCCTCTGGTACCACACCATCCTCCCATGATTTGTTAAAGAGGGTAGTCAGTGGTGTCACTAGTTCTACCCTTAGTTCTTTAGAATTCTGGGATGAATCCCATCAGACCCCATGGCTTTGTCCACCTTCAGTTTTAAGAGTTCTTTCAAGACCCTTTCTTCTGTAAATGGGCTGGTATCAACTTCTGTATCCAGAGTGTTTCTATTGTTTGTTTTAGGTACCTCCCTCTTCGTTTGTAAATACTGAGCAAAATATTTGTTTAGTATCGCTGCCTTTTCACAGTCACCCTCTGCCCACCCCTCCCTTTATTAAGCCTCACTATCCCTCCTTAGTCTTCCTTCGCTCCCTGATGTACCTAAAAAAGGTTTTATCCCCCTTCTTAACTGAGTTGGCTATCTTTTCCTCAGTTTGGGCCTTTGCTGTTCTGACTGCCTTCCCAGCTTCCTTTTGCTTTAACTGATACACTTCTCTGTCCTGCTCCTTCTGTGATTCCTTGTATTTTCTGAATGCTTTCTTTTTCTCTTGAACCTTCACTGCCACCTCCTTTGAGAACCATAGTGGTTTCTTACATCGTTTTGTTTTGTTTAGTTACTTCACACAAAGGCTTGTTACCTCTGTGATGGCAGTTTTTATTTTTCCCCATTGTTCTTCTACCCCTCCTTCCTGCCCATTTGCTAGTGCATTCCTTAGGCACTCACTCATTTTGGGAAAGTCAGCCATCCTGAAGTCCAGTACTTTTGCCTTTGTATGGCTTGACTCTATTGCTGTGTTTATTGTGAACCATACTGTTCGGTGGTCGCTAGTTCCCAGATGGCTACCCACTTCTACATCTGTGATCCTCTCTCCATCTCCATTTGAGAGGACCAGGTCTAAGATTGCTCCCTCTCGAGTGGGTTCCAATACTAGTTGTCTAAGGCATGCCCCCTGTAGGGCATCTAGAATAACCCCACTCTTAGAAGTGGCTGCTGCAACTGCACTCCAGTTAACATCTGGCATATTCAGATCACCCATCAGCAATATCTCCCCTTTATCTGCCATTCTAAGTATGCTTTCTATCATTTCCTTGTCCATTTCTTCCCCCTGAGAAGGGGGTCTGTATACAACCCCTGTGCGGATTGTGGTGCCATTGCCTGCCTCCAAATTGACCCACAGTGCTTCTTCTCCTCCCTTGTTTACCCTTTTGTTCTGTTGCTTTGATTCCTTCTCTTATGTAGAGAGCTAATCCTCCTCCTCTTTTACCCTCCCTGTCCCTCCTGTAGATAGTGTATCCTGGTGTGTTTATGTCCTAGTCATGGTTCTGTGTGTACCATGTTTCTGTGACTGCCACAATATCCAGATCTTCCTCCTCCATCAAATTGTCTCTTGATGGTCTTGTACTATTGTTAGCATCCCCAGGTCAGTAGTCACAAGTGTGTTATCTTTATTGTATAAGCCTGTCATAACCATAGAATCCAACCTCTGTTTGCACGTCATATATCGGTCTGACTCGAGTTGTTTTATTGTCCCATATCTCATATCTATTTCAAGTGTTTTTGTCCTGTCATACTGTTAGTTAAACATTTTTTTTTTATTTCTGCTATTTGAGACTTATATTTGGCATGATCCCTAGGTGGAAATGACATTAACTTATATAATTGGTTACAATATCCTAAATATTTTATATAGTCTGTGTTTTGCCCATAATTCATGAATAGTTGTTTTAACTATAGTTTTGAATCCTGCCACCATTTCCATAAGTCTTCATACATGCACATGGTTGATTCCCTGGCTTGTAATAGTAATATTACCTGTTGTTTAACATCTATTTGTTCTAATACCGATGTATTTAGTTTCCATCTTTGTGAGTAGTTAAATATCCTAGGTGGCACTGTTGTCAGGCTGGTTTACTTATAGCACAGCAACAGCATGGATGCCCAACATCCCTCACAGTGACAGACACAATGCTGAGTGTCGTCATTGTTCTGTCAGGGATGTCGGCATACTTCCATGGGGTGCTGTGCCCCCGAACCCCCCCATGTGGGGGGCTCCACCCCCACACCTCCTGGTCTCTATGTATACAACTCCAAGTCAGAGTTGTCTCAGGGTGGGGGCACAACACTGGGAGCTGCACTGTCGGTGTCTGCAGGGACCAGTAGAGTGACCTAACAACTTCTGGTGAAATCTGTCACTGTGCTGGTCTTTGTGGTTGTGGTATTACTCTCCCAGTCAGTACACCCATCAGACTATATGTCCCCAATTATAGCTGGTAGTCAGAGAACTCTGTGGGTTTAACCCCCACTTTTGTGGGTATTGCAAATTTAGAAGAAAATAAATAGTTAATGCGTGTGGCATAAGTGTGCCTATAATATGCATTCCCTGAATCCTTCTGCAGTTGCCTGTACATATCCTTTAGATTAGAGCCACTCAATATATTCTTTAATATATGTGTATTACAATACACTTTCCTTGGAGCTTCCCCAGAAGTTTTGACATCTAAACTACAATTTAGGATCCCCACCCAAAAAAAAAAAATTAACATGTTTTCTAGTGTATAAGTATTTTTTAATGAGATCAAACAGCTCAATTCTAGTAGCTTTGGTTTGTGGTGCATACATGTTAATTAATCTAAAAAGGAAATTCTTATATTTACAATCAACTAATAGTGCCCTACCTGGCTGTATATCTACCACTCTAGTTATTGTAAACTGAGTTCCTTTAAATACAATCCCAATACCATCAGCTACATCAGAACCAAATGTACAAAAAGAAAGCACCGACATCCAACTTCTCCTTAATTGTTTGGTTTCAGATATAGAATTCAGTCTTGTTTCTTGTAGGAATATCTCATCTAGAGACAATTGTTCAAGAAATGACTAGACTGAACTCCTTTTCTTGTAGTTTTTTATGCTACACACATATTAAAGGAGGCTAGGCGTATTGTAGTCATTCAGGGTAAGTAAGTAAGCATAGTGTTAA
This sequence comes from Neoceratodus forsteri, assembly GCA_016271365.2. NCBI lineage: Eukaryota > Metazoa > Chordata > Ceratodontiformes > Ceratodontidae > Neoceratodus > Neoceratodus forsteri. The sequence goes on from CM057450.1 coordinate 1,375,099,185, forward strand.
TCTGTGTCCCTTTGAAGCCCCTTTAGTTTTCTTTTTTCCCCTTTTCCCTTTTCTTTTTTTTCCTTGCCATATCTAAAGATATCTTTTCCTCCTCATCCATTTCTGACATTACCTCTGATCATATGGAGATATTTGATTACTGATTTGTTTCTCCCCCTTCTTTCTGTAAGGGAGAGTAACTTTTTGGTGATGTAGGTAGAAATGGTGCTAGTGGTTGCTTTAATGCTGCTCTAGTTACCCTGTGGTTCTCGGGGGGGGGCATATCATGTTGCCTTTCTGTTTCAACTTGTATATCCTGCCTTTGTTTCTGATTTACCTGTCCCCCTGAATCACCCTTAGTCTGCTCTCCTGGATGGGCGGTGGGGCCGGTATTTTGTGAGTTCTGTTCTCCCTCCTCTTCAATCCCTGTTTTCGGTGTAACCAGACTTATGTCTTTCTGTACAGTTAATAGGTCTCTTTGTGCTAGAGGTTCCTCTGCTGAGGCTGGAGGGAAAGTAATTACAGGGCCCTGTTTTTTTTTATTCTGGCCATTCTGTACTAAATTGTCATGATTCCATCCTTTGTTCCTATTATGTCTAGCCCAGGGACACTGATAGAAAGTATGTCCCTTGTAAACGCATAGATTACACTGAAAAATGTTTTCCCACATTTCAATGACATGCCCATCTCCCCCACACAATGCACATTTCAGCATATTGCATGTACTACTCAGGTGAGTCTTAGGCCCACATATATAACATGCTCTGGTTGACCCCCGTAGAACAAAACACTTCAATCTTTCCCCCAAGAAGAACCTGTTAGGCAAGTGTATAATTTCTGAATTGCCCTGAAATAGTTTTACCTTAAATCTCCAGCCCCCATACACAGTCCTTCTGTGTCAATACTTGCCTCAGGGAGTCCCAAAATATTGTACCTGTTTTGTAACCAGTGATAAATATTGTTAACATTAACCCCCTCATTCTGAATCATAATGGTGACAACTTTTATTTAAACTTAGCAAGGGGAATAGCATAGAATGCTGTTCACAAGGGGGTTTGTTTCAAGGCATTAAATTTCCACTAGAATCTCTCAAGGCCTGCAATAGTTTTAAAACATATGTCAAATGTGTCCTCACCAGACACGTGAATTAAAGCAGAAATATCTGCTGGGACGAAATGGTAATGATTCCTTTAATAAGTGCTTAGCTCTGTAAATTCTGTCTGGTTGTTCTGGGAGGCCTCTCCTATACCTTAGCCTCACTGCATTTTTTCTGGGAGCTTTTTCTAACTTGTTTTTAAATAAATCTGCTAAAGTAACTCCTCCAGAATTTCCTCTTGTAGTCTGGTTTTGATTATTGTCATAATCACTAGAAGTCCACTTAGTAGGATCTCCTTCGATTGTATCCCTTTTATTTGCTGTATTGGAAATGCCTGGCACTTCCCTATCTACTACCATGGTCGTTTTAGTCATAGATTGTGGGGCCCCAAGTACATGAGCCTGCTTTGCTACCTGGTGTTTCTCCTTCTGTTTACTGGGTTTGAAAGGTCAAAAGAAGACACAAGGCCCATCGGGAATGTTCCCCACAAAAGTGGGTCAGAATTACACCAGTATATGCTTGTTGTAATAGTTTTTGTCCAGGTCTCTTTTGAAGGCATTAAGATTATTGATTTCAACAATGTGTGAAGGTAGTCTGTTCCACACCTTAGTAATTCTAATGGTGTAAAAATTGTCTCTTTTATTGGTTTTAGCAGGTGATACTACTAACTTTCTATTATGGGATCTTGTATTACTCATAGCAGTACTATAAGAAAGTTCGCAGCTACTAGTAAGAGCCTGTTGTTGCAGAATCTTATGCAAGAGCAATAAATCACCTCTTTGATGTCTAATTTGGAGAGAATGAAGTCCAAATGTAGATAATCTATTGGGAGATCTCATATTCCTTAATCTTTGCATAGTTTTAGTAATAGACCTTTGAACTCTTTCAACCCTATCAATATCTTTAGTTAGGTGAGGTGACCAAAATTGTGACGCATAGTCCAAATATGGACGTGGATAGCTCCGGTATAAAAAAATAATACATTGCTGAGTTCATGTAATAAAACAGTGCTTAATCCTTGAAATCAGCCCCATTGCTTTTTTAGAAACAGCTGTGCAGTGATTAGGCAAGTTTAATTTATTGTCCACTAGTACCCCAAGATCTCTTTCTAAGTTTGAGTTTTTAAGACTTGTTTGGTTTAGAATATAAGAGTAATTGTTTTTTTTTTGTGTCCAAAATGCATAACAATGCATTTATTGGTGTTAAAGATCATTCCATTTTTCATTGCCCATGATTCAAGTTTCCTTAAGTCTTCTACTAATGAAAAGTGTTCTGATAGAGTATTAACTTGACCTACCAACTTGGTGTCATCTGCAAACTTTATTATACTATTTTATTTTTAGATCTCTACCCATATCTGATATAAAAAGTTTTAATAATATTGAGTCCAATACACACCCCTGAGGGACATCACTGCTGGCTGCTCCCTGATAAGATAAAGTATGTTGATATGAACACACTGATAGTGGTCAGTAAACCAACAGTGTATCCACTTAACCAAGCTGTGGTTGATGCCCAGATCTAATAGTTCAGCTATTAGTATATTGTGTGGCACCCTGTCAAAGGTTTTGGAGAAGTCAAGAAGAATAACATCTGATGGAACTCCATTGTCCAGATTTGAACTGATGTTATTATAAAAGGTAATCAAATTGGTACAACAGGACCAACCTTTTGCAAACTCATATTGGTTCAAGTCACACATATCCTCATTACTGAGGAATACTTCTAATTGTTTTTTGATTAGTTTCATCATAACCTTACAGCAGTGGATGTCAAGCGAAAAGGCCTATAATTCTCTAGCTGACCCCTATTGCCTTTTTACTGCTGCAGTGGGAGTAGACCCACAGACATTTTGCTTTGAGGAAAGGACTCCCTGCATAAATTACCTACCAAACAACATGATAGAGTTTTAAAAATAGTGTCCTCTGCTGAAGCCTTATTATTACGCTGCCTGTGTGTGTATGACAGCTGGAGAGCTGGACTATTTTTCCTCTGTCTTGAGAAGTTAATTGAACCCTCCCCAGTACTGCCTTTTTTTGCAAGTTGAAACCTCCTCCATAGTGTTTTATGAACCTTTTTTTGTTTGTTAACTTTCAGTGTTTAAGTTGAGCCCTCCCCTGTACTGCCTTTTTTTTGCAAGTCAAAACCTTTTCCATAGCATTTTATGGGCCTTTTCTTTCTTTGTTAAGTTTCAGTGCTTAATTTACTACCATTTGCAAACTGAGAAACTTGTTTTGCTGGTATCCCCTCCCTCACTCATCCAGAGATGTGAATTCCTTTGTGTCCCTCATGGCAAGAGTGTGAAACTAAACTTGTGTTATTTTAAATGATTGATAAAGTGACATGTACAGTTTGCATCTTTTGGGGATGAGGTTGCATCCCTTTACCTGTACAGAGTAATTCACTTGCCACCAACTCTTAAGACCTCAATGGTAAGATACATCATGCATGTAAGGTGATATATGAAATCAAATTGCATTCCCTGAAAAACAGCTTAATTTCTCTTCCCTACCTCTGCAGCCACACAAAGCAAATCTCTCTCTCTCTCTCTCACTCACTCTCACTCTCTCTCTCTGATACCTACTGCTGGACAACACAGCTGTCTAAACAAACAACGTTGTTTTTTTTCCCTTAAACAGTAGAAGGTTTTTTTCTTGCTTGTTTTAAGTGCCTGGGTAAGCCACAGGAAGACATTTCTACTGCCTGGGATGTATACAAAGTCACAAAGTGTGTGTGTTTGTATATATATATATATATATATATATATATATATATATATAGAGAGAGAGAGAGAGAGAGAAGAAAATACTACACTTTAATGGTTACAACTGCATTAGACTACAAATGCAGACTGTGACGCAAAGTTCTTATGAACTGATTCAATGTTCAACTAATTGAGTTTATATTCTTTATGCTTCTCTTTTCCTGATGTTATTATGATCCCTTTTTGTTGTTGCAAACATTTGTTCTGGAGGTCCCAGCTATCTCAGAAAATATATAGATTGGGTGAAGGCAGTACAGAGAAGGGCAACCAATATGGTGTATGGTCTGCACCAGAAGCACTATGGGGAAAGACTCAGGGAGTTAAATATGTACTCTCTAGAGGAAAGAAGGGAAAGAGGAGACATGATAGAAGCATTAAAATACTTCAAAGGTGTCAAAAAGGTACAAAAAGGTTCAATTCTGCTGAGAAAGAGATGTTCAAGGACAAGAGGGCATGATGTGTAGCTTTGAAGGGGGAACTTAGAAGGGATGCAAGGAAATACTACTTTACAGAGAGGGCTATGGACACCTGGAACAGCCTGCCAGCAGAGGTAATGGTTATCAAAATGGTAACAGAATTCAAACATGCATGGGATACACATAGGTGGACCTTGGTAACAGGGCTGGTGCATGGGCGGGGGGTTAAGTCTGGAGATCAGTTGTGGTCCATGGCTGCACAGTAGGTAGGGACCTTAGGGAAGACTATGTAGGCCAGGAGGTCCTTTTCTGACAACAGCTTCTATGTTCGGTGTTAAAACCAATTGACTTTATATTCTTTATGCTTCTCTTTTCTTGATGTTACTATGATCCCTATTTGCTGTTGCTGTTGCAGTCATTTGTACTGCAGGTCCCAGCCATCTCAGAAAACATATAGATTGGGTGAAAGCAGTACAGAGAAGGGCAACCAAAATGATGCATGGCCTGCACCAGAAGCACTATGGGGAAAAGACCCAGGAAGTTAAATATGTACTCCCTAGAGGAAAGGAGGAAAAGGGGAGACTTGATAGAAGCATTCAAATACTTCAAAGATATCAATAAGGTATAGGAAGGTTCAAGTCTGCTGAAAAAGAGATGTTCAAGGACAAAGGGCATGATATGTAACTGGAAAGGGGAGACTTAGAGGGCATGCAAGGAAATATCTTTTTACAGAGAGGGTGGTGAACACCTGGAACAGCCTTTCAGCAGAAGTAATGGGTACTGAAATGGTAACAGGTTTCAAACATGCATGGGATACACATAAGGGGACCTTGGTAACAGGGCTGGTGCATGGGGGGGTTAAGTCTGGAGATCAGTTATGGTCTATGACAGCACAGTAGGTAGGGACCTTAGGGCAGACTAGGTGGGCCAGGAGGTCCTTTACTGCCAACAGCTTCTATGTTTCTGTGTTAGTAAATACTCAATAAAAAAAAGCTAAACATGCAATAAAATATCTGAAAACAAAAGCCATAACATAACCACTTGGTCAGAATATTAAACATTTTAAAAGAAACATAAAAGCAAAAGTAACCATTTTAAAAACATTGCAACAGATGCAGCCAAAAGCAGTAGCAAGCAATTGTGCAGTTACATCAATAGCCTAAACAAAAATAATAATAATAATTATAATAATAATAATAATAATAATAATATAAGTAATCACCAGTAGAAAACAGGAAGTTGTTATCCCTCTGTACAGACAGCTGGTGAGACCTCATCTGGAGTACTGTGTGCAGTTCTGGAGACCCAATCTCTGCAAGGACATAGACAAGATGGAAGCTGTCCAGAGGAGGGCAATTAAAATGGTGCAGGGTCTGCACAGGAAGACTATATGAGAGAGACTAAAGGAGCTTAATACATATAGCCTTGAGGAAAAGAGGGAGAAGGGGGACATGATAGAAACTTTCAAGTACCTCAAGGGAATCAACAAAGTCCAAGAGGGTAGCATCTTTCAACAAAAGAGGTGTGCAAGAACAAGGGGGCACAATTTGAAGATAGAGGAGGGGCAGATCCGAGGTAATGTAAGGAAGTATTTTTTCACAGAGAGGGTTGTGGATGCATGGAACGGCCTTCCGGAGGAGGTTGTGGAGTCAAAAACAGTGACTGAATTCAAGCATGCATGGGACAGCAATAAGGCAATTCTAGCGGGTGGGGGTAGAAAGAAGTAGGCTGCTGGTTAACTAGGATCTGCAGCTTATCCATTAGGTAGGGAAATGGGCAGACTGGGTGGGCCAAGCAGTCCTTATCTGCTGTCAAATTCTATGTTTCTATGTAATGTTAATATTTAAGGAGAAACAGTAAAACATCCAGTGAAGATAGCAAAACAATGTAATGAATATTTCTGTTCCTTACTCAAACCCAATCACAACTCAGTCCCCAGCCCCATGTACATTACTAGGAATGCCAACTGAATTAGTATAAATACAGACAACATACTGAAATAAATTCAGAATAAAAAAATATCTGAGTGCAAAGTTTCCACTAAAATGCTGAAAATAAATATTGAGATAATCCATAACCAGGAATCCTCTCAAAATATATATTTTTAAAATTAATAAACGCAGGTTCCTGGTAAAATTCTAGAAATCACAACTTAAAGATATAAGTTAGCCACATGTCTAACAATGATTTCAGTGACAGAGAACAGCAGGGATTCACAAAGGGACAATCATGTACCACAAATGTAATCTGTCTCTATGAAAAAGTGACCCATTCTTGGATAACAATATCTCATAGACACAATTTCTGTTATTCCGTAGCAAAACATCTGCTACTGTACCACATTTGGCAGTCATTGAAAAAATGCCTTCCCTAGCTATTCATCCCTACATTATAAACAGTAGAACCCAAACCAGCCAAACCATATGAAGAGTCATCACTGCAGGTCTTGTGTATTATGCAGGATGTGATACTTAACACCTGGAGGATAAATTAGTGCATCTGGACTTATTTGCTGCATATGCATCTGAATTGCTATGGGGTCCTGACCATATTCACCCTTTCTCAAGTCAAGCTAGCTACAGTATGTCTTACAACTCCTGGTAAGTGACATCATTTTAGCTTACTGTGGCAAGCTGCTATTTTCAACAAGAAGTTACAATTTTAAAAAGACAGTGATGTGGACTGAAAAGCAGCTTGTGCAGGTGAATCATCATGCTAGCCTACTTATTTCCAGATTGCATTCAGTAAGCCTAATCAGTGGGAGCAGAAGGGGAGAGAGATACAGATCTAAAATAGAACTGTTTAACCGATTTGTGATTTAAAATTACATAATAGAAATGTGGTCTACAGAACCTGACACCATATTCCAGATGAGGCCTCTCCAGTGATCTGCATAGTGGCATCACCACATCCTTCCTTCTGCTGGTGATACCACCCCCCCAAAATGGAAGGCATTTGCCTAACCTTCGAATAGCAGTCAGACTATGTTCACCTTAGCAGTATATTAGCATGAAATTAGCATGACATTGGCCTTCAAACTGTTTTGCATGTTAACAAGAATGTATTAGTTATCTTGATGGCCTTCACAGTCCAAAGTCTTAAGTTAGTCTGCCTATAGCACAAAATATTTTAATCAGAAGCCTAAGATAGCAGTTTTCATAGCAGTCTTAGCATTCTGGATGATGGTCAAGGACTGCTTTTTAGCAGTATACTTTACTGCTTATGTATGATTCATGTATATACTTAAGGTTAAAAGTACTGCTATTGAATGAATATGTAAGGTTAAAAATACTGCTTAGAACTGGGCTTTTACTGTTAAGTGACATTTAATGTTACAATTCACTTAACAGTCCCATCCCAGTCAGAGGCAGTACTTTTAACCTTTAATAATCACATCCAGTGCAGAATTCTTAACCTTAAGTATGTAGAGTCTGCTGCCCGGTGGTGCTGAGGGTTGAGGTGCAGGATGCCACACCTTGAGTCACATTGGTGACCTGGGTTTGGGGATAGACTTGGGGAGCTGGGGTTTGGCATGGGAGGGAAAGGATTGAGCATCTGGAGGACTGCTCTCCTCTCCCTGGGGAGGGTTTCTGGGGCTGCTTGGTGTCCTTGTGACCCCCGATGGAGATCGGAGGTACTACAGGATCACCAGCCAGAACAGTGGGGCATGAGAGGGCGGCAGACGTCAGCAGGGCAGCCATGCATGGATGTCATGGCATGTCACACTCCCAGGGGGAAACCTACAATAAAAAATTCCTGACCTCGGAGATAGGTGATGGCACCTCCATACACCCAGCCTCACTCCACTGCCAGTCGCTCTCCTCTCCTGGGCTGAGCACATCCCAGCCTGCCAGATTATAAATAGAGCAGCCTGAGAGGATAGGGCGACCCTACCTCAGGGGCTCAGAGCTGGGGGGATCACCAGGTTGGTGCCAGGTAGAAGGAGGTGTCTCAGGCTCAAAGGTAGAGATGGAGGCACTGGAGGCTGCCCAAGAGAGTTCCTCAAAGGTTGTTGCAAAAATAGAAGATACAAAAAAAAAATATGTAGAGTCATTTATAGGCTTGAAAAGTATGGAATAAATTTTACCTTCAACTTGTGCACAAATAGTGTATGAAAACCTGTATCATGACACAGCCTTATCTTGTGAAATGTTGCCCAATGTCCATATAAATAATGCATCAATACAGCAAAGTGTTTTGCCTGATCTCAGCACTATGATGTCAGGTCATGTGATCTATTATACATGGATAGAGTAACACCTTTTGCAACTGGTTTTTTGTTCAGCAAGAATTGCTGTTATCAGACAGTAACCCATACCTCAAAGTGGCTTTCCATCTCCCAAGAAAATTCCCAATATTAAGAAAATAAAATGGTGCTCACCTACTGTGTCAAGAGTCATGGTAAGTCCATACATAAATCCCATGTTCTCATACCTTTTTCCGTGTTCTTGAAGGAATTTAAATGTTGTCTTCTTTAAGGGTGTTATTGCAGACCTCAATCTGCCAAAATGCGGAAGTGTCAATAAGAGAATGACCAAAATATAACACTTTAGAACTAAACTGAAAATAGCATTATATGGTCAGCCTCAGACTTCTATATCTGTATAGAAATTTCGTGCACATTACTTAAAATGCAAACAAGTGTATATAGAGCCCATAGTATCCTGCTTATCTGTACATTCTTGTTATTGTAAGTAAATGATTACAAAATGTGCATATCTTTGTTCAAGAGCAATGATATTGATGTTCCAGATCTCCCATTGTGTTTGTCATTGCATATGGGTACCAATATGCTACTCGAGAGACAAAGTGTGACAATCAGGTTCCAAAATTTATTTGGGCCAATTGTCATAACCATATCATATTTACATTGGGTGCATGTGGTAGTATTTCAGTCCCCAGCATAAAGATAGTTTGTAGTTCAGAGGTGCTAAAAAATGGGATTAAGTGGTCCCACAAGGGCAACGTAATGTGAGTAACATCATGACCTTGGCAGCAAATTTGTCATATTATCAAACATATATTTTTTGATATTACTGTCTATGGTATCTATTTAGGTAGCATAAAATCTAACTTTTCAGTTTTTTCTCATAAACTTAACTTGTTGCTAATTATGCCACAATATGTTTACTGATCACAGTATGCCCAAATCTGGACATGTTTAAGTTTGGCTACCACATTCATGTCCTTGATTTTCTAGCCCATTGTTTTTTGCACAACTATATTACCCTCATAGGAAAAGACAGAAATCACTTAATTTTCAGAAAGTGAATTATACTTTATTTACAAGGGTTTTTTTCACAGGATGTCATGTGAGTAACTCAGACTACACAGGACGTCACACGAGTAACACAGACACAACACAAGAAGTCACATGAGTAACATGGACACCAGAACAGTAGTATCAGTATCATACCAAGTGTCTCACTAAGTCATACCAAACGTTATTGCTAATGTTCAACCAAAAAAATGATTGTCGTACTATGGATATTTGGTATAACATTTTTTGAACATTTTGAAGATCGTACTGTAGTCACAACATTATATTAACTTAAGATATTCACAACTGTTTTATGTTACAGTGTAGTATGGATTGAATCTCACCTGGTCTGTCTATTACATATACCAGCTGGTTCCAAGCCTATAATAAGAGAGAGGGAGACCAATTATATCTTCCGAGCGGGCCACAGTACCAACACAGCCCTCCTAGAGTTCTCCAACTTTCTCCACTCCTCCTTAGACACTGGTTCTCTGGCTGGTGCTGTCTTCATTGACCTCTCGAAAGCTTTCGACACTGTCTCCCACCCCTTCCTTCTTGATGCCCTTAGTCTATCTGGTTTTGCTGCTGGACCTATCTCCTGGTGCACCAGTTATCTGTCTGACCGCTCACAGCGTGTAAAAATAAATGGGACCTACTCAGACATCTGTCCCATCTTTTCTGGGGTTCCTCAGGGCTCCATTCTGGGCCCTACTATTCTCCTTTACCTTAACACCCTTCCATGCTCTTGCTGGGGAACATTCTATTGTGCGCTGATGATGCAGTCATCTTTGCCTCAAATCGTAACCCTACTGCCCTCCAGGACTCGCTGCAGAAGTCCTTCACTGAAGCCGAGGGCTGGTTCAAGGAACATAGATTTGTGATAAATCTTAAAAAAACAAAACCCATGTTCTTCACTCATCCCCAAAACAAGTCCTGCAACTTCAAACTCCTCATTCACTCTGGGTCCTCATTCCCACTCGAACAAGTTTGCTCCTATAATTACCTAGGGATCCATTTTGACCCCTTCCTCTCCTTCCATGGACACATCGTTTGCCTAGCCACTGCCACTAATATCCGATTGGGCATCTTACATCGGTATAAACACTGCCTCACCCCGGAGCTCTTCAATACATGATCACCTCCTCTATCCTGTCCCTAGTGGACTATGGACTGCCGGTGTGTGTGTGCTGCTGATCAGACCCGACTCCATAAAATTCACACTACTCTGAATAAGGCCTGCAGGTTAATTACTGGAGCATCTAGGATGACACACACCTGTCTACTCATATGCTAAAGCGCTGGTACTTGATCTCGACAGGCGCCTCAAATGTCTTACCTGTGCCTTACAAAAGACCCTCCTTGGGCTTTCCCCACCAGGATTGACCACCACCATACCGCTTTGTCCCACTAGTTCATACTGGACCTCTGGGAAAACCTCTCTTGTTATCCCTAGAGCTAGGACCTCTCACAGCCAAGAGCCTTCAGCTTTTAGGGCCCCCTCCTGATTCAACACACTGCCCCCTCCATCTCCGAAGCTCCAACTATCTCGTGCTTCAAAACTTCCTTTTACGTAACCACCTTATAACACCCGATGCTGTAACTGCAGCTAGTCAAAGCCGTGACTCAATACTTATGACAAAGCTTTTACTAAGCTGCTAAGGACGACATAACTCTGGTATTGTTTGCATCCATCCTACTTGTACCAGCTTGTTTGTATCTATGTCTTAATTTACTGTTATACTTATGTGTTGTACTGCTATACTGTGTATTTTGGTTTGTCTTACTGTGACAAGGTACCTTTGTAAATGAGCCTATGGCTCAAAGGTTTTCCAAACTGCTGTTTAAATAAAATAAAAAAATAAAATAAAATATCTTTATCAGATGAATGGGGATGTTTGGGATTTATGCATGTCCTTGCTGCTTGTGATATTCAAGGCTGAAGGCAAAACACTGAAAATGTATTAGTGACTTATAATATGGGGTAGATAAAGGCAGGTGAGTGGTAAACAACCATCAGGTGACCATTGCTTACTCCACAATATATGACAGCTAGTGGTGAACCATCCCTCTGAGAGATCAGCCTGTGTTTCTGTTCTGATCTTGTTATAGTGCAAAATTGCAGTCTGTGGAGCAGCCATTACTACTACTTAGTGAGTGAGAGCCGAGGCCTGCCATGTAGTCCCAGGCAGTGCAGCCAACAGTAGCTGTAGTGTTCAAAGTTTGTAGTCTTGCTTCTTACTCAAGCTTGTTCCCAGAGTGAAGTGTGTGGTCTCCATGGTCATTTTTCTGTTGCACAGGCAGATTGACAGGTAAATCCCATCGTTGTGGCATAAAGTCAGATGGAACACTGTGAAGAGAGGGAGACCCCCCAATGATGTCATGATCTGAAAGTGAGCTTTATGCTGGTGGACAGAGAAACAGAGTTCCAGAAAGACCTGCAAGCTCTGAGTCCCATTAGTTGCCATTTCTTAATTGGTAGAATACAGTCTGGTAGACTGTGTGACAGCACTGCTGGGGAAAATGTTTACTTGCTTGCCATGTATTAATGTAACCCCAGACAGACAGAGCAGCTAAGTCAGTGGAGGTATAGACACTGTGTCTGTACCACAAGAAGCAACTCCATATTTTGCACTTCAGAGCTACTGTACTGTCTCAGAAGGCATATCATGCACAACAAATGTAGGAGAAAGCATAGCAACACTTTCCTTCTGACATCTGTATGTGCATGACAGCCATTTTGTTGAGGACCATTTTTTAGGCAGCAGAATACAGTAATTTGCTTGTCTTTTATAAAAGGAGAAAAACATGTATATTGCTTTCTCCTTGTTTTGTAGTGCACCCTCTGTTATAAGTGTAATAGCCCACTCCTGGGTGTGTGGTTATTGGGGATTAAGCAACACACTGGGTGTTGTGAGGACACTCAGCCAGCAGCCTCATGCTTCACAATGCACTCGAGGTATTGATTAGTCCCTAATAACTGCACACCCTGGAGTGGGTTACTTCCTACTAATAGAACTATGCCCTTGAGTGGGTTGCTTCAATCTTAAAATATGTTTTAAGAAATGAAAATGAAATTAAAAACTGATTTCAGGGGCCAGATCTTCAAAAGCTTGCCCATGTGCAAAGCCTAGTTTTTCTGCACAAACCCAGATTTGCGCAGATGTCCATATGTCAAAGCCCTGTTATGGGCAAACAAGGTTTGTGTCCAGGAGATTTTCTGAGGTTAGCACAATACAAATGGAAAGTCATGGACCTGAAATCTGGTGAAGTCCTGTAATCACAGAGTGCAAGGTAATTTTGCATGGTCCCCTTGTATGGTGCAGATATACACAATTATCCCTGTTACTAATGATGCCATCCCCCAGATCACAGCCACAACTGAAGACACAGCCCTTCCTGTTGTCAAAGGACCCCTCCATGGTACCTCCCCTCTGTGTCCACAGCATGGTCCTGCAGGTGCATATGCAGCCAGTCCATTTGGGAAAGGGTGCACTTTTAGGTTTCTTCAGCTATTGTAGTTAATGTCAGTAACTGTTTGATATGCCATGCTAGGCCCTCAGCCTATCATGCAGCACATAGCACCAAACAATTACTGTGATTCACTACAACAGCAAAATACTAAAAGTGCTACACAATAGGAATAAAAAAAATACAGAACAAGAGAGTAACACTTTAGCAGTCACTGACAGCAATCATCCCAGTAAGGAAAAAACAGTATTTTTCTTCACTTGTACTGCCATGGAAGCCATTTAAGGCATATCATGTAGCACATAGCCCAATTACTGATACACACTGCAACAGCAGCCAAATGAGCCTAAAACTGCACAAAAACAATGAACAGGGTTGATGTTTTTGGTGACTGCAACCTGGTTACCATCAATAACAGTCATTTTACATCCATTTTTGGTGTTTGTGCCCTTTTAGGCTCGTTTTACTGTTGCAGTGAATCTCAGTAATTGTTTAATGTGCCATGCTAGACTCTTGGCCTAACATGCAGCACATGGCACACCTAATGATCACAAAACATATTGCTGAAATGTAAATGGTTTTGTGCTGGCGTTTGGGTGCTCAGTGTTGAGTTGGTGGATGCAATATGTTTTTATAAAAAGTTGCCATCTTATAGCCTCCTGTGGATCTGAGAAATTTGTGGATTACCCAACGCTTCGTTTACTGCTGCTATTTGCTTTTCTGCTGCTAAATGGCTTCGATGCACTTGCACATAAAATAAATAAGTCCTGTGAGTACATTTGGAGTGCTGACTGTTTTTCTGTTCTACAGAAGTGTTTTTACAAAAAATAAATATGATATTAACCAGGATTTCTTTTTACGTTTAGCAGATAAGCAGGTAGTTTAAAAGTAGTTCTGGTGTTCTGATGCCTCCCACACAATATAAGCCCCTAAAGAGATCAGGTCTACACAAACTGAGCACCTGCAGACACCAGATCCTATTCATTTACTCCCCAATACAACATGTATTTTATTTCTCATTACAGAACTCTCCAAGCTGTAGATATGGTGTTCTGATGCCTAATACAAAATGAGCCCCAGCACTAACCAGGTCCAATTGATATACTCCCCAAAACTGCAGTTTTTTTGCCCAGTACAGAACAAACTATTTAGCAGCAGTAACATTAAAGGTGCCCCTGATAGAGAATAGGATCACACAAAATGCCCCTCCCCCCCACAGGGACCAGGCCACACAGAATGATCCCCATGTAGAGACTTGGTCTATAGAATAGGTAAATGTGTATAACCATTTAATCTAGGAAACCTGCAGTTGTTCAACTTTAAAATGCTTTATAATCAACTCTCTCTGCCCCTACCCCACCCTTCATACCTCGAGCTCAGCATCTTGGGACCATGAGGCAAGGTCTGACTACATGTCTCTGTGTTTTTCAAAAAGCAAATGTGTACCTTTACAATCTGCAGACATCTGACACACCAGGGAACAAAAGAGCAGCTAAGATGCAGAGAGAATAGCCCACTGTAGTACCCATAACGTGCATAACTCCAAACTTCAGAAGGACAACATGTATTGTCCAGAATGTAGGTGGCAGTACAAAGAATGCAGACCTACCAGGTCCACAGCTTTAAAGAGCCAAGGGGTGATGACTAAAGGTGTCAGCATGCATTTCTGGTTGTGAACATTCTGGGCCAGTGGAGGAACCAATAGTAACGTGGGTAACAAAAGGACACGAAAATAACACGCCATGGAAAAAGGGAATTTTCTAAATAAATAAGTTATAACAAACTGCAAGGTTTTGGCAGCATGTCAGTAACAAAGAGAAGGTCACCAGACGGAATAATGCTTTTGGACCACAGTTCATGCAAATTAAAGGCACAGTCTGCTTAGGATGAGGTACTAGATGGACACTACATGTAATGAACGTTACAGCTGTAAAAAATGATTAAATAAAAGGCAAAAACTGTTATTCTGTACAGAGAGTTCTTAGGGGAGGCTTAAATGAAGTAATTAGATAACACATTAACAACAGTTGGATTTCTAAGGCACAATAAAGGGCTGTATTTAAATACTTAAATTGGGAATGGAAGCAATGTCACAAAATGGAACCCTATTTGAATGGGTAAATTGATGTTTGTGATAAAACTGAAAGAGCACAGTGGAACCAAACGGAGTCATGTTATGTTTAATATCTCTCCTAATGTGGGACTACAAATTAGGTGTGTCATGTGAACCTTTTAACAATTTAGCAAAAAGTTACAGGGTGTCAATGTGCAGTAGGTATGAGTCTCTCAAATACTGTATTCATGCCTATATGCATATTAGACTTCTGCAGTAAAACAAAATTATTTAAAAAAGCATGCAAACAGATTGGTAGTAGAGCATGGTCGTCTAGTTTGACAGAATTCCCCTTCAACTCTGACACATACCGTCTGTCCTGGTTCCTAGCACTCACCATTCTCGACCCTGGTTTTGGTGCCTTTCCATGTGTCGCTGCTTGGAACAACTAATTGTTATCACTGCATACACCTGGCATATTTTTCAATGGATCCACAATCCAATGCCTAGATTTGGTGCCCCTCCATGTGTCTCTCTGCTTGGAACAACTAACTGTTATCACTGTATCTTCTGGCAGATTTTTCAACGGATCCACCATCTGATGCCGGTAAGATTTTTCAGTGGATCCACCACCCTCTGTTTAATAGACTATCTGGGGTACCTCTTAAACCTCCTACTTGTGAGTGGCAGATTTTAATGGATCCACCACCCTCTCTGTTAGATATACCTCCCGATATACCTCCTACCTTCAAGTTTCCCTTCTTGTCCATATTACCACGATGTACCAATCTGAATAGTTCCCACATTCATCTAGTTAGCAGTTAATCCCCTTTACGAAATGGCAGGTACTATCATAGCCCCCCTTTCCTGCCTAGTCTCCAGAAATCATATGGATTGCTTCAAGACTGTTTTTATACTATCTGTTTTGTGAAATGTTCTTCAAGCACAAATCAAGATCAAGGTGAATGCCTACATAAATAGAGTTTTTTTTTATTCTGTTTAACCTTTCCCTGGCATCTAGTATCTAGTGGGGGGTGAGAGTGTCCCTGGGCCCCGACTGTATGTAGCAGGCAGGTAGGCTGGTCAGAAAACTGCCAATCAGAAATGCTGCAGCTGTTGCTAAGCAATCATCAGTTTAGTCCCAGCCTATTTGGAGTTCAGGCTGTAACCTACTCCATGTGGTTGGGAAAGAAAATGAAGATTTTGGGGAGGGGGAGGAGGCTAGGGAAAATATGCTTCCCTCTACCAATCAATCAGCCACAAAGCAGCTATGTGAAGAGCTCCCTCCCCCAAGGGGATGGTTAAGAGGGTCTGGAGGAGGGGATGGTTAAGATGGGTCCAGAGGGGAGGGCAGCCAGCAGTAGGTGGCAGGAACAGCCAGCTAAGCCACATGGTGGCTGAGTGAAAGTTCCCTTAGGGGCCTGGTATGAAGGGACTTGGAGAGCAGACACACAGAATGGGGGTCACAAAGGAAATGTTACACTGCAGGCAAAAGCAAATGCCTGAAATGGGCTTAAAAGTAGTGGTGGGAGGCAGGGAGGGAGGGAGGAATATTTGGGCTCCCTAAGAAGTCACAGAAACAGCTAGTACTGCATACAATAGAGTTGCAGAGTGGCTAATGTCAGAGCACCAAGGGCTACTAAAGGATTGGGGGAGGAAAAGAACAGCATAAGGGTCAGGAGAGCCTATAATTGAAAACACAGAGCAGTAAATAGAAAGAGCCCTGATGACCTATAAATATAAATACATTAATGCAATGAGGTGGACATAAATGGAGTGTGATAAATACATTTATCCGAGTAACTATGTGAATAAATGTAGAATCTTAGAGCACAGCCATTCTCCCCACCCATCAGCAAAGTCACTCTCCCTACCCCATCCCTCCAGCATGCCCACTCTCCCCACCCCATCCCTCCAGCATGCCCACTCTCCCCACCCCATCCCTCCAGCATGCCCACTCTCCCACCCCATCCCTCCAGCATGCTCACTCTCCCCACCCCATCCCTCCAGCATGCCCACTCTCCCCACCCCATCCCTCCAGCTGCCCACTCTCCCACCCCATCCCTCCAGCATGCCCACTCTCCCCATCCCATCCCACCAGCACATACACTATCCCCACTCCACCAGCATGACCAGTGTCCACACCCCATTAGCAAAGCCACTCTCCTCTCAGCGACCCACCAGCACTGCCACTCCCCACTCTGACCCACCAAACACGGACAGTCCCATGACAACAGCAACAAAATAGAGCAGCTCAGCACTGCAATGAAAAAGGCCACAAATGTTTGGTCTAGTTGAAACTGATTAATCAAAATAAACTAGACAAACAGTACATTGCAGCACCCCTCTCCTGCGTACACAGCCAATGTTTCGCATCACCCTATTTTGTTGCTGCTGTCTTTTTCTGTTTTTAAATAGTTGGTACCAGCTCTGCGTTTGTTAGCCACCTGTTCTCCTGCTACGGACAGCCCCATGACTCAACCAGACAGACAGTCCTCCTGCCCCACCAGCAAGACTGTCCCCTGGCCCCACCAAACCCATGGCAACTGTATGCCCATTCCACCAATATGGATGGTCCCCTTACTGCACTAAATGCAGGCAGCCTCCCTTGGACTTGTAGGGTTGGACAAGTCAGATGATCCCTGAACAGCACCTGCAAACTTGTGTTTGGAGTAAACGGAAAGGACTGCATCTTACAGCAAGTCTGCATTGGGGCAAGCTCATATCATGTGCTTCCCTGAACAAGCCCGAGGGTTTCTGTTGCTTGTCCCAGAACAAATTTGGGGAAGTGGCTTGGTTGTGTTCCTTTTTTTTTTTTGATATATTTGTTCTACTTTTTGGCCCCTTGCCTGCCACTGGTGTTTCTGCCCTAGTCACAGCATTCCTGTGGCTTCCACCTCCTACTAAGCCCCCTCTGTGCTCCCCCAGTTACCCCTGGCTTATCCCCCAGGGGGCAGGGTCATGGCACTGTGGAAGCTCCACTACCACAAAACCGGTATCTGTTGGGAGAGCTTGAGTCCAGGAGGCTAATCAAAGCCCGGAGACAGGGCTTCTTCTAGGTGGCAGGCATGGAGGATTTTGTCCCCTGTCAGCTGGGGTGAAGATGTGCAATGATGCCGGTGTCTGTCCCGCCCCAGAGATACTCGACCTTGCGTCAGTCCAGGGCGATGATCCCAGCCTCCGCTTGGTGTCGCTCCTGTGCCAGGCACATAGCCCCCCTCCCCCCTGGAGAAGATGAGCAGTCCTAGGGATGCGCAATCCTTCTCCCCCCAGCCAGCCCTCCAATGACCCAGATCCATTCTCGAACCCAGGTCGCTGGTGTCGCAAGCAGAAATCCAACCGCTGCAACGGCGGGCTGGCCTTGCATGGCTATGTTCCTGAGCAAGTCTGAGAGTCTCTGCTTGCTCCCACAGAGCAAGTTTATAGGGGATTAAACACTGTGCAGTGTAGGCAATATATGATGTGACCCCACACACCCATAACTTGGTCTGAGGTCCTTGGACTTGTTCAGGGACCATCTCCCCCACCAACTTAGTCAGTGCATCATGCAATCCCCACTGCTCAACTTGCCATTCTCTATACAAAACTGAAGAGACCTTTGGACTTGTTCAAGGACACATAGTGTCCAAGGCCCCCCTCCTGCAAAATCTGAGGGCCTGTGTTGCTTTCCATTTCCCCACACAGAAAATGTGGGGGATGGAGAGAAGTTTATTTTATATACTGGCCAGGGGCTAGTTGGGAGGAAAGTTTGCATCGATATGCTTTTGAACCAAGTCAGAGGGGCTGTCGTTATCTGTGTGACCCAGTGCAAGAAGGTGGGTAACATTAACTCCCCACAACTTGCTCTGTGGAACACAGAATCACAGACCCTCAGGCATTCTCAGAGACACACCAACTCCCTTCCTCTCAACTTGCCCCTGGCTACCCCTTCTACTCAGACTCTGGGAATGCAGAAAACAACAAGAGAGTTTCAGATTTGTTTACGGTGTAAGCCCCCCTTCCCTCGCAAAAGTAGGAAAGTCTGTGTTACATCTCTGACTTTTTCAAATGAAGGCATTTTCCAAGACAAAGTTCACTATTAATTCATACAGACACAGCCAGGTTAATTTTTTTGTCAGGGACAGTATTGATGCTAATCTGCTGATAACAGCTGTGTTTTCTATACCAGTTAGTGGTTTTCTGACTGCCTTTTAAAACAACTTTTTTATTTAATTCATTCACTAGACCTGCTAAATGGCACACCAGGGACAACACTGGCTGTGCAGAAACTTCCAAAACAGCATCAGGATGCCTGCAAATTACTTGCTAACTCAAGTATACCATAACTGAGGGTCAAATAGACATGGGGCTGTCAAACCATGATACTGACACCGCTGAATGGATCTACTAGGGGAACTGTGAAAGCAGTTTCCATTACCTCGACTAGTGGCAGATACTCTTACACTCAACCACTCACCATACTGCAGAGGCATGGTACACATTCGACTCTGGCTTAATAATAAGAGATAGCATGATATCCAAAAGCAAAAAAATTCAAGGCACTCAAAAAATGGTTCAGATACAGATTACATGCAGCTTAATCAAATCAACTCCAAAGACTGACTGTTAATACCACCTCAGATTTCATTCCTTTGCCTTAACTTGAGGCAAAACAGAATCAGGCTCTGAACTGGAAATTCTGAAAACCTGAGGTACTGACAGAATGGATTCCAAAAAATTCAAGCACACCTACTGGGTAGTACTGTGGGTACCTGTATGAGCTCTTGATGCCTGTTACCTCTGCCCACTTCCTTTGCTCCTCCTCAAGGGGCCTCCTGGACATTCCCAGGGTTCAGCTCAAGACCTCTGGTGACTGAGCGTTTAGTGTCTCTGGGCTGACCCTGTGGAACGCACTTACATCTGCAGTCTGGGAGGCTCCCCTTGGTTGGCGTCTTTAAGCTGAGGCTTAAGGACCATCTCTTTAGCCAGGCTTTCACAGAATAAGCTGTCTTATCTTTAATTATATTATAATTAACTATAATTCAATCTGCAGAGCATAGCATTGCTTTTAACTTCCCTGCTGCTGTTATAATTGTGTTTTGTATTTTATGCATTTTTTTCTCATTATGTATGGCACCCAAAGCCTCCAGAATTGGGTGCCTTAGAAATAAAATTGCCTTGCCTAGGGAAGGCCTTAAATACACATTTTCACATCATATTTATTCATCCCAGAAGCAATGGTTACAGGGACATGATTAACCTAAAATTCCTTAGGACCTTTATAAATTAGACACACATAACCCCAGTACACCCAGATCAGACTCTACTTACCTAATATGTAAGACATTATGTCTGTAAGACCTGTAAAGGGTTATCCTTTATATAAGCAGAGTGGTTTGAGGATCGACAAAAGCAGTAGGGCCTGAGGAAGAAATCCCCACAATACAGTTCGCCCCAGTTTAGAAAAGGCAGTAATTAAAGGTAGTGCTTACCTGCTTCTGGGTGAACTTAGGGAAGGGATCCAGAAAACATACTGTAGATGGGGCACCTGCAAAATAAGAATAAAGAGAGTGATCAAAAAGGATCCATAGTTCTTGAGAAAGATAAGACTAAAGATAGGACAGGTAAAAAAAGGTAAATAATAGTTATCTGATGGGTTGTAGGGAGCTCTGTAGACCTGTTAAAAAAAGTGAGAGAGAGAGAGAGAGAAATATTTTAGTACAAGTAAAAAGTTCCAGAAATCAGGGACATTGGATGTGAAGTGATATCCTAGTACCACCACCATTGTTGAGGAGGTACAGACCACCATCGTTGGAGGGGGGTACACCAGCTATATTCATGCCACAGATAGAAACATACCCCATCACTGGCAAATGCTCCCAACTTCTGCCCTACTTCAGCCATATAGCTAAGCCTAAGTAGCTGTAAAGTGACTAGGCCGATAAGGTGTTGGGATGGGGGGGGGTGGGTTACAAAGAACAGATTAAAAAATAATCTGCATTCCCTCTTACCTAATATTATGCATTTTTAAATGTTTTTATTTTATACTGTAATTCATTTTACCCTGGACAGATCTCATTTCTAGTGTGATCCTGTTTCTAAGCACTAATTCCTACAGCTGGGTGGACTACAGGTTAAGCAACTGACTACTGTATAAGAAAAATAATTTAAAAAGGACACCATAAAAACTACAGTTCATAAAAAGCATAAAATCCGTGTCAGACATTGGTGGCGGAGACTGATCTCTTTCACAAAATGTTATTCACACACAGCTACAACAATTTCTTTCGCTAACAATCAAGCTTGCAACATGATATCCCACAGCAGCTACAAACATGCAATTGGAATGCAAACCAGCCCCTCCACACACACACACACATGCTGTAGTAACTGCATTCAAAATGCAGTAAAAACAAATAATGCACACATTTCTTAGTCTGATAGGCCATTTTCTGTCAGACAAAACTTTAAAAATGCAGTAAAAACAAAGAATGCACTAATCAATCTTATTTAGAGCAAGGAAGTATATGAAATCTGACCCAGAACAGCAGGAAGCTAGCTCCAAAAACACAATGTATTCAAGCCAAAAGAATCTCTGCACAACTCTTCCTTGAATAATAAGCTCTTTTCTGAGTTGAAGTTTAAAAACTGTAGAAAAATGCATGAAAATTCTCTAGGCAGGCCCTCTAACAGCATCCAGCTCAGATCACAAACCAGTTCCAACTGGTCTAGCCGGTTTTCAGAGCAGCAATAAACTAGGAAGTGAATCACTCTGGATGTATCATATCCTGCCAAGAAGCCAAGGGGTTATGGGAAATTAAGTTTTGTTTTAGATTTTAAGGCAACAGACAAGTGCAATCTGTCAGTTTTTCAAGATGTTCCAAATTATTTATGCAAAAAATGGGAATCATAAGAATAAATACATGAGGGTGCATCTTAGAGGACTGACTTTATTTAACCATTTACTTATCTAGGATTGTCAAATAGAAACATAGAATTTGATGGCAGATAAGGACCGCTTGGCCTACCCAGTCTACCCATTTCCCTACCTAATGGATAAGCTGCAGATCCTAGTTAACCAGCAGCCTACTTCTTCCTACCCCCACCCCCTAGAATTGCCTTATGACTGTCCCATGCATGCTTGAATTCCACCACTGTTTCTGACCCACAGCCTCCTCCAGAAGGCCATTCCATGCATCCACAACCTCTCTGTGAAAAATACTCCTTAAATTACCTCTGAGCTGCCCCCATCTTCAAATTGTGTCCCTTGTTCTTGCACACCTCTTTTTGAAAGATGCTACCCTCTTGGACTTTGTTGATTCCCTTGAGGTACTTGAAAGTTTCTATCATGTCCCCCCTCTCCCTCCTTTCCTCAAGGCTATACATATTAAGCTCCTTAAGACTCTCTTCATATGTCTTCTGGTGCAGACCCTGCACCATTTTAGTTGCCCTCCTCTGGACAGCTTCCATCCTGTCTATGTCTTTTCAGAGATTGGGTCTCCAGTACTGCACACAGTACTCCAGATGGGGTCTCACCAGCTGCCTGTACAGAGGGATAATAACTTCCTGTTTTCTACTGGTGATGCCTCTCCCTATGCATCCCAGTATCCCCCCAGCCCTCCCTGCTGCCCTCTCACATTGCTTGCCCACCTTTAGGTCATCTGATATGACTACCCCCAGGTCCCTTTCCATTTTTGTTGTTGTTAGTATCTCAACCCCATTGTGTACTCTTCCCCTGGGTTTTTGTTTCCAAGGTGCATTACCTTGCACTTCTTAGCATTGAATCTAAGCTGCCATACATTTGACCATTCCTCTAACCTTGCCAAGTCCCTTCTCATCCTTTCCACCCCATCTTGTGCATCAACTCTGTTGCAGATCTTTGTGTCATCTGCAAAGAGACATACTTTTCCTTCCAGTCCCTCTGCAATGTCGCTTATAAAGACATTTTCTTTCCTTATTTCTTTATCCCCCCGGGGCCACCGGTCTGCCTTACCTTCAACGTCTGGCATCTCCCCAGGTCTATCCGGCCGCCATCTCCTCGGACTACCTCCGACATCCTAATTCAGGCCTCGCAGCTACCCCCACGTCTTGCCCCCCACGGTGGGGTGTTGGGGAGCACTCCTCCGGAGCGCACCCACCCCAGTCAGGATCCGTGCACTCGCCACAGCACCTCGCACCGAGAGAGACCACATGGGAGACAGCCATCATGCCACCCCAATTAGTTTCCCCAGTTTTTCCGCTTTTCTTCCCCTCAGCCAGCAGGCGTGCACTGACACCAATGGCCATGAGCGTGCACATGTCCGCCCACATTCTGGCCAGGCGTTAGCCTCCAACTCTGTACTTGTGCTCCCAGCAGCAGTAGTACCTCCGGTCTCCACCGGGGGTCCCCCCTGCACCGGGATGCCCCTGGATCCCCCCCAAGGGAGAGGAGAGCTGTCCTTCGGATGCTCAATCCTACTCCCTCCCTGCCGACCCCAAGCACCCGGGCTCGTTCCCGAACCCGGGTCGCTGGCGTGACACGAGGTGTGGCGTCCAGCACCTCAACCCTCAGTGCCACCGGGCCGGCTGCTTATAAAGACATCGAAGAGGACCGGTCCTAATACTGAACCCTGCAGTACCCCACTAGTAACCCGTCTTTCTTCAGAGTGGACTCCATTTACTATTACTCTCTGTGTCCTATTCTCCAACCAATTCTTTACCCAGGCTGTCATCTTGGGACCCACTCCCAGGCTGGCTAACTTGTTATTAATCTTTTGTGTGGGACTGTGTCAAATGCCTTGCTAAAGTCTAGGTAGGCCATGTCCACAGCCCCTCCCTGATCTACTACTTTGGTCACCCAGTCAAAGAAATATATCAGATTCATCTGGCATGACCTTCCTGCTGTGAATCCATGCTACCTTGGGTCCTGTGCCCCTCTAGCTTCTAGATACGTGACAATTCTCTCCTTCAGAAGTGATTCCATCATTTTCCCTATCACTGAGGTTAAACTAACAGATCTGTAGTTTCCTGCTTCTGCCTTGCTCCCACTTTTGTGAAGGGGAATCACATCTGCCCTCCTCCAGTCCTCGGGCACCACTCCATCCTCCCATGATTTGTTAAAGAGGGTAGTGAGTGGTGTCACTAGTTCTGCCCTTAGTTCTTTTAGAATTCTGGGATGAATCCCATCAGGCCCCATTGCTTTGTCCACCTTCAGTTTTAAGAGTTCTTTCATAACCCTTTCTTCTGTAAATGGCTGGTATCAACTTCTGTATCCAGAGTGTTTCTACTGTTTGTTTTAGGTACCTCCCTGAGCAAAAATATTTGTTTAGTATCTCTGCCTTTTCACAGTCACCCTCTGCCTACCCTCCCTTCCCTTTATTAAGCCTCACTATCCCTCCCTTGGTCTTCCTTCACTCCCTGATGTACCTATAAAAGGTTTTATCCCCCTTCTTAACTGAGTTGGCCATCTTTTCCTCTGTTTGGGCCTTTGCTGTTCTGACTGCCTTCCCAACTTCCTTTTGCTTTAACTGATACAGTTCTCTGTCCTGCTCCTTCTGTGATTCCTTGTACTTCCTGAATGCTTTCTTTTTCTCTTGAACCTTCACTGCCACTTCCTTTGAGAACCATAGTGGTTTCTTACATCGCTTTGTTTTGTTTATTTGCTTCACACAAAGGCTTGTTACCTCTGTGATGGCAGTTTTTATTATTCCCCATTGTTCTTCCACCCCTCCTTCCTGCCCATTTGCTAGTGCATTCCTTAGGCACTCACCCATTTTGGAAAAGTCAGCCCTCCTAAAGTCCAGTACTTTTGCCTTTGTATGGCTTGACTCTATTGCTGTGTTTATTGTGAACCATACTGTTCGATGGTCGCTAGTTCCCAGATGGCTACCCACTTCTACATCTGTGATCCTCTCTTCATATCCATTTGAGAGAACCAGGTCTAAGATTGCTCCCTCTCGAGTGGGCTCCAATACTAGTTGTCTAAGGCATGCCCCTGTAGGGCATCTAGAATAACCCCACTCTTCAAGTGGCTGCTGCAACTGCACTCCAGTTAACATCTGCATATTCAGATCATCCATCAGCAATATCTCCCCTTTTCTGCCATTCTAAGTATACTTTCTATCATTTCCTTGTCCATTTCCTCCCCCTGAGAAGGGGGTCTATATACAACCCCTGTGCGGATTGTGGTGCCATTGCCTGTCTCCAAATTGACCCACAGTGCTTCTTCATTTCCCTGTTTACCCTTTTGTTCTGTTGCTTTGATTCCTTCCCTTATGTAAAGAGCTACTCCTCCTCCTCTTTTACCCTCCTGTTGATAGTGTATCCTAGTATGTTTACATCCCAGTGATGGTTTTGTGTGTACCATGTTTCTGTGACTGCCATGATACCCAGATGTTCCTCCTCCATCAAGGCCACTAATTCAGGAAGCTTGTTACCCAGATTATGGGCATTGGTACTCTTTGCTCTCCATTATTTGATGGCTTTACCTTCTGTTGCAGCATCCTCCACTGACCTTTCTACCTTGGTCTTTTTCTCATTTAGTACCCTGTTTTGTAGGGAGATGCTGGGATTTTCCTGCTGCTTATCAGTGCCTCCCCCCTTGACTAGTTTAAAAGCTTGCCAATGAAGCATTTAAACAGATTGCTCAAAAGACTTGTTCCCTTCCTGGACAGATGCGGACCATCCTGCCAGTATAGGCTGGTGTCCCTCCAGGATGAACCCCAGTCCCCAATGAAGCCAAACCCCTGTGCTCCACACCATTTTTTCAACCATTCATTAAACTGCACGGTGCAAAGTACCCTCGCCTCACCCATGCCATTGACAGGCAGCACCTCTGAGAAGGATATTGTGCATGCTACTTGTCTTAGGCACCCTCCCCAACTCTACAAAGTCCTCCTGCACTGCTCTAATCTCATGATGAGCCAAGTCATTTGTCCCCAGGTGGACAATGACATCCAGCTCAGACTCCCATGCAGCTGTTCTCGTGATCCTGAGGATTTGCTTCCTGTCCCTCCAAGCCATGGCACCAGGCAGGCACCTTACTTCAGTTTTCCCTGCTCCCCCCAGTTCTATCCCCCTAATAATTGAGTCCCCCACCAGGAGCTGCTTCCTTTCCCTGTGGTGTCCTCTGCCTCCTTCCTGTGGGCCTCCCTTGTGACAGTTGTCCTCAGCCTCCTTAGTCTCCTCTGTGGGTGCATCCATAGGGGAGCTATGCTCCCCCAAAATGGTGTATGGATTATGGAGTGGAACAACTGACTGGGTGTGCCTCTGTTCCACCATCCTCACCCTCCCTGAGCCCACTGTGGTCCAACTGCTGTGCTTTCTTCGCAACCTCTGAGGTAGCGGTGGTGGCTGTGGTGCTCCCTGGATGGGGGAGGTTCCCTTCCTACTGTCCAGTGTGGCCTGGGGGAAGGTTCCCTTACTACTGTCCAGTGTGGCCTGAAGACAGGCAATTTCCTCCCACAGGGCAGAGAGTTGTCTGCAAATAGGGCAGCATCTCAGCCTCCAGAAAGACTCCCGGAAGACTGCTGCCCCACAGCCATTACATTTCACTACTCCCCACATGTTTATCTACTTTTTTTTGTGTGTGTGTGTGATTGGTTTGTTATATAGAAATATATATATATATTATACAATGTGTATGCTTATATTGTTAATGCAGTGTGCTAGAGAGGATATGACAGTGATATGCACCTTGCACTCTTGAGGAAATGATGTCAGAACCCCAGGTATAAAGGAACTATTTCCAGGGGTGGGCAGGGGTTGGGCCTAAACTGTGCCCTCATGAAACAATCAGCTAAAAGCTCTGACCTACCACTGCGATGAGTGCCTTACTGTCAGCAAGATGCCCTACACAACAATTTGACAGAGAAAATACCCTGCTAATCAAACAGAGATGAAGATGAAGATGAAGGATCTAATTTTCTATGAATTTCTGCTTTTTCTGCTCAATTCTTCAGAAGATGAATAGACTCTGGGGAGAGCAAATGAATGCAAATGGCCTAGATGTCAATCGTGAGCCATACATCACAGTGACTGAGTAAACATGCCATCACTGAGGTGACATTTGTGTTAAAAGCATAAGACAGGTACAAGAACATTATTTCTATGATGGTTGTCATGGCAACAAGCCATGGGTCTTAGTGAGTTCTTTTTCACTCTGCATGCTCTACTCAAACCCCCCTACAATATCACCCTCCCCTTCTTAGCCAACTACCATCCCTGCAGCTGGGCTAGACTCCTTACTACTATCCCTGTAGCTGAACCACCCTCTATTCCCCCAAAACTCCCTGCAACTGGACCAGTCCTAAGTCCAGCATCCCTCTAGCTGACCACTCTCTCAGTAGCCAGAACTGCCCTGTCTGACTTCTCTCCTGCTACTGCATTCCCCTTCCAGGCCCCTGACCAGGCTCCTCATGCAAACCTCTATTGGTTGGTATCACTAGTGGTACAGTGTGTGCAGGTGGTATACATGGTGGGAGACTCTGGAGACATCCAGAGTGTTGGAGGGGACAATGGAGGGACTGATGATGCTATGAAAATTGTTGGGTGAGGGGACTGGAGGAAGAAGGTGGTGAGGGGAGTTAGCATTGGGTTGTGGATGGAGGGGTTACTCTGGAGGGAGCTGTGGGGGAATGTGGAGGGAGAGTGGGTGCAGGACAAAAAAAAAATCAGAAACGTTGAGCTCTGAACCCAGATCTGGGTGCAGCAACCCTTCACAAAGCCAGTGATGCTAATCTCTAGGCTACAGAGCCAGCACGGCTTTCCCAAGACACTGATGACTACATTACTCTCTACCTGTACTCCCTACAGCACTAAATGACACTATCATGGCTCAAACAAACAGGTGCTATTAACACAAGGTCATCAAAATGGAATTCACTATTTTTGAAGAGTTCTAGTTTCCTCACTGTTTTGCGCTCACTCTTTTCATAGGATACCTGTACCTTTCACTTTTGCAATGCCCCAAAAGTGTAAATGCTTACTTTGCAGAGCCGAGCCGATAATGCATGCTACCTTTTTTACTATCTACTGCCCCCCACCAAGGACTTCTCTGTCATGGGAGAAAAGATTAATGCTATTGCCAGATATATGAACCTACTATAACAAAAGGAATTATGAAAATGGTCTCAGGACCAGCCCATTGGCACAGCAGTAGGTCTGCCACTCACAATGCCAGTGACTCAGCTTTGGCAGTGAGCCCTGATCATTAGGAGTCAGCTGGGGGAAGGAGCATTGAGCATACCAGAGGGTGGTTCGCTGCTTCTGCTGCACTACTGCCACCTAAGTGACCACCTAGGTGACCATGGCTGGCAGTGCAATGGAGATGACAATCAGCTTCACCTTTGTTGTCTGGACCAAGTTTAGTTTTGGTCCAGGCACCAAATCCCTGCATGGGATCTTAACCTCCACTCTGCACCATTACATCATGCCCTGGCTTATACCCCTGGTCAGGGTGCCTGGTGGGCACTCCCTCCTAACAAACAAGAAAGGGCACCCCCCAGGGTGGGATCACAGAAGTGGGACTCTCCAGTGGGCAAGAAAGGTCAGTGGGAACAGCAGTGGAGCAGGGGCATCATGCCTGGGGACCAAATGTTTGATGCTGCACTATTCCCCTGGAAGTGGAATGTGCAATGACATCCTGGGACAAGTTTAAAGTCTGTTCCACTTCCCAGACATCTAGGCACCAGTTACAGTAGATCCCTCAGCCTTAATATAATATTGCATGTTTGCCTCTGTCAGGGGTCTCTATTGTGCCAGACACTAGCCCCCCCTTCCCTGGAGGAGAGCAGCCCCTTGGATGTTCAGTCCTTCTTCACCCAGCCAGCCCCTCTGATACCCGAGTCTGTTCCCGTAGTCAGGATGTGTGTGGGCATTACACACAGATGCCTTGCCACTGCGCCGGCAGCCCAGTGCCCCAGACCAGCTTTTTCAGAGCCTGACACTGACCTAAGAAGGTCCCCGATCAATCCTTCATCTGCAGCTGAACTGTCTCCAGTGACGTCACCCTGCCTTGAAGATCCACTACAGTGTTCCTATATCAAGTTCTGCAATGATAAGTTGTAGAGAGCTGCTAGTCGGGTATCCATTACCAGGGCTCAGTGTCTACTGGGTGCCAGTGCCTGCTGCACTTCAGAGAAGGAGAGCATTCTTTGGGATGCTCATCCTTCTCCGTACCACCTCGCCCAGTCCTCTAATGGCCTGCATTCACTACTAAACCCTTATTGTCAGTGTTGCAAGTGGTCACTACCCCAGCGCTGGTGTGCTGGCCCACATTGTTAAAACTTTGTAAAGTAGTTCAATCTTACTATAATGTTGCAGGTTTGCCTCTGCCAGTGGTCTCTGTTGTGCTGGACACTAGCCTTACTTCCCCCTGAAGAAGGAGAGCCATCCCTTGGATGCTCAATCCTTCTCCACCTAGCCAGCCCTCTGACACCTGTGTCCATTCCTGAATGAGGGATGCCTTGCCGCTGTCCTGTCAGGCTGCCCCCCCGGATCAGCTGCTTCAGAGCCTGACTGTGACCTAGGAAGGTACCCAGCCCTTCCTCTATCTGCAGCAGAACTATCTCCAGTGATGTCACCCTGCCTCAAAGCTTGGCCACAGTGTTCCAGTCTCAGTTCTGCAACAGCAAGTTGTAGAGAGATGCTAGTCAGGTATCCATTACCAGGGGTCAGTGTCTACCAGGTGCCAGTGCCTGCTGCACTCCAGAGAAAGAGAGCAGTCTTTGGGATGCTCATCCTTCTCTACACCCCCTTTCCCAGTCTTCCACAGCCTGAATTCACTACTGAACTCATATAATCAATGTTGCAAGCAGTCACTATCACTGCACTGGCATGTTGGCCCGTATAGTTAAACTTTGCAAAGTACTGTATAGTACCATAAATTCACGATCACTATATTTTGCGGTATCAATTGATCATCTGCATTCTCACCCTTTTGAATTAGTGGGTGGATGATCAGCTGATAAATGCATGTAATGTCACTAGTGTCACTACCTTCATATAGCTCTGTTGTGCCTGTAGCACCTTTGTTTGAGAAATACATGATGTCAGTTCTTATGTAGCTCACTGGCTCCAAACAAAAGTGGCAGTATCCCGTTGATGTAACTGATGCATATGGGTTTTGAGCAGTCCAATATCGCAGATGCCCATCTTAATTGCCTTAACCCTGTAAGTGTATCTTTTTAGTTTTACCTGTTCCCTTTTAAGCAAGTTTTGTACTGTGCTCACTTTTTTGTGTGTGTTTCAGGTGCCCTTTCAGGTGCTGTGGAAATGGAGGAGGGCTGATGATGGGAATGCCCACAACCGACCATTTGGTGCACTGGCATGCTGACTAACACGAAAGGAACACACATAGGAATCGTATCCCTACTTATTTATGGCATTACTTGTTTTTTTTGTTTTTTTAAGAATACAATAAAATACATCACTAAATGCTTCAAAAAACGTGACTGGCTAATCTTTTGTAGTACCTGGACATGGATGTGCTGTGAGTGATGCGAGCGTGTGACTGAGGGAGCGAGTGAGCTAGCGAAGGCACAGAATGGTGTGCAGAGGTAAAATTACAGTATTCAATTACAGTATTCCAAAGACTCTGCAACAAAATTCAGTAGATTCAGTGTAATTTAGAGTATCTGTGAGCTTGGTGAGGTTTTAAGAAGTTTAACTAAGTCAGGGGTGGGAGAAGGGGGCAGGACTGGAGGCTGTTAGGCAGGTGATGTCTCTATAAGCTACTGATGCCATGGTTCCCACTAGTGGATGTTGTGCAGGCAATGCAGTACTGAATGATTACTGGATATACACTATTTTCACTGGTCCTATATATTCTCTTTTAATGACCACTCAGCGAATATGGCTAATATTTAGGACCAGTGAAAATAAGGTACTATACAATAGTTCAATCTTATAATTTGTTTTGGGGCTGGCCCACCGGCGCAGCGGTTGGATTTACGCTTGCGACGCCGGTGACCCGAGTTCGGGAACGGACCCGGGTCATTGGAGGGCCGGCCGGGGGGAGTAGGATCGAGCGTCCGACAGACAGCTCTCCTTCTCCGGGGGGAAGGTGTGGGCAAGCATTCGGCACTTTGGGGACCTCTAGCGGAGGCCGGGAGTTCCAGGCAGCCGACGCTAGAAGTGAGAGGGTCGGAGGTGGGCGGACATCTGACATCATTGCACGACCCCACCTCCCTCGAAAACAGGAAAATGGACGACTGCCAGCCGCCCTCAATGAAGCCCGCCACGGCTTCAATAAGCCCCCCAGGCCAGCCCTCCGCCCTATCCCGGTGTCAGCGGTGGTGTCTCCCCTCCGCATCCCGCAGCCCCGCCGTGGGGGGTAAGCCACGGGGTACCAGAGGACCTGAGGCCGATTTGGGGGGTGGAAGCAGTTGGCCCGTGACTGAGCCGAAAAAGTACCGGGCGGCTGGCAGCTAGGTGGGATAAAGATCGAAAATAAAAAAAAAAAAATTATTTGTTTTGGAGGAGTTCTACCTGCCCCCATAGGTTATTCTGCCACCCTACCCCTGCCCCACCAAGCATCCCACCAGCTCCCCTGTCCATCTGAGCACCGTGGCTCCCCCCTCCTCACGGTGGGGCTCCCAGGCAGAACTGCTACTATGGTACCGGGCAGAGTAGGAGGTTTCCAACGCCTCAACTTAACCCCCAGGGTGTGCTCTCAGTTTCCTGGCAGGCCTTAAGCAATATTGGTGGTAATGGTCAGGGGCATGCAGCAAGGGCTAAGTGACTTCATTTAGTTGGCGAACCACTTTTGCTGTTATGCTCCCCAAGGGGGTGGGACATGCAATGATGTCACAGGCTGACACTGACATCTGTCCCGGCCTTCTGAACTATGTCAGTGGCCACTGCA
Source organism: Neoceratodus forsteri (assembly GCA_016271365.2). Taxonomy (NCBI): domain Eukaryota; kingdom Metazoa; phylum Chordata; order Ceratodontiformes; family Ceratodontidae; genus Neoceratodus; species Neoceratodus forsteri. The sequence continues at coordinate 1,375,131,043 of CM057450.1, forward strand.
GTCACCTTTCTGGCCTTTGCCAAAGGACAGCAAGTGCTAGTCATGCTACCCACCCTCACCCCAGAAAAGGAGAGCTGTCCTGAGGATGCTCCATCCTTCTTCTCCCGGCCAACTTTCCCGAACCCAGGTCATCAGTGACACCAATGGTCACCATACCTCTGTACCAGAGGGGCCGGTGTGTTCAGTCTTATTATGTTTGCAGTTAATCATTTAAAGATAAAAAATATGCTGTTAATCTGCTCTAAACTGTTCTGAATTTTTCTTAATCATAGCAAAAAAAGGAATTTGAAAAAAATTTTAAACAAGCATTTCAGAAACTTTTACTGATCTTTCAGTTGTGTTCTGCACAGGTGCTCATGGAGTGTGCTAGTTATTTTCCAACTCTGTGAAAGTCTGTCAACACAGGTATCAATAAATTGATTGCTTAATGAAGACAAAGTTTTTGCAAAACTGTGTTTTAGTCCAGTTGAAGATTTTGTGAAGTCATATGTTATGATCTTCAGCAACTAATTATGTTTATTTTAGGTTGCTGTCCATGCACTGCTACTATTGTTCTGCGAAATCTTTATACTGCTTCTGACTGCTAATGACTGTTAACAGTAAACATGTTAGTAGTATTTAAAGGGGACAGGAATTGGTTATTTCATTGTTTTTATGCTGTACAAGACCTGTTTTAAATATTTAATAAAGTTTCCATGTTAAAATAAGCAGTTTCATGCCATTTTTTTTTTTATGTTTTTGCCATTTATCTCTGGCACGTGCTTTTACCAGTATCCAACCCTGGCCCACTCACCCCTAACTATACAGTCAGCAATCCCACCAGCCCATGCTGGGCCAGTGCTACGGGGCTCAGACTGGTGCAGATGAATATCAGCAGTCTATGGCACAAGGTCTAGGACCTGGAAGCCTGGACAGCTCTATACCAGCCTGATGTGATAGCTGTGTCAGATACTTGGCTAAAGCCACAAATGCTTCCCCATGAAGTTGATCTAATAGGCTACAATGTCTTCAGAAGGGATCATGCTGGGAAGAAGGGTGGGGAGGGTTCTTATCTATATTAACACCAGTCTAAATGCTATGCAACTAGACCTTCTTCCCCTGAGCAACTCAGTGAGTGAGCTAATACTCACAAGAGTGCTCCTAGGTGATACCAAACACCTATACATAGGATGTGTCTACATTCTTCCTCAATCGGTTGCCTCTTCCCTCGAATCTCTTACCCAGGTGCTGGCAAAGCATACCCCGGGTGAGATAATCCTGCTAGGGGACTTCAATCAAAACTGGTGCACAATGGGCACTTCCAGAACAAAGAACCCTGTCCTTGACACCTGCTTTACCCAAGTCATTGAACTACCCACCAGGCATAATGTCAAATCTGGCAATCACACCCTGCTAGAATGGACTCTAGTCATGAGCCCCGAGCAGATACTGGCAGCTGGAATAACTGCTGACTCCCTGAGTGACCACTCACCCATTTTTTTGCACCTGGTCAAACAAACTCCCTAAACTGCCAGCCATGGTATTTGAAGCCAGAAACTATGCCAGCCTTGTCCCGGACCATTTCTGCCCTAACCTACGTGCTACAAACTGGGAACCTATTACTTCCCTCCCTACCCTACCCTACCCTATATATGAAGCCTTGGATTATTTCTCCAACATATTCATGTCCGTGTCTAAAGTGCACACCCCTCGCAAGAAGCTAAGGGTGCAGGGCAAGTGCCACAAGTGGCTGAACCCTAATCTGAAATGGAATATGCTACTTTGGGACTGGGCCTGAGGACATTACAAATCTACAAACCTGAAATCATACTGGGAGAAGTACAGGGCACTAAGAAACAAGTGCAAGAAAGCCACTAAAATGTGAAATCAAACTATCTGCATGATCTCCAGTCTTGGCACCTAAGGGATCCTAAGAAATTCTGGGGCCAAATCAACATGCTTCTGAAGGGTGCCACTAGTGCCCAGAATGGAACTCTCTCATTCAGAGATAACCTGTCCAATGATCCCTCCTCTGTAGCTGAGGCATTTAATGCCCTCTTTACTAATCTCAGCACTCACAAACCTCTAGTTCCCTCTGGTGCTCCCCAAAGAAATGAAACTGGATGGGATCACCCCAGGCCTCAATTTCATCTACAATTAGTTAAGCCCTCTGAAGTGCTACCCCTCCTGAAACAAATTAATCCTGACTACTCCCCTGGACATGACCGACTCGAACCCAGGCTGCTGCGGGCTGCTGCCCCAGCTATTTCCCTTCCTGCCACCATGCTCACTAACAGATCCCTACTTGAAGGGAGCGTTCCTAGCAAATGGAAAGTTGTGATCGTAGTCCCTGTCCACGAAATGGGGCCTCAGGAAAATGTGGGTAACTACAAGCCCATCTTCATTCTCTGCCCTCTTGTGAACGTACAAGAGAGGCTGGTCTATAACCAGCTGCAGAGCTACTTAGAGCGACATCTACTCCTGGCCGACAATCAACATGGTTTCAGAAAAGGCCATGAAACAGATACAGCTCTAATCAGGCTCATGTCTGACACCCTGGATGCTATGGACAGAGGACCCCAACAGGAGCATTATTCATCGATCTATCAAAGGCATTTGATCTGGTCAGTCATGAACTGCTTCTCACCAAACTCCAACTGCTTGGTCTGGATGAGCTCTGTTACCTGGTTCGGAAGCTACTTGCTCAATAGGACCCAAAATGTTCAATGCAGAGGAGTACAATCAGGCAGTTAACCTGTGACCTCAGGAGTACCTCAGGGCTTGATTTGGGGTCCTTTACTATTCATCCTCTTTGTCAATGACATTGAGTGGGACTGTAGCCTGGATAATCTTATCCTGTGTATGCCGATGATACAGTTGCATACTGCAGTGATCCACAACCAAGTGTTATCTCTGCTAAACTTCAGCCTTGTCTCATGGCACTTGAGGAATGGTTTACCTCTAATTCACTAGTGTTGAATGAGGGAAAAACTAAGGCTGTCCTTTTTGGGACTAGATGGCTGGGAGCAGACAGGCAAAACCTGCTTCAGCTCCACACAGCTCAAGGGAAGCATGCTGAAGTTATAGACAAGGTCAAATATCTTTGTATCTACCTAGATCAAGATATGTCCTACAAGCCACATATCAACTACATAGCTAAGTCCACTCATCAGAAGCTTGACCTACTCTACAGGCTGGGAAACTCCCTAACGGATGATGCATGGTGAGCCATAGCAAACTGCATCCTACTTCCCACCCTCCTCTATGGTGCTCCCCTACTACATATTATATTAAGGAGCATGAACAAAGAAAGCTATCTGTCCTGTACAATATGGTTGCATGCTTTGCTACCTGCTCCCCTCCCAGGAGGCATCACTGTGAGGTCCTTGCAGACCTCAACTGGCCCTCCATAGGACACAACTGACCTATCCCCTGCTATGTTTGACCTATAGATACACTACTACTGGCCCTCCCCCTAATCTGTGGGATATTCTAAATCCCAAGGTCCATTGCCGGGATTTACGGTCATCGACTGGCCACCCCCTAGACATCCCTCATGTGTGTACCAATCTAGGCAAAAGATCCTTTAGGTTTGCTGCACCCAACCTCTGGAACTCTCTCCTAGAGAACCTAACTGATTGTTCCACCCTCCCTGGATTTAAGTCCGCCCTGAAAGTGTACCTGCTGGGGCTGTGCCTCTGTAGCTGTTATCATTGTCCCTGGCTACTGGGCTCAAAATCTTCTTGGGCTTCAGGCTCAGCTCCCCCTGCTGGCCTGTAGCACTCATTTCCATATAACTCCTTTTTTTTTCAGTTAGTTCTTTTATCTACGTGGTCCCCTGATGGCTGCCATCTCGTCAGGCTCCCCCAGCCCCGTCCCTCACTTGCAGCTTACCCTTCCAGCTATCCCATGGCTTACCCCCTGTGGTGGGGTGAAAGGGAATCCCTCTACCTGCCTAACTCCGCATTTGATGCTGGAGGGATTACTGCCCGTCACGGGGGCGGCACCTGTGGGGACCAACCCTCACTGTGCTCATCAGGTACCACATTTGTTTTCTGTATTTTTCCCCTTACACCAAGCATGCAATGACGTCCAAGCAGTGAGCATGCACACTCCCATATACGCTCCTCTGAATGTCTGCCCTGGTCTAATCCCCTCACTGAAGCTTTCAGTGTGCCAGCCCCCTAGCCTCCACCAGGGGTCAGATAAACACAAAAATGCTGGTTCCCCCCTCCCCAGAGAAGGAAAGCAGTCCTATGAATGCTCAATCCTTCTCCTCCCCTGCCAACCCCTGGTGACCCCTGCTCATTTCTGAACATGGGTCGCCAGCGTAGTGCGAGGTAAGGCGATCAGCGCCTCAGCCCTCAGCGCCACCGGGCCGGCGTTTCCATATAACTCTAATTACCTGTTGTGCCCTATTAGTTTTACTTACTGCCTAGATCGTCCCTGATGGGTGGATCGAACAAAAAAGAGGTACTGCATGCATTTTATAGTACCCTGTGAAGAATCCTAATTTAATCATTGTCAAGTCTGTTACACCTGACCGAGGTGTGTAATGTTCTTGTGCTTTTCTGAACCCTGACTAATCAATGTGTGGTAGACTTTTATAACCCAAGACTGGCTGTCCACTTATCTAGCAATTATCCTGGTGTCTGTAATACCCTGTAAGTGAATCCTAAGCCAATAGCTAATATGTCAATTATCTCTGACCCAAAAGTTTATTGTGTATTGTTGTACCTAATTAACCTACTGTATGTGAACTATTATACCACTGTATATAATTTCACTCCGGGTCACCCCTGAAAAAGGGACCTCTGGTCTCAGTGGGTTCACCCGGTTACCAAAATGCTGTAAATATAAATAAATAAATACATTCTGAAATGGCTCGAGAGAGCGTGAATGGATGTTGTTTGCATTGAGCGCACTGCTGTGTAAGCTCATTCCAAGCTGTTGCTTGTTTGACTGAAATAGCACCGCAGTCTGAATACAAATAATAAACTGATCTTTGCTAAGACAAAATAATACTTTCTCACATCTTCATGATTTAGGTGAAAGTATTTTAACACTGTTACAGATGGATCGTCAACAAAAAAAGCTTAGCTGAATACTGAAATCAGCGTATAATTCGGGTAACTACGCTGCAAAGTTCAATGTGATTTTTATCTTTACTGAATTTTTTCCACTTTTTTTCTGTTGTATTACTGTTATTTTATATACATGTTAATGCTTTGCTTGAGTGTGTTGTAGGCATGCGTGGGAATCAAACCCGTGTAATGTCGTGTGCACCATGACCTATTTTTAGCTTTTTTTATCCTGATATCTTCAAGTAATTTAAATCTAATCTCTATAACACTTCCTCAATATTATTAATGCAGTGGAGATGTAGTGACAATGTCTTTGCATCTTTTGTTTGAGACCATACACATTTCTTCAGGGGAATGAATATGCACCCCACCATCATTGCCTTTGCAAAATGCCGTGTCAAACTAACTTATCCCCTGGCCACACCAGGCAACCCTCTGTGCACTCTCCATAACCCACTCACAAATACCTAACCACCACCACCAGAAAACCTGCAATGAATCACCCTAGTGTGCTATCAGCCATGTGAGGACACACACTCCAACACATATGACATTCTGCTGAGTTCGACGACTGGAAAATCAGGCTACTGCGGTTCAGTCCACTTTGGCTTGATTCTGACTGCATGTTCCATATTTTTTTATATGCTTTTTTTTCTTTATCCACTTCCGAGTCTTTATTTAATATTTTTTATAAGAGTCTACACGTTGACAGTACCATTAGTATCTTGTAATTGAATTTATGTGTGAGTGTTGTCTGATTGGTGCAGTGGATACTAGTTGGAGTGGTTATTGCTGCTTGTGAAATAAGCGGATGAATGTTTTTTTATTTACATAAGTTTTTAAAAAAAATAGTGGTCAACATAGAACATTATTGGGTCATGCCTGGAAAATAGCCGTGGCTCAGTGTGCCTCTCCCAGTAACTAAATGATTACATAAATAAATAATGAAATTATCATACGTTCAAGTTATGATTGGTATTCTGAGGACAGGTATCATTACTATAAATAACAGAACACTTAATGAAGCTGAATGTGGATGACATAATTATACACTTGGGGCCCAATATTCAGAACTGCACCTGGCAATGGCTCAAGTGGGTGCTCAGTGCAATTAAGTTGCACTAGAGCAGCAAAGGGATATATTCAAAAGAGAAGTGCCATGGCGCATATTTTCTGAATATATCAAATAATGTGCTCTGTGCAAATACAATATGCTGGCACATCCCCCAGACAGGTCTGAATACCTGGAATGGGAAATACACCAGTGCAGCAGAGATATGCCATGCGCAAATTCCTGATATTCAGACACCAATGTGCAATGGGGCTGCAATGCATGCAAGGTGCAAATGGAACAATTTGCATGTCATTATGGCACCATTTGCATGAGATGCGCAGGGCTGGCCAGAGAAATGTGCATGACTTCCTGCACACCATGCAGTCATGGCAGTGGAGGTCCAGAGTGCCCCCCATCCCGTTGCTCCCATCGCCATATTTTATTAACATTATTATCCTTTGTGGTCCAGTGGTATCCCTCTCCCCTTCCGTAGCACCGATCGCCATATTGTTTTAAAATTATTATCACTGGTGGCCCAGTGGTACCGCCCTTCCTCCCATAGCACTGATCACTGTATTTAATAAAAAAAAATTATCCCTGGTGGCCAGCGGTACCCCCTCTCCTCCCATAGCACCAATCACCATATTGTATTAAAATTATTATCCCTGGTTGCCCAGTGGTCCCCCCCCCGCCTTTACCTCTGATCACTCATACAGCTGACACTGATATTTCTGGTAGTCTAGTGATACCCTTCACCCCGCCAGTAACCCCGATCACCCATAAAGTTCGCTACAATTCCCTGGTGATCCAGTGGCACCCCCCACCCCACAAACCACACAGGGCCCCCAGCCCACCCAGCTCCCCTCCATCATCGGTGGGCAGCAAACCCACCTGCATACCTCCATGGCTGCCCTCCGAATGACAGCTTACAGTAGCAGCTGCAAGCCCATTGGACAATACTGTGGACCAATGGGCTTGGCAGTGCATACTGTAGTACTCATTCACAAATATGTGGATGAATGACACAACCCCTTTGAATATCTAGGCCTTAGTCTATAAATTTTCATGTAGCCTGTTTTAAAAACTAAATGCATGTTTGTTTCACATCTCACTACTACCACCACTCCATATTCTTCCTGTGCCTGTATCCCTCTCTCTCCCTCTCTCTCTCTCTCCTTGTTCTGGATGGATCAAGATTATTTTTCTTTTTTTGCTGTGTGTCTGCCCTTACTCTTACCCTGTACACACATCCATATCTAGGTTTTAGAAATGATCAGTAACCTTTATTGTGTAGTTATCTGCCTCCCCCACACATGTAGAGAATCTGTCTCTGTGTCTGGAATTTACTAGATGATTTTTTATTTTTCCAGACTGAGAATGCGCGTTCACACACACACACACACACACACACACACACACACACACACACCAAGAAAAAAATTACAGATTTTTTTTGTTGTGATTTCCGTGATTGTGACATTTTTACATGGGCCACCCAGTACTCTCTTTTTCTCTCTCTCCTATGGATCTGGATATCCATTACATACTTCCTCTCTATCTCCACTTGTTAGCACAAGGCAAAGATTTATGTTGCCAGCTGGCCATTGTCCTGAACATACAGCCACAATCATGCCATTAAAAGAAAAAAATCTTTATTTATTAGATATCTGTGACTGTAATATTTATCTAGGTCCTCCCTTTGAATCCCTCTCTATCGCTCTATCTCATGTCAGAATCTGGATTCTTGATTCCCACAAAGATTTATTCGTCCAACCCATGTTATCCCTGTGCACACAGCCATGTTGAGGGTAGGAAAAGAGAATAAGCAAGCAATAAGACATGACGAGGTGTGGGTTATCTCCTGATAAGAGCATGTCCAGGTGCGTTGTTAGGCACGGGGCGCTTGCGCCGAGTACCTTATGCACCTGGGCGTGCTCTTATCAGGAGATAACCCACACCTCGGAGTGTCTTATTGCACTTATAAAATGGGTTCATCAAGTCACTATTTATGGAAAAAAATAAAAAATTAAAAGAGGGAAAACATTTTAAGAATGTGAGCTTTTAAAACATAAACTTGTAAAATAGTCCCTTTATTTAGGTACTTACTATGCCCCCCCCCATGTTCCCACCAGACAAACAGACATAATGGTTAGGTTGTTTTGTGTGGATATACTTTTCATTCCCCTTTGTGTTCCTCCTGTTCAGATACTATGAATTATTTTCAGTGCTTGCCATTTAAATGTAATGTTAATGTTGCACTGCTGCAGTGACAGGCTTCTTTGAGAGCGAGTGTGTGCTGTTGCTGTTGCTTTTGTGTGTGTCTGTTGGTAACTGTATAAGTTCAGGAAGACAGAAACAGTTTTTAATTATTTTTTATTTATAGATTTTAGGGTTTGGTTGACTAGTGATGTGAGCGGCTTGATTTGTTTTGGAACGAGCTTGTCCCATAGCGGCTGCCGTATAGAGCTGTTTCTGGGTTCGCGCTTTTTTCCCCAATTTTCTGTGTTGCATGGTACCATAGTAGTGTGTAGAAATACAATCAGTTTTAGTTAGATTAAATGTTTCAAGCAAAGTTTGTGAAGGGGATGGGGTAACGAGAGTGGAGGCAGCATGATGTGAATGGGAAGATGTCGGCACCGAGAGCTTGCTGTTTTCATGGTGTCAGCGAGGTATTTACGTTTTTTTTCTGTGAGGGGGATAAATGGTCTGGATGCATTTCTTGCAGCGTTTTTGTGTCTAAAGAAAGACAGACAGGCTACTGTTGCTTGATGGCTGCTGTTACAGCTCTGCAATGTTTAGCGTTGGAGCTACTCGTTGTGTGGCTAGTTTTCAGAAATAGCACAGGTAGGTTACTGATTAGTGGTTGTTGTGAGGTCGCTGAGGAGACAATAGTGCCGGTTGGCATAGATACATGCTGATAAGGACATGGCTGGAACGTCCTTTCAGCCAATGAAATTGAGACTTTTTTTAAATCATTTTATAAACGGGGATTGTGAATGACTGTGGCTGTGTAATTTATCTCATGCCCCCACATAGTCTCAGTCTCACTCATCTGGATACACATGTCACAGTCTAAACAATATATATATATATATTTTTTTTTTTTGTGGGTGATTTCAGTGATGGTAAAATTCCTCTGCCCTATATATATATATATATATATATATATATATATATATATATAGTATATAGTGTATAGTAGAGCATTGTTCTATACAGAAATCCATGCTTCACAAAATGTTGTTGAACCACAGTTCATAGGTTGTGGAATGTGATTGTACCCTTCTGTGGTAGAAAAGCATTCTAGAACCTCTAGATGCTGCACAAGTTAGTTTCATTTTGAGACAAAAAAACACAATGCACACATTTCACATGAAATTATATACAATAAAAAATACAGGATGAACAACTTTATGCACAACCAGTGTGTTCTGCCACCTCAGGGTTCTGATTCCCACAGACCTCTCGAGGTCAGAGAGAATCAGTACCCATCTGTGGCAGAATACACTGGTTGTGCATAGTTGCCCATCCAGTGTTCTCTCTCTCTCTCTCCATTTATTATTGCCCTCCGTGTCCTGTTGTCCAGCCAATATTTTACCTAGGTTACCACCCTGGGACCCACTCTCAGGCTGATTAATTTGTTTTTTAATCTTTTGTATGGGACTGTGTCAAATGCCTTGCTAAAGTCTAGGTAGGCCATGTCCACAGCCCCTCCCTGGTCTACTACTTTGGTCACCCAGTCAAAGAAATCTATTAGATTTGTCTGACATGACCTTCCCAGTGTGAATTCATCCTGCCTTGGGTCCTGTGCCCTGCTGGCCTCTAGGTACTCAATAGTTCTTTTTTTCAGAAGTGATTCCATCATTTTCCCTACCACTGAGGTCAAGCTAGCAGGTCTGTAGTTTCCTGCCTCTGCTTTGCTCCCACTTTTGTGAAGGGGAATTACATCCACCCTCCTCCAGTCCTTAGGTACTACACCATCCTCCCATGATTTGTTAAAAAGGGTAGTCAGTGGTGTCACTAGCTCTCCCCTTGGTTCTTTTATAATTCTGGGATGAATCCCATCAGGCCCCATTGGTTTGTCCACCTTAAGTTTTAGGAGTTCTTTCAGAATCCTTTCTTCTGTGAAAGGACTGGCATTGACCCCTCTATCCAGAGTACTTCTATTTAATGGATTAGGTAAACCCTCCTCCTCTTCTTTTGTGAATACTGTGCAGAAGTATTCATTCAGTATCCCTGCTTTATCACTGTCCCTCTCTGCCTACCCACTCTCCCCTTTCTTAATACTCACTATCTCTCCTTTGGTCTTTCTTTGCTCACCTCCACCTCCAGATCTTTTACAGCCTCTCCATTTGACAGTACTAGGCCTAGAATTATATCCAGCCTAGTTGGTTCCTGGACTAACTGCACCAGGAAGCTGTCCTGGAGGGTCTCTATAATGACCTGATCCTTTGCACTTGTGGAGGTTTGGGTGCTCCACTCCCCTCCTGATAGATTGAAGTACCCCACTACCTCAGTGTTCCCCCTCCTACAAACCCTTCTGATTTGCTCAGCTAACTCCCTGTCCAGGTCTTACCCTTGGGCTGATGGCCTGTACGCCACCCCCAATCCTCAATGTCCTCCCTTTTAAGTATTGGAACTAACATTTTAATTTGGAATTCTGTGTCATTAACATTTATCTGGAACCCCCATGTAGTACCCCTTTCTTTCATCATGGTCTTGTAGACACAATACTGATGTCTATTGTGCCAGTCTGCCATTATACAGTGTACACACACCCACCCTGACACCCTGAAAACAATAAAATGGAATTTGTGATTTCTGTGACAGTCACGTAGAACCATATTATAGAATCATAGAAGCTTGATGGCATAAAAGGACCATACCGGCCCATCTAGTCTGCCCTTTATTTCCCCCCCTACACCTCCCCCTCCATGCCAGCCCCTGCCCTCTCCACAATACTCAGCCCCATATGCATACTCATATAAATATTTATATAAATATAATGTATATTATATAAATCATAGATTTTTTTTTCTGGTACCCACAAACCACATACCAACCCATGATCTTCATTTCTCTTTCTACCTCTCTCTCCTGTGTCTGTATTTGTCATGTTAAAGATATATTTGTTATGCCAGTCTGCCCTTGTTTTTGCCATGTACACACTGCCATACTGAGGAATGGAGATGAAACTAACATTTTATTTTGGATTTTGGTGTCACTAACATTTATCTGAGACTCCCAGGTAGTAACTCACTCTTTCATCCAGGTCTTGTAGACACAAGTCTGATGTTATTTATGATTTCTGCATCTTTAACATTCTTCTTGTTCAAGCACCACCATCTCGTCTGTAGCCATCATGTGTCTCTCTCTCCCATGGTTCTAGATGGGCCTGCTCAATATTTTATGTATTTTTCCTGCCTTCCCTTGTTCTTGTACTGATCACACAGCCATTAACCTTATATATGGGTAATGGCTGCAATCATGTTTCTGACTTAAATTATGAATTAAGTAGCTTATGAATTTTGTGAGTTTCCTTGCTTGGTAGGGAATTGTTTTTAGCCATTGGTGATACTCTCCTATTGCCATTGCCATATTCAAGTCTCAGCCAATCAGGAGACATTGAGTAACTTAGTATAAACAAACAACCTGCCTGTTTCTTTATACTAAATTAACACATCTGTAAGCTGCAAGTAATTAAAATGAAAAATAAGAGAATAAAAATGTTTGAGATAAAGCTATATTTATGTATTGTTGACTGATTATTTACTAAACTCTAATTTCTAGATAAGCACTTGTAAATGACACAATTTCTACTTGCTCCACTATGGATTATTAAGAGAGGCACAGTCAGTACACAAAGTGACCCTGTTCAAGTATTATCGCATACCAGAGTTAAGAGCAGGGCATGTCAATCAGATTTACTTATAGAGAGACAGCAGATAAATAAAAGTCCACCAGTGCAATGACAGATGACTTGGTAGCTAGATATGGACTCATCAACTATCACATTTATTCAACTCAGAAGACATGGCATAACAGCTGAACTAGTGAAAATAATATTTCAACTCATGAGTTTGTGAATTGTTCTATGTTAAGTACAGAAAATGTGGCTGTGAGTAAAAACGTTATCAAATGATGATAATGATAGTGTAGTTTCAGCCAACTCCTGTAAAGATGAATCAGAAAGTGAAATCACATTTCATGATGATTACCTCAATGATCCTGACTACAGTCAGGACTCATCCAACACTGAAGAATTGATTAATTCAGATGCTGAAGATTGTACCTTGGATGATATGGACAAATTTTATATTGTTTAAAAAAAAAATAGCTGCCATTATTTACAAAGTGTACAGCTCCATCTGCACTGGTCCAGCAGTCACACTTCGAAGTGTCATTAAAAAAGGTAGTTCAATAACTGTGAAAACTGAATATCTTCAAGGACATACATTGACATGGTACTCACAGGAGGCTATAAATGGAGTACCTGAAGTTAACATTCTGATACTTGTAGCTACATTTATTTGTGGTGGATCATACACAACCATTACAGAAGTACAGTATTTCAAACCATAGACATCAGTACCATAACTGACAGACATTGTAACAACATGCAGAGATGTTTAATTTTACCAGCAGTAAGGAATGTGTGGGAAGAACACATGAAAGAAAACTATCAACTATTAACAAATAAATCGTTGATCATATCAGGTGACACACATTGCAATAGCCCAGGGAATTGTTCTACTCTTGGGACATATACTGTGATAGACTGTGAAAGTAGGCAAATAATAGATCAGCAGTCAATAAAATTAACTGAGGTAAAAAACAGTTTTTGGATGGAGCCAGAAGGGGTTAATAAGAAATCTGACTAACCTGCATGAAAAGGGACTTACTGTGTCTATGCTAGCGACAGATCGGCATGTCACAATCCAGAAAATTGTCAGAGAATACTTTCCTTTCATAAAGCATGAGTTTGACCTCTGGCATATTGCTAAAGGGTAAAAAAAGAAAATGCTGCAAGCAAGAAGAAAAACTGTGTTGTGATATCTGAATGGGTCAACTCAATTATAAATCATCTGTGGTGGTCAGTAGACACATGTAATAAGGAGTATTATGAATGAACTGAAAGATAGATTCACTTCTGTTCTGTATCATATATCAAATGTACATAGCTGGCTATCTACTAACAGCTTTCACATGTGTCAACATCCACCATACAATGCAGACACAGAAGCACGAAAACCATGAATATCCACACAGTCTGCTGCCCATCAAAAATTAGAGAAAATTGTCGTGTACTAAATCTTATTGTCAGATTTGAAAAAGGTGAGGAGTAACTTTGCCAAAATGGATGAGTGCCTAAGGAATGCACTAGAAAATGGGCAGGAAGGAGGGGTGGAAGAACAATGGGGAATAATAAAAACTGCCATCACAGAGGTAACGAGCCTTTGTGTGAAGCAAATAAAACAAAATGATGTAAGAAACCACTATGGTTCTCAAAGGAAGTGGCAGTGAAGGTTCAAGAGAAAAGAAAGCATTCAGGAAGTACAAGGAATTGCAGAAGGAGCAGGACTGAGAACTGTATCAGTTAAAGCAAAGGAGGCTGGGAAGGCAGTCAGAACAGCAAAGGCCCAAACCGAGAAAAGATAGCCAACTCAGTTAAGAAGGGGATAAAACCTTTATAGGTACATCAAGGAGCGAAGGAAGACCAAGGGAGGATAGTGAGGCTTAATAAAGGGAGGAGGGTGGGCAGAGGAGACTGTGAAAAGGCAGATATACTAAATAAATATTTTGCTCAGTATTTACAAATGAAGAGGGAGGTACCTAAAACAAACAGTAGAAACACTCTGGATACAGAAGTTGATACCAGCCCATTTATAGAAGAAAGGGTTCTGAAAAGAACTCTTAAAACTGAAGGTGGACAAAGCAATGGGGCCTGATGGGATTCATCCCAGAATTCTAAAAGAACTAAGGGTAGAACTAGTGACACCACTGACTACCCTTTTAACAAATCATGGGAGGAGGGGTGGTACCCAGGACTGGAGGAGGGCAGATGTGATTCCCTTCACAAAAGTGGGAGCAAGGCAGAAGCAGGAAACTACAGACCTGTTAGTTTAACCTCAGTGATAGGAAAATGATGGAATCACTTCTGAAGGAAAGAATTGTCAAGTATCTAGAGGCAAGAGGGCACAGGACCCTAGGCAGCATGGATTCACAGCGGAAGGTCATGCCAGACAAATCTGATAGATTTCTTTGACTGGTGACCAAAGTAGTAGATTGGGGGCTGTGGACATGGCCTACCTAGACTTTAGCAAGGCATTTGACACAGTCCACACAAAGATTAATATACAAGTTAGCCAGCCTGGGAGTGGGTCCCAAGATGACAGCCTGGGTAAAGAATTGGCTGGAGAATAGGACACAGAGAGTAATAGTAAATGGAGTCCACTCAGAAGAAAGGAGGGTTACTAGTGGGTACATGGGGTTCAGTATTAGGACGGTCCTCTTCAATGTCTTTATAAGCGACATTGCAGAGGGACTGGAAGGAAAAGTATGTCTCTTGCAGATGACACAAAGATCTGCAACAGAGTTGATGCACAGGGTGGGGTGGAAAGGATGAGAAGGGACTTGGCAAGGTTAGAGGAATGGTCAAATGTATGGCAGCTTAGATTCAATGCTAAGAAGTGCAAGGTAATGCACCTGGGAAACAAAAACCCAGGGGAAGAGTACACAATGGGAGTGAGATACTAACAACAACAAAAATGGAAAGGGACCTGGGGTAGTCATATCAGATGACCTAAAGGTGGGCAAGCAATGTGAGAGGGCAGCAAGGAGGGCTGGGGGGATACTGGGATGCATGGGGAGAGGCATCACCAGTAGAAAACAGGAAGTTATTATCCGTCTGTACAGACAGCTGGTGAGACCCCATCTGGAGTACTGTGTGCAGTTCTGGAGACCCAATCTCTGCAAAGACATAGACAGGATGGAAGCTGTCCAAAGGAGGGCAACTAAAATGGTGCAGGGTCTGCACCAGAAGACATATGAAGAGAGACGAAAGGAGCTTAATATGTATAGCCTCGAGGAAAGGAGGGAGAGGGGGGAAATGATAGAAATGTTCAAGTACCTCAAGGGAATCAACAAAGTCCAAGAGGGTAGCATCTTTCAAAAAAAGAGGTGTGCAAGAACAAGAGGGCACAATTTGAAGATAGAGGGGAGGCGGATCAGAAGTAATTTAAGGAAGTATTTTTTCACAGAGAGGGTTGTGGATACATGGAACAGCCTTCTGGAGGAGGTTGTGGAGTCAAAATCAGTGGTGGAATTCAAGCATGCATGGGACAGTCATAAGGCCATTCTAGGGGGTTGGGGTAGGAAGAAGTAGGCTGCTGGTTAACTAGGATCTGCAGCTTATCCATTAGGTAGGGAAATGAGCAGACTGGATGGGCCAAGCAGTCCTTATCTGCTGTCAAATTCTATGTTTCTATGTTTCTATAACTTGAACTGATATAATGACAGAGCATTATGCAGTTGACATACTTTATTAAACATATCTTTTTTTAAATATAGGTTGTTTTAACATTCGTTTATTTATCTTAATTGATAACAAGGTGACAGAAGGAATTCACACTGGGGATTCATAGAGTGTGCATGCACTATACTTGAAGTATGCACCAAAAAGAATAAAGTATGATTTTGAAGCTTACACTTGTCGACTTCATGTTGCAGCCATGTACCATAACAAAAATGTATCATGGCCACAAGCATCTAGCAAACTAGGACACTTGCAATACAAGCACCAGTTTTCAAAACCTGCAGATCGATATGAAATTAAGACAAGGAAGTCAGAAAAGACTTACTGTTTAAGAGAAAGGATACTGAGGTGCATTTGTGACAAACGAATGTCTGGTAATTAAAATCATAACAGTATTCCATGAATACCAATGTAATGTACATATTCACAGTTTCAAGACAGTGATTATTTATGAGTTAAAACAGAGTGTCTTATATCTGTTTTAGATGGTCAGGTTATGTTGGAACCATTTTACAGCAGTGAAGTCGTGAAATGTCATCTAGGAGGACACCATGGTGCATCAAAATCTACACTAGAGGATGCAATGAAAGCACATCACACTTGATTCACATCTAAGAAGCAAAAAATAAATTGAGATTTACTTGTCTCATCTGTACTTTCAAAATTTTTTTGCACATTTATCTTTATTGTTAATTAAGCTACTGGTGTGTGTCATTTAAGTAATAAAACATGACACAGGTGTATGTTATGCTGGGAAGTACCAACGCCTGGTGTGGTTTGGGCATGAGGCCACAGGCTAAGTAAGTAAACCACAACAGAAGTATGTAACACCCTGCAAAATCAATACACTGGAGTGGTTGACCAAAATTGTACAATGCCCCACTATTTCAAAAACCTTTTCTAGAATATTTAAATGTTGATACATCTATTATTGTTTTCTTTTTTTTTTTATGATTGTTTCCCCCCAGGGCCCCTGTTGGCCCAAGTCACTAGGCAACATTATCTCTGGCTGCTGTCTGACCTGCACTAAGCTCCCATGAGGGCGATCATCTAATTACCCCACGATTTACCCCCCATGGCAGGGCAGCAAGGGTCGACCAACTCCCCCACTGAGACAGAATCTGCACTGGTTATCCTCTTAGAGCTGGTGTCGGTACAGTCAGCTGGCCATCAAGCTGCAATGACTGGGGCACCCAATTTTCTATTTTCTCCCTGGACTTAGGGCATGCAGTGATGCTGGTGGAGGGGAGCATGCACGATTCCACACATGCTCCCTCCTGGTGTACTCCCCCAGCTCCTTCCTGAAGCACAGTGCAGTACTGTATCCCCCAGCCTCTGCCAGAGGGCAGTTAGGCTCTGACTGTTGTGGGCTCCCCTCTCCAGAGAAGGAGAGCTGTCCAATGGATGCTCAGTCCTTCTTCTCCCCTGTTGACCACCGGCGACCTGTGCTCATTCCCAAACATGGATTGCTGTTGTGACGCAAGATACTACTATTGTTTTCTTAAGTATTTATGACTCTATCTTATATTGCTGTCTCCTGGGGGACATTTTATTAGATTGACCTGGGAAGCACTCTATTGCAGAATAGTATGATATAGTACAATAGAGGGGTAGTCCAAAATGAAACTGCAGTGAAATATAATAACAATGAAACAACAGACTGGCACGCTACTACTAAACAAGATGAACAGTAGTCATGACATTTGTTGCATGAAACAAAGCTGCTGGGCAAGCATATGCAGGTGCCAACTAAGTGAGCTAGATGAGAGATACATGTCATGTCTTGGTCTACTGTTGCTCCCTCCCTATTCCCCAGCCCCCTTGGTTTTAATCTCCATAAAATAGCACTTGCTAGCAGTGGGTCATTACAATTGGAATCTATTGTGGATGGCCTGCTACCAGTTTGGTTGACTTCATGTATTTCTGAGATTGGCATATGCCATACAATGGCCAAACGTTTGTGGTAGATATTTCATTGATTAATGCTGATGTATGAGAGCCGGTCCATGTGAAATACTCCTGAAATGGAGGTCATGATTTCGGTCATGCTTGGTATCCTGGAAGGTGTGTTTATACCCTTCCACCCAATTTATAAATACAGAAACAATTAGCACCTTATATGCATTCACAGTTATGAATAAAATGTGATTAACATCAACATTTGGAAAAAGGCCAGTTTAAACTGGAAATAACATAAACTCATGTTGTGTAGAAACTTCATACAATTGATACTTCATAAATAGATCTGCATAAGATTTATTGTTTAAGTAGAAGAACTGTTTTTATGCAAGTTTATTCTATGTAAACAATAGTGACAAACAATAAACAAACACTAATTAGCATAGTGTAAAATGCAACCATATTTTTTGTGTCACTAACAGTGTAGATGTATCTTGCTGATCAAAAGTGTTAACATTTACAAAAGTATTACTTTTACTTATTGCAAATTGCCATAAAAAGAAAAATTAACATATAAGCAGCCACATTTATTTTAAAGGTAAATTAAATTCAAAGTGTATCATTCCAATAAATGTGCTCACACAAATACTGAAAGAAATCCTTCATATTCAATATCTGGTTAATGTTGACGAATTAGCTTCACATAACATGCAGGTATCACATGTCTAACATATTTTCCAAGGTCTCCATGGGTCCACAATGTGAACTGGCGATAAGCAGCTAGACGACATGTTCTGTGTTGAAAATACAAGAAACAATAAAATCCAGAAGAATAGAAAATGATGTAAAGTTATACAAATTAACATTACATTTGCAGAGAAGGTAGATACAGGGACTAGGGAACATTGATTAAGATTGGATGGGAGAAGGTTTAAGGGTTGCGTTATGAAGTAATACTTCACAGGGAGAGTGTTTGTGCACTGGGATGGTCTGTTAAAGGAGGTGGTGAGAACCAGTACAGTGGAGGGATGCAAGAAGGCCTAGGACAAACACAAGGGTTTGACAAATTGAGTAGTGTGGGATATTTGGACACGAGGGAAAAGTATGGGGGGGGTGGGCAGACTCGATGAGTCAATATGGTCCTTTTCTGCCCACACATGTCTATGACTCTGAATCAGTGAATGAACCAGAAACATAATTGCCACAACTGCTGCCAAATACCTCATGTTGTTGGTCAATTTCCATGGAACTGTATATTTTCCAGTATAACTGACTATGCCCCCTGTCTCCCACCAGGCAATGATCAGTTAAACATAAAATGATTAAGCACATCTAGTGTTGGCAAATTCCAAATTATACTGTTCCAACTTTTTTTTTGTTAACCAGGTAAGGCACACTAGGCACAGGTGCCTGATTTCAGGGGTGACCCAGGAGAAATTGGTAGTTTAATGACTTGCTCAGAGGCACCCAGTATGTAAGCAAAGGTTATGTGAATCAAACCCAGGTCTGTCTACTGGACGTACCAAACTCATTCACAGCTTGTAACTCTAATATCTAGTCTATACTCACAGCCCCAACTACCAAAAAATATGTTATGTACCAATGCAACTGACAATTGCTGCAATCCAACCCCCTTCCATCCCGGTACAGTTCATTAGCCGTAGCACTTGTTATATGCTCTAGCAACTGTACCATACCAATTTGTATTGATCACTCATTACAAAACTTTTTTACTTGTCCCTGCTAGTGACAATTGCCAATCACCTACACTCCCCACACCCATAAATGGTCATTAGTCATAGGTGCCTGAGACTATCACCTGTGTTTGGCAAATTTACAGATGCTGGTTATATGCACATAACATTTGTATTCACTACTGCTACTGACAATTGCCCCCTTGTATTGTTCAGTTGCAACAAACATGGTTATTGGTTCATGCTAATGGCAACTGCCCACTAGATATGCGCAATCACCAAATGAACATTGTAGATCGGCCAACATCCGGCATATATTGATTGTATGACACAGTATATGAGTTTATTACTGCAGTAACTATGAATCAAATGCAATCACACACATCCATCCTCACAGTCATTAGCCTTGAGTTTCTAAAATCGTCAAAGGGAAATAACAATATTGACAGAACAAGTGCAGTATATTTGATTATCAACACAATAACATGTTCTTCGGTTATGTAGAATCACAAGTATGTGAATTGATATATGATTGAGAAGTTGTACTCTAGCTGGCAGATGTAATATATTAACATACATTCAATACAGAGTAACATAGCATTGCAGAGACAATATTTTCTAATTCACACATCTCTATCAACTGTATTTTTGTAATTTACCTGCTTGGTACAGGGTGTATGAGTGATCCACCTCGAATATATTGATTAGCCATTAAACTAACATAAAGCACTTCACTATCAACACATGTATTATACATATGTGGATTTTCTATTATATATACCAGTCCTTCCATCCTATGTTGAATCCCATTTATTTCATTAAAACATATGCTCTCTACATCTGTTGTCATTATCATGCATTTATCACATGAGCAGCAGTTAAGATCCATAAGTCTTTCAGGAGGAGCAGGTTCAGACTGTATATTCTCTTCAAGTATTTCATGGCTATGCCTAACATCAGTTTGCTGGGTAGTTACCACATCAACAATAGGTTCAAAAGCATAACCCTGAGCCCGAAAGTTAAGTATGAGTCATGTTACATTCTCTAATTTGCTGCTTGTCTCTCCATTGTCTCTGCCTGTGTTAGCCATGATGTCAGTTAGTGAAACTATTAAGTATGTTCTAAAAAATAAAATAAAAGGGTTACAATCAGCATACTTTTTCAGCCATCAATGATGCATTGCTTACATATAAGAGAATATAGAACTGACAAATATATATATATATGGGATAGTGGATGGGCAACTATGCACAATCAGTGTGTTGTGCCACTGAATGATTCTTATTCACTTTGACATCGAGAACAAATCTCGAGAGGTCGATGGGAATCAGATCCCTGAGATGGCCCAACACACTGGCTGTGCATATATTTGCCCATCCAGTATTCTATGCAATGTATGTGATTGGGTAAACATTTGAGGATTGGTGGTAGGGAGAAAATCATGAGCAAAAGGAAAAAGAAACCAATTTGGTTCTCAAAAACAGTAGCAGAAAAGATCAGAGCCAAAAGGTTGGCCTTCAGGAAATATAAGGGAATGCAGCTGGACCCAGGGAGGCATACCAAACTTCTAAAGGGAAGCAGGGAAGTCAGTAAGGCAGGCAAATGGCCAAACAGAGGAAACACTAGCACGAACAGTAAAAGGAGGGGACAAGACTTTCTACAGATACATTAGTGAAAGGAGAAAGTCCAGATTGGCATTGCTCAGATCAAAAGGGATAAGGGGGAGTGTGTGGAAGAGTACTAAGGAAAAGCAACTATCCTAAATTTTCTGAAGAAATTCTTCATCACAGTGTGGCATACCAATCTCTATCTCTCATTTGTGATCAGAGGGAACATTGTTTTTAAACTGTAGGCAGAGGATGGAATTGTGCAAGTTAGTATGAGCAGATATGAAGTACTAAAATGCCATCAGATACAGGCTTATCAGTCTATCTTGTCTGCTCAAGTGTGCAGCACTTCAGTTTTTCAGACTGCATTTGCCCTGCCCCTCCTCTTACTTCTCCTCTCCCATTGATTTTGCTTTGTATTCTTCACTCCCACCCCAACTCCCCGCACCCTGTTTGAACCCTCCATCTTAACCTGACGCACCCACTTTTGAAACTGCCCACTGTCCAGTTAGGTCATCTCCTCCAGCAAAAAAACAACATACACTCCACCAACATCCTTTCAGTAAAATATTGCCTCCTCATTTCCTTCCTGAATATGCCTCATTCTAACTTCAGACAGTGCCCCAGGGCATATGGGGTCATAGTGTTTGACATAGGACATGTGTGCATGACATCTGAATGTTGCAACTTTCCTGTGGGTGTAGAACCATGTGATTTGACTGTGTGCATGCAGGTATATGGTCAGTAGGTGTGACAACATACATGTTAGTATTTGTCAGAGAAACAAAGGAACATAGAATCTGATAACAAATACTGGCTGCTCGACCTACCTAGACTGCCATTTTCCTACATATTGTATACACTTCATATCATCATGTCATCTTTGATTTTTAGCTTACCTTCTCCCTCCTATCACTCTGGTTGCCTTCTGTGTGTCACAAGAATTCTTGAACTCACCTACAGTTTTCGCCCATACGACATCATCAAAGAAGCTGTTCCATGCATCAACCACCCTTTCAGGGTGAAAATACCTCCTCACATTGCCCTTGAGTATTTCCCTTTATAGCCTCAAGCTGTGGCCCTATGTTCTTGCACATTGTCCTTGTTGAAAACTGATGAGCTCCTGATCTGTATCAATCCCCATTAGTTACTTGAAAGTTTCTATCATATCTACCCTCTCCTACATTTCCTATATAGTATACATATTGAGAGCCCTCAATCTGTCCTCTTACTGTTTCAGGTGTAGTCCCTGCACCATTTTTTATTGCCCTCCTCTGGACTGCCTCTACACTGTCATTGAAACATAGAAATTGTCAGCAGATAAGGAACGCTAGGCCCATCCAGTCTGCCCATATGACATATGCTTTCCTGTGTTATCTGACCCTATCTGGCCGGTAACTTTTCACCACTTCTTCCTACCTCTAATATTCACTTACGATAGGCATATTTAAGTCCCTTCACTTTGTTCACTCCCACCACCTCCTGTGGCAGGCTATTCCATCTGTCCACCACCCTCTCCATGAAGAAAAACTTTCTTGCATTACCCATTCCCTGATCCATTCTATCCTCCAGTGAGTACATACTGAGGTCCTTTAATCTCTCCTTATTTTTTTCTGATGCAAACCCTGCACCATCTTAGTCACCTTCTCTGGACTGCCTCTACCCTGTCAATGTCCTTATGAAGGTGTGGCCTCCAGAATTACAAACAGTACTCTCGGTGAGACCTCACCGGTGTTTTATCCAAAGACACCACCACTTCCTGCCTTCTGCTAGTGATACCCCTGCCATTACACCCCAGAAAGCCACTGGCCCTCTCTGCAGCCTTTGTGCTCATCTTAGACACCTTCAGGTCATCTGAAATGATAACCACCAGATCTCATTTTTCTTTTGTGATTGTCAGCAGCCCCCCCCACCCATCATGTATATTTCCTTTTGATTCCCTCATCTCAGGTGCTTTATTTTGCACATGTTTGAATTAAACCCAACGTCCACACCTCTAACCACTTTTCCAGCTTCCTCAGGTCTCTCACATTCTCTCAACCCATTCCAGAATATCCACTCTGTTTGTAGTTCTTGATGTCAACTGCAAACAGGCAGATCTTTCTCTTCATCCCTTTTGCAATGTCACTAATGAAGACTTTGAATAGGAATCGCCCAAGTACTGATCACTGAGGTACCCTGCCAGTTACCCCCCATCCCCAGATAATACGCCATTTACAACCACCCCGTCTCCTGTCTGCTAACCAGTCACTCTCCCAGTTTACCACCCTTTTCCCTATAGCCATACCATCCATCATTTTTACCTGCCTTCTGCGTGGGACGGTGTCAGTGGTCTTGCTGAAATTGAGGTAGGCGATATCCACCATGCCCCCATGATTTATCTCCCTCCTCACCATATCAAAACAATCTATCAAATTTGTATGATCAATCTGGTCTTCCACCCTCCCCCACATCCCTCTTATTCTCTGCTAATTTGATATAGCTCCCCCCATTTAAGCGAAGTCTGCTGTCCTGAAATCCAAAAACGTTTCCTTTGTGTGAGGAGACAGAGTCCCTGTCCCTATGTTAAACTATACCATGTGGTGGTCGTTGGACCCCTACTGCCCTGCCACATGGACCTCCATGATTCTGTTCCTGTTGGTGAGCAATAGGTACAGAGTTGCCCTGTTTCTTGTGTGATCAATCATTTGCTGCCTGATCCCTGAGCCCTATATGGAGTCTAGGATGTCTCTGCTGCTGGTTGAAGCTAACAGACAGGAAGCAGAGAGTGGTGATAAATGGGATCCAATCCAGGGATAAGCAGGTGACCATTGGCCTACCTCAGTGACCGGTTCTTGGACAAGTCCTGTTTAATTTCTTCATTAATGACATTGAAAAAGAGATTGATGGAAAGGTCTGACTGTTTGAAGATGACACCAATATCTGCAAAGGGGTGGGCACTCAAGAAAGGGTGAAGAAAATAAGTAGGGACATGTGGAAGCTTGAAAATGGTCTGAGCTGTGGTAACTGATGTTCAATGCAAAGGAGTGCAAAACAACAACACACACCCTAAAGGTGTATAAGCAGTGTACAAAGGTATCAGAGAAGGACAGTGGCATACATAGGTTCATAGTAAGATGTTTCTGTAACAGAAGGAAGGAGATGGTGATGCCGCTGTATAAAACACTAGTGGGTCACCAACTGCAATAATGTGTACAAGTCTGTAGGCCTCATCTCTGAAATGACATACAGTGTAAAGACAGTCCAGAGAAGGGCTTCAAAGATGGTATGGGATATGGCTTGTAACAGAAATCATATAAGGAGATAATGTAGAACATTAATAAGTAGTCACTTGTTTGAAAGGCTGGAGAAGGGAAGACATGATAGTTATAACAAGGCAGTATCAGTACCACACATTACCGATATTGTGAAAGAACAAATGGGATAAGCTGAAAGAATGCCTAGAGTGACCAATAGAAATGCAGGATCAGCCAACAAAACACTTAAGTGGATATGTGTAATGCTCTCTGTCTCTATAACTATTACATGCAGGCAATGGGGTAGACACAAAGCTGTGGCATGGCTGAGGAGAATCAGTTGGGTATAGATTTCATTAAACAGTTTAACAATACACAGTTATGGATGGAATAGTCTATCTGGTATGTACCTGAGATATTACATTTGTATTCTGTCTACTGGATGTCTCCAACATTACAATCTGCCAGAAAACTGTGACTGTCTTTGATATAAAAAGGAATTATCTTAATCAGAATTATGCATTACATCACTTCTAACTGAAATTGTAAGAACATGAAAAAATTATGTAGTCTATTTTGAGCATCATCTGGTAGCAGGAACCAATCAGCTGCATTTATTTTTAAATGTGGAAACAGGTAAATCTGAGTTCTATATTCTTTGATTGACAGATTCAGACTAGTGTAGCTATTTACTACTTGTATAACACCAGTTCAAGATTAGGGAAAAATGAATTGGGGTGGGGTGTTAATGATATTACATTAAAATATAAAAGAAATGTGTTCTATGACAATGAGATGTGCCATGAAGACAATCACACAGATGGCATTTAATGTGTGGCAATTAATTATGAAACATAATTCAATGACGTACTATATAGAAGTGTACTGCAGTCAGCATTTCTATTTCAGACTTTTGTTGAACCTCATTAATTTGTAAGCGTTTACCAGGTAGCCAATTATTAAAACAGAAAATCCATGTATCAGGCATAGCAGTTAGTAAGCAATCATAGACAGTTGAACAAGCAACGCCACACACACACACACACACACACACACACACACACACACAAACACATGTTCTCTCATACACATGAATAATAACACAGTATGGGTGCAGTATCTGTGAGGGGTTGCACCTATGGGATATCCTGTTCCCAGGGAGACTCACCCATGCGTGCTGTACAGCCGCTTGTTCCAGCCTGGGTGGTACTTAAATATTCGGCTTTTACTACTGTTCACAGAGTACTGTGCCAAGCATCAGGATAATAGGCATTTCTCAATTGAGGAACACCTTCCTATTGTAGATGGGGACCGCTGCTATACATCTGTAAAGGCACACAACTTTCATGTCGTGCCCATCCAAATCATATAGATGCTGTAGCCTAATGATCATGTATTTCATGAGGGTGCTGCAGATTGACTCATGGCATGGTGTCCATTACTGCTGTGCTGCTACACCTGTCACAGAGCATGTACCCCATACTTGCACATGTTGCAGACTGGTACCGAAACATGCATGTGGTCACTCCTTGCAGAGGTTGCAACTAGCCACAGAATAAATGGGGCACCTTGCATCTGCTTTGATGGACCACTGTCCTGTGAAGGAGTTAAGGACCACCAAACTTGTATACTCATGGTGTCCATCTGCTGAGCTCTGTGGAACAGTGATAGGATGGGAGAGGTCAGGAGTCATTCCCCTGTGCTTATGACAGTATGCTGACAATGGTTATTGCAGCAAACTTAAGAGAAGACAAACTGTTAAGTCACCGCGATTATTCCTGTAACTTCTGCAAAGACACTGGTGCCTGTCCAATGATGATCATCGAAACTATGCACATATGCAGATGTTTGCATGACAGGAACATGGACAGTTGTTGCATTTAAGGGACAAACACATCGCAATTGCTGATCACTCTTCTGCAAGCACTGTTGATGTTATAGGGTGGCAGTGTGTGTCCTCTGGCCGGCCCATTCTGACAAGGTTAACTAGTGTCACCAGGGCTAAGCAGTGTACAGAGGCAAATACAATGTGTGTGATGGCCAATCCAGTGCCCTTGCAATGGACATAGTACATGGACAGGCGACAATGCTGATGCAAATGGTATTGTGATCACAAGATCAAGTACTGAGAAGCTGGGAAAACAAGTGCCATGGGGTCTCCGAGGTCTGTGGGGAGGGTGGGTGGCTGGGAATGGTCGGAGGTCATTAGGAAGGATGATGTCAGATAACTGATTGCATTGATAGCACTGCAGTTGTGGGTGTGGAGGAGTATTTTGGGGAACACAATGGAGGCCCTCGGCACAAGATTGGTGGGGTAGCAGCTGAGATACTAGATACCATGGTGGATACTGTGTGTGTGTGTGTGTGGGGGTTGTTGGGTGATGTCTCCCAACACAGACACTTCCGTATTGCAGACTATCCAGATTTTGGGTCACTGATGTGTGTGGCGTGATATATCCACAGAGTGGGTGAGTGGGATATTTCATATTTGCCACCTGGAAAGGGACTATCTTGTTAACATTACAATCTATGGGGATGGGGGTGCATTTGGGACAGTTATCCCCAGGACCACAGATCCTCTCACACCAGTGGATAGGTCTCACTGTGCCGAGTTGGGGTTGTGGGGGTGGGCACCTTGATCATAACAAGTGGCAGTGGATGAAGTCTGCACAGCAATTGAAGGCTATCAAACAACAGTGTAGATACCAATTTAACCTATAAACAGCAGAATTAAAAAAATATATTTATTTATTTAGTGACGGCGTTTATGGAAACATCCAGATAATTATTTTTGACAGCATTGTCAAGCACCACAATACTACTGATACTCTGTTTGAACCAACCATGACAATAAAATCACATTTTTAAGATTAAAAATGTATCTGCGGGTGTGAAACTCAATGCCTTGTGGATAGCCGATATCTTTGCAGTCCTGCATGGAACAACTAAATAATCCAGTGCTAACTAATATCTTTAATCTTTACTTCCAAGGAGATACTAGTATCTGACAGCTTCATGCAGAAAATGCAACATAGTGTGCATGGACTGCAGTTGCCATGGAATGCACAAATGGCAACATCACCCTTTAGCATGCTCGCTCCAAATACCAGTGTTAAAACAGGAAGCCAGAAATGGGCAGCGCCAGTACTGGCCATGACTGTATTAATAGTGTGATGGTAAAGTAAAAAACTGAATCAATTACCTCTGTAGCTAATAATGACACGAATATGCAGTTTTTCTTATATATAGACGCAAACTCAAAACTTGGATTACGTTTTTATATAATTTCCTGTCCTCTTTAACATTAACATCTGGTCAGAAAGACTGCTAAACTGAAGGCTAAATACTAATAACAGTAAACATGTTAGCAGTATTTAACATTACCAACAGCTCAAAATGACTGCTAAACTGAAGGCTTAACTGACTACTACTAAGGAACTCAGTTTTTGCAGTCATAAGGTCATCTGCATGCTAATCTACTGTTAATATAGCAGTCTTCTTGGATAAGGTATATGCACCTCAGCATCCCACTGGCTCTCCCCACAACCTTGGTACATTGTTTAGCCACCTTTAGATCATCCAACATGATTACCCCCAAATCCCTTTTCTGTTTGGTGATGATAAGTTCCCCCTACTTGTAATCCTCCCATGGGTTCCTGCAACCCAAATGCATGATTTTACACTTTTTTGCATTAAATCTCAGCTGCCACACTTCAGACCATTCCTCCAGTTTACCTAGGTCTCTCTTCATTTTTCCACCCTTCCTGGAGTCTCCGCCCTGTTGCAGATCTTAGCGTCATTCGAAAAGAGGCAAACTTTCTCCTCCATCCCCTCCACAATTTCATCATCATCATCAAATTTATTGATCAGCATATAGCTGTTACAATATAAAACACACAATCGCAATATGTAAAACACAATCACAATATACAGAGATACATAAATACATAAAAGGGTTAACTTGTGTATAGTCTAAAGATCTTAAATACATTTTGTCTGTTGATTTCATTAAAAGTCATAAGTAATTGTAGAGAATATATTGAAGTATATAGCCTCTTAAAAGTTGCATATTCAATCCAGAGAGCAGTACAAACCTATACTTTACAAATGAGTTGACAAAAAATAACTTTGCCAAAGTCTCTACCATTCTCCTATCTTTAATTTTAAACAGATGTTCCAAAGAGCCGAGGAGGGAGACTAAGACTGCCGAGCAACCCACCGAACCATTTTCTCCAATTTAATTCATAAAGGGGGCATGTCAAGACCACGTGTTTTAAGTCCTCTATGGCACCCAGTCCACATATACAAAATGGAGATAAAACACCCTTTCTTTTTTGTCTAATGTGTATGTGGTGAGCTGTATAGTTTTCTGTTCTAAATCTTGTATAGAGTCTCCTAAGTTTGGGACATGTTAGAATAGAATGGTATGGCTCAAAGCCCTATGAGAGTTTTAATTATTTATAGAAGTCATGGAGCTTAAGCATAGAAAGTTGAGAAAAAAGGTGGTTCCTATCCAGATCACCAAGTCTCGATTTGACACCCTGCCTGATTTCTTCAAATGGTTTAATATAAATTTCATAAGGAAGATGTCCCAAACCCACAGGAATTATTACTTCCTTAATAAGCTTAGTGGAGAATTGTACATATCCCAGGCTGGCCAATTTGATGTTTTCCTCTAGACACATTCTTAGATATCTATTTTCTGGTAGGAGAAAAAGTTTTAGCAAAAATAAAATGTGTTATTCTTGTATAAGGGAAGACAAAGAATGTTGACCTAGTTCCAATGCTAGGATACAATTAGGGGTTCCTTGTGGTAACATTAAGATATATCTACAAAGTTTATTTAATATTGTTTCTAGTCTTCTAAACTCAGAATACCCACATATTTCAGAAGCATAGAGCATACACATTCTTATTTTGGCATTAACCACTTTCATGATTCCTTTGACTGATGATTTCCCTATTTTATTACTAAAAATCTTTAAAGGTGTTACCATAGAAACCATTTTGTTTTGAATAGTGTCAAGATGTTTTGTCCATGATAAACTATGGGCAAATCATACCCCTAAGTAGTCATAATTCTTGACCTTATCTATGCATACACCATTAATCCTGAAACTTGACATGTTCTTAATTTGTTTTCCAAAGACTACAATGTTAGTCTTGCTGAGATTAACCTTCAGCTTTTTTTGGACACAGAGAGATTCAAACAAGATCAGTTTCCTTTTAAGACCAAGGGCCAAAGTAGAAAGCAGGACTAAGTCATCCGCATAAGCAAGACTATCAATTCTACAATCATTAACTTTAGGGACATGAAAATCAGGATTACTAATCTGATCCAAAATTGAGTTGATGTATATATTAAACAAAGTGGGCACCAAGATACACCCCTGCCTAACCCCCACATTAGTGGATAATTTTTCATTGAAGTATCCGTACTGATTATATTGGACTTTCAGCCAGATGTTTTCATGAAGTCTGATAATAATGTCAAGCAGTGAGCTGTCCAGATTCAAATCCTTGAGCATGCCCCTCAAAACTTTCCTACTAATGCTATCAAAAGCTGTGGAAAAATCGACAAAACAACAATATAAACTAGATTTCCTTACTTTGATGTACTTCCAAATCAAATACTGTAGCATATAACAATGCTGAACTGTGGAGCGGTTCTTCCAAAACCCATTCTGTGAGTCATTCAACACTGACGTTTTCTCAGCCCAATGCAAGTAGTCTGCCCTAGATTATTCTGGAGAAAACCTTCTGTGACACATATATCAAATTAATGGGCCTGTACAACGTAGGGTTACTCGAATCCTCTTTTTTAAAAATAGGATATAGAATGCTACCTTCCCAACTAGGAGGGCATTGTAGCCCTTGTACAAGCCCATTAAATAAAAGGGAAAAAAAAGGGGACCACCAGGTAGGGAAAGCTTTGTACAGATCCCCCAAAATTCTGTCCAGCCCTGGAGCTTTGTTAGATTTGAGTAAATTTAGTGCCAGTCGGATTTCATCCTTTGTAATCAAGATATGCCATGGAAAAGTTACATCTCCCTGGGATTTGTAAACATCATGCATTTCCTTCTCAGCCTGAGTATAATATAGATTTAATAAGTATGAAATCCATGCTTCAGGTATAATATAAGCTTCAAGCTTATTGGTATATCTATTATATCCTTTGGCCACAATTTTCCAAAATTGCCTTCCATCTCTGTCCAATAATGCCCATCTAAGTTTTTCCCTATGCCCCAGGTATGTTTATTCCTTACACTTTCAAGAGTTATCCTAAATTTTTCTCTTTCTTTTTTCAGTATTTCATAATCTACTGCTGTTTTATGTCTTTTGTTCTTATGTATTCTTAACATTTTCCCAAATAATTTCTTACCCCGCAGGCAGTCTGCATTAAACCAAGATTTTTTGAATGTTGATTTACCATAAGATACTTTTTTACACCAAGGTCTTATTAATCTATGAACCTTTTCCCAACTTTCCAGAGTGTTAAACAACATGCTTTTAGTAACAATAACATCATGCATATTACATATTTCTCCTGTGTTCAAGATTTCTTCAAAAGTGGATGGTGTATTGGACCCCTTCTAATTCTCCTTTCATTAATAATCCACAAATTTTCATCCAGGTGGTTCTCTTTCTTAAATATTCTAAATGGGCATTTCATAGTAAACACAATGGGATAATGAGCTGATTCCAGTTTATCCTTGGCCTCTAACTCCTGGTCCAACTGTACTGCTTCCAGATTGGTCCAAAACAAGTCGGGCATTGATGCACCTGAAGCACATCTGAAATTAAAGGGCCCCTAAGGAATCTCGCTGAGTTCTCCCATTCCAAAGGCAGTAATTTCTGGTAGCAAGAGCTGCCAGAAGTTCCCTTCCTCTAAAGCTGGATTTGAAATCCTGAGAATTACTATTATATGAGACATTTGAATTAAGTGAAGGGAAAGTGAGGATCAAGTCAGTGTAGATATCTTTCAGAAATTGAGAGGGTATTCTAGAATTAAAGTCATCCATAATGACTACTGGACAGAAAATATTCCTGTCAACCAAATCATCCAGGATAATTTTCAGATCCTGAATGTAAGGATCAACATCACAGGATTTGGTTCTTGAGGGGAAATAAATATTACAAAGGATTATTTTCTTTGGACCTTTGTTAATCATCAGAGCTAAAATATCATCTGAATTAGAAGGGATTCCAGAAATCCCCAAATTTAACTGGGTTTTAACAAAAAACAAAGGCCCCCCCTTTAAATCTACCAAATTTTGTTTCCCTAGTGGCCGATAGACTTATAGCAGAATACCCCACAATTCTAGGCGTAGTATCTTCTGTGCATCATGATTCCTGTACACTAATAATATCAAAGGTCTCCAAGAATCTCAGAACTTCAGGGTCTGTTATTTTGAGATGGATGCCCTATATGTTCCACGACAGAATATAGACAGCCTCCAGTTCTGACAGCCTGTCTCCTATATCAATCAAAGTCTGAGATTCAGACATTATTTCCCTAGGTTCTTGTAGGGTCTACAATTGTCAGGCAGAACCAATTATCAATAGTAGTGAGAAAGTATTAGGATCTACTAAGTTCTTGAGATTGATTAATGGTAAATCTTCCCCTATAGGTGATTCTAAACTGGCCTTTGCTTGAGTCCACCTAGTGGAACCTACCCCCAGTTCTAATGGGTCAACTAAATGAATTCCTAAGGAATCCAAGTTGCCAACCAGAAACAGCAATCTGCTGTCTATGTTGGGATTTTTGAATATAATATCAATCTGTCATGTAAGGCTCTGATCATCATAAATCTTAATGGAATCAACCATATTTTGAGAAATATGAACACCTAATGACCTCTCCAAAAAAGAGAGCAACTCTCCCCTAATCCTCCTATGGGGTTATTTTTTTTCTGACTTTCCACCCAAATATGGCAATGGTTCTACATAGCCAAGCCTTACTCTGATTTTCTAGATGTTCATTAATTACCTCAATGATTTTCTTCTGGGTTTCCATATCTGACTTTGTCTCCACATTCTCAGATGAAATCCTATTGGGGAATAAATTAGGCTGTTCAATATTTTCCTTTCCTTGAAATACCTTAGATACATACTTTGGGACCAGCATGGTAAATTAAATGCCATAGCCTTTTTTTGCTCAGGGACTGTATTTTCTCCAGAATTAAATGTGCTACAGATAAAGATGAAAAATAAAATAGCACTGTATTTTTATAATCTAAAGTTGGAGGTCTGAGAACGGCTACCTCTCCAACTATGTTAATATGATGTAATCCAAAGAAATCTAACATCCTAGAAAGTAGTTCTTCAGTTCCATTCTCTAAAATAGAGATGCCTTGCACCTCAGCCATAAATTCAGTATTACTAAGGTATTTCCTATCAATGAAATCCTCTTTCCCTACCACAGAGGGCTTTCTAGTGGATAAATTAGTGATGGGTGGGTGCTGTTGATCTCAGTCTCCTCCCTCATTTCCAAAGGCTCCATGTCAATACACAATACAGACATAGGTAAATACAATAGACAGTACAATACAATATACAATGCCAGGGCAGTTTCATAGCAAGGTTACAGCAGGAAACAGTATACTGAGATGTCTAATACAGAGTTGAGACTGTAGGCCATGGGCAACACAGTAAACAGTACAATACAGGGTACAGTGCCAGGGCACTTTGACTTCAGGTTACAGCATGACCATTTTACAAGGATATCCTTACCAGTTTACAAGGATGACTAATACATTATTGTTGCTGTTGACAGTGCATAGGATAAATGTAACAGTAAGAGGTCAGTTAGTGGCCAGAGAGTGAATCGGGGGACAGTGCACATGCCTACTATGCTTGGCTGGAGCTGAGTAAACCGGGTAAGATAAGGGAGGCAGGTAGTGCAAATTCTAGAGCAGTCTGTTGGGAGACTTTGACTGATTGCCTGAGTAAGAACTGCAGGCCATTGACTATGAAAGATGTTGTGTGGCTGTTCTGACCGGCTGGTGAAGGCACTGGTGATGGACTTAGAGTGTGCAGGTGAAGGTGTGGGTGGTAAGGAGGTGGGTCTTGAGTGCCTTTTTAAAGGGACCAAGTTTTTGATGGTTAGAAACCAATGGCAGGAGGATGTTGAAGTAGAAGGGAGCCCTGATCAGAAAAGACCTCTGGGCGAGTGTGGTTCTGACTCTGGGAATGGCCAGTACAGCTTTGGTCAAGCTATGTGTGTACACTGCAAGGGAAGAGGAGATTAGGGAGGCAGATAGGCTGAGGGGGGTCAAGCCAAGGAGGGATTTTTTGGTCAAGAGGCAGAACTGGTAGTGGACCCTCTCGACAAAGTTCAGGATCTGGGCAATGGAATAGAGTGTGCTTGTGTGTGTAATGTGGTCTGCAGCAGTTAAGAGCCTGCAGGCTTTGTTAATAGCCACTTTTATTTTACCGATAGCTGTTGCATCTGTGACAGCATAGACCAGCAACCAGGTGCCCTTTTTTATTTTTGGTTTTAACTCTTTTTGCTTTAGGTTGCTTATTGACATTTGGTTCAAACGATTCCCTTTTATTGGCATGTCCCATATCTTTGTTTCACATATAACATGTGCAGCACCCTTTCTTTGTCAAAAGGTGAGGGGAGTTGAACCTGAGTGCCTTTGGTAGCTTTACTTGGTACCAACAATTCATCTCCACTCAGACTTTGTTGTTGATGTTTACCACTGTTCAAAATACCTTCCATAAGTGCTCTATTATAGAAGATGTCTGCTCTTAAATTACAAATCTCGTCTTTCAGCACAATGATATTTTCCAAGAAAACAATATCAGCAGAATATATACATATTTTTTTAATTTCCAGAGTCTGTAGATGACTGAACTGGCTGCCATTTTAGGCATGCCTGGGCACATCTGTTCATCCAGAGTTTTACTCATATCCAGAGGGACCATGGCATCCTCAGTCCCAGATTTGCTCAGTCTTTCTTTTAATTTTTTATGAGATAATTCCAATCTTTTTAATCCTTCAATGGTAACACTCATATCCTGTATGATGGACCTTAATTCTAAAATTGTCCTCCATATTCTCAGCATATTCCACATCTGAAGTATTCTGCCTAATACTAGTTACAGCTGATCTCTGTCCCAAACCCTGTGTTATATCCCCTGAGATAATCCTTGGGAAGGTAAAGCCCCTCTGACAAAAGTGGTCAGAGGATGGTGCTGGAGAAAACTCCAGCACAGAACAGTCGAACTCCTGCTCATAACTTGAGCCATAATGCATATGTCTCCCACTCATAGTGATCAAAGGAAATGATCTCTACTGACTGTCCAAAGCCATCCAGACCAAGGTGACCAGAGAGATCCCCAGAACCTGCCAGGTAATCTGATATCCCCTAACTGTGGCTTGGACTGGGGTGGATAAATGCTTTGGGCCTTTCCCTTTGTAAGCCCATATGTCTGTTATCTTTAGTTGTTAATTCCCTCTTAACAAATCCAAAGGAGGATTACATATCTCTTTATCCATAGCAGTTTTTTCTCCTGAGTAGTTTTCTTTTGTTTAGAGTTGTTTTTCTTATGCTTATGCTTACCCCCTTTGAGTTTTAATATATTTCTTGAGGAGGTAGGTCCTAGAACATTTTCCTGGGTTCCAGTTTTATTAATTGTATCAATCATTGGGGGGGAGGGATCTCCTGCTGCTACGCTTGCAAGAGAGTTACCTTTCCCATTTCTCATAAATACCATCTCAAAAAACTGGCTTTACAAATAGAATACTACACAGGAGACAAACAAAGAATAGCTGAAAACTATAAAAAGATACCTTAAACTTAAGAATACCTTAAGCAATCAATATTACGTAGAATTAAACAGTATCCAGTTGTAATAAACTAACAAGATATATGAATACAAGAGTTACCAATCAAACCATCAAACCATCATATGTTCGTCCAACTGGATCATAGATACTAAAAAAGTACTTCAAAAAGCCTCCTTAAATGATTAAGGAAACGGCTACAAAAGCTACAAGAAATAGATGAGCAAGCAGCCAAGAGTTGTTTCAAGGGCTTCTTGACTCCCAGCCTATGTAAAAAGGTGCAATGAGTCCCAACAGTTCCTTGAAGGGGCCCAAATTGCTTGTAGGTGTGCTTCTTTAATGAAAATCTGCTCTGCACCAATTTTCTTAATACAGACTGGGTTAAAATACAGGGGCTGGCTTGATGTTGGTAAAATTCTCCTTCTCCTTATAAGTATCTTAAATGACACTAGTAAGAGGGCGAAAAGGAGAAAAAGGGGTTCAGTCTGGAATCAGCGTAACTATATATAAAACAAGTCCCAGAGCAAAACCTCCTGGGCATCTGTAAACCCATATAAAAAGAAATATAAATCCTATCAACAATGCATGGATAAGTAAATAAGTTTGTCTGAAATTATGGAAGTCCTTACAGATAAAAATAAGAAAAAAAGATTACAATAATAGCACAAGATCCACAGAAGTAAGAACCTGAGTTCTCCTAGTTAGGCTCACTTGTAGTCACTACAAAAGTACCTCAAATGCTTACTTGCGCTTGTTGCTTGTGCTCAAACAAAATCAGTTTCTCAGGCCCCCAAACTGGCTAACTCGGCTATAGTTGACTAGGTTCTCCCTCTAGGATTCTCCATCCCTGAACAGAAATTAAGGAGCCACAAAACCAAATCCCGCTACAGAGCCAGGGTACCAGTCAGACCAAACAATCAAGTCACTTAGCAGTAAAAAACAGTAAAAAAAAAACAGAATAGCTAAATGCATAAAGCACACCATTAGTTCTGAAATCAACTTTTAAGTTAAGCTGCCAGACCATCAGGAGAAGTGCCAGATGGAATGCCAAGAAAGCTTCTCACTGAGGAGGCCCAGCTAGGCATGCGCACTTAAATATAGGAATCACCTGATCAACAGATTTTAAAAAAAGCAGTGCCAATTTTAAACAAATATTTGCTAAGAGCAATTAAATACAATGGACTCATATAAAATTTTGTACAAGCAGCCTTCACAGAACACAAAAACAAAAGTGAGAGAATCCCAACTAAAAATATCTAATAAAAACAAATCTTCTACCAGTATTGCAAAACTGTACATAACAGCAATACCAGTCAAGTTAAAAGAAACTCCCCTAATTAAACTGGCAACTCATAG
The DNA here is from genome assembly GCA_016271365.2 of Neoceratodus forsteri. Classification (NCBI taxonomy): domain Eukaryota; kingdom Metazoa; phylum Chordata; order Ceratodontiformes; family Ceratodontidae; genus Neoceratodus; species Neoceratodus forsteri. The sequence goes on from CM057450.1 coordinate 1,375,167,282, forward strand.
GTGCTGTAGAAGAGATTAAACTCTTTATTAAGGGGTGTTGCAATTTGTCTTTCCTTCCTTTTCTCCTTCTTCCTCTCTCGATGCTGTCGCTCGACTGGCCTTCTCAATCACACTACAGCTCCTGCCACTGGCATATACTCTGGGATCTCCTCCTCTGTGTGATGAAAAAACAAGCGGGAGGAATACTGGGACACCCAGTGGGGGTATACAATAAGTTGTCCTGAAAAGACCACATGAAACTCAGGCAGTAGATGGCATACCTGTAATAAAATAAAACAGACTTAGCGGTCCTGCCTCCAGTGCTTCCTCCAGAAGCATAGGAGCGAGTAGCATAAACTCAGACCTCAATTCTACTCACACAGCTGCCTCGATCTCAGATCTCCTTGTCTGGTTGCTAGGCTCATCGATTCCCTCTTTCTTCTCCACAATTTCACTTATGAAGACATTAAACAGAACTGGGCCCAGGACTGACACCTGTGGCATCCTGCTGGTCACACTCCTTTGCTTAGATTGAGCACCATTTATCATGACTCTCTATCTTCTGCCATTCAGCCAGTTCCTAACCCAGTTTGCCACCCTGTGACCCACTCCCAGGCTACCCAGCTTGTTCACAAGTCATATTTGGAATGGTATCATTTGCCTCACTAAATGCAATTCATTTTTTTGTTTATGTTTAAGCCCATGAAACACCCTTATCTAGTTAATGCACACAATACAATGCCATCACCAATGGGATCTATGCCTCTAATCTCCACCCTACTGGAAGAATTCCTGGAATCTGTGGACAGATTTAAGTTCTTGGGCATGTGGATCAACAGCAAGCTCTCATTTATGGTCCATATAGAGGAACTATGCAAAAAGCTTAAGCAGAGACTGGGTCTCTTCTTTCATATCAAACATCTCCTCACATATGAGTCCAGAATAAAGTTGGTACAATATACCTTCCTCCCACTCATAGACTATGCAGACCTCATTTATAGCCATGGTCCAAGCTCTGCCCTGTCTAAACTGGACACCCCTGTATCACAGGGCCATAAGATGTATAACTGGCAGCCCTTATAACACCCACCACAGCTCCCTATACTCTTCACTGGGCTGGCATTCACTTAAGACCAGAAGGCTGAAAAATACGGCTATCTGGACCTATACAGCTCTATCCAGCAAACTCCCAGAGTATATCTGCAACCTCCTGACCATCTCTCATGGGTCTTACTCACTTAGGAGATATTTATATATCACATTGGAAATCCCAAGAAATAGAACTCGCCATGGCTCCCATTCATTAAGCCACGCTCTTCCCACCATATGGAATGATATACAAAAGTTCCTCAAACTTTCTAATTTTGTCTGCCTTGCAAAATTCAAAACCCTCTTAAGGCAGATCCTGCAGGACAGCTGTACCTGCTATGCCTAAGATTTTCCTACTCTTCCTCCTAGACACCACCTTCCCATCAGTTCTCACTGAATGGCAGCCTTTTCCACATCCTGCCATCCTAACTTGATGGCACAGCTCTCTCCCCTTGTGTATGCCAACACATGACATCCTTCAGTTTCCCCCAATTGTCACCTATATACCTATACCCCATCCTTTGCCCATTTGACCTGACCTAATCATACATTTCACCCCTTCCTCTCTCCCTGCATGCCAGTCTCTACCTTTCTTCCTCCCCGCTTCATGATTCCTTGACCAATACACACCCACTTCACTGCTATGATGGCACCAGCACCTACCTACTATAAGACCTGTCTATCTAAACATTGCTGCACTTATTGCCCTGCCCATAGTCAGTATCTAGTCGCTCCTGTTAACCAGATAAATGCAATTCTGTTGTTATTCCAGTTACACATTAAGCATGTAACTGTATACATTACTCTGATAGGTATCAGCGGTATTATTCCTGTAACCTTTAGCATCATTGCATGACTCTTGCATTTTGTACAGTTTTGTATGTTTCTGTGAATCCGCCCAGGCCTATCTTGCAAATGAGTATTTACTCAAAGGTGTTCCACCTGGTTAAATAAAGACTGATTGATTGATTGATTGATTGATGCATTTGCAGCTGTAGTGGCTGTGCCAGAGTTTGTTCAAAAATTGGGACAGAAATGGCTTTCTGCCAAATCTTGGGAACATATCCTTCCTTCAAGGAAAGGATGTAGATTATAGATAAGGGCTATGCTACAACATGAACAGCATATTTAAGAAATAAAGAGTTAATATTGTCTGGTCCTGGAATGGATCTGATAATAAGCTTTATTAATTCAGAATAAACATCATCATCATATGTTATGTAATGCATATATTTGCATCTGTGCTAGCATGGAACATATTATCAACTTCAGGGGAGAAACCAAACAAAAATAATCATTAAAACTGTCAGCTATTGATTGGTTATCATTTAGTAGAGTATTATTCATATTAATGGGCCCGATAGTTTTCATGGATGTCCTGGAATTAGAGTTGCTGTAAGCATAAAGAAGTTTTGCTTCTTTACTATGAGCTATTTTAAATGCCATATTTGCTTCAGCTTGCTTTATGAGATTTTTTTAATAGGCTAACTGCTTTTTTATAGGTTAATTTATTGGCCTCAGATTGATTGTTTTAATCCTTTTAAATGTTTTTTGTTTAATTTTAATCTATATTGTTATGCCTACATTCAACCAATTTGATACCCTACCCTTATTATTATATGTTTTCTTGCTAGGAACAAATTCATTTTCAATTGTACAAATTATCTCCTAACATTGTTTCCAAGTAGATTCAGTTGAAAGACCCTGAAATATGTAGTCCCAGTCTATATTCTTTAAATGCTGAATGATAGCATCAAAGTCAGAAATATTATAATCTCTGATAATAGTAGAACACTTTGTAGTGTCATGAGCTGTTGCCAAACACCCCAAGACCATATTGTGGTTGCTGCTACCTAAGGGATTAATAACATTTAGATAGGAGAAATTTTCATGAATATTGGTAAGGACTAAATCCAATATATTATTATTATAATGGGTAGGTTCTACTACAAGCTGCTCAAGGCCATTCTCTGCACAGAGTTCTGCAAATGATTGCTCAAATGAGGTAATGCCTTTAGCATTTGTCCAGCTTATACCAAGTAGATTAAAATCACCAAAGATAATCACATCCCCATGCTCCTTAGCTGTCATGACTTCTTGGAGGAGTGCACTGTTATATGATTCAATAGATGCAGGGGGTCTACAACAGCAATCTAAAAGTAGTTTGGTCCTACCTGGAAATGCTAGTTTGACCCATAGGGTCTCAAGCTTGACCTCTGTATTTGTATTAAATTGATGGGTTGCAGCAGGAATGGTGTCGTTGGCATAAAAGCACACTCCTGCTCCAGACCTAGGTTCTCTGTTTTTGTGAAAGAGCTGGTAACCTTGAATATCTCTGGACCATTCAGAAGACTGATCCCACCATGTTTTAGTTATTGCAATCACATCTATATCATGTACTTTACAATAAGCTTCTATATTTAGGTAATTTAAACTTTGCGCATTAGCTAAAATAATTTACATTCTTGTTAGTTACTGGCAGATGGAAAACTAATTGGAGTATGAACCATTTTGCTATATTAGGACCCCGCTGGGAATTCAGTTTAACATTTTATTTGTAAAACTCTCAATTCTTTTACCCAACAGAGAACTTCCGTGTTTACTCAGGTGGAGACAGTCCCAGGAAAATAAATTTGGGTGGTCTTGGAAGTTCTCCCATTGAGTTATACAGTGGTACCATTTGACCAAACACCAGCTCCTGAGTCAATTATTAACCTGTTTGATTTTGTAAGTAATGGTAGAGGTTGCTCTGGGATCTGGAAGAATTTCTAAAAAACAGTCTTGGGCATTATTCACAGTTAATATTTCACCAAGGATAATATATTCTTTTTTGATGTCCTCAAGTCTGTAGTGACTCACATTATTGGTGCCAGCATGGATTATAACAAGAGGAGAATTGCCTCCATTACAGAGAATGGAGTTTACCATAGTGCAAATATCAGATATAATGCCCTGCCTAAAACTGCTACCAGTCCTATTGCTCCTATCAGGATTACTGATAATATGATCAATATACTTTATTATGGAGTCACCTAAAACATATGTTTGGCATTGATATGTTTGAGGTACAGATTGAGCTACAGTTTCATCTGTTATTGTGGGGACACATGGTCTGGTTTCACAATTTTGTCTTGAAACATGTACCTGATAGGGGTTAAGTATTAACAACAATTTCAGTTATTTGCTCAGGACCAACCAGGTTAATGCTGGCTACAGGATCAACAGCAATAGGGTCATGTGTAAGGTTAGTGTCTACACTAATATGATTAGAAATTACATTTGGGTCTAAATAATCAGGTGTCTCAATGTCCATATCAACTTGCAATAGTTGTTCTGAGTTTGCCCCACTAGTGGTTGAAATTTCTAATATGGAGTTTATACTGGCTTGAATAAACAGCAATGAGGCAGCCTCAGTGACTACATTATCACACTCAAGGCATTAAAATCTATTCTCAGTAGAATCTGTAAAATTCATAGCTCTAGGGACCTTTTTGTTTTTATTCCCCACAACAGTGGTCCAATGATCCTCCATGTTATCTGATTCATCAGGTTCTTTCTCTCTTCTCTTACAGTCTCTAGTATCTAGAGTAGTATCAAGAATATCAACTGTAGCTTGCGGGGCTATACTGAATGTACTACAGTCGGTTGTAACAGTGGGCTGCATAACAAATGAGACCTGGTTGCTATCAATATTTCTAATCCTCTTCTGAATATCTGGTTAACTTTCAATGATAGACTCTAACTTCACTTTGCTAATTTGGATTTCTTGCTTCAATTTAATGATGTATTGACATTTCATACACTTGTATTCGGTTTCAGGCAAAACAGTTTCTGATACAGAATACATGGAACATAACTAACATTTGTAACAATAATCTCCATCCAAGGTTTTAATTATGTTTGCCATTTTTTCTAAATACAGCCAAGGAGGTGAGAACACGGTAATGTAAACAAGTAATGGACTAAAAGTATAATGAGGCCCAGTAGTTTAGTTTAATAACTGTAGTAAACTATGTTGTATAGCAGATAGCACATACACTCTGTTGCCTAATAATATTCTGTCTAACAGCTGCAAATAATGGATTACCTAAATAATATCTTCTTACCAGGGTGGTAGGTACTACCCTCTGCTACACGTGCGTGTACTGTGGACACTGCAGACACTTGCTGACATGCAGCATGTGTCTTAGCACACGTCTTCACGTGTGCTCACCTGCACACACTTGCTCTGATAACAGAACATGCAATTTGATAGAGTCCAGACCAGGATGTAGCTTGGGTCATGTGACACTTGACCCCAAGGTTCTCAAGGTCTAAAATGTCCTAAAATGAATACAATAGGACAGGTGATGGAAATACTCACTAGGTGAGTACTGCACTGTTGTTATATCGGTAAAACACCCTTAAAATGCCTACTGTAGTCTCACACATGCTGGATAGGAAGCTGTAGTTCTGGGAAGATTGTTGAAAACTACAGCTCCAAGACTACTTCCTGGTTGTTCAGTCCACACACAGTAGCAATAGTACACTGGTATAATATACAGCACATGCTCAGGAGACTCGCATTGCCTCTGCCAGTACTGTCTCACCACTTCAAGAGTGGCATCACAGCATCTGGACAAAAGTAATGACTTGACCACTTGCAGAGCATGCAGTTTAATAGAATCTGGACCCAGAATTAGCATGGGTTACATGGCACTTGACTCCTAGGTTTTCAAGGTCTAAAATGTCCTAAAATTATTACAACAGGACAGGTGATGGAAATACTCACTAGGGGTGTACTGCACTGCTGTTATATCGGTAAAACACCCTTAAAAATGCCTACTGTACTCTCACACATGCTGGACAGGAAGATGTAGTTCTGGGAAGATTGCTGAATACTACAGCTCCCGGACTACTTCCTTGCTGTTCAGCCAACACACAGTAGAAATAGTACACTGGTATAATATACAACACAAGCTCAGAAGGATTGTGTCACCTCTGCCAGTACTGTCTCACCACTTCAAGAGTGGTCTCACAGCCTCAATGTCCTGTTTGTCCCAGGTCTCATACTGAGTTGCAGGCCCGTTTGTTTCATTTTGAAAGTCTATAGTTCTTGTTTCATCCCACATCAGGTTAGGTGTCCGCTCACCTGTCTCATCCTGTATCCATCCAGCGCCATTCAGTGCAGTTGCAGCTGACCACTCTTCCTCTTGTTGCAAGTTTTGTTGTTGCTTTAAATTAAACTGCTGCTGAATTTTCTGAGACACTGTAATGTCTTCTGGCTGCGGTTGCACTTCCACATTTTCTCCTGGCAACTGCTCATCACTAACAGTCATCTCCTTCACCTGCGTAATGTCACCACCAACAGGCTTATTCTTTGGTGTTTCTCCAGCTGTTACCTCTGCTCTGGTTACTCCTCCAGTGTCCTCCATTGCTATTTTTTGCTGTTTGAGACCAGGTAAGTCCATGCTTACCACAGACACATCCTTCCCAGTTTGCTCACCAACTGTGCATTGATTACAATCTCTTTCTCCTGCTGATGTGCCTCACACATTTCTCTGTCCTCCTGAGATAAAAAGGCTGGGTGAGAGGACCCCACCACAGCCTCCTCATCCATGTCTTCCACAGACTGATCCACCATCTTGGATCTGACAGAGTTTCCCCTACTGGAGAGTAAGAAAATGTCCCCGATGTCCTGGCTAAATTTATCCAATTCACTTAAAGTACCACCTACAGCTTAATCTGGATCAATGTCAGTTGGCATCCTCCTGTGTCCCTCCCATGGGACAAGGCTGAAAATAGGCAGAATTTGTCCAGTCCTCCTTTCTCAGTCAACAAAAACTAAATAAAATAAAATAATATTACAATGTAGGTGAGAATGAAACCTTACAGATAAATGATTTATTTATATGGCCCGAAGATCTAAAATGATGCTAAATCATTTATCATTATTATAGGTGGGTCACCATCATTTATCATCACTTTAGGTTGATCACAAAGTAGCTCTTAACCAATGGGAGATCAAACTGGACAATGCCTGATAGCATTGCACAGACTTCTGCCCCTCTCACAACAGAGCAGAGAAATCAAACAAAAACTGTTTATTCTTCATTAAATCTTCTGAAAGCGCAACAATATAAAGTATATTGTATAAACTGGACACACAATGGTCTCACTCAAAACATGATGTTTATCATCATTTGTGATGGGCAAGACTTTCATAATTCACTTGTGATTCTGCCAGTCTTGAATTATGGTCCTGCCCTCTCATGCATAATGATCAATGGCATATTCTGAATTTTGCCATTCTGTATCCCATAAGTATGCTGTATTTGGACTTCAGAAAAGCCCTTGTCTCAGTGCTACATATGAAAGGAATTAGACAGAAGCAGAATAGGACTGGCAATGAAGTATTGAACTCACACCAATCCCACCTCCACCCTGAAGAGATGGACAGGCATTGGGGTGTGCCTGTGGGTCGTTGCCCATAATGGTCATGGCATTTCACCTCACCCTATCCAGTGGACACTGACAAGTGTTGAGGTGTGCCTTGGGGTGTTTGACTTCACAGTCACCCCATTTCATAAGGACATTCTCTGAAATGGGTGCAGTACAGGAGAATGGGGTGAAGTCTGAGGCTGAAGAGTGAAAGGCACACCTTGATGCCTGTCACTGGCTTCAGGCTGGGGATGGGATGGCATGAGCATTACATCTAGTGATCCAAAGTCACACCTCTGATGCCTGTCAGTCTGTACAGGGTGGAACGTTATGGTTAGAAACCCTAACACCCCAGGCGTGTGTTGGTATTTGCACTACAAATTTTCAACATGGCCCTTTTGTGACACTCACCTCATGAAAGCATTTGGGACCTCTTCTCATGAACAGTGGCACTGTGATTTTGCAAATGTGTCCTGAACTTTGAGTTCCCATAGCAACTGTGCCATTCTGTGCCAGACGTGCAAAAACACAGATCAGGCAGGAGGTGAAGAATGACAGCTGTACCATTCATAGGGAGATGTGAAGAGAAGACAATGTTGAAAATCTGTAGTGAAAATATTAAAAATGCTCAAAGTTCTGAGCGTACTTGGAAACTTCACAACACATGCTTGTACCGCAGTCATTTAGTGGAATTATTTCACCAAATTTTCAACATAAGCATTTCATGACCTCTGCTCATGAACACTGTCTCTATGATTTTCTTAATCCTTCTGAAACATTAATTTACCACAGTGACCATGTTATTGTGTGCCAGATGTGCAAATGCATATTTTGGGCAGGATATGAAAAATGACAGCTATACTCTTCATAAGGAGGGGTGGCAGAATGCCAATGTTGCAAATCTGGAGTGAAAATATTAAAAATTAGTAAAGTTATGAGGGTGCGTGGAAACTGCACAACACATGCTTGTAACAGAGTCATTTTATTGGACTTTTGTCACCAAATTTTCAACGTAGGCAATTTAGGACCTCTGCTCATGAACAGTGTCACCGTGATTTTCTTAATCTGTCCTGAACACTGATTTCCCACAGGCGATCATGACATTCTGCTCCAGCTGTGTGAAAACATATTTCAGCCAGAATGTGAAAAATGACAGCTGTACTGTTCATAAGGAGATGTGGAAAAATGCCAGTGTTGAAAACCTGGAGTGAAAATATTTCAAATTTGCGAAGTTATGGGCATGCGTTAAAACTGCACAACGCATGCTCATAACGCAGTAATTTGTTTGGAATGTTTTCACCAAATTTGCAACATAGGCTTTTTGAGAGCCCACCTCGCAGAACAGTGACACTGACATGTCATTAATCAGTCCAGAAAGGTGATTCTGCGCAGTGACCGCAAAATCACCTTTCGGGACTGAATAACGAGATGACAGTGACTAAATTCATTTAATGGGGTCCCAAGTACTCCATGTTGATAATTTTATGCCAAAATTCAAAAAAATGGCCAAGATATGCACCAAAGTTGAAAAAAAACCATTTATGCCATTATACAGCTTTCTGGCATTTCTTTAGTTCACAGTCGGCTTTAAAGAGTGCAAACGTGTTCCCGGTCCACCGACAATCGTCGTGCTGGGCTCCAGAGGTAAGTATGGGGTGGGGGTGTGTGGGGAGGTGGAGTACACAGAGGGTGGGTGTGGGTTGAGGGAGGGAGCATGGGGATCAATGAAGGACCGTTTTCTTTTTTTACAGGATTTAAAACTAAAAAAAGACATTGTGGGGCACTTTTGGCATGCCGGGGTGGTCTCCCAGGATGCCACCTGGCCAGGTGTTTGTTGGGAAGGTGGGTACTGAAGCTAATGGGGATTGGGCACCCCCATTGGCCATACAGTGTGGTGGGGGAGTGGGAGCGCATGAGCCAAGGTGGATTGGGCACCCCCTTGGCACATAACAAATGGGAGGGCGTACCATGCTGATGGGGATTGGGCTACCCTGTTGGCAAATGAACTGGGGATGTGGGGGCATGCCAACAGAGGGATTGGGAACCCCCAAGTCAGCTTTCATGGGGACTCTGAGGCGGGTGGCGAGAGCCACCAGCCGCCATGTTATAAGAAATGTTACACCAGGCAAGGCACCGCCCTGCAATCATGGGTCACTCCCTCATTGCAGTGGAAGATTCATTTCAAGTTGGTGGCATGCTTACTGAACTAGTGTCAGCAGCAGCATGCCACTGCATTGGGGAAAGTGGGCCAAGCCTCAAAAGGCACTGGGGGCATTGGCACCCACAGTGTCCCACCTCCAAAACCCCGCTTCTCTCCTAAGCTGTCACAAAACGTTTCTTGCCCATGCGTGCAAGCAAACATAAAAAGTAGGGGTCCTAAGCATGAGAAAAAATTGACCAAGTGGATAGGGACTAGGCTGACACTAAGCACTTAATGAAGGGTCCAAAGTGTTAAAATCTCTGTAGTCCACAAGGTCATACAGTAAGTGAGGTCCCATAAATCTAAGTCATGGTACCTGCACTCTTTAACCTTTATGTCAGTGAAGTACTGGAGTGCAGTGGCTATGGGGGTAGGCCAGATCAATAGAGAAGGTTGCAAAACCAATAAAGACTGTTTAAAAATATATAAGCAAAACATATAACCAAAGTGTGACTCAGTCCAGCATTGTTTAAAACAGGTGCAGGTAGTTTATTCCATATCCCTGCAAATGGATCAATAGTAGCTCAAATCTCAGCATATGGTGTATAGCGCAGTGGTTTAACGCTCTGGCTGCAAATCTGGAGACCTGGGTTTGAATCCCACAGCCCCCACTTGCATACTGTGTGACCTTGAGCAAGTCACTTAACTTCCCTGTGCTCCCGGGTTGCACGTGTAAACAAGCATTCAGCTTAGTGTGTCTCACCTAGTTAAACAATTGGGAAAAAAGTTCAAATACTTATTTTTATTTATTTTTTGCAAAATTGGTAACCAGGAAAGGCACAATGAGCCAAGGCACATTTCCAGGTTCAACCCAAGGGAGGTGGAGATTACAGTGCAGAACATCCACACTACAGAACAATGAAGCTCCAACTTAGCAAAGCACTTGGGCACCAGGATGTTATCAAGTTGAGGCTCTTTCATGTTAAGTACCTTTGTGGTACATCATGGTGTTTTGGATAGCTCCTGCTATAAAATGTTCAGAGAATTATTGCAGCTAAAAAATAATTATTTTTAAGAGGGCATTTCTATAATAAGGTACAATGCAGTAGTTCTACATCTATTTTAAAAATGAGGTTAGCTTTCAGCAAAAAAGCACTGTTGGCATCAATTGAACTCACACACATCTTTTTTTCAATTAATTTAATTTGTTATCAATTTAAGGGTAACATTCGGAGTCACAGCTTTTCTCAGAGGTGCTAAACCTATGGAACATCCTTCCAGCAAAGGCAATGGATATGAAGACAGTACAGGCATTCAAAAGTAACCCTGTGTAGATTTCTGCTTACAGTATCAATGGAATCACAGGGCACCCATGTTAGTACTGTAGCAGTGTTGCAAATTAAAACTTTGGAGTGACTGTTGGCGAAGTGCTAAACTTCATGCTACAGTATGTGTAGGCAGAGCAAGTTTGGCAGTATGCCAACAATTCACTGATTTAAGTATGAATGTGTCCTAAAACATGTTCCCTCCCCCACAGACTGTAGCACATAAAAAAACACCCTTCTTTCAAAACCAAGACCTGTTCATCTTAAAGTAAGTACCCCATTCACCGTCACCTCTGTTATTCTAATACACCCACCCTGTTCCACCTCCCCCACACAACGATAAAGTAAGTAACCTCACCTGATGGCCCCACCCATCAATCATCATTCCCCTAGCCCAGCTCTGTAAAAAGGGCCCCCCTCTCCAACCACTGAACAGTACCCCCCCACCAACCATTTCACACCTTCACCCAGAATGACCAAGGAGGAGCTGGAATAGGACCAAACAGAAATGATACAGCAATGAACTAATTTGTGAGAAGAAGCCAGGGAAGATGATAAGTGGCAGAAACCATCCTCTTACCATCTCAACTGGCCACCATTTGAACAAATAAGAGAGAACATATACTAAAGTGCAGGATCATATTCATTCAGATGGTTGCCAGACGAGATGGTCAGAAGAGGGTCTGTGCTGTTTACCATCCTCCATGGCTGTCTTTTTCTTGACTTTTGTCAATTATCGCATCCTTTCTGTTTGTCCTACCCCTACTCCTTGGGCCGCACCCTGGATGCCAGTGTGGCATGGGGAATGGGGGTGGGTGGGTGGTGAGTGCTGAGTGGGTGGTGGTTGTCCTTTTTGCAGGGTAGGCTAGGGGGAGAAAGTTGTTTGGTTGCTGAGTGGGTGAACTAGGGAGGGGGTGCTACTTAATCTTTCTGTGGGGGAGGAGTGTGGGTGCTTTGGCATTGCTCAGAGGGTTGGGGAAGGTGTACTTACTCTATAATAATGGGTCAGGATGGAGGAATATTAGGTGCTATACATGTTGGAGGGAATATTGTTTTTTAGGTAGTAAGCTGTACTGCAAGACACCTTAAAGTGATGCTTTTTGAATGAAGCGTCACTTCACATACTCTTCACCAAGCCAAGTTGGCACTTCAGAATGCATAACACTAAATAAAAGGATGCATGCAGCATTTCACAAAGAACTAACTTTACTACTAGCAAAAAAAAAAATTAAATAGCTTGAAATTTTTTTAACATTTATTTACCAGTGGTGGCTCAGTACAGAGTATCTCATTTTAGTGCTGCCCTGATTTTAACAGTTTTTACAGATGTGTGAACTGAATCATTGGAAGGTTAATGGACTTGCTCGAGTGAACACAGCACATGAGTAATTCTGGTGGGATTTTAATGAATGTCTTCTTATTCCCAGGCATGTGCTCCAGTCACAAGCAATGCAGCCTGTAATTTATGGAATGTTGTGTAACTGAGTTCTGCCAATGCCGGCTATGGTTCTGGTTCTGCAAGCTGTTACTTGTCATTAATATTTTAATGTATATGCTGCCTATAGAGTGGGAGGCAACCTACAGATTTGTAGGCCACAATGAAGTGCAGTAACTTGGAGTAATGACTTGTCACAAAATCATGCATGACAAAAGGGCTTTATTGCCATTAACTTACAATGTCCCCTGCAGTAAACTGCAGTATTCTGTGATATTCTGCAGCATTTCTGTGGTTCACCCTGGCTTGACACATCTGATCATTATGAATGGTGCTTTTTACATTATTGAAATTAACTTTTTATGAGTGTTATCTGCTAAAATCTGTGGGCTAACTGGGCAAGTAATCATGCATTGTTGGGTAGTAAATGACCAGAGAGAAGTACAGTAATTTATTTATTTGTAATTTTGAACCAAGAAAGTCACACGAAGTTGCAATAGTGTGCTTTTAAGTGCATCTATGTGTGTGTGTGTGTGTGTGTGTGTGTGTGTGGTGGGGGAAGGGATACATGGATCCATTTTAGTAATGTGAGAATGCTGGCCATGATGCAGTGGAAACTCCTCAACTCTTCTCTAACAAGTGCTATGAGATCTTTACTTTCCACCTAAACAATGATTAGAGATAGGCAAAAAAGATTTTGGTTAAATGTCTTATTCAAAGGATAAACATCATTCGAAAGGTTTCCATTGACACTACAGGGAATTTATGGTAGCAACATCTTAAGCAGTTTTAACAGTTTTAGACAATTTAAAAATAAGAAAAGTTTATAATAATAACAAGCCCTGTTTCTCAAGCTCATCTAAGAAGATGATGCCAATTGGAAGATTTAAGGTTCCCAGCTATACTATGGGCCCTAATTCACTCTATCAGGCATTATGATTCTAGTAATGCCTTATTGCTGAAATAAAGATTCCAAACATGATGCAGTTCTGTTTGGCTCTGATTCATCCTAATTAGTAATTATCTATTATAAAATTGTTAATTACACAATTAAAATGCATGGGGCAAGTTGATTCTCCTTTATTTAAAAACATAAGACAAGTGAATTTTTAGAATCACAATTCTTGTTTAGTGCAGTAAAGTCATAGTTCTGCAAGTTAAGTGAGTTTAGTGTCGGTCAATGGCCTCTAAAGCATGTTATGAATATGTTCAGCTATTTTCAAATAACATAGCTTTCTCTGTCATAATAACATGTTTTATTCTTTCTTTCATTTCTTCATCCATCCACCAGAAATTACCTAGTTTCCTTCCTAGAAACCAAAACATTTCTTCTTATTTTCATTGTCTGCAGCATTCCTTCCCGCTTCTGGCTTCAGTCTTTATAGGCATTTGATATATACAACATTTTATTAACACTTGTCTCATCCTATTATCTTGACAGGCTATCTCTTCTTTATTTCCAGTATGTTTTATTATTTTTTTTCTTTTATGAATCCCTGTTATCTCTGGAAGGTGACCTCTATATTTTATATCTCCTTTTACATTTCCTTTCTCTCCTCCTTATTCACATAAAAGATTCTTCTCCTTCCCCCTATCTCTCTCTCTCTCTCTCCACTTGACTTACACAAGATTCCACAGTGATATTGCATTGCTTTGAGGAACTAGTACAGACAATATAGATGATGTCATTGTACAGCACAGGGACACTATCATCTTCCAAAAACAGTGCTTTAACATGTATCATTCGCTATTTTAAAATATTAATTTCTCTATTGGACTCCTTTGTAAGATCAATCCCTGTATTTAATTCCTTTCTGAGCTCAACATTTGAATGTTAACATAAAAATAAATGACAGGTCCAAAGTGCAGTATTCTGTGTCTCTGAAGAACAGTGGGGAATTCAAGAATGCATGGGACAGACATAAATCAGTCCTAGTGGGCGGTAGGAGGAAGTAAGCTGTTGGTTAACTAGGATCTGCAGCTTATCTGTTAGGTAGAAAAATGGGCAGACTAAGTGGGCCAAGTGGTCCTTATCTGCCATCACTTTCTATGTTTCTATGTTTCTATGTTAATCTGGATCATGGTAGAATCTTCAGAGAGCCTTTCTGTTTTTTGTTAGAACAGGTGTCCAATCCTTTTAAATAAAAGACTAACCATGGCATGTACTCTAAAAGCATGGACATGTAGCCATCTATTAATAAATCCTCATAAATGTAAAAAAAATGTGGTAAAGATACTATTTCCTCCATTAAGTTGTGATTTTAATCCTAGAGTCTTTAAACATCAGCTGTCTCACCTAGCTGCTATGAATCGTATAGCCTTATGATTAGAGTTACATGGTGTCCACAGGATAATCCAGAACGTAGCCGTATGGCTCTTGCATCAGATTGCTCAGATCAGATAACTGGCTATCTCTGACATTATCTGGATTCATTGACATCATAATTTCATGGTTATTAGTTATAATCCTGTCAAATAATGGATAGCATTTAAAAAAAACTACTTATAAAATTTTTTCTTTCCTATACTTTTTTTTGCCATCAGTCAACTGGTTGGCCCTTATCTGACTGACTTATTCAGTTCAGTCACTGGTCACATCCAGGTTCTGCACATACCCAGACTCATTAGTTCCCTCATGAAAGGTATCCCTGGAAGCACAACACCCACAACTGGATTAGGATCCAGTCCAGGAGGTAGGTGTCTGGCCAGTGATGTGAGGTTTGCAGTGTGTCAAGTCATCATTCTGATGTTTGTTGGATTTTTCCACCATTGTCTTTTTGGGACTTGTTGGCATGCAATGATATGATGTGCAAGCAGTGATGTATGATTCAAATCAATCAAATCTGTATTAATTACAGCACACATCTCAGTTGTGACTCAATGCACTTCACAACAAGAAATCCTAACATTTTTAAAATACAATACAAACACACAAATACCAGAATAAATACAGACCATTAGCAATAAAATATTTCTAGCTTTCCATAAAAGTCTGTCTGAATATGAAGGTCTTTAGCTCCCATTTAAAAATATCCACTGTTGGACTGTCTCGAATATGACGAGAGAGGAAGTTCCACAGGATTGGGGCAGCATAAGAAAAAATGAAGACCCCTAATGTTTTTAAATAAATCCTTGGAACTTCCAGCAAGTGAAGGGAGTGGACAGGCTAGTAGGGGACCAGGAGGTCTTTCAAGTAACAAGGCTCCTAATCGAGTAGGGCCTTATAGGTCATCGAACTGACCTTGAAGGAGATCTACCACCTAACTGGCAGCCACTGCAGAAAGTCCAGCACAGATGTAACATAACATGACCTCGGTAGACCAGTCAACAACCTGGCTGCTGCATTCTGCACTAGCTGCAGATGACATAGATCTACCCCCTTTAGCCCCAGGTGCAGGGCACTGTAGTAATCCAGGAGCAAGGTCACAAAAGCATAAACCAGTGTCAGCAGGTCAGCTTGGGGTATCAGGTGTTTTATACTGGCAATGTTCCTCATATGGTAAAAAGAGATCTTGACCACAGCTGACACCTGAGATCTAAGCATCAGGCCACAGTCCAAAACAACACCAAGGTTCCTCACCTGTCCCAAAGTCTAAACCCTGAGACTCAACCAGATTGCACCCTCATCACCTGGTGACCAGATTCCAGCACCAGTACCTCAATCTTATCTGGATTCAACCTCAACCAGTTCACCCTTATCTAGTCCTGGATCTCAGTCAGGCAGGTGTTAAATACTGTGACTGTCTCCTGCTGTTTGGGTGCAAAGAACATACAGAGCTGAGTATCTTCTGCATAGCAGTGAAAACTCATCCCATACTGCCTTATAATGTCCCCCAGTGGAAGCATGTACACCTCGAACAACATTGGGGACAAGAAGGAGCCCTGTGGTACCCCACATAGCATGGACATGGGGGCTGAGGAAAAATCTTCAGACACCACATATTGTGACCTGCCAATGAGGGAGGATCTGAACCAGTTGTGGCTGTACAAGCCAGTCCACAACACACCCACAGGCACTCCATCAACACCCCATGGTCCACGATGTCAAACGCTGCTGAGAAATCAAGGAAAACAAGAATGGAATGACTCCCCCAATCCCTTGTCATCCGGAGATCATTTAGCTGCCAATCCTGGGCAGTCTCAGTACTATGCCTTTTCAGGAAACTGGACTGGAGAGGCTCATAGATGTTGTGAACTGTTCAGTAGGTCTCCAGTTGCCCAGACACCACCTTCTCAATAACCTTCCCCACAAAGGGAAGATTAGAGACCGGTCTGTAGTTTGCAAGATGGTCTGCATCTAGTGAAGGCTTTTTAAAGAGGGGTCTTACAACCACCTCCTTCATGGGCCCTGGAAAGACTGCTGACACCAGGGAACATCAGACTATCTTAGCTAGGATCGCACCAATGACATCAACACACCCAACAAGGAGGTGTGTTGGTCCTGGGTCCAAACTACAGTAAGGGAAAGGAAAGGGGAAACTGTTTAAAAAAAGGCACACTAAGCCAAAGCTTGTTTCCAGGTGTGACCTGGGAGCACAAGGAAGTTAAGTGACTTGTTCAGGGTCACACAGCATGCAACTGGGGGCTGTGGGATTAAAATCCTGATCTCCAGGTTTGCAACTCAGCACCCTAAACCACTGTGCTATACTGCCTCCAATGGCTCATAGATGATGTTGGCTGTAATTTGGCTGAAGCTCCTGGACGACACTCATGACATCTACTACACATACCTGGTCAAAGTCAAACCATACAGACCAATGTAATGATGCATAAATGTGTATTTGTGTCCAGCAACAGCTCCCTCATGTTAGCCTCCACCTATGCTACCATCCAGCCCTCACTGGGTGGCAGTCAACTGCTGAGGACTGGACTCCACCCATGATGGAGAAGAACCATCCAGTGAGATGCTCATTGCTCCTTCTCTGTCCAGCTCCTGCAGTCCAAGACCATTCCCAAACATGGGTTATTGAAGTAGTGAGCAAAAGCCCTAACACTATGCTACCTGGCCAGCTATGAAGGGAATTTTAACATCTGGGACTGAGAAAGTTCTGTGTCCTCTATGCCCTGCATTTCCATGTGGGTGCAGATGCAGACAAGCAGGGCCAAGATTCCATCTGGCTGCAGAATTGCAGGGCCCTCTGGACCCTGTGCTTCTGTGCAGCTATGGATGCAGAAGAGTGGGTCACTCAGGGCTCTGTGCCAAGAGAAGAGTCATTTTCACTATACAGTTAACTATTACCCATA
Organism: Neoceratodus forsteri; assembly: GCA_016271365.2. Taxonomy (NCBI): domain Eukaryota; kingdom Metazoa; phylum Chordata; order Ceratodontiformes; family Ceratodontidae; genus Neoceratodus; species Neoceratodus forsteri. Next base: position 1,375,184,914 of record CM057450.1, read on the forward strand.
TAGCATAACACTGCAGGATCCCTCCACAGGCTAGGAGTGGTGCTGCACAATACTGCCATCCTCCCAGCCCTGGTCCTTCCAGCTGGTTCACTTCTGGGTCTGTAGGAAGCACAACTTCCATGACTGGCTTAGAGTCTAGTCCAGGAGGTAAGTGTATGGCTATTGATGCGAGGTTTGCAATGAGTCAGTCATCATTCTAATGTTTGGTGGATTTTTCCATCATTGCCCTGTTGGGGCTTTTTTATTATGCAATGACACAATGTGCTTCCATGAATGCAGTGAAGCATAAACATGTATCATTGTCCAATGACAGCCCCCCCACATCTGCCTCCACTTACGCTACCATCCAGTACTCACCAGGTGGAAGCCAACTGCAGAGGACTTGACTCTACCCATGATGGAGAAGAACCACCCAGTAAGATGCTCATTGCTCCTTCCCTGGCAAGCTCCCGCAATCCATGTCCATTCCCAATTCTGGATTACTGAAGTAGTGAGCAAAAGCCCTAGCACTATGCTCCCTGGCCAGCTAAGAAAGGAACTGTAACATCTGAAACTAAGGAAGTGCTGTGTCTTCTGGGCCCTGCACTTCCATGTAGGTACAGATGCAGACAAGCAGGGCAAAGATTCCATCTGGCTGCAAAGGCACAAGACCCTATTGACCCTGTACTTCTGTGTACCTGTGGATTCAGCAGTGTGGGGCACTCAGGGCCCTGTGCCAAGAGAAGAGCACATTTTACTATACAGTTAACTATTACCCATGCAGCTTCAACACTGCAGCATCCCTCCCCAGGCTAGGAATGGTGCTGCACAATACTGCCATCCTCCCAGCCCTGGTTCTTCCAGCTGGTTCACTGAGATCACTCCTGGGGTCCCTGGAAAGCACAGATTCCTTGACTGGGTTAGGATCTACTCCAGGTGGCAAGTATCTGGCCAATGATGTGATGTAAGGCAATTCTAGTGGTGGTAGGAGGAAGTAGGCTGTTGGTTAACTAGGATCTGCAGCTTATCCGTTAGGTAGGGAAATGGTCAGACTAGGTGGGCCAAGCAGTCCTCATCTGCCATCAAATTCTATGTTTCTATGTTTAGGTGTGCAGTGGGTCAGTCATCATTCTGATGTTTGGTGGATTTTTCCACCATTGTCTTGTTAGGTCTTGTTATTGTGCAATTATGCAATGTGCTTGCTTGGATGCAGTGATGCATAAATGTGTATCAGTATCCAGGGACAGCCTCCCCATGTCAGCTTCCATGTATGCGTCCATTCAGCCCTCACTGAGTGGCAGTCAGCTGCTGAGGACTAGACTGCACCCATGATGGAGAAGATCCATCCAGTGAAATACTCATTGTTCCTTTCCTGGATAGCTGATGGAACACAATTCCATTCCCAAACCTGGGTAAATGAAGTAGTGAGCAAAACCCCTAGCACTATGCTGTCTGGCCAGCTATGAAAGAATTATAATGAACCCTGCACATCTGTGCAGCTATGAATGCAGAAGTGTGGAACACTCAGGGCCTTCTGCTAGGAGTAGTCATCTTCATGATGTAGTTAACTATTACCCGTACAGCATAACATTGCGGCATCCCTCCCCAGGCTGGGAGTGGCACTGCACAACAGTGCCATCCTCCCAGCCCTGGTCCTTCCAGCTATTTCACTGAGCTTGGTCCTGAACTCAGTTCATGGGCATGTTATTGTAAACCCTGGCCAATGGCAGCCCTGCACACATTGCTTCTTAACATTTATTTTTACATTTTTACTGCAAATATTTTCAACATAGTCTTTTTATGCCCCTTCCCCATTCAGAACATGACTGATGTCATTTATAAAATACTGACTGAAGAGTCATTCCATGCTACAAATGCAAAAAAAAAAATTGGGGGCAGCATTCGAAAAATGACACCTAACACATTTATCAGGTGGGGTCAAAAAAAAGAGCTATGTTAAAAATTTGGGGTCACAATATTGTAAAATAGAAAAGTTATGAAAGAACATTGAAAATGTCACTGTTCATTCATAATGTCGTTGGCTTTTAATAGTTTAACCCCACATTTTCAACATAGTCTTTTTATGACTGCATCTCATGGACATGGAAAGTGGAATTTTTCAACTCTGGCTCAAAAGGTGATTTCACAGAGCAACTTCAAAATCCTCATTCACAATGGATTTCAAACATTTCATCTCCCTTGTTCATAAGGTGGGGTAAAACTAAGTACATGTTGAAAATTTGGGGCAAAACATTAAAAAAAGACATAGTTCGGACAGCCCAGTTGCATGGATGACTGAGTCACTGGGTGCCTCACCTCCTTCCATGCCACTGACTCAGGTTTAGGAACAGGTGAGGGTTGCTCGAGAGCTGGTGGGGGCAGTGAGGATTGAATGTCACTAGGACTGCTCTCTTCTCTTGGGGAGGGAGTATTCATGTCCCACGTGGTGGCTGCCACATAGTGGAATCTTGGTGGCAGTGAAGCAGGACAACATGGGGAAAAGGGATCCCACCAGTAGATGACAGGGGATGTGTCTCTACAGAGAAGGGGTTTGCTCAAAGCCCCATTAACTGTGGTGGGAGCAATCTGGGCCAAAAATTAGAGGAAAAACCTCAGCTGCAGTGAAATGACTGCTCTATTCAACCCAGGTCATACTCTGCTTACTAGGCACCTCTGACAAGGATCCTGTGGCAGAGGGTCATCAGAGAACAAGTGAGACCCAAAGAAGCAGTATGATGGGGCTGGGGAAGGGGAGGAGTCAGACCAAAAGATGGCAGGCCGGTGAATCAAGGCGATAAAATACAAATAAAAAAAAGATAAAGTTATAAGTGAAAGTTCAAAACACTTTTGAAATACATTTACCAGCCAGCCCAGGGGCATGGAGGGTTGAGGCATCCCTGCCTTTCCTCCTGCCACACCAATGACCCATGTTTGTGGTGTGAGCAGGTCACCAAGGGTCGGCAGGGGACGGAGAGGATCGAGCATCCGGAGGACAGCCCTCCTCTCCGGGGGAGGGGTGGAATTGGAGACTGGTGCACACCTGGCCCCTAGCAGCAGCTGGAGGCTGGCACACTGGCTCAAAGACAAGAGGGAGGAGATCAAGCAGATGCCCAGAGTGGCACATGGCAAATGTGCACGGTTCGGCCATTGGCGTCATTGCATTCCACTGCGCCACACTTGGGGAAAGTGAGAAAATGGAAGTGAAAATCCCACCATGGGTGCTGTACCTGGCCATCTGGCACCTCAACACCAGATGTGAGTAGCAGTGGACACCAGGGTGACAATGCTGGGGGGGGGGCAGTCAGTGGCAGAGACAAAGAAAGCAATAAAAAAAAAAGAAAAAGAAAATACCTTTACCACACTTACCTTGAATTCTGTTGGTCTTTGGTCACAGTTGAAGAAGCAGGAAATTCTGGTCATCAGAAGAGAATCCCATAGGTAAGTGAGGGGTGGGTTGGAGTGTGTAGGTTTGTGGGTGCTGATTGGAGGATTGGTGAGGGGTTGTGAGAGGGGAATGTGAAAATGTTCAAGAGACATAAACAGACAGCTTTGTTTCATACAGGCCTACTGTATTTTAACAAAAATAATAAAAGAAAAGATGATGAGGGAGAGTTTTTTCTAGGTACGCTGTTGGGGTTCAGAGGCATCTTTGGTTGCAGAAGGGGTGGACACCCTGGTGTCACACAGTATTGAAGGGGGCAAAATAAGGAAGGGGACTGGCTGTAGTACAATGTAGCAACACTGGGGAGTGAACACCCTGGTGTTTTAAAGAGAAGATGGGGGTTGACAGTTTAACCACCACCAGAGTTCAGGCACCCTAATGTTGGTAACAGGATAATGGCAACAGGACTGAGTGCAACTGCCTCGGGCGATACATTTAAAAGTGCTATGCAGGGGGACACCATCAGCAGGATGGGCAGCTGCTGCTGGTTTGATACCAGTAGTGGGACTGATTATCCACCTCCAGTTTCATCTGCTCAAAAGTTAGCCTGTCTTAGAGCAGGACTATAATGGGCACTGCAGCAACAGGCAGGGAAGCTGGGCGGTATCAGCATGCATGGATGTAGTGACATGGCCCCCAACCCCTGAGAAAGACAGCATGCTCCGCTAAACAAAAGCCCTAGTGTACTATGCTGCTGGACTGTATGAAAGCTTGTTGTGATAGTCTTGCACAATAATAGCATAACAACAAACTTTTACCAAAATACAGTTATCAGAAAAAAACTACTGAGCATGCTCAAAAAAAAAACAAAAACACTTTTTTTTTTAAATTTGTTTAAATGGCTCAAAAAATGTATTTGCCCCCTACCCCAACCCAATCAGAATTTACAGGATCTAAAGATTCTGGTATAAAGTCTGTTCCTGCCAAATCTAAGGCAGATCATTCAAAAATGATGACGTAATAAGTGAACGTTCAAAACACATTGGAAATATATTTACCAGCCAGCCCAGGGTGGTGGAGGGTTGAGACATCACTGCCTTACCTCCTGCCACACCAATGACCTATGTTCATGGTGTGAGCAGGTCTCCAAGGGTCAGCTGGGGATGGAGAGGATCGAGCGTCTGGAGGACAGCCCTCCTCTCCTGGGGAAGGGTGGAATTGGAGACCGGTGCATGCCCAGCCCCTAGCAGCAACTGGAGGCTGGCAAACCAGCTCAAAGACAAGGGGGATGAGATCAAGCAGATGCATAGTGTGGCACATATGCAAATGTGCATGGCTCAGCTATTGGCGTCATTGCATGCCACTGCACCGCACTTGGGGAAAGGGAGAAAATGGAGGGGAAAATCCCACCTACCAGCAGTATGAAACTTGCCCCCCATGGGTGCTGCACCTGGCCAGCTGGCACCTCAACAGCAGAGGTGAATAGCAGTGGACACTAGGGTGATGATGCTGGGGGGCCTGTGAAAGGGGGACAGTCAGTGACGGAGACAGAGAAAGCAATTAAAAAAATAAATCGATACCTTTACCACACTTACCTAGAATTCTGTATGTCTCTGGTCACGGCTAAAGAAGCTGGAAATGTTGTTCATCAGAAGAGAATCCCATAGGTAAGTGAGGGGTGGGTTTGGGTGTGTGGGTTGGTGGGTGCTGATTGGGGGATCAGTGAGGGGTTGTGGGAGGGGGATGTGAAAATGTTCAAGAGACATAAATGGACAGTTTTCTTTCTTGCAGGCCTAGTTTAACAAAAATAATAAAAGAAAAGATGATGAGGGACAGTTTTTTTCCATGTATGCTGTTGGGGTTCAGAGGCATCTTTGGTAGCAGTAGGGGTGGGCACTCTGGTGTCACACAGTATTGAAGGGGGCAACATAAGGAAAGGGGGCTGGCTGTAGTACAATGTAGCAATACCTGGGAGTGAACACCCAAGTGTTTTAAAGAGAAGATGGGAGGTTGACAGTTTAAACCCTTAGAAGACTGTGGACGTATATATACGTCCAGAATCTATATACGTTCACACATATTCAGTTCTCAAAGGGTTAATTAACCAGAACCAGGGTTCAGGAACCCTAATGTTCGTAACAGGATAATGGCAACAGGATTGAGTGCAACTGCCTCTGGTGATACATTTACAAGTGCTATGCAGGGGGACACCATCTGTAGGATGGGTAGCTGCTGCTGGTTTGATTCCAGTAATGGGACTGATAATCCACCTCCAGTTTCACCTGTTCAAAGGTTAGCCTGTCTGAGAGCAGAACCATAATGGGCACTGCAGCAACAGGCAGGGAAGCTGGGCAAGATATTAAGGTTTTAAACATGGTGGTTCAACATTAAAATGCTTATGCAACACTAATACACAAGAGCTAGTAGCCCACACCTGTATAATTAGAATTACAAACTATTTAACATGTTTCTTCAGTATCATTAATTAAGTAGATAATAATGGATAGGCAACTACAGTATGTGTAATGGATTGTGTTTTACACACCCAAGGTGTGTGATTACCCATAAACCTTGTGAGCAAAGCTCAAGGGGTTTATAAGGTCATCACACACCGAGGTTGTGTAAAAAAAATCCATAAGAACACAGGTGTCTATTATATTTTATAATTACTGGTGCAGAATGGAGTGAATGTCAAAGCTACTGAAGCAGTTCTCTCTATGTCTCTCTCTCTCTCTCTCTCGCTGTCTCACACACACACACACACACTCCCTTTCTTTTTTGGTTTTAAAAATTAAAGTGTTGATCTGCAGGTGGGAAGTCATCCAACTCAATCAGCCGCAGTGCCATTGGTGTCTGTGTGGGTCGGACTTGTGACAATTGTTACCAAACCCGATGCATAGCAAGATCAACTAGATACATTTTAAAACTGAAAAAGTAAAGGCAGAATCAACCAGTTAAAGAGTTAAAAAATGAACACAAAAGACATATTTAAGGGAAAGTATCAGCTGATCTAGCGGCAAATGGAGTCGCCATGTTTGTCGAACTGTTCAGACCACCCACAGACACAGTATGAGCCACGGTATGAATGACCAAAGCTCGAGTACACTGCTAGTAAAATAAATTTTTTGAGAACGCCGTAATAATCAGTTTTCAGGTTATTACAGCTTTTGAAGGAGATGTGCTAACTGTGTTATAAAGGGCGACACTGGTAATTATAGAGGTATTATAAGTCTGGGAAAGTATTCTTCTATAATAGGTAATTGGAGATTGTCCACATGGAAGTTTGCAGCTTATAAAAAATGCATAAATAAAAGGAAAGCCCTAAGCCAAAACAATTACTCTACATAGTTTGATTGTTCCATTCTTTAAACATTAAATCTATCTAAATTCCTAAAAAAAAGTCATGTTCATGGTTAGCAGGCTGAAGAATTGTATGAATTCAGATTATATTAGAGTCATGGATAAAGTGCAAATTATTAAATTTAACAGACTTCTGCATTCAAAATGATGTGTTTATGATTTCAACTCTCCATTTGCTATTGCATTTAGCTTCATACCTTTCAACCACTCCAGATGAATCAGAAATCCCCATTTTTAGGGCTGTGGGTGGAGCCTACAGCACTATTGGGATGAGAGTAGCTCTAAAATGTCTGATCGTGGAACTCTATTTTTGGATATTTTGAAGTATTTCTCCACAGCTGCAAAACGGTGCACTCCCACTCTGATTTTTGTAACTTGTTGCTTTCTGTTAAAGGCATCTGGGGGTGGGGTGCTACTGTATTGTACCTCAGTATTTCTCAGGATATTAATAAAAAAAAAAACTTTTTAAACTGCTGTTTCTATCTTCTGTCCAGATCAGTCTAATAGATTTATTCTATTTCTTTCAGCAACCTAGGGGTTAAGTCATTTTGTTGACTGGAATATATTGCACCTCTGAAAGTCAGACTAGTGTCAGATTACAGACAGTGGATCTGCAGTCAGTGTTAGCTGTCACATTCCTATGGGCACACACACACACACAGGCATGGGGTCATAATGTCGCAAGACATTATGTCACATGGAAAAATCGCGCTACCAATACAGCGCCATGTGCTCCATGCAGCATATGTCTTTTTTCTGTTTGGGGCTCGCACACCACACCCCCATTATGGGGCTGACCCCTGGACCCCCCACCAAAGATTCTCAACTCCGGGGTCCACCTTGGGAGTGCACAAATCGTGTAAAAAAAATATGTCTGGGACCGGGAATCAAACCCAATCACAGATGCTGCACCTTGGTTCCTGCTGCTGTGGCTCAGTCCAGTGAGCCACGGCAGCTGCTTAGTGGAACCCACTCCCAGTAGAGGTCTTATCCTCTGCCTGAGAGTGTGTGAATGGTGCAATACCGTGTACAGCAGTATACGCGGTACTGCACCATTCCCTGCCATGGACAGTGCTCTGTCGGATTAGCTATAATGTCGTATGCTATTAAGCGTATGACATTATGACTGGGTAGGAGAGCGCACACACACACACACACACACACACACACACACACACACACACAGCAGCAGCAGCAGCAGCATATACTCTGACTAAATAGATGTAAGAGGACTGAATTAGCAGCATGCCAGTTTTTGATGATTGTGACTAAACAGCACTATATGGCACCAACAAGAAAACAACTTTAGTTATTTGGTAGCTTTTCACAGCACTATCAGCTCTGGCTAGAGTTTGTTAATACCTGTGAAGGGTACTGTTCACAAAGTGACACTCATCTCACTCTGTTAGCTGACCCCCTGAATATCAAAGTTATTATCTTCCAATTTTGCCTTTACATAATTCAAGGCATGATCTGCATTTTACAGCTCCAGCTCAGACACACTCTGTTTTACAATTAGTTTACATTTCTTGCATGCCCATATCAGAAGAAAACATGATCTGCCCTGTCTAAATCATTCATTATATATTGTTTCAATTAAAGAGGCAGTGTGACTTAATGGTTGGATTGAAGAATTGTGAACCTGAAACCAAAATTTAAAATCATACCACCCTCCACCACCACTTAGCCATTGTTTGACCCAGAGTAAACAAGTCAACTCATAAAGAACCACAGTTCACCCAGGTTAGCCCAGATGAGATGCAACAATTTGTTTTCAGTGGCATTCACCTTGTATTCATGTCTGCTACTGGGTACCCTTAGACAGGAGAACTAAGCAGTTAATATAGAAATTTAGAATATGTTGCCCAAATATCGATTGCCTGCTGGCCCATCCTGTCTGTCAATTCCTATTTAACTAATGCTGAATGAGACATGTCTAGAAGCTTTTCACACTCCTATTGTCTCCCCCTTTTCTGGTGTGGATTTTACCTATCCCTTGTATCTGTATCACGTGAATGGCATCGTTTGTCTCCCCCACTGATTTCCACAGACCATCTCCTCTGGCAGCCTATTCCACACCTGCATCGACCATTCAGTGAAATGTGTTTTTCTTGGTATTACTTTTAAACTTGTCCGCCACCAGCTTCATGGAGCTACCCATCATGTTTGTGTTTACACTCAGTCCGAACAATTGCCTGCTTTATTTACCCAGTGGAGGTAGTTGTATGTATCAATCTTTTCTCCTCTCTCCCTTCTCAGCTCAAGCATGTACAGGTTCAGATTTGCTAACTTTTCATTAGTACTGTACCTCCCTTTTATACATTCAGTGATAGGATGTTTGCCCCTTTGTGAATCAACGTGCTCTTCCTGGCATTAAATTTTAACTGTCATGCTTTTGAGCCAGTGACATACAGTAAGTGACTTTTTCAAAGTCACACTTTGAGTGTCTGCACTGGGATTTGAACTTCTGATATTCTGGTTCTCAGGTCAGTATTTTAAGCACTAGACAACACTGCCCCAACGTCCCTGTGCTTAAACACACTGTAACCTCTCCATAATCTTTCTCACTATACTGTTTAACCTCCCTGTGCTCATAATGGCATCAACATTATCTGCTCTTCCTCCCCAAGATTATGAAAAGCTTGCCTTTAGGATATATTGCTAATGTCTGTTAATTCTTTCCTTCACGTACTCTTGCATTCATGATTTCCTTGATTGTTCCTCTGTTGAACTATTCATTCAGCCTTTTGTTCCATTTCATCTTGGTTACCACATTTGTCTTTTTTATGGTCTTCCTGAGTCAGTCCAAACAGTGCCACAGATTTACGGTGAATGACATAATAGAGGGCTAGCTAGGGGGGAGCAGGATTCAGCATTCCAATGGACATGCTCCTTCTCTGTGAAGGGAGGAAGTGCACATTTGATCATACAAATATACAAAATTGCCACTAGACACTGGCCTATCAGTCTATATAGTCTGCTTGAGTGTGCAGCACTTCAGTCTTTCAGACTGCAGTTGCTCCCCCTTGCCTCCCCCCATTGATTTTGCCCATGTATCCTTCACTCCCAGCCCCTGCCCCACCCCCCACAGTTTGAACCCTCCGTCGGAACCTGTCCCAGCCCCTTTCAAAGCTGCCCACTGTCTGCAGTCATATCACCTCCTCCGGCTGCACATTCCACCCTGCTGCCACCCTTTCAGTGAAATAATGTTCTCTGTGTGATACTCCTTCTTGAGTGACCACAGGTGTCAGAAAAGTCAAAGCTGATCATTGGTGGGATGCTGGTAGGCACAGTGCACAGGAATGCATCTGTATGTGCATGCACACATGATACCCTCACAGTCGGCATCCAGTGAGGATGTAAGATTTGAACAGAGAACACCAGCAAGAACAATATAAACTGGCACTCTTAGTCCCCATCAACCTGACCTCCAGCTGCCTTCCAACACTTAAAAGACCTACAGGAACCCTCTCCACCCCAACAGAATCTATCACAGAGAGGAATGTGTTATACTACATATCTCTCTATAAATAGATACATTATGGTGTGATAGCACCAGCATAGTTATGGTTGAGTAAGATAATCACTGTTAAACCCAGTTTTTGCATCTTAATAACTCTGGCAGCATTCAACAGAATAGCCTAAAGTTTGTTGGAGAAGTGCCTTTTTTTTCAATACTTAATGCATTTTTTTTTCTTTGACGTTTGCTGTCACCTACAGCCTAGACAGTACAGAACTTGTTTACAAAACTTGCAGGGTAGAAGTGGCCCATGATGAGGTAGTGCCTTTTAAAGGTTTCATTAAAAAAATATTAAATGGTTCCAGAGTTAAAAGTATTTGAAGTATTTTTTTTTTTCTGATCATGTTCATTAGGGTATTAAGTTAACGTTTTGATGGGAAATGAAAATTTTTGGCTCGCAAGAGCATTTTCAGTTCAAATCACTTAGGTGTCAAGAAACAAAAACAGCTCTCTAGAACCCGGTTTTTTTTTTCGGTTCGTGACAGCAATTATCTTGTTTTTTTTGTTTTTTTTACTAGAAAGGTGCAAAATAACTAAAAATTATATGAATTAAAAAAAACCTTAAGAACACCTGAGCCTATCTAAATGGGAAACTTTTGGCTAGATTCATTTTTTTGTTGTTGTTTGTTTAATATGATGCTGGAAATAAGGTATCTGGAAACCGAAAATCCTGAGTGCTCAGCTAAGCAAGAGGAGCTATTCACCCGCGTGTTCTGTATGAGAACAATGGGGCTTTATTTTTTTCTGAAGCTACATAGATAGAGACCTGCTGCTGGCTTCAGTACCAGCAGTGAGCCAGTGATGTCTCTCTTTCTCATACCATTTAACTGTCTGTTTGTCTGTCTATCAATCTGTCTATCTCTGTGTCTCTCTGTCTGTCTTTGTAATTTTGGCCATTTGTCTTTTCTTGTACATTCGGATATCCAGATGGAATGTCAACATTTGCAATTAAACCCTTTTCTTATGTTTTTTTTTTTTTTTTTTCCTGTGGGGGGCGGGAATGAGACTTGAGGATTATTAGTGTAAATCTTTAAATGTCCCCTGCCAAATCATTTTAGCTATTTTTGCTGATGCACTAATTTGTATTAAAATCAGTTTTGCTAATTAATGCTATCAGCACTTTTTCCACTATACTGAATATGGCACTAATGCCTTAGCTTTAAATGTGAGCAATTGTGACTGCATTTGGGCTTGCACTAAAATAGTAGTTTACTCACCTGGTAAAGGTGATTATGGGGGTATACATCTCTGAGGCACTCCACACTCCTTACACATTGATTGTGTCCACCTGATAGGTTGCTTGATGCACATGTGATTTCAAAGAATTCCAATCCCCTTTCTCTGTGGTGCTGCCTCTTCAGGATCAGTTCAAATTCTTCCAAAGCTGTACCTATTAGGGATTTAATAACTCTTGACTTGTTAGTTTGGCAGTACACTGTTTCCTGATATGTATCTTAGGTATGTTAAATGAATAGTGGTGGAGACACTTGTTATGTTCTACTCACAATTTTTTCTGGACCTTAAGAGTCCTCCTTTATTTCCTATTAATACATTCTAAAATTTCCGGCCCAAACGGTATGCCGGTGGCTAATGCCGAATGGCCAGACACCCATGAAATTATTTATATTTTTTTATAATTTTTCTTTTTATTTTTCTGGAATTACTTATGGTTTCTTTTTATTCATTTAAAATTTAGTTTTATTTCATTATTACATTTACATTCATAAACTACCTCGAAATGACCATATACACACATTCCTAGTATATTACATTGTATTAAGCAGCATTGTAGTATGGTATTGAAAGGTTTTGTTAGTGAAACAGTTCCGCCATCGCTTCCTTGTGGACCATCTCTGTGGTAACAGCTGAGCCTAAACAACAACTGTTGCAAGCATTTATGTAGGTTTTGCCTCCCCCAAAAGCAACTGTTTCACTTTATTCATTTTTTTTGTTCTTTTAATATGTTGAATTTCTTGTTATTTCTTGTTATACCTTGAATTTCTTGTTATACCTTGAATTTCTTATTTCTTTTTATATCTTGAATTCTTGTTATTTCTTATTTTAGAAAATCATAGATCTCTACTAATGGCCTTGGAGCTGCCATCAAACAGGTGCAATCTTTAAAATATCTTGGGATCTCTCTTGACTGTAACCTATCCTATTGTGCCCACATCGATAGTGTCGCCACAGCTGCAAATACTCGCATTGGACTACTCTACAGGCACAGGAAATACCTTAGTCCAGAAGCCTTAAGGGTAATTTTTCAGAGCTCTGTTGTCTCCATAATTGACTATGACCTGATCATATAAGGCTCTACTACTGTTACCGCCCTCAGACACATATCCACGTCTCTCAACAAAGGTTGTTGGCTCATCACTGGAGCTCACCATCTCACTCATATGTGTGACCTCTAGGCACAAACTGGCTGGCTACAACTCTCAAACTGCAGAAAGTACCAAACTTGCATTATGGCAAAGGAAATAACCATGGGCCAAGCACCCCCCCAGAGTCCAAGCTCTCCTTTGCCCCAGTAGTAACACTCGCCACACTGGGGGATCCAAATCTCAACTCCTGCAGGTCCCTCACTGCTATACCACCCAGGGACATGGATCCTTTGCTCATAGGGCCTCTAGCTGGTTGAATGGTCTCACCAGTGACATCTCCTCTGTACTGAACCTTGGCCCGTTCAAATCCAGGCTCCACCTACTCCTCTCTGCCTCTAGCACCTGTGACTGTCTCCTTCAATCAGCCCTCCTTACTATTGCCCAATCCTTGTCTCAACTCTTTCTACATAGCACTTCTGTTATCTACCCCAATCTCTTACAACCCCCTCCTCCACCCCCTCTCCCCCTTCCCCTGCACCCTCTCTACCACCTGTTGTTCTCTCTGTGATGTGACAACGCCTCTGACTGCTCTTACCTTTTGTGTCCTTGCCTTGTCTTGTAACACTATTTACCCTGTGAATGCCTCTGGCTTTAGTTTAACCCAGATATATGCATTCATATTCATGTACAGTAACTGATTGTTAACCTGTTACTTTGTTACTTAATTGTCTTTTTTTTTTTTTTTTGTTATTGTACTGCAACTGATGTGGAACCTTTATAAAGAGCCTTGGCTCAAAGGTACTTGTAATTCTAGATTCAAATAATTAAAAACAATAAATAAATAAGCACTAGTCCATCTTTTGATGCTCTACCTGGGTGGGTTGTGGAGTGCCTAAGAGATGTATACACTGAAGAAGGTGGATCCTGCACACATGAAGTGCACATTCTTCCTAGCTATGATGAGGGAATAGGGACATTGCAGAGTTTGCAGCTTTTAGTCTTCACCATGTATCAGGTGAGTAAACTACCATTGTGGGAGATAATCTCTGAGGCACTCCTTACACATGGGTTTCAATATAAACAGCAGTACCCAAAACAGTAAGGTGGGTAGTCAGTCATTTATGTTGTGTTCAACTTCGCTGCTAGTAACACTGCCCAACCAAAGTTAGTTTTAGCGCCCAGGGATACATCAATCCTGTAATGTCTGGTGAATGTGTGAGGTGATGCCCAAGTGGCAGCAGCACATATTTCTTCTACTGTAGCTATGTTCCTCTCAGCCCATGAAGTGTCTATTGCTCTAGTGGAATGGGCCTTGATCATCATTGGTGGAACTTGGATTGAGGCCTTACATGCCTCAGTGATGGCAGACCTGAGCCATATTGCTATGGTTGATCATGTAGCTGCCTGCCCCTTTCTGTGACCTTGAGTGCCAACAAACAATCTGTCAGTGTGGCATATATTCGCTGTCCTTGTGATATAAGTTGTCATTACTGTCTTAATGAGCAGTAGTTGAAGCTGAGGACCCTGGTCTACCTCATCAGTGGGCATAGATGCAGGTATTTCAATATCCTGTTTGGTGTGGAGTGTTGTACTTATCTCAGGTAAGAAGGAAGAAATAGTCTTTGACATGATTTTGTCAGCATGAACTACTAGATACGGTGGTCTGCAAGATAATGCTTGTAGTTTGCTTATGCATCTAGCTGAGCATAGAGTGACTAGGAAGATTGTTTTAAGTGTTAGCCATTTGAGTGACACTGATTCTAGTGGTTCAAAAGGTGTGTCTGTCATTGCCCTGAGTACCAGCTTGAGGTCCCAGGGAGTGGTCCATTGTCTGATCTTGGGGCATAAATTAGACTATGCCTTAAGGTATCTGATAATGTCTCTGTGTGAACCCTGTGTTAAGCCATCAATGGGAGCCCTTGCCACCCCCACTGCTGCTACTTGTACTCGCAGAGAGGCTGGAGACAGACCCTTATCCAGACCCTGCTGAAGAAATAGAAGAATATTGGGCAGCATAGCCTTTAGGGGTTCTATGTTATTCTCTGTGCACCACCTGCAAAATATTTTCCAATATCTTTGATATGTTGAGGTAGTGGAGTTTCTTCTTGATTTGGCCATAGTGTCAATGACTATGAGGTGGTAGCCTTCCATTAACAGTCTCTCCCTTTCAGGAGCCAGGCTATTAGTTTGAGTTAGTTTGGGACGGGGTGGCAGACAGGTTCTTGAGTGAGAATATTGTTCTAGAATGGCAGTGTCCATGGGTGGTCTAATGCCATCGCCACTATCATGGCGAACCAAGCTCTCCTGGGCTAATAAGGTGTGATCAGTAACACCCGTGTTCTGGTTCTGTGTATTTTCTTCAGAACCTGTGGTATTAGTGGGATTGGAGGGAAGATGTAGGTTATCTGGAATTACCATGTGGCTGAGAGTGCATCCACTCCCATGGATTTGTGATCCCAAAAGCGGGAGTAGAATTTAGGGCACCGATTGTTCTTGTTGGAAGCCATCCGGTCTATTTCTATTGGTCCCCAATGTCTGTTGATTAATTAGAATATATGTTGATGTAGCATCCACTCTCTTGGATGTATTAACTGGTGACTTAACCAGTCTGCAGTGGTATTTAACTTTCCTGCCACGTGTATGGCTGTTATGCTTGCCAGATGCTTTTGTGCCCAAGGAATTAGCCTTTCTGCTTCTCTTTGCATGGCCCTGCTCTTTGTTCCTCCCTGCTTGTTGATATACAAGACTGTGACTTTATTGTCCGAGCATATGAGGATGTTCTTTCTTTTGACTGACCTTATGAAGTTGACTTTTCTCTGTGTTTATGACCCATCCATGACTTTCCAGATACTGTGTTGCTATGGCCATTTCACTTGTGGACTGCTTTACTGAGCTTGTTCTGATCAGCCAGTCATCCAGATATGGGATGACCTGAATTCCCTGTTCCCTTAGTTTTGAAGTGAGAACAATAGAAACCTTTGTAAAGACCCTTGGTGCAGATGCTAGACCAAATGGCAATACCTTGTATTGATAGTGCTGACTTATGATATGGAATCTTAGGAATTTTTGGGGTGATTGTCTTATCGGTATGAGTAGATAGGCATCCTTTAGATCTATACAAGTGAGGATGACTCCTGGTCTTAGGGCCTTTAATGTGGATCTTATTGTTTCCATTTTGAAGGGTTTATATTTGACACTCTTGTTTAGGAATTTTAGATCGAGTACTGGTCGAAGACCTCTTGTCTTTTTTGAGACATTGATCAATATTGAGTGTACTCCCTGCCCTTCTTCTCTTAGGTTCACCTTTGTGATGGCATTGTTTAATGTCAGTTCTGATAGGACTATTTTCAACTGTGATGGGGTCACTTTGTGCTTGGATACTGGAGAGGTTGTCAGTCTGTCCTGCCTTGGGTTTTGTGAGAATTCTATGGTGTAATCCTTGTGAATTATTTCTAGGACCCACCTGTCCTGAGTGGATTTGACCCATTCATGAGTGAATAGAGTTAATTTAGCTCCTATATGAGCGTTTGGGTATAGCTTGTAGTGCAGATAGTCATTGTTTGGCACTTTCCCTTCTCCAGTTCTGGAAGGTGCCTCTAGCTCTGTTAGGTGCTCCCCTTCCCCTGAATTTATTGTAGGTGTTATATGAGTTATAGCATGGTCTGTAGTATTGCCCCCGATACCCATAATGCCCTCTACATTTGTCATGAAAGGAAAGGGAACGGGAATTTTGCCATCCTGGAAGATAAGTAGAGTTAGTAACTCTTTCCTTCCCCAGTGCTTTCCCTTCTTCCTTGAATTTTAGGTATTTTTCAAGCCCTTCCACAAAGAGGAAATTGCCTCTGCAGGATAATTTGAGTAGTACTGACTTTGATTCAGTGTCTGCATTCCACAGCTTCATCCATATGCATCTCCTTCCCCCTGCTGAGCAGTGTAGCTGCTCTTGCATTCATTTTCAGGGAATCTACTGCCATATCAGCCAGATACCTTGTGGATAAGATGGTATTCTCTAACAACTGAGCCTCAGGGAATTTAGTGGTCATGCACTTTTGTGCCCCCTGTAGCCACTCAAGCTGTGCTCTGGTGGCATACATAGCTGTGGCTGCTGACCTTGCCCTCAGACCTGCCAGTTCAAAATTTTTCTTTACAATGTCCTCCAGCTTTCTATCTACTGGGTCCCTTAGTGCAGAGGCGGACTCATTGGGTAGTACCATCTGTTTATTTAGTGAGGCTTTCTGAGGATCAACAGAGGGAGGGATGCGCCATAGTTATAGTTTGTCAGCCTACAATGGGTACATTCTGTCCCATGATCTTCTCTCTGGTGTATGTGCTGGATCCGCTGACTTCCATTCTTTGGTGACTAACTCGTATATGGCTTCACAGATGGAGAATGTATCAGCCATCTTTACTGCCAGTTGTAGGGAGGGCAATAGTTTAGATTGAAGCCAAGGTGTAGGTGTCTTAAAACCTACAGTTGTCATAATATTGCATACTAATATAGATATTTGTTCCAGAAAGCACCATTTGTTGGTGAGTGACTGTGACTCCACCTCTTTGTCCTCCTTGTCCTCTGAGTTGGCATCAGAGTTGGAATGCAGAGTGTTAGAGTTAGCTACATTTGGGCTAGCGTTTGTGTTGGGAGGGTGCGTACTGCCAGAAGGAGGTCTAGATGCAGTGACCAACTTGTCCCACATGGCTGTCATAAGCTATTGCTGTAATTTTAATACCTGTTAATTTTGCAGTAAAATGGCATTGGTGTCTGCTGTTGTTTGTGGCATGGGATGTGTCACCTGTGTCTCCTTCTGGGCTAATAGCTGATTGCTGGTGTCAGGAAATGGCTCTTCCTCATATGTCCCTTGCACTGAGGAAGGCGGATCCTCCACACATGAAGTGCACATTCTTCCTAGCTATGATGAGGGAATAGAGACATTGCAGAGTTTGCAGCTTTTAGTCTTCACCATGTCTGTGGCAGAAGGGGACATATGGGACATGATTAAGATATGTGTAAGTTTTATAGGTACTGTTTCTTTGAGAGGTGATAGTACATAAACAGAGTGTTGCACACCCCCCAATCATGTGTAAGAGATTAAGTTACTTAATGACTGCCCCAAGGTAGCCTGAGCCCCAGTGAGTTAAACAGGATACTTCTATACATGTATGACGCATTGGTGTTCCTCCTACCAGTATGATAGGGAGACTCCTGAGGCTGTGTGATTCTGTTTATTAGCAGCCTGTAAATAGTAAGGGGGCATCTATGAATGATATCTATGTAAAAACACTGGCTTATTGAAGAGGTGGTAGAATTTGTTTTAATGAGCCCCTTAGTGTGTGAGGCTGTATATTTATTCAAGTAGATTGCTGTAGAATAGCAATTGTAATCTGAAAATGTGAGTGTGAGCTTCTGACTTGCACATGTGCTATAGGAAGTGGTACTGCACATGCATGAGCACTGAGGACACCAGGCTGGTGCTTTAACAGCATTTTATGCAAGCGTGAGGCTAAGCCTGATCATGCATGCACGAATGGCAAGTCGTGTATAACGCACATCACTGGGAGCACCCACATTGGATGAGGAAGCAAAAGAAGCACTGCTTTAAGTTTTATGGTGTCCACTTTCCCTGAATACACAAAAGAAGGGGAAGATGTGAACAGCAAACTAACGCCCTCTGGAGGCGTGGGACTGCACACAGTCAGAAAACACTGCACACACCACGAAAGTCTGGTAAAAGTAAATGAATCCTTGGCGTTATAATTTTGAAAACAAATTCAAAATCAAGGCTGCAGAATAATATGGATTATATCAAGTTGTACCGGAAATCACTCCTGTGGCTGCTAGCAAGAATCATAGGGTGTTCCCAATCCCACTAAGGCACCATAGTGGGTGCAGATTGAAAATGGGGCTGCTAGCAGGAGTCCCAGAAGGCATGCAAACTGCAGTCATATAAAAATGCATCTTAGACTCGCTAGGAGGGAGCCCAATGTATCTGAAGGCATAATTAGAAGTAACACAGTACCCTAGATTGACTTCTCCTTGCTTTGTACATACATTGAGATTTTTTGTCTGTTGATGCATTGCTGGGATTGATACTGTGAATTCCTAGATGTATTCCAGGGGTAACAGTTTGAAACTGCAATAAATAAAGTTTCCTGCAAAGTGTCTAAAATTACTCCTATCATTCTCACGATGTAGTACCACGAGATGCTTTTGCTGTACTTAAAATAGCCTGAGCTGCCAATGATTCAGTTGTAAGTAATATTAAGCCAGCTGGCCTTACCCTTTTTTGTGACTTTCTTGAAAAACCGCTTGGGAGCTGTTGTGGCGTACTGCAACCTGTACAGATCCACATTCAGAACTGATCCTGAAGAAGCAGCACCACAGAAGAAAGGGGGTTGGACCTCTTTGAAGTCACACGTGCAGCAAGTAACCTATCAGGTGGACACAAACCATTTGTAAGGAGTGTGGAGTGCTTAGAAAGTATCCCCCACAATTAATTTTCATCAATATAAATTGTTTTACATTGTAATGTCCTGTGATAACAAAATGCAACTCATCATTACACAATGAGGGCTAAGGAAAGGATCAGCACAATTGCAGTGATCTGGGGAAAAGCTGCTAATCAGTCTGATGCCCCCAGATGAAGTCTCACATCTATGAGGCAGAGCTCTGGGGCTTAGTGCCATGCTGTCTCTTGTTGGAATGAAGTGTTGGATTTTACATTATATGTGAGTACTAAAACTTTTTTTATTTTTCTCTGCTGCGTGACACCGTAGTATTGTTTGTTGACTCAGCAGGGGACTTGCTAAAAAATGATCTCACTGATGATTTGGGAACAACTGATCATCCTTCCTGTCAGCCACGTTCATGTATTTTGCATGATGATCCCCAGGGCCTCTGCAGTGGAACCTGCAACCTGAGCTCAGCATTGGGAAGGGAGGAAGTAGGGGCCATGTCCAATACACAAAGGGGCTGAAATCTGCAGAGACCCCAGGGGAAACAAACCTACTGCTGTGCTGCAGGAAATATAGCTGTTTGCCAGCAGTGGCAGACAACAGAGAAAAACAGCCCCTCATCACTGTGTCCCACCCAATATGTCTATTCACAAACTACCAGCTATTACTTACAACATATTGAATTAAAGATGGATGGATATGCAGAAGGACAGAACTGTAGTTACCCAGGCTATTGCCCAACTGATAGGGAACATCACACTATAAGGATAACTGCCATATCATGTAAGAGTTCATACCAATATATGACTGGAGGTTCATGCAGAGACCACTCAAACTAGTTATAAACTATATCTTGAAGGAGGGAGAGTCCTCTGCCACAGTGCCAAACAAGGTGCAAGCCCAGTGCACATGGCACAATTAAATGTTTTATGTACAGTAAACTGATAGCAGACAGTTACAACTTTGGCTTTTCAACAACTAAGAGCGGCAGCCCTGACCATGCCTCTCAACTGCCCCTTACCATTCAGAAATGTTATCCAACAAAGAAGTCATGTAATTCAGACTTTATAGCAGAAATTTATTAAACTTTATGAAGCTAAATCAAACCTAACATTTTCTAACAAAATAACTATTTCCCACAACCTGAGAGCCTGTATCTCCATGCTTGATGATTTGTCCTACATTTTAGTGACAAAGTGTTCTGAGAAGCTTGGCTGGAGTAAGAGGTACAATACAAGCCTATGGCATAAGGAGCAAGTCAACCTTTTATTTACAATTACAGTAAATTGTTTAGCAACACTGTTACTGCCCACTTACCACTGTGACAGCTTGATTACTGACAGCAGAAATACTGGCCATGCATCCCAACTGCTCCTTACTTCTTAGAACTGTTACTGAACAAAAAGGTTCTGCAACTCAGATTTTACAGCAGAAATGTATAATGCATTATGAAGCTAAATCAAAATTAAACTTTGCACACACACACACACACACACACACACACACACTCAGTGATGGTTTCCCAAAGATAAGAGCTGATAACTCCATGATTGATAATGTATCTGATATGATTTTGACAGCTAGTGCCCTACATTTTAAGTGGAAAACTGTTTTGAGAAGTACTGCTGGGGCAGGTGGTGCCACCAGATGCTACTGGTCTCTGCAGCACTTTTAGGAGTCTGGCAACACTGCAGCAGGTAAAAGCCCCAAGCCCCATTGACTGGCCCTGAAAAGACAATTGTGTTTTACCTATGATAATCCACCTGAGATGCCAACTCACAATTTCAGTGAAATCCATTATCCAAGGCAGCTTGGTGAGCATTTGGCTCTTCTGACATTGGAAGCTGTGATACAGTAATCTCCAGGGCCTAAGTGAGGACTCTAACCACTCAACTCCACTGCCTCCCATTTTAGAAAGTCAATAAATAATAACTGCCCTCCAGGACTCTTTCAGTGGTATAGAATAAACTTGTCAGACTCACTGACCCCAGTCACTCATCGAATGTGCACTTGTCATCGTGCACCTTGTGAACACACTGCTCCCTCCTGCTGCTTCCTCCCAATTCATGCAGGACAAGCCAGCTTTGCAGGTGCAGGTCACAGATAATCAGGAAGGACTGGCTGTCGGAGCCACATATGGTGGTCTTCTCCTCCTTACACATGCACATATCCTGGTACCCAGCAGCAAGGGTAAGCAGTCTCAACCCACTACTGCCGACTACTCCTCCTCCCTCCCCACCCACCACCAGCTCAAGCAGAACAGTCCTGGTCCACAGACCTGTGGTCATCACCTGTGCCCCAGCACTACTTATCCTCCAGTCAGAGGCAATGTTTTTAGCAGCCACACTCATCTCTCATGGTGAGCTTGGGCATCAGGCATGCCTTGAACAGTCCACAGCTCTACAAGTCAGAAGAGCCACAGTCAGCACTGTTGGAGGAGCTACAGAATGAGAGCAAGTGTAGCAGAGGGGTAGCCAGGGAGTGAACTTCATGTTGCCAGACAACAAGAGCAGCATTCAATGTCAAGTCTCACAGCAGCACTGGGGCACCATGAGTGACTAAAGAAGGGACAGTTGGTGAGCTTTTATATGACCATCCTGCTCACCCCACCTGTTACTCCCTGCTGTCAACATCCCCCCAACTCCACTGACACATATGTTGTTTTTGGACCAGGGGTTATTGTAGTTGCTATCTCTAGTTAGATATATTGTTCATAATTAATAAACTTACTTCCCCCTTCATTACTACTTTTAAGTTCTGAATTACAGTATCAGTCTTCTCTTACTTCATTATTTGCATGACTTCAGAAAACTTCTGCATACTCCAGAAAGTTATGTCGGAGAGAAAAGAAGCACTGTCAGGCTGAGCTTATCAAGAAAGATTTGTCTTGATTAGCCACTGTTTCTGCTCTGTATCACTTTTTTGAAATGAAGAGGGCAAAAAGTATATAAAATGGCATAGTCTTACATCAGGCTTTAGTATACAAGGCTTTGTGGTTTACTATCACAAAGGTACCCCTCTAAAGTAAAATATTAAAATAATGTCACTCAGTTTAAAAATAAAACTAAGGCCAGTATAGGAAAGAATAAAGAGGGTGGCACATCATCATATGTAAAGTTACAATTTCCGAGCACTTTGCACACTAGTGCCTATATTTGTGCAAAGATTAAGTTTGAGTTAGAATCATACAATGTTATGAATTACTGCTTTAATGCCTGAGTTTATCCAGCCTTCTTTATGTGAGCAGCTCTGTTTTCTTGTGGGATGGATGTGAGGCAGAGCAATTTGAGGGGTAATGTGGGATAGTTGAGACGTATGGTTACCAGTACTGTAACATGTACATTATGTCTAAAATGTCACAGATGATTGAATACTTGCACACTGACCCTTAAATCCGTAATGCAATCATTCGGGGTCCATAAAAGTGTAACCAATTAAATGTCAAAGAATTCTTAAAGGTGTGTTGGCCTGTGTGTGGAGAATAAGGGAATAGGCACATAATGCAGGTTAGAAAGTGACATTTACATTTACAATCTGAAATAGATCAAGAGAAACAATGAGGAACTATACTTCTGAGTAAAACGTACCCCCTAAATACATAAAACAGTGCACTGACTTAAATGTTTAAAATTTATTTAAAAAGGAAACTGTCTGGAGCCCCACTAAAGATGTCCCTTTATAACCTTGTCCATTACAAATACAGGTTCATAGTTATTTACTTTGTTGTGGTAGCTCTGTGATGCTCATTGTTTCTTTCCTGGCTAGTTGATGCAACACAAGTCCATTCCTGAATCTGGGTTAGTGAAGCAGTGAAAAAAAAAAACCTAGCACTATGTTGCCTGGCCAGCTATGAAATAAATTATATGTGGGACTAAGGAAGTGATGTTACCTCTGGGACTTCACTTCCATTTGGTTACAAATACAGACACACAAGGCCAAGATTTCACCTGGCTACAAAAGAGCAGGGCCCTCTGGACCCTGCACTTCTGTGTAGCTATGGATGCAGAAGTGTGGAACACTTAGGGCCCTCTGCCAAGAGTACAGTCATCTTCATGACATGGTTAATTGTCTATTACCCATGCAGCATAACACTGCAGCATCCCTCCTCAGGCTGGGAGTGGTGCTGCACAACAGTGCCATCCTCCCAGCCCTGGTCCTTCCAGCTAATTTACTGAGCTTGCTCCTGAACTAAGTTCATGGGTATGGTATTGTAAACCCGGCCAATGGCAGCCCTGCACACATCACTTCTTCATAAAATGTTTTTAACATTTTGACCGCAAATATTTTCAACATAGACTTTTTATGCCACCCCCTCCATTCAGAATATGACTGATGTCATTTATAAAATACTGGCTGAAGTGTCATTCCATGCCACAAGTGCAAAAACACATTTTAGTCGGTATTGGAAAAATGACACATGACACATTTATCATCTTACATCCTTCCATGCCACTGACCCAGGATAAGGAACAGATGAGGGCTGCTCAAGGGCTGGTGGGGGCAGGGAAGATTGAGTGTTGCTAGGACTGCTCTCTTCTTTTGTGGAGGGAGTATTCATGTCCAACATGGTGGCTGCCATGTAGTGGAATCTTGGTCACAATGCAGCAGAACACCATGGGGAAAAGGGTTTCCACCAGCAGATGCCAGGGGATGTGTCTCTGCAGAGGTGGAGTTTGCACAAAGCCTCATTATCTGTGGTGGGAGCAATCTGGGCAGAAAATTAGAGGATAAACCACAGCTGCAGTGAAATGACTGACCAACTCAATGCAGGTCATACTCTGATTACTAGGCACCTCACACAAGGATCCTGTGGCAGAGAATCATTAGAGAACAAGTAAGACCCAAAGAAGCAGGGTGATGGGGCAAGAGGGGAGCAGTCAGATTAGAAGACTGCAGGCCAGTGAATCGAGATAAAATACCAATGGAAAAAAATGACCGAGTTATAAGTGAAATCTCAAAACACATCGAAAATACATTTACCAGCTGGCCCAGTAGTGTGGAGGGTTGAGACATCACTGCCTTACCTCCTGCCACACTGATGACCCATGTTTGAGGTGCGAGTGGGTTACTGGGGGTTGGCCGAAGAGGGAGAGGATCTAGCATCTAGAGGACAGCTCTCCTCTCCTGGGGAGGGATGGGACTGGAGACCAGTCTACCCCTGACCCATAGAAGTGGCTGGAGACAGGCACACTGGCTCCAAGATGGGTGGGGAGGACACTGAGCAGATGCACGGTGTGCCACGTGTGGAAGCATGTGTGGCTCAGCAATTGGTGTCATTGCAGCACCATTGCACTGCACTCAGGGAAGGGGAGAAAATGGAGGCCAAAATCCCGCTGATGAGCAGTATGAAAGCGTCCTCCCCACGGGCGCTGCACCTGGCCAGCTGGCACCTCAATGCCAGAGGTGAGTAGCAGTGAAGGGGCTGGGGGGGGCAGTTGGTGGAGGAGACAAAAAAAGCAGCTAAAAAAAAAGAAAGAAAATACATTTATCACACTTACCTTGAATTCTGTCAGTTTTTGGTCACAGTTGAAGAAGCAGGAAATGCTGGTCATCAGAAGAGAATCCTATAGGTAAGTGAGGGGTGAGTTGGGGTGTGTGGGTTGTTGGGTGCTGATTGAGGGATCGGTGAGGGGTGGTGAAAGGGGGATGTGAAAATGCTCAACAGACATAAATGGATAGTTTTCTTTCATACAGGTCTAGTTTA
The DNA here is from genome assembly GCA_016271365.2 of Neoceratodus forsteri. Classification (NCBI taxonomy): domain Eukaryota; kingdom Metazoa; phylum Chordata; order Ceratodontiformes; family Ceratodontidae; genus Neoceratodus; species Neoceratodus forsteri. The sequence goes on from CM057450.1 coordinate 1,375,209,633, forward strand.
GCAAAAATAATAAAAGAAAAGATGATGAGGGACAGTTTTTTTTCCAGGTATGCTGTTGGGGTTCAGAGGCATCTTTGGTGGCAGCAGGGGTGGGCACCCTGGTGTCACACATTATTGGAAGGGGCAACATAAGAAAGTGGGGTGGGTGTAATGCAATGTACCAACACTGGGGTGTGAACACCCTGGGGTTGTAAAGAGATGATGTGGGTTGACAGTTTAACTAGCACCAGGGTTCGGGCACCCTGATGTTGGTTACAGGATAATGGCAACAGGATTGAGTGCAACTGCCTCCCATGATACATTTAAAAGTGCTATGCAGGGGGACACCATCCACAGGATGGGCAGCTGCTGCTGATTTGATACCAGTAGTGGGACTGATAATCCATCTCTGGTTTCACTTGCCCAAAAGTTATCCTGTCTGACAGCAGAACCATAATGGGCACTGCGCAACAGGCAAGGAAGCTGGGCAGTATCAGCATGCACGGATATGCTGACATGACCCCCACCCCCTGAGAAATACAGCATGGTGCGCTAAGCAAAAGCCCTAGTGTACTATGCTGCTGGATGTATGAAAGCTTGTTGCGATGGTCTCGCCCAATAAATCCATAACAACACGGTTTTACCAAAATACAGTTATCAGAAAACAACTACTGAGCATGCTCATAAAAATAGAACCTTTTTGTTTTACATTTTTTTTAAATGGCTCACAAAATGTATTTGCCCCCTGTCCCCTGACCCAATCAGAATTTACAGGATCTAAAGATTCTGACACAAAGTCTGTTCCTGCTAAATCTAATGTAGATCATTCAAAAGGGGGCCAAGTTGTTAAGGTTTAAAAATGGTAGTTTAACATTAAAGTACTTATGCAATCCTAATATACAAGAGCTAGTTGCCCGCACTTGTGTAATTAGAATTACAAACAAGCTTATTCAGTATCAATAATTAAGCAGAGAATAATGGATAGGCAGCTATGTGTTATGGATTTGTTTTTATACACCCAATGTGTATGATGATCTATAAATCTCTTGAGCAAAGCTTGAGTGGTTTATAAAGTCATCACATAGCGAGGATGTGTAGATAAAAATCCATAAGAACACAGGTGTCTATTATTTTTTATAATTACTGGTGCAGAATGGAGTGAATGTCAAAACTAATGTCAAAGCTACTGAAGCAGTTTTCTCTCTTTCACACACACACACACACACACACACACACACACACTCACACACACACACACTCTCACGCACTCATGCACTCCCTTTCTTTTTGATCTGCAGGTGGGAAGTCATCCAACTCAATCAGCCACAGTCCCGTGAGTGGGTCAGACTGATGTTGACAATTGTTACCGAACCTGATGCATAGCAGGATCAACTAGATACATTTTAAAACCGAAAAAGTAAAGGCAGAATCAACCAGTTACAGAGTTAAAAAAATGAACATAAAAGACACATTCAAGGGAAAGTATCAGTTTGTCTAGCGGCTGGTTGCTAAGCAACAAACAGAGTCACCATGTTTGCCAAACTGTTCAGACCACCCATAGACACAGAATGAGCCAATGTGGAGGCACGCTATGAATGATTAATGTTCGAGGACACTGGTGGTGAAATAAAGTTTGAGAACGTCATAATTGGTTTTCTGGTTATTACGGCAATTGAAAGAGATGTGCTATCTGTTTTGATAAAAGGGGTCACCAGTAATTATAGAAGTATTATAAGTCTGGTAAAGCATTCTTCTATAATAGACAATTGGAGATTGTCCACATGGAAGTTACATCTTATAAAAGATGCATATATATAAAAGGAAAACCCTAAGCCAAAACAATTACTCTACATAGTTTGAATGTTCCATTCATTAAACATTAAATCTATCTAAATTCCTAAAAAAAAGTCATGTTCATGGTTAGCAGGCTGAAGAATTATATGAACTCAGATTATATAAGAGTTTTAGATAAAGTGCAAATTATTGAATTTAACAGACTTCTACATTCAAAAGGAAATGTATGATTTCAGCTCTCCATTTGCTATTGCATTTATTTGCATACCTTCCAACCACTACAGATGAATCAGAAATCCCCATTTTTACTACCTGAAAAGGGTACTATTCACAAAGTGACACTTATCTCACTTTGTTAGCTGATCCCCTGAATATCAAAGTTATTATCTTCCAATTTTGCCTTTACATAATTCAAGGCATGAACGGCAGTTTAAAGCTCCAGCTCAGATACACTCTGGTTTACAATTAGTTTACATTTCTTGCATGTCCATATCAGAAGAAAACATGATCTGCTCTGTCTAAATCATTCATTAGATATTGTTTCAATTAAAGAGGCAGTTTAACTTAATGGTTAGATTGCAGAATTGTGAACTTGAAACCAAAGTTTAAATCATACCACCACCACATAATCATTGTGTGACCCAGAGTAAACAAGTGAACTCATAAAGAACCACAGTTCACCCAGGTTAGCCCAGATGAGATGCAACAACTTGTTTTCAGTGGCATCTGCCTTGTATTCATGTCTGCTACTGGATACCCATAGACCAGAGAACTAAGCAGTTAATATAGAATTTGTCAGCAGGAAAATGCCTGCTGGCCTATCCTGTCTGTCAATTCCTACTTAACTAGTGTTGAATAGGTCTAGAAGCTTTTCGCACTCCTATTGTCCCCTCCTTTTCTTTTGTGGATCTTACCTATCCCCTTGTATCTCCCACACCATCATTTGTCTCCCCCACTGATTTCCACAGACCACCTCCTCTGGCAGCCTTTCCCACCCGTGCATCAACCATTCAGTGAAAATTTACTTCTAGGTATTACATTTAAACCTGTCTGCCACCAGTTTCATGGAGCTGCCCATCGTGTTTGTGTTTACACTCAGTCCGAACAATTACCTGCTTTATTTACCCAGAGGAGGTATTTGTATGTTTCAATCATTTTCTCCTCTCTCCCTTCTCAGCCCAAGTATGTACAAGTTCAGCTGTGCTAACGTCTCCTCATACAGTACATCCTTTCCTGCTGTCCTTGAAGCATTTTGGTAACTATCCTTTGTGTTGACTTCACTTATTCCTTATTTAGATGTTGAATCCAAAACTGCACACAGAACTCCAGGTGGGTATGAACCAGTGACATATGCAGTGGCAGCAGCACCTCATTTCTCTTGCTGGTAATCCCCTTCTCTGTGCACCCCAACAAAAAATGTGCCCTACCCACCATCCAATTGCATTGTGCTGGTGCCTTCAGATTGTATGAAATTACTTCCAAGACCTTTTCCTTAGTAACTTTCCATTACTACTGTATCTCCCTATTATACATTAGGTGATAGCATTTTTTGCCTCTTTGTGCATCAACTTGCACTTCCTGGCATTGAATTTTAACTGCTATACTTTTGAGCCAGTGACATACAGTAAGTGACTTTTTTAAAGGTACACTTTGAGTGCCTCCAGTGGGATTTGAACTTCTGATATCCTGGTTCATAAGTCAGTATTTTAACCACTAGATAACACTGCCCCAACTTCCCTGTGCTTTATATAGAATATATATATGTGTAGATATATATATATATATATATATATATTATTTTTTTTTTGTTGCAAAAAACTGTGTTAGTGCACCAGTTATGGTCCAACTTAATGACAGAAAAGAATTGTGCTAGTGCACCAGTTAGGGTTCAATCTAACACCATAAAAGTAGGGAAATGTGGCATTATGGTTTCTAGCCCTAGTACCCCATCCCCATCCCCAAGCAGCAAAACAAAAAAACACATTAAGGTTTGGGGTCACCAGAGTCTTGAGGAATCAGTGGTGGGGTCTTCCTTGGGGTTGCCAGCCCTTATGCTCACCCCCTCCCCAGAGCAAACATGGTCAGATATAATCTGTTTTCTTCAGGGAGGGCCTGCAGGACCCTGCCTGAAGATATGTACAACAGATATTGTAGGCAACTTGTAGTGAGGCATACTTTTCTACCTTTGAAGAGTGTATCAGTATGATTCTCTGGGTCGGAGTCATACCTTGTACCTTGTTCTTCAGAGAGGAGGCTATGGGCAGCTGGACAGAGTTAGCATTAGGATTGATAACCACAAGGAAGACCCCAACACTGATTTGTAAAAGCTCAGGAGACCCACAATCCTAATGTTTTTCCTTTTGCTGCTTGGGGTGTGAGGGTTGTGAGTTAGGGTTTGAAACCCTAAAGCCACATTTCCATACTTTTATGGTGTTAGGTTGAACCCTAACTGGTGCACTAGCAAAATTTTTGGCAAATAATTTCCTTTCTTTTTGAGATACTGGAATTGCATCCTCATTCACACAGGTCCCTTTAGGACCTGTGAGAACAGATGCAGATGCAGAGGGCCCTTTGGGCCCTCCACCAAAAGAAGAATCCATCTGCCTACAGAAATGCAGGCCCGTTCACTTCAATACAAAGACAGATGTGAAGAATGCATGGAGCTTTCTTTTGGGATGTGGAAGTGCAGTGCCTTCTGGTCCCTGCTCTTCCATGTGGCCAGAGATACTGATGCACAGGGCAAATAGTCAGTCTGTCAGGTAATGCACAGGGCCTTCTGCCACCCATGGAGGCAGAGATGTAGGTCTCTATGCCAACAGTGGAGCTGCCTTCATTATATGGTACCCAGGCCCATGCGAGAAACCCTGCAGTTTTCATTCTCTGGCTGGGTGAGGGTGTCACATAACAGTGCCATCACAGCTCCCTCACCCCATGTAGCTGGGTCACTGAACTCACCCCTCAACTTAGGTCACTGGCATGGGATCGTAAAGCATACCCACTGTGCTGAGGATTGTCTCTACACACAAAGTTTCTTAAGAATTATATATATATATATATTTTTATTTTAACTCCACATTTTCAGGATAGTCATTGTATGACTCCCCTTTAAAGCATGGCATGTGGCATTTATAGTACACTGTCTGAAATGTCATTTTGTACCACTAGTGTGAAAAACCTCCCACCCAGGACTTATAAAATTACATCTTTCATGTTTATGAGGTGGTGTGGAAAAATGACTATGTTGAAGGTTTGAAGCTAAAATATTGGAAATTAGTTAAGTTATGTGTGAATGATGAAATATTGCAATGCTCGGTTATAAGCCTCATCATTTTACCATATTTGTACAGCAAATTATCAGCATAGCCTTCTTATTACCCCACCTCATGAAGACGGTAGTAGAAATTTTCCAATCCTTGCCAAAGTGTCATTCTGCGATACAGGTATGAAAACACATTTTGGCCAGGATCAGAAAAATGACAGCTGTAACATTCATGAGGTGCTATGAACAAATTGCAAAGCTGAAAATCTGGGGTCAAAACATTTAAAATTAGCAAATTTATGGGCAAAGACAGACACATTTCAACATATGCTTATACATATTTTGACCCCAAATTTTCATCATAGCCTTCTTATAAACCATGCTTGCTGTAGAGGCAGTATAGTACAGTGGTTAAAGGCCCTGAGCTGCACACCTGGAGACCTGGGTTTGAATCCCAGCTGCTTCCTTTTGCATACTGTGTGACCCTGAGCAAATCACTTAACTTCCTTGTGCTCCCAGGTCACATCTGGAAACAAGCTCTGGCTTAGTGTGCCTTTCCTGGTTAAACAATTTCCCCTTTCCCTTTCCCTGTGATGCCACCTCATGAACACGGTCAGTGAAAGACGTCAAATCATGCCTGAATAGGAATTTTGCAAAGTGACCACAAAATTGCCATTTGGGCCAGATTTGCATAATTACAGCACCATTGATCATGAGGTGGTGTTTCAGAAACATTCATGTTGAAAATCTGAGGTAAAAATGTGTAAACACGGCAATGTTATGAATCAAAGTTCAAACCACATTGAAATACAATATATTAAACCCAGCAGCAAAACATATCTTTGATCAGAGAGTGGATCTATGTAGTGGGATATGTTCAGGAGAGTGAGGGTGTGTGTGGGGGTGTAGGGGTTGTGGGGTGATGGATGCCAAGTGGTAGATCAGGGAGGTATCTGTGGGGTGGATGGGGTGTGTGCAGGGGAGCAGGTTGGTGAGGGACCATTTTCTTTGTTACAGGTTAAAAAAAACAATGAGGAATGGTTTTCTTTATTTCACGGGCATACCCATTGATGTTCTGACACTGGGGATTGGGCATCCAAGTGTCAATCTAGCATTTGGGGAATGTGGAGGGTGACCTGGATGAGAGTAAAGAGAATAGGTATGGGGGTTGGGCACCACAGTCAGCTTATATTGGATAATAAAGGCATAGACATTGGGAATGGTGGGCAGACAACCTGCAAGGGAGGGGGAGTAATAAGCAGTACCAGAGTCGGGTACCCCAGTCCACTTAAAGATAGATAGTTAGATAGATAGATAGATAGATAGATAGATAGATAGATAGATAGATAGATAGATAGATAGATACTGTAGATAGAGTGGGTGACCTGGGGTGGGGGAGAAGGAAGCAGTACCAGGGGTGGCACTCTTATCCACGTAAGAAATATTTTAGTTACATACATAGATTAGAGATAGACAGACAGACAGACAGACAGACAGACAGATAGATAGATAGATAGATAGATAGATAGATAGATAGATAGAACCAACAGGGATTGGTGAGTTACTGCTTCAATAGATGCCAGCAACACAACTCCAACTGTGGATTCAGATTTCAAGTAAGTCCCACTGTTCTCATACAGAGAATGCAGGTGAACAGCACCTCTCAGAAAACTGGGTACCCTGTATTTTGAAGTGCCCAGAACAGATAATTCTGATCATTTAAAAAACAAACAAATAAACACCAGAATCTAGCTAAACAGGTCCCGTTTAGTTACGATAAAGTGTTTATTTTTTATAATTATACGTGTTTAATGTATTTACATGTTTTTTACTTTAAGGAGAAAAACAAGATGGTAGCTGTAATGGCATCAAAACATTTTTCATGCTGTGAGAGGCAAGTGATACGAAACTAAAAATGGTCTTGTGACATAGATTTTTTTGTGTCACACCAGAAGGTTATCACCAAATCCTTACTGAGCATGCTCAGGACAGACAAAAAATCCTCAAATCCTTAGAACTCTAGAACCATTTAATATTTTTTCACAAAATCTTCCAAAGGCATTACCTTGGCACAGCATACTTCTACACTGAAAGGTATGGGAAAATATTTCATTCCGTGTAGGCTATATGTGAGAGCAAAACCAAAAACCCGTGTGAAGTAAAGGAAAAAAATTAGATGCCTTCAGAAAATTGACATATGTGGATCTCAGAAGCCACACAAGCTGCCATCATGAAACTTTCCACATATTTAGACCGATATACCATAAGGGTGGTGACCTGATTTTTATTGCCACAATTACAGCTCCGCAACAAGGGTGCCAGTGAAAGTGGCAATCTTTTAGATTGGCCCTCACTCCTGTCATCTTTGTTCCCACTCAGTTTCTACTCCTTCTGGGGCATGCCTGCCCCAGTGGGGATTATATTTAGTTTTGGGGGGTGTGGGTGGCTGAGCCCCCCACAAAAAATGACTGTTTTCTGGGAGGGATCTTTGGTGCTGCAATTCCAAGGAAACATAATGCCTGGCACTGTAATGCCAAGTGGCATGTTGCTGACACTGTAATTGGCATCAGCAGCATGTTTTTTCACCACAATATGGGTGAACCATTTAGATGTTACCTACTTGACACTGCATGTAAAATTCCAACTAATTTTGTATAATACTGCCAAAGCTATTAAGGTGCAAGTTTAGGAGATTAACATAGGACTGGTTGGTCAACACTAACTATACTGGTGCAATTGCACCAGTATGATATATTACAGAAGGGAGACAGCCTAAACTCTAAGAGTCTGGGTAATAAAATCCATTCGCACCAGACAAAGATAGCAGACACTGAGATGGGCCTTATAGTTATCACAGAAACTTGGTCCTCAGAATATAACAACTGGGACTTGACAGTCCCTGGTTATACAATGTTTAGGATAGATAGAGGAAAAGGTAAAAGGGGGGGTAACCCTATATGTCAGGGAAAGCATCAAGGCTGTGGAAAATGGATACCTCAAGGGAAGTAGCTGGGAGATAGAATCACTGTGGGTGCAGCTCATGACAGAGAGGCAAGAAACTATGGCTGGGTGACCTATAGACTGACAGGACAGGTGAGGGATAGGGAGCTTGAGAAGAGCTAGGAAGGAGAGTGGAAATTTGGCAAAGTGAGGTAGTGGTGGATGGTGATCTGAACCTGCCACATATTGATTGGAATGTTCCAGCTGCTAGGAGCACCAGAAGTCAGACCATGCTGGGTACGTTCCAGGACTGTCTGCTGATGCAGCAAATTAAGAAACCCAAAAGACAGGCTGCTATTCTTGATGTGGTGCTCACCAAGAAGGTGGCAGGAGGTGTGCAGGTAGGGGGGGAGCCACTAGGGTTCAGTGACCATAACTCAGTTTTTTTTCTTTTTTTTAATTCTCCATTTATTCTCCTTCCCAGCCTGCCATCTCCAACCCTTCAGGAGCCCCTAGGCAGACATCCCTCTGCCTTCCACCCTACTCAAATGACCCCTGGATCCCCATGGAGCTATGGCTTACCCACTGATTGGGGATGGGGCAGAGCCCCTATACCCCATTACCTGATATATTTCGTCAGTCCAGGGCCATCTGGTGGGCAAAGGCACACTGAGGGCACATCTCCGGAGCTCCATCTTCCCAGTGATGGCAGGCTATTTTTCCTCTTTTCTCCCTCCCCTACAGTGCGAGACCCTTGAAGTCAAGGCACTGAGTGCCGACTTCACGCTGTATAGAGGCCATCCATCCCCTACCATTAGGGGCTTGCAGTACTCCGAGCCTCCACTTGGAGTGAGGCAAGTGTGCAGGCATGGCCTCAACCCTCCCTGGAGTAGGCGAGCTGTCATGGGATGCTCAAGCCTATCTCCCCCCGGCTGACCCACCAGCAACCCGAGTCCACTCCTGAACCATGGTCGCTGGTGTGGAGTGAGGTGTGACGTCCAGCGCCTCAACTCTCAGCACCACCGGACCGGTGTCCATAACTCTATTTAGTTTAAACTGGCCCTTGGGACTGGAAAACACCAATTGAAGACAGAGGTCCTTGATTTCAGAAGGGTAGACATCAACAGGAGAGTTGGTCCAGGAAAAGTTAGTTATGGTACTATAGATCATATTGGAGGTGTGAAGGAGAGATGGTGGTCACATATGGGGACAATTCGAAAGGTATCTACTATACGTTATGCATGAAAACTGTAACCAAAAGAAAAGGCAGGAAAGACCAATATGGTTCTCGAAAAGGGTCCGGGAAGCAGTCAAGGACAAACAAAAAAGCAGGAAATGCAGAGGAAGACAGACTAGATAGAATTCCATTTGAGAACTAAGGAAGTAAAGAGGTTGTTAGGAAGGCAAAACAGACACTGACCTGCATATTTCAGAGTGAGTCAAGGGCTGGAAAAGCAGTTTTTGAGGTATATTGTGGGAAAAGGGAAAGAAAGAAGAAAGAAAGAAAGAAAGAAAGAAAGAAAGAAAGAAAGAAAGAAAGAAAGAAAGAAAGAAAGAAAGAAAGAAAGATGAATTTTTAGGCTAGCTGAGGGAGATAGAATAAAAGAGGAGAATGTGCAAAATTCAGCCATCCTTAATGATTACTTTTGCTCTATCTTCACAAAGGAAGACAGTGGGCCCCTGCCAGAGTGGCATCAAGGCTGTGTTTACCAGTGAGAGGCTGGGGCCAATGCCTCAGGGGAAGGGAGCAGTGGGTAGAGGTGGGACAGAGCTTACAGAGGAGGTAATCCCAGTGAGCAGGGTACTAGAAAGTCTTAGAGCCCTGAAGGTAGACAAGGCTCTGGGACCAGATGGAATACACACCAGAGTTCTGGAGGAGATGGTGGAGGTACTGGTAGGATCACTGGCAGGCTTATTCAGCACTTCCCTGGAGTCTGGTTGTGTGCCTCAAGACTGGAGGATGGCACACAAGGTATCCATCCATAAAAGTGGGACCAAGGATGAGCCAGGGAACTATAGACCAGTCAGCTTCACCTCAATTGTGAGGAAGCTCATGGAGTCTATCCTCAAGGAGAGGCAGATAGCTCAACTTAATTCTAGTAAGTAAGCCCCATCTATTCTCCCATTCAGGAGTGTTTTTCAATGACCTTAATGATCACTGTACCATTGCATGTGTAAGATCCATACAATACTCAGCCTCATCTAATTCAAAGTACATCTTCAAGAGATGCAAAAGAAACTTTGATGCCAATGCATTTCTCTGGGACCTCCAGTACGCTGACTGGCAAAAGATTCACCTTGCACCTTCCATGGAAGAGGCGAAAGAGGTCCTCCAATCTGTACTGACTAATGTTCTTGATGTGCATGCACCTATGGTCAGGAGTAGAACAAAAGAGAAATCCTGCCCCTGGTTTACTGGAAACCTAAAAGCTGTACTATGGAATAGGGACGCCCTGTGGAAAAGGGCTTGAAAGCCTAAGTTGGCCACTGATTGGTCTGCCTTCTGAACTGCAAGAAATAGCTGTACAAAGCTCATTAGAGTTGCTAAATCCAATTACTTCCCTGCAGAGCTAAACACATCCACCAACTCCGCCACTAGGTTCAGGAAAACCCTAATGGAGATCGAAGGCCATAATTGTCCCAGCACTCTACCAACTAATATCTCTTCTAGTGGCACCTACACCACTGACAAGTACGCGATCCTCAACCTCCTCAATAACCATTTTGCTATGGCAGGGATGGCCTTCAACACATCTCCAGCAAATGTCATCAGATCAAAGCTGCAAAACTAGAGCTCTGAATGTCTAAATTCAGCTGCTCAGGTGCCATGAACTACTTTCTCGTTCCACCCAGTCACCATTAAACAAGTCAAGGATGCTCTCCTTAATCTCGATACAAAGAAGAGTGCAGGTGCAGATCTGATCGAGCTGTTCTTTCTAAAGCTAACCTACCGCATACTTCCCCTCCCGGTACCTACCTTTTTAACCTTTCTCTCAACCAAGGTATCCTACCTAAGATCTGGAAGACAGCACATGTTATTCCTTTATTTAAATCAGGGGATCCCTGTTACCTTAATAACTATCATCCTAGTTCCTTGCTCCCAGCTCTGTCTAAACTACTGAAGAAATTGGTCAATGAGCAGCTCAGAATGCACCTAGAAAACTCCAACTTATTAAACCTGATCCAGTCTGGTTTCTGACCACTTCACAGTACTACAACAGCACTCGCCAAGGTCATAAATGACTGGCAGATTGCCCTTGACAACAAACACTACATCTGCACCCTGTTTCTAGAACTTAGTAAGGCCTTTGATACGGTGGATCACGATCTGCTCCTAATGAACTTAAAAAAAGTTGGGGTGAAAAACCAGGCACTAAATTGGTTTTCCAACTACCTTACTGACAGAGAACAGCAGGTAAAGGACGAAGGTGTTGTATCTCAAAAAAAAAAAACACTCCTAAGAGGAGTGCCTCAAGGGTCAATACTTGGCCCACTGCTTTTTGCTATCTATATAAACCAATAGACAGCGGTCTTCAGTCAGCAAAAATACACCTTTTCGCTGATGACACTGTGCTGTACATTGACAGACTAACATCAGAGCTTGCCTGTGTGGACCTCCAAAATGAATTTGAAGTCCTTCAGAAAAATCTGCTTGACCTGAAACTCCTACTTAATGCAAAAAAAAAAAAAAAATAAAGACATGTTTTTCTCTCCTTTTGTACCTTCTACAAAAAACAACCAAATAGACACGAACCTCCAAATCTGTACCTTCCTGGATGAAAAACTGGAGTTCATGAAGAAATGCAAATATTTGGGGGTCTGGATTGACTCTAAACTGACCTTTCTTGACAACTTAGATGAGCTCGCCAAAAAATTGAGACACAGACTTGGCATCTTCTTCCGCATTAAATACTTACTAACCCCGGAGGCTAGAAAACTCCTTGTCCAGGCTACGTCTATGCCACTTCTGGACTATGCAGACTTCTTCTATAGCCACAGCACCATCTTGGCTCTTTCCAGACTCGATACCCTTTACCACAGAGCCCTCAGGTTTATCTCTGATGCACCTTACTCCACTCATCACTGTGCCCTTTATGCTTCCATTGGTTGGAGTTCACTTAGCTTGAGGAGGCAAAAAAATGCCATACTCTGGACTTACAAGTCCATAATTCACAAGCTTCCTCAGTACCTTATAGGCTGTCTGCCCATCTGCCCCTCCAGTATGTATCCACTTAGAAATCTCACCTATATATCCCTTGCTATTCCCAAAGTTAGAACACACTTTGGCAGAGCCTCACTAAGCTAAGCCCTTCCAATGCTCTGGAACAAGATACAAAAATCCTTAAGGCTAACTCATCCTGTAACACTATCCTGATTAAAAGCCATGCTCCTAAAGACATTCCCTGAGGTCTGTTAGTGCTTCAAACAGGGAAGTAGCATTCAAATGGCCAACCCACCTTCTAATTGCTTATTCTTCATCAGGCTTGTCCTCTAGGATATCAAACCAGAAGACTCTGTCTCTAAATAGCATACCTAACTGACAACCTCCATCCACTATCTATTACATTCCTGACATCCCTACCTTGTCCTTACCTCTGTACTGTCCCTCCTGCCCTCATCTACCCTTCCCCCTTCTCTTCTCTCTTCCCTCTCCTATTCTGTTTTGCCAGTACCACACCAATGTGTAGTCTAGTAGTCTGTACTCTCCAGTACGCTACTCATAGGTCATATAGACCCCATCATTCTACAGCTATGCAAATCTCATGTAATCTCCACTTATTGTGCTTAAAACTGTGTATACATGTATTAAATCATTAACTTTCCTATGATCTTATGTATATAGTTTGCTAGTGATTCTTATCCTGTTGCATATTATATGTACTTCCTTGCCCTTGTCTGCTTTGTACAATTATATTATACTGTCATTTTTATTTGATTACGATATGTCTTAGGTTACAGCCTATCAGGCTACTGTATTGCTCCCAGGTCCATCTTGTAAATGAGCTTGTCTCAATGGTGTTTCACCTGGTAAAATAAAGATGTTGTTGTTGTTGTTGGGTGCAATGATGAACCCTGAACAGGGCAAACCAGGGCCAGTTTCGGCCATGGCTCAGCTTCTCCGACCCGGCCACTACAGGAGACATCTCCCCACCACCTCATCAGCTAAGGCTGCAGTGCCCCTGAAGAGGGTGAACCAGGGCCGGTTTCAGCTGTGGCTTGGCTTTTCCGACCAAGCCGCTCCAGGAGACATCTCCCCTCCACCTCAGCAGCTAAGGTATGCTCATGGATCCAGGTGCAACATTGCAGCATTACTGTAACTCTTTTCAGCTCCTACTCGGATTTTCAGCCATAGGCCTACTTGTATAATTGTTTAAACTGCTTGTAAACTGTGCTACTGTTAATTTCTGTGACTAAAAGAATTGTAAAGCCGGCACATAGTTTACCTTTAGGCTGCATTTCCTTGTCTTGATTCTTTCACTCTCTCTCTACCCATCTAAGACCTCTGCTCTACACTCCATATACTATCTTCCCTTTAATCCTCTGGAGCAAGATCTAGTTCTGCCTCTCTGCTTCCCGCAGCCCCTGGCTGTCTGTGCTACTCTCCCTCTTTGGTTCTTTCTCTCTCTCTTTCTCCACCTCCCCTCCCTCCACTTCCAGCAGTTTCACACTCTGTGACTAATCTCCTGGAACCGCTCCCCTCAGTGTTAACAATAGCCCCTGACCTCTCCACCTGGCACCTTCCTTAAATGGCATCTGAACTCCCCACTCTGCCACTTTCACGCTTCTTTTTTTTTTTGTCTTTATCACCAGAGCCACTTGACACCTGTTACCTCTGCTTGATCATGGAAGGGGCTCCACCCCACATACGTCCACAGATCTGATACCCCAGATTTCCCCAGGCAGGGCTGCGGCACCCTGGCCTAGCACCACAGATGTCAGGATTGGTCAGAGGGCTGGCCTGGGGGACTAATTGAAGGCCGCGGTGAGCATCATCTAGGGTGGCTGGCAGCTCCCTCCATTTTCCTGGTTTTCTGGGGGGGTGGGGACTTGCAATGATGCCCTGTGCCCCCCTTCGGTGTGCTGCTATGCGCTGATAGCTGCAGTACCCTCAGCCTCTGCCAGGGGTCCATTAAGCGCTGGACAGACTCCTAACCCTCCCCCCCGGAGAAGGAGATTAGTCCACAGGACGCTTCATCCTTCTCCCCATGGCCGGCCCTCCAGTGACCTGAGTCCATTCCCGAACCCAGGTCACCGGCATCATAAGTGGAAATCCCACTACTGCACCGATGGGATGGCTACCACTTTCACACTTCTAGCCCTATCCAACTTTTGTCTCTCTGAACCCCACCCCTGTTTACTGTGAGTTTCCGCCCTACAGCGTTATCATATTTCTCCTGAGCTAACTCACCCCTTCCCTCTTTCCAGGCTGCAGGGCCCCTGAACAGGGTGAACCAGGACAAGTTTCAACCACGGCTCAGCTTTTCCGAACCGGCTGCTCCAGAAGACATCTCCCTGCTGCCTTGGCAACTAAGGTACGGCCACGGATATAAGTGCAGCATTGTGATTGGCTACTGAACTTGTGGTTCGGTTTGCTATAGGTGGACTTTTAATTTCTGTTTTTTTCTTACTGTGGAGCTGCAATTTTTAAATTCCTGGCTCGGCATTGCTCTTACTTTAATTCTTTTCAACTCCTACTCTGATTTATGCCCCCCCCACCCTGACCACTGTTAAATACACCTCCTCCCCCACTCTCAGCCTACCTCTTCCCTCCTCTTATCTGGTTGGTGAACTTGCTGCTGGCAGTCCATCCCATTAAAGGAATACCACCCATAATTCATTGACGAGTTCCACAGTTGCCTGCATCTCCTTACATTTGTATTACCTCTTGTAGGTAATTTATCTTTGTCTTTTTCGTTTTAGTCAGATCACTACCTTCCCTCTATCCTCTGCTCCTTGATCTCTTTTTTTTACAATTCAAATGTTATTGATTTTATTGATTTTACATCCAGATGTTCCCCAAGGAGAAATCCAAGTAACATACAGACATGGAATTAAAAATAACAAACCTTAATTAAACCCCCATCCCCACCCCATCCATCCCCCATTCTATATTTATTCCACTCCCTCCTCCCCCACCATGTGCCAACCATATAATTATACAAAAGATTACATAGCATTATTTTAGTTAAAACAGAGTTAGCTGGTCAACAGTCATACAATTTACTCAGAGTACAAGACTTGTAAATATTCCCATCTCTTCTTATAAATATGCATTCTGTTATTGAGACTGGCCATCATTTTTTCTACGTGTAAATTGAAAAGAAGCTCTTATAGCCATTCTGTATATGTGGGTTGAATAGAATCCTTCCAATGTTTAAGAACAATTTTCTTTACAGATATAGCTATTAACATTATGTTGGTAATTTCTGACCATTGGAGGAAAAGCAGTGAAGTCACCTAATAGACACACCTCCGGAGTAAAGTAATCTTGTAGACCTAGAAGGGGATTCAGTTTGGATTTTTTTTGATCCCACAATGGGGTTATTTTAGACCATTCCCAAAATAGGTGCTGTAAGGTGCCCTGACCTTGGAGACATATATTACAGATGGGAGACACTACTCTACCCATTTTATACAACTTATAAGGAGTTAGATACATATTATTAAGAAACAGCATTTGCATTATACAAAGTTGATCTTGTGTAATCAGTTTGTGACATGCTTCCCAAAGGTTAGTCCAACCAGAATGTGAATTTGGATAAAAAGTATTCCAGTATTTGGGGACACCATCCACTTTGGGGAATATTAATGGGTAAAGCGAGGTGTAAAGAGAAGAGACAGCATGAGGGGCTAAAGTGAGGTTTCTGCAAGTGTTGATCCATTGCTGTGAGCCTTTCCTATTGACACATAGAAAGATAGACTTTGATGGCAGATAAGGACTGCTTGGGCCACCTAGTCTGCCCATTTCCCTACCTACAGGATAGGCCGCAAATCCTAGTTAACCAACAGCCTATTTCTTCCTACCCCCTACAAGAATTGCCTTATGTTTGTCCCATGCATTCTTGAATTCTCCCACAGTTTTAGACCCCACAACCTCCTCAGGAAGGCTGTTCCATGGATCCACTACCCTCTCTGTGAAAAAACACTTCCTCACATTGCCCCAGAACCGTCCCCTCTATCTTTAAATTGTGTCCCCTTGTTTTTGCGTCTTTTTCTGAAAGATACTACCCTCTTGGACTTTGTTGATTCCACTGAGGTACTTAAAAGTTTCTATCAAGTTCCCCCTCTCCCTCCTTTCCTCAAGGGTATACATATTAAGCTCCTTTAGTCTCTACTCGTACAGCTTCTCTTGAAGACCCTGCACCATTTTAGTTGCCCTCCTCTGGACTGCTTCTATCCTGTCTATGTCCTTGTAGAGATGGGGTCTCCAGAAATGGACGCAATACTCCACATGGGGTCTCATCAACTGTCTGTACATAGGGATAACAACTTCCAGTTTTCTGCCGGTGATGCCTCTCCCTATGCATCCCAGTATACCCCCAGCCCTTCCTACTGCCTTCTCACATTGCTTGCTAACCTTAAGGTCATCTGATATGATTACCCCCAGGTCCTTTTCCTTTTTTTTGTTGTTACTACCTCCCCCCCATTGTGTAATCTTTCCCTGGGTTCTTGTTTCCCAGGTGCATTATTTTGCACTTCTTTGCATTGAATCCTAGCTGCCATACTTCTGATCATTCCTCCAACCTTGCCAAATCCCTTCTCATCCGTTCCATGCCTCCTTGTGTATCAACCCTGTTGCAGATCTTTGTGTCATCTGCAAAGAGGCATACTTTTCATTCCAGTCCCTCTGCAATGTCACTTATCAAGACATTAAAAAGGACTGGACCCAGTACTGAACCCTGCAGTACCCCACTAGTAACCCCTCTTTCTTCAGAGTGGACTCCATTTACAATTACCTTCTGTGTCCGGTTGTCCAGCCAGTGTTTTACCCAGGCTACCACCCTGGGACCCACTCCCAGGCTGGTTAATTTGACTATTAATCTTTTGTGTGGGACTGTGTCAAATGCCTTGCTAAAGTCTAGGTAGGCCATGTCCACAGCCCCTCCCTGGTCTACTACTTTGGTCACCCAGTCAAAGAAAACTATTAGATTCGTCTGACATGACCTTCCCGCTTTGAACCCATGCTGCCTTGGGTCCTGTGCCCCACTGACTTCTAGGTGCTCAACTATTCTTTCCTTCAGAAGTGACTCTATCACTTTCCCTACCACAGAGGTCAAACTGACAAGTCTGTAGTTTCCTGCTTCTGTCTTGGTCCCACTTTTGTGAAGGGGAATCACATCTGCCTTCCTCCAGTCCTCGGGTACCACACCATCCTCCCATGATTTATTAAAAAGAGTAGTCAGTGGTTTCACTAGTTCCCCCCTTAATTCTTTTAGAATTCTGGGGTGAATTCCATCAGGCCCCATTGTTTTGTCCACCTTCAGTTTCAGGAGTGCTTGCAGAACCCTTTCTTCTGTGAAAGGGCTGGAATTGACCCCCCTATCAAGAGTGCTTCTGTTAATTGGATTAGGCACTTCCCCCTCCTCTTTTGTGAATACTGAGCAGAACTATTTGTTCAGTATCCCTGCTTTTCACTGTCCCCCTCTGCCCACCCACCATTCATTCTATTCAGCCTCACTATCCCTCCCTTTGTCTTTCTATGCTTTCTGATGTACCTATAAAAGGTTTTATCCCCATTCTTAACCGAGTTGGCTATCTTTTCCTCAGTTTGGACCTTTGCTATTCTGACTTCCCTCCCTGCTTTCTTCTGCCTTAACTGGTACAGCTCTCTTATCTTTTTCTCCCTGACTTTCCCAGCCACCTCTTTTGAGAACCATAGTGGCTTTTTTCTTTCATTTTGATTTGTTTATTTGCTTCACACAAAGGCTTGTTACCTCTGTGATGGCAGTTTTGATGATTCCCCATTGTTGCTCCACCCCTCCTTCTAGCCTGTTTGCTAGTGCTTTTCTGAGGCACTCTCCCATCTTGCCAAAGTCTGCCCTCCTGAAGTCCAGTACCCTTCCTTTAGTATGGCTTGACTCTGTAGCTGAGTTTAACATGAACCACACTGTTTGATGGTCACTTGTTCCCAGATGGCAACCCACTTCTAGATCTGAGATCCTCTCACTGCCTCCATTTGAGAGTATGAGGTCTAAGATTGCTCCCTCACGAGTGGGTTCTGAAACTAGCCATCTGAGGCCTGCCACCTGTAGGACATCGAGATTGGCCCTGCTCTTGGATGTGGCTGCAGCAAATGTGCTCCAGTTAACATCTGGCATATTCTGGTCTCCCATCAACAGTATCTCCCCTTTCTCTGCCATCCTAAGAATGCCTTCTATCATATCCTTGTCCATTACCTCCCCCTGACATGGGGTTCTGTACCATTCCTAAAATACCCATTGAGCATATGTCTTATCTGAAATATTTTAAATGCCCAATTATTGGGAAGGCTAAACTTGGTTAATATTTCAGAGGTGGATAACCAGTTTAAATTGGAGTTGCAGAAATGCCGTGCCACACATGTTGGGGGAAGTAGGATCCAGTGACTGGGAATCATTTTCTCTCCTATTTTGAGGTTAGGGTTCTGGAAAATGGGTTGAAATAAGTCTTGGACAGTATCATAGCCTAAGGTAGCACACAGTTGTATGTGAGTGTGAACCGAGTGCCCTATCAGATTATTTTGTAAATCAGAAGGTAGATTTTTATGCTTCAGGAAGAGTGGTGTAGCAGGATTTATCCCTGACTGGATTATCAGGTGTTTTTCTATAGTAAGCCAGATGGGGGTATAATCATTGAAATTCGGGAAGAAGGAAGAAGAATTCCAATGGAGATACTTACTCAACTGACTTGCCCAGTGGTATAGATTAAAGTTGGGTAATTTGAGGCCTCCTAATAATTTGGATGCTGCTAATTTGTTATATGCTCGACGAGGGGGTTTGTTTTTCCAGATGAAGTTGGAAATGCTGTTGTGAATAGTTTTAAAGCAGGCTTTGGGAAGCCAGATATTAAGGAGGTTCAGAGGGTAAAAAAATATGTGGAAGGAGATTCATTTTGATAATATTTATTCTACCCCACATGGTTAAGGGAAGATCCTGCCATCTTTTGAGATCTTGTTGTATTAATTTGTTTAAATCATCCGGATTTAATTTCTGTAACTGAAATATATTAGTAGAGAGGTATATTCCAAGATATTTTATCATTTTTGGGGCCCATTTAAACTCAAGTTCCAAAACTTCTTGTTTATATAAATTAGAGTTAAGTGGAAAGATTAATGATTTTTCTGCATTTAATTTATAGTTGGAGAGGGAGCTATATTCTTGTATTAATTCTAGAAGTTTTTGAATGGAAGGTTTTATTTGAGTTATATGAAGCAGAATATCATCTGCATAAACCATGATTTTAGAATTAGGTGGGCCTAGTTGAATCCCGTGTATCTCTAGGGCATTTTGTATAGAGACTATTAAGGGTTCTAAATATAAATAAAAAAGGTGATAAGAGGCATCCTTGTCTGGTGCCAGACTCAAGGGGAAAGCTAGAGGAAAGGAAACCATTACTAAAAACATGGGCTGTAGGGGTGGATTATAAGATTTGAATCCAAGAAATACATTTTTCAGGGAAGTGAAATCTGTGGAGAGTTCTGAATAAAAATTGCCAGTCTGCCTTATCAAAGGCTTTCTCTACATCCAGGAAAACTAATGCCATACCTTGGGGGGAAATCCTTGGATGCAGAGAATACATGAGATAGGCAACAAAGATGGTCTACAGACAACCTACCCTTCATGAAGCCTACTTGGTCTACACTAAATAAGGGAAGGACTTGTTCTATCGAAGGGCAAGTAATTTGGCTAAAATTTAGAGATCTATATTGAGTAAAGATATTGGGTGATAATTTAAGATGTGTGTTAAGTCTCTGCCTGGTTTAGGAAGTATAACAATAGTAGCTTCTAACATAGTGTGGTCAACCTCAGCATCATTGAGCATTTTGGAATATACCACTTTTAGCAAGGGGGCTAATTGTGGAGCAAACATTTTATAAATATTGGAGGTATAGCCATCTGGGCCGGTGCCTTATCTAATGGAAGGTTATTTATTACTTGGGTTATATCAGCTTCTGTGCAGGGTAGTACTATTTGCTCAGATTGAGTGGAAGATAGAGAAAGGAGGGGAAGACTATCCAAATAAGTATCCACTTTAACTTGTGGTTGTCGAGGAGTCATTCTTGAGTACAGTAATTTATAGTATTGCTCTAACGCCTTATTAATATCTTCCGCCTGTGTCAAATGAGGGTTTTGAGGGTCTTTCTGTATTGCTACAATTAATTTTGTCGCTTCAAGTTTTTA
Organism: Neoceratodus forsteri; assembly: GCA_016271365.2. Classification (NCBI taxonomy): domain Eukaryota; kingdom Metazoa; phylum Chordata; order Ceratodontiformes; family Ceratodontidae; genus Neoceratodus; species Neoceratodus forsteri. The sequence continues at coordinate 1,375,229,985 of CM057450.1, forward strand.
AGTCAAAGGGCTAATAGTTTCCCATCTTTTCCCCATTGTTCAGTATAAGTGGCTTTAGTTTTCAGTAGTGTCCATTCTGCCTTTTCCCTAAGGAGTTCTGAGTAAGAGTTCTGTAACTTAATCAGGACCTCTCTTTCAGAATCCAAAGTATGTTTGGATAAATATTTCTCTTTAACTCTGATTTGTTGTAAGAGGTTTTTAGCATCCTGGGTTTCCTTCTTTTTTTTTTGATGACTGCCCATTTTATAAATGTGCCTCTTAAAAAAAACATTTTAAAGCACCCCATTCAGTAGTACATGACTGAGTAGAGCCCCAGTTGGTATCTTTATACAGTAGTAGCCAGAGACATTGCCAGCTATTTCCAGATATTTCACAAAATTTCTGAAGAGTTTCTCTCTGCTACCCCTACTGTGGAAATGCAGAAAGCAGGAGATATTTCTGGAAATATCACAGAAATTTCAGGAAATATCTGGCAGTGTCTGTGGCTGCTACTGTACATCTCTATAGCAGATATAATACTGTATGTTACATTTTTATCCTTTAATAGCTGATTGATAAGCCTCCATTGAGAACTAGTCCCCCAATTTAGAGACAGAGAGAGAAGACAGGTCACCATGGTATGATCTGATCTAACCCCCAGTTCCATTCTGCTGTCCAACAGACCTTGAATGAGGGATTTACTCATCTAAAAATAGTAAATTCATGAATTAGAGCCATGGACAGGAGAATGGAAGGTGTACTACGGTCGGATGGAGAGTCCGTCAGGAATTGCATAAGCCTAAATTATCTACTAAATCTCTACAAGCTTGTTGAGCTGGTGAGGGGCCCCATGACCTCACCCCCGATGATTTATCCATTAAGGGATCAAACAGTAGATTCCAGTCCCCCCAATCACCATGGGTATATGTAGAAAGGGTGATAAAAGTGAAATTAAATCCATGAAAAAGGATGGGGAGTCAGTGTTAGGACCATATACACTGCCCAAAAGTATATTGTAAGAGTAGATTTTGCCTGTAAGGAAGACATACCTTCCCTCTCTGTCCCTCACACAATTTTTGCATGTGAATGGAAAAGACCAATTAATAAGAATGACTACTCCCTTACTGGAGTGAAAGTGCCCTGAGGCAAAAACCTGGCCCATGTGTTGCCTTCTCAAAAGCTCCTTGGCTTGTAAAAGATGGGTTTCTTGTAGTAATATGACTTCACTATGTATCATACTTAAATGTTTTAAAATACGTATATGCTTGTTAGGGTGTCTTGCACCTTTAACATTCCAAGTGCTAAATCTAACTGAGTGCATCATAATACCATATTAATGTCTTGTAAATTGTCCTGGATATAGCTATTCTGAGATTTGACCAGCTACAATACTCGGTTTGACCTATTGATTGGCACCAATCCCTTCCCAACATTGAACGTGTCAAACAAATATTTCCTACATGTACTCCTTCTCCCCTTCCCCCATCCTGCTTCACCCTGAACAACATTCCCCATCCCAACCCCTAATGAGAACTGTGATATGAGCCCAGCATAAAAGGTAAGAAGAGACCTATCCTGGCCTTTCGCCTTAAGATCCACTCTACCTGTGATTGAACTACCCACCCCTTCCACCATATTGGTCCACAGAGATCAGCTTGCTGGAGGCTCTCCCCTCTCCCCACTCTCCCGTACCCCGTAAACTATTATATCCTATCCAATCCATATATTATCTATGTGCACCTTTAAATGCTGCTTATAAACTTCAATCCCATGTGAAAACAAACAAACCCACTTAATGGGATTAATAATTGTAACTCTATTCCAACCTATGCCCCTAGGGCCACTGTGGAGTCATAAATATTCAAGGATTACAATCTTTATTGCAGCTAATATCTAATACAAATCGCATTTCTGCAATAAGTCAGGGAGCTATAATAGTATAGCTGTAGCCAGTTTTAAATCTTAAGCTTAGGATGATGCAGAGAGACCATCAAAAAAGGAAAGAGAACAAAATAAAAAAAGGGGGGGGGTAAATAAGGAATCCCAAAATCAATATGTTAATGTTGTTAACATCTAAATCTGAGGTTAGACTCTGATGGGATATAATATTCTATCCCCAACCCTAAAGAACTAAACAAGGATTCCTGCATCAATGATTGAGTAATAAAGAAAAAAAAGAGGGTGGGTAATGCCCCTGTTAAAATAATCTAAGTTTCCAAAAACAATCTTATTCCTTTTTTAAAGTAGAAGCAGGGGAAATGAAACGCAGTTCTGATTCCAGTCCTCGAGCTGCAACTGAATCATAGAAAGACCTAGTGGTCCTTAAAATATACGTTGTCCTTCATGAACAATGTAAAATGGTGCAGGGGGGGCCTGGTTAGAAACTGAGATCCTAACTGTGATCTTGTTGGCAACCCTCTGTAAGCGAGTTCTCAAGTAGTAAGAATTCCCAGCTTAGGAATCGATTCAGCATGATTCTGTAGAGTGCAGATGCTGCAATGTTCCGATACAATTGATCAAGCCCATAGGTCAGAAGCGAGTCTAAATTATTTGCTTGAGATCTGATCGATTCAGCATGATTCTGTAGAGTGTAGATGCTGCAATGTTCCGATACAATTGATCAAGCCCATAGGGTCAGAAGCGAGTCTAAATTATTTGCTTGAGATCTGATCCGGAAATTATTCCAAGCCCCTTCAGTGCTCAGGGGCTAATCAATGGTTGGAAAATAAAGCCGTGCGCTTCTGTTTGAGGAGGGCCAGAGCAAGATCTAGATCTTCAAACAAAAACCAGGTATCATCTAAATAGACTTGGAACTTGGCAGGGTAAACTACCTGAAACTTTATATCTGCAGCTATGCACTTAGAGGCAATTGGGTGAAATAAGGTATGACATTGGCGTACTGTTGCTGGTAAATCCTGAATAATTCTTACTTTTTGGCCCTCCCATAGAATGTCCTGTAACTTTCTTGATCTCTGTAAGATATGCTGTTTCTCTTGATAATTCAGTACATGACAAATCAGGGATCTAGGGCTGGCAGTAGTGAGTGGCGTAGGCCTGAGGGCATGATGAGCCTTTTCTAAGGTATAGGTAGGCCCGAATGGAGATGGCCCAACTATTTTTTTCAGAAATTTTTACAGGAATAACAGGGTGTCAATACCTTCTTCTTTTTCAGGAATTCTGATTATGACAAGATTATTACGTCGACTTCTCCCTTCTAAGTCCTCAGTCTTATTTTCCAGTTTCTTAATAGACTGTCGATTTGTTGTAATTTTTTCCTCCATCTTCTCCGTCCGCTTCTCTACAGAACATATATGGGCTGTGATGCCTTTTCCCCCTCTAGTAGTGTCTTCCAGAGCCTCTGAGGTTGCTTTGACTTCAGAAGCAAGAGATCTAACGTCATCTCTAAAGGGCTGAAAGTCTGATAAAAATCATTCCAGACTGAGAGGCGTTATTTCTGCCATATGCGAGGCTGAAACCGCAGATTGCTGATAGCGGCCTGGAGTATTTGTGTTCGCCCTATGCTTTTTGGGCTCTTTCTCTGGCGTGACAGGTGGCATGTGTTGGGGTGCCATCAGTTGCATCTCTATCTCCATTGTAAGTCCCTGAGTGCTGTCAGAGCCTGTGCAAGAATGCAGCAAATTTTTTGTACTTTCAATTACACAGGTAGGTGAAGAATGTAGGTATTTTAAGTAGGATTTAGTAGTCAGGTGAGCAGAGTGCTAGTGGAGCGCATCTTACCCAGCTGGCTGCATCACGTGACTCCCTGGTCCTTGCTCTCTTAATGTCCCAGCACCAAATAGAACAAGGTGTGGTGCATGGCACAATTTGCTGGGACGTAATATACACAAATAAAACAAAAACAAGCATGCTGCCCATAATTCAGCTGCTCACAGTTGGGCTAATACTTCCAAAGTCCTACCCACCAACCTGACCTGTGACACTAACCTCCTCGGTGCCTATTGGAACATCACATCTAATTTCAGTCTGCTCCATGAGGACACAATTTGGCATGGGAACCTCCCACGACCAGACTACATGATGCACAAGAGGACCAGCCCCCACCAGGGTCAATTCCTCACAGTCCTTCCAGTGCCTCTCTCATCAGGTAAAAAGCAAGGGATGTCTGTCCAAAAGTAGAAGCCACAAAGTCAACAGTTAACTCTTAAGGAATAACTCTGTAGAATAGCCCTATTGCTACTCTTGCTCTCAGGGAACATACATCCCAATCCTGGCCCACCCTGCCAGGAATATCTCATGCCAAAGGAAGGCTGGCTCCCTAAACTATGCATCTGTCAACATTTGCAGCCTCCTTGCTAAGCTTGATTCCCTCCAAGTTTGGATCTCTCAACACAACCCTGATGTGTTATTCATCGAAGAAACTTGGTTGTCACCCAGTGAACCTGATGCCTCCTTTATGATACCTGGGTATTCCTTTTTTTGTCAGGATAGACTCTCCAAGTGCATGGGTGGCTGTGCAATTTACATCAGGGACTGCTTACAGGGCTGTACCATGTCCTTACCCAGTATTGGTGACTGTATGCAAGGTAGCACAGTTAGAGTACTTCTTGGTGAACACAACAACGCCATTACTGTCCATCAGCATACATCCCACCCAGACACACTGCCGCAGGGTTCAAGGCACTCATTGGCTGCCTTGACTGTTTAAGCCTCAACACTGAGGTCATGCTGCTTGGTGACTTCAACATCAACTGGCTCTCTTCCAAAGCAAGTCCTTACGTTGATGCTCTAGTTGCTCAGGATTTCGCTCAGTTGGTTGAATCCCCCAAGTGCATGAACTATAAGACTGGTACCAGCACCCTGCTGGACTGGGTTCTCTCAAATCACCCTGGCCATATCTTAAATATATCCATTCTTCAGGATTGTCTAAGTGACCACTTTCCTTCTTATTCTTGTGGGCAAACACATTCTCAAAACCCCTAGCCAAAACAATAACAAATAGAGTCCTACTCAGAGGCCACCTTGAATCATTGAAAGCTGACCTCTGTCACACTGATTGGTATGTAATTTAATCTACCAAGGATGTTGATCAGGCACTAGAGCAATTTATTTCCCTTGTCAACGCTTCATGTGACAAGCGTCCCCTTCTTAAGAAATGGAAAGTCAAAGACCACACTAATTCTTGGATCACTTGTGACACCATTGAACTCCTCAAATCCAGGGACTGCTTGTGGCATAGGGCACAAGTCTCTGGTAAATAATCAGACATACTGGCTTATAAGAAGGCCAGAAATGACTTCACCAGGAAAATAAGGGGAGCAAAAAGCATGTATTATAAGGATGACCTGGTGCGTGCCTGGAATGACAACAGACTATTTTGGAGCAGTCTTAAGGATGTTACTGGTATGGACATCAAAACTGCTCCCACCATGCTCAGCATTGATGGGGTCCCATCCCTCGACCCCAAACTCATCACAAATACATTTAATAATGTGTTCATCGACCTCAGAGGTGTTCCTCCCAATGATTATTTCAATACTCTCACTTCCAGTACCTGTTCTGGAAAATCTGAACAGCCACCCAACTCACTCTCCTTTTTATTTTAGATCAATCAAAGTAAATGAGGCCAGAAAATATCTCATCAAGGTTCTGGGTAAATGGCGGTACAGTAGTGACACTTTGGATCTCACATTTTTAGCCCTTACTCTGGAGGACGTACTTGCACCCTTAACGCATTTGATGAACCTTTCACTAAGATACTATCAGTTTCCTCAAAAATGGAAGTCTGCAGTAGTCACCCCTGTCCACAAGAGCAGTGATCATGCCTCCCATGCAAACTACATATCCATTTCTATCTTACCCCCTCGCTCCAAAGTCCTGGAGAAAATAGTTGCTGACCAGCTTGTTGACTACATGAGTAAATATCAACTACTCTGCCTTCAACAGCATGGTTTCAGGACTGGGCACAGTACCACCACTGCCTTACTCAAATTCCCAGGCTTCATTCGTAAATCCTTCAACCAAGGTCAACTGGTTGGAGCAGTATACATTAATTTAACCAAGGCATTTGATATCGTTAATCATGTCCTCCTGGCTGAATAGTTAGCCATTCTTGGTCTCTCACCCGAAACTGTTACCTGGTTCAATAGTTACCTTCAAAACCACTCACAGTAAGTAAAGATAGGCAACGTCCTCTCGGTCAGTCAACCTGCCCTGTCAGGGGTCCCACAAGGTTCTATTTTGGGCCCCTACCTGTTCAGTGTATTCCTGAATACCCTATCCCCTCCATCTAGGGTCGCATCATTCTTTATGTAGATGATGCTGTCCTCTTTTCTAGTGGCCATAACCCCAAAGTTTTCGAAGCAGAGATTCAAAAAATGATGCTGCTACAGAAAGATGGTTCAGAAACCACAAATTAATCTTAAATTACAGGAAAACAAAAACTATGTTGTTTTCAAACCCTCAAAGCAAACATAGACACTACCTCCCCCACAGTAAATGATGTTGGAGCCTCCCTGGATTTAGTACCTAACTTCAAATATCTTGGGATCATGGTGGACAACATCCTTTTGTACACTAAGCATATTGATATTATATCCAAGGCAATCAATGGGCGAATAGGGCTCCTGCACAGACGTAAGCATTGCCTGACCCCCCGCAGCCCTCAGTACAGCTATCCACAGCTCAGTGGTATTGCTGGTAGAATATGGACTCGTCATCTATGGGTCAGCCACTGACACATCCCTCAAGTGCATAAAAATGGCACTTAACAAGGTCTGCCAGCTTTTCACTGGCACAGAATGTTAGACCCACACCCGTTACTTGTATTCACAGGCCAATTGGCTACAATTCAGCAGCAGACTCTCCTACCAGACCTGTCTACTAACCATGAAAATCGGCTGTGGCCTAATGCCCCCTGGGGTACAAGAGCTCCTTACCATCAGCAATGATACTCGGTGCACAAGAAGCTCTAATTGCTCCTCTTTTAAGATCCCACACTGCTGCACCTCACAGGGACAAAGATCTTTTGCCTACTGAGTCCCACTCTGGTTCAACTCAATTGCAGGTGACAAATTATCTGCCAAGACCTTAGGAGCCTTCAAAAGAATGCTATAAGTGGATCTGGTTTTCAAGTCTAGCTGTGACTGCCACCACTGACTATTATACTGGAATTAACAATACTTGTTATTTTTCTGTCAACTCCACTCTCTTTCCACATTTGCCATTCCACTCCCCCATTCCCCCAACCCCTTCCCTCTCCTGTCCCACCACTTCTTTATACTTCATGGTTTGCTCACCCCATATACTCTCTCCCTGACCTCCTGTATCTTGAGTTTTGCCCCAGACAGTTTTCTATGGTCTGTTTTCTCCTCCATTACCTTGCTATTCGACAATGTCCCTTGGCTGATTCCTGCTTCTGACACCCTTTTCTACCCCTCACTTCTCAGATATATATCCTGACTACTCCGAACTATTTCTTGGGGACTGCCTACAATGTATTGTCTTCTTCTTGCTATTTTTCTATCTGATGAGGCCTCTTGACTGATTCCTGTTCTCCCACCTTTTGCTTCCTTTCCCCTCATACCCCTTTCCCAGCCCTTAGCTATCAGGGAACTTATTCCTATAGCACTCAGTTATGTGCTCATAATTGTTCTGAATATCATGTGATTGTATTTTCTTATTTTGTCTGGACTAATTCCATTTGTAATGTATCCAATGTTCCTTGTTGGAGTGGCTGTCTTCCATAACCCACATGCTGTTAGTTCTTTGCTTTCCATTGTTATTTGACATGAAACCTATGTAAAAGAGCTTTTGCTCAAAGGTGTAATCCAAATTATAATAAATCAATAAATCAATAAATAGATAATAAGATGGGTTGGAAATTGTTGATAGAGAGAAAGCAGATGGTTGTGATTAATGGTGTCAAATCAGAAAGGGAGGTTACAAGTGGGGTGCCTCAGGAATTCATCCTGGGTCCTGTCCACTTAAATATGTTCATCAGTGATATTGGAGAAGAAATTCAGGACAAGTTCTACCCCAGGATAAGCTTCTTTTTGAAGCAAGTATTATTCTTCTCCCCAAACCAGGGAAAGACCCCACTAAACCCCAAAACTATCAACCTATTTCTCTACTGAACAATGACATAAAACTGTAGGCAATGATCCTATATCCCATTTAGAAAAGGTGTGGACACCCTTACTAGGCCTGAGCAGGCAGACTTTGTCTCTGGTCAAAATTCAAGTGATCATTTTAGAAAAGCATTCCACCTCTTCTCTGCATCCAGGGGGCCGGGCCATGACACAGTGCTGGTCTGTCTGGATGCAGAGAAGGCATTTTACCATATGGCATTGTCCTACATGCTCAGAGCCCTCGAAGAATACAGTTTCCCCTTTTAATTTATAGGAATAAAAGCCCTATATTCACACCCCACAGCAAGCATACTTTGTAACAATTAACTCTCAGATATTTTCTGGCTGACTAGGGGTACATGCCAAAGGTGTCCTCTATCTTCATATTTATTTACTTTGTATATTGAACAACAGTTGGATTTCCGCTTGTGACACCAATGACCCAGGTTTGGGAATGGACCCGGGAGTCAGAGGCCAGCTGGGGGGAGAAGGCTTGAGCATCCCACGACTGCTTGCCTTCTCCAGGGAGGAAGGGAGGGTCTGAGCTGAGGCATTTGCTGGCCCCTGGCAGAGGCTCAGGGTATAGCAACACATCAAGCACCTCTGGGGGAGGGAGGAAGCATGATGGATGTCGGCTTCAGCCTTGACGTCGCATGACACATCACACCCCCATGCAGAACGGTGAAAAACAGCCATCTGGCTGGCTGAATGACAGTTGCCAGGTCCTCCTGTGCTGCATGTCTCCAGCAGGCTGCCTCTCAGTCACTCCCATAGCCCCCATGCCTCAAGACTATTTTAAAATACTCAGTGTCTCCTCCATGCATGCCCCCCAAGGAGGAGGCCCTCCAGCGAAGGGATATTTCCGGGCTGACCAAGGGCATGGGAATCAGGAGCAGTGGATTGGTGGTAGTGGGAGATGAGCCTGGCTGAGGTGGGGCCATTGGCGGCCTGAAGGAGAGGCTGGCCAGATGGCTAGGGAGGCGCAAGACAAAAAGAAAGAAATTTCCTGTGGTAAAATGAGCACCACAGGTGATAAACGAACAGAAAGTTTGGGGGGGGATTACAAATCTCAGATATATCTTTTCTCTCCCCCCCCCTCTCTCTCTATATATATATATATATACACACATATACTGTATATATTTATTACAGTGGCATGGTAGCATCACTATAGTTAGGGTAGAGTAGTCAGTTTATATGTTAAACCCCAATGTTTTCATTTTAATAAATTTGGAACTGTCCAATTGATTTGCATGACATTTTGCATGTGTGGTTTTGTGTGTTACACCTATGAATGTGCTAAGTTGTGTTATGATCGGATGTGCAGATTCCGAGTTCTGGATAGTGCAAAAAGTGAATTTTTGTAATTGTTTTCCCATTGATTTTGATGAATTTTCATCTGACACCTGTAGCACTCAAACAGTTTGGAATTTTGGCTTGAAATTCTCAGGGTACACATGGGTTGGCCCACAAATGGAGTTTGCTTGTTTGATGAAAAAATATTAATTCAATCCAAAGTTATTTAAATGTTAAATAAAAAAATGGTTCTGAACATACTCAGTAAGCACTTCAAAATGGCTGTATGAAACAAAAAGATCCTTTTTTATGTTGGCTTGCAGCTTATGGCATAGTCAACATATTGGGGAAGTGCAGCTTTGGGGGCTGCGGCTGCTGTTGGGCGAATGCAGGGTGACACGCATAAGTAGGTGCGCCCTCATTCTCTCATTAAGCCAGCATGCTAGCGCTTGACACCAACATTATGTAAAGTGGACATAACTTCTAAGCAAAGTGCCGCTGCAATCAGAAACAAGCTCGTCATGCAGCGGCACAGATGACACACCTCCCGTACGTGCCGTCCCCCCCCGAGTACAGGGTGCCACGCTGGGAGCCCACCCCAGGGTGGCAACTGATGCCATGGCTGACGGGGGTGCCCAATCCCCCATCGGCTCCTGCCACCCCTAGTACAGGGTACCACACTGAGAACCCACCCAACGCCATAGCAACTGATGTCATGACCAGCGGGGTGCCCAATCCCCCGTCAGCTCCACACCTCCCCAGCCATCCTTCTGCCATGCTGGGGCCCACCCCAGCATGGCAAGCGTCCCGCATCATCTTTTTTTTAAACCTGTAAATTAAAATGGTCCCATGGCGCTCTCCCTGCCCCCCACAACCCGCACCACCCTGCGCACCTGCCTCCCACACCCCTCACCCCATAATTACCTCCGAGTCTGGCTCGACGATCTTCAGTGGACCGGGAACATGTCTGCACTCTTCAAAGCTGACTGTGAATTGAGGAAATGCCAGTAAGCTGTATAATGGGCTAGATAAGGTTTTTTCAACTTTGTTGCATAGCTCAGGCATTTTTTGGAATTTTTGCACCAAATTTTCAACATGGGGTTTTTGGGGCCCCTCCTCATGATTTCTGTCACTGGCATGGCATTTATCGGCCTCAAAAGGTGATTTCGCAGTTACTGAGTGAAATCACCTTTCGGGGCCCATTAATGAAATGACAGTGGTGGTGTTCATGAGGTGCCCTCTTAAAAAGCCTAAGTTCCAAATTTGGTGGAAAAAATCCAACAAATGCCTGTTTTACGAGCATGCGTTGTGCAGTTGATCGCAGGCTACGTAACTGCCGCGATTCACAATATTTTACTGCTGGATTTTTCAGCATTGTCATTTTGTACACACTTCCTTGTGAACAGTATAGTTGTCATTTTCCACATCCTGCCCGAAATGTGTTTCCACACTTCCGCGCATAATAGCTCAGTCGCTGTGGGAAATCAGTGTTTGGGCCAGATTATGAAAATGACAGTGACACAGTTCATGAGCAGAGGACCTAAAATGCCTATGTTGAAAATTTGGTGATGATACTCCATAAAATAACTGTGTTGACATGCATTGATTGCTGCATAAGCTCGTGTCGTTGTGCATTGTGATATTTCAGTCTGGATTTCACCATTGCCATTTTCCACACCTCTTGATGAACAGTACAGCTGTCATTTGACATATCGTGCCCAAAATATGTTTTCGCACTTCCGGCGCAGAATAGCGTGGTCGCTGTGCGAAATCACTTCTTGGGACACTTTGAGGAAATAACAGAGACACTGTACATGAGCAGAGGTGCTAAAATGCCTATGTTGAAAATTTGGTGCTGAACGTCCATAAAATGGCAGTGTTGCAAGCGTGCATTGCATATTTCCCACACACCCTAGTAGCTTCGCAAATTTGGTATATTTACATGCCACATTTTCAACACTGGCATTTTTTTACACCTCCTTATGAACTGTGCAGCTGTCATTTCTCACATCCTGCCCGGCACGTTTTCCTGCACTGCACTACCAAACACCCAAAGGGACACCCTAATGCTTGTCACTCTCTGCAGGGTGGGGGTGGGTTGGCATCAGTTCAATACTTCACTGACATTCCTATGATGCATCTGTCTAACTCCTGCACTACCAATGCCAATGCCAGCAAGCCAATATTCGGCATTGACAAATGCTTGTTCATTTTGACGTAATCCTTTTTCATGAGGGGAAAATCCTTCTTCATCTGCTGTCATCTTTTTTCCATTTTCCCCTACAGATTCAAATTTCAAAAGCCACAAAAATGACATTCTGGATAGTGACCAGCACACGTACCTTGCTTATCAAGACCCCATTAGATGGATTTTTCACTTAACTGTTGGAGAAATGCCCTTGAAATGCTCTTTTTTCTTTTTAAGATTATACATCTTTTTTGTGACTCATGAACAGAACATTTCAAGGGCATTTCTCCAACAGTGATGTGCAGAATGCAGTGAATGGGGTACAGATAAGCAAGATTTATGTGTTGGTCACTGTCAAAGATGCCATTTTTGTGGCTTTTTTACTTTCTTGTTAGGGGAAAATCCTTTTTTGTTTGCCATCTATTTTCTTGTATCTAGCTGCACCCTCCATGAGCCGATCGCTGTCCTTGTCAAATATGTTTGTTTCCCTAGTGTCTAGTTGCACCCCCCCTCACACACCAATCACTATCCCCTTCAGTTACTTATATTTTCCTGGTGTCTAGTGGCACCCCCACCCTCTGATCCCATTCCTAGTAATTATTTTCTTTATCCCTGGTGTCAAGTAGTACCCCCACCCACCAATCACCATTTTCATTAATTTGGTGTCTAGTGGTAGCCCCCACCCATCAATCACCATTTTCATTAATTTTGTACCTTTCCCTGGTGTCTAGTAGCACCCCCACCCTGTGATTGCTGTTCCAACCTGAAATGATGAAAATGGTCTCTCAGTTTTTTTTACCTGTAAAAAAGAAAACTTTCCCTTGCCAATCTGGCCCCCACCTCCTACTCAGCACCCACCACCCCACACTCTCCCTAATATACTCCCACTCACCTGAATAAGTACCAGGATAAAGAGCCACTCTCACATAGAAGACGTCTTGCTTCTGGAACCACCGACTGCAACATGAGAAACTAAGGTAAATGGGGTTCAATGTATTTCAAGGGGGTATTCAACTTTGATGCATAACTTAGCCATGTTATCATATTTTGACCCCAGATTTTCAACATGACCTCTTTGGGACCCCACCTCATGAGCAATGTCAGTTGAATTACATAAATCTGGCTGGAAAGACAACTTCTTGGTTGCATGGCTAAATCACCTGTTGGGCAGTATTTGAACATCTTCACTGCCCTTGTTCATGAGGTTGGGACACACGAACATACTGTATAAACATACAAATCTGCCAACAGAAACAGGCCTTGTGGTCTATCAAGTCAGCTCAATTATGCAGTTAGCCCTATCACATTGCAGCTGCCCCACCCAATCCCCCCTCACAGTCACTCCCTCCCCACCCTGTCCCATCCCCTTTTAAAACTGCACGCCATCTTTCAGGATACCACCTCCTTGGGTAGAGTGTCCCATTGTCATATACTAACATACCAAAATGCCAGCAGAATTGTCCTAACGGTCTTTCGTGTCTGCTCATTTGGTCAGCCCCCACCCTGGCAGCTGACCTTGCTGCCCCACCTCACCCTCTCTGGCTTCTCCCTTCCCAGTCCCGGATATTCTGTCTGCACTAGACTTTGCTTCCAGAACCCTTCCCCTGTAACTGTCCCACCCCCTCTTGAACCCCTCCACCATTTCTGCCTCCACCAGCCCTGTGGGCAGCACATTCCATGGCTCCACCACCCTCTCAGTGAAGTAGCACCTCCTCCTTTCTCCCCTGAATCTCCCCCCCTCCAGCTTCCTCCCATGCCCTCTAGTTGCCCCCCTCCTTCCTTTGGAACACCCTGACTGGTCCTCCCCTATTTACCCCCTTCATGTACCTGAAGACCTCTATCATGTCCCTCCGGTCCCTTCTCTCTTCCAATGTGTACATATTTAGCTCTTCAAGCTAAGGATATGTTTAAAATGTGGGGTCTAAATATGTGAAAATGCCAAACTTATGTGCATCCCATGACATTTTGTTACACTCACTTGTAACTCTGGTAATTTTAAACATTTTTACACCAGATTTTCAAGACAGCCATATTTTTATACCATCTCATGAATGTGACAGCTGTGATGTTTTCCAAATTCTGGCCAAACTGCGTTCTCGCACCTGTGGTGCCGAATGATGTTGCAGTGGTGCAGAATCACGTTTTGCCAGGGATTTAGAAATGTTCAGTACCAGCATCATGAGGTGGGGGAATAACATGGCTATAATGACTATCTGGTTGTGATTTTTCTACATTTATAACCACAGAGCCCTCTGTGCCCTGCGCCTACAGAGCAGCATACAAAAATGCATCTATGTAGGGATGGGAGCACATGGACCAGAGGGCCCTGTGCTTCCACAGGAAAATAAAGATGTAATTACACAATCTCAAAATTTATGGATTGATGGAAGTACAGGCAAATAAGTGAATATTATCTCAAAAAGTAAGGAAATTCATTGCAAAATCTTGGTTAATGCACTAGTTAGTGTTAAAGCAACAAAGGTAGGGAAATATGGTGTTAGGGTCCCACCCCCATCCTGCAGGCAGCAACTGGCATGGAGTGTGCCTTGGGGTTGTCAACTGGTTCCATGTCATAATAGTGATCACAAAACAGAAATTGCTAATATGGCAAGTGTATATTGCCGAAAAGCAGATTGGCGATATACGCTTCCCAACAACCCAACATCTGGAAACACAAAAAGTGTTTTTGCAGGGGGTGCAGCTCTCCTGCACCCCCCCGATTTAGGATTCTCAACTCCAGGGTGGTGTATGTCAGGGGAGGACGCATGGTCTGGATTAAAAAAAAATTAAGTCCCATAGCCCCAGGCAGCAGCAAAATTTCTACCCTCCTGGTTCCAGCCCTCAACCCAGTACCTGCTGAACCAGAGCTAGCCACCCACACCACATGGCTCGCTCAGTAGCAGCATGCACACCAGTCCCCTAAAACCCCTTCCCTGTCCCTCTTCACAATACTTATTGAACACCTTTTCAACCCTAATGCTCACCTCATTCTTATGTACTGTACTCATCTCAGCTTATTTACTCATGTAATGGGATGAGCGTAAGGGCTGACAACTCTAATGTTTACCCTATTCCATGAGTAAATAAGCTGAGATGGGTACAGTGTATGAGAATGGGGTGAGCGTTAGGCTTGACAGCCTCAAGGCACACCCCATGCTTGTTGCTGCCACCAGGGTGGGGGTGAGGTGTTAAGGTTGGAAACCCTAATGGCACATTTCCCTGTTTTTGTTGCTCCGACCTTAACTAGCACATTGATGATGTTTTTGCAAAGAATTTCCTTACTTTCTCTGATAGTATAATTGTATCCTCTTTTGTCTGTTTGAGTGCAGGGCCCTATGTTTCCCATGCTCCCATGAATGCATACTTTCTCAGACATATCCTAACTTGCCTGTGTGAGTGCAGGGTCCTTTGGGTCCTGCACTCCAATGCCTCCATAGATGCATATATGTAGCTTCCCATTTTAGCAAAACCACAAGCAAACTTCCACCATAGCCTTCTTAGTACCCCACCTCATTAACTTGGAAGTGAAAATTTGCAAATGCCCACCAAAATTTAATTCTGCGCCACTGCAACATCATTCCACATTAGAGGTGACAAAAACACAGTCTGGCAAAGAGTTGAAAAATGACAGCTATCATGTTCATGAGGTGTAGTAAAAAATATGGCTATGTTTAAAATGTGGGTTGAAAACATTGAAAATTACCAGTTATAAGTGAATGTAGCAACATTTCAATGCATGCACATCACTTACCCAGTTTTGTATATTTTGAGTCCACATTTTCAACATAGCCTTCACATGACCCCACCTGATAAACAAGTGCAGTGAAAATTTTGAAATCCTGCCTGAAAGGTGATTTCGCCAAGTGACTGCAAAATCACTTTGCTGGCTATATTTGTATAATTCCACTCACATTGTTCATGAGATGGGGTCTCAAAAAGATCATATTGAAAATTTGGGATGTGAATATACAAAAATTGGTAAGTTATGCATCAGTGTTGAAAATGCCTTTGAAAATAATTGAACTGCACTTACTTTAGTTTCTCATATTGCAGTCATCAGCTCCAGCAGCAAGACATGTCCTCTATTACCGATTCAGGTGAGTGAGGGAGTATGAGAGATGAGAGGGTGTGGGGTGGTTGGTGCTGAGTGGGAAGTGTGGGTAGTAGGGTCAGATCAGTGAGTGACCATTTTCTTATTTTACAGGGAAAAAACACAACTATGGAAACTTTTATAATTTCTGGTTGACATGGCAGTTGGAGGGTGGGGGTGCTACTAGACACCATGGAAAGGGGAAATAAATAATGGGGATAGTGACTGGAGAGTAAGGGGGTGACACTAGTGACAAGAGATAAAGAGATAATCACAGTGATGGCGATGAGAGGGTGAGGAGTACCACTACACACAAGGGAAAAAATGGGGACAGGGATTGGAGGGTAGTGGGTGCCACTTGACACCAAGGAAAGGTGAAAACAAACAATGGGGACAGTGATCAGAGGATGGGGGGTGCCAGTAGACACCAGGGATAAAAAGACAATCAAAGGCACAGTGATTGGAGGGTGAGGAGCACCGCTACATGTAAGGGAAACAATAGGGACAGCAATCTGAGGGTGCAGGTGCCACTAGACTCAAGGAAAACTAGGGGAATGGTGATCAGAGGGTGGGGGTTGCCACTAGACACCAGGGAAACAATGGGACCAGCAATCAGAGTGTGGGGGGTTGCCACTAGACACCAAGGAAATAACTGGGCCAGAGACTGGAGGGTGTTCATTGCCTTTAGACATTGGGGAAACAATGTGAATTGCAATTGGAGGGTGGGGTGTGCCACTAGACACAAGGGAAATGATTTCCCATCATGAAAAAGGATCCTTTTTCATGACTCGTGATATGAAAAAAAATATCTTTTCTCATATCACGAGTCACAAAAATAGATTTATAATCTTGAAAAAAAAATCAAGGGCATTTCTTCAACATATAAGTACAGAATCCAGCTGAGTGGGTCCCAATAAGCAAGCTACATATGTTGGTTTCGAATCAACATATAATTGTTTAGCGTTTTTTGATTACCCCCCCCCCCGCTAACTGTAAAATGAAATGGCGGCAGCACAAAAAAAGATTTCCCATTTGTGACACAGAATGACATGTTTATGAAAAAGAATTATCCATTTGTGACAAGGGATCCTTTTTCGAGTGGGATATCTAACTGGAGAGTGAAATTCCCATTGAAAATAAGGGAAATTTTCAAACATAATAACTTTGGAATGGATTAATATTTTTTCACCAAACCTTCAAAGGGCACATCTGTGAGGAAAGTCCTTTCTACTCTAAAACTTTCAGACCAAAATTTCAAAGCATTTTTGTGCTGCTGTGTAACAAAGAAATAAAGAAAGGTAAATTTCACATATTTTACATTCCATTTCTCTGCACCCACACATCTGAATGGAAGAAAACTTGCCACATCAAGAGATCCTTGGACCCTGACAGTGCATGAAGAATTTCATACACATTTCTTCAATGGTAGCGAAGTTATCAAAGCACAGAATTTTGAGTTTAACATAGAAGTGACCATTCAACCCTAACTATAGGGTCAATATATTGCCTCCCCCTATAGTTAGGATTGAGTAGCCTGTTCAATGTTAAACCTCTAACTTTATACATTAATATATTTGGCTCTGTTTGATGAAATGAGCTGACATTTTGCATGTGTTGTCTAGGAGGCCAGGTATTGATCTATGGAAATCCTTGTTATGGCAGCTTGTGTGGTTTCTGAGATCCATGTGTATCATTTTTTGTAAATGTCTAAATTATTTTCTTTACTTAACATGGGGCTTTTTTTTGCTCTCCCCTACAGCCTACATGGAATGGAACATTTATCCAAAACTTGCAGGAGACATGTGTCATGTCCTAAGGTAGTGCCTTTGACAAGTCTGGTGTAAAAAATATTAACGGGTACCCAAATTATGAGGTTTTAAAATTTAGTGGTTTCAGACCTGCACGTAAGTAATAGCATTTCTGGGATAATGTTCTGTGGCAAAAGCAAAAATTTGATGTCACAAATGTGCATTTTTGATTTTGCACCATTTGTTTAGCAGGGCACCAAACATGTTTTTGTATCGTGACAACCACCATCTAGTTGATTTTTTCCACAAACCAACAAACGTGGAAAATACATAAAAATGCTGGGATGTTAAAAAAAATTAACATCAGAACCTAGCTAAATGGGATCTGTTTAGCTAGGTCCTGATGTTTGTCTCTGCACATAATGGCCACAAATACCTTTTCTGGGCACCCAAAATCTCAGGTGCCAGCTTAACGAGAGAAGTGCTTCCCCCACTTTCTCTGTATAAGAACAGTGGGAATTTCTTGACTTCTTCAGCCACAGCTGAACTCATGCTGCCAGCTGTATGGTGAGCTGTGAGCCGCTGTTTCCCTGGTATTTGGTGATGCCCCACACTCCATTGCCATTTATGGCAATGTGTGATGTTACCTTGGTGTCTAGTGGCACCCCCCCACCCTTCCAATTACTATTCCCTTAATAATAAAAACTTTCCCTGGTGTCTAGTGGCACCCCCCCACCCACCAATCATTGTCCTTGTAAATAAATTAGGATATTCCCAGTATCTTGTGGCACCCCTCACCCACCTATTACTTTTCCCAATTTCCTTAATGTCTAGTTGAACCCCCACCCACCGAGCTCCCTTCCCATTTCCCTGGTGTTTAGTGGCACCCCCCACCCATCAATCGCTGTCCCCTTTAGCAATGTGTATGTGTGTGTATATATATATATATGTATATATATATACAGTATATACACACATATATGTATATATATACATTCCATGGTATCTAGTGGGACACCCCACCCTCCCATTTCACGGACAACCGAAATGAAAATGGTCCCTTGATTTTATTTTTTGGCAAACCTGTAAAAAAGGAAGATGGTCCCTTGCTGATGAGCCCCCCACCCCACCTCCTATTCAACAACCACTACCCCACACACCCCAGAACACCCATACACAGCCTCAGTAGCCTGAACAGGTCCCAGGTTCAAGACCCACTCTCTGATTGAAGACACATCTTGCTACTTGAACCAGCGACTGCAATATGAGAAACTAATGTAAATGTGATTCAGTTGTTTCAATGGGGTTTCAGCTTTTATGTATAACTTAGCCATTGTTTGACATTTTGACCCCATATTTTCAACATGGCCTTTTGGGGACACTACCTCAAAAACAATTTAACTGTCATTATGCAATTCCCACCTGAAAAGTGATTTCACAGTCACTTGGTGAATTCACTTTCTGTGCTAGATTTGAAAATATTTCCTGCCCTTGTTCATGAGGTGGGGTCATAAGAAGGCTATGTTGAAAATGTGGGCCAAAATATTTAAAAATGGCAACATTATGACCATTTGTTGTAATTTCTCTATGCACACTGGGAACTTTGTAAATTTTAAATATTTTGACACCAGATTTTCAACATAGCCTTCTTATTACTCTGTCTCATGTATGTCTCAGCTGTCATTTTTCAAATCCTGGCCGAAATGTGTTTTCAAGATGGTGGCACTGCAGTTGCACAATTATGCTTTGTAGGGGATTAAAAAAATTTCTGTAGCAGGTACACTAGGTGGGGTAATAAGATTGCTATGCTGACAATTTGGTCATTGTTCTCCTATAAATGGAAGCGCAGGGCTCGGAGGGCCTTGCACTCCCACAGGCAAATAAAGATACAATTATACTATCTTAAAAAATAAGAAAATAATTTGCAAAAAACTTTGTTAATGCTCTAGCTAGGGTTAATGAGAAAAGCAGGGAAATGTGACATTAGGGTCTCCAACCCTAATACCCCACCACCACCCTGCATACATCAACAGGTATCGGGCTGTGCCTCAGGGTCATCAGCACGAATGCTCACCCCATTCTCCTATACTGTACACATCTCAACTTATCTACTTATGAAATGGGGTGTGCATTAGGGCTGACAACCCCAAGGCACACCACTAACACCTGTTGATGTGTGCAGGGTGGGGATGGGGTGTTAGTGTTGGAAACCCTAACACCACATTTCACAATTTTTTTTTGCAACTAAATATACTTTATTGGGGATTTTTCCAGCATAACAATAACAAGTAACAAAGAGAAAAGAGTGGCATAACATAAACTGAATAATCAACACAGAATCACAAAAAACCAACATAACACCCTCCCCCCAAATACCACCCATACACCTCCCTCCCCCCTCGGTGCATGCATCTCGGCTATCAATAATGATAGAAAACACAGGAAAGGAAAAAGGACAGGTTTAATGTGAAAGAAATGAGGAAAGATCTGCCCAGCACACTCGTTTCATGGTGTGATGAAAAGAAAAGTCCCCTATGGCCTTCTCAGTAGAAACAGCTGTCAAACACTCCTGTATCCATTCCACAAGAGATGGATATCAGTTGCCGAGCCAATGTCTGACTAGAATAAGGTTGGTTACTAAGGATATTATGATAATGTAGTATTTATGCTCAATAACACTAATTGTGGAGTAGTCCCCAATGAGACATACCTCAGGAAAAAAGTATTTATTTGTAGCTAACAAGGGGGACATTCTGCTGGTAACCATGGACCACAAGTGCTTGGCTGGAGAACATTCCCACAATTTATGGAACAGTGTGTGCCTTTCTGTGAGTCACAATTAGCACAATCTGGAGAGGACAGCCATCTCATCCAAAATAAGGCATAGGGGGTACAATATAGGTTATGTAGGATTTTAAAATATAGAAGTCTTAGCCTATCTTGTTTAATGTAGTGGAATGCAGAGGTCCAAACTGTATACCAGTGTGAATTGGTCCAGTTAAGATGTAGAGAGTTCTGCCAGTAATATGCTATGGGGAAACCAAAGAGCAGTTGTGTGCCACCAGAGCTTTGTATAGACCAGCAGTTGATTTTATTTTACTAGCTAGCTGGATGTACTCTTGGATAGGAATATTAGCATCACACGGCCATAGAGATGATCCCATAAATTGTTTAATACACTGACTGAGCTGCAGGTATTTTTAAACACTACTAGGTTGAAGTTGGAAGGCTACTGCCATGTGCTGAGAGGTTTTAATCTTGCTGTCTGTTACCATATCCCCCAATGTGAGCGTAGACCTGATGGGCCAAAAGTGTGGTGGAATAGGTTTACCAGCTGTTGTGAAATTTAAATTATTAAATAGGGGCTGTGATAATGCTTTAGTTGGAGTTCCTTTCAAAAGCTGACACAGTTGGAAGTGTGCCCCTACACTCCATCCCACAGGAGAGAAATGCAAAGCTCTAGACAGCTTAGAGTAGTGGGTATAAAATAGTGAACGTAGTGAGACAGCGTGACACTTAGTGAGGGAGTGCTCAATTTCCAACCAGCAAGGGAGAAAAGAGAGTGAAGCTACATCAGTTTCCCACTTAAAATATTTAAAGCCACGTAATGCCAGGTAATATATGTAAAAGTCTAGTAACTGTACGCCACCATACTTTTATGGTCTGCACAGTTTCCCATATGCTCTGTGTGGAGGTTTGTCTAGGCACAAAAAGGCAGAGCAGATGGAGAACAATTTCTGGAACCATCTCTTTGGGAGGAAAATGTTCAACATGCCTAAGGGGTAGAGAAGTTTGGAAAGGACACACATCTTTATGAGGCTTATCCAACCCCAAAGTGAAAAGGGTAAGTGTCTCCATCTGGCCAGGTCTTTCTTTATTTGCCGGACCACTAGATTCAAATTCAGAACCTTAAACTTAGAGATATTGTGGGTGAGATGAATGCCCAAATATTTCAGGGTCTGAACTTCATATTGTAGGCCCATTTGAAGACAAAGAGGCTTGGGGTTGAGGGTCAAAACAGGGTAAACCACAGTCTTGGCATGGTTTAACTGATATCCTGAGAAACCACAAAAGGTCGATATTATTTCTATGGCTACAGGCAGGGACTTAGAGCAATCAGAAGTGAAGGAAAATGTCATCAGTGAATGAGAAGAGCTTATAGGAATGCCCCCCACCTCTATACCTTTGACCAAAGGGGATAGATCTATCATTTTAGTCAGAGGCTCAAGGTACAAATTAAAAATGTAGGGAGAGGGGAGAGGCCTGAGGAGTACCTCTGATTAGAGGGAAAATATCTGATAACTCATTATTGCACAAAATTCATGCAGTTCGAAGGGTTACAGAGAGCTATCTGGGGTCAATATCTGCAGCTTGCAGCTGGAGTAAAATGCTGCAGCTAGACTATTGACTGGTACCCCTAGGTCCAATCATATTACTCCAGTTCTGCGCGAATTGCACTGGCTGCCAGTTCAGTGGTGGATCACCTATAAAGTAGGCTTGCTTACCTTTAAAGCCCTACACAAACAGGGACCCAACTACCTAAAATATCTCCTTATTCCCTACTCCCCAAAACGCCCCCTCTGATCCACCAACAGGGGATTGCTAGAGATTCCCAGGGTTTGTCTTGAAACATCTGGTGCGCGTGCTTTTTCGTTTGGGGCACTGACCCTGTGGAATTCTTTACCTCATCGGTTAAGAGAATGCCTGACCATTACACATTTATTTGTTCTCATTAGCCTTCCCTGAGTAATTATATTACATGACATTCATTTTATTATTTTTATATTGTGTTTTAATGTATTTATGGTCTGTGAAGCACCTTGGTTTTGGAAGGCGCTATATAAATAAAGATTGATTTGATTTGATTTGATTTGATTTATATAGTACTTTCATTTTGCTGATATATTCTGCAGGGAAGCGATATTCCTCTATGACTCCAAACATGTAAGACATTTCCCTACTTTTGTTATTTAAGCCTAACTAGAGCATTAACAAAGTTGTTTGCAATTTATATATTATAGGGGTGTGGTGGTGCCCATATAGTTAGGGTTGAATGATCACTTCTATGTTAAACTCAAACTTTTGCACTTTAGTAACTTCACAACTGTTCAACTGATTTGCATTACATTTTGATGCACATCAGGGAACCATGATCTCTTGATGTGGTAAGTTTTGTTCCAGTTGGTGTCAAAGGGTCACCAGAAATCCCAACTTGTTTTTTTTATTTCTGGGATGTTGTTGTATTGTAGTAGCCAGAACCCCCCCCCCCTTTTTTCCTTCATGTGTCTAACCCTTGTATTTGTGTGTCTTGCATAGACTGGCCACCTATGCTATTTTTGTCATTTAAGTCTAGTTGTTGTCTCCCCTCCCTTGTTTCTGGCTACCCCAAGTGAATTTGTTAGGTCATTTCATTGAGGCTAGAGTTTAAATATACTGTGGTCTCTTTAAATGGCCATAATGATAAAAGCCTCTGCAACATTCTGCATTTTCCCAAAATAAGACTTCAACCACATTTTTACCCTTCAGTGCAGTCTCTCCCTGGAGTTTTGCATGAAAGAAAATGATATTCTGATTATTCGCTTTTGCGCGATGTTTTTACGAGCTGCCTGAACGTGCGCATCGTCGTGCAGCTCGCAAACGCCGCGACTAGTAAATAAAGATGTTTTTCGTGTTTTTGAACAGAAATACTAATGCTGTTGCCTTGCCATTAGTGCAATAGGTTAAATACACTCAAAAACAATAAAAGAGTGAGCTTTTATGTGAAGTCAGTGAAATGGTTGTATGACTATGTGCAATACCGAGCGTGTTGTTTATTTTACTTCCTGGTATTATATTATTGGAGTTCTGTACTAGTTAACCTTTCTTTTCTTGTATACACACTTAAAGAATGATGTAATAGGTGAAAAACATAAGTAGGTGTGTTCTGAGAAAGCATAATATATGCTGTATTACCTCATCTGCATTGTATCTTCTTTTTGGTAACCTTTTTCTCTAGGGGCCAGCCGGCCATTGTGTTGTTACCCTTATAGCAAAAGGGGAGGGACTTACTTGGAAGACATACCAAAACAAGGCTTAAAAGCTTAAATTTAATATTAATATGCTCACACCTCCTGTAGGAGCTTAAAATACATTAGAATGGAAATTCATTATGTTTAAAGGATATAAATAGAGTGTTTAAAAAAGGAATCTTTTAGTTCATTTGATTGAGGGGTAATTCACCCAATGAGAGCTCAGTATTGGGTATATAATTTCAGCAATAGCAAGTAAAGAGTCAGTAGCAGTCAGGATGGTGACGTGTATGCATCCAGAACTAGTGCTCTAGTTTAATGTGGATACTACTACTCATGGTTGATGCCTTCGTGTTTGTATCTTTCTATTTTTTTTTTATGGTCTGTCGGAATAAGTCCGCCTTTAATTTTCGCTTGATGTATTATATTGAAACTTGTTGAATAAAACTGCCTGAAGTTCATCCTGAAGAATACAGACTGTGTCAGAGTCCTTCTGTAACCCACCTAGTGTCCTCTTACAGTTAGATACTTGGCTGCCGAGATGCGTAGTATCTCAAATTGAGTAATTTACCTTTTTTTTGCTATTTCGTTGTCACATTGTAGCACAGAAACAGTTTTTAATTTTGGTCTGAGATTTTTAGGGTAAATAGGACATGCCTCGTAGATGTGCCTTTTGCTAGTCTGGTAAAAAAATATTACTCTCTTCTAATGCTAATAAATTTTAAAATTTCCCATTATTTTCAATGTGACCGGGAGTTTACTCTCCCTTGCAACCAATCAACGGATTTCCTCAAATTTAGTATGCATTGTCCCATGTGGTAGATCTCTTGACAAGGCAAGTTTCATTCTGGTTGGATGTGCAGATTCTGAGATCCAGATAGCGCAAAAACCTTAAAAGTCGCCACTTTCTGCATTTTTTTCCTCTTCACCTTGTACCCAGACAGTGTGGAATTTTGTTGTGAATGTTTTATGGTACAAACAGCTTGGGAAACGGAACTGCCATGAGTTTGTTTGGTAAAAAAATATTAATCTGTTGCAAAGTTGTTCAGTTTTTAACTTCCCATTATTTTCAATGGGAAGATCACTCTCCATGAACGTGTTTGAAAAAGGATTTTGGCCTCACAAAAAAGGATTCTTTTTCATGAGGGGTCAATCCTTTATCACCAGAAAAAAATCATTTTTCTTGAGCCACTATCTTGTTTTCTTTTTTTTTTTTTGAACAACAAATTGTCATAACAGTATACAAATACAGGGATGGTCATCGGAGGATGGGGGTGCAACTCCACACCAGGGAAACACTATACAAATATGGGGCCAACAATTGCAGAGTGGTTGGTTGGGTGCCATTAGACATCAGAGACACACTATACAAATATGGGGCCAGTGATCGTAGGCTGGAGGGGTGCCACTAGACACCAGGGAAACACTGTACAAATACAAGGCAGTGATCTGAGGGTGGTGGTGGATGTCATTAGACACTAGGGAAACACTACAGAAAAATGAGGTTGGTGATTGGAGGATGCCACTAGACACCAGGGAAACACTATAGAAATACCAAACCAGTGATCAGAGGGAGGAGCCACTAGACACCAAGAAAACTATAGAAATACGGAGCCAGAGATCAGAAGGTGGGGATTCCACTAGACACCAAGGAAACATAACATATATAGCAGGAATGGCAGCTGGAGGGTGGGAGACCAGGATGGCAGGGTCAGATCAGTGAGGGACCATTTTCTTTTTTAAAATTTAAAGAAGAAAAAAAACAGCAAGGGACATTTTTCTTCATTACAGGTCACATTTTTAAAATTAATATGGGGACAGCAGTTAAACCTGGAAGAGAACTGGAAGTGAGTGAGGAGCAGGAAAATTGTGTGTCTGCAGGGTTGGGGGGCCAGCACTGTTGTCAATGGAGAGGACTGCTTCAACTCCACTGTGAAAGAACACAGTCCAGGTGTCCAGTCACATGGTTCCACAGTCCCCTCTCTAGCTACTATTGTAATTGCAATATGTCAGCATAGCTCTGCTGTGCAGCCACAATAACTGACAACTATGATAAAAACTGTACTAAAACTTTGCTACCTGTGTGTGACTCCCTCTAAGGACATCATATCTCCAATTCACTTTTTAAATCAGTTGGTTACAGTTGCCCACCTTTCGTCCCTCAGGATCTCATAGATATATGCAACTGTCTTTTAAAAAATCTATGACAGAGTATCCACTATCATATTCTTTACACCCTGACATAATTTTGAAGAATATTTTGTCTTCATTATTTATACAGTATATTTCAGAAGTTTCCATACCCAAAGTTTGGTGATTACTTCTTATATTGAAAAATTTGAAATTATATGTTTTGCTGTGAAATTCCAAGGCACCACATTGAAATCCTTTTAAATATTTTTTTTCCTTGAAATCAATTGAAACGCTTCATGTTAATATATATGCAAATTTCTTTTGTAATAGCACAGTAGTTTTATATATCAATGCCAAGCAAATGTGGCAATACGGAAAACTTTGGGTTACTGAAATAAGTTCTGAAACATAGTACATTTGTTTGCTGTCTTTCCTTGAATTCCATGCATAATAAGGGCTGTAAGTTTCTTGCAAGACTGTTTATATGAAAGCTCTACAATACACTCTTGTACATCAGTTTTAGTTGACAGTTGGCAGAGCTGTAGTGCAATCCTTTAATGATCAGGTACATTTACTACAATTTTTTATGCCACTGAAGTCCATTTGATGAAATTACGGGCATGATCCACGAAAGGTCCATGATTGCTGTGGGGCTGTGTGGTGTTAGTACAAAAGCACTTTCATACCAAAGTTACATAGGTTGTCAAAATGTACATAGTTGAGCCTCAGTCATGTCTGGACATATGAATAATCTGTGTGTGTGTGTGGACGCTGACTGCCAGCACTAGATGGCATTCCTGTAGGATGCCATTAGGTGATCGACTGGATGAGGAGAGGAGCAGGACCTACAAGTTAAGTGTTTTGCAGGATCTTTTTTCTCAATTACTACTCTAGGGGTTGTTGATACAGCAGTAAGTGGGTTTGGATTCCAGAAGAAGGAGGGGGCCTCCAGAGCAAGGGCTGAGGATAGTCATACATGAATAGCATGTTGGAACTGTGTAATATTCTCCTTATATGATGCATTTTTTATTGCTCCTTTTTTTTTAATGTGGTTGTAATTGTGAACTCTGGCTGGGATTCAGGGAGGAGAGAGGGAGTCTGCAGAGGGAGGGTTTGATTGCACAGTGTTTGAGAGTGAAAGTGTAGTTTTTCAGTTCATTTAAATACAGATACTGGAAATAATGCTGCTGTGAATGGAATTAGTGCTGGGCATGCAGGAGAATGTGAGCAGATGGAGGGATGAGGATGGGAGCAGAACTGGACCAGCCAGCATCATATGAGATCCAAGAAGACCATGTGTCTGCAGCCAGCCAATAGGGTAGCTGTAGTTTTTTGCTTTTCAAAGCCAAGGAAGCTGCAGTCCGATCTTTTTTCCTTTTCTTCAGGATGATGTCAGGTGATCAACTAGAGGAAGAGAGGAGCCAGACCTGCAAGCTAAGTGTTTGGTGGGTCTTTTCTCTCAATTACTGCTCTAGGGGATGCTGATGCAGCAGTGAGCATGGCTGCTGGAGGGTTAAAATTCTGGGAAAAGGGAGATCAGCTGCTTACAGCCCCGTAGGAACATCTGCCAAGTTGCATGGAGTAGCATTTTGACTAAAGATAAGTTTCATTTATAGCAGTGTGTAAAACTGGGACTGAACTATAGTCATGGAGGGGGTCGAAGGAAGTAAAAGCATTGTGGGAGGGAAGGGTTGCTGTATAAAGTGCAGAGTTTAAAGGCAGCTTTTCAATGCTGAGGGTTAAAGTGCAGAGTACAATCACCATGCTGAGTAGAGCTTAAAAGGTAGATTTCACACTGAGGGGTTTAAAGGGCAGAATGCATATACAGTACTGGCTTAAAAGGCTTAAAGTGCAGCCTTCAGAGGGGTTTAAAGTGTGGGGTGCAGTTACAGTGCAGTGTACAAACATAGGGATCCAGCACAGTACTCCCTGAAATTCATTCACAGGGAGTTTCCTATTCTTCTAACCACAGATTTTGCTGGTTGAATTAGGATATAAAGGGATCAGTTTGTGACTAACCTGTTGATTTATATTACAGCCATTTTGCTTGAATTGGGGATCTGGATTACAAATATGGAGGTTTTCTGAAACAGGTGAGGGAGTAAGGCAGTTAAACCACTGTGGGAGGAAGGGGTGATTGTAGTTTTACCTACTGAGTTTCAACACCATTGTAAGTAGGGTCCTGGTCACGTGACTGCAGCCAGACAATTGAACAGTTGCTGTCCATGAAGTATAAAAACAGTGAGCTGACTGCTTCTTAGTGCAGAGGAGCCCAGAACATGACAGGAGCATCAGCTTAGCTGCAGGAAGCAGCATTTTTGACAACAAATAATTTATTTATTTATTTAACAGACTTTAGGATTACAACCTTTGAGTAAGGGACTCATTTACAAAGGCTCCACGTCAGAAAAAACAAATACAGACACTTAAAAGACTTACCTGCTTCTGCTGGAAGCTGAGAAACTTGCTATACAGCAGAGAACAAACTAGAACGCATTTGAGGAACTGGGAACCTGGTAAGACATAATATTGTTGGGAACTAGTTAGGAAGGCAAGCTACACTTTCTACAGAAAGTTTCATTTTTTCTTATTGGCATTAAGAAGAGAATTGCAGGATTCCATTAAAGTGTAGAAATGTTATAACTAGAGGGGGTAAAATACAACTGAAGTTGCTTGATTCCTGTGCTAGAGACCTAAGATTTGGAAGGATATTTGTGCAACATTTTAGAAGTGTCCTGCTGGCTGAGCAGTGAGTTTATCCCTGGTTTCAGATAAGGGTTTGTGTATTATAATCAGACATAGCAAAGTGCCTTCACTGAAAGGCCTGCTTACATCACAGGTGTCACTAGTCAATCAATTGATTCTGGGTGGGGCTTTTATCACTGAGCTATCTTAGGCAAACTAAACAGTGAGAAGCCAGTCAGAAAAGACTTGCCTGCTTCTGTTGGAAGCTGAGAAACTTGCTATACTGCAGAGAACAAACTAGAACACATTTAAGATACTGGGAACCTGGTAAGACATAATATTGTTGGGAACTAGTTAGGAAGGTAAGCTACGCTTTCTACAGAAAGTTTAATTTTTTCTTATTGGCATTGAGAAGAGAATTGCAGGATTCTATTAAAGTGTAGTAATTTTATAACCAGAGGGGGTGAAATACAACTGAAGTTGCTTGATTCCTGTGCTAGAGACCTAGCATTTGGAAGGATATTTGTGCAACATTTTAGAAGTGTCCTGCTGGTTGAGCAGTGAGTTCATTTCTATCCCTGGACTCAGTAGAGTGGTTTGTGTAGGAGCAGTGGTCTAGTAAATTGTGGTGTTGGTTGACTTACTATAAAGGGCAGTATTCACCTAGGGTGGTGGAGCAGTGGTATATTTGATTGTTTCTAACAGTCGCCAGTGGTTGTGGCCTACCCACCCACTCTTCCCCTCACCCCACCCATCCCAGGTGTGGCATTTTCTTTATAGCCAAGGTTCTGACATCACTTCCTCAACAGGTCTTGGGGCAGAACTGTCATGTTCTTAATAACCCAGCACAGTGCATAAAGGGTAAGTACATACCAAAAAATATATAAATATATATTTTATATATTACTCATTGTATGTTATAAGGAAGAGGGGCATGTTGGGAGTGGTGCAATGCACTGACTGTGGGGCAGCAGTTTTCCGGCAGACATTCTGGAACCTGCATTGCTGCCCTATTTGCAGGCAACTGTCAGTCTGAGGGAGGAGGCTGCCCACCTCAGGCTGAACTGGCAAGGACTAAGAAGGCCTCCCCCATCCAAAGAGCACCAGTTCCACAACCACTGCCTCAGAGGTTGCCATGTGTGAAGAGCAGATGGGCCACAGTAGGTTCTGGAAGGGTGAGGGTGGTGAAACAGAGGTGTAGCCCCCCCGAGTTGTACCGCTACACAAATCATATGTCAGTCTGGCAAATCAAGGTTCCTCTATGATGACACCCATAGTGGAGACCAAGAAGAATGCTGGGGACATCCACAAGGGATACCCACCAAAGAGTGGTAAGGGACACCACAGGGGAAAGAAACAGCTTCTGATAAGGGACTCATTTGTTAGGGGTGTAGACCTGGGGAAGGAAGAGGAGAGGGAAGTAAGGTGCCTGCCTGGTGCCATGGCTTGGAGGGACAGGAAGCAAATCCTCAGGATTGCAGAAGCAGCATCACAGGAGAGGGAACCAGATATCATTGTCCACCTCGAGACAAATTACCTAGCTAGGCATGAGATCAGTGCAGTGCAGGATGAATTTGTGGAGTTGGGGAAGGGCCTCAGACAGGTAGCAAGCACGGCAACCTTCTCAGAGGTACTGCCAGTCTATGACAGGGGTGAGGCTAGGGTACTGCACACGGTGCAGTTTATTGAATGGTTGCAAAACTGGTGCAGAGCACAGGGCTTTGGCTTCATTGGGGACTGAGGATCCACCTGGAGAGATGAAGGTCTATACTGGCATGATGGTCTGCATCTGTCCAGGAAGGGAAACAAACTCATAGGTGACAGGTTTAAAGGCTTCCTTGGCAAGCTTTTAAACTAGCCAAGGGGGGAGGTGCTGATAGGAAACAGGAAAGTTCAAGCCTCCCCCCACAAAATATGACAGGTAGTAGGGTAAACACTGAGGTACAGAGCTTAACAAAGGGCTGGACAGGGGTAAATGGAAAAATAGACAAGGGCAATAAGAGCAGGGATGGGGTAAAAAAGGATAAAATCAACATTAAATGGAGGGCAATGAGTACCAATGCCCATAGTCTGGGAAACAAGTTTCCGGAGCTAGTAGCCCTGATGGAAGAGGAACACTTGGATATTGTGGCAGTCACAGAAACATGGTACACGGAGAACCATGACTGGGATGTCAACATACCAGGGTACACAATCTACAGAAGGGACAGGGAGGGTAAAAGAGGAGGTGGAGTAGCTCTCTACATAAGGGAAGGGATCAAAGCTACAGAACTAAAAAGTAAAGGAGGAGGACAAGAGGCACTCTGGGTCACCTTGGAGACAGGGAATGGCATCACAATCTGCACAGGGGTTGTATACAGACCCCTGTCTCAAGGGGAGTAAATGGACAAGAAAATGATAAAGGGCATTCTCAAAATGGTTGAAAAAGGGGAGATACTGTTGATGGGGGACCCGAACATGCCAGATGTTAACTAGATGACATGGACTGCAGCCACATCCAAGAGCAGAGTCATTCTCGATGCCCTACAGGGGGCATGCCTTAGACAGCTAGTGGTGGAACCCACTCGGGAAGGAGCAATATTAGACCTGGTACTCTGAAACGGAGAGAGGATCACAAGTTTAAAAGTCAGTAGACATCTGGGAACAAGCGACCACTGCACAGTGTGCTTCACAATAAACACAACCATGGAGACAAGCCATACAAAGACAAGGATACTGGACTTTAGAAGGGCTGATGTTGGCATAATGGGTGAATACCTGAGGAATGCAATAGCAAATGGCCAGAAAGGAGGAGTGGAAGAACAATGGAGAAAAATCAAAACTGCCATCATGGAGGCAACAAGCCTTGAGTGAAACAAATAAAGAAAACAAAGCGGAATAAAAAACCACTATGGTTCTCAAAAGAGATGTCAGGGAAGGTTAAGGAGAAAAAGGCTGCATTCAGAAAGTATAAGCAGTCACAGAAGGAGCACGACAGGGAACTGTACCAATTAAAGCAGAAAGAAGTGGGGAAAGCGGTCAGAAAAGCAAAGGCCCAAACCGAGGAAAAAATGGTCAACTCAGTTAAGAAGGGGGATAAAACCTTTTATAGGTACATTAGGGAGCATAGAAAGGTTAAGGGAGGGATAGTGAAGATTAAAAAAGGAGAGAGGAGGTGGGCAGAGGGAGACAGTGAAAAGGCAGAGATACTGATTGAATACTTTTGCTCAGTATTCACAAAAGAAGAAGAGGAGGAGTTACCTAAAGCAAACAATAGAAGCAATCTGGGTAGTGGGGTTGACGCCAGTCCATTTACAGAAGAAAGAGTCCTGAAAGAACTCCTAAAACTCAAGGTGGACAAAGCAGTGGGGCCTGACAGGATTCACCCTAGAATCCTAAAAGAGCTAAGGGAGGACCTAGTGACACCACTAACCACACTTTTTAACAAATCATGGGAAGATGGGGTGGTACCTAAGGACTGGAGGAGGGCAGAAATGATTCCCCATCACAAAAGTGGGAGCAAGGCAGAAGCAGGAAACTACAGACCTGTTAGTTTGACCTCAGTGGTGGGGAAAATGATGGAATCACTTCTGAAAGAAAGAATTGTTCAGTACCTAGAGGCCAGAGGGGCACAGGACCCAAAGCAGCATGGATTCACAGCAGGAAGGTCATGTCCGGCCAATCTAATCAATTTCTTTGACTGGGTGACCAAAGTAATAGACCAGGGAGGGGCTGTGGATATGGCCTACCTAGACTTTAGCAAGGCATTTGACAAAGTTCCACACAAAAGATTAATAATCAAGTTAGCCAGCCTGGGAGTGGGTCCCAGGGTGGTAGCCTGGGTAGCAAACTGGCTGCACAACAGGACACAGAAGGTAATAGTGAATGGAACACATTCTGAAGAAAGGGGGGTTACTAGTGGAGTACCTCAGGGCTCAGTACTGGGTTCAGTCCTCTTTAACATCATCTTTATAGGTGACATTGCAGAGGGTCTGGAAGGAAAGGTATGCCTTTTTGCAGATGACACGAAGATCTGTAACAGAGTTGATACACAAGAGGGGGTAGAAAGGATGAGAGGGGATGTGGCAAGGTTGGAGGAATGGTCAGACATATGGCAACTTAGATTCAATGCAAAGAAGTGCAAAGTAATGCACCTGGGAAATAAAAATCCAGGAGAAGAGTACACAATAGCAGGGGAGGAACTAACAACAACAATAATGGAAAGAGATCTGGGTGTAGTCATAGCAGATGACCTAAAGGTGGGTAAGCAATGTGAGAAGTCAGTAAGGAGAGCCAGGGGGATACTGGGATGCATAGGGAGGGCATCACAAGTAGAAAAAGGGAAGTGGTTATCCCTCTGTACAGACAGTTGGTGAGACCCCATCTGGAGTACTGCGAGCAGTTTTGAAGACTTCATCTACGCAAGGACATAGACAGAATGGAAGCAGTCCAGAGGAGGGCAACTAAAGTGATGCAGGGTCTACATCAGAAACCATATGAACAGAGACTGAGAGAGCTTAATATGTATACCATTGATGAAAGGAGGGACAGGGGGGCATGATAGAAACTTTTAAGTACCTCAAGGGAATCAACAAAGTCCAGGAGGGTAGCACCTTTCAGAAAAAAGAGATGTAAGAATCAAGGGGCACAATTTAAAGTGGGGGACAGCCTAGGGTAATGTGAGGAAATTATTTTCACAGAGAGAGTGGTGGACGCATGGAACTGCCTTCCTGGAGAGGTTGTGGGGTCTAAAACAGTGGGGGAATTCAAACATGCATGGGACAGACATAAGGCAATTATAGTGGGGGGGTTGCAGGAAGTAGGTTGTTGGTTAATTAGAATCTGCTTATCAAATAGGTAGGGAAATGGACAGACTGGGTGGGCCAAGTGGTCTTTATCTGCCGTCAAAGTCTATGTTTCTATGTTTCTATGTTTTTTAATACATATAGACATAGAATGGCAGCTAAAGGTTACAGTTTTTTCAGTTATACAATATACAGTAATAAGTTTTGTTTATAGTAGTGTGTAAAATCAGAACTGAACTGCAAACATCTATGACTGGTAAAATGGGAGGGTGAGGGAAGGAAATAAAAGCATTGTGGGAGAGAGGGTGAGTGTTTAAAGTGCAGTGCAAAAGGTAGCATTTCAAACTGAGGGGTTTAAAGTGCAAAGTACAATTACAGTGCTGAGTAATCAGAGCTTAAAGGGCAGCATTTCAAACTGAGGGGTTTAAAGTGAAGATGCAATTACAGTACTGACTTATAAGGCTTAAAGTGCAGCGTTCAAACAGAGGGGTTTAAAGTGCAGGGCTCAGTTACAGTGCTGAGTACAAACATAAGGATTCAGCACAGTACTTCCTAAAATTCATTCACAAAGAGTCAATTGTTATTCCTGCCACAGTTTTTGCGTTTTGTCTTATAAAGGGCTCAGTTTCTGACTAACCTGGTGATTTACTTTACAGCCATTTTGTTAGCACTAGGAATCTGGACTACAAATATGGCTGTTTCCTGAAATGGATTGGGGAGGGAGGGAGATAAAGCATTGTGGGAGAAAGGGTGGGTGCATACCTCTCAACCTCCTGCCTCATAAATCAGGGACAAGGCTTAAAAAAATCAGGGAAAAAGGACCAAAATCAGGGACACATCTTCAACATTGGAGATATCTGCCCAGAAAGCTAGCAGAATAAAGGTCTTAGTGTGAAATGCATTTTCTAAGGCAGGACAAGTCCGTAACTTTAACGTTTGACATTATTTTGTGCTTATAACCCCCGCTGTTTGGTCACAGAAACATAATATTTAGGAGGGACAGATTGGAATTTTGAGGCAAAATCAGGGACGTCCCTGAAAATCAGGGACAGTTGAGAGGTATGGGTGGGTGTAGTTTTACCTACTGCATTTTGGCACCATTGTAGGTGGGGTCCTGGTCATGTGACTACAGCCAGCCAATTGAGCTGCTGCAGTCAACCATAACTTTCCCAGAGGATCAAGAGACCCCTCGTGTGAGGAAACCTGAAACATGAGTGCCACAAAGCAGGAGTATGGCATCTACCTAAGTAGCATTCGGGGGCTCTGGCATGATGTTAGCAGGGTATCAGCCAAGAAGACTGCAGGCTGCAAGCCACGCTATTCAGTGGAGGGCAGGTAGGGAAAGTTGGGAGCATGAAGTAAACAGTCAGGTGTGGTTGAGAGGTGGCAGCTAGTCCCTTTCTAGGGGCAGCTTGTAGGTGAGATAGCAGACAATAAACTCTGACGGAATGCAGATATTGCCTATCTAGAGTCACCTAACAGTGTAATTAAGGGGTTGCAGCTTTACAGGCATCCTCATCTAGGTTTCTGCTGAGGGGCAGTAGCTTATCCCTATCTGGGGTCAGTTTATAGAGAGATGGTGGATAAGAAACTCTGTGGGAATGCAGCTAGTGCCCAACTAGGGTCAGTTAGCAGTGCAATTAAGGAGTTGCAGCTCCACAACCTTCCCCATCTGGGTTCAGCTTAGTAAGTGCCTAATTTGCGTCAGCTGTCATAGTAACAAGGGGTTGCAGCATTACAACTATCCCCACCTAGGTTCAACTACAAGGTTCACCTAAAAGGTTTTTCATGGGGACAGCAGCAAATTCCTATATAGGGTACAGCTATGTATGGTTATCATGGTTTTATAGGTACTCTGTAAGGAGGGATTGGAAAATTAGAATGTGGAGAGGAGGCTTGCTGAGGGGGCAGGATGGGAGGTAGAGTAGTGTGCTGCAGTGGGTGTGGGGCAGAGGTTTTCTTGTGTACTTCCTGTGAGGTAGGGGAGTGTCCAGTCTGCAGGCATCTAGGTCAGCTGAAGGCACAAGTACAGCAGCTCAGACTGGAGATAGGAGCTTTGGTGGAGGGGGATTTCCTAGAGCAATGGGGGGAGCATGGGTAGTCACAGGGAATGGGGACAGCTGGGGGAGAGTGATAGTAGAGCCTCAGCTGGAGGGGGCCAGACAAGGGGGGAACTGAAGGGGAAATTAAGGCAGATTCCTTGGGTCCATCTTTCCCAGCAGGAGAAGAGACCAAGAGAAAAGGGTGGGCATTAGTAAGAGAAATGGGATGGCAAGGAGAGAGGGGGTGGTATTAGCACTCCCAGAGATGCCGGTGTATAGTTGATCCTTCCCATTGATTGGCAGGGGTGAAGGCAAGCTCTTGTAGAAGGAGAGTGAGCATAAGCAGAAGAGGGATGTAGGTACTGTGGGGATGATCATAGAGGGGAGAGAAAGGAGGATAGGTAGAGGCAGGGGCAGTAGCAACAGGGAAGGAAGAGGCAGGCAGGAGATGGGCAAGGGAGGCAGGCAGGGGAAGTAGGGAGAGACTCCTGGAGAAGTGGGCAGGAGGTCAGGATGGGGATCAAGCAGGAAGATGGAAGGGGTCACGGGAAATCTTGGGTCAGACAAAAGGGAAGGGGCAGGCAAGAATGGACAGGTGGGTAAGCATGAGGGGAGGGATCTAAGAAGCATATGGGGAGGGAAAATAGTGATCTTGGGAGACTCTGTAGTTAAGGGAGTAAGATGGGGGGGGCACAAGGACTAGTGCAGACCACAGAAGACTGCAGTGTATGCCAGGGCTGATCACAGGGAGGATGGGCCCACTGACAGCCCAGAACATGGGAAACGAGGGTGGAATCTCACATCATCGTCTACTTGGGAACAAATGACTTGACTGAATGTAAGGTAGGGGTGGCTCTGGAGAGGTTCATAGAAATGGGAAAGCTCTGCAAAGGGCAAAGGAGGTCGGTACACTTCTCAGAATTGCTACCAGTTCCAAAGGCTAACACTGAAAGAAAGAAAAGGATCAATGAATGGTTTGTCTGGCACAGGGAGTGGTGTGGGGATGATTACTACAGACTGGTTGGAGGCTAGGGGGAGTACCTGGAAGACTAAGGTCCTTTATGAACTGGATAGTCCACATCTTGGTAGAGAGGGTGCTAGGGTGCTGAAAGCTAGATTTGAAGAATATATGGATAAAGAGCTTTAAACTACCTGGGGGCAGCAGGGTTACAGGACCCTTAGTCACCTGCTGGAAGAGGCAAATGGCCTCCAACACAATCAGGACAGAAGGACTGGGGTTCAGAGGCGTGGTAGAGTGATGGGAGTAGATTGGTGGGACTGGAAGCAGGGGGCAAGCAGACTGAGGGGACACACATCATGGTGGAAGATAGTATCTCTGAATGCGAGGAGCCTTGGAAACAAAATGGTTGAGTTGCAGTCACTGACTACTGAGGGAGAGGTGGACACAGCAGCCATCACAGAGACATGGGTCTTGCCTAACCACATCTTGGACTTCCTTGTCCCCAGATATAAGCTATATAGGAGGCAAGGGGGGGTGGAAAGAAGGGTGGAGTGACTCCTGACATGAAGAAATGGTTAACCTGTACTATGGAGGAGGAGGTGGATAGAAAGATAGAGATGTTGTGGGTACATGTACAATCCACAAAAGTTAGAAATCTTAGGATAGGAGTGATGTACAGGCCACCAAACCAGGCTGAGAAATTACACAGGGAATTGGGTTCCAGAATTGTAGAGCTGACTAGCAGGGGTCAGGTAGCGATTATGGGGAACTTCAGTCTGCCTGGGGAAGATTAGAAGGTCTTGACTACCACTTGTATTAGGACTCAGCAGCTACTGGATGCATTTCAGTGTGGGTTTCTGATAAAATGTGCCCTGGAGCCCACCAGTGCGAACACTTTATAGTCCACTCAGTGACAGTTTAGTCAGGGACTAGCCACAAAGGTGTGAGGAGGGCCGTGCCAATCTCTAGCTCTGTTTCAGGATGGGGGAAGAGAGAGGGGTTGTGGGCACTACTTGCTGGGGTGGAGAAGTGGGCTGCCACTGGACCACCAATGTGAGGGTCTATTTAATTTGTCATACTGGTGGGGACATTGGGAATGGGGGTAGGGGGCCACTATATTACCAACAGGGAGTCATATATATTTTAAATATTGGGTACATTGGGGGATTGAGGTGAGGGGGCCACTATATTACCAAGGGAGAATCAAATATATTTTTAATATGGGGCACAATAGGGATTGGGGAGGGGGCACTATATTACCAAGGGGGGGTCATTTATTTTTGACATATAGAGGCACAATGGGTATTGGAGTGAGGGCACAGCTTGCCATTGCTGCAAGGTGACTGCAGCGAACTCTTCCATGCACCATGTGCTTGCTGCATGGGAGGGTTTGCTGCAAGTGTGGCGACATAGGCATCAGGACTCCTTCTGTACCTGAATCTGGTGCAGGGTCCCTAGCACACTGGGCTTCAATGCAAGTTCAGCTCACTTTGAGAATCAGGACCCCTATTTTGAGTGGGGTCATGGAAAGACTTTTTAAGAGGGTCATTGCAAATCCCCATATAGAGTACAGCTACATATGGTTATAAGGGTTAGTGGGAGAATGCTGTGTCACCCTATACAGTGTAGGGTCACAAAAAGGGTTTTCAGAGGGCAATAGCAAATCCCTATACAGGGTGCAGTTATATGGGCTGTATAGGTACCCTATAAGGGTTCCACCAAGCTGGTTTGACAGAACACCTGCCAACCAGCTTTGCAGTGACAGCACAAATGTCGCTGCCTGCATCTCCCAGATTTTATTATAATAACCTCCATGGTGGAGGTGTTTCACGGAGGGAGGGAAGGGGCACAAGACCCAGAGAAGCTGTGCCGAGGGTCCCACCACTGTAGCATGACCATTACATCATCCCACAGTGACATGTCATTTTTTCACTGTAAATGACTGGTTGCTGTAATATTTTTGATGACGCAATGGCATACTCCTGTAAGGAGGGATTGGAACAATACAATGTTAAGAGGAGGCTTGCAGAGGAGGAAGGATGTGGTAGGAAGAGTTAGTGGGTTGTGGAGCGTGTGGGGCAGTGGTTTCTGATCTGTAGGAACCTAGGCCAGCTGTGAGCAGAATTATGGCAGCTCAGGTAGGAGACCTATTTAATACTTCACTAGAGTCAGGCGTGGTACCACAGGACTGGAGAACAGCATATGCAGTGCCCCTTCACAAAAGTGGTAGCAAGGATGATCCAGGGAATTACAGACAGGTCACTCTGACCTCCACTGTGGGAAAGCTCATGGAGACCATACTAAAGGAAAGGTTTGTGGCATATCTAGGGGAGCATAGTCTCCAGGATGAGAGGGAGCATGGGTTCATGGTGGGGAGATCGTGTCAAACAAGTCTGATTGACTTCTTTCATTGTGTCATTAAGACAGTAGACAGGGGCCAAGCAGTAGACATCCTCTATCTTGATTTTAGTAAGGTCTTTGACTCTGTGCCCCAAAAAAGGTTAACCAGGAAGTTGGTGGATCTTGGAGTTGGGGAGAAGATGGCCAGATGGGTGGAAAACTTGCTGAGAGACAGAACCCAGAGAGCGGTGGTGGGGGGGAGAGTTATCTGGCACCAGAGATGTAACCAGTGGGGTCCCACAGGGCTCCATGCTGGGGCCAGTGTTGTTCAATGTCTTCATCAATGACATTGGGGATGGCATTAAAGGCAAAATGTGCCTATTCACAGATGACACCAAGCTCTGTGGAAGAGTGGACACAGCTGAAGGGATACGGGCCTGCAGAAAGATCAGGAAAAGTTGGGGAGGTGGTCCAGGATCTGGAAGCTTGGCTTTAATGCCAAGAAATGCAAAGTTATGCATATTGGAGACAAGAATCCCAGGACAGAGTATTACCTGGGAGGAGTCTGAGTAGCTGCATCAGAGGAGGAGAAGGACCTGGGAGTGACGATCACTAGTGACCTGAAGCACTCCACACAGCACAAGAAAGCAGCAGCAAAGGCAAACAAGATGCTGGGATACATAGCTAGGGGGATCAGTTGTAGGAGAGAGGAGGTTATACTGCCCTTGTACAAGTCACTGGTAAGGCCGCATCTAGAGTATGGAGTTCAGTACTGGTGCCAATACCTCAAAAAGGACATTAACCTGCTGGAGAAGGTACAGAGGAGGGCTACAAAGATGATAGCTGGTCAGCATGGCAAGGCATATGAGGAGAGGCTGAGGGCACTGAACATGTACTCCCTGGAAGACAGGGGAGAGAGAGAGAGAGAGAGAGAGAGAGGACATGATTGGGACATTCAAGTACTTGAAAGGGATAAATAATGTTGATAAGGAAAGTCTCTTTAAGCTGAGTGGCAAATATATCACGAGGGGGCACAGTCTTAAGCTGGAATGTGGGAGGTTTAGGAGGGATGTCAGGAAGCACTTCTTCACAGAAAGGGTGGTGGACACTTGGAATGTGCTGCCGGAAGATGTCATTTCATTAAAGACAGTGAGCAGCTTTATGAGAGGTTGTGATAGGCATAGGGGGAAGATAAAAATCATGGGTAGGGATGATGGGAGGAGTGGGAAGGGAGGTCAGGGACATTAGCTCAAGCTGTGGACCCTGCAATATGAGCAGACTTGATAGACCAAATGCCCTTCTTCTGTTGGCTTTTTAATATGTTCGTATAAAGCGCATTGGTGAAGGAGGAGATCCTTGAGGGGTAAGAGACTAGTGGGAGTACTCACAAGGAACGGAGACAGGTGGAGGGGGATTGGAGGTGGAGCCAAGGCTGGGAGTAGGGTTAAGTGGGGAGAGTGGAGGGCGAGTTAAGATACATTCCTTGGGTCCCTCTCCCCAGTGGGTGAGAAGGCTGGGGGGGTGAACATTAGTAAGAGGAATGGGAAGGAGAAGGGAGCCCAGCAGGAGCACCCCCAAGAAGTGCTGGTGTGGAATAGGTTCCTCCCAGTGGTTGGGGTGGTGAAAGAAAGCTCTGACTGAAGGACAGGGAGCATCCTAGGAGGATGCATGTTGTATGGGGGAAGACCATAGAGGGGTGGAAATAGGAGTAGGTAGCAGCAGGGGAAGTGGTGGAAAGGCAGGGAAGGAGTAGGGACAGGGAGGGAGATGGGCAGAGGGGTGAATGGGCAGGAGGAGTTGGGGGAGTACCTGTAGTGAGTGTGCAGGAGGTCAGGATGGGGATCAGGAAAGAAGGTCAAGGAGGTCAGGATGATCTCAAAACAAATAGGTGGGGAAGGAGGGGCGAGGCAGAGCAGGACTGCTTCATAATCATGATGGGGAC
This sequence comes from Neoceratodus forsteri, assembly GCA_016271365.2. NCBI lineage: Eukaryota > Metazoa > Chordata > Ceratodontiformes > Ceratodontidae > Neoceratodus > Neoceratodus forsteri. The sequence continues at coordinate 1,375,270,268 of CM057450.1, forward strand.
CCAGAAAGAGATGGAAAAGGAAGAGTAGTGACCTTGAATGACTTTATAGTTAAGGAATTGAGATGGGGAGTGAGATAGAGCAAACCACAGAATGTTGTAGTTTATTCCAGGGATGACCACAGGGAGTGAGGGCCCACAGATAGCCCAACACACAGGAAGGGAGGCGGGAACCTCTTATCATCATTCCCTGAGAATGAACGAGCTGGCAGAATGTGAGGTAGGGGTGGTTCAGGAAAGGTTCAGGGAGGTGGGAAGCCCTTCATAAGGGTGAGGAGGTCAGTAGCCTTCCCAGAGGCCCTACCAGTACCAAGTACTAGCACTGCAAGACAGAAAACAATTGAGGTATTTAAAGTCTGGCTCATGGGGTGGTTTGAGGAGGAGGGCTTCAGGCTATAAGAGGCAGTGGAGTACATGGGAGAATAAGGCACTCTATGGAATACACTGCCTGTCTCTATAGTCGAGAGTAAAACTATGGATACTTTTAAGAATGTATTAGACAATCACATGGGTAATAGTAAATTTGAATATATAGATAACTAATACCACCTTTGGGTGGCAAGTTCAATAATATGCACTGCCTCCTGAACTTGTAAACAACTATGAAACTATGAAACTATGTACCAGATAGGTTACATCTTAGTAAAGAATGTGTAAGGTTCTGAAATTCAGATCTGTGGAATATATAGTTAAGTATAAAAAGTACTGAGAAGCAGGTAATAGGTGATTCTATAGTAAGAGCATGCAGTACGATAATATGCCAGACGATTAACATGAATAAAGAAGTAAATTGTCTCCCTGGAGCAAGAATAAAAGACATCAAGAAAATTTTGGGCACACTTTTAAATAAGGGTATAGTTTATAAAACCGTTGTGGTGCATGGAGTGTCATAGAAACATAGAAACATAGACTTTGATGGCAGATAAGGACCACTTGGCCCACCCAGTCTGCCCATTTCCCTACCTATTGGATAAGTTGCAGATTCTAGTTAACCAACAGCCTTCTTCCTGCAACCCCCCACTATAATTGCCTTATGTCTGTCCCATGCATGTTTGAATTCACCCACTGTTTTAGACCCCACAACCTCTCCAGGAAGGCAGTTCCATGCATCCACCACTCTCTCCGTGAAAAATAATTTCCTCACATTACCCCTGAGCTGTCCCCCATCTAACTTTAAATTGTGTCCCTTTGTTCTTGCGCATCTCTTTTTCTGAAAGATGCTACCCTCCTGGACTTTGTTGATTCCCTTGAAGTACTTAAAAGTTTCTATCATGTCCCCCTTTACCTCCTTTCATTAAGGGTATACATATTAAGCTCTCTCAGTCTCTCTTCATATGGTTTCTGATGTAGACCCTGCACCATTTTAGTTGCCGTCCTCTGGACTGCTTCCATCCTGTCTATGTCCTTGCATAGATGAGGTCTCCAAAACTGCACGCAGTACTCCAGATGGGGTCTCACCAACTGTCTGTATAGAGGGATAGCCACTGCCTTTTTTCTACTTGTGATGCCCCTCCCTATGCATCCCAGTATCCCCCTAGCTCTCCTTACTGACTACTCACATTGCTTACCCACCTTTAGGTCATCTTATATGACTACACCCAGATCCCTTTCCATTATTGTTGTCGTTAGTACCTCCTGCTATTGTACTCTTCTCCTGGATTTTTATTTCCCAGGTGCATTACTTTAGTCTTTACATTGAATCTAAGTTGCCATATGTCTGACCATTCCTCCAACCTTGCCAAGTCCCTTGTCATCCTTTCTACCCCCCCTTGTGTATCAACTCTGTTACAGATCTTTGTGTCATCTTCAAAGAGACATACCTTTCCTTCCAGACCCTCTGCAATGTCACCTATCAAGACGTTAAAGAGGACTGGACCCAGTACTGAGCCCTGAGGTACTCCACTAGTAACCCCCCCTTTCTTCAGAATGTGTTCCATTCACCATTACCTTCTGTGTCCTGTTGTGCAGCCAGTTTGTTACTCAGGCTACCACCCTGGGACCCACTCCCAGGCTGGCTAACTTGATTATTAATCTTGTGTGGGACTGTGTCAAAGCTTCATAAAGTCTAGGTAGGCCATATCCATAGCTTCCATGTTCATTACTTTATCACCCAGTCAAAGAAATAGGTTAGATTCATCTGACATGACCTTCCTGCTGTGAATCCATGATGCTTTGGGTCCTGTGCCTCGCTGGCCTCTAGGTACTGAACAATTCTTTCTTTCAGAAGTGATTCTATCATTTTCCCCACCACTGAGGTCAAACTAACAGGTCTGTAGTTTCTTGCTTCTGCCTTGGTCCCACTTTTGTGAAGGGGAATCACATCTGCCCTCCTCTAGTCCTCAGGTACCACCCAATCTTCCCATGATTTGTTAAAAAGTGTGGTTAGTGGTGTCACTAGGTCCTCCCTTAGCTCTTTTAGGATTCTAGGGTGAATCCCATCAGGCCCCATTGCTTTGTCCACCTTGAGTTTTAGGAGTTCTTTCAGGACTCTTTCTTCTGTAAATGGACTGGCATCAACCCCACTATCCAGAGTGCTTCTACTGTTTGGTTTAGGTAACTCCTCCTCTTCTTCTTTTGTGAATACTGAGCAAAAGTACTCATTCAGTATCTCTGCCTTTTCACTATCTCCCTCTGCCCACCTCCCCTCTCCTTTATTAATCTTCATTATCTCTCCCTTAACCTTTCTATGCTCCCTAATGTACCTATAAAAGGTTTTATTCCCCTTCTTAACTGAGTTGGCTATCTTTTCCTCGGTTTGGGCCTTCGCTTTTCTGACTGCCTTCCCCACTTCTTTCTGCTTTAATTGATACAGTTCCCTGTTGTGCTCCGTCTCTGATTCCTTATACTTTTCAAATGCAGCCTTTTTCTCCTTAACCTTCCCTGACACCTCTTTTGAGAACCATAGTTTTTTTTTATTCCACTTTGTTTTCTTTATTTGTTTCAAATAAAACTCAATTCAATTTCTATTTCAAATTAGTGACAAATTACTTAGGCCAAGAACACGAAAAAGACATAGCAGAGGAACTAGTTCTCATGGATAAAATGATCATGGACTTTGGATCAACAGCTGTGATCTCAGGAATACTGCCCTTAAATAACTGCCACCCTGAAAAAAAATAACATAATTGAAAGAATCAATGCTAGGCTAAAATTCAAATGTAAACAGGCTGATATAGTATTCTTGGACGTATGGGACCAGTTCTATAGAACATCACAGAACTATGTAAAAGATGGGTTACACTTGAATAAATCTGGCAAGAACATATTGGATAGGACTATTGCAGGGACACTAACAGCAACCCAAAGAACAAAACACTGATGTCAAAGGGGGAGGGATTAATAAAAGATATAATTAATTAAATATTCTTTGTATAAATGCAAGAAGTTTATTGGACAAGAAAGATGAGCTGGAATACATCCTAAAGTTGGAAAACATACATTTATGTGGGGTGACAGAGATCTGGTGGACCAATGAAAATTGGGGTTTGGACATACCTGGGTACAAAGTTTATTATGTAAACAGAAAAGGTAAACATGGGGGCTAGCCCGTTATGTCACAAATGACTTAGAATCATATGAGATTATAAACACATCACCTCAATATGAGCATATAGAACAGGTACGGGTGTCAATTATTCCACAAACAACAAAAAAACTTGCTGTGTGTGTGGGATATAGAGCTCCAGATCTGTCTTCTGAAGAAAAGTGTACCTTCTTTGACATATCAGAACATATTGAAACAGGATCAGATACTGTAATCATGGGAGACTTTAATCTCCCTGATATAGATTGGAAACTAAGAAAAGCAAGCACAACATGTGGAAAGAGATTCATTGACTACATCTATATAAATAACATCTGTATAAATAACATCTATATAAATAACTATGTTAACTGTAGCCCTTTGACACAATACTGCTTGCAGTATATGCATCTTTGTAACTGTTTAGTCCCTTCAATATTATTGTATTTAATTTGTATTGTATTGTATTTAATGTCTCTGTATCACTGGCATGGAACCTTTGTACAGAAGTCTAAGACTCAAAGGTATGTAATCTGATATAATCAATAAAATAAAAAATAAACGTGCAGCAACTAGTTGGGGAAGTAAAAAGAGGAGATAATATTTTAGATGTGGTACTCAGCAATGCTAATATTGTTACAATGGTCTGTAGTGTGGGTGAACCACTAAGCAACAGGAACCATAATATGCTTAAAACAGAAATCAGAATAAACTGGAAACCATTACTGGGAGACATGAGAGTGAGAGCCATGGTAAGTCTGATTATAATGAAATAAATCATTACTTCAGTCAATGGAACTGGAAAGATGCGTTCAAGGGTCATATGCTAGAAACCAAATGGCAAAAATTCAGACATAATATAGAGGACTGTCTAGACAAGTTTATCACAATTACCACCAAATATAACAATAAGGGCAAGATAACTATCTGGCTTACAAAAATCATTAACAAAACTAGTGGGACAAGGAAGGTACGCCTGCAGAAATGACCAAAACAATCTGTTTGATAAGAACAATGCTAAATATAAAACAATACGTAAATCATGTAAGTCAACAATAAAATAGTCTAAAAGAGCCGTTGAGCTCAAATTAGCAACAAAAGCCAAAGATAATAAAAAGGCCTTCTATAGATAAATAGCAAAAGTTGACATCATCCTGTATCTGAACCCCTCGTGGTAGAAAACAAGAAAATACTAGGCGAGCAAGCAAAGGTTGCAGCTTTTAATCCATACTTTTTTAAGCACATTTAAAACCAAAACTGTCTTTGTGCCTGATGAATGGGAACGATTATGTGCTGGGCTTCCAGAAAATGGATATAGTACATGAGAAGGATTTGGCAACAAAACTGCAAAATCTGGACATCAATAAACCACTTGGCCATAATAACCTGCACCCGGCCCTTTTAAAAATGACTGCAGTAAATTTAGCAGGCCCACAGACAGATATTATAAACCTGTCACTAACAGAAGGCAGGGTGCTACAGGACTGGAAAAATGCCACTGTGATCCCTATATGCAAAAAAGTTTCAAAAAATGTATGCAGCAACTTTAGATCTATCAGTCTAACTTCTAGTATTAGTAAGTAGATGGAGAACATTATTAAAGAATATATAGGTGAGCATATATTAAATAAGGGTATCATGGACATAAACCAACATGGTTTTCAAATGGGTAGAGCTTGTCAAACTAACCTGTTAAACTTCTTTAACCTAATGAGTAGTGCATTGGACATGGGGATACCGGTGGACGTCCTATACCTAGACTTATCCAAAGCTTTTGACACTTTACCTCATAAACAACTAACTGAGAGACTAATAGACATTGGACTAGATAAAAACATTGTCAAATAGGTCAAATCTTGGTTGGAGAGTAGAAAACAGAGAGTGGCCCTTGCAGGACAGCTATCCCTGTGGGGTGAAGTTACTAGAGGGGTACCTCAGGGTTCAGTTCTGGGCCCTACCCTATTCCATATATACATAGTACCTTTACAGACATTGTCAAATTGTTGGATTACAAAGCTCACTGACAATGTTAAATTAGGATGTATTGTAAAAGATAGTAAATCTGTTCAAGAATTTGAAAAGGAAATAAACCATGTGGGGGATTGAGTATTAAAAATCATTTAACTCTTAATTTGAAGAAATGTAAAATCATTCATATGGGGTATAAGAACAAAAAAGGCATGTATTATCTCTATGGACAAATAATTCCAGTTACATGCATGGAAAAAGATCTAGGGAAGCTTTTTATGGATAATTTATCCTCATCAGAACAATGTAAGGCAGCAGCTGGGAAAGCACAAAAAACAATGGGCTGCATTTTTACAAATATAGACAGCAGAAATAGTAGAATAGTGGCACCCTTGTACTCAGCCCTTGTGAATCCACACTTGGAGTATTGTGTACAGATGTGGGCCCCACATAAGTAGAAGGACATCAGGCTATTGGAGACAGTACAGAGAAATGCTACAAAAAGGATTAAGCATTTTAGAAACATCAACTATAATGATATGATGAGGCAGCTAGGTCTATATACCTTATGGGGCATACAGTAGGTGAGTAAGGGGAGACCTGTGTCTAGTATACAGAACACTTACTGACAAAGATTTGTGGGAAAACATAGGACTGACATACAACACACGTACTGTATAAGTAGTAGATTCCACCAATACCAGCTTAAAGGAGAATTGCACAAAACAAATACAAGAGGACACTGGCTAAGTCAAAGAGTAATTAGCTTGTGGAATTGACTTCCCAGCAAAGTGGTAATCATCAAAACATAATGTAATTTCACGAAATCTCTGGATGAATTTATGGAAAATAAAAAAATACTCCTTCTTAAGGTTGAAACTGGTCGAATCCATATGGTCGTATGGCTTCTGACTCGTACTTTTCTATGAATCTATGAAAGATCTTAATTTAAATGGATGGGGGGGCAGCATGGATCACAGCACCCTTTATTACCTAGTGGAGGAAGCCCAGCAGCCCCCACAAATCAGGGCAGAAGAATGGGGATTCAGATGTGAGGCACAGGCATGGGGTTAGGAGGGTGGGACTGGGCAGGTGGACTGGGGAGAGGGGAACTCTAGTAGTAGCTGAAGGCAGTCTGTCTGAATTTAAAACAAAAAAGAAGCCTGCACTCAAGAGCCACAAAACATTATTTTATTTAGAAAAGCAATGCTACTTACAAAAAGCTGTTAAAAGCAGTCAGTGGAAAAAGGGACCTCTCCTATGGCTAACTTCCCGAGTGCATTCAGAGCAAACAGCTCCTTCTTCAGGGGGTGGAGTTTACCCTAGTGCTCAAAAACTAAATATGGAGTACCCGCCAATCACAGAAGCCAAATTTAAATATTGAAACAAACTCAATACATAAATATCATATTCACTTCATTCCCCATTTAAAGGAACACAGCTACATTAACTTCTAAACAAGCTGATGTACCCACAAAAAACATGATAATAAAACAAATTACAAAAGCACTAAAAATGAAAGGGCAGTATTAGTCTTAAGGCAAAGGACAGAGGACTCAATTTTCAAAGCCCCAAAATTGAGGTAAGGTGCTTGTGTCAAACAGAATTGAGGCAAGGGGAACTTTGTGTCATAATTTGCAGCAATCCAAATTTCTGAATGCAGGCTGCATCAAAATCAGGTGCCCTTGCATCGGACTGACCTGTGCCAGCCCTGCACCAAACACTGGGGTGCATCATGGAGCATGGGGCCATGCACAAGACCTTTGTTGCTGTAGCCTCTAATGTAGGATTCTGAATGGTTCCCAAAGTCTGCAGGACTCGCCCAGAGTTAGACTAGTCCAGAGCTAGTCTAACACCTGGTGCATCAATCAATCAATCAATCAATCAATCAATCAGTCAATCAAGCTTTATGTTACCAGGCAAAACATCATTGAGAAAAATTCATTTACAGGATGGACCTGGACACAAATAAGACAAGGACACAGTACAATCCATAAAAGGAAAAGAAAGAGAGAAAAAAAACCCCAAAACAAAACAACAGTAAAGTGATAACAGAGCATCAGCACCAGCCCTGGCTGGCATCAGTTACCACCACTCGGTAATGCAGTATTTAGCTACTTCTAGCCATTGCTGGCCCTTTTGGGCTATGTTGGTAGCACCTTGGGATTGATTCCATGCCCTTGGTCCAATTGTTGATTTTATCAGGCCAACCAACAACACAAACAGAGCACCGCAAAGTGTGTTACTGTGGCCATCATTGGGTAGATGCATGTTTTTCCTCAGTAACTACTTGATCAGTCATCATCACTGTAACAAAGAAATGAATTTCCCATGTAACATGTCTGGCTACCTCGGTGACTCACTGTACAAATCAAAACAGTGGAATAATCTGCAGCAATGTGGTGACAAACTCGAACACTTCACTAATGTTCTGCCTGGCAGATGTGGTGCTCCAGTGACAGGTGAGGCTAAATGACCCTCTGATAGCATGAGCTCTCCTCCCATGTACTGTTTGGTGAATGGGACAGCTTGTGGAAAACTCGAGAAGTTTGATGCCAGAACCCCATTTCTTCTTAAATCCGGCACAGGGTCTCTCATGCACTGGAGTTTGCCGCAAGCAGGGATTCAGCACACCTTTCACCGATCTAAGGGGGTTTTAAAAATTGGTCTCAGATAGTCAGAAATTCCAAAGAAACAAACACATATATCTTAATATAGGTGAACTGAATCCAATTATAAAAAACAATCATAAAATTGCAATATATCGAACATGCAATTCAGTGAATAAATATCCCTAAAAAAGCATACTGTACATCTACAGAAATCAGAAATTTCATCCTAAATAAGGTTTAAAATCAAAACATAATTTAATCTTTCTAGAGACAGACTTCTAATGTGAAAAATCTTCCAAGATTCTCTCAGTAACAATTTCTGAAGCCTATCTGCTTCCCCAACAGGTTTTAGTATGCATTTAAGTCCTGTAAATTTAAAACCTTCAGGATTTTATTGATGATGTACCTTAAAATGTGTACCAACAGCACTCTTTTCTGAACCATTTTTAATAGTCCTTATATGCTCAAACATCCTAACTTTCAGCTACCTGATGGTTCTGCCAACATGAACTTTTCTGCTGGAGCACCAGGCAACACAAATGAAAAATTCAGAATAACAGTTTGCAAACTTGCATACCTCAATCAACTTCTGATTACCAATTTTGATATATTTTTCACCAGTTGCATGTTTGCAAGCTGAATATCTTTTACGTAGGTAAACAACAGTGGGTTTATTGCAAAGTCAGTTCTCTACTTTCAGTTCAATATAATGGCTTTCAGTGAGAATATCCTTCAAATTGGGACCCCAAGAAAATATTACCCTGGGTGTAACTCCAACAATATTAACAAGAATCTTTTCAGATAACAGAACTGAACAATGTCTAAAAACAATACAACTGATCTTAGTAGCCAAAGCAGTATATTTGGTAACAAATGTTACTTTTGGTTTATTATTCCATAATATTCTTTGGAGTCAATAGAGATTCCCTCAGAGTATTCTTTGTTCTTCCAGTGCCTTCTTGATAACATTACCAGAATAACGCCTGACTTTAAAATGGTTCTTTAGAGCTAAACTTTGCTTTTCAATGATTTCTACTGTGTAGTAGTTTCTTCTTATTTTGAGAAACTGACCCACAGGAATCCAGTTGAATAGCCCTTGGGGGTGACCACAGTCTGCTCACAATAGAGCATTTCCAGCTGCTGTTTTAAAAACATTTTCACTCTGTATGACCTGTGAATTGTTCACATAGAAATCGGTATCCAAAAATTCAATGCTCTCAGTGCTGGACAAGTGTAAACTGCAGGTTAAAATGATTCCCATTTAACCAAGACACACATTCTTCCACCTGATTAAGCAACCCTGACCCCACAAGTGTGATGTCATCTATAAAATGGTGCCATCTGACTATCACCTCCCCCCCCCCCACCATCACCACCCTGGGTCCATACAGAAGTGTATCAATGTGCAACGTTTTACCTTTAAAGGTGACTGAGCTATAAACCTCCAAACTTTTAGAAATTTTAAAATTTAATTTCACAACTATGTGAACTGCAGAATTTTAAGCCACCGTAACTTTAAAACTAGAGAACTGAATATTATCAATTTTGTTAGGTTCATTGACCCTAAATATTAATCTTTGAGGCCAACCTCATGGCTCAGCAGAACATCATGCTGGCATGCTGATAGCCCAGGATCAGAAGCAAGCCCAGGCCATCCCAGTGGCATGGAGGGCTGAGGTGCTCAGTGCATTACCTCCTGCGACACCTGTAACCCGGGTTCAGGAATGGACATACGCCATTTGGAGGCTGTCCGGGGAAGGAGGATCAAACATCTGTAGGACAGCTCTCCTCCCTCAGGGGAGGTTGGATTGTGCGATCAGCTGATTGTCTGCCACCTGAAGATGTCCAGGTGGAAGCACAGCCTGGGCACACTAACAATAACCCATCATGGGCATTTGAGGATGTTTCTATGAAGGTTGAGCTCATTGTTATGCCACTACACATGGGCAGCTTCAGGGGGAGAAACAAGAGAAAAACAATTGAGGACATGATACAAGAAGCCCTGCCCATCATGCTGATGGCCTGTGCAGTCTCTCTCTGGATCTGGGAAGAATCTGAATTTGTGTTCCAGGTGGGGGGACAGCCCTCCCTTCCCAGACCCACCATGGGAGCAATCCATTGGGGATTATGGTCCCCCATTATGGGGGTAGACTTGAGATGGATATGGCAGATGGGAACAGGGGTGAGTACAGCTACCCATCTTGCCAAGGTGGACTAACACCTCTATGAAAAAAAAAGAAGTAAGCCCAGAAAGTTACATCAGCAGGCACTCCATGGCTGAGACAGTTGCCGCCCTGCGGTGCATCTCAATGGGTGAGGGTTGACAGCAGTTCCATTAATGCAGTGATCTGGCCCCTTTGGCTGAGCCAGGGAGCTTTCCTTGCTGCAGGGAAGCTGTGGCTTTTGCAAGGCTGACAAAGGCACCACATCCAAAAGGGTATGTGGGAGGGAAAAATGAGAGAAAAACCAAGTAGCCGACTATATGATTGCTGGGTTCAGCCTAATCAGGGTATATCTCTATGAACAGAGGAGTTAGACAGGAAACTAGTGGGACAGATCAGGAGGACCTGCGAGAAGGGTAATGTGGTGATTGTGGGAGACTTCAACATGCCAGGAGTGGACTGGAGCACCCCAACAACCAGGAACAGAAGGGAGCAGGTACTGCTGGATGCCTTCCAGGACAGCTTCCTGCTGCAAATGGTCAGTGAACCAGCCAGGTTAGGGAATACCCTTGACCTTGTGCTGGCAAATGGGACTTTGTGAGATAACTTACAGTGGAGGAACCGCTGTCAGGAGTGACCACCACTCAGTATGGCTCACATTGGATATGGGCAAGGAAGGAGTGGAATCTGGCACAGTAGTGCTGGACTTCAGGAGGGCCGACTTTGGGAGGATGGGGGAAGTGGTAAAAGGGTACCTGGCCAGAATTCAATCTAGTATGGACCCTAACCAGAGGTGGGAGCTCATAAAGCTGGGGATAGTGGAGGAAACCAAAATCTGCTGCAAAGCCCAGAGCAAGAATGCTAGGGCTAAGAAACCGATCTGGTTGAGTAAGGAGGTCATGGAAAAGGTAAGAAGGAAAAGAGCTGCCTTTAAGAAGTACAAGAAAACAGGGAGGGGGGAGGACAGGGAGGAGTACTTGACAGAATCGAAGGAGGTGACAAGGGCAATAAGGGGAGCCAAAGCATCTATGGAACTCAGGCTGGCACAAGGCATTAAGAAGGGGGAGAAGGACTTCTTTAAGTACATCAGGGAGAAAAGGAGCTATAAGGACCACATAGTAAGGATTAAGAAGGGGGGGTTGGGTGGAAGCAGGGTGCGATAAGGCGGAAGCACTAAATGAGTACTTCTGCTCAGTATTTACTAAAGAGAAGAGGGATGTGACACCCAAGGTGGGAGAAATGGCAGAAGCAGGGTGGGAAGTGGTGACAGATGGGGAAATCATGGAGAGCAGAGTTCGAGAGGGTTTGAAGGCACTGAGAGTGGACAAGGCGCCAGGCCCAGATGGCATCCACACCAGGGTACTGAAAGAGCTGGCAGAGGTCCTTGCAGGACCTTTGGCAGACCTATTTAATGCCTCACTACATTTGGGGTGTGTACCTCAGGACTGAAGGATGGTTCATGTGGTGCCCCTCCACAAGAGTGGCCCCAAGGATGAACCGGGAAACTACAGACCAGTGAGCCTCACTTCCATCGTGGGTAAGCTAATGGAGACTATCCTGAAGGAGAGGCTGGTGGCCCTCCTAGGGGCCAAAGGACCACAGGACAGCAGACAGCATGGTTTACATGTGGCAGATCCTGCCAAACCAACCTGGTTGAGTTCTATGACTGGGTAACTAGGCAACTGGACAGGGGCCATGCAGTGGATGTCCTGTATCTGGACTCAGTAAGGCATTCAACCCAGTGCCACATGGAAGGCTGGGAAGGAAGTTAGTAGGCACAGGGGCGGTGCAAAGCTGGTGAGATGGGTAGAAAACTGGTTTCAGTGGAAGGCAACAGAGGGTGGTGGTGGGTGGGAGCTTTCACACCCAAGGGCAGTGATGAGCGGTGTTCCACAGGGCTCGGTGTTGGGACCAGTGTTGTTTGGGATATTCATTGCAGACATATCATGGGACATCAAGAGCAAGATCAGTCTGTTTGCTGAAGATACCAAGGTAGGCACAGTGGTGGATGACCTAGGGGGGTGGCAGGAGTTGCAGGATGTTCTGGCAAAGCTTGAAACCTGGTAAGACACCTGGCGACTGGGCTTTAATGCCAAAAAGTGCAAGGTGCTGCATTTTGGGATGAAGAACGCAAGGAGGAGTTACCAGCTAGGGGGAGTGCAGCTAGCCCAGACAGAGGAGGAGAAGGATCTGGGTGTGCTCATTACAGGGTCAATGAACAACTCGGCAAAATGTAGGAAGGCAGCTGCAAAGGCCAACAAAATACTGGGTTGTATTGCAAGGGGTATATCCGAGGAGGGAGGAGGTGATTCTGCCACTTTATAGGTCATTAGTTAGACCACACCTGGAGTACTGTGTGCAGTACTGGCGTCCGTATCTGAAGAGGGATCAAGTTACTGCAGGGGTGCAAGCAGGAGCGACAAAGATGACTGGAGGGCTGGGGGACTCATCATACGAGAGGAGGTTGAAGGAGTTGAACATGTGCTCACTGGAGGAGAGGAGAGACAGGGTGACATGATTGAAACCTTTAAATACATGAAAGGAATAAACAAGACAGGTACAGAGGGACTGTTCAAAGTAAGGGAGGGAGGGACACCAGGTGCTATGATATGAGGCTGGGAGCAGGAAGGTTCAGGAGGGAGATGAGGAGACACTTTTACAGAGAGGGTGGTGGCTGGGTGGAATGCGTTACCTGCTGAAGTGGTATGCAGTAGAACAGTGGACTGCTTCAAACGAGGAAGGGACAGGACAAGGGGGAAGGTTAATGAAGGGGAAGGGTGGAAGGGAGGGGCAGCTGCAGAATAAGGGGTGCTAGTTGCACATTTGAGCAGACTTGATAGACCTCTAGGCCTTTATCTGCTGGCAAATTTCGTATGTTTTATAAGGTATATCTCTAAGGGATGAGCTGCTGGTTGGGAGAAAAAGCAATATAGAAGAAACAGAGGCTGTGTATATCAACTCAGAAATCTCTCACTCAATGGCTGGCCAAGTTATAAGCAGCCAAAGATTCCAAAATAACATCAGTAATTAAAGTTGAATTGCATAAGCTTTACTGGAATAGTGGGATGCTGTGATACTTTTGTCAAAGCCATTTCCATACATTTGCCCTGTCATACCCACGAGTTGCTTTTGTAGAGCAAAGTAAAGGCTTGGCAAAGAGGCAATAAGGTAGTATTCACAGAAGACTCCACAGTAAAAGTATAGTGGTGCCAATGTCAGGTCAATTTCTTGAGTGATTAACCATGAAAAATAGTCATGGACATCGCTGTGCATTAACCTGTCTTCTTGAAATATATCAGCTAACCACTAGAGTTCACTGACTTAATGACTTGTGGTAGCACATGCACCTGCAGTATTGTTTCTGACAATGCCACCTACTGACTCTTTAAACCCCTGTAGAAAACAATGTTTATTTTTACTATTTGGGAACTGCAGCAGCACCAAGTGATGCCAAGCCTTACAACTACTGTAGATGTGACTCAGGCCATTGTGGCAGAAGTATCTGGATATCTCTAGTCATGATGGACCACAGTACTGGGCATTACTGTTGCAGGACTGTTAGAGGGGCATTGCAGGTCCATGACACTAGTGCAGGTAAGGTGATTCAAAAGTGGTAAGTGCTTTGTGAAAGTTAAATTCCACAAGAGGAATTTTCCTATTTTTTTCTGTTATGTGCCAATGATGGTTTGAGCATTTTTGCCGTTGAGCAATTTCTAAAGTATCCACAATAAAGTTTAACCTACTAAATCATATTTCTCAAGCTTAATTCGATTCCAGGATGTGATATATTGTGGGTCACTGCAAGAGAGACTCATACACGGTATGTCAGTTCAGTGGCCATCTTTTATTCTACTCAAAGATAGTGGTCTTACATCACTGGGCAAACACAAAGAAACGTTTATGGTCCATGACAAGAACTTATATATACATACTGTATATAATGGACTACAATACCCATATGTATAAACTACAACTCTAATCCACTTCCTACCATATATATTCATGTATATACTACCTTACATATCCATGTACTGTATATACTATACTCCTCCCTCTTAGAAACTTGTCTAAAATATTTCAACAGTAACATTTCTAACTTCCAGGCTGAAGTAGACTATTCGGTTCAGTACCCAGAAACAAGTTCAAGGGATTATTCTGCCCCATGGGTAGAACTTGTCACTAACTAAGTAACAGTACAAGTAAGAGTTCAATGACACAGAGGTACAAGTTCAATACATGACTTTACAGATCAAGTCTTTGTGGTGGTCTTCAGTGCCTCAGGGGATATCTGCAGGCTGGAATAACCACTGCTGATGAAACAGGAGATTCATTATTATTTGGCACCGGCTCAGGTGGAACTTCACAGGTAGGAGCAATATCCTCTGTATCACTGTCCTCAGATGGAGTGACATCTTCTGCTGCATTTGCTGAAACCTTGGAATGCAGCAAGTGATCCACATGTAAGTGAACAAGTCGATGTCCCACACAAACTGCATAAATCAAAGGTCTATGTGTTTCAATCACCACCCCAGGAATCCAAGAATCCTTGGGATGTCTACAGTCTCGAACCGACACCCTCTCCCCAGGATGAAAAATCCATACTGGCTTGGCTGACTTGTCATGACCCTTTTGTTGTTGTAGTTGATGCTTTGCGACAGTGTCGGCCAAGTCTGGCTTGAGCAATGACATATGGGTACGAGGTTGATGTTTTAGGAACAGTTCAACAGGTATTCACTCTGTGACCATGTGAGGGGTGTTTCTGTAAGCAAACAGAAAACAAGCCAGCCTTCGAGCTATAGGTACTTGCCATGCATCTGGTTTATTCCAAGCTTTTTTGAATGTCTGTACAGCTCTTTTAACTGCGCCATTTGATGCTGGATGGTAAGGAGGAGTCAAAATATGTCAGATGCCATTCTGCTTTAAGACCAATTTGAAGACATGGGAAGAAAATTGGGGACCATTGTTCGACACTAACTCCCATGATAGTCCATAACAGGTGAAAAGTTGTCTTAAAAGGTCTACAGTGTTTTCAGTAGTTGTGACTTGTGTGGGTAATACTTCCAGCCATTTGGAGTGGACATCAATTACTACCAAGAAGTGTTGTTCATCCACCTCAGTATAGTCGACATGGATGCGATCCCATGGTGTGGGAGCCCAGGACCAAGGATGCAGGGGTGTGGTAGCAGGTTGGTTGCGAACAGCTGCACATGGCGCACATTGGTTGACAAGATGTTGAATATCTTGATCAGTCCTAGCCACCTGAGGTATCCTCTGGCCAAAGCCTTCATTTGAGAGATTCTGGGATGACTGTCATGTAAGTCAGAAAGTAACCTCTTGCGGAACTTTGGAGGTATCACAACCCGAGCTTCCTACAGAACACAGCCTTACTCTGTGGACAACTGGTCCTTCAGTCTAAGAAAGGTCAGAGGGCTGGGTCTCTCGTGAAGTTAAGCCAACAATTTAGGGTGACATCTATGACTTTAGAAATGGCAGGATCTCACCGTGTCTCTGCTGTGACATCCTGTGAAGCAATTGGTAAGTCCTTGAGATGTGAAATATGGAATACTGTTGCATCATCTTCCTTTGCCATAGCATCCTTGCGTGGCAGTCTCAACAATGCATCTACATTTGTGTGATCTTGAGAACATCTGTATTTGATATCATAGTCATATGCCAACAAAATCAGGGCCCATCGCTGCATCCGGAGTGCTGTGAGAGTTGGTATTGCTGCCTTTGGCCAAATAATTGCCAGTAGAGGTTTGTGATCTGTTAGCAGAGTGAATTTCCATCTGTACAAGTACTTATGGAACTTCTTGACACTGAAAATTATGTTCAAGGCTTCTTTCTCGATTTGAGCATAGTTCTTTTCTCTTGGGGACAAGGTCTAGGAAGCAAAAGCAATCAGGTGTTCTTCTCCAGAAGGTAACGCATGTAAGATGATAGCTCCCACTCCATATGGTGATGCATCACATGTCAGCCTCAGAGAGTTGGCTGTGTCATAGTGGGCTAACCATTTGCTGCCTAGAAGATGTTTCTTGCAAAGTCTGGAATGCTTCCTCACACTGTGGGGACCAATTCCATTGGCTTCTTTCTGTAGCAAGTAATGGAGTGGTTGTAACAATGTGGACAGATGAGCTAGGAACCATCCATAGTAGTTCAAGAGGCATAAGAATGATCTTAACTCTGTCACATTTGTTGGCGCAGGTGCCTTGACTATAGCATCCACTGTGCTGTCTGCTGGGCATAGGCCAAGGGCGTCAATCCAGTGACCTATGTACTCAACAGAATTTTGCAGAAATTGGTATTTTGCTAGCTTTACTCTCAGTCCATACCATTGCAGTCTGGTCAGAACTTGGTCCAGGATTGTCAGATGCTCTTCCACTGTGGGTGCTGTTACCAATATATCATCCATAAAGCATACTACATGGTCCAGTCCATGAAGTATCAGGTCCATTGAGTTCTGGAAAATTGCTGGCACTGTGGGAACTCCATATGCCGAGCAATGATACTGGTAAAGTCCCTTGTGGGTGTTGATGGTTAGATACAGTTCTGACTCTGGTTCCAGCTCCAATTGCTGGTATGCAAAGGATAAGTCCAACTTGCTAAAGAATTTTCCTCCTGAGAGTGTAGCAGACAAGTCCTCTGCATTGGGTAATGGGTATGGATTTGGCTGTATACAATGGTTCACTGTAACCATGTAGTCACCACACAACTTCACTGCTTTGTCTCGTTTCAGTACCACGATGATAGGGGCAGCCCAGTCGCTCCTCTCTACTTGTGAGATGATACCATAGCTTTCGAGATGGTCCATTTCTTTCTCTACTGCTTCCCTTACAGCATATGGTACTGGATGTGGCTTGTGGAAAATTAGAACAGTTCCTGATTGCACTCGGATCTTTGCCTTGAAATACCAGATTGTGCTGTAACCGTACTGGAAAATAGGACCATGTCTGTCCAATACTTTTTTTGTGCATCTTGCGGTGCTTTGGTCACTTTATTTAAACTGAAGATCTTTTCCCAGTTTAATTTGATCTGCATGAGCCAGTCTCTGCTTAGTAATGCAGGTTTTTTTCCTTGTACCACCACCGGAAGCAAGGTCCACTTTCCCCCTTCGTAGGTGACTGGCACTTGGATTTCCCCTAGCACGGAGATTTGCTCTCCCATGTAAGTCAAGTACTGAATAGATGATGGTTGCAATGGGCACTATTGAAGATTATCTCAGTAGATGTTCTCTGGCACAAGGGATACTGAGTCTCCGGTGTCTAGCTGCATGCTCACCGGGTTGCCTGCTAGCTCAAGATGGAGGTAAATGTATTTTCCGGTTGCTCATGTTGCCTAAACCATGAACAGTTGCAATGCCTCATCTTCTGTTTCTGTAGATGCTGTGCCATCTGTGACATACTGTGCAGTAGCAGTGTAGCATATACTTTTGCACACCCTTTGTATTTGACCCACTTTTCCACAGCTGTGGTATTTGTCGTGTCGAAAGCAGCATGTGCTTTGACCATGGTTACCTCCACATCGGTAACATGGTTTTGACTTTACAGATGTGCCCTATGTTGCTGGCTTCCTAAATGTTTGGGGTCACTGACGAGCATGTGATGGACCACTGTGTGGTGTGGCATGTCCCTTTTGCTCCAGGGTATGGGTAACCTTATGAACTTCACTTCTGTTGGGTTCAGAATGTCCCGCCAGTGCTTGGGAGCCTTTTAGAGCAAGCTCCATAGCAATTGCAATGTCACATACTGTCTTAAAGTCTAGTTTCTTTTCTTGCAAAAGCCTTTTTCTGTAAGCTTCCCCTCTCAGACTGCAGACAAAGCGATCCCAGAGGGCATCATCCAGGGACTGGCCAAACTCACAAGTGCACGCTAAACCATTAATGCAATGATGTAATCAGCAATAGGTTCCCTTCCCCTTAGTTGTGATGATAGAAGGTGTACTGTTCGGCAATGAGAAGGGGCTGGGGTTTGAAATGTTTTCCAAGTGTCTTAGTGACTTGCGTATATATCAGGGTCAGGATGTTAGCTGGGACTGTTAAATTCTGCAGAAAGGCATAAATCTGTGGTTGTAAGACTGCTAAGAAGATATCTACTTATTCATCTTCTGCTAATTTGTTTGCCTTAAGTCAGCATTGGCAACCCTCTAGATATAAATCAAAATGTTTCCTTGGAATTATCAAAATTTAGGTACTCTGCCAATTACAGTCATGATGTCTGTGGCTAGGTGCTCAGTAGTTGCAGTGTTCACACACAAAAACAAAGTGTCTATTTGTGTCTTTTTTTTTTCTCTTGTGTGTGATGCAATTGCTGAGGTGTGTCTCCAGAGGCTGTTGAGCTGTGTTTATTGCTACAGTATGGGCAGTCTGACTTAGTATAACTGCCGAGATGGACCAAAGAAATGTTAGGTGTCAGATTGGAGCCATACAGTAATTCATGTGCCTTATGGAGCCCTGCTATTAGCTATGTTGTGTCTTTTTCAATACATCAAAGTACTATAGCAAAGAGCTCTTTAGGTTTTTGTTTTATCTGTCTGTAGATAAATATGTACCCACGGTGGTGCACATTAGCAATTTTCGAGGTTTTAAGTGGCTAGGCAGAGAGGGACAGATAAGGAAGCCCCGGCAGAACAGAATAGAGACACATGGAGCTGGAAAGACTCACAGGACAGTTTAAATTAACAAAAACATGCATTATTTACATGACCCTTCAGTTGTACTCATAGAAATTCTGGTGTGTATCCTCATCGCCAATGTGATATATTGTGGGTCACTGCAAGAGAGACTCATACACAGTATGTCAGTTCAGTGGCCATCTTTTATTCTACATCAGAGATAGTGGTCTTATATCACTGGACATACACAAAGAAAGGTTTATGGTGCATGACAGGAACTTACATATATAATGGACTACAATACCCATATGTATAAACTACGACTCTAATCCACTTCCTACCATATATATCCATGTATATACTACTATACATAAATATCCATGTATAAACTAAACAGGACATATTTACTTTGTTATACATACCAAATATTGAGTGTATACCTGCAATAACAATGGAGCTATAAACACCAGAATATGTTAAAAATGTTCACACAATTTAACAAATAATTAAACTGTAAAATTCTGAACTCTGGTAACTTGCAAGTTACGTAACTGACCACCCTTCTATTTAGCACTTCCTAAGACTCTTCAAAGAAAGTATGCATAGATAATTTTCAATTATCTAACTCCAAAGGTGGCAATGTTGTAAGCACAGAAATATTTTCAGAAATTTTCACATGAACAATAAATTTCAAAATGTGAGCCCCTATAACTTCCCTGCTCCTTGTCCAAATGCCATGAAATTTGGCATCCCTTTGGGACCTCTACCAAACAGTATGTATGCTAACCTGCAGAGCTCTAGGTATAAAAAATGACCCAAGTTTTTTTTTTTTGCAGTTAATCTTTTTATGAAAATGACCAAGTTAATATGGGTTGCAGGATGAGAGGCAGCATGGGTATGTGTCAGGGTGGTCCTGCCAGACTAACCTGATTCACTTCTTTGACTGGGTAACTAGGACAGTGAACAGGGACTAAGTGGTGGACATCCTGAACAGAGAAGGGAGTGAGGAGTATATAGCAGGGAGGGGAGGTGAATCTCTCAGCAGATACTGAGGGGTCTGCAAACTCAAGCAGTCATGATACAGTACACTGTAAGGCCTTTTTTTTTGCTGGATCACTTGTGTGTTTGTACGCACGTGCATATTGTGTGCTCCAAAATTACACTACCAGAAAGGCTACAGTAACAATGGCCTATTAACAACAGTGCTTCACACATGAACTGGAACAGGCACAGCATATACTGTACAGTACAGTGCAATACCTCTTATCCCACATAGTGATCAGGCCATGCACACGACTGAATATCAAAAAAATTGTTGACTGTACATATCTATCACCATGTCCTCCAAAGGATTTAGTTCTGAAACTTCACTAGGACCCTGCCCCTGCCAGTTTATCAGCTGGAAATGGTGTTATGACTGAGCCATTTTTATCACAATGCCTCTGAGGTCATACCATTTGTGTTTGACTGCACTGATGGTGTGAGGAGAATTATCAGTCCCATTAACGGCAGCCTGCAAGCAATCCCACAATAACTGTTTCTTGGCTAGCATACCCCTTAGTGCCCTGGACTCATAACTGGTCCAGGAGTTTCAGCAGATCTCTGAGGCAATGATCACTGCTTCCTCTGCTGCAAAGGTCAGCTGCTCATGGCTGTCAGAGCAGCACATGTCCACAGCTAAACTGTCCACTCTTCCACAGTCTAAGGGTGAGGAAATGTGAAAAATTACTTACTTCAGTTTAGCTTTGATTTGTAAATTTACTCAATGTCTTTAGATCAACTTCTGAATATCAGCCAAAGGACCACTTTGAGGCTTTGGTATGGTATCTAGCAGGCTTAAAATAGGAGTAAGCGGGACCTCTGCCCCATGCCCATTCCAGTCAATCCCAACTTTTTCACCCACCCCTGTTCCTGCAGTTTTGTTAAAATTAACTCCATCAACACCTAAAACAGTGGTAGGAGTCAGATTTTTTTTAATTAAAGAACATATGTAGGGAGGAAGGAGGAGGGTGGAACTTGACTGGTGTGGAGAAACATGTGGCCATACTATAAGACTAACCCTGGTCACAAGGAAAAAGCAAGAGTTTTTTTTTTATGTCATTTTGCCAAAGTGACCCAAAATGTCACAAAGGTTCAGTTTGACTGAATTAAAGGATTGTACTGTTAAAAAGGGAGGGTGGGGGACTATACAGAAGGGATCCATGAAAAGGCAGACATCCTGAGAAAATACTTTCAGTTAGTGTTCGCAGAGGAAGGAGAAGGGGAGAGACACAAAAAAGTAACAAAAGCTTTGGAAGGAAGAAGATGGACACTAGTCATTATATGGAGGAGAGAGTCCTGAATGGATTCGCAAATCTGAAGGTGGACAAAGCAACTGGGCCAGAGGGGTGCATCCAAGGGTATTGGTCTTACCCAAAAATTGACCTGCTACAACCTCGCATGGTCTCCCTCCTCCCTGATGTTCTAGTAGTTTTGGAATCTTGTCTTTCAGCCAATATTCTTGACTCTGCCAGCACTATCCCTGGTTACTGCCTTTCTCCCCAAGATCATGCCATAAAGGGAGGCGGCATCACCATCTACCTTTCCTCCTCCATTCAGTCAACCCCGGTGCTGACTGTCTCATCCCCAGCAGCCTATGAACTTCTCATCCTAAAACTCTTCCTCCCTTTCTTCCTTCCCATTTTCGTGGCAGGTGTATACTGCCACTCAGAGATTTCTCCTGCTTCTGTTACAGAACTACTAACCACTATCTCTATTTATGCCTCCTCTGGGGAGCTTCTTATCTTAGGTGATTTCAACTTTAATTGGCTTTCACACTCTAATGCCAAACTCTGCCAAAACATAAAATCCCTGCTTCTTAATGCAACTCATTTCTGTCCCTACCCATCACAAACCCTGTTCTCTTAACCACATTCTACTGGACTGGGTTCTTGTTACTCACCCGCACCATATCATTGATGCTGGTACCCTCCCTGACGCACTCAGTGGTCATCATATGGTTTACTGTGTGCACAAAATTTACCACCTCAGAGTCCCCCACAAAATTATCCAAATCAGGTCATTCTGATCAATTGACTTATCTTCACTACACACTGATCCACTTTCCACTGACTGGTCCCCTATTTCTACAGCCAGTAATATCAATCAATCCCTACAATATTTCCAATCAAAATGTTTACTTGTCTGGGATCAGCATGCTCCATCAGAAAAACCAGGGTCAGAGGTTTCACCTTTCCAGGATCTCAGCTGAACCTCTGGCCTACCTCCATTCATGTAACCTGGCATTGAAGTCTTGTAAGTCCTCTAGTACTTCGGCTAACCTTAACAAGTACCGTGCTTTGAGGAACCCTTGTACTAGAGCTACCAGGTTAGCTAAGGATGAGTTCTTTTCCTCCTCATTTCAGAACAATCTTAGCAACTCCTCCAAGTTCTGAAAAGTAATACAAGCCCTCTTCTCCCTCCCCTCACTGTCCCCCAACCCTGTTCTCCAGGTGGGTGACTCTACATTTTAGACCCTCCTTCCGTTGCCTCAGCTTTCAAATCCTATTTCACCACCTGTGCTCCTCACTTCTCTCTGCACTCCCCACTACTCCCCACCTCCCTCTTTCTCCTTTCTCCCTCTCTTCTCCTCCCCCACTCTTTCTCACCTATCACTCCTGCCTTGGCTCTTAAAGTGTCTCTCAACCCCCAGAAAGTTGGGAGCCCTGATGGACTTGATCCCAAACTCCTACACCTCTCTAGACCGGCTATTGCCTTGCCCATCTCATCCCTGATCAACCTATCATTCTCTCTTGCCTC
The DNA here is from genome assembly GCA_016271365.2 of Neoceratodus forsteri. Classification (NCBI taxonomy): domain Eukaryota; kingdom Metazoa; phylum Chordata; order Ceratodontiformes; family Ceratodontidae; genus Neoceratodus; species Neoceratodus forsteri. The sequence goes on from CM057450.1 coordinate 1,375,292,938, forward strand.
AGTCCCAGATACCTGGAAGCATGCAACTGTCATTCCCCTTCCAAAAGGAGGTGACTCCTCACCTGGAAAGTTCCACCCAGTCTCTCTCCTCCCAACCTTATTCAAATTTCAAGAACACATAGTTCTATCTCAACTCTCCCTTTTCCTCAACTCCTCCTTTTTCACCCCTTCCTGTCTGGCTTTTGCAAACATCACTCCACCACTTCCTCTCTCCTGAGGCTCATAGATTGCATCTATTCTGGCGTGGAACAAGGCCTCCGCACTGCCGTTATCTGTGTCAATCTAGTGTAAGCTTTCAACACTGTCTCCCACCCTCTTCTCATGGAGAAACTAAAATCAGTGGGTCTGTTTGACTCCACAACCAGGTGGTTCAACTCCTACCTTGCAGGTAGATCTCAATCAGTGAGAACTGGAGATTCTCTCTCCCCCCTACCCATATACACTGGTGTTCCCCAAGGTTCCATCCTTAGTCCTTTGCTTTTCTCCATATTCATCAATGACCTCCCCTCAGCCTGCTCCTCTGCATCCATCCACATGTATGCAGATGACACAGTCCTGTTTTCCTCAGGCTCTTCTCCATCAGAGTTAAAATCCAGGCTTCAACTTGATTTTGACACTCTCTTGAAATGGTTCAGGGCTAATCAACTATGCCTTAATACTAAAAAAAATGGTCTCCATGTGTTTCGGCACATGACAAAGGTTTTCTAAACTCTCTTTACTCCCCACCTTCCTCACCCTCAATGGGGCAAAAATTTACGATGTACCCTCACATAAGTATCTCGGTGTCTGGCTTGACTGCCAGCTTGTTTTTTCTCAGCACTTAGATGCCATGTACAAAAAACTCCACCCTAAGCTCAGTGCACTTTATAGGAACAAAAGCTATATCCTTATATCTGCCCACCGGGACATCATCACTAAAATGATCCTCCCAATTTTTGATTATGGTAACTTAGTCTGTGGTGCTGCACCTAAATCCACCCTGGCCATACTGGATCCCCTCTTCCACTTCTTTTGCTGTTTTGCCTTGGCCTGTCACCCACCTACCCCAGACTCACCACTGTTCTCTGCACATTAAACTCTCCCTCCCTCCCGACCACCATCTAATCTAACGGGCCTCCTTTATTTCTAAATTCTGGTTGACTTTGTTATCTCCTTACCTCTGCTCTCTCATCTCATTTCCCCTATGCCCCCCCTCCACATACTGTCTCCATAATTCAGGTTATTGTTCTCTTTTTGCTCCCCCCTTGTAAATCCCTTGCTGCCCAGTCTGGTTTCTCCTTCTGCCATCCTAATCTTTGGAACTCCCTTCCTCTTACAATTCACTCTGCCACCTACAAAAGCTCTCTTTCCTCCCTTCTTCAAGGCCACATTGCTCCCTCCTGTAAGTGCTCTTAGCCCCATTGCCCTACACTTCTCCTGGAAGAGTTCTGCCTTATTCCAGATATTACAGAGGCCCAAGAGGACTGGAAAACCTTCCAAAAGATGCATTAAGGAGGACTGAGATGATTCTGCATCCCTAAGGGTGGCCATGATATCACTGGAAAAAAAGCATAACTTTGTACTCCTGGGAGCCCACCACAATACCCTTAATAGCCGCTGAATCTCACATTTTCTGGGCCAAGGGTTCTATGGCCAGTAGAAACAAAGCCGGTGAAAGCGGGCACCCCCTGTCAGGTGCCACAGCCCAATGTGAAAGAAGTGGAGAGACAGCCATTGGTAAGGACTGAGGCTCATGGGGAGGAGTAAATAACCTCAACCCAGTGGAAAAGACATGGGCCAAAACCAAAACAGTGCAATGCTGAAAGTAGATACGGCCATTCCACTGAATCAAAAGCCTTCTTTGAGTCCAATGCAAGAACAGCACTGGTCTCATTGGTTGCCAGAAGGACACAGAGGAGGTCATCTAAGCGGCAGAGGTGATCTGCCCCATCCCGTCCCCCTACAAAACTGGCCTGGTCCGGGTATATTAAAAAAGGTAGGACTTGTATTCAGTACTAGGTACTGAATTGTAATTCACTACTGTCTTTCAAGTCAAGGTTAAAAAGGCACTTACAATTTCCAAGAAATGTGCTTGTTGATTCATAATTGTACTTTGTCATGTTTCTTTTGTACTCTGTTACTGTATTCATTACTTGTGCATTGCTTGTCAACTGTGAAAATGGGCAATTTGCTCATCAGACTTACAAGGATAAAAAATAAAATGAAATGAAATGAAAGGACAATAGACATATGACTGGCCAACACTTTAGCTGTGATCTTATAGGTCAAGTTGAGAATGGACACCAGCCGGTAACTCCCGCATTGAAGTGGGTCTTTACCCTTCTTAGGGAGTACCGAGATCACTGCTTCATGCATTGCATGGGGGAGTTGCCCCCTCTCACAGGCCTTCTCTGCCACTTGAGCCAACAGTGGACAAAGGGAGTCCTCTGTCACCCTATAAAATTCCATGGGGAAACCATCTGGACTGGGGCTGTTACCCTCCTGCAATTGCCCTACTGCCTTCCAGATTTCAGCTTCTGAAATGGGAGCCTTTAAAGAAACCAGATGGGACTCCATTAGTTGTGGCAGTTGGAGCGATTCCAAAAATGCCCTGATATCTGATCCATCACCCCATTCAGGTCAACGAGACCGATAAAGATCCTCATAAAAATCTTGGAATGCCCTATTGATTCCCTTCCTGTCCATCACCTGCTGCCCCTATGATCTGATCCCCAGAATAACCCGGAGAGCATCCAGCCACTTTAGTCTATAGGCCAGAAGGTGTCCAGTCTTTTTTCCGCCCTCCCAGTATAACTGATGAGTTCTGTACAATCCCAGTTACACATACTGTGTAGTTAGCATATTGAGTTGGAAGCGCGTATCCCAAATGAGGCCCACCAGAAGCAGGTCATGTGCCCCAGTCTTATACTGGGCTTCCAAACCTCGCAGTTGTGCCTCCAGCTCAGCCATCCTGGAACTCTTGGCTTTCTTATGAGAAGCAGCATAGGAAATCAGTTTCCCACACAGGCATGACTTTAAACCCTCCCACACCCATTGAGAGGCCAGTTCCCCGCCCTGGTGTCATTAATAGATAGTTAGTCCTAAGTCTCCTTCCTAACGCAGGCCTGAACAAAGGGGTCAGAGAGAAAGCTATTACAATGCCATTCACGAGGGGAGTCATCACTCTGATCCAGCTGAAAGGACCAAGTAACCGGGGCATGGTCCGATATCATAATCGTCTCTATTGCCGCCTTAATTGTGGAGGGAAAAAGCAGCCCTGATTCCAAGATAATATCCAGATGGCTATAGGTCTGGTGTACCGAGGAATAAAAAGTATAATCCCTGTCTACCGGAAGTGCAAGGCGCCAAGTGTACCTGAGATTATGTTCCTTGCACAGGGCCTGTAAGGCTCGAGAACCAGGAATTGTCAACTGTCTGGGGGTCCCACTACAGTCACAAACTGGGTCCCACACCTCGTTCATATCCCTGCCCATAATTAAGGAACAGTCCATTCTGTCTTGAAGCTGTTGGGCCAAATCATTGAAAAAGGGGACACCATCCTCGTTAGGACTGTATATGGAGACAAGTGTGAACAACTTCCTATCTAAAGTACCCATAATAATTTTCCAACAGCCTTTGGGGTCCTTCCAGGTCTGACTATGAACCCAATTAATCCCCTTGGCCAAAAGGGATGCAACTCCACATCTTTTTGAAGTACAGGAGGTGGCATACACTTGCCCCCAGGCCCTGCGTAAGCAGTCCACCTCCCTGGCCAGCAAGTGGATTTCTTGAAGAAAAACAATTTGACCTCACTGTCGGGTATGTGGGTCAGTACTCTCTTCTACTTCATTGGGCTGTTTATACTCTTCACATTCCAAGATAAAACCTTATAGGGTCCACCCATGACCATCATGTCTCAGAATCTCGATCCCTCCCCCCTTCCCCAAGGCCATCTCATCTCCCATCCTCCCACTGGAACCTGGTGGTCAAAATCCACAACCCACCCATCCTCTCCCAAACTTCTGAACTATGTACAAGAAAAATATACAGCAGCAGTCAAGATAATATGAACTTACCCTCCATAACACTCTTTCGAGTCATGTCCCAAATCCCAAAATAGTTGCCACAAATCCATCCACCCCCCCAAGTGCTCAAGAATTAAAACTACCACTCACCATAAACCATACAGGAAACAAGAACCTCACAAATCAGTAATACAAGAAAATCCCTATTAGAACTGTAGCAAGAGAGGAATGAAACAAGGGAACAAAATGAGCCCTTGACCACATCCCCCTGCCCTCGCAGCACATTAACCAACAAACTCCCCAGTCCCTCAATGTACCTCTCAAACCAAGGAATGTCCAGAAAAAAATGAACCCCAGAGAAGATGAACCCCCCCCGTAATACCCCATTATAGTTGCCTGAAAACAGGTATCAGGAGGAGCCTGATGGCTGTCCAACCCCAGGTGTACAGAGAGAGAGAGGCAGGCTCAGAAAACTTGCTCACCCTCCAAAAGGGCACCAAGACTCCACTGCCCACCCCAGCTCCTGTCCCCCAAGACCCCTGGGGCCAACAATCCTCCCTAGGGAAGGGGTGCAGGTTGTAGCCCATAACAACATACAAGCCCATACAAATTAAAATAGGCAGAATGGTGCAGCTCAAATAAGGATGCAGGGCTCCACATAATAGCATGGTACAGAGTCCTCATACCTTCTCCCCCAGCCCACTACCACCCAAAAGAGAATGTACTGATCTAGACCCCCCCAAGGGTCCCAGCCTCTCCTGCCTTCCCTATTAAAATAGCAGCCAGGAGATTTCCAGGGACCCAGGATCAACCATACCCATGGGTAAGTAAGTCCCAGCCAGTAAAATTATTAACTATAACCTCTAAGCCGCAAATAACAACAGCGGCCAAATAAACCAGGAACACAGGGGTCCACTGGTATCCATGCCCTCCTACCCATGAACATTAGCCTACAATCCCTATAAATAACAATAGACATTGTAACCAGAGAACAGATAATTCTGCTGTCCCATAGAATGCAGCCCAGCCCTAAAGAACTCAAATCAGACACGGGCATCAAAATAGGCCAATTCAATGGTTAGGGAAAAGAAAGATCTTCACAGCCATTGTCTGTTCAGTCCATGGAATCCTCTTGAGGGATAGATGCTGATGGTGTTACTGCAGTCTCCCTGGGGGTCATTCTTCAACTACCAACCAAGGTTTGTCTCTAGAGGTCAGCCAAAGTAGTAAAGGGGGAGGTTGATCCCTCTGTGGGATCACCGAAGAGTCCTTCTGATGAGAAGAGCGTGCCAGTGTCTCAAAAATTGCATGACTTCAGTCGGGGCTGAGAAAAAAACATTCATAGAACCAGCCAAAATCCAAAAGGTTGCCGGGGGGACCATAAAGCATTTCAAGCCCAGCTGCTTAGCATTGTCTCTGACTCCATCAAAATCCTTATGGTAGTCAAGAACCCTTTTATAAAAATCCTGGTAGAAGGAGAGTTTGGAGCCATTATGTTGAATGTCTTTAATCACCCGAGCATCTCATAGGAGCCTTTCCCGGTCCTGATATAGCAATAAGTTAAAAACCACAGGGTGAAAATGGGTGAGAGCTGTGTTGGGAGGAGGGCTGGTGGGAACCCTATGAGCCCTCTATTTTTACCACCATCTGCAGATCCAAGTTGAGCCAGACCGGTAGATGCTTCTGGAGAAATTAAATCATATCTGGCCCCTCCACTGCCTCGGGCAACCCAAAAAGCCGAACGTTGCTGCGGCGGTGTTGGGACTCTAAATCATCCAGCTTGTCCCAAAGCAAATTAATCTCATTAGTAGCAGAGGTGATGGTTTTCATGGTAGGCCCAGCCCAGTCCTCTAATTGGCTAATGCAGGATTCAGCAGCTTCCATACAATGTTCCATAGCCTCGGCAGACACCCGAACAGCAGTTAACTGGAGCATAAGGTGGTTTAGATCCATTTGGACCCCTTCCACGAACTGTTTTATTTCAGACAGCTCCCATAAGATGCATGCAAGATCTGACTCCCATTCGACTTGCGCATCAGGAGGTAGGAAGGTGGATTCATCTGGAGGAGGAGGGGATGCCAACAGCTTGTATTTTTTCTTTGCCGCTGGATTAGTTTTATCCGGGATCAGTTTTGTAGCCATTATGAATGGTAGCCGATCCAAATTAAGCCCGGAGAGCACTTGGAAGGTAAGAAAGTTTAAACTTTAAAGAAGTAAGGAATGAAGCCAAATGAGCAGGCTGCTTTGAGGCAGCCAGAATCACGTGACTTGCCCTTAACCAATTTCTTACCCAGTTTACCACCTTTGGACCCACTCCTGGGTTGCTCAGCTTGCTTACGAGTCTCGTATGTGGAACAGCATCGAAGGCCTTACTGAAATCAAGGTAGGCCACATCTGCTGCTCCACCCTGATCCCGTTCCCTGGTTACCCAGTCAAAGAAATCTATTAGATTCATTTGACATGACCTCCCCCGTGTGACTCCATGCTGCCTAATATCTTGTAAGTCACTGGATTCAAGATATTCCACAATCCTTTCCTTCAGTAGTGATTCCATTAATTTCCCCACCACCAAAATCAAGCTGACCTGTATTTTTCATCCTCCCTGTTACTACTTTTGTGAAGTGGGACTACATCTGCCCTCCTTTTGTCTTTTGGAACCACTTCTGTCTCCAGTGAGTGGATAAACTATACTGTCAGAGGTGCAGCCAGTACCTCCCTGAGCTCCTGCACCCCAGCTGGTCCCATTGCTTTGTCCACTATCAGATTTGCTAGTTCCTTCAGGACTCTCTCCTCTGAAAATGGACTGGTCTACACCTCCCTTCCTTCGATGTTCTTGTTAGTTTTCTGTGGTTCCTCACCATCCCCTTGCTTTGGAAACACTGAATAAAACTATTTGTTCAGGATGTCTGCTTTTTCCTGCCCCCCCCCATTCTTAACCTTATAATCCCTTCCCTGGTCTTCCTTTTTTCACTCACATAAATGAAAAATGTGCTGTCCTCTTTCGTTACTGGCTTAGCTATTCTCTCCTCCATTTGTGCCTTTGTGCTCTTTACTGCTTTCCTCGCCTCCCTCTGTTTCTCCTGATACACCTCCCTATCCTCCTCCCTCTGTGTCTTCTTGTGCCTCCTGAAGCGAACTTTTTTGCCCTTACCTTCACAGCAACCTCTTTTGAGAACCAAAGCAGTCTCTTTCTCCACTTTTGTTTGCTCACTTGCCTGACTCAGAGGTTTGTTGCCTTCAGCATGGCCCCTTTAAGCTTCACCCACTGTTCCTCCACTCCACCCAAGTCCTCTCCTCCTGTCTTGGCATCCCTGAAGCACTCACCCATTTTTTTAAGATCGGCCCTCCTGAAGTGCAAGACCCGCACCTTTGTGTGCTCAGTTCTGTCACATTTCTTATATTGAACCACACTTTACAGTGATCACTGGTCCTCAGGTGGCCTCCCACTACAGCGTTTTTAACCCTGTCCCTGTTAGTGAGGACAAGATCCAGTATTGTCCCATCTTAAGTGGGTTCTCTTACTTGTTGCCTGAGGAATGCCCCTACTTCAGGCAGTTCAGGATGTCACTGCTCCCACCAGAAGCTGCAGCTGGGAGGCTCCAATCCACATCTGGCAGAATGAAGTCCCCCACCTGCAGCACCTGCATCTTACTTGCCATCTTTTGGATGGCTTCCACCAGCACCTTATCCAACTGTCCCGAACCCCCATGCTGGAGGTCTGTAGATCACGCCAGTGCAAATAGTGGCTCCATTCCCCATATCTAGGATGACTCACAGTACCTCTGCCCCTCCCTGCATTCCCTGTATCTCTGTTACCTTTATGCTTTCCCTCACATAAAGTACCACTCCCTTTCCTTTATTTGCTACCCTGTCCCTCCTGAACATAGTACATCCTGTTTTGGCTCTATCCCAATCATGCTTCTCAGTGCACCATGACTCAGTAATGGTGACAATACCTAGGTTAGCCATTGCCATAATGGCCTCTAGGACCGGTATTTTATTTCCCAGTCTTCGAGCATTTGCACGCATGGCCTGCCAGATTTTGCTACTACCCTACTTCCCAGACCCCCTTTCCCTTTTGCCAACTTTCCTGACTCCCTTTGATCTCATTCCAATCTCCCTTCAATGTTACCCTTTTACTTTTCTCATTAATGGCACCCTTGAGGATTTCTCCCCCTAAGGGTTCCCCCTACTGACTACTCCCACCTATGGGATGACAGTTAATGTCTCCTCTGTTCTTCTGCCACCTCCCTTGGCTAGTTTACATATTTACTGAAGTAATATTTAAACTATTCACTGAGGACTGTGGTTCCCATCCTAGGTGGATGCAGGCTATCTCCTCTGTATAGGCCCTTAATCATTTTAAGTAGGACCCCAGTCCCCAATGTGGCCAAACCCCAAACTGGTTCATGCAGTTGTCCAGGCTGTGTGTGGGTGTTGATGGTGATATGGCCACTGCTACACATTCAGTCACTTCACTACTAGTCTAGCGTTGCTTGTAAAGTGCTTTGGGATACATTTTGTTTGAAAAGCGCTATATAAATGCTGATTTTTTTTTCTTCTTTTCTTCTTCTCTCTGCATCACTCCTTCAACCATGAGTTGAAGCTCCAGGTGCAGAGTACCCTATCCACCCCTCTGACATAGACAGACAGCACCTCAGAAAATGTTACTGAGCATGCTACCTGCCTATGACCCTTCCCCAACTCTCTGAACACCTCCTGTACTATCCCAGTCTTGTCTGTAGCCAGGTCATTTGTCTCTAGGTGGATAATGACATCCAGATCTCCCTTCCTCCCTTCCTTCTGCCCTGGCAATCCTCAGGATCTGCTTTCCATCCCACTGAACTGTAGCACCAGGTAGACACCTAACCTATCTCTCCCCCTCCCTTCCTGTTACCAATTCTATCACCCTTTCAACTAAGTCCCCCACCACGAGTTGCTTTCTTCTCCACTAGGGTCCTCTGCCACCCTCCTTGAGGCCTACACTATGGGTGACCCCCACATCCTCCTTGATTACTACGACGGGCACCTCTGTGTGACAGTTCCACCTCACCAGAGTGGCATAGGAATTGTGTAGTGGAACCGGATGGGGAATGTGCCTCTGATCCACCACCATCATCCTCCCAGAGCCCACCATAGTACAGACACTCCTCCTTCTTGGCATCCTCTGAGGTGATGATGGCAGACTTGATGGTCACTGGGTGGGGGAGCAGGACTCCTGGATCCTGGCCAACTCAGCCTGGAGTCTAGCAACCTCCTTCCTCAGCCAAGAGGAAGTGCCTGTGGTAGGACAGCACCACAGTCTCCAAGGTCTCCATGAGAAACTGTCGCCCCAGCCACTGTGACTGCACTTACTTCCAGCATGATTGCCACTCTGTCTCCCTAGGAAATATTTGGCCCCTTTTCCCCTGCTAGGGTTTATCCTATTTTTCTGCTCAGCTAGTAGTACCCTGCAGTAGTCCCTTCTTTTATTCCTTCAGCTATACCTTCTGAGGTACCAGCCTGACCTTCCCTAGTCTTGCTTCATGGATAGGTTTCTAGGTAGTATCTCCCCTCACCTCTTTACACTTGTTTTTAACCCTTTTGCACACATACTCTAGATAGGGCATTTCACCTTATATCCATTTTTAGTCTGTCTCTGACTATCCACTCTCCTCTTTTTTGTTAACCCTTTTGTACCCTTGCCCTATCAAGAGTGTTTTGCATATTCCCACTTTTAGTCTACCCCTGACTATCTACTTTCCCTTGCGGTATGTGAGCTACAGCAGGAGTGAACAGGAATCTTGCCTCCATTGCCCAGCAGACCTCCTGCTACCCTGCTTCCTCTTTGGGTTGACTGCTGACACCGGACACTTATTTGACTCCTTTACTGCTCTTCTTCCCCACTGCTGTGGTGCAGAGTGCCTGGCTGCTGGCTGCCTCATTGGGTTGACTCTGGTGAGCAGACTCTGATGTTATTTTCATGTGGGTCCTTTGTGGGGGTCTGCAGCATGGGGGGCCGCTTGATGGCCTATTCCTTATATAGACCCCTGCCCATCCTTGTTGCTGGTGCAGCTGCCCTGACTGGCAGCCGCTGATGAGGGAGGCACAGCTTTTGGTTGATTGGCTCATTCTCAGTGCATTACAAGCCCTCCGAGCACCACTCCCAGATCCTTCTTCTGCTGAGCCTGTATGTCAGGGGGCTGGTCCAATCCCCCTGCCTGCCTTCAGGAACCAGTCCTTGTTCTGCTGGTCTGTTTGCTCTGTGGGCTATTTAAAGCCTGTTTCTTCCTGCCTCCTTGTTGCTGGTGCAACCACACTGATTGACTGCCAGTGGGGGCAGGAGGTGCTGCTCTTTGTTGATTGGCTCCTTCTTGGAGCCTTAGAAGCCCTCCAAACTCTGCTCTTGGAGCCTTTTTCTGCCAGTTCTGTGTGTTAGGGGGCTGGTCCGATCCACCTGCCTGCCTTCATTCAATCAGCCCTTGCTCGAGTCGAAGACATTCATTTCCAGTTCATTTCCTATTGGTATCTGAGGAGAGATTGGGGATAGTGTGGTCAGGAAAAATAACATTCCCATGCATAATACATGATACAAAGCTGTACAGTGCACATACTACAAATAAATGTATTTACAGCAATATCCTTACTGGACTATAAGGTAAAGGACATACAACACACAAGCATAATGCAGGAAGCTTTAGTTATCGTAACAGACTAAATCTCTAAGTGAAGCTTTACCTTGTACTGTACCTCATGATTTCTCTGGGGTTAGATCAACAGTTGGTGCCAATCCCTGGTCATGCCTGAATGCTTAACTGACAGAGAGCTTAATGGGCTGCTATCTACCATGGACATGCACAAAAAGAGTTGAAAGCCTTTTATTTTAGTTTCAAAGTTTTCAACAGATGATTGTACTATAATTGGATTTATTTGGCTTTTTTTGCATTTTTAAAAGAAAGAAAGAACAACAACAAAAAATAGGTTACTCACCTGTAGACATACTGTACTTCTAGGAGAGGTATACAGTTCACATTCACAATCTGGCAGTACCAGTCTAACAGTCTGATTTGCTAGATGTCTTCAAGCTAAGCTTCTCTTACCACCCAAGCAGTATCTCCCCAACTCCATCCCGTGATGTCAGATCCTGCACATTGGAAGCAGTAATCTATGCTCCACTTGCCTGGGGAGGCCAAGTGGGTTATGTGGATGTGAACCATATAACAGTCCTAGAACTACACTTATAGGTGACTAACTTATTTTTCTAGGGGTATGGATATGGTTCACTATCCACATTCTGACAGACTACTAGCAGGTCTCAGGGATGGGGGGGGAAGGTGTGTACCACTATTTTGTAAACAGAGACTGGAGAACCGAGGTCCCAAAACCAGCATCCTGGAGTGACTCAAGGTCGATGCAGTAGTGGGAAATGAAGATGTCTGCTGAATTCCAGGTAGCAGTCCTGCAGATTTCCTGGATAGGGACATCCCTAGAAGCAAGCCACCAAGGCAGCAATGTGTCGACGCCGCCAGCTCCAAATAGCTGACTGGGCACTCCTGTAGCACGGTTGCCCACAGTGCCTGCCGCCGTCACCTGCCAGCTCACAGGGAAGCCCTGACTTGGCTACCCCAGACAAGGACTACCAGTCTATTGTTTCTGCTGGCACTGTGCACCAGATCCCCACCCACCCCTCCATCCACCCGCCCTATCTGAACCCTCTCTTATATATCTCCCTGTGAACCTAGGTTCTTGCTGGATAACAAGCTCAACTTTCTATGCCACTTAAATGAAACCTCGAAGAAACTAAGACAGCGATTAGGTTTATTCTATCGCAATAAACACCTACTCACGTTAGAAGCCAGAATGAGACAAGTACAAACTACATTCCTACCTATACTGGACTACGCTGACTTCCTTTACAGTCATTGCCCATCAACGATGCTAAACAAACTGGATACCCCTTTACCACCGGGCTTTAAGATTTATCTTAAATCTACCCCTTAGTACACATCACTGTCATCTATACCAGGTTTGGGATGGACCTCACTCTCAAGTAGAAGAAAAAGGAATGCTCTCCTCTGATTTTTTAGAACATTATCTGATAACCTCCCTGCATACATCTCGAACATCTTCAAATGGGCTAAAGGTTCCTATGGCTTGAGACGCTTCTCCTTAATCTGCTTCCAGAGTTCTAGAGTAAAAACTACCCTTGGCTCAGCAGCAATCAACTTCTCACTTCCATTACTTTGGAACACTATGCAAGACTCATTCAAATTATTCTCACTTCCAAGCATTTTCACATTCAAAGCTCTATTAACGGATTATCTGAAGGAATCATGCAACTGTTTCAGACGCCGATGACCCCTAAGTCCCAGGTCCCACTCTCAAATCCTATGCCTAAGTATCTCATCCACCCACATTCCTAACAACAGAAACCTAGGACCTACAAGCCTAGTTCCCTTAATCCAAGATGGCCCTGCCTATTCTCTACCTTTTACCTATTCTGGCCTCCCTTTTGGGGGCCTACTCTTTCACCCCAGTTTTTACCCTATTCCTTAATACCTTCTTATTTTTTATCATTTAGGTGTGAGCTCTTACTTAGCGTAGACTATATGGGATTGTTGTCTCTTCTCATTTCAGTAAAGCTTATCATTATGTACCTTTGCATGTTAATTATGTTGACTGGTATGTATAGGCCCATATTGACCAGCACCTTGACAATGTTTTTTCTTTTTTTTTTTGCACCATTGTCCACAGTAATTGTAATCTTATAAAGTGTGCTGTATTGTATTAATGCCCAGGTCCACCTTGAAACTTAGCTTGCTCAATGGTGTTTATGCCTGGTTAAATAAAGTGATTGATTGATTGATTGATCACATGACTAGAGGCGAAACTTACTAAGTGCCTGCTTTCCCATCTGCTCATTATATGGCCCTACTGCTACAGGGACTCGGAAAACTGAGCAATTCTGCTTTGTATCAGTGGTATTACTTCCTCTTGAGTGCCTCACGCTAGGTTGGAATGACCCATTATAAACAACCTGTGGACATACCAGCAACGAACCTACAACTACATCCTGGAAACCTGGGATTTTATTGTGCCTTGTCTTATTCACACTGTTAGCACCCACAGAGCCCCCGAGCTGCAAACTGTCACCAGCTGCCTAAACTCATCCCCAGGAGACTGTCCTCAATGCATATGGCACGACCACTTCTCCCGACTGCAGGGCAAGCTCATAATCTACAAAAGGGCACTCCAGGCATTGTCCCCAGGACCACAGGCCTAAATATCCCTCCCTAGTATGGCACATTCATGGATTCCTTGCCCGCTACAACCCATCTAAAATGCTGATATCAGGGAAACGGCAATGCTCAAGGAGCTGCAAACTCCTTCTGAACCACATTACCCACCTACTACTGCTATTACTAATGCTATCCATAACATACACCTCAACCCTGGCCCTTCTCACTCTCAGAGTTGCCTGCAAAAAAAAATCTGCAGGTCTCACCCTAGCCGCCTTAAACATCTGCAGTCTGCTTCCCAAACTGAACAACCTGAAGGCACCAAACACAACCCCGATAGCCTCTCGATCATGGAAACGTGGCTATCACACAAGGTACCAGACTCTGCCATTGTGCTGCCTGCATACACACTTTTTAAGCAGGACCGCACTTTGAAGAAAGGAGGGGGTTGCATAGTCTATGTAAAGGACACACTTCAGGGGCATATCTTTCCCCATCCCAACAGAAGCACTAATCTGCAAATTCTACCCATCAAAACCCTGCCTGACACTCAGAACAAGGTGCTTATGATCCTCACAGTCTACATCCCACCCAAAACAACAATTCTCGGTGCCAGCGACCTCATGGGCTTTATTGGCACCTTACGCCTTAACTCCAAGATCATTCTTCTCGGGGATTTCAACATCAATTGGCCCTCACCCACAGCTGCCATGGTGAAAGATGCTCTAGCTACTATCCACTTTTCCCAGATGGTGGCAACCCCAGCAAGGGTCAACTACAAAACAGGTACTAACACACTGCTGGACTGCATCCTCTCAAACTGGCCAGCCTACATCACCAACTCCACTGTCCTCCCTGATTCACTGAGTGATCATTCACCTGTTACCTGCACCTGACAAAGCAACTTCAGCAAGCCCCCACCCAGAACCATAACCAGCCATGCACTCCTCAAAAAACACCTACCACAACTCAAAGCAGACCTTCAAGGCATTGACTGGTCTGACATACATGAAACAAACGACATAGACATCGCACTCGGCCACTTCATCACAAAATTTAATGCCACTTGTGATAAACGTGCCCCCCCTAAAAACAAGAAAATCAAAAGCTCCCTGCAACCCTTGGATAACACCAGAACTCCTGCTACAACTCAATGCTCAGGACCCACTCTGGATAAAGGCATTCCCACATGGTACAGCTGCCAATATTCAGCAATATAAAAAAGCTAGAAATGAGTGCACAAAGGCTATCCAGCTGGCACTGCAGAAAATCCTTCTGGGACAACTTCAGTGATACTACTGGGAAGGATCCCAAAATGGCCCCCTCCATGTTACTGGTCAATGATGCACCCACAGTGGCTGCACTCCAAATAGCAAATGCCCTAAATACTGCCTTCACAGACCTAAGTGGAGTGCTCCCAGTGGACTACTTTGACCCTCCAGACCAGAAGCACCCAGTAGGTGATCAATCCCCTATGGGGAGCCATACGTATTTTTACTTTAAAGAAGTCAGCACTACTAGGCTAAAAAGTACCTTGAGAAGGTGCTGGGAAAATCGAGGCACAGTGGAGACACCCTGGACCTTAAGTTCCTCGCTATGGCACTTGAGGAAGTACTAAGCCCCCTGACCACCATCATCAACCTATCCTTCCACCACTCTCAATTCCCTCAGCTCTGGAAATTGGTTTCTATAACACCAATTCACAAAAGTGGAGACCGGGCACTGCAGAACAACTATGGACTGATCTCCATACTCCCACCACTCTCCAAAACACTTGAACAGATAGTGGCAGATCAGCTTGTGGAACACCTGAACATGCACCAACTCCTATGCCTGGAACGACATGAGTTCCAAGCAGGGCACAGCACTATCACGGCCCTGTTGGAATTCACTGGTTATATCCACCAAGCCCTGGATCAAGGACAGCTGGTGGGGGCTACCTTCATCTATCAAAAACTTTAGATACAGTTCGCTACACACTCCTCCCTCGAACAGCTAGCTGACACCGGTCTCTCTTCTGATACAGTTCTATGGTTAAAGGCTACCTCAGCAATCACTCACAGTGGGTCAAGATTGGGGACATTGTCTCAAATAGCAAACTGGTCCACTCAGGGGTCCCCCAGGGATCAATACTGGTGCCCCACCTCTTCAGTATCTTCTTAAATAAACTTCCAGGCTCCTGCACCAGTCGCATGCTATTGTATGCTAATGATGCCTTCATTTTCACCTGCAACCCCAACCCTGAACTACTCCAAAATGATATCCAACTAGGATTTACTGCTGCTGAAACATGGTTTAAGGAGCACAGACTAATCCTCAACTACAAGAAAACTAAGACCATGATCTTCTCCAGCATCCACAGCAAACACAAGACCTTACCACTATCCCTCCTGAACAACACTGGTGATGTGCTGTATCTTGTGCAGCACTTTAAGTACCTGGGTATCACACTTGACTCCACCCTGTGCTATGCACAGCATATAGACAACACAGCCAAGGCCATCGATTCCAGAATCGGGATACTCCACTGCCACAATCACAGCCTTACATATGAAGCACTTAATATGGCCATCACCAGCTCAGTTTTTACCCTCGTCGACTATGGCCTGGCCGTTCATGGTTCTGCACCAGACTCAGTACTCCACCGCATTTCCCTAGCCCTTAATAAGGCCTGCCAACTCCTCACAGGTGCTGCAAGGCTTATACACACCTTTGTGCTCTATTCATGGGCAGGAGTGGCTCCAGCTGAAGAGCAGAGTTAAGTATCATACCTGCCTACTGGCCAAAAACATCACACTAAATCTGATGCCACCAAGAGTCCAGAAATTACTCATGCACTATGCAAGTGCCAGGCTAACCAGAAGCACCTACAGCCAAATTTTCAATGAACCTAAATGCCACACTGCACAGAGTCAATGTGCATTCTACTACCATGCACCACACTGGACCAATGTCCTTCCTTCAGCCGTCTCCGATAACCATTGGTGCTTTCAAGCGTAAACTCAAGCAGCACCTTGCCACAGAAGACAACTGTGACTGTGCTGGCTATTCATGATGACCAAAACAACTTTCTTATGTTGGACCACTGTAAAGCCACAGCACTTAGTGTTCCACCTAATCCTAGGAACACGTACCTTCACAGCACTTCCTTGTTTTACCCCTCATCTATCCCCTTCCCTCCCCACTGGGCATCCCTTCCCCTCTCTGTCCCTGCCCTCATGCCTCCACCCTGTCTGATGCCCTCCTAGCCTCATTGTCTCCAGTCTTCCCTAACTCTATTCTTAACCCCTTATGCAGGCATACACTTTGATTTGCCGCAGTGGTGCCTGTTCTCCTTTCTGTTTCTTCCACCACAAGTTTCTGCCTAACTCTCCTGCGCAGGTGCCTTCTCACCAATGCCGCAGCGGTGTCTAAATGTTATACCTTAAGCTAAATGCTATCCCAATCTTGTATTCACACCAATGTATTGTCTACCTGGTTTGTAATGTATTGTTTTGTACCAGGGCAAATTTGTACTGGCTTGTAATGTAATGTTTGTAATGTAATGCTATGTACCTGCTCAATGTTTTGTAACTAATGTGGGACCTACAAATGAGCATCCGCTCACAGATGTTCTCTAAGATATAAATAAATAAATAAATGACTGGTAGAATGAGCTTGAAGCCCTACAGAAGGCTCCCCACAAGCCAATCTGCAACAGAAGTCGATGTAGGATGTGATCCATCTACTAATCGTCCACTTTGCTACCAATTTTCTAAGGGCAGCTTCAGCATAAGTGACAAACACCTAGTGAACCTCTCCCTGATCTCCAGCCATGTGATCTACATAATAAAAGTGCTCTCCGCAGATCCAGGTGATGGAGCCTTTGGTTGGATTCCGAATATAGGTTAGTAAAGTATACAGGTAAATTCCCTACTCAACTGGACATCTCTGGATGCCTGCCTTCAGTATACTTTGCTATGCAAACCTACAAGCTAATCAGCCTGGTTTGACCCCCTAGTCTCTCTGGGCTCATCGCCTTAAAGCCCAATCCCTGGTCCCTGGCCCCTACGCTCTGCAAAAACGAACTCTTCTGCAAGTCCCCAGAGTTAGAACCAATGCGGGCAGCAAGTCTTTCACCCCCACACTACTCTCACCCTGTGGAAAACACTCCCTCCCAGGGTGCAGGAAGCTCCCTCCATTAAAAGCTTCTGCACCAGGCTCAAGGCCCACATGGAGACAGTCAGTACCTGCCACTTTATCACCCGCTGAGACCACTCCTCAGATCTTAAAGTTCCCCGGATCTCCCCTGACTCTAGTTGGTCCAGCACTATCCATCTACTTTGCAGCTCCCCCCATTTTACTTTTCATGTATGATGATTGAATGTTACTGTAAAACATATAATTCATGCTCACTGCTTCACTATGCTGAACCATACTGTATCCTGCCTCTAACTCATGTAAATCATGCTCACCTTTTCACTTTCTGTTTTATGAAAATCCTGAGTCGCCCCTGAAAAAGGGACCTTCCGGGGCCAGTGGGCTCTCCAGGTCACCAAAATGTAATAAACAAATAATAAATAATAAATTAATCACTTGGTTAAGGTGAAACTCTGATACAGCCTTCTGGTGGAACTTCAGGTTAGGGACAAGGATGACTTTGTCCCTGTGGAAGACCTGGTAGGGAGACTCCACCAAGGGTGCCTAGAGCGCCTCAATCCTTCTGGCTGATGTGATGGCCAACAGGAAGGCCATCTTCCATGACAGGTGGGACATTTAACACCTGTGCATTGGCTCAAAAGGCTTGCCCATGAACATAGCCAACACTAGCAGTAGGTTCCATGGTGGAGGTGGTTTGTGCAATGGAGGGGAGAGGTGATCCATGCCCTTGAGAAAGCACTCAACCACCTTCTCCTGGCCAGCCATTAACTTACCAGACTGCACTTGTTAAGCAAAGATGGCTACCAGGTGTACCTGAAGGGTTGTTGCCTGCAGTTCTAACTGAGACAGGAACCAGAAATGGTCCAGGATGCTATTCACAGGCCTGGCAAGGGGATCAAGCTCCTTGCCATGACACTAAATGGAAAACCTCTTCTAATTAAAGGCATAGCATCTGCGAGTCAACTCTTTTTGGGAGGCCTCCACAACATGGAGCACATCACCTGAGAAACCCAAGGCCTGGAACTCCAGCCACTCAGGAACCAGTTCATGATGAGCAGGGACTGCAGGTTCAGGTGAAGGTCCATCCCCTGAAGCCTGGTTAGCAGATATGGATGGAGAGGCAGTTGCCACAGAGGTCTGCTGCTGCTGAAGCTGAGGAGATCTGAGTACCAGAATTGCCTTGGCAAGTCTGATGCTATCAGGATACAACGTACCTTATCCTTCTGGGCCATGGCCACTACCTTGTGGAGAAAGGGGAAGGAAGGGAAAGTGTACATAAGGCCTGTGGTCCATGGCCTCACAAAGGCATCACCCAGCAGTGTCTCAGACTATGGAGGGGGACACAAAACAACCTCAGTTTGACATTCTCCAAAGAGGCTAACAGGTCAGCCAGAGGAATGCCTCACTGAGAGAATAGGTGGTTTATCACCTTCTGATTCAGAGACCACTGATGCGATGTGTCTCCTACCTGGCTGAAAGCGTCAGCCAGATGACTGTTCTTTCCTGCAGCATGAACCTCCAGAAGATCTGCACTCAGGCTGCGCATGAGGGTCCAAGTGTGGAGGGCCTCCTGACACAAGGGATGGGAGTGAGTTCCACCCTGCCTGTTCAGGTAGAACATGGTTGTGATATTGTCCGTCTGAACCTGGAAGACCTGACCCCTGACTAGAGGAGCAAATTCCATTAGCACAAGATGTGCTGCACAGAGCTCCAGAAGGTTTATTTGGTGACAGGTATCCCAGGATGATGAGAACCCATCTGTGGTCTCAGAAGTGTGCTCCCTACCCCACCAGAGATGCGTCTGTCATGATAGTGATGGTCCGTTCCAGGCAGATAAATGGGATTCCTTCCTCCAGATGTTCTAGGATCAGCCACCACTGGATTCTCGCATCAGCTGGGTCACTGTGACTGGCTGGTCCAGATGGCCTAAGTACTGGGATCACAGTCAGACCAGTTCCTATTGGAGGTGGCATATCTGCCAGCAGGCCCAAAAGACCTCAAAGGAGCAGAACACCACGTACCCTAGCTACTGCAAGAAATCCTAGTGAGGGCATGAGAGCCCAAGCTGAAATGATCTGGCAAAGGAGGTACCCATCAACATGGACATGCATTGGACTTGGTGTTCCACAAAGGGCTTGAGATTGAGAACCTCAGAATCGACCTGATCAGTTGGTCGGATTACTGCACCATCAGTTTTGAGTTCAGGGCACCCCTCTGTAGCCCTCCCACTGTGCAGATAGTCAGATACCACCCTCTGAGAGGGTTGAACCCTGAGGGTCTTCTGGTGGTACTTGACATCTCGAGTATAAGGGCAGCTTATGCTGCACGTATGGGGGAAGCAGTGGCAGCCTATAATAGGGCTGTCACCCTGGCTGTTGATCTGATATCTCCAGTCCATGTCCATCCTTTATGTTCATATCTTGGTTCGCCATGGTTTGATGGTGAGCTAAGATTGACGAAAGCTATGGGATGGAGGTTAGAAAGGTGTTGCAGGAGGTCCAGTGCTCAGGAGCACAAATTGGCTTTGATTACTCATTATGGTGAGTATCAAAGGGAAATCTCTCATAAGGTAGAATTCCTGTCCAGAGAGATTGCAGCCAGGAAAAATCAACCATCTCAGCTTTTTCAGGCTGTAGACATGCTTTTACACCCAGCCTGGCTAGAGCCTGTGAAAAGTGTGTCATTTTTAAAATGCAAGGAGTTTGCCTGCTTTTTCACAGACAGGGTGTCCTCCATTAGCACTGGGATCTCCTTTTCTGTACAGTCACCATCCAGCAGTGGGGGGACGGTATGTCACACTGGCTGTCAGTGGTCAAGGAGTGAGTTTCAGCCAGTATTGATGGAGGAGGTCATTAGGATGATCTTGGAGCTGTGACCTACCTGCTGTGAACTGGACCCAGGCCCAACATGGATCCTAGTGGGTGGTGCAGAACAGCTGGGTCCAGTATTCACTAGGATTGTTGAGTGTTCCTTGTTGAGTGGGAAGGGCAGGATTCAGGTTGATTTAAAAAGTGCACTGGTAAGACCCCTTTTGAAAAAAATTACTTTAGATCTAGATGTCCTCGCTAATTATGGACTTATCTTTAACCTGCCATTCTTAGGTAAGGTTATTGAGAAGGTGGTTGCACTCTAGCTTGAGACTCATCTTGAGACCTTCTATATCTATGAGCCTCTCCAGTCGGGGTTTCGACTGAGATTCCGCACTGAAACTGCTTTGGTCAGGGCGCAAAATGATCCGCTCATGGCAAGGGACAGAAGAGGGAGATCAATTTTTGTACTCCGAGATTGCTCCTCTGCATTTGACACCGTTGACCATGGGCTACTTTTGGATCATCTAAGGGAATACATGAGACTAACTAGCACAGTTTTGAGCTGTTTTAAGTTCTTTCTTTAGGGCAGGTCTTAAAGGGTGGTGTTGGGTAACATCTTGACACACCCAAGGGACTTTCAAAGAAAGCTGGCGCAATGAGCCAGGCATCTATTCTTGAGTAAAGGGAGTATTAGAGATTGATTATAAAGAACAGTGGTGAGTATGAGGAGGGAAGTCTAGAGCAAAGTGATAGAAAGAATGGAAGAGAGTGTCCAATTTGGCTAAGGAAGAATAGTATTTCATGGTAGCACTCATGTAGAGTGCGTATTATTGAGTGCTACACTTTTGAGCGACTCAATAATACCGCTCTCACTCAGAGACAGTGGTGAAAAAGATTGCTATATCCTGTATAGTGAGTATAGCGAGGAGCTCTACTTGCTAGTACAGGATATAGGATCCTGTGTAGCTGATGCCCACTGAGCTGCTCGCATAGCGTAGTGGAGTGTGCCACCGCTTGCAATGCGAATAAACTCAGGTTCGGATCTGGCTTTAGGCTGAATATTTTTTTATTTTTAGTTTAATCACTTGCCCCATGGTCCACACCCCTTTGGAGTTGATTATTTTAGTTCGGGGGTGCGGGGGGCTTGCCCCCATAAAGGGAGGCATGGGGAACATAGCCCCCCACATAAATACATGCTTTGTGTCTGCAGATTTTAAGTACTGTAGCAACCGGCGCTATTTGTGATGGTCACTACAATATTGGGTGCTGTTTTGACCACGGGCTCTTTTGTGGTCGCTTTATGTCATGGGCGGTCTTTGAAACTCTCCTTTATCACATAAATCCGTATTCCATCACTACTCCTTTCTGTATTGACAGAATGTCACTAGTGCTTTGTGGCTGTAGCACTGTAATGCTACCATTATGTTTCAAAAATCATAAGGGTTGTACAGTCTGAAAATGATGTACCGTATACTGGTCCATACGGTACATATGAATTCAGACGCAGAAATTCATGTTAATCTATGATATTCAATTACTAGTAAATTGTTGAACAGTAACATCAAAGCCTTTAAAAGTGAACTAACATATCAAATTATTTACACATTTCAGTGATTCCTTGTTAGTTTCTTTCACACATTGTATGTGGGGGATGTTCTTTATTTCAAAAATTACTTTTAGTTATTTTATTTTTACTGGTTGTGTTTCCTTTTCATTTTGTATCTTCAATGTTCACTGTCTGTTCTAGGTTTTCTAAACATTTTATTATTAAGCAATAAGACATGACAGGGTGTGTGTTACTGTGAAATAACATCATGCCTCAGAGTGTTGAAGCACAAGGCTGCAGGCCGAGTGTGTTCCACACCTGAGAAGTGACATTAGTACACAATAACATACACCCTGTAGTTCCTTATTGCTATTTTGCAATGGCTCCTTATATTTACAATAAAATAAATAAAATAAATATGCTTTAAAAAATGTTTTCACTGATTTATTAGTGTGGAAGACTATTTAAGCAAAACATGTTCCTTTTTTATGCTTCTGCAGCAGGTGGTGCCGTTTACTGTGTGTTGCATGTAGATTTGTAATTGTCTCTGCCCCTCCAACTCCAGCTCTGTCAGCTGTTGATTTTGGTTTCAGTATTTTTCTTCTCTTCGAGTAAGACTGTTTAATTTTTATATTAAAAACAATTTGAAAAGTCCTGAGTGAATGAAGCAAAGGAAAGACAGAAATCGGTAAGTAGCTCATGTGGAAGAGATGTACTGAAAATGAAAGTGAATGAGACTGGAGCGGGTTTGCTCGTCTGTTTCTCCACTCCACTTCAGAAGCGTGCGAGGGGCTTACATGTTTTTAATAGGGCGGCAGTATTTTAAATAAATAAATCAGCAGTGTAAAAGGTAATTTTTAAAAACATGAGTTGTGTCTGTAGACAGAGTGAGCTAGCAGTATCGCACATGGAGAGCCATGTGGTATAGCTGCTCAGCGATGCATGAGGAAAGGCTTCAGTCCATAGTGGCAAGTGAGTATGAAGCTGCGCATCTAATCGTAATTCATAGCTGAAGACGTTCAGAGTGGTGGTAACTGGTGGAGGGGTAGCATGATTTCTTAGTGTGTTGTCCAGTCATGTGTGTGTGTGCCTGGACCTCATACAACATCACTGTTCCAGGGGCACACTGACCAATGAGAATACTGGAAATATTCTTGCCATTGAATAATGTTAACTATTCAGTTCAAAAGCAGTGGAACTGACATTATATAGTATATTGTCTAGTAACATTGGAATAGCACGTCTTTGCCATTAATGGTGTGAAATTCAGACATACTTAATGGTTTTAAAAAAATTAAAAAGTGCCTAAACATATCAGAATAGTGTATATATTAGATATAATCACAAAAAAAACAGCATCATGTCAGTGTGTGAGATGAAAAACCAAAAAGTTAGCAGGATCTAGAAAGGCCAATGGGATTGATAGTTTTGTTTCCCTTGTGATTCACTACCACCAACTATAATCTTAACTGTAAAAAGATTGGAAGAATATTGTTGGAATACAGCAACTCAGTGGTTTAATCCTGCCATATGACAATTATTTAACTCCCAGTAAACTGCCAGTGAAACTGTGTCTTCAAAAAACAAAGCCTAATGCATTATCATGCTTTAAAATTACCAGTGAAACTGTTCTTTTAAAAATGTAAAACAAGGTCATAAATTGAAAGACTACATGTAAAACTGCTGTCACACCCCTAAATATACAATGGCAAGGTAATTTCTTGAGCTGTGATTGGTCAGTGTGTGCCTAGACAGTGTATCAACTCTAGGTAAACACATGGTGGCAACACATCAACACAAAATCCCCCCCCCAAAAAAAAAACACACACAAAAACAAAACCATTTTCAAGCTTATGCTGCCAGCTACAAAATGCCCTTCTGAGACCCATTGGACTAATACCCACTCGGCACCCACTTCAGTGATTCCCGATGGCAACCCACCTTCAGTGTGCCCAACTTGCTTGCTGCCACCAGCCACAACAACTTCCTACCCCCTGACACTATTCCCCTAAACAGAGACATCTTTTCAATGAAAAAAATCTGTCCTCTTTCATCTGGCACATCAGTTCAATTTCACCCTTGGCACCAGCATGAGGCCTTTCAAACAGCCACACTCCCGCAAGCTGAACAGACCAGTCGCTTCCTCAAATGGCCACACTGCTTACGCCACCTTGAGAAACTCAACCAATATAAAAATTAAATCAATAAAATCAGACACAGTTTGAGAATGACACACTACAAAAACTGAATATCTTGACCACTACCTCCCATCTGGTCCAAAATAACTGCCAAAACACCCAGAACTGAGATCACATCTCCAGAACTCCTCAGCCCTTATTTCAGGTCTACCAAAACAAAAAGAAAAAAGTACTTCTCAAAGCCACGGAATGGTTCACAGTCCAGATGGGAAAAATCATGGGGAGATATGAAGATGGGAACAAGGAAGCAGATAACAGAAAACACACAAAGCCAGCACCACCACCGCCTAAAAAAACCCCACACAGCTCCACCTACTGGAGATTAGAATAGGACATTTTTTTTTATTTAAACAGGCTTCCACAGTCAAAAGTAAGACAAAAACGATTTTAATAGTATTTTTTATCTTCTTTTTATTTTATTTACAAACAAGCCATTGTATAATAGCAATAATGCACTCCAGTGTGTGTGTGTGTGTTATTCAAGGATAATGTCACTGCTGGGGAGTCTGAACGCACTTGGCCTGTGGCCTCATGCCCAGCCACCTCAGGCATGATGTTATCCCAGCACGACAGACACCCTGTCATGCATTATCACTTAATTTAACCACAGCCACAAATTCAGACCTCAGTCCACTGAACAAATCACCCAAAACAGCCACTGCTATTGCAACAAACATACAGTACTATAGAAGTCAACTTTCAACAAAAAATGAAAATGCAGCTACAGCAGAATCAGAAGTGATACACAGCATAACAGAAAAACACTGATGTTTCCAACTCAGACCTACAAACAGAATATATTTTCCTCAGCACATAGGAGTGCCAAAAGGGTCTGTTCTAGGACCCCTCCTATTTATGATATACACAAATGACCTTGGGACAAACGTAGTGGTTGCTAACCTACACTATCGCACTGATAAAACTGCATTGTACTGTATGTAGCTAAGACCTCCAGTAGGCATTTGATGCTCTGCAACACAACCTGCTTGGCTACAAACTCCTCCTTCATGCCACAAAAAAGAAAAGTTAATGGTATTTTCACCAAGCTACAAACAGTCACTCAGTGCCCCTTCACCCCGCATCTCAGCCCTTATGGGTGACAGACTGGAGCTGGTAGATACTTAAGCAATAATACATGACAGGGTGTGGTATATCATGGGATATCATCACAACTCGGGTGTATTGTGAGGCACAGAGACACAGGTTGAGTACCTCGTGCACCTGAAAAGTGACAATATACCATGATATACCATATCTTGGAGTGTATTACTGCTATTATAATTACTGGAGATCCCCTTTAATGCATGCTTTGACATTGACCTTCTAACATCATAATAACTGGATTACCCAGTTGTTACGGGTTTCCATTCACTCTCACTTCACTTTCATTTCTAGTGCAACTTCATTGGCTGTCATTCATGTGTGGGCAGGTGGAACACTTCTGCAAACATGGCAGCTTCATTTGTCGCTTAGTGACAAGCCGCTAGTGCAACTGATAGTTTGCCTCTGCTAAGTTTCCCATCATTATTTTTTTTTTATATTTATCTGGTTGATCCTGCCTTTACAATTTTAGACGTGTATCTGGTTGAGCCTGCTGTGTGTCAGGTTCAGGAGAATATGAGTCTGACCAGGTGCGATTGGCTGCGGGACTATGGATGAGTTTCTATACTGCTAGTTATGCATGGTTCAACAGAGAAAGAAAGAAAGAAAGAAAGAAAGAAAGAAAGAAAGAAAGAAAGAAAGAAAGAGAAAGAAAGAAAGTCGCTACTGGACAGTGAGACTGTGTGTGTGTGTGTGTGTGTGTGTGTGTGTGTGTGTGTGTGTGTTGTGTGTGTGTGTGTGACTGAGTGACAGGGACTGAACAAATACAACAGGGAATACTAGAAAGCAGACTAAAACAGAACCACTTCAGTCACTTTCACTGGCATTCACTCCCTGCACCAGTAATTATAAAAAATGAAACATAGATCACTGTGGCCCAGATATTCAAAGGGGTTGCACTGGGTGCAGCAGGGTTGCAAGGGCGCAACCCCACTTTGCGCACCGGCAGGATATTCAAAAGGCTGCCTGGCACAGTGCAACTCCTGATGCACCGGGGTGAAATGTAATGGTATGCAGCACAGATGCACGAGGTGTGCCCATGCATATGCTGCACATCCCGATATCCAGCCCAGGATGTGTAGCACATATGCTGGCGCAACCCTGCATTGTGCCGCATGGGGGGGGGCTCAAAGTTGAGCCCTTGCAGAGTAGGCACAACTCCCAGCCACCCAAAGGCAGGCTGCAGTATTGCAAGGTGCAACACAGCAGCCCAGCCTTGGGTGGCCACCGGCCCACCCAGAACATCGTCCACAAGCACACACTGACAAGGCCCCACCTGCCCATAGCCACGATCACACGGCAAATGTATAATACAACATTTCTGGTAGTCTAGTGGCCTCCCCAGTCCCCGTTTCCCCAATATATATCATACATGACCATACTTGGTGGTCTAGTGGAACACCCCCCACCCATTGCCACTATCGCAGTAAATGTAAATTACATCAGTCCCTGGTAGTCTAGTGGACCCCCCTCCCTCCCGAGTCCCCAGTCATGGTACAATGCCCACACGAATGTTCCTGGTGAACCAGTGGATTCCCCACCCATCCCACCCACACAGGACCTCTTGCCCACTCCACCCCCTGTCATCGGCAGGCGGCTGCATTCCACCCAGATACTGCCCACCCACCCCCCTGAATGACAGGTACAGTATGGGTTGTAGCACATTGGTCCCTGTGTGGACCAGTGGGCTTGTAGGCATATTGTACTAGACAGTCCTGTACAGGTATGTGAATGATTCATTCTACATATTTGGGACTGTCTAGTACAGTATGCCCTGCAAGCCCATTGGTCCACATAGGGGACCAATGGGCTTACAGCCCCAAGTGTACCTGTCATTCAGTGGGCAGCCGGGAAGTATGCAGCCCGCCCACTGATGACGGGGGAGAGTGGCGGGCAAGGGGACCTGTGTGGGTGGGAGAGGTGGGGGGGTGCCACTGGATCACCAGGAACATTCATGTGGGCATTGAACCATGATCAGGGTCTCAGGAGGGAGGGGGGTCCATTAGACTACCAGGGATTGATGTAATTTACATTTACCGAAATTGCAGCAACAGGCAGGGGGGGTTCCACTTGACCACCAGGGATGGTCATGTGTATTATTTATCGGGGTATCGGAGACTGGGGAGGGCCACTAGACTACCAGAGATATCATTGTATACATCTACCGCGCGATAGTGGCTATGGGGCGGGGGATGCCCTGGGATCCCAACAGCTCATGTCATGCTGTGCAGGGTGCCAGGCACAAGTCACTGGGCTGCCCTGTGCAAGGCATGCAAATGGGGCCATAATGACATGCAAATGGCCCCATTTGTGCCTTCATATATTATGGCCTCATTTGCATATCCCATGCTGAAAATCACAGGTAATGCACCTTGCACAACTGCACTTGTGCTGGCGCATCCCTGTGTCCCCTATCTGTGACTTGCACCAGCGAAGTGCCACTGCACCATGCGTAGTATGTGTGCTCCCCCTTCCATATTCAATGGTGCTGCACCATGGTGCATCCCCATTGAATATCACCTGGACCTGGCTCCAGCGCATCACAGTTGCGCTGTGCCCAGGCTTGCACCATTGCCTGGCGCAGTCTGAATATCCGGGCCTGTGTGTCCATGAAGTATTTTTAAACACCCTCGGTGTGTGATGACCTAATAAACCTCTGAAGCTTTTATGTCAAGGTTTACTGGTCATTACACACC
Organism: Neoceratodus forsteri; assembly: GCA_016271365.2. NCBI lineage: Eukaryota > Metazoa > Chordata > Ceratodontiformes > Ceratodontidae > Neoceratodus > Neoceratodus forsteri. Next base: position 1,375,320,651 of record CM057450.1, read on the forward strand.
TCGGGTGTGTAAAACAAATTCATAACACACAGTCTCCTATGAATTATTCTCTATATAAACTGAATCTGTATTTTATGCATTTAATGTAAAAAAAAAACAGGTTTTAAAATATTTTTATACTGTTTTAATATGAATGTATGCACACATTTTAAAAATAAGTTTTTCTATGTCATGTTTTGGACAGTAGTTAGTGCTGTTGCATATGGATTTATATGTAAGAAACTGATCATTACCATCTAGTCTCCGTGCCCCCAACAACATGTGGTGTTCTATCCTGACCATCCTGGGTGTGTCATTTATTTTGTTTAGTGGCCAGGAGTGAGGACATGTTTGTGTGAATCAGAAAGGCTGCAGGTGATGGTGGTAATTTTTTTTGGTTTATTTCACTTTGGGTGATCTGAGCCAGTGTTCAGGGATTTAAGAGCCACGATTGATAGTTTCTGTACCTCAAAAGGTGGGGACTTCGAAGCTGGCCACCTGTTTTGGGCATTGTGTTGAAGCCAATAACAGTGGCAGTTACGAAGAGTTTTAGTGAAGCCAAAATCACATGGCTTGGATGTTATCATGGCACTTCAGTTTTTGAATTGGACTGTGCAGTGTTACAGCAGTGGTCAACACGTGAGAGGGGGTTTGTTTGTTTTAGTCACTGGGAGGTAGTTTGGTGCTAAATTAAGTGTTATAGCAGTGTGTGGTAGCCTAAGTAAGCCACTGACCCACCTGCTGCTGCCACTTACCGTGACTTCAGCCATGCAGTTCGGGTGCCAAAATGTATTGGTGGATGGGTCTTCAACAGGTAAAACAATCTGTTGGCTGGTGCCTTTTCTTACCCATGATTATATTGTGGATTTTGATCAAGCAAACAAGTCAAGCAAGGTTTTATTTCTAAAGCACTCTTTCGCTGAGGCTCAGGGCACTGTACAGAATACAGACAGATGAAAAATATAATTAGTGCAAACATAAACTGCAACAATAAAAAAATCATCACATAAAAGATCAGTATGCTATGTCCCGGAGGCTTCCCTGAAAAGGAGTACCTTTGAAATCTCTGAAAATCACGTGTAAGATGGCTCAGCCAATCAAGTTGCTGAATGTTACGACAAAATCCTGAAAGCTGATTGGCCAGCCAAGAGCTTCACCCATGATGTTATTCCAGCACAACATCACACATGATCAATAACTATACTCTTAACTATAATCACTACCTATATTGCATTATATATGTCTCCATATTCACTGTATGCATGTCTGATTGATCACTTAAAAAGTTATCTAAAAAACTATTTAAAAAATATGATTTTTATGTTTCTTAATTCTGTATAAAAACAAGCTAATGTATGAGAGCAATAAGACACTTCAGGGTGTGTGTTGTGGAAATAATGTCACTTCTTGGATGTTGGATGCACTCAGCCAGCAGCCTTGAGCACAAGCACAAGAGGTGTGATGTTGTGGCTCTAATCTTATTTGACAGAAAGATCACAATTGCTTACCCTGGGTGACTGGATATTGTGTGTTGTATCAGTTGGATCGGGGGTCCCTCAGGGCTCAATTTTGGGCCCAGTATTGTTTAATGTTTATGTAAATGGATTAAGTTTTTCAGATCCATCCATTTTTTAACACTTGTACACTGACGATACGATTATTTACACCTCGGATCTTTCAGTAAATGGGGTTCAAAAAAAGCTTCAGAAAGCATTTGATGAGTTGCAGAGTTTTTTGAGGGAGAGTGATTTGGTTTTGAACTCTAAAAATACACAGTCAATTTTATTCTCACGTTCTTCCCCAATTCAGGAAGATTTGACATTAAAGATCTATACCTTGGAGGGAACCCCAATCCTTCAGACCCAAACATATAAATATTTGGGAATGTGGCTCGAAAAATCTCTAAATTGGGCAGCCCACATAAATACTATAGTAATCAGTGCAGGAAAAAACTGGGTGCATTGTATCATGCTAGACACTTTATGAGCACTGAAACAAGGGAGAAAGTGGTGTGCTCAGTGGTTTTGCCGATTTTACACTATGGGGATTTCATTTATGCCAGCGCAAGTAAAACTGACCTGGAATGGATTGATGAATGTTATGGCAGATTAGCCAGCTTCATTCTTGAAACTGATAGGCTCACCCACAAGTGCTTCTTATTTAATCACCTGCAATGGCTGAGACCATCTGAATACAGGCAGGAGGACTTGCTTGCTTTCATGTGTAAATGTTGGCTGGGAACCCTACCCCCATATATTGATGTAGCAACTCCACGACAAACCAAATTAAGCTCATTGCGAGCCTCATATGCCCCAATATTTGTAGTACCCAGGTATAATCTAGAGATTGGTCGACACTCTGTCTTCTTTAGAGGTCCAATGGAATGGAATAGGATCCCAGCCGATATTAAATTCTATAAGGGGAAACCATCTTGGCAGAACATTAGGACATGGTTTAGACAGCAAGCTCTTAATTTTAGGAACTGTTGCAAACAATAAAAAAATGTATTATTTTACATAACTTATTTTGTGTTAATTGTCTGTTTGTCCTTCTTGTAAAATGTTACATAATGTGGAACATTGTTTGTATAGGACCTCATTGTAAACAAGCCTCGGCTCAATTGAATACATCCTAGTTCATATATATTTATATGAATAAAACTTTTTACCTACTTACTTATCCCAGCATGACACACATCTATCATGAATTATTGCTAAAATACCTGAGCCATTGGTAAGACTGTAAGCTATCATTCAACACTCAACAATCTCTGTAAGAAGTTACATCCAAGATTATACTTCTACTGCAGAAATAAATTTTGCTTCACTGTAGAGTCAAGAAACAGATTGGTGCAAGGTACAGGCATGCCTATTCTTGACTATGGGGATCTGTTCTATAGAAGTTCCATAGCCTCACACCTGACCAAACTAAACATGTGCCATAGAGCTCATCATTTCATAACCAGCCTATCCCCTAGTATCCATCACTCCACCTCTAATCAGCAGTTGGCTGACCATCTCTTGGCACTAGATGGCTAAAAATCTACACACCTAGTCATACAAAGCACTGCAAAACATTCTGTCACCAAATGCCATGGCATTCTCCCAAAGAAAATCATGCCAGTAAAACATAACGATTAAAAATGTAATACATTTGGAGGTTTCCAGGCACCAAGCCAACTACAGCAAAATGGCATTCAGCTGGCATGCTCCACTCTTTAGAGTACATTACAAACCTCCCTAAACTGAACATTTCTGATAGTTTCAACTCCTTCAAAGATTTATTAGAAAGTCACTGTGTGAATGAATGTATAGTACGTGCCACTTGGCGACAGAGATTAATCTTCCTGAGTCAAAAGTGTTACACGACAGTTCACCTGTCATTGTTTCTCTGCCATTATTGTACATTAATATTATGCTCTGTATCTCTGCTTTTACCAACTATGTTATGATTTTAATCAATGCCATCTTTTATTGCTCTATATCATCCTCTGTGTGTATTTTGCTGCCTTTGTTGACTGTAGTATGCATTGTATCAGATTTGCTGGAAAATGTATTTATTTTATTTGAATTTTGATTACCAACTAGGCCCACTGAGACAAGAATGTCCCCTTTTTCAGGGTGACCCTGGGAACATAAGCATTCCACAAATACATCACTATACAAATGAAGCAAGGGGCAACTGTACAGGTACAATGGATAACAATAAAGTTAGCTGGGTGAAGATGGAGATGTAATTAGGTGTGAGTTTGTAGCTATATTAAACCAGGTAGCAGATTTGGAGAAAAATCTTACATATAATACATGTATTACACATATACACACAGCGAGGTGGAGAATAGGTGGAATTAAGAAAGTGGGGAGATGTAGAGAAGAACATGGATCAGTTAGGTACAGGCGGGAGAGAGAGAGAGAGAGAGAGAGAGATAGGGAGAGAGGAGAGGAGAGGAGGGGGAGAGGATGTAGGATTGACTGCAGAGGGTTAGTTGTGGGTACAGTTACAAATCGGAGGTGGGAAGAAAAATTATTTAAAGTGTTTTCTAAACCGGTGAAGAGACATACACAATAGTAATGTCTGCAGGAGGTTACTCCATTTTTAAGGTGCTGCAGAAGAGAAAGCTCTCCTACCTATGGCTAAATGAGTTTTGAGTACAATTAGGATAGAGAGGTGGGAAGATCTGAGGGTCCTAGTGAAGGAATTCAGCATGAGCAGATTGGAGAGGATGGGTGGTGAAGGAAGATGGATGAGTTTGTAGATGGTGCACAGCACAGGGAAATCTAGCTTTACCACATAGGATGGCCAGTCTAGTGTGCTGAGCACATCACAGTGGTGTGCCTGAGCTGGAGAAATGGCAGCAAAATGAGCAGTTCTGTGATAGGCCTGTTCAAGTTTGGCCAGAACAGGGGACTTAGCAGAATGAATTATTGGGCCAAATAGAAGAGGCCTGGGAGAAGGGTGGCCGAGGCAATAGTCTTCCTAGCACTTGGTGTGAGGTAGGAGGCAGTATGGTATAAGATACCAAGTTTTTGATTTGTTGCCTTAATAATATTAGTTGTATGCATTTCAAAGGAGAGATGTTCATCAAATGTCAGGCCCAGGTATTTGAAGGAGCACACTCCTTCTAAAGGAGCACCAGAGGAAGTTTTGACTACTAAGGGTGGCTGGAAAGTTGAGTCAAAGGAGGAATGACAGAACAAAGTAGTTGTTGTGTTCTTAATATTCAGAACCAATAGGTTATCCTTGAACTAGGCTTCCAGCAGCTGGAAGTCTCTCTCCAGGTCCGTGTTAATAGAGGAATTGTCTTTGGAGGATCTATAGAGTATAGCATCATCAGCATAGAGCTGAACAGATGCCCCACCACAGCTGAGCAGCAGTTCATTGATAAAGACAGAGAATAATAGAGGCCCAAGGATTAAACCCTGTGTGATCTCATCGGAGATGGGAGATAGGGAAGATAAGGCACCCACCCATTTGACACACTGAAACCAGTTTGATAAATAGTCATTGACCCATGAAAGAGAGAGCTGGTGTCAAGGCCAAGTCAATGGAGCTTGTTAATAAGAAGTGGGTGGTTGATGAGGTTGAAAGCCTTCATGAGAGATGTCTGAGGTGATGTGCAGAAGAGCAGATTCCATTCCATATGACTTCTGAAAAACATGCTGAAGGATGGTGAGGGCATTGGTCTGTTCTAGATAGGTGTAAATCTGATTGTATAGAATTATTTCTTGAATTTTTGCAATTGGACATAAAATGGATGTGTGTCTATAGTTCTCAGTGATGTTAGTGGGACTGCTTTTGTGAACCTGGATGACAATCACAGTTTTCCATTTGTCAGGAATTTTGTGTGTGAGAAATGATCTATTCATCAGTAGTGCGATCAGGTGAGCAAGGTGGTCTTAGCCTGAGGAATTTAGGTGGCAGGGAGTCGAATCCTGGAGAGCTATCAGGGTTCAGACCCATTAATAGCTTTAGGACCTCTTTCCTTCAAGTGGTTTTTAAATGGAAAAGGGAATGGGGGACTTGTGAGTGAGGAAGGAGTGGATCAGGGTGAACAGCATGGAGGCCTGCCTTGTATATATCAAGGTTTGTGAAGAAGAGATTTAATCCAGCAGCTATCTCCTGGGGTGTGGATAGTATAAAGCCTTTGAGGGTCATATTTTGAGGGATGATCTGTTCTTGCCTTTGAATAAGGCATTGATATATGTCCAGAAGCATTTGGGGTTAGCAAGGTGCATTGCTTGCAGGTATTTTAGGTAATACTGCTTGGTTTTGTGGAATTTGGTTTTGCAGGTATTTCGCATCTGGCGATATGTTAGCTAGTCTGAGTGATGCCCAGTCCTTTTGAAAGTTTTCCAGGTTCTGTCTCTGGAGCGCATAAGGTGCCTTAACTCCTGTGAAAGCCAAGGGGCATGGATACTTTTGGCTCTTTTTAATTTGAAGGGGGCATGGGAGTCAAGGATGGAGATGAAGGTGTTCATAAGGTATTCTAATGCCTGATTTATGTCAGGAAGAGAGGTATTGGAAGACCAGTCGATGGAAGCAAGACTTTGCTGGAAAGCTATAGTACTAAAGTTGGTTAGATCCCTGGATTTTTTTATTCTTGGGGGGGGGGGGTTGTTCTTCCTGATACAGAATGTAGGGGAGTGATCACACAGAGCATCAAGGAGAGTTCCCATTGCTTTGATGAAGATTTTGTTGTTTGGGCTATGGTTACCCATCTTCATGTTAAGTCTAGTGGGTTGGTCAAGTAATTGCTCTAGTTTAGCATCCGATAGAGCTGCTTGGCACAAAGTTCTGTTGGGACAAGACCAGTCAAGGTTGAAGTCTCCACAGAGTATAATATCTCTGTGAGGGAGGGTGTCTAGGCTGGTGAATAGTTCAACATAGGAGGAGGAAACCACTTTGGGGGGTAAATATATATAGCCTATGGTTAGCTGCTTAACTTGGCCCAGGGTAATTGTTATGAATAGCTGTTCGGTGTCAGGGTTAATTCCTAAGCCTGTGAGCTCACAGACTGTGAGTCCTATCCTAGTGTAGATCAGTGTAGATCAGTACCCCCACCTCCCCTCCTCTCTTGTGTGTCCAATCACATCGGTAGGAAGAGAAGCCAGGAAGAGAATTTTTGTGAGAGTGGATGGAGGGCTATAGCTAGGTCTCTGTTATACATGGAACATACGGCTTAAAGTGCCGGTCCCACATTTCTAATTCAGCCATTTTACCACTAATACTTTGTATGTTCTTATGGGCTATCCTGAGCCCTTTAGTGTCAGGCCAAGTACAGTAGGACATGAGGTTAGGAGGTTAGGCTTGGTTCCCCTGTTGGCTCCAGGTTTCAACTCAATGTCACCTGACAGAAGAAGAAGGCACAAACAGAAGTGGATAGAGGGGGGGAGGCTGAGAAATCTGTGACATGTTTATTCTAGGTCCATGATATAAGTAAAATTATTTAATTATACTGGTCCAAGGCCAGTAGACCAAGGGGGGGGACTCTCTTGAGGTACTAAGCAGGTAGTAATGTTGTTGGGATAGAGAGAGAATATGGGAGAGGGGTGATTTAGACAAACTGAGGCTCTTCTAGTTGTAGATCGACTAGGAAGGAACAGCAAATGAATAAGCCCTTTGTAAGGTATAGGATCATCTTGAAGTATTTCAGTGGTCTTAATGGAGGAGGATGAAAGTTAGTGAGGGGATAGAAGTGTAGAATCAACCAAACAAGTGAACTGGCAAGCATGTGGCTACAGGTTAAAGTTTAGCCTAGGAGAGGTGCTGAGTCTTTGTGAGTATGAGCACATGAAGCCCTACAGCAATCAATGAGATAATTAGTTATGTAATGCTGCTCTCTAGTGGTGATACCCTATAATATGCAGATGGAAAAGTGGGGAGATAGTAAATTTCCCTCCTAACAACGCATGTGTCAAGAATCTTCTTGCTATATAAGGAAGGCTGTCAAAAGGTGGGAGTAGTGGGGGAGGGTGGGGAGCTACCATGTAGCAGCTGTGGGAAGAGTCCAAGGTATAGATGCACAGGCTGGAATGGGCAGCTGCCCTGAATTAAGTGGTTCCTGCTCTGCAGAGCTATGTTGATCTTCACTCGTAATTAATTAAAAGCTGAGAGAAACTCATGGCTAAGTGATCCCAATGCAGATCAAAAAGATTAATCTGATGTTGGGAGAGCAGCTAGGGGGCTCAAACACTGAGCAGTGGAGCAGATATGAATCAAGGAGTGGGTTCAGACACTCAGAGGGAACCCTGCTTGAGCTATCTCCATGTTCAAACAAGGAAGGCAGTTTGAACGTTAGTGAGGGGGCTTCCACAACTGTGCTGGCTAAGCAACAGGTACTGAAAATTACCGTGGAGGCACAATGATGTTTTGTACTAGGTAAGGATGCTCAGAGACCTTTACTGAGATTAGAATTGTCTCGAACCAGGAGGCAGGTTTGAATTTTGGAGGGAGCTCTGAATTAAAAGTAAAATTATGAGTTCATCACTTAAATTCTCTACATGGGTGTCATATAATTGATGAGAGAGACTCAGCAGTAGACATGCTGTGAGGAAACAGTAATTTGAGCTTATTGAGTCATTAAGAATTTTAATTAACTAAGGATTACGAGAAGGTTGAACTTAAACAAATATACTACATAAAGCAATGCCTTGGAAAGTACAACACAGTACACCAGATTAAGAGCCTTGATGAAGCCAGCCCTAACCTACACACCTAATCATACAAAGCACTGCAAAACATTCTGTCACCAAATATCATGGCGTTCTTCCAAAGAAACTCATGCTATCGGGAGATAACTCTGGACCTATTCTGGGGTCTACTCCATTGGTGGTTTTCCCAAGGGTGCAAAATCTGGACGTGATCCTTGATTGCAGATTGACCTTTGAAGATCAGGTGTCAGCAATGGTTTTTACCACTTGTGGAACATTGCCCAGATTAAGCCCTTCATTCTGCCCGAGGATCTGCTGAGACTTGTACATGCCTTTGTGACTTCCAGGCTCAACTATTGTAATGCTCTGTATTTCACAGTCATGGGAGGGACGCTCCACAGTCTGCAGCTAGTGCAGAATGCAGCGACCCAGTTACTGATGGGCCTTTTGAGGTCTAGTCATGTGAACACAGTTCTGCATGCTCTGCACTGGCTGCCAGTCAGGTGGAGGATCCAATTTCAAGGTGGATCTTCTCACCTTTAAGGCCCTATAAAGGCTGGGTCCTGGTTACATGTCTGAGCTCCTGATACCTGAGCTCCTGATAGTGGTGTCCTTGCTTACTCCCTCCGCTCCTCCTCGAGGGACCTCCTGGACATTCCCAGTGTTTAGCTCAAGACCTCGAGATATTGCACTTTTAGTGTCTCTGGGCCAACCCTGTGGAACTCGCCTCCACCTGCAGTATGGGAGGCTCCCTCAATTGAAGTGTTTAAGGGGAGGCTAAAGGTCCACCTCTTCAGCATGGCTTTTACTGCTGATACCAACTTTAGCTTTGGCCAGTCCCCTGAAGATTGACTTTTTGGAAACCTCTATTTTGTTGAATTTTATTCCTGTTATGGTTTTAATAAGGTTTTATTATGTTTTTATTTACTACTGTATGTCCTCATTTATGTTTGGTGCCCCAAGCCTCCAGGATTGGGCGCCTTATAAATAAAATTGCCTTGACTTGCCTCCAATGTAAGGATCATAAATGTAATACTTACAAACAATATTAGCCAATATTGTTTACAGACAGAAAAAGGCCTCTTTAAGATCAGCAACAGGACTGAACCTAGTGGTCCCCAAATGCAACGTGGAAATAGGTAGAAGTTCATTTTTACAGCTGATGTGGGCGGAGCCAGCAGATGTTTTGCATGTACAAAAGGAGTGATGTCATGTTTTCTGTCTGTGGAACTGACTGAAGGTGTAAATAGTCTCCTCCGCCTTACCCTCCTCCAAGAAATGTTTTCTGCCCTCAAATAAATATGCTTTCATGTTACTCAATGGTTGCAGGGCACTATTTTCTTTCTTAAATAGGAGGTACAAGAACCGGAACCTGAGTAGTGGGAGGCAGCATTAGTTTTTTGGGGGGAGTAAAATCCACCCCACCTCCACCAGAGACGCCCCTAAAGATCCACCCCCACCTTCTTTATGGAACATGTGGGAGGGGCATGAGGTAGATGTATCATGTTAGAACAACTGACTGTCAGAGCTGCCCGGGGAAGTAATTAAGGAGCGCCTGAAACTGCATCTATGCATATCCACCCCCCCCGCACACACACACTCACATATATATCATGATCTTTTTTTAACTCTAAGCATGTCAATATTTGGCTTTTACAGTATGGGCAAGTTGGGCATAAAAATAAAATAGAAAAAAAAAGGATCAAGCAGGTGCCTTTTCCTTTGTCAGATACATGCAGACAGAAGGTCACAAATCCTGTTCGTTATATGGATGTTTTCCATGTAAAACAGACATTTTGTTACTGTCATGTCTGTAGCATGGTTTGTAGCCAGTAAACTATTATTTACATAGATACTGTAAACAACAGGTTTTAATTTAGAAATCCAGTCTTGATAAATTTGTTTTTTTAGCAGTTCTGTAAGATTTATGTCTCTCTGATTTAAGATTGCATAGCATAGAAACAAAAGGGTTTATGTAGTTTTTATTTATTTATTTATTGAAGGTCTAGGAATTATAACCCTTTGAATCAGGGACTCATTTGCAAAGGCTCCACGTCATACATAAATGAGGACATTGTTGGAATTGATTGTTGTCTGCATGAAAAGTGGGCGTGACAGTGGCATGCAAGAGTGAAGTCTAAATTGTTTCTTGGCCATTCTGGTATGTAAATTTTAACAGTAATGTGCGAAGAGAATACAGTCCTGTGTTTTTTGCATTTGAATAGGTTTAGTGCTTCAAGAAAAAAAAAAATAATATATATATATATATATATATAGATATAGATAGATATCTATATATATATACTGTATATATATATATATATATATATATATATATATATATATATATATATACTGTATATATATATATATATATATATATATATATATATATATATATATATACACTGTATATACACACACATAGTGTTAAGGGCACCTGAAAAGGAAGGAGATACTACTAAAATAAATGCTATTCTGATGATTTATTTATTTATGTGTGAGATTTTAAGTGTAGTTCTGCCTAGGTCACAGACACATAAGCTATAAATAAGGATAGATGTATTAGTCAAAGCTTGTAGTGGCAAAATAAAGCAAGAAAAACAATATATTGTGTTTTTTTTCTTTCAATTGTTTAACCAGGAGTGGCACACTAAGCTGAAAACTTGCTTATAGGGGCAACCTTGGAGCACATGGAAGTTAAGTAACTTGCTCAGGGTCACCCAGTATGCAAGTGGGGGCTGTGGGATTCAAACCCAGATCTCCAGATTTTCAGCTCAGAGCCTTAAACCACTGTGCTATACTGCCTCCCTAGTTATGAAAGTCATCTGTTTCATGGTTCATGATGTTGGTGTAGTAAGCATACTAACATGCTAAAATGCCAGCAGAATAGGCCTAGCGGTCTTTCGTGTCTGCTTGTTTGGTCAGTCCCACCCTGGGAGCTGACTTTGCTGTTGCCCCCTGCCTTCTCGGGCTTCTCCCCTCCCAGTCCAGGGTATTCCTGCTTCATTGGACTTCGCATTCACAACCCTTCCCCATAGCTGTCCCACCTCCTCTTGAACCCCTCCACAGTCTCTGCCTCTACCAGCCCCCCCGGGCAGAGCATTCCATAGTTCTACCAACCTCTCAGTGAAGTAGCACCTCCTCCTTTCTCTCCTGAGTCTCCCCCCCTCCAGCTTCCACCCATGCCCTCTAGTTGCCCCCCTCCTTCCTTCAGAGCACCATGACTGCGCCTCCCCTATTTACCCCTTCATGTACTTGAAGACATCTATCATGTCCCCCCATTCCTTCTCTCTTTCAGTGTGTACATTTAGCTCTTCGAGCCTCTCCCCATAGGTCCTTTCCCCAAGCCCCAGATCATTTTGGTTGCCCTCCTCTGGACCCTCTCCAGGAGTTCAATGTCCCTCTTTAAGTGTGGCCTCTAAAACAGCACGCAGTACTCGAGGTGGCCTCACCAAGCAGTTATACAGAGGTAGTATCACTTCCCTCCTTCTGGAGTGATCCCCCTAGAGATGCATCCAAGCATCCTGTTGGCCTTGGCTGCTGCCCTCCTGCAAGTCTCCGAGTTGTTCATCTTGACATCCACCACCACCCCCAGGACAGTATCAGCCATGCAGCCATAGCAGCAACCGAGGAAAGCAGGTACGTTTGGTCAGCTCCTAGCTCGGAGCTGTCAGGCTTCAATCCCCATAACTGGATTGGCTCCTGGGGACTGTGGCTGCTTCCCAATTGGATGCTGCAGGTCCCCATTGAGAAAAAAAGCTCCCTAGGCACCTTTTTCAAAACACAGCTCAGCCACTGCCTTGCTGTACTGCTCTCTGGACATTTTTTTCTGCTGAATTTACTGCTCATATGGAAATATTTTTTCTCTCCTCTTGGAATTTTCTGCTATTTAGCCTGCTGTGTTAGCTAGGCCTGACTTCTATATAGCTTATGTCTTCTACTGCTGAATATTTTTACTGCTTAATCATTTTACCTTTAAACTATTGCACTGTATATGTAGGAATTGCCTAGCAGAGTATAGCAGAGTTGTAGTGAACTTTAACTGACTGCCTGACGTCTATATAGCTTACTGTTTGCACTACTGAATTCTTTCTGCTAATTGCCCAATATTGTAGAATAGCTAGAACTGACTACTGCCTGCTGTGTTTTCTGCCACACTCTTTTCCCATCACAGTTCCTCTCATACATCCTTGGACTGCCTTCTTTGTTTCCCTCTTTCTCTTGCTTTTTCCCTTTTGTATTTCTTTCTCTCTATTCCCCACAATGTTTCTCTGCTATCTACTGGACCCCTGATTCCCTCTCCTGACACCCCCCTGAACCAGCACATTCTGTAAATATTGCCTGGCATTTTGGGCCATCATCTCTACCCATACCAGACTACCCTGAGTCCTCTCCACCACATGCCTCCTTCCCAGCTCTCCCTGGTCTCATTCAAGGGGCCTCCTCCCCCCAACCTCCTGAATTAGCCTTTTGTTTTGCTAAATTCCCACCTGGCACCTTTGGCCAGACAACTCTACAGGAACCTTTTCTCTCCCACTATTTGCACCTACTTCTGCCCTGAGCACTAAATTTCCCAGGGCCCTCCCACCAATTTACCTGACCTTTGTCTTTGACTTTTTATCTAACGGCCCACCTTTTTTTCTGCTCTGGTTTAGCCACAAGCCCAAACCAGGCTCTCCACTTCAGCTGGGTCGCCCTGGCACTGCTACATACTGGCAGCAGGACCTCTGCATCCAGTCCACCATCCCCTGACCAAGAAAAGCATGTACGTTTGGTCAGCTCCTAGCTCGGAGTTGTCAGGCTTCAATCTCCGTAATTGGACTGGCTCCTGGGGGGGGCTGCTTTCGATTGGATGCTGCAGATCCCCATTGGAGAAAGAAAGCACCCAAGGCACCTTTTTCAAATCACAGCTCAGCCACTGCCTTGCTGTACTGCTCTCTGGACAGTTTTTTCACCCACCCCCAGCCCCTCCTCCCGCCGTTATTAAGTACACTTCCCCAGTGATCCCCGCTCCCTGAGACCTCACACTAGTCAATTACAGCAACTCCTTAAAGGGGTTCTCCTTTCTGTAACTTCTTAAAGGGGTGATCCTCTCTCGTGCTCAAATAACTTACATCCTCAGTGCATCAGGGATCAAGTGCATTGACACTGACTATGGTCCTCCTCCAACTTCCTACACCAGCCCCACCTCACTTAGGACCATCATCCTCTGCCCATAGTACCCCCCCTTATCTACAACATCTCTATCAGACCACCTCCGATGCTCAACCACCTCCCCCCCTCAGTACCCCCCACACACTTCCACCCCTGCTACCTCTTACTTCCCACTCACACCTTGGTCTCTTCTCCTCAATGCCTTTACCACCCTTCATACTCTACCCACCCCTTGCACCCCAGCACCTGGCCCCATGTCCAGTCACAAGGGGAGATGCCACAATCACTACCCTGCTTTGGTGCACCTAATCACCCTCCTGTTTCTTCTATCATGTAACATTCATCCAAACCCTGGCCCCATGCCCAATCTTATGAACAAGCCTGCCCAGGTTCAAGGACTTCTATGATAGCTTCTATGAATATTTGCAGCCTCTTTAAGAAGGCTGCTATGTTCCAATGCTGGGTTACACAGCACCAACTGGACATTGTCGCACTCATCGAAACCTGGTTATCCAAATCCACCCCGACTTCTTCATCTCCCTCCCTGGTTACACCCTTTTCAGGGAAGATTGGGTGGGTAAACGTGGAGGTGGTTGTGCTGTCTATGTGCGTGACTCCCTCCTTGGACATGCACTTCCACCACCTAAGCTTGATAACGGGGCACAAGCCCTCACACTAAAAATCTCCCCCAACCCTGGTAAGGGCCCACTCTTGCTCACCATTGCCTATATTCCCCCCCCCTCGAGAGCAAAACCTCACCATTCAGGTGCTTGCTGACTCCCTCTCTGGCTTACCACCTAAAATGGCCCAGATAATTGTTGGTGACCTGAATATCGACTGGCTCTCTACCATGGCCTCCCAAACCAGAGATATCTTTGCCGCCCTTGACATGTCTCAGCTTGTCACTACCCCAACTAGATTCAACCCCTCTACTGGCTCCAGCACCCTCCTGGATATCACCATTACCAACCTCCCCCAGAGGGTGCTTGATATCAGTGTACTTCCCAACTCACTTTTTGACCACTCCCCGGTCATGTTGTCTTGGTATGCTGCCAACAGCAAACCTGCACCACAAATCACCCAGTGATGTCACCTACTCCCAGGAGGCCTATGTCACCTTAAACTGTACCTCTCACAACTGGATTGGTCCCAAATCAGGCTTGCACCATCCATAGATGAGGCATTGGATTTTTTCACTCGCACTTTTAACATTGCCCTGTGACCTCTATGCCCCCTTCGCTAGAAATCACATCAAAAAGCAAAGCACACCTTGGGTTACTCCTTCCCTCCTTCACAAACATAAAATGAGAGACAACCTATGGTACATTGCCGAGGAATCTGGCAAGCCAGCTGATAGGCAAGCGTACAACGCTGAGCACAATAAGTGTACTTGGGCCATTCGACAGGCCAAAGCCCAGTACTACCAATCCACTCATGTCTCTTCCTGGGGGTCAGCTAACAACTTTTGGGATAATGTAAAGGAGCTGAATGGGAAATCCCACTCCCCAACCCCTCTAAACTCTCCTTTAATGGACCTGTCTGCTCTGACCCCCTCGGCATTGGAGACTGCCTAAACCACACTTTCTCAGACCTGAGTTCGGTCCTGCCCAGTAACGTCTTTGACCCCATCCCAGTAGCACCCCTGCCCACTCTCCAGAGACCTCATTTTCTATCTATGTACCATCTCCCCACTGGAGGCTAGACCCCTTTTGCAAAAAGCCATTAGTAGGAACAACCCCGGCACCAACCTACTGGACACTAGGCTACTTTGTCTGACATTGGATGCTATCCCGGTCCCATTTACTGAGCTGCTCAACCACTGTCTGTGCCTGGGGCAGTTTCCCAGCACACAGAAAACCACCATCGTCACTCCCATCCTAAAGAGCGGCGATCGAGCGACCCAGGTAACTATCGACCTATCTCCATCTTCCCCCCACTCTCAAAGGCCCTTGAAAAAGTAGTTGCCAACCAGCTTGCTGAATACCTGGCCATGCATAATATCCTCTGCCATGAACAGCATGGCTTTCGAGCAGATCACAGCACCACAACTGCACTACTTGAATTCTCCAACTTCCTGCACTCTGCTCTTGATGCCGGAAGTCCTACCGGTGCCGTGTTCATTGACCTCTCCAAGGCCTTTGACATGGTTTGCCATCCCCTCCTGCTTGACTCCATCAGATGCCTTGGTTTCTCCCCGGCCCCCTTGCATGGTTCACCAGCTACCTCTCTGCCACAACTCAGTGTGTAAAAATCAATAGCACTATATATGACACATGACTTGTCTGCTCTGGTGTTCCCCAGGGCTCCATTTTAGGCCCTCTCCTCTTCAGTCTCTACCTCAACTCCCTCCGCTTGGCCTGCCCAAGTAAGATCCTCCTCCACGTGGATGATGCTGTGCTCTTTGCCTCTGACCCTAACCCCAACACACTCCAGGCCACCCTCCAACAAGCTTTTGATAGAGCTGAGCATTGGTTCACACCACGAAGGCTAGTCCTGAACCTAAAAAAGACCAAAGCTATGCTCTTCTCACATTGCCAAAGCAGTCAGTGGTGCCCCTCTCATGATACTGCCTAGCACACTATACCACTGAGCAGATTTCTTCCTACAAATATCTGGGCATTACCTTGGATTCAGCACTCTCCTTCCATTCCCATATCAATGCCCTTTCTGCTGCCACCAATGTCAGGACTGGACTGTTATACCACCATAGGGACTGCATACCACAAGAGGCCCTTAGATTGTCAATCACCTCTTCTGTCCTGTCTCTAATCGATTATGGGCTGCCCATCTATGATGCAGCTGATCACACTGTGCTTACAAGAATCCAGCTGTCTATAAACAAGGTCTGCAGGCTAACACTGGGAGCCCCTAGGTGCACCCATACATGCCTGCTGTACTCCATCACCAACTTGCTCAACCTTGAAGAAAGACTCCACTTCCAAGCCTCCCTGCTTGTAAAAAAGACCCTGCTAGGGCTCTTCCCCCCTGGGGTCACCACCTCCCTGCAGTGTGCATCCCTCTCAGTCTCCATCTCCACCTGCAGCACTGTTAAAACCACCTTTATTGTCCCCAGGGTAAGGACCTATATGGCCCAGAGATCCTTCCTGGTTCAGTTCCCTCCCAGCCAACATAGCTGACTCCACTAAGCTTGGTCCTTTCAAGGTCTCCCTCAGCAGCCATCTGACAAGCACTCACTGCTGCAACTGCACATAATCCCCCACCTGCCCCATACCCTCACCCCTAGGTTGGGTCTGCCCTGTCTACTTTTGCTGTATATGCCTGGGGTCTCAGGCAACATCTGCTGACTAATGTAATAAAATATCTCTGGTTGCTGCCTGATGTGATACTCATTTACCTATATTATGACTACTGTGATCTCGTTATTAATAAGCTTGTACCACCAGTAAATGCCGGTAACACTGGTCACTTTTTTAATCTAAGCATTATGTCCTGTACTGTTTTGTTTGCTGTGATGTATTGCTCTCTTGACAAGGTGCCTTTGTAAATGAGTCTTTGACTCAAAGGTCTATAAACCAATGATCCAATAAATAAAAACATTGCATAGCAGATGTAAAATATCAATAAGCAGGTCATGCAACAGATATGCTGAGCAGTTACTGAAACAAGAAATGTACAGCTGTCATTTTTTACATCCTGTTCAAAATGTGTTTTTGCACCTGTGGTGCCAAATGGCACAGTCATTGTGCAAAATCACCTTTCAGCTAATGAACTGATAGTGCAGTGGGGTCACAAAAATCCCATGCTGAAAACTTGGAATGAAAATAGCAAGAAACACCCAGGGCATTAGGATTTCTGACCATAACACCTTACCCTGTAGGGACTGACAGGCATCAGGGGTGTGACTTGGGATTGTCAACAGTAATGCTCACACCATTCCACCCCCATCCCCACCCTGCAGCCAGTGACAGGAATCGAGGTGTGCCTTTGATTCTTCAGCCCCAAAGTTCACTCCATTCTCTTCTACTGTACCCTTTCCAGCATATTTCCTTATGGAATGGGGTGAGTGTAAAGTTTGAAAACCTCAAGGCATACCTTGACTCTTGTCTGTGTCTGCAGGGTAGGGTGATGTGAAATGACGTGAGCGTTATGGACAGTGACCCAAAGGCACACCCCGATCCCTGTACATGTCTGTGGGGTTGTGGATGGCATCACTTCAATACTTCACTGCTATTCCTATTCTGTGTGTCTGTCTGTCTGTCTGTCTCTCTCTCTCTCTCTCTATCTATATGTCTACATAATTATCTGTCTTTCTATCAATTGCATGTATCACTGTTTTTACCTGTTTCTAAACAAACCTGCATATCACATTTGCCTGCACTCTGAGCACATACTTATGAAACTGTGCATATTTGTGCTCCACTTCTGCATAGACCTCATATTTCCCTAATAGTCCCATTATCACAAGCATAACTACTTTGCCCTTATCAAAAGCGACCCCCTCTGAAAGTTAATATCACATTTTCTCTAACAGTCCATCATCATTATACCTGACCTCCTGACATCAACACATTGCTTAAATATAACTTACATTACTTCATGGACAAAAACGCTGTTTCTCTAACAAAAAAAAAATATATATAAATAATTCCAAGGCTGAACATATGCCAGCTATTACTTTTTCATGTACTGCCACCTTCTGTACCATCATGGGGATTTGCATACATTTCCCTTGATGCTTTTTATACTGGGGTATGTGCAATTGTGTTTTCTTTAAAATTTGGCTGTCTGGCCAATATCATCCGGGATAACACATGCATCAGTGGCATTTGCTCTGGGGTTCTTTTGTAAGCTTCGTATTCCTCCCATTAAATTGTACACCTCCATATATTTTCCTAATAATGTGTATGCCTTCCTTAGAACAGAAACTAAAACAAATCTCACTACTTACAAATCATTGTTTTGTTTCTCCATACCTCCTTAACAATTCCACACAACTTCATTAACTTCATTATGCAGCCGTGGTGGATCTGGCCAGAGTTTGTTCTGTCTTGGGCCAGTGGCCTGGAATAGCATTCCTCATACCTTGAGACCAGTGTAACTGGCAATATTAGGTGGGTGGGGGGTAAAAACATACTTGATGACAAAGCTAAAGAACCTCCTGCTTGTTGTCAGACATTGTAATGCTATTGTCTGGACTACTGTATTTGTAACTATTTTTTATTCTTTATAATTGCCTTTTTTATTTTGCTGTGTTAAATTTTATTGTTTATTGCTCTTTGCAAATTATTAATTGAATTGTAATACTGCGCTAATTTGTAACATAAAACTCTGGGACCTCATTGTAAATGAACTTTGACTCAGTCATGTCCATCCATGTTCATACCTTGATAGGAATTAAAAAATATATTACTACTACTATGACTAATGGGGACTTCCTTGTAAATGAGCATGGCTCAATGGAGCTTTTTCCTGGGCACAACAAATTAATAGTGTACAATGTAAATTATGAACTGTAAAACCCTGAAAATATTGTTTGAACTCCTACCTCAAAAGAAACAGCTGATGCTGGCTCTATGGTGCTGAGCGATATGTCATCACTGTTGTATGATGGTGACCAGGGATTGTACCCCAAGAATTAGACAGGAGTGAAAGCTGGCAGGGAGAGATTCAGAGTAGCATTTGGAAGTTTCCCACATGGAGGTTGAGTGGTACAGATTAACACAGCTTTACTTGTCTAGTGTCTTCTGGTGGTAGAGCTGCAGTGGTGCTCTAGATGGCATGGGTAATCATGCTCTACCAAGTATCACTGCCACCCCTGCTACCACCATGGTAGTGCCCATGTGGGTGTTGGGAAGGGCCCTGAAAACAGGAAGCACTGTGATGCCCGGCATTCTAGATTAAAACTCTGATGGCAGCACGTTCAATGCCAACAGGCTCCTGAATTGAGCTGTCCAACTACCCCTACTATTGGTGGCTAATGAAAGGCACTATTCTCCCTGTGATAGCAGAAGAGCACCCCTCCAGCAAGGATAACTTGGAATCTCCAGTCAACAGTTGACTCAGAGAACTGGCAGCTGTGCCAGTGCAGCATGAGTCTAGTGGGCAACTGGGAGTGTTGCTTACGGGGTGCCTGTACAAGTGGCAGGCTGGGCCGAAGGTGCCCCCCCCCAAAAAAAAAGACTGTTGTGGAAAAATGTGCAAGGACAGAAATATTTGGAATTAACTGATTAGTTTGAATCTGATCATTCTTCTGACTCAGTATCTGAATTAGAATCTAAAATCCTAATTCCTACTGAATGTAAAATGATCCTTTCATAGAAACATAGAAAATGTGGGCAGAAAAAGACCATCAGTCATCCTATAAGCCCTCTTTTTTATTCTATCCTACTTATTGACCTATTGTCTAGAAGAGGGTTTACCGTCACCTCCCTCCTTATTTATTTAGCTTTTGTTGACCGGATAGGTACACTAGACAAGTAATATGCCTATTTTCAGGAACGACCCGGGAGATTACAACAAAGGGGTACAGAGAGATACAGAAAAAATACAGGTACATCATGACAGGACAACAACATGTGGAATTACAATGAGTAACATCCTCCAAGAGTAACAGGTCATAAACAATATTACATGTTTTATATTTGGCACAACCAGTATATGCGGTCATAGACAATAATAAAACAGTCAAGCGCACAGGTACATGATAGAATCTAGGGGACAAGCAAGGTTTGGCAGGCAGGTCCTGCGAGAGCAACTAGGGTCCAGTGACAGGCGACATTGCACTAAGGGGACTTGGGGCAGTCACATGCCGAGGCAATTTTCAAGAAGCCCCACAGGGATTTGTGAAAATACTGATGGGAGGGGGCCGAGCGAACATACTCAGGAAAGGAGTTCCAGAGTCTGGGAGCACACACAGTGAAGTCCTTATCTCCCATTAGGGTCTGGGTGGGGGGAACTTTTAGCATCCCTGGAGCCTGGGACCTGAGTTGATAGGGGGAGAGGTCTGCTGGGGGTAGAAGCTGGGCCAGCCCTGGGGGGGGTGCCAGTTCTAATCACTTTGCCCACGAGGCATCCTACCCCAAAGTCCAGGTACTTGGCTGGGAAGAGCCAGCAGAGCTTTTCGTGTAGCTCACAATGGTGGGTGAGACGCGGGGCGGCCAGGGCAAAGCGGCAGAAGTTGTTATACGTCGTGTGCCAATGCGTGAGGTGGGTTTTGGAGGAGCGAGCAAATTGGTGCATTCCATAACTAAGAGAGGGAAGGAGGACACCTCTCGGGAGGGCCAGTCGAGCTGCGGATGTAGGGTTATATTTGGCCCTGTAGGCCAGGCCCAGTTTGCAGTTCACTGCTCTGCAGACATTTAGGATGTGGCTCCCCAGGTCAAGTTGTGGGTCGAGTGTCACCCCAAGGTACTTGACGGAGTTCGCACTTGGAAGGGAAGTTCCGTCTGGACTGGCAATACCCAGCAGGGCTGGTAGGGCTTTGATTTTGGCTGCTGAACCAAATAGCATAGCCTTTGTTTTTTTTCAGGTTCAAGACCAGTTTATGTTTTGTTGCCCAGGCCAGGACTCTATTAAAATCCTCAGACAAGCGCTGGTTGAGAGTGGAGATGTCCCGGGAGTGAGACATAATAACCAGGTTGTCTGCGTATAGGGTGGCTTTGCAGTTAGTTGCTGCCACTGGGAGTTGGTTAATAAAGAGGAAGAAGAGGAGGGGGCCCAAGACCGAACCCTGGGGGATGCCAGAGGTTACCAATAAGGGCTCGGATAAGACTTTGTTGAAACTAGTCCTCTGCATTCTACCATGCAGGTAGTCCATGAGCCATGTCATAGCAGGGGGGAGAGACCAAGTGTCCTCAACTGTGAACAAAGCAACGCATGATCGACAAGGTCAAAGGCTTTGGACAGGTCAATAAATATGGCTCCAGAGAGTTTGCCCTGGTCCATGGCTGCTCTGATGCTTAAGGTGACAGAGACCAAGGCTGTGGTGGTGTTGTGCCCCTTACGAAAAGCATGCTGGGCCGGGGACAGGAGCTCATAAAGCTGTATGTACTCCGACAGCTGTTCAGCCACAACCTTTTCAAGGAACTTACTGAGAGATGATAGGATAGCAATCAGACGATAGTTGTCCGGTATTTTGGGATTGCCCTGCTTCAGGACAGGGACTATCCTAGCCTCCTTCCAGATATCGGGAATGACTCCCTTCGCAAGTGATAGGTTAAAGATGTGGGCTACTGGGGGAGCAATATGAAAGGCACCTAGTTTTAGAAGCTTTGGCTCCAGGTTGTCTAGGCCAGGGCTGGAGTACTGGGAAAGGCCATAGAGAAGTCTCATCATGTCCTTGACTGACACTGCCTTGAGACTGAACATTTGTCTGGGGGGTGATCCTCCTGCTGAGTTGAGGGAGGGGGGAAGGATATACTCTCGTCAGGTGGGAAGAGTGCGGTGAAGGCTGATAGGTCTGAAAAATGTGAGTTTAGGTAGTTGGCTATGGTGTAGGGATTATTACAGGAGACCCCTCCGATTATCATGTCGGATACCCCCGGATGAGAGGTCCCGCAGACAGGAGTTTTTATGTTTCTCCAGAACTGTCTGGGGTCACTGGCGGAGCTGAGAAGGGCGGACTTACAGAAGTCACTTTTTTCAACTCTAATAGCCTTTTTGCACTTATTTCTAAGGTGCCTGTATTGCTGGAAAATTGTGAGATCAAGGGAACTTATGAAGTGGGACCAACACTTGTCTCTGGCCCACATTAGGGCTAGGAGATTCCTGTGCAACCAGAGGGTGGCAGACCCCCTCACCCTCCGGGTGACCTTCGGAGCATGCTTGTCTTGCAGGGCACCGAAGGTGGCAAGAAAGTGGGTAGTGGCCATTGATGGGTCAGTGGCTCTGAGCATCTCAGACCAGTCTGTAAGCCTTAGGTCCTCCCGAAACACCACAGTATCGAACCTGGAGAAGTTTCTGATATGTATGATTTTGTGAGGAATTTTGGGGGAGGGAATTTTCCACACACAGAAGACTGGGGAATGGTCGGAAATAGAGTCTGATAGGATTCCCGCTGAGGAGATCCTATCTGGATGGTTTGACAGGATCCAGTCCAGCAGGGAGCCAGTGGATCCATTTGCTGACCATCTGGTTGGCTCCTGAACAAGTTGAGTCACGGCAAGATTGGCAAGTAGAGGCTCAATCTGCTTCACATTACCACTGGTCCAGTTAAGGTTAACATCCCCCAAGATAATGAGTTCATTGTCCCCAATGCTCGGACCTACAGAGTCCAGGAGGTGGGTCAGTCCTGGAAGCCTACCCTTTGGGGGGTTATATGTGCATACCACATGTAGTTTCATGGTGTTCCCAAGTAAGAGCAGTACATGCAGTAGCTCACAGGGGGATGAGTGAGATAGTTGGTGGGTTACTGGGGAGACCTTTAGATGGTTCCTGAAATAGATCAGGATGCCACCCCCCTCTTATTTCCAGGTCTGTCCTGTCATGTGAACTCATAACCTGGGAGTACACAGGCCGAGTCAGGGACTGAGGATTTAAGCCAGGTCTCAGTCACTCCAAGGACATCTGGTTTGTAGAGTGTGACTCATGAGACTAGCTCGTCATGGTTTGGGAGCAGACTCCTAATGTTGAGATGCGCTACTTTTAGACCCTTGCCCAGGCCCCATACCAGGGGGATTGAGGAGGCCAGGTTATTTGGGCCAGGGTTAGTTTTAATATCTCCAGCCAGCAGTATTATGAGAAGGAGCCAAGGGAGATGTCATCTCAAGGCAGACAGGCCTGTTGAGGGTATTCTAGCTCAGCATCTCTTTACCCTGATGGAGTACATTAGACACCTGAGATCAAGGCTGCAGGTGAGACAGTGGGGGGATGTAGTGGTTACTAGTATATTTGAGAAAGAGAAGTCGGGCACCTCTTGGGAGGGAGACTTCTCCCAGCATCCTCCTGTGGTCAGCGAGGGAGTAGTGACCACTTGGAGCAGGGTGAGCCCCAGTATAAGTCCAGCTAGTACCAGAGACCTATATGAGGAGGGCAGCATGCCCTTTTTCTGTGCCATGGGGGTCTCCCTTCCCATGGGTGGGAGGAGTGGGTGCCTGGGCCACATTTGAGCTAGAGGCTTGGATCAGCTAGAGGATAAGGGCCCAGTCGACAGGGAGACAGGGAAGAGCTAAGGGGAATAGGGGAGATTGAAACAGTAATCAAAGGAGACGGTCAAGGAACCGTCTATCAGAAAATAGCAGATGGGGCAGGAGAACTTAGACTTCCATGCAGTTAAGTGGTATGAGCACAAGTATCACAGTATAAGTACAGTAAACACAGTTTATGACTTTATGGAATAAGACACAATTTATAGCTCAGCGAGTGCAAAGACAGGAGTTGACTGCGATCATATGGTCAGTGAGAGGCCAGGATTGATTTAGGCTATACTTCTTTGGGGGAAGCTCCAGGCCAGGCACTGAGTTGGCTTATGCTGAGCACTTTTGTCTGGAACAAACTGAGCTCTCAGGGCACTTTAGACAGTAGTAAACCTACTCTACATCAGGCTGGACTTCCCTGAGCAAGAGAATTTCGCTAAGCTCTCTAGGCACTATTAGACAGTGGTGACACCTACTCTTGTCAAGCAGGGCCTACCCCTGGGCGAGAGCCAGTCTGTAAGGACCAGTAATGAATACAAGTTAGGCAGGTCCACATTAGTTGTCCAGACAACATTAGACAGATGAAATATCAAAGTCAATAACAAAGTCAGGGTGATCTAGCAGTGATTAAAGCAAGTAATGCAACAATATACGTTCAGGACCTCCCCCCAAGCTGATAGGCTGAGACAGGCCCGGGAGGCGGAGCATGCAGGCATTTAATGGGAGGAGGGAACGGGGTGGGTAGGTGGGCCAAAAATCTCTGACTCCTGTACAAGGGCAGGGGCAGTAAGCTTGATGTTGCAGCCACCGAGGAGGACCGCCGTAGCTACCGTAGCCACCAGCACCTCTAACTCAGCTCGGGATTGCTGATGCACGAGGCAAGGGGACCTTCCAGGAACAGGTCTCCCTCGCCTCCCCTCCAGCGCAGAGTCTTGGAAAGGTATGGAAGGAGTGGGACAGGCTCTCCCTATGTAGTGGAGGGAGAGAGCATCACCACTTTCAGAGGGCCAATGAATGGAGGCGCTTTAGGCCCAAGTTCAAAAACAGTTCTGCTCTGGGTTCTTTGTTTCAATCCATCGGAAAAGGGAATTCAAGGTCAGCCAGGCAGAAATTCAAGCTCCTGCAGCCACCCTTTCAGCAAATTTCCCTGGGCAGCAGGACCAACACAGCAGTAAGTAGTATCTCAAAAAGTCTCTGGATTCACGGTGGTAAAAACATTCTCCGACTCCTGCACAAGGGCAGGGGCAGTAAGCTTGATGTTGCTGCAACCGAGGAGGCCCGCCGGAGCTACCGTAGCCACCGGCACCTCTAACTCGGCTTGGGATTGCTCCCTGCTTTACTGCTACTCCTGAGTATCTATTAATCAGTGCGGAATGTTACACCTACCTTTTTTTTTTAATTCACAGGTGTAAAGGTACAAAAAACCGTACATTAAACTAATACAGATACTTAGGATATGTGGTAGTGCAATTTTA
This sequence comes from Neoceratodus forsteri, assembly GCA_016271365.2. Lineage (NCBI taxonomy): Eukaryota > Metazoa > Chordata > Ceratodontiformes > Ceratodontidae > Neoceratodus > Neoceratodus forsteri. The sequence continues at coordinate 1,375,345,506 of CM057450.1, forward strand.
AATTATAGTGCATGCCATTTATAGTGGAGTGATTGGTACACAGTAATTTTGTCCGATGTACCCGATGACCATTTTAACCAGAATCAGTACGTACATACATGCAACCCCCGCCCGTAATTCTTTATGTTGAGTGACAATGCCCCTGGCTGCTCTCCCCCTCCCCATCTTACCGCTGTCCTCCAATGCTGTAGCAAACCCCATTGTTGTCCTTGACCTGTGTGTACCTGTATTGTTTGCCTCTTCCTCTGGGAATTGTTTTGTAAATTAATTTTATCCTGTGTATACCTCATCTCAATCTCGATATATTCTGTATTATCTTGCACTGCCTTGTATTGCTGTAACAATCCCTCCTGACCTGTGTTCACCTAAAATATGTTTGCCTCTCCCCCAAGAATTGCTTGTATATGACTTTATCCTGAGTGTACTGCCTTTGATTGCTTTATATCCTGTATTATCTTGCATTGCCTAATTTCATTGTACTGTCCTACACCGACGTGAAACCTTTGTAAAAAGCCTTGGCTCAAAGGTATTTGTAGTCCTAGACATAAATAAATAACATAAATGTACTTGTCACACTGTGCTAGTGTGTTTTAATATATCCTATCTGCATGCAGTATTGGGTGTAGCTTTGTTGTTTGCTTGGTGCTCAGTGATTCTGGGTGAGAGAGTGGTGGTTGTAGAATTTGTGCTTTGATTTCTAGGTGTTGTGGAATTTGTGCTTTGGTGATTTCTTGGTGTTGTGGAATTTGTGCTTTGGTGATTTCTAGGTGTTGTGGAATTTGTGATTTGGTGATTTCTAGATGTTGTAGAACTTGTGCTTTGGAGATTTCTAGGTGTTGTAGAACTTGTGCTTTAGTGATTTGGGGTGTTTATTTATCTAATTTTTGTTGACTGGGAAGGCACACTAGACAGCATGGCTGCTTATTTTCAGGTATGACCCGGGAGATTACGACAGTGGGCATGTAGACAACAGTAAATACAAGGAAAAATCAGGTGAACAAGAAGTCAGTACAGAAACAGTCTAGAGATCAGTCACAGTACAGTTATACAAAATCATCAGCAATGACAATACATTTACAGGAAACAATATGTAGTAACAGATATAGGATACAAGTGCAATTAACTAACAGTCTTTAAATCAACATCTAGTGAGTAAGTACTAGGGAAGAGGTAGCAGGATTTCCCATGCAGAATTTGAGAGTAGTAGAGCTGGTGCCAGTAGGCAACTAGAAGGAACCAATAAAGGAGTGTGTGGACACACTACAGGAGCAGGGTTCAGAGCTTGAAAGAGCCTTATGAAGGTCTGGTTTGAAGCTGCATGGAGAAAAGGAGTTTCTCTGATTCAGTGGTAGGGAATTCCGTAGTATAGGGGCATAGACTGAGAAGGCATTTTCACCCATTTTGGTTTTACATCTCGGTTGGACAAGTAGGAATTTGTCGGCTGATCTCAGGGGTAGGCAGAGGTTGCACATTTGAGCAGTAAGGCCAATTTGTCAGGTATCTAGGAAGAGATTATATTCTTTATAAAACAGGAGGACATAAACTGGTGGAAAGCCAAGAGGGTAAGCCATCCCAGGCTGGAGTATAATGAGCATCAGTGAGTAAGCTTAGGTAGTGACAGGGCAAAATGGCAAATGTTGTTGTAGCAGACATTCTATTTTTGGAGGAGTCCTCCAGTAGTTACCGGAAAGGCTATTAGCCCATACACCAGTTTAGGTTTCAGGATCCCTTGTGCAAAGGCCAACCTTGCCATGAATGTTAGGCTATGTCTGACCTTATATGCCAGTCCCAGTTAAGTATTAACAGATTTGATGACTGTAGCTAGGTGCATATCAAAGTCCAGGGTGGGATCAAGGGTGATTTGTAGGTATTTAAAGGAGGTAACAGTGTAGAGGGGAGAGCAATCTAGCACTTTGATACATAAAGGTTGGGTGCAGGACAGAATTTGTGAACCCGAGCTGAAAAGCATAGTCACTGTTTTATTTTCATTGAGGACAAGCTTGTTCTGCAATAGCCAGAGCTGAAAGGGTTTGAAGTTATGATTGATATGCTGGTTGATGACTGAGAGGTTGGGAGAAGAAGAGTAAAGACCCAGATCATCAGCATATAATAGGGCTGATCAAGGACCAGTAGGTGGTGGGAGATCATTTATGAAGACAGTAAATAGGAGAGGGCCAAGAATCTAACCTTGGGCACTCTGATCCAGGTAGGAGCAAGGGAGGACTTAGCTCCTCCAATCTGGACAAATTGCTGATGCTTCAAAAGGTAATTTTGGAACCAGACAGCAGCAGAGGTGGAGAAGCCAAGAGATGACAATTTTGATAGGAACAGCGGGTGGTCAACTAAATTGAATGCTTTAGTAAAATCAACAAAAGTAGCCCTAATGAGAGAGCCATTGTCCATCATGAGTCTGACATCATTCATAAACTGCATAAGGGCAATGGATGTACTGTGCCCTCATCAAAAGCCATGTTGATCCGGAGTGAGGAGGTTGAAAGAGTGGAGGTGCTCGGAGACCTGGGTAGTTATGATTTTCTCCAGGATTTTAGAGAGGGTGGATTGGATGGCAACAGGGTAGTAGTTATCCACGTTAGTGGTGTCCCCCTTCTTATGGACAGGGGCTACTCAAGCAGACTTCCAGAGGCAAGGGACATGTCCTGTGTTGATTGTGGTAGAGACAGTGTTGGTGTGGAACTTGTGCGTGGTGATTTTGGGGTGGTCATTCTGGAACTTGTTCTTTATGCTTCATGGCAGTTGGAGAGGTCAGTTAAAATGCATAAAAACATATACTTTATTTCTCTAAAATGCACTTGCAAGTGCTTAGTAGAGATGAGCAAAATTGGGAAACTTTAATCCATGAATTAATCCACATATTTAATGCAATTTGTGGATTAATTCATAGATGCAAAGTGCAAAGTTCTACCCGTGAAGTGTTGAATTTTGCCTGCAAACAGCAGAATTTCACAATTCGAGGATAAAATTCTGCCATTTGCAGGCAAAATTACTTTGCATTGTATGACCTATATGTGCTGCATCACATTGCTGTTGGTTGTTTTGTATCTGACTTGTATTCTCCTGGGTCGTGCCTGAAAATAGGCATTTCTATGCCTAGTGCACTCACCTGGTAAATAAATAAATAAATAAATTCAGCCAAAAAATGGTGAAGTCACTTAAGCCAATTTTGAGGCTAATTGCAACAATTCACAGATTGCTCCACAGAGGTGAATTTGCTGACTTTGCCAGAACTTCTCCGGTGAATTTAAAGTTCGCAACATCTCTAGTGCTTAGTTACATTTTGTAAAGAATGAGGCAAGTTTTGATTGTTTGGCAGTAGCTGCGTGTACTTCTGCCAGCTTCGCTCAGTTTTCTCCAACAGTCCCCAGTCTGGAGCAATGTCTCCCCATTGCTGCATGCTGAGGTGTAGTGTCAGTAAAGCTACTCAGATGCCAGCACAGTTAACCACAGGATCAATAGCTTCTATTTCATCCATGCCATCTGCCTCTGATTCCACATGGTCAGTGGATTCAGTGCCTGTATGATGTGTGCTATGTCATCCTGTGATGTCTGTTCCAGATCTGGATCACTGTTACCCAAGTGGCATTGCTCATCAAACTGCCCCACCTCATTGAACTCCACTATAGTTGCCAGTGTATCACCTAATAACATAACAGCTTGGGTAAAACCAGCTTTGAGGAAACAATTCACAATGGTTTCCATGAGTGACTTATACCCAAGCACTATGTATGAGACACACAGCATCCAGTAGTGTGATTCACCTAACACAACCACCCGCTGAGAGCTATGCACCTTCATCCATCTCAGCCAATACCCTGGAATGCATAGCAGTGACACAGTGGGCAGGATCTCTGAATGCTTTAGATCACTGCAAGCCCTGGTGTGCTAACGATACAGTGCATGGGGCTTGCGGCAATCTAATGGGATTTTTTTATCCAGTGCAGCAGTTGCCATAAGGTTGACCATTTTTTTCTGGCTTCCCTTGCAGGAATCCAGGGGGCTGTTTCATGGAGCTTGAACCAGATATTTGGGGCTAGCTACTATATTTCGTGGAAACCATCACAACTGGTCCCAAGATTGTAAAATTGGGCACAGTTGAGGCGAAAGGTTTGGCGCTCCACCAGAACCTAAGTGCCATGGCACAGGGCTGGATGCAAGCCCTGCAGCATGGTTTGAAAATCCTGCCCAGTGTCTCTTTATAGAGTAAATGAACCCGTGATCAAGGGGTTGTATGATGGAGGTGGAGTTCAGAGGTAGGAAAGTAAGGCAGCTTTTCCAGAGACCAGCAGCATTTGAATACCTGGAGAAATTGTCTAGGACAAGAATAGTGCTTCCTCCACTTTCCTGTCTTTCCCATCTTGCTTTCTTTTGCACTAAGATTCTGGTTGGAGTACCACTCAGTCAGGAATTTCTCTTTTTCCCAAAGCTGATCTGAAACAATTGACTTGGGAAGGGAGAAATGCATAGTAAGATCATGGATACTCATCTGAGGTAAGCTGTCAATTTTTCTTAGAATCTCAATTGTGTGAGAGAGTCAGAGCAGCTCGATGAGAGGTCATGCAAACAGCAAACAGCAGAAGAATAATTGTCATTACCAGGGGTCAGAGGAGAGCAGCTCTAACAGGTATGCAGTTAACACCTACCAGCAGCTAGCAGTTCGTAATGAACACTTATTCAGCACTAATCAGTGCTTGACTCATGGCTCAGATGTCTGTTTAAGTGGCACGCAATGTGCGCATTAAATGGCATATTTAACAGTTAAAACATGCAATTTTGTTTTGTTTTTTTTTCGATTTTCAACCATCATAAATAGGTTGTCCAATATAGTTACATCTGCTATAAGTGGACTACACTGTAAAATGATACATTCATTGGAGGGATTTAATAGAATGGTAGCGGTAAGGTCAGATGTGTGCAAGTGAGCTTCATATCAGCCCCCACCCTCACTATCATCTTTAATCAATTACACGGGGTGGATATAGTTCATAACAGACTAGCCAGATTTGTACTCCAGTGTGATTACAACACCTATCACTGTGAGATGCACCAAAAACTGGGATGTTAGTCCCTGGAAAGGAGGAGAAAATGGATTTGGGCAACTCTGGTACATAAAATTCTAAAAAATAACAAACCCCTGTGTTTACTTGAAAAATTAACCACACCAAACCATAGCTTTCATCTCAGAAATAAAAGTGCTAGAGACCTCTTAGTTCCTAAATTAAAAAAAACAGTACAGAAAAATGTCTTTCCAATGTAAGTCTGAGAGAGCATGGAATGAGATTTCCCCACAACTATGGCTGATCGAACTTTCACCCAGGGTCTTTAGCACTACTGTGCAACACAAATTATGCTACCTATGTGAATGTTACAAGTGAACTGTATTTCTAAAACATGTATGTAATGTATTTTGCAAGTTGTTTGTGCTTTTAAACTTCATTTGGTATTTTTGTCTTATATATTTATAAATTTGCTTTGTTGTGTAACTTTGAAATTTTAATGTAAGATCTGAACAGGAACACCTTGTAAATATGGTGCTTAAATGCCCTAATGGTGTGTAAATTAGTGAAGTCCTGTATGAAAATAAAGCTTACTACCACTAATACTACTTTAGTAACAAACTCCTTATCTGCATAGCTGGGCTAACTCCAGACACTAAAAAATAGATAATGGAAATTGCTAATTGCTCCCCTAAGGCCAAACCTGGCTCAAATGATAGATCCAGATCTTTCATCTTGTGACTGCTTAATTTCCAACACTATGGGCCCTATGCACTAATACAAAAGTTGCCTACACATCATGTATCTGAGGCATGTAGGCAACCTTAAGTGTGAATGCCATGCAACAGGGGTCCCACAGCCCCCCAGCGGCATTCACTAAGGGAGCTCAAGGCACTTGCACACTCACCTTCCTAGCCCCTTGTGGAGCACCATGTTGGGAACGTGTCGGGGGCGTGCCTGCACTACGCAGCATTCACTAAGCCATGAAGTGCCAGGCAGAGGGGTGCTGGGTATGTCAGCCAAGACCAGGCATAACCCAGTCATGCCCCCATGTTCTGCATCTGCTAGGTGTGGCAGCACGGACCAATGGACATCCATACTGCCCCAACACACTAGGCTGCAGAGGAGGGCTGAGGCAGCTGCTCGGGCGAGTGCCTGACAGGTGTACATGTGTTGCCACTTTACATGGCTGGCTCCTACTCTGTGCACCCCCCACAGGGGTGCAAGGGATCCACTGTGGAACCAGGTACAGGCATCCAATTGGATGCCTGCCGAGGTCCGCAACTCCACCCCTGACTGGCTGTGTGACCCTGTGCACCAAGGGTTGCATGGCCACATACAGATGACCCATGGGTGCATGCAATCTTGCATACCACACACCCTGCACCTGTCTGGGTCCAGGTAGGTGACCAGGTGGGGTATGCACCTCAGGTGCATATAACCTGCCCGTTAGTGCATAGGGCCCATTATTTTTATTCATAGAGCTCCATAAGACAACAACATATCATTTGAGGACTGCAAATTGAAGGTGTTTAATGACCACCAACCCCCTCCCCCCCGAAACAATAAAGAAAAGCGATGCCTTCTTTCCAATTAAAAAAAGACTTCGGGAGGTATGTCTCAAACATAGCTTACTCTTCCCTACAGTACTGAAAATATGGTCACCTAATAGAGTTTCTGAGTATAATGGAATTGAAGTAGCAAAGCATGCTCCAAAGAAAGATTTTCAAGTGTTTTTCAGCTCATTTGGCTGTTAGGCATGATTTAAAACATAGTGGGCTTTTCAAAGATATCATTTTGCTCACAATAGCTCTGACTAAATGGGTTACTTCCCCTTTAAACTGCCTCATGTTTCATGCTGTGTGATTTCTAAGGTGTTTCATATGCCTTGTTTTACCTAATTGTGGTGCTGTACCTCTCCCCCTTTCCCAAACTCTACTTCTTAACCTGTGCAATTTTATTTCCTCTCACAAACTGGCTATAAATCATTAAAACCTATGACAGCTCGTTTCCACAGAGAAACCTAAGAGGTTCTTCTATTATGTTTCCACAGCACTAGAACAGTCTACAGCTTTCTCTTCAGTTTTCTGAGCTTTTTAGCCTGTTCTGCTAATCCCAGACTGCAGATGGGCCCCATGAATCCACCGAGGCTGTCCCATAGCAGTGGTGGGGGGGGGGTGTCAGATCCCTTGGTGCTTTGGTGCTTTTACTGGTAATTCCTGAGCATTTTTAATGCCATACAACCCTCCCTTTAAAGCTAAAGGCTCACCCTTGAGTTTAAGTAGACAGCACGAATACTAATAATATAGTCTAAGCCCCAGTTGTGCAGTGCTTTTTTATGATAACACTTGTCTACCTAAGAGATGAATGGTGGTTAATCTGCTGGGTTGCTGTTCCATAGGTTAATCTGCAGAAAAAAGGAAATCAAATAGCAGCAGTTCTTCCTTTAAATTTCTTGTCATTTGGTGTTTTAACATTCTGGTGGGATTGGGTTGGGGGGGCGATCTCAGCATTTCTACAATTTCTTTGTAACTCTTATATTACAGAGCTCTCTATGATCCCTACAGGGAGGTCCATATGGAATTTTAAAATTTCAGCCATTGTTTTTTTACTGACCTTCTGCTTCTTCCAACTGCCTCTTTCCAGTTTGAATGCCACCTCGAGGAGTTTGGGAATCCATAGAACCTGTCAATCATTTGTCTGATTGCATAAGACCTTCTTGCAACTGTAACTGTGAGTGAACTCTGACCCCTGAGACTCATGAGTAAAAATGGTGATGTCTAAACACAGAGTTCTCATCTGGCAGCTTGAAATCTGACAAAGTGCTTTCATTTACTTCTTAGTTCTTTCCTGGCAATGACTTTGCTTTTTGCTTATATGCATACTTTTCAAGTACTTCTGGACAATTCCCACAGTGGAAGCTAGTTCTCAGAGAATCACGTGCTACCCTGAACTGGACTAAGACAGTGAGTAAACCGCATTGATTTTTGACACAGAGTTTTGTGATAATTTTCTTCAATGGTCCCATTTGATGTTTAGTTCTTATTGGTTAACATCATACTATGCATATGTGAATTTTCTTATGATAGGGGCTGTGGCGCTAAATTACAGGTTTCTCTGCAAATCCAGGTTTACCTTGTCAAACTTTGTCAATGTCAGTGGCTCAGTAGGTATCACACTCACCTCTGAGACTGGGAGATCAGAGGGCTGTGAGTTCAGTTCCCACATTTGGCACTTGGGTTAATATCCCAATATTGACACAGTAGTGCGTCATGAGAGGGGTGCTGCACTTCTGAAGTGCTGTCTTTCTGATGAGATATTAAACCAATGTCCCATCTGCCTGGATTGGTGGATGTTAAAGATCCCATGGCACTTATCCAAAAGAGTAGGGGATTTTTTTTATTTATGAAATCATAGAAACTAGAACAAAGAAAAATAAACAGTAGATACAAATTCCAGACCATGCCTTATTATACACTTGAAATGAAAAAAATAAGACAAATCTGTCAAAGGTCTGGTACATTCCATACAAAGAACTAATTACATTGATACCCACCCTATTTCCCTTACTTTATACACATTATGTAACAGGGAAATCACTATCAGTGATCCACAGTAAATTCCTTCTCAATTTCTGTAACCATTTTTGTTCCATCTGCTTTGCTTCCTGAAAATAAATATCCCCTAATTCTTTAAGAATTTTCTCAAATAATTCTATGTATGTAAACTCTTTCTGTTGGAAGGAGAATAAACATCTGGAGTTCCAGATGTACCATTTAATCACTATAAAAATGATGTAAAAGTACTTTTCTCCCATTTAGCCCACTAGAGTAGATACTCTTCATACATTCAAATTGGAAAGAAACCTTTTTTGGAAAAAGGAAGCCTTAGATTCATGGTACAAAAATTTCCAAAAATTAGAAATATATGAACAGGTAAAATAAAGCTGCTCAATAGTTTCCAACTGATTAACACACAACAATCTAGAACATAATCTTTCCTCTACTTTTTTATGTTTCTGGTTGACCTTAATATTTAACCGTTCATGGCAGTTTTGGCAGTGTATATCTTTAAATTTCACAGTAATTCTCTTTTCTGTAAGAAAATTCATCAAAGCAGTTTGAGTTTCTGGAGGGCATTTTGGAAAGGGGACTATCTCCTTAAAGTGAGTCTCTATCAAGTATGTGTATATTTGCTTTTTGTTTTATGTTAGTAGCATACTGCTTGAGAGACTCCATAACCTTAGTTTTACAAAAAGCTCCCTGCGATATCCTGGTGTAGATGTTTGATGCTTAATTTGTCTTAATTTGCCTGTCTCCCAGTCCTGAAACCATGATGACACTGTCTGAAAAAATAAATCACAACAATATTTATTAGAATACACTAATATGGGTTTCAAATTAGTATGTAAAAACTGACAAAAAAAGAAAAGTACAGGATTTACCATGTTTTGTCCTCCCTATTTTTATGGCAAATATAGTATGTTCCGCTTAATAGGGTTTAGTCTGCTCCCCCAAAAGGACTGGAAGAATAGGCTGTACAGTGTTACTTCCCTTGTTTTAGGCACTGGAAACACTGCACTTACATATAAAAACACAGGCATAAGGTAAGTTTTAATGAGATAAATGTTCTTCTGATAACTCATTTTCTTTTGGTTCCAGGCATGAACCATCATTTGCCAATTTCAAGTTTCAAATCCCAGTTCACAATGTCCATCTGGACTGCTCCAAACTCTATCCCTAATATTTTTAAATTACCAGTCATAACTGCAATTCCTCCTACACTACTCTGAGAATTATCCTGGTGCCCCAATAATTTCCCTATGCTTTTTTGGGGTATTTAGTTGAGTTCCAGAGTAAGCCCCATAGTCTTGACATATTGCAATAGCTTTCCTGGCAGATCTCCCATTCCCTACTGGTAAAACCACATCATCTGCATAGGCAAGAGCCCTGCAGGGGACCACTTGTTATGGCAGTTGTATGGCTTTAATGTCCACCTCTGAATTTAGAAGCCTTAAAGAGGATCAATACTAAAAACATACAATAAGGGACTAATAGGGCAACCTTGTCTAGCCCACTTTCGTACGTGCACATAGGTCTCTAAATAACCATTGACACAGGGCTTAACTGCAGCTGTTGCGCATAGTGATTTCAACCATTCTACAAAAATTTTAGGGATGCCATAGTGCAGCAGAGTCTGCCACAGAAAGGCACATTATCAAATGCCTGTTTTTGGTCTAACAAGAAAACATATCCCTTTAGGGGTGATATAGTGTTTCTATCAAAAAGTTCCCTCAATAAAATTAATTGGTCCATGATAGAGTTTCCTGGAACTGTACATGACTGGGCAGGGGTGATTAAATAATCTCACGTTAAACATCTTTGTGAGACTTTTAAAATCATTATTCAAGAGACGTGGGCCTCCAATTTGTCAAATTCATTCTAACTCCTTTTTTAGATAAGAAGATACGTATCCCAGTGGCCATCTCTCATGGTATGCTGCAAGTTTGTAAGATAAAATTGAAGACTGTAGTCAATTCAACTATAATTTCTTGGCCTAGAATTTTATATAATTCTGATTTCAAACCATCTTGACTGGGAACCTTACCCTTTGTAAGTGATTTTATAGCTTCTGTCACTTCTATAGTAGAAAAGGGTCTAGTTAAAGCATCCATAAGGTCTTGTGAAGCAGCTGGAACTATTATTTGAGAAAAGAAAGGTGCAAAATCAATACTCTTAGTTTGCTGTTTTTGAAATAAAGAGGTTGCATATCGTGATGCAATATCAAAAATCTGCTGTTTTGTAGATTGTACATTCCCTTGTGCATCATACAAAGTAGTAATTGCTCTTTTCTTGATGCGTTCTTAATTTTTAAGTAAGGGACATGCACTTTCAAATGGACCTTGCCTGCAGTATTGTTCTTGCAGCCTGAGACCATCTGTCTGTTTTACAAGGTAATTCAACATCTTTTTTTTATATTTGTTATTTGTACAGAAAAATCATGTTTAGTGAATTGGGAGAGTGTATACAAATGTTGCAATTGTTTCCTTTCATTTAAGTATATAAGATAATTGTCTCTCTCAGACTGTTTGGTTTGAAGGATAAGTAAAGTCCTAAGCTCAGCTTTTGTCTCCATTCACCAGCTAACGGGGTCATTATAACAGCCAAATAGAGTTTTTTTACAAATTAAAAAATATGTCACATGTTGTGAGAGAGTAGCTTGTTCCAAAAGGCTGGAATTTAATTTCCAGTATCCTGGTCCAATGGAGGCTTCTAGCCTACCTAACATAAGGGTTAATGCTTTGTGCTCAGAATATTTTACTGGAATTACCATAGCTTTTTGGATAGTAAGTGCCTTAGAAATAAAAAGAAAATCGATTCTGGTAGACAAAGTACCTTTAAAAATGTCTTAACTTATTTACCAGTGTAGTCTAGCAGGCCATCCTTTAAATTTGCTACCCAAATAGCAGAATTTAAGGCCGTTATATCCCCAAATATTTTTTCTGTGTTTGTTTGAGTTCCTCTATAAAGTTTGCTCAGCCCACAATTAAAATCCCCACCCCAAAGTACATTTTGAGCAGTGTGTAGGTATGGACTGATTTGCTGGAAGACAGCTGTTCAGTCTGCTTTCAATTGGGGGGGCATAAATAGTTATAATCAGAAAAGAAACATTTTGAAACCTAAAATCAAGTAGGAGCACCCTGCCTGGTACTATATCCAAAAATTTAACTACCACCTGCTGGATTTTGTGAAAAAGGATCCCCCCCCCCAAACACCGATCTAACCCAAGAGACCAATATAGAAAGCCATTCTTAGTTGCTTGAGTAATTTCTAAAATAGTATGCAACCTAGTATCCTGTATAAGAAATACCCTGGGTGGAAAGGATTGTAGTAAATGAAACACAGCTCCCCTTTTAAGATCATTCTTAATACTATTAACATTGGATGATAAAATTAACAAAGGGGTTGTCATAGGTAGCACTTATCCCAAGGACAAGCTTCATTTCTTCTTTTTCTTTGTTTTCCCCTTCTTGTGTTTATTCCCTGGGACAATCTCTTGAACCTCAGTGTTTTCTACTTCAGACAGTACCTCCTGTGGATTTGAATCCACAGAAGAACCCACAGATTCATTGTCAGATTCCTCAATGTCTAAAAATGCTTGGTACCTGTAGGAAATATTGGTCAGTGTAGTTTTGAGAACTTTAGGGATTGGTTGTGACCAGGCCTGTCTCCTTCTGGTGATCATCCCCTTTTCCCTAACCTCTTCTGTCCTGGGGGGGGAGGCATAGGGTTAGATGGGATTTGTTTTTGTCCTTCTGGTTCCACATGTTCTGTCATTGTGGGAACCTTAATAGTGTTTCCTACTACAGGCATGGGAACAATACCCTCCATGTTAGCCTCTAAATTTAGGACCAGATCCATTGGTGACACAGTTCTTCCACTCTCTATTATGGCTTCTCCTAGTGAAAGGGGGACCACTGGGGGCTGTCCTGTAGTTTTTTTGTTATATTCTCTCTGAGCCACTGTGACTAAAAGCTGCTGATCCTCACTGTCACAAGCATCGGTTTATCCACCCAGCTTAATTTACTGGAGATGCCTTTTTTGATCACTCCCTCTGTTCATTGTTTCTCCACATGTGCTTTGAAGGAAAAAACCAAAGCAGCACTTTGATCTGTTCCAGAAGTATAGAATTTAATGCTCGGCTCTCTCGGTGCCTCTGTTTGTGCTGTTGTCATACAAACACTGGGGTCTTTTTTCCCTTCGGCATCCACAGTATCTATTGAAGTCATTGTACTTTGCAGCTGAATTTTATCAAGAATTTCTTGTTTCCATTGCAAATATTTTGTTCCTTCCAGAAATAACAACTGTTCCCGAGATTTCTCACTCTCTGTATTACCATGCATTTTTCCTTGTTCCTCCACTGCAGGTTCAATTTGCAGGTTACTTTCTGCTTTGGAATCCTTTTTTGACAATTCATCTACCTCATCCATAGTTTCAATGTTAGTAGCATCAAAAAAAACATCTGTCTCTAGCAAATCCTGTGCCGAGGAGGAGACAGGCTCCTCAGCCTGCTGCACATCCATTCCAGTGCTTGCCACAATATCGTCTCTCACAGCTTTGTTACTGTCTCCCAGCATATCCATCTCCTCCACATTCACTAGCACTTCGTCCTCCATCTTGGTCCCACAGACAAAGGTGTCCCCTCTGCTCACAGGAACCAAGGCCCCCTGCAGAAGAGTAGGGGAATTTTCCCGGTGTCCTGGCCAAATTTCTCTCGTTCACTAAAAATACCACCAAGCAGCTTAATCTGGTTCAAATTCAGTTGATTACAATCTGTACCCCCCAATCACCCCTGAAAAAGGGACTTCTAGCCCCAGTGTGCTTACTGGGTCAATACAATTCAACAACAACAGCAACAACCCCAACACCTCTTGCTGTTCATAGTTAGATATTAGTGTTATTCAAATGCCTTGTATGAGGTGGCTTATTGCCTTTCTCATCAAGGACAGTGACCAAAAGAGACACACACAAACGCCCCATTTGGTTCATGAGTCATGTTAGGACAGCCATTTGGGTCAAGAGGGAAGCATTCTGCAACTTCAAAAGTAAGCTTGGTAACGATCTATGGGAGGAATACATACTAAAGAATAAGGAGGCTAAGTCGGCAGTGAGACAAGCAAAGGTGACTGTGGAACTTCATATAGCTAAATGTGTCAGGGAAGAGAAGAAATAGTTTTTCAGATATTTGCAAGAAAAGAGAAAGAAGGGTAGAGGGGTAGAAAAAAATCAGTGATGAGGACTGGATAGCGGAAGAAGACAGGCACATGGCCACCATTCTGAACAAATACTTCTGATCAGTGTTCACGAAAGAACACTGCGGCATTACACTATATGGCAGGGGAGTGCCAACAATGGAAACACCAAGTATTACTGCAGGCAGGGTCAGAGAGGTGCTTGAGTGTTTAAAGATGGACAAATCTCCAGGTCCAGATGGAATACATCTGAGGATAATTAAAGAGTTAGCAATAGAGTTAACAGACCCCTTAGCACACCTGTTTAACCATTCTTTCCAAACGGGAGTCATACCTAATGACTGGAAAAGAGCTGATGTGGTGCTTCTGCATAAGGGTGGTAGCAGAGAAAAGGCTGGTAACTACAGGCTGGTCAGCCTCACATCACTGCTTGGTAGGCAAATTTAGGCCCTGATTAAATAAGACCTAGTAGACTATTTGGATAAGCATGGCCTACAGGATGACAAACAACACTGCTTCATTACAGGCAAGTCATGCCAGACAAACCTGATTACTTTCTTTGACTGTGTATCTAGGGAAGTGGATAGAGGCTGGCCAGTGGACCTCCTCTATTTTGACTTCAGCAAAGGCTTTTATTCCATACTACACAAACGCCTAAGAAACTAGTGGGCATAGCAAGCTGCATCATTAAGTGGGTAGGAAACTGGTTGAATGAAAGGAGGCAAAGGGTGGTGGTCAATGGGGGAGATGTCAGAGGAGGGAGAAGTGATGAGTGAGGTCCTGCAGGGCTTGGTCTTAAGCCCAGTCCTGTTTAATGTGTTCATCAGTGTCATAGGAGTAGGTATCCAGGGCAAGATTGCACTGCTTGCGGATGACACAAAATTGGGAGAAGGGTGGACAATGAAAATACAGCTAGAATCATACTAAATAATTTGAAAAGGTTAGAACAATAGTCTACTTTCTGGCAGTTGAAATTTAGTGCCATGAAATGTAAAGTGATGCATATTGGCAGGAATAACCTTAGAACAACCTATTGGTTAAATGGGGGAGAACTCATTGACTAAAAAGAGGAAAAGGATCTAGAAGTTATTGTTAGTGACACCCTTAAACAAACCACAATGCAACACAGTATACATTAGGATCAACAAAATGCTTGGATGCATACAGATAGGATTTGATGATAGGCACAGGGAGGTGATATTTCCACTGTACAGATCTATGGTGAGACCCCATTCAGAATACTGCATACAGTTTTGGAGACCATACCTTAAGAAGGCTAGGAACAGGATAGAGACCATTCAGAGAAAGGCAACCAAAATGATACAGGGGCTTCAGGGGCTGCCATACAAGGGGCGGGAGGCATTAAACACGTGTTCACTTGCATCTAGGAGAGAAAGGGGCAATATGATAGAAACCTTTAAGTACATGAAGGGATTAAATTCAGTACTCTACACTGAACTATTTTACATTTTGGGGTACCTGAAGACACTGAATGCATCTATTGCATTTTTTCAAGAAAAACATCTTTCTAATGATAATTTTTGTCTAATGCAAAAGGAGTGTGTGGGTCAGGTTTTTGGTTCTAGGAATAACTTAAAGAAGCTGGGGCTCTGATTCTATTTAAAAGGAATCTCACCCTTCAAATGTGGCATCTGACTGATGATGCAAGTGGTCATTTTTTAAAATATTACATGATAAACTGGGTAAAGAATATTTTACTT
The DNA here is from genome assembly GCA_016271365.2 of Neoceratodus forsteri. NCBI lineage: Eukaryota > Metazoa > Chordata > Ceratodontiformes > Ceratodontidae > Neoceratodus > Neoceratodus forsteri. Next base: position 1,375,360,991 of record CM057450.1, read on the forward strand.
TCATTAATGTTTACAATCCTGCATCTCCTTTACATGAAGCTTTTAATGCTATTTACTGTAATATTAACACCTTTTTAGATAGTACGGTCATCATGGCTGGGGAGACTAATATTCTAGATCACAAATTGGATAGGTCTACATTTCGTCCATGTTGCTCCAGTGTCCATAAAGACTTGCCAGATTTAGTTGACAACTCCTGCCTCATAGACCTATGGAGAATTTTAAATCCACAAGTCAAAGAGTTCACATTTTGGTCTCAGCGCCATCAGTCAGGTTCAAGAATAGACCAGATATTTATGTCCCAAAAGACTTCATTTGCAGAATGCACTTTATTCATATAAAAGAACAAGTGGTTTTGGACCACTGCCCAGTAGTTTTGAACTTTAGAATATTCAACAATGTGGAAAAATCCAGATAGTGGAAAATTAATAACTTTCTTCTTAATAACGAGGAAATTGCTAGCAAAAGTAGAGATAAAATAGCTGAATTTTTCTGAAATAATAGGCTGGAGGACACATCCTAAGGGTAACACTTGGGATTGAATAAAAGTTTCTTAAGGGGGTATTTAATCAGTCTATCTTCTTTGCTTAAAACAGAGACTTAAAAAACAAACAGATTTCTTGGATAAGATTAAGTAGACAGAGAAAAGACCATTCACAAGTAAGTTTAAAGAATCCTGGGACCAATGGTCAAAACTTAAAGCAGATTATAATGAAATGGTAAGGGGTGAGGATGAGTTTTCCATTAGGAAAGCTAAGCTCAACTACGTTGACTCTGGACCCAAAGACTTCCAAGTTATTGGCTAGCAGGTTAAAACAAAACAGTTCTGTGACAAGTATCATGGCTAGCAAAAAAAAAAATAGGGATAACAAGATTATATCCAGTAATAAATGAACAAGCTTTTGTCAATGCAGAATGTTTACTTCCTGGTATTGCATTGGTACTGCATGACTTAGAGAGATGCATAATAGGAATGACGGTGAAGTATTGAACTAACGCTAACCCCCAACCCCACTCTGCAGAGACTGACAGGCATTGGGGTGTGCCTTTGAGTCATTGGTCATAACGCTCACACCATTCCATATCACCCCACCCTGCAGACACTGACAGGTGTCACAATGTTCCTTGGGGTCTTTGGCTCTTATGCTCACCCCATTCCATAAGGAAATAAGCTGAGATGGGTGCAGTATAGGAGAATGGGGAGAATGTTAGGACCAAAGACCCCAAGGGACACCTCGATGCCTGTCAGTGACTGCAGGGTGGGAGTGGGGGTGGAATGGCATGAGCATTATGGCAGATGACTTCAAGCCACACCCCTGATGCCTTTCAGTTTGTACAGGGTGGAGCATTACAGTTGGAAACCCAAATGCCCCGGATGTTTGTTGGTATTTTTGCTCCAGATTTTCAGCATGGGCTTTTTGGGACCCCACCTCATGAAAAGTTTCGCTATTATTTCATTACTCAGTCCCAAAAGGTGATTTCAAACAGTGAATGTGCCATTCCATGCAACAGATGCAAAAAGACATTTTGGGCAGGATGTGAAAAATGATATATGTACTGTTCATGAGGAGGTGTGAAAAAAAGGCAATGTTGAAAATCTGGAGTGAAAAATGAAAAAGTGGTGAAGTTATGAGTATGCGTAGACATTGCGTAATGCACGCTTATAACACAGTCATTTTTTAGGATTTTTTCACCAAATTTTCAACATGGCTTTTTTGGAATCTCCCCTCATGAACAGTGGCACTGCCATTTTATTTATCTGTCCTAAAAGTTGATTTCACACAGCGACTGCACCATTCTGTGCCACAGGTGCGAGTACAGCTGTACTGTTCAAAAAAAGGTGTCAAGAAATTGCAATGTTGGAAATTTGGATTGAAAATATTAAAAATTGACAGTTACGAATGTGCGTACAAGCTGTGCAATGTATGCTGTTAATGCAGTCATTTTTAGGAGTGTTTTCACCAAACTTGCAACATGGGCTTTTTGGGACGTCACTCCATGAAGAGTGGTACTGTCATTTTGTTAATCAGTCCTGAAAGGTGATTCTGCACAGCGACCACAAAATCACTTTTCAGTACTGAGAAATGAAATGACAGTGCCAGTGTTCATGAGGTGGGATTCCAAGAACCCCATGCTGAAAATCTGGGCCCAAAACTCCAAAAATTGGCTGAAATATCAACCTAAATTGAAAAAAAAACATTCACTGCCATTATAGGGCTTACCATCATTTTTTCAGTTCCCTGTTGATTTTTGAGGAGTGCAGACATGTTCCCAGTCCACAGAAGATTGCTGCTTCCAACCTCTGGAGGTAAGTATGGGTGAGGGGGGTTGCAGGGAGTTGGGGTGCACAGAGTGAGGGTGTGGTTTGAGGATAGGGGCCAAAGGGAATGATGAGGGACCATTTTCTTTTTTGTCAGATTAAAAAAAAAAATACACAGTGGGACTGTTTTCTTTTTTACACGTGAAATATTACAAAACAGATTTTAGCAGACTGGGGTGGGCTCCCACTGTGCCAGACTAGTGGGGGGGGTCAATGCTGACCCGGGGTTGGGCACACTGAGGTCAGCTAAAAAAAAGTGGGTGTGGGTGGCACATCTGACACCGGGAGTGGCATCCCAATATCAGAAAAAGAGAAGAATTACTTTGGCACACTGGGGTGGGCTCCCAGTGTGCCACAATAGTGGGTGGGCATGCCAACATGGGGATTGGGCACCCTGTTGTTGGCAAAAGATATGTTTAGGCTGGAGGGGCATGCCAACATGGGGACTGGGCACACCAATGTCAGCTTTGGGGGGAATGTGAGGTGGGTGGCAAGAGCTGCCAATTATGCAAAGCGGTGGCATGGCTCATTTATTTATTTCACCAGGAAAGGCATACTGAGCTAATGAGTTGCTTGTAAGTCCAGCCATGTACATTACTGTGCACTGTAATGCACATGGCTGGAACATGCTGGGTTGCCGGGAAGGGAGGAGGAGATCTGCCGCTGCAATGATGAAACTGTCAGTGATTGTAGTGGCAGATTTCTTTCAAGTCCTGTGCTCACTCCAAAACTGCCATCACTGGCAGCTTCCCTGTTGATTGGTGGTTGAGGGACACACCCCTGAAGCATTCATTGGATTCGCCAAATGCTGCCACACCTCTGCAATACTCTGCTAACCTCAAGATGTTTCTTATGTGCTACGCGTGCAAGCAAACATAATAAATGAAGAATTCTATAAATTTTACAAAGAACTTTATGATAGTGGTCACAAACTGCCAAACCTCATCTTTATCTGACTTTTGTAAGAACCTTCATATACCAGCTGTGTCCCTTGACCTATAGTACAAGACCAGCTTAGTAGTTATATTACCAAAACCAAGATAATAAATACTATATGAAACATTTAAAAAAAGAAAGGCTCCTGGTGTGGATGGTTATTCCTCCAATTTGTAACATTCATTTTGTGAGGAATTAGCTCCCAGCTTAAAAGGTTTTTTTAATGAGGCTTTAATTAAAGGCAGTTTATATTGTATGGTGGAACGCTGTTGTGGATGGAAATCCATCCTTTCAACAACATTGTTATGCTGCACTAGCTACATCACCGTAGCTGTTGTGCTGCACTAGCTACATTGCTAGTGCAGCATAACACTTAGAAGGTGGGTGCGCATGCGCAATCAGGTGACCAGCAATCCTCTGAGAATGGCTGCGGCAGTGAAACAGGCCAGAGGAGGCAAAAGTTACCACATAAACCAGCAAGAAAGTAAGGGCAGTCTTTGTATGACTGACCATACACTATAAAAGACTGTGTATGATCGCTCATACACAACAAGGGTATTTTCACCTGCTCTATGGTAATGAGACCTCTTGATTTGCGCTCTTGAGGTATCCAGTTACCAAGGAAACCTCTCAATTGAAAAATACCCTTGTATATAAATGATCATAAACAATTCTATATGTCTAATTATATGACCAGAAGTTTAATCTCCTTAATTCACAAGTCTTGTAAAGACTCCCTAAACTGTGATAGTTATAGACCCATATCATTAAATACTGGTGTTAAAATATTAGCTAAAGTTCTATCTAAAGACTACAGAAAGTACTCCATCTATTGACTAGTCCCCAGCAAACAGTCTTTATGAACATTAGAATCTTAGCAGACAGCGCCAGAGCAAATCTTCTTATCATAGAGGTGGCTAATAAATCCAATAACCCTACAGGCCTTCTATAATTAGATGCCTAAAATATCTTCAATCATATTCTTTGGCCTCACATTATTTAATGTGTTGAAACTCTATGAGTTCCCAGAATGATTTATTAGTTGAGTTAAAATCATGTATAACAACATAAACTCCATGGTGGTTACCAATAAAATAATTTCCCCTTTCTTCAATGTTAAGAGAGGCATGAGACAATGTTAGTCTCTTTAGCCCCCCTCCCCAATTCAATCTAACAATTAACCCTTTGATAAGCAGACTTAATAAGGACAAACAAATAAAGGGCATTGCAATTAAAAGGGGAGAGTTCCTTGCCTCCGTTTATGCAGATGGCATATTATTTCAGTATCAGATCCTAGCATATCTATTCTTAAAATTTTACTCATCTTACAATAATTTGGAGAACTATCTGGATATAAGCTGAATTCAGACAAATAAAAACAGCTTTCTCCTTTTAAACAAACTACTATATGTATGAAAGAAGATCTTCGAAAGGTGGACCTACAATAGCTTGGTCTCAAGAAAACATAGATTATCTAGAATCAAAATACATAAAACCACAGCTAAAACTTTCTTAAAATCTTTTGCTGGTTAAAACCAAAATCCTAGAAGATCTGGCACACTAGAATAAATTACCTCTATGCATGCAGGGGAGAATAGAAACAATTAAAAAGAACATCTTATCAAAAGCTCTTTACCTATTTATGATTATATCTTGCTGCATAAATAAAAAAAATGGATAGAGGGTCTTAATACCCGAAAAGCTAAGTTTATCGGGAGTTATATTACAAAAGAAACAGGTTGTCATACATTAAATTATCTATGCCTAAATATGAGTGGCCTCAAAGCTCCTGATCTATACGTATGTTATCTTGCAACCAGGATATCTCAGCTCACTAAATGGTGGCACTCTACTCCAGATAATGGAGTTTGCCCTTTAAGGGGCAGACCAGGTTGTCCTGGTGCACCCCTTCCCTTTCCATCAAGATGGTGTGCTCAGTAGGGGAAGGAGGAAGGAAAGAGAGTGCCAGGGGATAGAACAAAGGGCAAGCAACAGGAAGGGGAGGGGCAAGTGGAGGTACATAAGGGACAGCACAGAGGTGGTTCAGCCACTTTTGCTGGAGTTTTGATCCATATGAAACTTCTGCACATTAGATTGGTGGATTTGTTTGGAAGGTTTGTGTAAACAGGATACAGCAGGTAAAGCTAACAGCTACGACGTGTTTTAAAAATTATATATATATATATATATATATATAAAATGCTTGACGCCATTTTTTAATGGAATTTGGTGGAGATGGTTTGTTGGTAGCAGTGGGTGAAGATTCGTCATGAGATTTTCTGTTTAAGCGCAGAGTGGCTAGGAAGCTGTATTAATAGGCTTCCACTGCTGGCGTGAGTAAAAATTTGATGTTAGTTAGTTGGAAGCAGAGTTTTAATGGCGAATGGGTTTAAATGGGAGAGGCAAGTTGCAAAAGTGCGTTGGGTCAAGGAAAGTGCCATTCAGTTAAAAAGCTGTGCTTATTTTGTGAAAAAACCTGATTGTTAAGAAGCTGGTTGACTAAGGACTCCACGGGGGACTTTAAAATGAATGGTGGAGTGGAACTGGCGCTAGGTGATGGGAACAGGATGTTTTATGCCCTGCAGTTTTGGGAGGATCTTACTCTGTATCGTTGGGGGATTTTCAGAGGTGGGGATGCCAGGAATTTAATTGAAAGAGAGCCCCCTGGTCTGCAGGTACGACGGAGCATCACTCACTCCTCGTACCAGAACCCTCCCCCTATTTTGTAGCCGTTTCCCCCAAATAAGTCCCAAAGTGGCTAATTCCAGGAGACTCTCCTTTGATGATTCCAGGCTGAGTAGCCTCCATGGAGCTCTACACACACCAGCGCGACCGCATGGCTTGAAAATGGATCCCTCCCCCTTCCCCCAACCTCCCTGTTACCTCCTCGTGTCCTCAGGAGGAGATTACACCCCCCATTTCTCTAGGAATCTCCTGGCTTCCCCCACCAAGGAGGTGACTCGGGTGCCAGCAGCAGTCTTGCTGCCCCATCAGGAAGGTGCGGTGAGAGCCAGGTGGCCGGAAAAGGCTTACGCGCATAGATAGGCCAAATGGTACAGGGACTAGCGCTCCAAAGGGGGCAGTAAAGAGCTGCACAGCAGTGCAGAAAGGGGAAGGCAAACGCTCTGCAGAGCCAGTATGGCAAGGTCAGGCCTACGACAAGGTCTAGCAGGGGGGTGACGAGCGGCCACATGGTGTGACGTCACACGCCAAGGGGGTAGGCCAAAAAGTGAGCAGCTAGGCCAGTGTCTGAGGCAGGAGAAGTTTCTTTATTGGGATGAGTTTTTTTTTGTCGAGATACTGGACAGGGTGTCTCTGGGGAAAAGAAAGAAGCATGTGGGTGCCACGAGGCAGGGACGAGTGGGAACAGGCAAGAGGCCTGGTAATGAGGGGCCTGGCCATGTGGCATGACATCACACACCAGGAGGACCAAGCGACAGAAGGAGGCCCAGAAAAAGGAATTTTGTTAGGGAACAGGGATCGATGATGGGGAAAAAGGGATCAGCCACAGAAGGGGATCATGGCCTGGGGTGGGGGTAACAGTTTGGGGATAACCAGCACCTGGAGGGAGGGCTGGGGGCAGAGCAAGAGAAGGGGAATGGAGAGGCCTGGGAAGGCTTAGCAGCCATAGCATGGTGAAGACATGCAAGGGGAATAGAGTTAGGCCTGGACAGCCACAGGGGAAATGTTTAAAGCATTTTTGAGGCCGGGGGCACTGGAAAGAAAAAAAAGGGGGCACTTTTTGCACCATTAGTCAACTGTTTCTCTTGGAAAATGGGGCTGGGTCATGGGGGGTATTATGGGCTCAGTTGTTTAATGAAATTTTCTTTTCTTGTCTTCAGTGTTTCCACAGTAGGCGGACAGCAAGGAACATGGCTCCAAAAAGAACAGGCTTTCAAAGGAGAATGCCTACAGGGCTATAGTGGAGCTGGCAGAAAAAGCCAATAGAATGTGGGAGCTGGTTGAAGGGGAGGAACGGGGAAGACCTGGGAAGAAAAGAAAAGCAGAGAAGGGAAAAGGGGGCAGAGGGAAGTGACCAGCTGAGGGACCAAGCAGCCCGACCAGAACACAGCCACCTATTGAGGGACCCAACAAGGTGGCTAGTCCAGCATCTCTGCACCTTGTTAGCCTGGTGCCACCAGTACCTCCACAGGACCAGTTTGGACTTCCTCCAGTGGAACCCAGACCAGATCCCCAGCTCACAGTGGTTCCTCTGCAGCCACTAGTAGAGCAACTACCCCTTCAACCACAAGGCACCATACTTGGGCGTCAGGAGGATGGCAGATAACCCGGAACAGACAAGGCCACAGGTAACACATCCGGGTCTGTGGGGGACAGCATCAAAGAATATATAAATCAAATTGTTTCAGCACTAGGGACAGGGGGTCTGGGGCAAATGGAGTCAGCACTAGCAGAGATTAGGTCAGAAAAGTTATGAAAGAAAAAGAGGGAGGGGTGGAGAAGAAGGAAAAGGAACGAGGGAGATAGGGGCTCCTGGGATGAGGGTAGGCGAACATGTACCGTTGGCCACGAAAGAGAAAATATGGAAGTGAGAGTATGTGGATATCTTCACCTTAGTAAGCCATGAAGCAGCAGCAAAATATGAGGAGACAGAAAACATAGGGAAGAGTGAGATGGCAGCAGCGGTAGTTTTGTTAGGAAAGAAGGAAGAGGACAAATTTACAAAAGGGAAGACCTAGGAAGGATGGTTTGTTGGTTTCACCACATTCTCAGCCATAGTATTAGAAAAGAGGCTGGAGTTGGGCATTCCACTCATCACATACTCCTTGATAATAAGGAGAGCAAAAGCAAAAGGGGGAGTGGGGTAGATATACTATGATGAATTATTTCGGCAGAGAATGGTGACATATGGGGATGTAAGATAGGACACGAAACAACTAGGCTTGTGGACAGACTACGTAACCGATCAGTTCACGCCAGAGGGGGAGTTTGGAAAGAAGGGTGTCAAGCCACAGAGATGTTGTTGGGCCTACAATAGGGCCTTTTGCTCCTGGCCACAATGCCGTTTCCGGCATGCCTGTTCAAAATGTGGGGGATCACATCTGGCGAACAGATGCAGGACGACATGGGTCCAGGGAGCCCAAGGATCTGGGGGGCAAGGGTCAGGTCAGCAGTTTTTTCGGGAAGGGCAGGGATATAAAGGGCAGACATGGAATAGAGGGGGGAGGGGTAGGGGACATGCAAATAGAGGGAGTCAGAACCATTGACCAGCAAGGCTGGACATCAACTGGGGGGGGAGACCTTGGCAGAAAAAAGAAATGACAAGAGAGCAATTTAAAGAAGCTAGAACCCCCATCAGGACAGAGGCATGGAGAGAATGGTAAGACAGATACCCAGATAAGAAAACAGCAGAAATGATTAAAAAAGGTTTTTTCCACAGGTTTTTCATTGCAGTGTGAGGGCCCAAAGTGAGCCAGAGAAGCGAACAATCTGCTTTCAGTGAGGGGGAGAGAAGAAATGTTAAGACAAAAAATAGAGATGGAAAAGGCAGCAGGGAGAATAGAAGGACCATACGATACCCCCCATTGCAGAATATGAGGATTTCTCCATTGGGTTTGGTCCCCAAAAAACAGGAAGGGGAATACAGTGTGATTCATCACCTATCCTTTCTGGAAGGTGATTTGGTGAATGATTTTATCAGCGAGGAATATAGTAAAGTGACATATTCCACTCTGTAATATGCAGTCTGGATTATCCAGGCAACTACGGATGCATGGATGGCAAAGACAGACATAGAGTCAACTTTCAGATTACTTCTGGTTAGAAGAGAGGAGAGGACTGGGACCTGTTGGGTTTTAAAATTGAGGGACAGTACTATTTTGACAAAGCCATGCCCATGGGCTGCTCTATAGCATGTGCGACATTCGAAGCATTCAGCACACGTTTGCAATGGATATTTAAAGAAAGAATTGGTTATAAAACAGTGATTCACTATTTGGATGATTTCCTTTTTATAGACAGTGGGAGAAGAGAGACAGAAAAAATGTTGGCCAGCTTCCAAGAGCTGTGTAAAGAAGTATGGGCCCCACTGGCACCTGAAAAAATGGAAGGGCTCAGTAAGGTGTTAGAGTTTCTTGGTATTGAGATAGATGCCCTGGGGGAAATATTTTGGCTGCCAGACAAAAAAGTGAAAAAATTGAAGGAACTGATTCAGATACATACCTGTAGAAGAAGAGTACAACTGAAACAAGTACAAAAGGTATTGGGACATCTGAACTTCGCGTGCAGGGCTACTGGGCCAGGGAGGGCTTTCACCAAAAGGTTAGTTAGGGTTACAGCCAGACTGACCAGACCACACCATTGGGTAGACATGACAAAAGTAGTCAAGGAGGATTTTAAAGTATGGGAGGAATTCCTGAGGGAATATGATGGCTGCTCCTTCTGGCAAGAGGAATGGGTGTATAACATGGACATCGATCTTTACATGGATGCAGCCGGGGGCCTAGGCATGGGGGGCTATCTGAGGGGCAGATGGTTTGCAGAACTGTGGCCATTAGACTGGGTAAGGAATGGTAAGGCAAAAGATATAACATTGTTAGAGATCATGCCCATCTGGGCATGCACCCTGGTGTGGGGGGAAGAATTACGGGTTAAAAAAGTGACATTTTGGTGTGACAATACAGCAGTGGTAGAGGTCCTGAACAACAGGGGAGCCAGGTCAGAGATAGTCATGCAAGTTTTGTGACTTCTAGTGCTAAGGGCATTGCAGTTGAACATGTCATTCAGAGCGAAACACATAGAAGGGGTACACAATACCCTGGCTGACAGTCTTTCCCGTCTGCAGCTGGAATGTTTCCAGAGGCTGGCACCAACAGTGGAGGAGCAAAAAACGCCCATACCAATGAACATATGGGACATTGGCAGGAAGGAGCAGAAATGTTGTTCCGCAGTTCATGGGCACCACAGACTCTGAGGGCCTATGATATTGCCTGGCAAGAGTTTCAAACATTCAGGGCAACACACCACATGGAGGTAAGTAAGCTGCTCACAGAAGAACAACTGGGGAAGTTCACCATAGAGCAATGGCAAAAAGGAACAGCCCACGCCACAATGGGGGTCTACTTGGCAGGGATTACTGTTATCTGTAGTCTAAAAGGATGGAAGGGCTCAACAAAATCAATGTTCATTAGAAGACTGATGCAGGGACTGGGTAGGTTAAAACAAGGGACGGTGGATAATAGAAGACCAATAGGGGAACAGCGGCTGGCAAAACTGAAGGGTGTGTTACCAGCAATATGCAGATCAAAGGCCGAGGCCCAGTTATTTCACATGATTTATGTGGTAATGTTTGCAGGGGCCTTGAGAGGGAGAGAGGTGGTAGGCCACGGCAAGCAAGACAGGGAAGGGGGATTAGAATGGGAAGATATAAGCTGGGGGATGAAGGAGATACAGCTCATGATTAAGAGGTCAAAAATGGATCAAAGGAGACAAGGTTGCATAGTAACAGTAAAGAAACATGTGGAAGGCTCAGTGTGCCCAGTGCAGGCTTTGTGGACTTTCGCTGCAGAGTGTGGGAATAGGACAGGGAGATTATTTCTGCATGGTGATGGAAGTAGAGTCACAAGTAATCAAGTCACAGCATTGCTCAAGAAAGGAATGCAATTCCTGGGGGAGGATCCGATTAATTATTCTGCCCACTCCTTATGAATAGGGGCTGCCTCACAGTGGGCAGCGGCAGGGGAGATGGTGAATAATATTTTGGAGAAGGGGTGCTGGCAGTCGGCCAGTTATAAAAGATACATTCGAACTCTGCAGTGTGGAGATTAATTGATCACCTATGTTTTTTGTTACAGATATGGAGCCACGGGGGGGGGGTGATATGATGGTAAGAAACTAAGACCATATATAAGATATTTATTCTGTTTAAACCCTATAGGAAGAGGGAGGAGCAAGGAAGTCTGAATCTGCAGCCACTCTTATATTTATTGGGCAGAAAGGAGAGCTGAAAAAAAGGCTGGGGGAAAGCAACTTTACCAGGATGTGAAACAATGTAAAATTGATATGACGTGGCATCCAAGGGATGAGATGGGCACAACTGCTCCCCACCTTGACAGAGCTAAAGGAACGGTGATCCATTCCAGACTTAATTATTATACATTTAGGGGGTAATGACCTTGGGGGCAAGCCATGGGTGGACACATACATGCAGATAAAAAGGGACTTAGAGACAATACAGCAGTGGTGGCCTGAGGTATGCCTTGCTTGGTCGGATATGATACCAAGGAGGGTTTGGAGACATGAGCACAGCCATAGAGCTGTGGATAGGGCCAGGAGAAAGATGAACAGAAGGGTATTGACACTGGTAAGGAAAATGGGAGGACAAGTAATACTGCGGGGTGTGGAAGAGTGAGTAGAAGATTTCTACAGGTCAGATGGCGTGCACCTGTCAGATCTAGCCATAGATATGTTCAATACAGGAATGATGGGTTTTATAGAAGCATGGAGAAGGCATGCACGAAACTGATTAAAAAAAAAGGGAAGAAAAGGATTGGGAAGTGGGTTCCCTGAGGTATGGGGGAACAACACCCTAAGTGAGGGAAAAGCCAGTCATCCAATGCAAGCTGGAGACCGGCTAGTGGGGAAAAGGGGGGAAGAAAAATGAATAAGGTGAAAAGAGGAAGAAGCTGAAGGAGAAAAGTGGTCTCGGTTTTCACCGTTACCTAACAGAAAGGAGAAGAAGAAGGCACCCAGGTTTTCACCTGGGGAGAGCAAAAAGAGGAAGAAAGAGGGATGATCAGAGATTGATATATGGATGAAAATAAATGAAATTGTGAGAGATATAAGAATAAAAGATGATAAAATGGAACATGGAATTATGATATATAAATAAATAAATTGCTGATCTGAGCACAACAACAAACAATGGTCTCTGTCTTTTTGTGAGGGAAAAGGGGGGAATCTGGAACAATGGAGTTTGCCCTTTAAGGGGCAGACCAGGTTGTCCTGGTGCACCCCTTTCCTTTCCATCAAGATGGTGTGCTCAGAAGGGGAGGGGGGGAAGGAAAGGGAGGGCCAGGGGATAGAACAATGTGCAAGCAACAGGAAGGGGAGGGATAAGTGGAGGTATATAAGGGAGGGGCACAGAGGTGGTTCAGCCACTCTGCTGGAGTTTGATCCCTCCCACCCACCCTACAACACAGAGTATGAGGGAAGGCAGTCAATAAGGGACTGTATGGTAGGTCTGTCAGGGTGGATGACAGATGTGTCTGGTAGGACGATTATTGGACTGCCAAAGGTGGATGGCAGGAAACAATATGGTTATTTGGACTGCCAAAGGTGGATGGCAGAGGAAAGGGGGAAAAGGGGGGGGCAAGGGGGGAAGAAAAAGGAATAAGATGAAAAGAGGAAGAAGCTGAAGGAGAAAAGCGGTCTCGGTTTTCACCATTACCTAACAGAAATAATAAGAAGAAGGCACCCAGGTTTTCACCTGGGGGGAGCAAAAAGAGGAAAAAAGAGGGATGATCAGAGATTGATATATGGATGAAAATAAATGAAATTGTGAGAGATATAAGAATAAAAGATGATAAAATGGAACATGGAATTATGATATATAAATAAATTGCCGATCTGAGCACAACAACAATGGTCTCTGTCTTTTTGTGAGGGGAAAGGGGGGAATCCGGGACAATACTTATAATCCTGAATGGGTCCAATGTGCAAGACCTGAGGAATAAAGTAAAAGAAACATTTAAAGATCTCTCTCATTGCAAACCATCTTAACTTAGAAACATGTGTAGTGGGCCATTTTAATGAATCTTGAAAGTGGGGACAGGAACAGAAATACGATTTATTGTTGATAGATGCCTTTGTCAGAAATATCATTCTGAATTATTGGTTAGAAGAAAATAGTCCCTCGATTCAGGAGTGGAGAATACATTTCATAGAAGTTATGTGAACAGAAAAGCTTGCAGTTTTTTTTTTTAATGGAACAAGGAAAAAGATTTAATAAAGGACTGGGTAGTATTTATAAACTGATTTGTAGTCCAGATACAGCTTCCTAAACCTCCTGACAGTGTTTCATATTCATACACAGTGCTCCTTCCTTTATCCATCCCCCCCTTTATGTGCCACCCTTGCTTAACACCATTGTGAGCTCCTGTCCCATTTTCCAGAAATGCAATTTCCCCTTTATCTTAATTTATTATGCTTTTTGTGTTGCTGCCAGCCACCTGGAACCTCCACCCGGTCACAGACCCTCACATCCACCTACACATCGGACATGCCCCTTTGATACCCCCTGGCTTACCCCCCCCAAGGGCAGGTTGAGGCATCCTCCCTCCCTCCCTCAAAGGTGCTGCAGCAACAGGATAGGTTGCAGGGTCCATCCTAGAGGCAAATTGAAGCTGAGGGCGGGCTTCATCTAGGGCAGCCAGCGGTATCATTTTCTCCCCGGTTATACAGGGGTGGGGACATGCAATGACAGCCAGCATCTGCCCCACCACTGAGCCTACTTGTGGTGCCAGCTCATGCGGTACACCCAGCCACCACTAGGTGTCCGCTTTTTGCCAAACACTGTACCCCCTTCCCCCTGGAGACAGATAGCAATCATTGGACGCTCAATCCTTTAACCCCCTGCTGACCCTCTGACAGCCCAGGTCAGTTCCTGAACTTGGGTCATTGGCATCGCAAGTGGAAATCCAGCTGCTGTGCTGGCAGGCCAGCTGCTCTTTCCCCTTTTAACTGCTACCCTCTGTTACCTGCCACCCTCTTTTATCTGCCACAATTTGGGATGTATGGAGGTTGGTGGATAAAAGAGGGAGCACTGTATTTTCTATTTTAATTTGGCATTCTGACTTTAGTTTGTTGTATATGTTTTCTTGTGTATGTTTATTTTTCATTCATTTTAGGTTCTTCTTGTTGCCTTCTTGCTCCCTTTCTTTTTATTTTCAGCAGTATTTTGTGCTCCTATGCCTATGGCCAGACCCCTTCCGAACACCCACTCCCCCCGCCAGCGTCACATTGCCTGTTCTGGGACTAACCCTTTCATATTCACAGCAGGGTGTTTTCAGTCATCAGTGCTGGGCCTGGAGTACCATTGTCATCCTGTAGCCAGAGGGTTTTTTCCTTTGTTTTCTTCTCTGTTGCCCCCATAGATGTCCATGTGCAATGGCGTAATGGGCGAGGTCTGCCTCCATGGAGATGTCCTCAAATGCCTGTGTTAGCTAGCTATGTGTGTGCCTCAAACTGCACTATCACCTGGACTACACCAGGTGGCAGGCAAGCAGCAGTTCACACAACCTCCCTCCCCAAGGAAGGAGAGCAGCCCAATGAGATGCTCAATCCTCCCTCCTCAGGCCAGTCCCTGAATGACCCAGCTCCATTCCTGAATTTGAGTAGCTGGTGTGGCAAGAGGTAAGGTGCCAGTGCCTCAACTCTCCATGCCACTAAGCCAGCTTTTTTTGGCCCCTTTCTTGTTCTCTTTGGCTTCCACTATTTTTGAGTATGCACTTAGGTAATATATTCATTAATATTGCAGAGGAATAATTTAAATGCCCAAGCATATGTTGTACCAGAGCTTTTCAGGCTCTATTGACTGACAGTAATTCCTTTACACATATTCCCTTTCTATTCCCCATCTGTCTGTCTACCTATCTTCTTCCTATTATATAGAACCTTCGAGTATCTTTTTTTTTTTTTTCGAGTATTTATCTTTCCATGGCTAGGGGGAGGTTTGTATCTTTGTTCCCCCACCCCATCTAGCCAGCTAGTCTGGCTGTTGCCCCGGTCCCGGGCAGAGCTCAGACCTCTCCGTCACTACCCTGCCTGGTTGTGTCATGGCAGGTATGCACCCCACCACCACGGAGGCCAGGAGGGTGGACCCTGTCATACTGCCGAGGATTTATTTTTTCTCTTGGTGTTGTGGTTCACCTGTGGGAGGGGGCATGCAATGATGCCAATGGAGGAAGTGTGCATGCTTCCGTACATGCTCTTCCTGGTATCTGCCTCCTCCCGCCCCTACATCTGCAGCATCAGCGGTGCTGATCCCCAACTTCCACCAGGGTGCAGTCGCATGGCGACTGCTGGTGTCCCCCTTCCCAGAGAAGGAGCGCAGTCCTCCAGATGCTCAATCTTTCTCCAACCCTGCCAACCTCCAGCAGCCCATGTTTGTTCCTGAACATGGGTCGCTGGTGTAGCGTGAGAAGGTGTCCAGTGCCTCAGCCCTCAGCACCACCGGGCTGGCTACCTTTTGGTATAATTAAAATTTTTATAACACATAATAGCCTCTAATAATTTCATAAACAAGGTGATGACCGAAAATGTTTTACTACTGGATTTTATTTGTTTTGTTCTGATGTGAACTTTGATTGTTGTTTACTTGATGTTTTACTTTATTTATCAAAACCCCCTATTGTCAGAAAATGATGTATTAATTACAAGAATATGTAATGATATTTCTACAAGCATATTGACATTTTGACATATATATATATATATATATATATATATATCTACACACACATATATAAATACATAGCTTATGTATAGTGAAATGGGTCTAAAATGGCAAAGGCTTATACATAATAGATCTAGACAACTGTTCTCAACTGCTGATACAAGAGGTGACCAGATTGCATGGTGCACTTTGATATGCTTAGATGGAAAATAATATTCAGGGTCATACAATCTAATATTACAGTTTTACAAAGTTCCTATGTTGGTCATACTGAGTCTTCCATAAATCTGCAATACATCTGCATGTATTAATAGGCAGCATATTTAAAATTTTTGCATTATGTTCCTCTGGTGATACTGAGCTCAGGAAGTACCTAACAGAAAAAGTTTTGATTCTACATATTATATTGTGTTTAGAATATTGTTATTACTCTTGAGTACATTTCCCACAAGAGGACAAGTAGATTACAAGGAACAGAGGCAACTGAGGTTTAATGCAAAGAAGTGCAAGATCATTTACATGGGGAAGAGAAACCCTGAAGCCATAGGTTGGGAGAGGAGTTGCTGGCAGACACGAGGGAAGAAAGAGACTTGGGCATCATCATCACAGATGACCGGAAATCATCCAAGCAGACCACTAAAGCAGTAAGTAAGGCTAGGTGAACGTAGGGGTGTATTAGTAGGGGTATCACAAGTCATAAGAGGTAGGTCATAATCCCTCTTTACAAGACACTGGTTATGCCCTATCTAGAGTACTGTGGGCAATGCAGGAGGCCACACCTTCACAAGGACATTAACCAAATAGAGGCAGTCCAGAGAAGGGCAACCAAAAATGGTACAGGGACTGCATCAGAAAACATATGAGGGAAGATTAATGGAGCTCAGTATGCATACCCTGGAGCAAAAGAGGGAGAGAGGTGATATGATTGAAACATTCAGACACATTAAGGGCATTAACAAGGTGAAAGAGTCTAATATGTTTCAATATAAGAAAAATAGCAGGACAAGAGGACACAGCATGAGATTAGAGGGAGGCCTGTTAAGGGGTAATCTGAAGAAGTTATTTTTCACAGAAAGGGTGGTGGATGCATGGAACGGCCTAACTCAGGAAGTAGTGGATATGAATACAGTGTAGGGCTTCAAACAGGTGTGGGATAAGCAATACAGATGAGTATGACTAGATAGGCCATTGACAGAGCAAAGGCCGATGGCACATTCATATGGTAGAAAAAGAAATGGGCAGACTGGATGGGCCTTGAGGTCCTTATCTGCCATCAGCTTATATGTTTCTGTGTTTCTATATTGCAGGTACAGTATCAGTGTACCAGGTTCGGCTCTACATCTATTGCATAAAATGGAACTATGTGAATTAAACTGATTTAGTGAATACAGCGTATAAAAAATGCAATGCAAGATGTAGAACTGTATTTGATGGAATCTGTTATTACTCAGTGTTTTCCAACTGCTGCAGATGTATTCACATTTATATAATGATAAAGTAATGTTTAATTACTTTTGCCAACTTAATGTGATATGCCTAGGTCTGGACTATTATGTAATAATAAAGTATTATACATTTTGGAAATCAGGCTTTGCTTGTTTGGTGCTTCCTTTAAGATATTAATAATTAAATTATCTTGTCCTGACAGAGTTCCTGTGGTCTTTGTTTCACAGAAACATAGAATTTTTCAGTAGAAAAGGATTGCTTGGCCCTCACAGTCTGTCCAGATGTTCCCTGCCTAAACTGTCTCTGAAGACCCTAACTGGTCTTTGGTGACCCTCCCTCTTCCTTACCTTATTTCTAATACACCTCTATGCCTATCCTAGGCATGCTTGAAGCTCCCCACTGTTTCCACATCTATCACTTCTTCTGGCAGTCTGTTCCAGGCATCTACCTCACTTACTGTGAATAATTATTTCCTTACATCTCTCTTAAATTTCCCTTTCCAGCTTCATCACATGCCCCCTGGTCCTTGTGCTCTTTTTCATTTGAAGAAGGCTTCTCTCCTACACCCTGTTTGCCCTGTGAGGTACTTGTAGGACTCTATCAAACCATCCCTCATTGTCCTGTCTTCCAGGGTGTACATGTTAAGATCCCTCAGTCTCACTCATAGGGCTTCTCATGCCATCCCTGCACCATTTCAGTTGTCCTCCACTGGACTGCTTCTACCCTGTCTGTCTTTTCTGAAATTCTGCCTCACAAACTGGACACAGTACTTCAGGTGGTACTTCACCAGTGACCAATACAGTGGCAACACAACCTCTCACCTCCTGCTGGATATACCCCTACCTATGTACTCCAGTATCCCACTAGTCCAGCCCACTGTTTTTTCACACTGCCTTGCCACTTTGAGGTTATTAGAGATGATAACCTGAAGGTCCATTTTCTGTTTGGTGGTTGGTTGTATCACCCCCCCATCCTATACTCTGCACCTGAGTTCCTATGCCCAAGGTGCATAAATATGTACATTTTGGCATGACAGGGTCTCCCTCAGCTGTAAATAAACAAAAAATAAGTACTTTTGAATTCCATATTGAGTTTGCAGTTGGATAAATTATTTAAGCATAGGGTCATTGTATACTAGACCCAATTTATAGTTGTTAAAAAAAAATAATAGATGAATTTTGAATAAAAGGATGAAACCAGTTCTGTGGAAAGTTGTCATTGATCATTTGTAATCTTATTAATTTTAACCCACAGCAACAGTATTATCCATCTCAAGACTCTATTACTTGTTTCTTGAGCTCTTGTATTTTTAAGGTTACCAAACAGAATAGATTCCTGATTTTTGAAATAACCTGATTGAAATTAAAATTATACTCATGGTGGGGGATCAGTGTCCTACCATTCCTTTAATGGTTTTATCATTGATTCAAAATGGTAGGGTTTCATACAGTATATTGTAATTTTAGGCCTCCATGGCTGTATGGTGCAGTTTCTTTATTTTCTGGTGGGATGTTCCTTTTTTTAAATGAAACTTGGAACATTTTTTATCCAGTTTTTTAAATTATGATTCTGGGATTAATAAGGGGAGAGCTTATAGATGTAAAACAAACTAAGTAGAATGTTCATTTTTATAGTCTAGACTCTGTCAGTCAGAGACAGAGGAAGACCATGGCACTTCTTAAGATCCTGATCAACCCCCTCCAATAAAGGATCAAAGTTATATGCAATACAGTTTTCTAAACTGCTAGTAAATTGGATGCCCAAGTACGATAAGGATTCCTATTTAATAGAAAAGTGAATTTGATCTTGCTTTACACTGTTTGTGTGTGGAGATATGGTTAATGTTTTTGATTTCATCCAATTGACTTTGGAACCAGAATGGGGCCAAAGTTTTTGACGGTTTCCAACATAATTGGGATTTTGGAGACAAGGATTTTAAATAAATAAATATGACCATTCTACTGTAATGAAAATCTTTTCTGCATCCAAGGATACCACAATAGCATCATAACCCCATGCCTGCTCAGTTATATTCAAGACATTCCTGATGTTATTATGCCCTCTACTTCTCTTCATGAGGACTGTTTGATCTCAGTGTATCAGTGAGGGATGAACTGTTTCCAATCTTGCTGCCAGAATTTTTGAAACAATTTTATAATCTGAATTAAGCAGAGAAATAGGGAGATATGAATGGTATAGTGTATCATCCTTACCCTTCCTTAGGATTACCATTATCAGGGCTTCATCAAATGAAGTTGGACAGAAATTATGTAAATAAGTGTATCAAATGAGGTACCAAAAATGTTTAAAAAAAGTATACCAAATCCTATCCTGGTCTCTTTTAACTATATAGCTTTTGAAATTGAAGCATTAGTAATATTATTTATCTAAAATAGTTTTTGTAGTAGACTATTTTATGGCTATTAACATGCTGGCTAGTATAAGGTTTGTTCTAACTTTTATCAAATTCTAATAATAATAATAATTTTCTTTGTAGTGCACCTTTCAAAAACCAAGGCACATAACAATAGGTTAAAACAGCACTTAGGACACTAAATAAACAAATTAAAACATAATAAAATAAGATAACAGCATACAGAGTCATATTAAGTCAAGTGGGGTGGCTTGATTCCACAAATAGGTCTTAAGAGCCCATTTAAATCCCTCCACGGTTGCACACTCAGGTAGCTGATGGGGTAAAGAATTCCAAAGGGCTGAGGCCGCGTACATAAATGCATGGTCCCCAGAGGATTTTAAGGAAACCTTTGGGATCTCTAGCAACCCCTCGTCAGCTGGGTTTGATATAGTTTACTTTAAGAATTATAGAATGTGTCAATACTTATTGGCTCACATTAGTGACATAATCATTTTGCATTTTAAGTTTTTCTGTTGTTCATCGTGTTTATTTTTTGTAACATATAAGCTAATAATTTGCTGCTTTTGTCTGTCTGAGAATAATATTTAGATCTGGACATTAAGATAAGTCTTCCTGTATATTCATCATGAATAAAGTTATATTTCAATTGTAATTTTTCTAAGTCATTAAACTGAAAATAGTTATCTGCATTTGCATGCATGTCTTGAGTTAGTCTAATATCATTCTCTGAAAAACAAAGAAGCTCTTACTGTTTTTTCCTTTTACATGAGAGAAATTCTGTCAGACCTCTTAGGTATGCTTTGTAAGCATCCAATATTGTAGGCAAGGGGATTTCTTCTGCTTTGTTGATGATTATGAAAAATTACGTCTCCTTTGTTACCATTTTTATGGTCCTCTAAGAGTAATGGATCAAGCTTCTGGGACTTCCAGATGCTGGTGACATCCCTGGATGCAAGCATTTAGCAAATACATTTCTGTATGACCTGTTTCTCTGTGTACTCTCTAGTACAACTGACGTGTAGCCTTACTCATGCTATGATATCAACTTTTGTCGAAATGTAATATCTCTGTTTTGCTCTATGTAATGTTGTTTTGGCACTGACATGTAGCATTGCTTATGCTGTGATTTTGAACATTTTGTCAAAATGTAATGTCACTGTCTTGAAAACTTTTGTACATTTCAGTCTTGTCCTTACGTTCTGATGTGTTTGACGTGGAGTCTTTGCAAAGGAGTCCTTGACTCAAAGGTTGTAATTCCGAAATTTTCAATAAAATAAAATGAAAAATAAAAAAATAGGTGAATTTTCTGACAGGGTAATTGGTTCATAATTAATTTCTTGAACAATTTGAAGTAATGATTAAGAACCAAAGGAAAAGAAAATCAGTCCTTGAATAAGGTTGAAATCTAGCTGAGAGACACGAATAAACTGTTAAATTAAGGTTTCTGGTTTGTAATAAATCCTGTACAACCAGGTCATCCATTTTGTCACATAACATGGTAGTAGGAGGGCACAAACCACTGGTGGGAGTGGGAATATCTAATGCAGCAACCAATATAATTTTGTAATCATTCATATAATTTACAGTTAGGAGAACTCTGCAAGTTTTACAAAAATGTTCAAAAAATTCAGATGAATTAAAGCTGGACACATAAACTAAGGCGGTTGTGAATATTTTTCTATTATACTGTATATTTAGAAGTACAAATCTGCTAAATGCATCTCACAAATCTTTTATTACATTAGATTTGTTCTTGAAATGGATACCCAAGCTGTTTTCTAATTCAGTATAGAAGGATGACCAGTTTCACCCCAAGCCGTATCAATACTAGCTTTTTATCTTTCAGTCCAATTGGTTTCTTGGATTATGGTGATTAACAGTATGTACAGTAGATTATATTTGAAATTGTTTTAGCACCCTCTTCCTTTTAATAAGGTTGGCAAGTCCATTTATGTTCCACAGCACAGTCCTTAAAATACCCATTGCACTTATTGCCAATTATCACTGCCTCAGGGCACCACTGAGGTAGTGCCCATTTGAGTGTGAGTAAGGCCCTGCAGATAGGAAGCAGAATTCTGCTGTGCATCTTAGATGATGGCCCCTATGGCAGACCCTTCCATATCAGCAGGTCCCTGAAGTGAACTGGTCTGCTACCCCTACTGTCAGTAGCTAGTGAAAGACACAGTTCTTCCTGTCATAGCAACCCTCCCCCCCCCCAGCACGAATGAAGTGAAATCACCACTCAATGGTGGATTCAGAGGACTGGCAGCAGCACCAGCAGTGCAGAGTGAGTCCAGTGGACAGCAGGAAGTGTGCCTCATGGGTTGCCTGAAGGAGTGGCAGCCTGAACAAACGGTGCCAAAAAAGGGTTAGAAAAATGTGCAAGAATAGGAATATTCAGATCTGACTGATACTGATCTGTCAGGATGTTTTTCATGCTTTCAGATTATCTCAACCCAGTACCAATTATAGTCTGATTCTGATAATTAATCTGACTCAATATTTGAATCTGAATCCAAACTCCTAATTCCTTCTTGTATATAAAAGTATTCCTACATAGAAACATGGAAAATGTGTGCAGAAAATGACTATCAGTACATCCTGCTGGCACTGTTTTATGCTACCCTTACTAGTGATCTATTGTCTAGATAGGGGGTTCACCCTTGTCTTCCCCTTGCTCCCTGCCTTACTGCCACCCCTGAGTACCTATTTACCAATATAGAATGGTATGCTCATCTTAAAAAAGGTTAGACATCATAGTATGCTGAAGGATTTCTCAGATCTGTCCAAGATTACTGTTCTTAGAATAGCTTAGACTTTTTCAGAGTATAAAATTCCTTAGACTCCTTGCTTCTCACAACTGTTCTAAAACGTGAGTGTCCAAGACAAAATACTATTCTGTTAAACTGCTGGAATTTTAATGTGAAAGAATTGGAAAATGGGATTAGCAAGGAAACGTTTGGACTAGTTTCAGTTTAAGTTTATTTGATCGGTCACAGACCATTACACTGTGGTATACATTTAAAATCCATAATACACAATATCAAAGATTAAAAGATTATAATGTCAACATACACTGAACATCATGACTGTAATATCATTAAAGTACAAGTGCAGGGGCCTCGGGTAAGGAGATGTTTAAATACCTACAAGTTAGCAATGCCCTATCCTCCTTTTTCTCCGGGGTATCACCGATAGGTCCGAGTGACTGAGACCTTTCCTCGCTTATTCATAAAGCCTCCCAACCACGTTCAGTTTCAAACCTATATAAAACTCTTCAGGAATGGGATTCTAGACTACCATCAGGGATCTGTTATTATTGGTCAAAGGAATTGGGTATTCCAGAGGATCCCACTCTGTGGAAGAAACTCTGGTTATCCATGTACAGGCATATAAAGCAAGACAGACTGAGACTAATGCACTTCAACATCATGCACAATATCTATATTACTCCTGTTCAGCTATGCAAATCACGGGCATCGACAATGTCATTTTGTATAAAGTGTAAGAGGGGTGTGGCACCCTATATCATATGCTCTGGCTATGCCCTACATGCAGGCTTTTTGGCATTCTATCGCTAATATCCTTGACCCTGTCCTTGGCTTAGGAGCTTTGTTTATGCCTGAAGTTTGTCTAATCAATCTCTTTCTTTGGGTGTCACCAAAATTAAGAGATCCCATATGTCGCTTGTCTCGGCTACAGCTAAAATTAATAATTCTGAGACACTGGGTGGTGACAAGCCTCCCTCCGATGGAGTGGTACAAAGAGAACATGTTGGCCTTACAGTTAGAGGCATATCATGCTGCATGCATGGTAGGCCCAAAGCATATGCATCACTATGGGGTTCCTTGGAGGCCCTCCTGACTGCCTGGAAGCCTTGAAAACTGTATTTGTTACTTGGCTGTAAACTAAGATTATCTAGCGTGTGTAGTCTGGGGGGGAGAGGGAGAGGGAGGGTTGGGTTGTTTGGGTTTTGTTGTTCACTGTTATGATACATTGTTCTGTGATTATTACTGGGTATGGTTTTGAATTTTGAAAATTTAATAAAACTGGTTTAATAACAAAAAAAAGCACAAGTGCAGTCTCTGCTACAAATAATATCTCAGATCACATGTTTATACCCTTTACCTAACATTTATACAACACTAAATTAATCCCCTTCATAAATACATTAAACATACACATAGATTCAAATGTAGTCAGCACTTATATGATACAGGTCATCCTATACTTTAATTGCATTTCAAGCTTAACAATGAGACAGCTATACGATAGCCTGCTACCTTGTTTATTATTTCATCTTCAGTGGTAAACATAAGGTTCAAAAGAATATCCTTGTCACTAGTTCGTATTTCATCCCATATTGGGACTATCCAGCATGCCCAACCTTACAATACCACAGGCACATGAATATGACATGATGTAAGTTTTCAATATACCAAGCTGTACATGAGCAAAAACCTGCTGCTGAGTTGGAAAGTTTTTGATATCTGACATTTATAACATTGTGCTTAAACATTTCCAATCTTTATTAGGTATACAACTTCCTCTGATTATGCTCTGCTAATACATCCCAAAAATGTCTGTAGGTATATCTGCTATCATTTTGTACCAGCCAAGGTGAAATTTTGTACTTTGATATTGACTCAATGCCCAATACTTTATAGATGTTGATACTTTTTTGTGATATAAACCTTGCATTTTGTACTGATAGATAGTCCTCTGTTGACATGTATTTAGGTAGTCTAACCCAGATTCTTCTAGTATAAGATGTACTTTTTTTAGCCATTTAGATTGCTTACAGCATATTATATTCCATCTAAATTTTTCAGTTAGACATTCATAAGGGAGTCTACTCAGATTCTGTCTTAAAAGTCTTAACCATTAGTTTACTTTCCTGGCTGTCATGTGAGCTTTAAATTTGCCATGGCTAATTCAGCTTTGACCATGGATGCTGGGTCCAAATTACTCACACCCAAGGCAGACTTGTACAATTTACCTAATGGAATTTCTAGAGACTCTATATTTTCTGTGTCCCAGATTTCTACTTGGAATAAAGCTTAGGAAAATTATTTAGCTTGTGCAGTTTCCATAAGAGGTTTACTTGAGTTACTGTCCCCATATTTATTATTAAACAAGGTTAGTGAGTTAGCAGTTTGTTTAAGCTTCAATTTCAAACTTTAGATGTGTTTAGCCCATGAGCCATCATTTGATAAAGAAAGGCCAAGGTAAACATATGATTTAACCTTATTTATCTTTTGATCACCAATTTCCCATGCTTTATTGGTGTTCCTGGAAACGAAAATAAGTACCTGGCTTTTATTTTCATTTATTTTCAGCTTGTATCATACAGAATATGCATCTGTAGTATTTAATTTACATTGTAGACCTAACTGAGTTAGTACAAATAGTGCCAAGTCATCAGCGTATGCAAGTGTGGAACAGCATCTTTTGCCAATTTGCATTGAATCAGAAACTGATTCTGAAAGCTGAATGAGTAATTTTTTGATATAACTACAAAAAAGTAAAGGGACTAACACATAGCCTTGCCTAAGGCCTTAATTAGTTGGTAATATTGATGAAAGATGTCCATTTATCCCTGTTCTGACCTGAGCCCATGTATTTGAATACAATTCTCTAACAATGCTGATTATCTCTGACTGTATACCCCATTCATACATTAGTTTCCACAGTAAGGCATGAGAAATAGTGTCAAACACTGAGCTGAAGTCAATAAAGATTATGTATAGCTTTTGCTTTCTTAGAGTAATATATTTTTCATATAGATGTGAAAAAATGAAGTACTGTAATTGTCTGTAGTGCAATCGCAAGGCCTGAATCCTGCTTGGTATTTTGAAAGGCCACCCAACTGATCCAGTTGCTCAGAAAGTCATGTTAGAATTATTTTGGAAAAACTTTTTCCTATTATGTCAAGCACCGAAATCGGTCAGTACATTAGGGGGTCATTTTTGTCCCCATTTTTATGTTGATTGCGTGCAAGCACAGAAATATATTGCGGCAACTTTGGCAAGAAGCAGGTTGTAGAGGCACGGCACTGTTGTGGCCAATGCCACCACAGCTTTTAAAGGCTTGGCCCGCTGTGCCCAATGGTGTGGCATGCTGCTGCTGACACTAGTTCAGCCAGCATGCCACAATCTTCTAAAGTTTTAGCTGCTGCAATCAGGAGCCATCTCATCACTGCAGCATCATCTGCTGCAATGAGGAAGTGACCCCTCATTGAAGGGCTGTTGAAGACGGGGAGCCCAGTCCCCATTTCTTGTGTGCCGAGGGGGGTGCCCAGTCCCCCTCAGCTTATGTCCCCCCTTCTGTGTTTGCTGATGGGGTGCCCAATCCCAATCTCAGGGACAGGAGGCCCCACCATTGAGGGTAAGTCAGTATCTCCCAGTTGGGCTGGATGGCTGGGTAATGGGACTGGAAGAACCTGGCATATTGTCGGAACAGGGTACATCCCCAATGAGCTGGCCAGAGGAGCACAAATAGAACTGAAAAAAGAAACATTCTAGCAGAACTGAGACTGCCAATGGGGAGAACTGAGAAAAGTTGGGGTAAACAGTGGAAAAACGTTGGTCATACCTAAGCAGTTAAAACAGTTCTGGCTGTATGGTACAGAGTGTAAAAGCTCAGGCCTACCTACAAATCAGTAGATAACTGGATAATTTCTCATTAGGGTCACAAACCATCTTGTTCAAGGAAATCTGAGGTAGTGTTTGCTGTTGTAAATATGTTATAGCTTGGCAAAGCTTAGACTGAGACTTACAAATGATTCAAACTTTTCCAACATATTTTGAGTGCCAATACCATCAAAGCTTTTCATTCTGAGTTTAAATTGAAAAATCAGACCTAGTAGAAGTTCAGAGTTTTTCCAAACCAAACTTTTGTTAAAGTTCTAAAGATTTACAAAAAATTGTAAAACAGGACATACTGGATGGACCAATGGCCGTTTTCTGCTTACATTTTATATATTTATATATTTCTCAACTTTAATTGACACATAAATTCCCTTATTCTGTCCTGACTGCTTGAGCAATTCGGGTACCAAGTCCAACCTAGCCCCTTCTTACATAAAGCTATCTTCTTTTCCCCCAGATCCTGCCAGCCGGCACCCCTTCCCCCGAAGTCGCGGGTGGTCGAGGGTCGCGAGGGCCAGACTTCTGAAGCCCTCCCTGCAACCAGTGAACCAGACCCCAGAACAGATGCATGAGAGCCCGAGCTGCTGTAGGACAATCAGCAGGCTAGGCTGAATTAGCCCCCGCCGCACCCGCCGGCTCCCCCACCACCCCACCACCACCCTTGGTCGGCTCTCCTTTATAGGGGCTGCCAAGGGCGTTTTAAACCAATCAGCTCACTTTCCCACCCGCAGGTTATACTCTTCTTCCACTAGAGGCAGCACCACACTTTCCTCATACTTCCCATACGCTCTGATCTCAGCAAACTTCATGTAAGGTTCCCCATTATCTAAACTTTAATCACCAACCTGTACAGCAGGTTGGATATAACTCTCAAGTATCTCCTTTTGCTTTGCCGCTAGTCCCACACCTACCTTTTTAACTCAAAGGATCCTACTACCATCAAGCGCTGATCAACAAATCCAGCAGACTGTAGCTCCATCTGAACAGCCCCTCCTGCTTTTGTTCTGCCTGGTAGCCCAACCTTTGCTATCATAAAGGGCTTTCTCTCGTTGTTCCGTAAAATGCCAAGTAGCTGTGTTAACTAAAAAGTTTTTTGACAACGGGGAACTTGCTAATTAGCTGCTCCCTCTTCCATGCAGTTTTTTTCCCAACCCTGTAGGCAAGGTCAATTCAGACTTTATACTATTGGTCTGTTAACCTAGGTGTTCTTTTATCTATTACTCTATTTAGCCAAGGTGGATATCGGATTTTCTGCTGCTCTTTACTTTCTCTGATACCTATTTGAGCTCTCTCCCTGCTGCGATTACTCTTATGTTAGGTGGCAGGCTGAACTTGCTGCTTTCTACCTTGCTGATACCAAATACAGCTCTCTTCTTCTGTATTAGCTTAGGCCAATCTGAACAACTGCTGCATTTTACCTCGTTGTAATCAAACAGAGCTCTCTCCTTGAGTACCTCCTAGAAGGGAGTTAGTCATTGCAAATCTCTATAGCACTACCACATTATCATTTAACCACCCATTTCCAGTGAATTACCTAAAGCCTTGCTTCCTTTACACTGGTCACACTTCTAAAGTCCCTGATTTTTTTGCACTATATTTCTCGACATCCTACGCACTAATGTCTCACTTAACTTATTTCTACATCACTCTAAGCTCACTCAGAACATTCTTACTTATCTCTTTTCTCCTCATATGGCTACCTATTCTACTCTACTCTCCTCTCCAAGCTTTAATCAACGTTGCACCCACTCAGATGACTACAAACTCCACATACTGGGAAGAACTGCATACTGGCCACGTGACACCTCTTCGCTTCTCATCGCCAAAAAACTCTTCTATCACCTATCCTACACCCTCCATAAATCCCCAGTGCCTTGCAGCATCCTGCCCTCCCCTTTCATCCATCGCAAACTATGGTACCTTTTACTCTTGGCCCTGCTACTAGCTGGGGATGTTGAACAAAACCCGGGACCAGTCGATAACCCTCTTCTAAACAATGCACTCTGGAAAGACACCAGGGCCTC
The DNA here is from genome assembly GCA_016271365.2 of Neoceratodus forsteri. Lineage (NCBI taxonomy): Eukaryota > Metazoa > Chordata > Ceratodontiformes > Ceratodontidae > Neoceratodus > Neoceratodus forsteri. The sequence goes on from CM057450.1 coordinate 1,375,389,159, forward strand.
CATATTGCACACATGAACATCAGGAGCCTCCTTCACAACAGTGCAGAACTTGAGGCCTGGGTCGCACAACACCACCCTGATATACTGTGCCTATCAGAAACTTGGCTAAAGCCATCCACCCCTGATGCTCTCTGCTCCCTACCCAATTACAATATCATCAGACAAGACAGACCCTCATCAAAACGCGGAGGAGGAGTTGCCATTTTCTATAAGCAACACCTGCTTTTATCCCATAATGTACTGCCTACACTGTCACACTGTGAAGCACTTCATACCACACTACAGCTAGGCTCAAAAAAATTACACATAGTCTGCACCTACAACCCCCCCGCTTGTGGCACCAAGGGTCTCGAAGAACTCTTCTCCCTATTAGACAGCACCATTAGTCGCAATGAAGTCCTTATACTGGGAGACTTAAACTTGAACTGGATTGGCAATGCAGCGCAATCCTCTCACTCCCTGGTGCAAAGCCACAGCCTTCACCAAATGATCGCAGACTCAACTAGGGTTATGGTTCCTCCTCGGACCAGTACCCTGATTGACTGGATCCTTACAAACCGCCCTGACAGCATAATGGGTGCAGGCACCCTAGCCGATGCAATCACCGACCACTCTCCCATCTACTGTATCTGGTCTACCAGTAAACTGTCTTCCCCCCCAAAACTCATCACTTTCCACAATCTGGCCAACTTTAACCTAAAGCAGTTTACTTATGATCTATCATTGCTTGACTGGTCCCGATCTACACCTCAACTTGTGCTCAGACAGCTTTTGACTACTTCTTAGCCCTCTTTAGCCCCTTCAAGACACTCATGCTCCCCGAGTCACCCGGCGTATTCGTGGCACTCAGTCTAAGTGGTTAACAAAAGCCCTGCTAACCCAAATAAGAGCCAGGGATAAGGCATGGTGGTTTTCAAGATCACAGGATGCAGACAGACCATAATCTATATCGATCCTGAGAACTCATGCAAAAAAATATACGCTTAGCCAAAAGCTTGTTCTGCAAGGACCTCCTAATAAAAGCCTCCGGTGACTCCAGGAAATTTTGGTCAACCATTAAATCACTTCTTGGAGCTAATCCTAGGGCTCATACTAGTGACATGCTGTTAAATGGCATTCACTGCAACAACCAATAACCATAGCTAACTCTTTTTAATCACTATTTTACAGCTCTCTCAAACTACCTCAAGTCTTTCCCTCCGTCCACAACTCTGTACCTCCTAACGTCGCTAGTCCAACAATCTCACACCCACCCTTTAGGTTTGAGAATAACAAGAGGGGAAGTATTAGAACTGCTACGCACTATTCCTGACAGCACTAGCACAGGGTCTGATGGACTTGTACCACTGCTCCTAAAAGCTGCTGCTCCGCTCATTGCTTCTCCCATTACAAAATATTCAACCTGTCTCTATGCCATGGCAAAGTACCTAATATTTGGAAATCAGCTAAAGTCACACCTATCCCTAAGAAGGGTAACCTAAAGAGATACAGAACTACCGCCCCATTGCAATCCTCTCTGTTCTTAGTAAATTGTTGAAAAACTAGTGTCCACCCAAACCATTGAATACCTCCAAAGATATAACCTTCTCTCTAGCTCACAGCATGGCTTTCGCAAGGGACATAGCACCTCCACTGCCCTCCTCAAACTTACCAATGACATATATACCTCTATGGATTCGGGCCTTCTAACAGGAGCAGTCTTCATTGACCTTACTAAAGCATTTGACCTGGTCAACCATACAATTCTTCTTACAAAACTACGCTCCCTAGGCTTCTCCAAAGATACAGTGGCCTGGTTTGGAAACTACCTGTCCGACAGAAAGCAAGCTGTAGTTTTCATCTCAGCCATATCTGACCTTTCCACTATTCAAGTTGGAGTGCCCCAGGGCTCTATCCTTGGGCCCTTACTCTCTTCTCAATCTTTATTAATGATATCCCACTTTCTTGCACCTAGCTGTTCATCTCTGCTATACGCTGATGATCTAGTTATTTACCGCAGTGCCAAAACTGTTACCGACCTAAACCATCCTCTTGCTGTAGATTTTGCTAACATTCAATCATGGCTCACAGAAAACAGACTTATTCTCAGCTCTAGTAAAACCTACTCCATGCTCTTTGGTTCATCTGCCAGACTTAAAGCGAATCATACTGCCTTAATTATCCCATGTACAGATGGCTCCTCACTGAACAGCACTAACTCCTTTAAATATCTGGGTGTCACTCTTGACCAATCCCTAGACTTTGATCTACACATTACTACCACCTGTAAATCAGTTAATGCCAAAATTGGTAGTGCCTACCGAACTAGATATGCCCTGACCCCATCTGCCAGACTTGCTGTGGCCCAAGGCTTTCTTCTCCCAGCCCTTTCATATGGCTCAGTCACTTACCACTCTGCCTCTAAATCATCCCTCCATAAGTGGGATACCACCTACAACAGCATCTGCCACTATGCCTCTGCATCTCCCCGTTTCAGACATCACTGCCAGCTCTACAGTGACTCAAATTGGCTGTGCCTCCGCTCACAGACTACAGGCTTTTGGTTCTTTAATTGACTCCGTGGTTAGATCGGGCCTCCCACCATCCCTTTCATCCCTATTGGTCACACAGCCTCTCCTATGGACTGCGATCGACTGACCAAGCCCCTTTTCACCTTCCCAGACTCAGAACTCACATGGGTTCCACCGCCTTGTTTCATGTGGCCCCTAAATACTGGAATCCTTACCCCAAGCTATTCAACAAACAACTACCCACGCCACCTTTAAGAAACTTCACAAAAAGCACCTTCACTCTATAAACTCCTGCATCTGCTTTAACCCACCTTAGCTCCACTCTCCTTCCTACAATCTTCTTCCCCTGCACTGCTTTAGTCTACTTCTCTAGTTGTTTCTCTTCTCCACCTCTCTTACACCCTCATCCAGGTCATCTCCTCCTTCTCTATCTCTCTCTTGTCACATAATTTTCTCCTTATCTCTTCCGCCCTCCTCCCTCTTCCTCTGCTCTCTCTCTCTCTCTCTCTCTCTCTCCCTCTCCCCCCTCCTATCTCACTCCCTTTCTCCCCTCCCCTTTCAACCACCTCTGTGTAAAATTTACATAATGTTCTATATGTATGCCCTTATTTTAATACTTATGTTCTTATTTAATGTGTTACCTGTCATACTGTTTTCTGCAACCTTATCATGCTTTTTACTTCCTCGCTTGTTACTGAATGTATCTCCCTACATCTGTAAGTTTTTTACTTGACTATGTATTGTACTGTTTCATGTGCTGCGACACATATACGACTTTGTATTCCTAAAACTGTATTCTCCCGGTCGTGCCTGAAAATAGGCATCCCTATGCCTAGTGCACCCACCCGGTTACCAAAAGCAAATAAATAAAATAGATAAATAACCTTGAGTTGAACCACAAATGTGGTTCAAAAGAACTGAAGAAGGCATAGCCACCCACTGGCTCCCCTCCAAGCAAAGGGGGTTTCCTTGCCCAATTTGGGCACAAATTCCACTTTCAAATCGAACCACAGATGTGGTTCAAAGAACTGAAGAAGGCACAGCTGCCCACTGGCTCCCCTCCAAGCAGAGGGGTTTTCTTTGCCAAATCTGGGCACGAATTCCACCCTTGTATCGAACCACAGACATGGTGCTAAAGGACAGAAGAAGCTGCAGCTGCCCACTGGCTCTCCTCCAAACAGAGGGTTTTTTCCTTGCCCAATTTGAGTATGAATTCCACCCTCAAACTGAACCACATATATGGTTCAAAAAAACTGAAGAAGGTGCAGCTGCCCACCAGCTCACCTCGAAGCAGAGGGGTTTTCCTTGCCCAATTCAGGCACAAATTCCACCCTCGAATCAAACCACAGACATGGTTTGAAAAAACAGAAGAAGGCACAGCTGCCCGCTGGCTGTCTTCCAAGCAGAGGGGTTTTCCTTGCCCAATTCTGCCATGAATTCCACCCTCAAATTGAGCCACAGATGTCGTTCGAAAGAACTGAAGAAGGTGCAGTCGCCCAACGGCTCCCCTTCAAGTAGGATTTTCCTTGCCCAGCAGGCATGAATTTCACCTTTGAACTGAACCACAGACATGGTTCAAAAGAACTGAAGAAGACCTCACTGGCTTCTCTCCAAGAAGAGGTGCAGAGAACAGAAATTTGAATTTGGTGCCTTTCTCTCCTTGGCCACAACAGCTCTGTGCAGGCATAGCAGCACAGCTTCAACTTTCCAGTCAGCTTGGGTGCTTGCTTGCTACCCAAGCTCCTTAACTTCAGCTCCTAATCTTGATTTTGAATCGAGCAGCATTTAACTGAGTAACTAACTGTGTAATCCCCGAGCAAGTGTCACTGTGTTGATTTAGGGTTGCCACCTTTTAAGAAGCTCAAAGTGGGACATTTCTTACTGAAACAAGATTTTTCACAGGACAGTATGTAACCTCGACCAATACAACAGATGTGTTTTCTTTATATAATCAGAATTAAGGCTAAGTATTGTAGTTTCTTAGTTGCTTCTATTGTTTCTTATTATTTTAAGGTATTTTAGTTAAGATATGATAGTTTTCTGCAACATTTAGTGGAAAATTAGAAAATATTTTTACTACTACAAAGTCAGGACATGTAGTATTTTTCATGTTTTTTTGCAGGACACAGCTGCCAAAATCAGGACTGTCTTGCGAAAATAGGGACAGGTGGTAACCCTAGTTGATTTACTTAATTTTGAGCCAGGTTAAATGTATTGCAGCTGCTCTAGTTTTATTGCTTTCTGTAGCTGTTTATCACTATTTCTAGGCTAGACTTGGAATGTATTTTCTAGTTCCCTGATTTAATTGATTGCCCAACTTATCAGCTTTCTGATTTAAATTTCTTATTTGTTTTCTCTTCTGCCCAAAGCTTCCTAACCCCTGCTAACTGAGGTCTGCAGTTACTGCTCCCATAGCTACTGCTGCTCTGACTCATCTCGCCCACCTCCTCGATTAAGCCAAGACCCTCTCCAATGTTTTGTCCACCCTGCATCTTCCCCTCCCAGTTCCTTTGTCCCCTTTGTTACAAAGTCTGTAATCATCCCCCTTTGCTGTGTGTTAAAATGTCCTTCTGTTCCTTCTCTCCTCTGGGGTTTTCCTTGCCCAATTTGGGCAAGAATTCCATCCTCGAATCAAACCACAGATGTCATTTCAAAGAACTGAAGAAGGAGTCTACACTAGCTCCCCTCCAAGCAGAGGTACAGGGATCAGAATTTGAATTTGGTGCCTTTCCCTCCTTGGCCAAAACTGCTCTGTGCAGGCATGGTGGCACAGCTTCAGCTTTCCAGTCAGCTCGGGTGCTTGCTTGCTAGCCTAGCTCCTCAACTTTAGCTCCTAATCTTGATTTTTTGTCCTGCCTGCCCACTTCATCCCCATCCTTTATTAAATGCTCTTGAGCCAAAGGACACATCCCCTATCAAGCCCCATATCCTCTTAAAGGGGTAGGTACCCCTGCCCAATCCATCTTCTTAAAGGGACAGAATCAGCCAAACTTGCAGAAACCTTAGCTTACATGACTATTGTTCCCTCAGTTACTCTGATGCTAAGTGGCCCTTCAGAGCTTCTGCTGTATGCTGCACCTGCCCAAGCTGTATCCTGCACGTGCCCTACTGCCAGCTGTACTCTGGTCTCCTCTTTATATTAGCCAAGGATGGGGTCGCTGATATGCCTAGTACCACTGGCTAACCTGATAGCCTATATACCACTCCACTGCCAGGTTCCCACCATGCCGAAATTAATGCAACTAATACTTCCATGTGGGGTCATCCTGATGGCCTCTGCAACTCTCAGTGTCCAACTTACCACTCCTACTGCCCCTACTAGGCACATAACTACCATCTCTGAAGTCTCCACTCCTCTCATCCTTTTAATTTTGCCACACCTTTCTAGCCCTCCCATCCTCTCAATTGCCGCAAATTCTAGGGACCACAAATCTGTATGTACTTAAGGCTCTTAAGTTCCTCTTTATACAAAATTCCCTATTACTCTTGCTTTTGGCTGGAAAAATCTACCCTAACCCGGGACATATACAGCCCCGCCGGACTCACAATAGCTCCTCTGGAGCCATTAGGATAGCTTCTTTAAACTTTAGAAGTATCCACCAGAAAATTGACCACCTTCAGGTCTGGGTCACCCAACACAGACCTGATGTGTTAGCTATGACAGAAACTTGGTTCACCCCAAAAGTACCTGACAGTGCCATCCACCTCGATGGGTACATGATATTTAGGGATGACGGAGTTGGCAAAAGAGGTGGGGGATGTTCCATCTACCTCAAAGCCTCCCTCCATGGGCATATTCTCCCCAAAATTGTAACTGGTAGTAGCTCACAAGCTCTAGCATTCAAATTGCTCCTTGGGCACCACAGTAAAATGCTCACAATCATAGCTTCCTACATCCCCCTGTATTACCACTCCAAAGGCCAAACAGCTATAATCAAGTATGTGTCAAACCTTCCTCCTTGCTCTGAATTAATTCTTCTTGGGGTCTTCAGTGTAAACTGGCTGGCACTAGAATCCGATGTCTACAAAGATGCCACTTCAGTCATTAATTCATCACAAGTTGTGACCTCCCCAACCAGATGTAATCCCAGAACTAGAATTTGTACCATACTCGACCTCATCTTCACCAATAGGCCTGATAGAATTAGTGACCCTGAGGTGCTTTCCGATTCCCTCCACGACCACTCTCCTGTCATCTGCTCCTGGTCTAATAAATCCCCCAAATAACAAAAGAAAACTGTGTATCAATGCGTCCTCAAGAAAGGACATCTACAACAATTCCAAGCCCAACTCCATAGCCAGGACTGGTCAACATTTGACTCTGCTCCCAGTGTTGATCACACCCTGGAATTTTTCATACACACCTTGCGACATATTTGCCCCTCTGAAAAAGAGGAGATTTTAAGCTGTAACCAATCCATGGATCTCCTCCTCCCTTCTCACCCAAATGGCCAAAAGAGATCATCTCTGGCACACAGCCCAGGCCACAGGCATGCAAACCCACTGGCAGCAGTACAGAACAGTCAGGAATTCATGCACCCAAGCCATCAGGCAAGCCAAAAAGGCCTACTACAAGGAAGTGCTCTCAAACTCCTAGGGTGACATCAGAAAGTTTTGGGACAACCTCAAAGAGCTTACTGGTCAACCCAACAAAACCACTCCCATCATGCTCAACGTTGAAGGGAACACCATCCAAGACCCCACCACATTCAATGACCTCAGTGGAGAACTACAGCTTCTTTGACCCTCCCTCCCCTTCCATGATCCCCAAAGACACAGCCCCCCATCAACCAACCTTTCTACCTTAAAACAGTCTTCCCCCACGTCAGCCAAAAAAGATCTGCTAAAGGTCCTCAGTAAATCCCACTTTAGCAGTGACTCCCTGGACCTAAAGTTGCTTCACATAGCACTGGATGCAGTCCTAATGCCTCTCACAGAAATATAGAATGTGTCAGTCTGCCTAGGGCAATTCTCCTCAAAATGGAAAGCTGCAGTAGTGACGCCTATCCATAAGAGTGGAGATAGAGCCCTACACTCCAACTACCGCTCAATCTCCATCCTCCCTCCCCTCCAGAGCCCTGCAATGGATAGTTGAAGAGCACTTCTCAGATCACCTCTCCAAATACAACAGGCAATGCTCAGAGCAGCATGGCTTTAGAAAAAGTCATAGCACCACCACTGCTCTACTAGAATATACCAGTTTTATACATAAAGCTCTTGACCACAGCCACCTTGTGGGGTCAGTGTACATTGACCTCAGAAAGACCTTCAACATGGTTAATCACTCCCTCTCTCCCCTTAAACTCCCTCAGTGCCATAGGGCCTCCTCCTGAGCTCGAGGTATGGTCAAAAACTACTTAGAGAACCAAACCCAACAAGTAAAAATCAGCAATACATTATCCTCCAGCCAACCTGTCAGTTCAGGAGTTCTCCAAGGCTCCATATTGGGCCCCTTATTATTTAACCTCTTTCTGAACTCTGTGTCATGAGCATGCTCTGGGCATCTACTCTTACATGTGGATGGCGCAGCCCTTTTTTCTCCAGTCACTCAGACCCTTACTCTCTAACTTGCAGTCTTCAAGACAACTTCACTGCTGTAGAAACATGGTTCACTCATCACAAACTTATCATGAACAATAAAAAAGCTAAGTCCATGATTTTTGCTAGCCCCCACCACAGGCTAAAATCTTCCCAGCTCTCCATCCTCAATAACCTAAATGTCCTTCTCGGTCAGGTTCAGACATTTCAAATAGATGTTATACTAGATAGTGCTCTGTCTTACTCACAGCACATCAGCATAGTCTCAAGGCAGTTAACAGGAGGATTGGGCTAATCTACAGACACAGAGGCAGCATGACACAAGAAGCACTCAAAACTGCAGACACCAGCGCCATACTCTCTATCGTGGACTATGACTTACTCATCTATGGCGCTTCCACTGACATGACCCTTAAATGTGTTGGGACTGCCCTCAACAATGCCTGTCTCCAGGGTTTGCGTGTGCATAGTTGCACACACACCTGTGATCTGTACTCCAAAGCACAATGGCTAAACATCAGAAACAGGATCAAGTATCATACCTGCATTCATGCAGAGAAAATCAGCTTGGCCTAACCCCTCCCAATTCTTAACTCCTTTTCACATATGCCCCTTACTTGCACAGCACTAAAAGTACCTCAAGATATTTATTTATTTGCTTTAGTTAACCGGGTAAGCACACTAGACAGCCAAGTGCCTATTTTCAGGTGCGACCCGGGAGATTACAAGATACATTACTTGGTACATACATGAACATGAGGCAAATAGAAGTGGAGGTTTACATTACATAGAAATTAGCACAACAGGGACTTTACAGGCATCAGATTTCATCAGGCAAATAGTAGTGAAGAGTTAATATAAAGTGATCAGAACACAGGGACATCGAAAGACAATACCATAAACAGGGATTACAATACAGTATTAAACATTGCAGTCAGTAGGAAGAAGTGCAGTGTGAGTTCAATGCCTTCCAAGTCCCCCTTCTACCGCACCTCACACGCCCAACATTCCTTTATTTACTGGGCTCCTAATTGGCTGAATGCTCTTCCTATAGATAATCTAAATGCACCAAAGCGTGGTCCTTTCCAGCTTCTCCTATGACAACACCTAGCCACCTGCAGCCAATGTGACTGTCCCACATAGCTCCTCAATCCAACCTGATGTTGTCCCATTTGTTTCACCCTCTGCACTACCCCCTCCTCTCCAGTTCTCACCCTGTAGGCCTCTCTTAGCCCACCCTGGCACCTGTATGGCTGGCTCCTCCATAGTGTTCCTAGGCCTGCCCATGTGCTTGATGTAACCTCGCATTCCCTGGTGCTGACGATACCTACCTCTGGTTGTACGTCTACAGACATAGCTAACCTCCTGCTACCCATCCCTGCTTGTTGATCCAGGTTTTCTCACTTCTGATTGCAGCTGCAGTTCCTTATCTGGCTCTTTGTACTCTGTAAACCTAGTTCTGTCTACTGTCCACAGTTATGTTTGATTGTACTCAGTGTTATTTGTACTTTTTGTATCAGCTTCCTGTATGTTGCACTTTTGTTCAAAATCTTTTACTTGGTTTACTTGGTTGCAAAGGACAAAAGAAGGCTACTGCCCATCAAGATTGTCCCCCACCACATTGGTGGGATAATTATACCTTGAAGTTGTTAAACTTGAGCCAACAATCCAGTCTTTTTTTGAAGACTAGATTAGACCTGCTGTCCACTAAGTATTGTGGAAGGAGATTCCACAATTTGGGTGTTTTTACTGTAAAGTAGTTTAACCTGTTTGTTGTTTTAGTTTTAGATACAAATATCTGTTTGTTATGATACCGTGGGGAAGTCCAACTGGTAGAGAAATGTAAGCCACAGTGGTGCATTAACTCCTGAGAATTCTGGATTTTGTACAAGAGGAGAAGGTCGCCTCTGGCACGTCTTGTGCAGAGTGAGTGTAACCCCGTAACCCTTAATCTTTCCTCGTAGTCTAGTTTGGATAAATAAGGGACCATTTTTATGGCTCTTCTCTGCACCCTCTCAATTCTGTCAATGTCTTGTCTCAAGTAGGGACTCCAGTAGGGGGATCCATAGTCCAGATGGGGCCTAACATAAGCTCTGTACAAGGGGATTATGCATTCCTGTGTCCTAGACATAAACGAGCATTGGATCCGAGTAAGCAAGGCATTGGATTTCCTAGCTATCATCTTGCAATGATCAATGGATGATAATTTATTGTTAATAATTACCCCGAGATCTCGTTCTAATGGTGACACATGAAGGGCAACATTGTTCAGAAAATAAGTCTGCCTAGGGTTGTTCTTACCAAAGTGTACAACATGACACTTGTCTGAGTTGAGTGTCATCTTGTTTAAAACTGCCCATTCTTCAATGGATTTTAAGTTATTCCTCATGGATTCCCTGTTTAACGATGTAAGAACAGAGCCACACAGCTTGGTGTCATCAACAAATTTCGAGAGAACATTCTCGGGGCCAGCCTGCAGATCACTAATAAAGATGTTAAACAGGATGGGTCCCAACATGGACCCCTGCAGGACCCCGCTGGTCACACTCAGCGAGTGAGAAAGTGCGCCATTGATTCTGACTTGCTGATATCTTCCATTCAGCCTGACACCCAATTAATTATGTAGTAAGAAAATCCCATATCATTCATTTTGTCAAGTAGGATATCATGAGGAACTTTGTCGAATGCTCTACTGTAGTCGAGAAGTATCACATCCATAGGGATGCCATTATCCATGGCCGTAATGACATGATAATAGAAGGAAACCAAGTTAGTAGTACAGGAATATCCCTCTCTAAAGCCATGCTGTGTAGTGTCAGTCAAGTTACCCCCAATAGATTCGTACTCTAGTAATTTCTTAATAACTTTCTCCATGATCTTGCTTATAACAGAAGTCAGACTTATCGGACAATAATTTTCTGGTCTGGAATGATTACCCTTCTTAAAGATTGGGACTACAGTAGCCATTGTCCAGTCCTGAGGGATAATTCCCTCATATAAAGATTTGTTGAATATAATTGAAAGGGGTTTTGCAATAGCAGCAGCTGTCTCAATTAGAAATCTGGGACTGATGTTATCAGGTCCAGGACTAGAATTAGGTTTTAGGGATAAAATTGCTTTTAGTGTATCATCCTCAGTGATGATGTAAGAGGGGGTAACATTGTTTGCATGCTTGAAGCATTTGGGATCCTCTTTTTTGGTAAATACTGAGCAGAATTGCTTGTTAAATGCGTCAGCCATATCACTGTCTGTAGATATAATTGTGTCATATATGTATAAGGGCCCCACGTGTCTATTATTTATTTTTTTATTGTTAAGGTAGGAAAATAGTGATTTATACTTGTCTTTGGTATGGGCCAGAGGAAACTCAAGTTTCTTTTTAGATTGCAGAATGGCTTGTTTTAGTAATTTTAGAGTTTCCCTGTATTGAGTGAAAAATAATTTTTTGGTGTCTCCCTCGCTATTTTTAACTCGTGTAAATAGCCTCTGCTTGTTCTTAATTAAGGCTTTAATAGTATTATTAAACCACAGGGGTATTTTCCCCTTTTTATTATATTTTTTTGTTGTAGGAACGTATAATTTTTCCGAGTAGTAAATGGTAGATTTGAAAAAGTCCCAGGTTTCTTCCATGGAAAGAGGAGATAGTATTGTATCCCAAGAAATTGAGTTTAATTGGTCATTAATAGCATTAAAATTAGCTTTATTATAATTTTTCAATTTAGTACAATTGGTGATGTGTTGACAAAATGACAGTATAAGGGAAATAGTGTAGTGATCACTTGATCCTAGTGGGGCACCAATTATAACTTTGGATATTAGATTCCCTATATTTGTAATAACCATGTCCAGGATATTGTCACCTCGTGTTGGTTCTGTAACGATTTTTTCAAGGCCCATATCAACCATGAGTGTAATTAAGCCTTTCTCGGCCTGCGTATTTCCAGATAAAGAATACCAATTTATAGTAGGCAGGTTAAAGTCACCCAGTATAAGGATTTTTCCTTTAGAGGCCATATCTAGGGTCTCATTGTTTAAGCATGTAGAATATTCTTTATTAGATGTCGGGGGCCTGTAACATGTCCCTACCATCAGTTGTGGGTAACCCTTAAACTGGATGTTAACCCAGATTGTTTCAATATCACTCATTATAGGGTTTTGAAATGAGGATATGTCATCTCTAATATAGAGACATAACCCCCCCCCATTTGCCCCTGGCGGTCCTTATGATATAGTTTATACCCTGGGATATGCTGGATCCAAGAAGTATCAGGATCCCACCAAGTTTCTGTAATAGAAATGAGTCCGTATTTATTCAGTCGACACACAGCTTCCAATTCAGCCATTTTAGCCTGGTTTAAAGATCTAGCATTTAGACTGAATACCTCACACTCAGAAATGTCCATAGTAGGTCTCTTTAGAGAACAGGATCTTTTGTCACTGATCTCACCCTCAAGTGTCTTTTGACATGAAACCTGCATAAAAGAGTCTCTGACTCATAGGTTCTTGTAATCTGAGACTTCAACAAATAAATAAATAAATAAATAATAAATGAATACTGCTTGACAGGGTGGGTGTTATGCTGGCATAACATCCCACTTTCAGTGGTTGGGCTTGAGGCCTCAGGCTGAGGATGTACAATACCGAAGAAGGGATGTTACTCAGCATAATTCCTACCCTGGAGGAAATTATTCCTATTATACAGTGACTTATTTGTAACATGAAATAAAAAAAACAAATTATAAATATGTTTGATTGATACCTAAACAGGCAGTTTTTTTAAAACTGCAAATTTCAAAATCTGGCTTCATTGTGAGGTAAAGTAAAGGCTACTGTTTACATTTACGCTAAAACTGCATTTATGTAAGTAACATAAATGCAGTTTCATAGCTTTTGAAAAATGTAAACATTAGCCTTTCACTTACAAAAAACAGCCCTGCCTTCTCCCTAAGATGTCTGCCAACTGTGTTCAGTGATGAGTCATGGTGACATCATCGGAGCCAAAACCAGAGACCAATATATATTCCTATAGACTAACTAGTTCATCTTTCCCTCTTTGTTTTGAATTGCTTTACCAGAATGATCAACACCATGTGTTAACATGTGGATTATTTTGATCAGTACACATGTTAGGCTATGATTTTGTTCATTTTATTTACTTTAACTTGCTGAAAATGGTTTGCAATCTAGCTGACTTTCTCTTTGGCAAACTGTCAACCAGGAGAGACACACTATGCTGAAACCTTGTTTACAGATGTGGCCTGGCAGCACAAGGAAGTTAAGTGACTTGCTCAGGGTCACACAGTGAAGTACCGGGCTGGTCCAATTTCAAAGCTCATGCATTCTTGTTAATCCACAAAAAAAAAGTGTCTCTTGTATTCTTGTTCCAAGTGAACCTAGCCTGGCTTCTGTTGAACACCCCACAATACATACCTTGTCCTTAGTACTGCCTGGGGCTGCATATGAGCTTGCGGTCTCATGAAGAGAATTATCACATCTCAGACTGTAATCATATACCTCAGAGAGTTGTGCATACCTACAGCGATATGGATCATCAGCTAGCACTGTTAAAAAATACCTCCCAAATCACACTTACTGTAAGTCCACTTTTTCAGTGTTTGACTTCTGTTCCCACAGTAAACATTGAGTGGATCACCACCCTTCGGCACAGTGAAGACCATGTGTACAGTTCCCCTGTTATGTTTTTGTCCCGCCTCATTAACCAACAATTGGGTTTTCATGGAGTGCCAAGCAACAAGCCTCAGGACTCACCAGAAAAACTGCTGTTCATGTCCTCATAAGGGCTGTACTTATTATGGATAACAATATTATTAGCAGGAGAGGCATACTAATGTCTTGAGCGAATCCACCAGACTTCCAGTGTCAGTCTACTCCTTTACCTGTGATCTGCAGAACCCCACAAGACAGTTCCCTGCAAATCTTCTCCAGTACTTTTTAGTGCACTACTCCTCAATGTGAGATGGTTGGCTACCACCCTTCTAAATCTTGAATGGTCTATACACAGCTCCCAAATACTGTCCTAACAAATGTCAACCCCCCCCAACCTGAAGGTAATCTCCCTACACTGAATTGAAGTAACACTTAAAATGCAGCCCTTCCACTGAGTATTTGTCATCGCTGGCTGCTCTCACTCACAGTCAGGTAGTGCTCATGGTGCTGGCAGCCCTACATTTCAGATCTTACAATGATCTGCTAAACATCCCCTTTCCTGTCTTCCCTTAACCTGACTATAGCTGTACCCTGCTGCAATGGTCTATTCAGTCCCTCTCTGGCATTCACTCTTATCTTCTGTTCCCCATGCCAAAAAATGGTGAGTGCACTACCTTTCTGCATCATGAATGTGGTTAGTACAGTTGCCCTTGCCATTTTTACATATTAATAATAAACATGATCTTCTGGTAAGCCAGGCTGATAGCAGCAAGGTACAAGGGAAACATAGACATTCCTATCCTTATAAGATCTAATCCACCTATAATTAGGCACTATTAAATGACATGCATAATGATGTGCACACCCATCATTTAATAGTGCCTAATCAAAGATAGCCTAGATCTTTTAAGGATAGGAAAGCCTATAATTCCCTTTATCCCTGCTGCTATCAGCCTGTCTTACTGGAAAGATTTGTTTATTTTTGATATATCAAAAAACCTGGGGACTGTACTACCTACATTCATGAGGCACAAAGGTGATGAACTCACCAGTTTTTGGAGTGGGGAGAAGCAGTGAGAATGAATACCAGAGGGGAACTGAGAAGGCCACTCCTGCAAGGTACTGCTATATTCAGGGAAGGGGGAAGACAGAAGGGGAGAAATATGAGCAGATCACTGTGAGAAATAAGATGTGGGGCTGCCAGCACCATGATCACTACCTGACCCTATTGTCCTGGCCAACATTCCCCTTTCCATAAAACCAGTTCATGTAATTGTCCAAGGCTGTGTGTGGGTATTAATGTGTGAATTGGCTGCCACTACACATTCAGTCACTTCAGTACCAGTTTAGCATTGCTTGTAAAGCACTTTGGGATACAATGTGTATGAAAGCAGTATATAAATACTGATTCTTATTATTATTATTTCCCATGGATAAAGACGAGAAAACAAGACAAGCATATTTTTGATTTCCAAGAAAGTATGAACTCTAGCATTGGACTACAGAAGAACTTTGCTACAAACAAATGGTGGATCTATGGGGTGGTGACGGGTGCGGCTGTAACGCCCCTATTGTAAAGTACTTGCTTGCTGCTGCTGCATTTCACTTTGTTGAAGAAGTCTGATTTATTGATTGTACAAATGTTTACATTCAAAAATATGGATTACCTTTGTAGCTTCAGTCAAAAACGTACTAGAAAAGCATAATAGCAGAAAATATAAAGGTTTCATAATACTGTTAAAAAGTGCATATCAAGTATGCACACACTCCCAGCACCCCCCAACCCCCATTGTAGCATCCTGGATCTGCCATAACCACTAGATCACCAGGTTATTCAAGATGTGTACTGCATTGTGGTTTGCCAAAAGAGAAAGTCGGTTGGATTAAAACACAATTTCAGTATGTTAAACTAAACAAAATGAACAGAACCATAGCCTAACATGCGTATTGATCTAAATAACGCACATGGTTTTGACCATTTTGGTGAAACAATTCTATACAAAGGGAAAAAAGAACTAGTTAGCACTATAAACAGACATATAGCTCTCTGACTTTGGGTCTGATGATGTCATCACTTAACACAATTTGCGGCCATTTTGAGAAGCAGGTAGGGCAGTTTTTTTTTTAAATTGGAAGGCCGATTTTACATTTTTCAAATGCTTTGGAACCACATTTAGGTAACTTGTATAAATGTAGTTTTAACATTAAGAAATTCAGCAGCCTTTCCTTTTGTCCTTTTTGAGGTAAGATGTTTGAATAGTTTCTTGTCAAAATGTTGTTTAGGTATACTTTAAAATGCTTTTTTTTTTTCCTCACTGTGTAGGTATACATTCTGGTAAAATAGTTGTTTGCCCAGTAGGTGGTGCTGGTTTTATACAGTGGGCTTGTTCCATTCCCCCACTCGCACCCTTCCTTATTCTCTAGGTGGTTATGTTAAATGACCCAGTCCTGTCATCTTCACTGGGATCAGGTGATGATGTGTGTATTTTTTTTTTAATTTTTTGTTAAAACTGGAAACCGCCATCACACTGAGTAACTAGCATCAGTTCCAGTTTCTGTTGGTATGTCAGTAGTGATTTAACTTAGGAAAGGAGTTTAGTGAAAATGTTGTTTATAAAGAAAGAAAAGTTATTTTAATTGTTTTATGTAGAGATGCTTTGCACCGTTGTTCTAGGGGAATGGCTGAGCCACAATGGACAAGTGCATACTACGTTTCTGACAGAGCTACTGATAATACTGGAGAAAATCGCACTCAAAGAAAACAATTTTGTTTTTAAATGGATGTCGCATGGTCAGCTTCCCGCCTCTCGGTGCTCCTGCTTCTGAGCGCATTTGTGCTTCTCACAGTATGCCTGTTGTGTGTTTTGTACCAGGAGGTTAAAACTAAGTGAAACATGTCTTTAATGTGTTTACTGTGGGTGCTGAGTGCAAATTGAAAGAGGGGCACAGAGTGGACATTCTGAGTGGAGCAGGGATTGCTACAGTGATTGTCAGGTCGAGTTCTGAGAAACAGCTGCTGTGGAGTGAGATCTGTGGCTGTATCTGTTTGTATGTGGCTGGCAGCTGGCTGGCACTACAGCTGGGATGTTATCCCAGGATAACATCCCTGCTGTGGTGACCTATTGACCAATCAGAAGCTAGGATTCTTTCTTGCCATTGTACAATAACAATATAATTATAATAATTATAGCAGGATTCTACTGTGTCAGTTGTTTCAGCACTTCTAGGGCAGCAGTGTTTTCCTGCCAGAACTGATCAGACTAATTTGGGACTATTTCTGGGTCTTTGCCAGCTGCTTTTGGGATCCTTACTTGTTGCACATTCTCTACCCTGCTCCTCCAATTGAGGGAAGCAGTCTGTGGTTGGTGGAGCTAATCTTCTCTATTTACCACCTTTTAGTAGCTGTCCTCTGCAGCAGTCCTTTCACTAAAGGGCTACATCTTAAAGGTGTCTTTCTGTGGGCATCAGTGTAGGGCAACAGTCAGCAGGAGACTCTACACCCACAGTAAGACAATAGTAACCAACAGCAAGCAGTGTCTCCTAAGGTTGTTTCAATGTCATGTAGTGTGTATGTTCCCTGCATTTAGCTAATGTTGGACGTACTGCTTGTAAGTTCATGTCTTCATTTTATTCTAAATGTAGTTTTACTAAATTCATGCTGTTTCTTAGAAGCTACTGTGCTTAATGTTTGACAGTCTACTACTTATTTGTACCTGGTCAGTTTGCATTATGAGGGTTCAGTTCCTGTTAGTATCTGCTGCATTATCCCTTAAGTTTACTCCTTTTGGGGAGAGGGTAAGTTATTTGTGAGTATTGTTACCTACTTGAATTAAGGAGTGTACAGTGTATAAGTACTCTGTTCTGTCCAGCAGCCTTGCTGCTTCACTTTTGCCTTCCTAGCTGGGCCTATAATACCTCAATGTTACCCACTGTTCCTCTTACAAACCTCACTTTTTCCTAACTTCTGTTTTACAGCATCCTTTTGATCTTCACTATGCTGTTAACTCCTCTTATGAAATGAGCATCATAAAATAGGAGATGTGATTGGCTAGTAGGGATGTGATATTCATTCTGATGCACAGGAAAAAGGACCAGCAGTGCTCTGTGGTCATTGATCTAGGTGATGCGGTCCACTCAGAACCTTAAGAAAACAAAACACAGCCATCTTGTTTATTCCAGAAGTGGTGCCAGCCTAACTGTAAAAAATAAAATAAGTACCTCTGACCTCCTGTTCACTTCACCTCAGTCTTTCAAACTTTCTCTGTTTTAAATCCATCTGCATGTCTCCTCGTGGATGCAGCATGCGTTAAAGAAAAAAAAAATGGAACAGCCGTGATCTCTCTCTCTCCCAGCCTGCCCGCTCACTCTTGAATGTTTCTGTTTTAACTACATCTGCGTATCTTCTCATGGGTGCATCATGTAGTAAATGGGGAAAAATAAAAGAAATGAACAACCGCGATCTCTCTCCCAGCTTGCCCACTTGATCAGAATCCACTTCTTGGAAAAAAAAAAAAAGAAACGAACAGCCGCAATCTATCTCCCAGCCCACCCGCTCATTCAGAATCCACTTCTTTGCGAGGTTCCAGCCCACCCACTCATTCAGAATCAACTTCCTTTTACAAATAATAATAAAAGGACAGTTTTCATCTTCATTGTCTCCACACAGCATGTGGGGGGTGAATACTGCCATGACAGCCAGACCTAAACTACATAAGCTTTTGTAGGACAAAATTCCTTCACTCAAAAAAAACAAAACACATAACACACTTAGGCGGAGGAACTATTTTATTAAAAGTGACACAAACATATATGTTTTTTCCTACTTAAAACTGGGAATTTTACCTACAAAATGCAGTTGTACTACAGATGGCCATTTCATAAGTGCAATAAGCCACTCCAGTGTGTGCATTAGACACTTTAACATATGGCTAGGAGGCTGGACTCACTCGGCCAATAGTCTTGTGCCTCAGTACACCTCCTAGCTGTGTGTTAAAGAGTCTAACGCACACCCTGTAGTGGCTTATTGCTAACTTATTTTCCTTGTTTCCTTTTTTTCCCCTCTCTTCACCTTTTCATAATCCGCTGTTTCTTCCTCTAACTACTCACCGTTTCCCTCTCCTCTTCACCTACTCTCACCTCCTCCTCAACTCTTGCTCTCTCCCTCTTCCCTTGATGACTCCTGTGCAGTTTCTTCCTGCCCCTGAGCTTCATCTTAAAACTCTTTGGTGTCATCTGTCCCTTTTCTCCTCCAATTCTTCCTCGTTTTCTTCTTCCCTCACCCACTTTTCCATGCAGAACAATTGTGCTATAAAACTCTTCGTCAGTCTACTACTTTGTTTAGTAGCTGACTTTAAAATTAATCCTCGCTCATTGCACCTTAATGTTTGCAACTTTCTAAAGGTTTGAGGGTGGCTCATTTAAGCATCTGTAGCCTTGTCCCAAAAATTGGCCTGTTATCATCTATTATATTTAACCTTCTGCTGAGTGTACTAGTTTTATCTGTTGAAAACTGGCTCTCTTCTAAAGTCCAAAATTCTGATATAACCATACCTGACTACAACTTAGTCAAGCAAGATCACTCTAACAGGTGTGGTAGTGTTGCAGTCTATGTATCCACCAGGTTCCAATTTATGACTGTTCTTACTGTCTTCTCTCTTTCCATGAGATGCTCCTTCTTAAACTGCCCATCTCTGTTCCCATCTTTATTGCTGGTGTTTACTGCTACCCTGGTTCATCCTCTACTTTAGTTACTGAGCTTCTTTCTTCTATCTGTTCTAACTCCTTGAGTGATGAGCTACTTATGCTTGATGACTTTCATTTAAGTTGGCTCTCCCCTAATGCAAATAAATTCTCACATAATGTAAAGTCACTGCAGCTAACCCAACTGATTTCTAAACCCATTTGATTAAATATGAAATCCTTAAATCACTCTCTGTTAGAATGGTTCCTTACTTCTCATCCACACTGTGTAGTGGATGCAGGTATCCTACCTGATGCCCTCAGTAATCATCATATGGTTTACTGTGTGTATAAGCTACATTGTCCTAAAGCTCCCCCCAATTCATATATCTTAGGTCTTTTTAATCATTTGACTTGGCATCTCTCCTAACTGATCTTTGATCAATTGATTGGTCCCCCATCTCTGTGACTAGTAATATAAATTGTGCCATACATTTTTTAGACTAAATTTTTGGCTGTATGGGATTGTCATGCACCCCTGTGAAGAACAAGAGTGCATGGTTCACATCTTCCCTGGATATTGGCTGAAGTATAGAGACCTTGCCTGGTGTATTTTTGAAATCACTGGTTCCCAGTCTTCATTGGCCTATGACAGACACCTCCACACTGCCCGTTCCAAGGCCGTCAGACTTAAAATGTCTGAGTATTTTCCTTCCACACTTCAAAACAACAAGAATAACCCTTCCAAGTTCTGGAAGGCTATCCATTCCCTTTTCACCCCTCAGACCCAGTCTCCCTCTCCTATTATCAAGGTTGGTGACTCCCTTATCTCTGATCCTTCAACTGTTGCTTGTCTTTTAACACCTACTTTACTACCTGTACCCTATCCCTAATCCCTTCCTCTTTCTCCACCCTTCCTTCCCTCTCTGCCTTGTTCTCCCCTTTCTGTCTCTACTATCACTCCCCCTGTTCCCTTAAGGCTTTGCTTCACCTTAATCTTTTAAAGGGTGGTAGACCAGTTGGCCTTGACCCAAAGCTTCTCCTTCTCTCAGTTCTTGCTCTGCAATTGCTCTGCCTATTATCCTTCTCATTAGTCTTTCCTTTTCCTCTGCTAAGATTCCTGATATTTGGAAACAGGCTACTGTCATACACTTCAAAAAGGTGGTGATCCTGCCTCTCCTGGTAATTTCTGTCCAATATCTCTCCTTTCCTCCTTGGCTAAATTACATGAACATATTTTTCTATCTGAGCTCTCTTCCTTTCTCGATGACTCATCCTTTTTCACACCCTTCCAGTCTGGTTTTAGGAAATCCCGCTCTACTTCCACCTCCCTCCTTCTGTCACTGACTCTATACTCACAGGTACAGATCAAGGACTGATTATGCCTGCTATTTTTGCTGACCTTGCTAAAGCTTTTGGCACTGCAATGCATCCCTCCTTCTGGACAAACTTAAAACAACAGGCCTGTCTGACTCTTCAGTCAGTTGATTTCAGTCTTACATTGTAGGATGGTGCCAAGCTATCCAGATAGGTAAATCCATTTTATCTCCACTTCCCATTAGCTCAGGAGCCCATCAAGGGTCTGTCCTTTGTCCTATACTCTTTTCCATTTTCTTAAATGACCTCCCAACTGTCTGTCCCTCTGCATCCATTCATACGTATGCTGATGACACAGTTATTTTTGCTTCTGGCTCCTCTACCCATGATCTTTCCTCCCAGCTGCAGTTGGATTTTGACAACATTCAGTGCTGGTACATGTCTAACCAACTGTCCCTCAATGCCAAAAAAACTATCTCCATGACTTTTGGCACCAATCATAAGCTTGCCAGACTTACTTCTCTCCCTTTATGCAATATCCTTGATGGTATTAAGATTGATGATGTTTCCCCCTTTAAGTATCTTGGGTACATGACAATTTGTTCCCAACTTTTCACTCCCTGATGATTCACTTCTGACTGTATTCTCCGGCGACTACTCGCTCCCGCAACAACTCGCTACTGAGACAAATCGATCCCAGTCATTTAAGAAATAACTTCTCCAGCTCCCCTGTGAATCCTGGCTTGCTGGCTTTAAAGAAATTAAAAATTGTTGCCATTTGTGCTGCAGAGAATATAGGTATGCAGCCGAGAAAAGCTGCTTATATTATATTTAAAAGTAAAAGCTGTTCCAATGTATAATGGAGCAAATCCTGAATTGAATCAGGATTGACACTGGGCAGCACACCATGCCCCTTCTGAATGAAAAGACTATAGCTCTAAATTAGCTGTACAGTACTGTAGAAAACTTACCCTGTATGAGCACTGGTAGTCTGATGACCTCACTTCTTTTTGTTAACATAGCAGATGTGGTGGCATATCAGTGGTAGCAGAGAAGTAGAGCAATAAACTGAGCAGTCTGCAGGAGTGCACAGCTCCCCCCTAGAAGTTCTCCATCTTCAGTGCATGTGTAAAAGTGATATCAGCTTACGGTGAGAACCCAACTAATCTGTATTCTAACATTGGGCTTTAGCTGGTCTGCACAGCCGATAGTACTCAACCTGACAGAAAGACGAGCTACTTTATTGCAGATGTGGCGGTTTCTCAAAGCTGCTCCAATGTAAGATGGAGCAAATCCTGAATTGAATCAGGATTGTCATGGGGTGGTGATGGCATTTAATTAATTCCTACTGTCATTCTGTTATCATAACGTGATCAATTATGTCCAACTGAGTAAGGCTAGTTACTATCAGTTACAGTTACAATTGCTAAGGAGTGAATTGTCACAGAAACAATTTATTATAGGTGCATGTTGTCACCAGAACATACAGTTGGGAGCGTATTGTCAGGGGACGAAATGTCGGGTGCGAGTTGTTGATGTTGTCAACCATAAACTGTTCCCTAAGCTTTGAGCATTGTAGAGGAATAAAGCAAGTATTCCACTTCCTGTCCACTAAGAAATTGTATTAAAAATTATTCTCCCTATCTTTGACTATGGTTTACAGTGGAGCCCCTAAATCCTCCCTTGCCAGACTGGACCTCTTTTTCATTCTTTTTGTCATTTTGCTCTGGACTGACCACATTGTACTCACCACTGCTCTCTTTACTTAGTCCCTTCTTTTCCCTCTCTTGATGCTATGTGCCTGTCCCATTATGTCTCTTTTATATCCAAATTCTGGTTTGGCACCCTTCCCTCTTATCTCAAATCCCTTCTATCCTCTTCAGCTTCTGCCTACCCGCTTCATAACAATATTTACAATTGTCTCTTTATTCCTTTTAGAACATCTACTGTTGGTCAATCAGCTGTTCCTTATCAATTTATTAAAATTTGGTCCTCCCTTCCCCTCTCAATTTGTTCTGCCTCTTCTGCTTCCTCACAAAAATCTCTTCTTTATGACTTTTGTTATCCTACTTGCAACTGTTTATGATGCTTTTCTCTTCATTCTCCCCTTCACTAGTTTTGCCCTTCTATGCTTTTCCAAATCAAATCAAATCAAATTGTCTTTATTTATAAAGCGCCTTTCAAAACCAAGGCGCTGTACAATAAATTCACATAAATACATAAATTAAAATGATCAAAGTTAATAGCCATAACTAGGATAAGCTAAACTAAATAAATATGTCTTCAACTCATTTTTAAATTTCTCGACGGTTGGACAGTCTCTCAACCAATGAGGTAGAGAATTCCACAGGGTTGGTGCTGAAAAAGCAAAAGCACGAGATCCAGATGTTTTTAGATGAACCCTGGGAATCTCCAGCAATACCTCATTGGCGGAGCGGAGAGGACGGAGGGGGCAATAGGGTACCAGGAGCTCTTTCAGGTAGCCAGGTCCCTGATCATGTAGGGCTTTAAAGGTTAGTAAACCAACCTTATAGGTAATCCGCCACCTAACAGGCAGCCAGTGCAGTTCGCAGAGCACAGGCATAATATGACTGGATCTAGAGATCCCAGTCAAAAGCCTTTCCGCCGCATTCTGCACAAATTGCAGGTGATGGATATCAGCCACAGATAGCCCTAGGTAACGGGAATTACAGTAATCAAGATGGGTAGTGATAAAGACATGGACCAACGTTGGCAGATCACCCGGTGGGACCAGGTATTTGATCCGGGCGATATTCCTCAGATGAAAAAAAGAGGATTTGACCACAGCTAACACCTGAGATTTTAAGGTCAAGCTGTCATCAAAAATAACGCCCAGGTTTCGTACCCAATCAGAGGTAGTGAGCGACATACCGCCGAGCAATAAGCCCGGTGGTTGGCCAGCCCCCAAACCCATCACCGGGCGACCCGGGTCCACTACCAACACCTCAGTCTTATCAGGATTCAGTCTCAGCCAGCTAGAACTCATCCATAATCTGATCTCAGTAAGGCAGTTGTCTAGCATGGAGAGATCACCATCTTGCCCGGGCGGAAAAGACAGATACAGCTGAGTATCATCTGCATAGCAGTGAAAACCCAAGCTGTATCACCTGATGGTATCTCCTAAAGGCAGCATATACACTGCAAACAACATGGGCACTAAAATGGAACCCTGTGGTACCCCACAGGGCAGGGAGTGAGCACCAGAGGAATAAATTCCAGTGGTAACCCTCTGAAACTTGTCTGTGAGGTAAGATTGAAACCATATGTGGACTGTTCCAGACAGTCCACATTAAATCCGCAGGCGCTCCAACAGCACACCATGGTCTATAGTGTCAAATGCAGCAGAGAGATTGAGAAGGACCAGAATGGTACATGCCTTTCGATCTCTAGCCATTAGGAGGTCATTTAACACCTGGACAAAGGCAGTCTCCGTGCTATGCTTCCACTGTTTTTCCTTCTTCACATACTGTATAAGAGTGTGTTTTTACTTGTTTTTATTTAATATTTGCCTCCAGTATGTACGGTTATGTTTCTCATATTAGTATATTATTGTACTTGAATTCCTATATTTAGTTGTTTTATTGTTTAGCTATTTCCCTCTCCCCTTTCCCCCAGGACACATCTAGAAATGAGATGTTATCAGCTCAGTAAGTCTTTCCTGGTTAAACATTTAAATAAATAAAGAAATAAAGAAATATATGAATAGTTTTTGTGCCCACCACCTCAGGTGTCTCTCTATGTGTAAAGTAACATTTTCTCACATTCCTCCCGAATTTCCCTCTGTCATCTTACATTCATGCCCCTTGTTATTGATCTACTATTCCTGTCAGTTCAGTCCAGGGCTGTCAGAACAATACTGTATGAGGCTGACATTTGAAGTGGAGGAGGGGTGGCAGCTCTTAAGAGAGATATTGAAGAGAAGCTGGAAACTAAGAGTCAGGGAAGGGTGCTGGTGGCACAATGGTGGTGGTTACTAGTATCTGAGCTGATGCTAGAGACTAAATTGCAAAGCAGTGCTGCCTAAAATGAAGCAGTAAGGAGTTGCTAGAGATGGAACTGCAGTTGTTTGCTGAGAGATTCTGCCTGTATTGGGAAAAGGAGATAGCAGAAAGGAGAGATTCAGTGACTGATCTGAGAATGCACCATCAACCCTGTCATATGTGTCCTTGATACACTGTTCCTTGGACTCAGTTAAGTCTTGTCAGTTTGATACTGTATGAGGCTTACACTAACTGAAGAGTAGTGACAGCCCTGATGTAATTTGATGAGAAGGAGCTGTACTGAAGAGTAGGAAGCAGGTGCTGGTGCTCACTGGGTGGAGGTGACTAACATCAAAGTTGATGCTGGAAACTAGTCTGATGAAGACTGTGGTGTGGTACTGACTGCAATAGAAAGAAATATAGAAAGAAGTGTGTTAATTACAATTTGTTGTTGAATTGTATCCTGATTCTGGACTTGTCAGATGTGTTATGCAACTCCACCTTGGTGTTGTCAAAGAGCTACTGTATGAGGCTTACATTGGCAGAGGAGAAAGGATGGTGCTGAAGAAAGAAATAGCAGGGTAAAAATGCAGGAACTGTCTTGGTGTGACTAAGGAGAAAGAGGAGGTGGGTGCTCATGTACAGTAGTATCAGGACAAGGAGTAGTGTACTGTATCAACACAACCACTGCAATCAAGGTCAGGATGGGGTTTTCAAATATCATATGGGTGGGTTCCATGTATCGATAATATCAGTAATTTCATTCAAAGTCAACTGCCTGTGGCATTAAGCAAAAGTGAAATGTTAGTAGATGCTATGCATTTTCTAGTATTTTAAAGAAGATGAGCTTTTTCTCATTGACCATTATATAGAATCACTTTGGTCTGTTGGCACTTAGCACTAGAAACATAAATCTGTCGCAGTGAATGAAACTTCATGATGCCCAAAGTGACAGCAACATAGACATATCTTGCTAATTCATCTAACTAAAATGTAGTTGTAGGTTTCATGACTTTTGTGTATCCATCATGAAGACTTGCTTGGCATATAACCATGCACTGAAATTAAAAATGTCAGTACTCTATATAGTATGCCACAAGAGACAAGGAAGGCTTTCATGAAGACACATGCATCTCTGTCCAGGTAAAAGAAACAGAAATTTAAGCCAAGTGCAGGTTCTTTGGGCTGTACGGTATGCATTCAGAAAAATAGCAACCACTACCCATACCATAGATAACACATACAAGATTTTATTGAAAGATTTCTGGCTGCTAGTAACAATGGAAGTCCCTTGCAGAAGAGAAAAATAAATAAGCATAATGGAAAACACTGGCAGGCAGATGTATAAAGAAGAATATGAGAAGAGCTCAGTATACAGTGGTAGCCTTTGCCACTTGCAATGATTTTGCAACATGGCACTGGGCATCGGACTCACATGGTAATTTTTTTTGTTTGTTCCTTCCAATGTCACCATTTTTCAGACACCATAGTTCCTCTGATGACCTTTATACTGCTCATGCATCACCCCTGATCGTGGCCTGGGGAGAGCAGTGAGCACGCACAAAAGGTAATAGGTGAACTAGATCAATAAAGTGTCTAATTCACACTTTATAACCGTGCATTATTATGCCATGCTTTAGCAGTACTAACATTTATCTACAGTTAGACAGTAGGTCCCTTCTCATGTTTCCTGCCTTAATTGCTTAGTCCTTAGCTCTTTGATGGGTGAGTTTCTATCATGATTGGACCTGAAAGCTGTTTTTTATGACCACCCCCCCAAAAAAAATCAGCTTTCACTTGGAGGTTATACTTTTGCTTCCAGTGGTACAATAGTTAGGGCACCTTTACTGCAGGGAACTTAGAAACACTTTTAAACAACAGGTTTAAGTAAAATCATTTTGAAACCACATGGATAACTCTGCACACTTTAAATGATACACAGGTAGTGGGTATCACACAGCATCTCACCACAGCTGCTGTATAGAAATCCCAGGGATAACTCTATGCAGTTTTACAGTGAGACAGAGGTAGTGGGAAACAGTTAAACAGCAGTTTCAATGCACATAACTTAGAAATACTTATAATACACCTGGGGGAGAGGGGCCCCCTGGCCAAACAGTAGTTTCACTGCAGATAACTCAGAAACACGTTGAACAATCCTGGGGAGGGCCTGAGCAAACAGCAGGTTCAAGTAAAATGAATTTGAAACCCCAGGGATGACTGTGCAGTTTTAAAGTGGGACACAGATAGTGGACATCACACAGCAGCTGGGCACAGGTGCTGTACAGAAATCCCAGGGATACCTCTATGCTATTTTGCAGTGGGACACAGGTAGTGGTAAAAGGCCAAAAAGCAGTTTCACTGTAGATAACTTAGAACCCCCCCCCCCAATGGTATGACAGACCTATCAGGCAGATGTCATCACCTGCAAGAATAAAAACAAGATAGGTGTACTACAGCATACCAAAAAAAATACATATTAAATTACTGTAGTGTATCCCATCAAAGGGTGTATCAGTTAGACTGTGTGGAGACTAATCTCCCCTTCTTTCTCCTCAGAAGTCCTGCAGGGACCCTTGAGGTTGGTGGCAGTTTACCCCCTCTTCACCAACACCATACAGCATAGCAGACCATGATACCCCTGAAATGAGAAGAATACAAGCGACAGTTATGAGTGGGCTGCACTTGATAGGCTGCAGCTGCATAGAGTTGGCACACAGTGCCCCCCCCCTCGCTCTGCATTTACTTTTGATGGCTCCTCCAGGGCTCACAACTCTTTCACATCATCTTTGTACTGGGAGTCCCTGCTGCACACCCTCCTGGAGAGGAAGCCCTATAGGAATGGTGGCCATGGCTTCCTCCTGGCCACTACAATGGCTGTGGCCTTGTCTGGTTGATCCCGCCATTCAAGGACTATTTGTTCTGGATGTCCATGGAAGTTCTATGGAAACATAAAGATGGAGACAAACTCCATGACAATGCACACACACACGCACACAAACAGGGAAGGCAAGAATCAGCAATCCATGACATGTGTGTACTGTACCTAACTCTACAAGCTTTGTCACCTGACAGATCACTCCTCCCTCCAAGGAGTCTTGGTAAGTGGAGAGGGACACCCTTCACAACTTTCTGGGGTATACTCCAAACCTCCTCACACTGTCCCCTGACACACTTTGCATTGCTGCCATGATGCAATTCAGGACAGAAGTGTACTGGATCTGATGGAGACAGCATACCGAATGTCAAAGATCACGCAGGTGAGATGTTCAGTGAAATTCATATTACAGGGTGACATTTTGAGAAAAATGGGTTGAACAAAGTTAAACACAACTTTACACATCGGATGCACAATAAGTGCATCAGCATATAACAGAACAGGACAACAGAGCAGTAGTTCAATGCCATTACCTCCACTTCAGTTGCTGTACAAATATTAGCACACATCCAAGCATCCCCCTTTCCCAAAACAAGTGAAACAGGAGTCAGCATCAGAGTTCAACCGACACTGTATCATTGGGTGTGGTGGTGCAGGAATGCATAGTGTACAAATGTGGCTGACTGCTTCTACATTACAGTTAGAGTTCCATCATCCCTGTGGCTTGATTCAGAGACTAAACTTTACCTGGCATCTGGGAAGCAGATATGATATACTTGCTCTGTATTTACATCTTACAATTACCTACAGTGCTCCACATACCTTATTTAAAGGGACACTGTCAACCCTTTTTGCATCATAGAGATGTAGAAAGTGATAGCAGAAGGAGACCATATGACCCATCTAGTCTGCCCTTTTTCCTACCCCTTCCCTTAACTGCTATTCAGTGTTATGGTGTCCTTGTACCAATCCCAAGCATTTTTGAAAGTTCCTACCAATTTTGCCTCCACCACTCCCCATGGAAGGCCGTGCCATGCATCTACCACACTCTCTTTAAGGAAGAACTTGCTTGTGTTTCCCCTGAATTTGCCCCCCCTCCAGCCTCATATCATGCCCCCTGGTTCTGGTGTGATTCTTGATCTGAAACAGTTCCTGAATCTGCACCTTGTTTATTCCATTTAGGAAATGGAAATTGAAGGTCTCTGTCATGTCTCCCCTCTCCCTTCGCTGCTCCAGGGAATACATGTTTAGGTCCCGCAGTTGTTTGTCATGTTTTGCTGTGCATTCTCTATCATTTTTGTTGCTCTTCTTTGCACTGTTTTCAGTCTGTGCATATCTTTTTTAAGATGTGGCCTCCAGACCTGGACACTGTACTTCAATTGTGGCTTCACCAGTGATCTATAGATTGGCAGAATGACCTCTCTTTTTCTGCTGGTAATCCCCTTTCCTATGCAATCCAGCATGCAATTTGACCTTAATGCTGCATTTTCACATTACTTGACATTTTCAGATCATCCATTATAATTAATCCTAGGTCTCTTTCCTTCTTAGTGGTTCCAGTTTTGCTCCACCTAGGTAGTATTCTGCTCCATGGTTTCTTCTTCCAAGGTGCATGATCTTGCATTTTTTTGCATGAAGTTTAATTGCCATGTTTTTGATCATAGTTCCAGAGTCCTTTGGTCAGCGTTCATGTTTTCTGCTCCTCCTAGATTGTCTATCCTGTTGCCCATTTTCATATCATCTGCAAACAAACTAACCTTACCATCTAGACCTTTAGACAGTATGTCACTAATTAAAATATTAAACCGTATCAGACCTAGCACTGACCCCTGAGTCACTTTGCTATCTACCCTCCTTTCTTCTGATAGGGAGCCATTTACTAGTACCCTCTGGGTTCTTCCAATAAACAAGCTTTGTATCCAGTTCACCACTTGTTGCCCTACTCCTATGCTGTTAACTCAAGTCAAAGGCTTTGCTGAAGTCCAGGTATGCTACATCTACTGCACTGTCCTGATCCACTATTTTGGTTACTCAGTTAAAAAAATCTATTAGATTAGTTTGACAGCTGCATGATCTTCCCGTGGTGAAGCCATGCTGGTTTGTGTCAAGTTTGCTGTTTTCTTCAAGAAAGGATATCATCCTCACCTTTAGAAGGGTTTCCATTGTTTTGTCCACATTTGAGGTGAGGCTTACTGGCCTGTAGTTGCTTGCACTCTCTTTGCTCCCATTTTTATGTAGAGGGATAACCGTGGCCTTTTTATAATCCTGTGGGACCTCACGCAGCTCAAGCGATACGTTAAAAAGGTCAGCCAGGGGAGCCACTAGTTCTCTTTTAGCTCTTTCAGCAATTTGCATGTACTTCATCTGGTCCAATGGCCTTAATTACATTGAGTTTATCCAGTTCCTTGAGGACTCTTCCTTGTAAAGGGTCTTGAATATACTCCATCACCATCTGTGCTGCCCCTTGTAAGGGAGGGCGCACAATCTTCCTCCTCCTTGGTAAAAACGTAGTAGAAATACCTGCTGAGGATTCCTGCTTTGTCCTTATCATCCTCTGTGCCCCCCATCATCCTTAGCCAGTTGGACAATACCTCCTCTTGTCTTTCTCTTCTCACTGATATATCTATAGAAGGTTTTGTCACCTTTCTTGGCATCTTTGGCTATCTTCCCCTCCGTCGTTGCCTTTTCACTGTTTCTGTTCTGATTTCTTTGCTTGCTTCCTTTAGTTTCTTCTTGTCATCATCCATGTCCTTGTCAGATCCAGTTTTCTTGTATTTTTTAAGTGTCACCCTTTTTTCCTGACCCTGGTGGCTACTTCATCAGAAAACCGGAGTAGTTTTCTTTTTTGCTTTGCTTACCCTCTTATGCAATGATTTGTGGTTTGTAATAGAGCTGTTTTGAGATGTGTACAGTATTCTTAAACATCCCTCCCTTGTTTAGTATTTGCAAGGGTTTTCTAGAGATCTTCTTTCATTTAAGTGAAATCTACTTGTCTGAAGTCCATGACTTTAGTCTTTGATTGCTTAGTTTCTGTTTTTGTCTTTACTTGAAACCTTACTATGCAGTGGTCGCTGGACCCCAGGTGACTCGCAGCTTCTACCTCTGAGATATTGTCCGTCCTTGTTTGTAAGTACCAGGCCAAGAACTGCTTCTCCCCTTGTTGGATCCCTCACAAGCTGTTTTAGACCCGATATGTTAAGAGCCTCCAGAAAGTCTTTACTTGTAGCTGAACTCGCTGACATCAGCAAAATTGAAGTTGCCCACCACTATCACTTCCCCTTTATCACTCATTTTGTGTGTTGTTTTCTAAGATTTCTTTGTCCTCCTCCAACCCTGTTACCGGGGGTCTATGAAATACTATTACTCGAGTTACTGCTCCATTGCCAGCCTCCAGAGTTGCCCAAAATAACTCAGTTTCTGTATTGTCATTTTGAGTCATAGTGACTTTTATGCCCTCCTTTACATACAGACATAGCTCCCCCCCAACACACACACCTTTTTTTTGCCTGTTCTGTCCTTCTGGGAAAGACAGTATCTTGGAATAGTTGTTTCCCAGTCATGGGTATCACTGAACCAGGTCTTGGTGATGGCAGCTCAGTCCAAATCCACTTCCACGACAATGGCATATTATGTATCTTGCTTTTCCTACTGTGTGATTGTGCCTTCAAAGTGGCCTGGGCCATACCCAAAAATGGTCCCTGGGACCAGAGTACCTCACCCGGTTATCAAATAAATAAATAAATAACTACATTTTTGTTGAAAACCCACATTTTTGATTACTTGCTTTCTCTAAAATTCATTGATGATACTGTTTTTTGTTGTCTGCTTCCTTTCATAGTCGAACTGAAATGCATGCTAATAGTGTAATTACACACAGCCTTGTTTTGGTTTTATGTGATAATGGTGGAAGCCTAAAGGCGATCACCATTATCTAGAAGTCAAGAGTGCTGAAATATATTTTTGGCACTCTGACACCCCGGAGCACAGCAAAAGGCACTGTGGACTTAGTTTTTAATGTTTTATGTGGGATGTGCCTCACACCCCTACTTAAGGATTCTCAACTCCAGGGGGTGCCTGTTAGGGGAGGTGAAAACATAAAAAAAAAAGGTTTGGGCCAGGCGCAACAAAAATGCACCAGCGCTGGACCTGAACATAGTACCTTGGCGACCCACACTGCGAACCCACTCACCACGCCATGAGGTCGGCTTGGCAACCCACCATGGCACCACCCCTCACATACCCTCCCGCCCATTGCTGTGCATGCCTGCTCCCCCCGCATGTGCACATATAGTGCCATCCTGTTGCTATATTTGCCCCCCCATCCAGCTGCCCTACCCTCCCATAGCTGTCCCTGAAATGCACTGGGGAGTGGGTCACCATTATTGTAGGTGCCCATTCCCCAGCACTAATATCATGGGATACCCTTGTTTTGTTTCAGGTACTTGATCTACCATTATTGCAGATTTCCTGAATATTAAGAACAATCACAAACAGTGCAGCCACTCATTATGCAATAGTTTCCTCTCCTCCCACTACATCATGAGCATCTAGCCTACATCAGGGGTTTGCCCAAGTCCAGAAAACATGTAGTGGAGCTAATCAAGGAATGTAAACAAACCTGTTTTGGTGTGGTAACACCAGTATGGTGGGCAGTCTATTTTTCACTATTGAAAAAAAGAAAGGAATTAGAATCTAGTTGCAAACTACATCAGTAGTCTCTATAGAATGTTACCAATCACAAAATGGCAACCCGTCTTTCAGATGAGACGTTAAACCGAGGTCCCATCTGCCTGGATTGGTGGTAGTTCAGGTGGATGTTAAAGATCCCATGGCACTTATCGAAAAGAGTAGGGGAATTTCCCCGGTGTCCTGGCCAAATTTCCCTCATTCACTAAAAATACCACCAACAGCTTAACCTGGTTCAAGGTCAGTTTGCATTCATCTGTATCCCCCCCTTCCCCGGGTTGTGCCTGAAAATAGGCAAGATTTGTCTAGTGCACTTACCCGGTCAACAAAAAGCTAAAAAAAAAAAAAAAAAAAAAAAATTTGTTTTTTAAACTAAGGACACTTTGAGGCCTAAGGGGGTTGACAGTGTCCCATTAATTAGAAAAAAAGATGATAAATGCAATGAATTTCAGACTTTAGAATGTGGTCAGGTACCCAACTGAGGTGGGGGGGCACCTGGAAATGTCCAGGTATCCTGCCTGGTATGTCAGTCTGTCTCTGTATAACATTTTTTTTTTTTTACAGACAGCCATAAAAATGTCAGTCATCTGCACTTTACTTTCAGACCGATGATGTGCAAGAGTGGTACAGTATGAAACTAGATTTTCCTGGAAAGAAAAGCATCTCGCGAAAAGTTGCAAACACTTCTTAATCACTTTTGATGACCAAGATTCAACACAGGACTTTGCAGCCTTGGTTTTCTGTGACTCCCCATCCCCTGACACAGCAGCACCCCCTGTGGTACTGTACAATAGTTCTTCAGAATTTGAAACCAGCCTTGGATGTCTTTGATACCCATCCCCCACAGCTGCAGTTAGCAAACCTGAGATCATGCCTCAGGATGCTGCTAGGCTGGCTGTTAGACTAGGTATTAGATCCTGAAAGAGCAAAATTAATAAAAATAATAAATAATAAACTTTATTTTTAAATCACCTTTCTATAATCAAGGCGCTGTAAAACTTACAATGTATAAAATCTGATAAAACATAAAATTCCATACAGCATGTTAGCCAAATAGATAAATATCTAAAAAATAATCAGTCTGCATAGGCAATGTGCCACAGATGGGTCTTCAAGGCCCTCTTAATGCTCTCCACAGTTGTGCACTCAGGTATCTGATGAGGTAGAGAATTCCACAGGGTCGGGGCCTCATACATAAAAGCACGAGCCCCCGATGTTTTAAGACATACCCTGAGAATCTCTAACAACCCCTCATCAGCTGAGCAGAGTGGTCATCTGGGGCAATAAAGCAACAGGAGCTCTTGCAGATTGTCCAGGCCCTGTCCATGTAGGGCCTTAAAGGTCAGAAGCCCGACCTTGAAGGTGATCCACCACTGAATCGGCAGCCAGCAATGTGGACACATAAAATAACAAATCACTTCCTGCAGGAAAAGCAGTTTAATTTTGTTAACTGGTCAAACTGAAAAATGACTGTGTTTAAGTTATTTTTACATTGCAGTGGCACAACTGTTGGTACTGTATTAACAATAGCAGGCAATACTTTATCCTTGTGATCAATATATTTATTACAGTCCTCTATTGTCAGCACTCTTCTCTAAAAGTGTCTTATTCCCCATTTTAGCTGAGCACAGTTCCTTGGCTTAACCCACCTCTTAATGTAGTGCTTCATCTAATGCCACATCATCTCTATTCAGCCAAGGTTTGGTGATTTGGGTGGCATTCTGGCCCAATTCACTTCCTTCTTCTTTATGTACACCCCAGATGTTACACTCTTTGGGTCATTATCTATACAAGAGAAAGAGAAAGAACACACACATATAACAAAATGCACAGAATATTGTTTTGTAGCTCCCCACTATGAACACAGAGAAACTGTCAACCAAAATATTGCATGAGTGTAGCACAAGATGCCATCTAGTGTGAATTTTTCTGCCAGTATCAAACCTTGGAAAAGCCAACGCTCATCTACAAATACTTGCTCGATAAAGGGCACTAGTGTATTGGACACTATCTCCTTTTTGAATAAATTGCCCTTCATTGTGCCACTTAATAGTAGTATGATGCCCAGTCCATGGTATAAAATGGCACCCCAGATGTGCATTTTCAGAGGGTGTTTGAGCTGTGGGTTTCAATACAAGAAATATTTTTTTCCAGAAAGCCATGGGGCAAAAAGACTGTATCGCTATGGTACTTTCATGTGTAAAAATAATGTCTGAAAATTTTTCATTTTCTTCCATATATGCCTTAGCTTGTTCCAGCCACCTATGTCTGTTGGCTTCATGGAAGAGAGGGCATATACTGTACTGTTGGACAAGATAAAATCGCAGCAGCATCTTGATCTTTTTGTCAACATTACCGATGACACTGTACTACTGGCATCTGACAGGTCTCACAAATTAATGTTACCAAACTACAGACCAATTTTGACCTACTCCATGACTGGTTTTGTAATTCAAGATTGGTATTAAGTTTCAAAAAAACTCAAGTGATACATTTTCAGAAAAAACAACAAACCAAAAAAGCATCGGCAAACACTCAAAATTGTGAAATATTGACTTGGGATAGACAAAAACTTACAATAACAATCAAATATCAATATCTTAGACTTGAGTTGGATAGTTTGCTGACTTTCAAAGACTATATTAATTATATAACCAAAAAAGTAAATGTTAGAATAGGTGCACTGAGAAGGTCATCATCTATAGTGACCCCCCAGATGTGAAACATTATTGCAGTTCAGCTCATTATTCAAGTCCTGGAGTATGACAACTCTGTTTATGGATTTGGGAGACAAAAGCTGTTGGATAAAGTCAATCATTCATACAATAGACTTGCAAGATTTGTATTGAACTATCCATTTAAAAACCATCATTGTATTATGTTTCATCAGCTGGGGTGGGACAGTCTGTCTCTCTGACTAAAGAAGCCATATATGAATTTAGTCGATGAAGTGAGAAATGATCTGATTAGTAGAAATGTACCACAAGATTTTGAAATAGATAACCAGAGATATCATCTAAGGGATATAATACATCCTGGACTTCCAATTCCAAAAGTAAAAACAAAATATGGTCATATGACCTTTCAGTACAATGCAATCAGATTATGGCATAAAAGGCATTCTCCCTCCATTGAGGAATATGCCTAAGTTAGGTTCCTTCAAAACAGCTATAAATAAAAATTACCTAGAAGTATGTTCTTTCACGTAGAACCCACAGTTTTTAGTAGAATTGTATCTTGTGAATAATTTGCATGTAATTTGTTTATTGTTCACTAGGTGATTGACTAATGTTAGTGTGACCTATTATATGTCTACCAGTAAAGTATGTATGTCTAGGATAGCATATAAGATCTATGTTTGCAATAAGATAATTTGTCTTAAGGGTTTATGTATTGATGATGATAAAACTTTTTTTTTTATACAGAATCATATAGATTAGGACAGAGGCCCTGTTTTCAACTAAAGTCCTGTGTTCTTTAAATAAAAAATATAATAAAAACAACAAA
The DNA here is from genome assembly GCA_016271365.2 of Neoceratodus forsteri. NCBI lineage: Eukaryota > Metazoa > Chordata > Ceratodontiformes > Ceratodontidae > Neoceratodus > Neoceratodus forsteri. Next base: position 1,375,424,942 of record CM057450.1, read on the forward strand.
TACCATACAAACATCCTTAAAACAAACTATAACATACAATGTTCATACAATAAATCTACATTTTGTAAATCATCAACTTACTTAGCATGTACAATCAATCTGCAAGTATTTCTTAAGTGCAATTTTAAAAATAGGCAGATTATTTATGTTCCTTAAGTGTATTGGTAGTTTGTTCAATGTCTGGCTATTTTATTTTGTAACTTTCTCTCTCCAAGTTTATTGTGATATTTTAACATTGGAATTTTGTCATTCAATTCCCCTGTTGGGTATCTCAGATCCTTTAGTTGATGGAACATAACAAATTTTGCTAGGGGATGATAATTTTTCGTGTTTATAATTTTATGACAAATAGTTAGCCATATGTAGATTCTTTGTGCTTCTGGATTTAACTAATGTAACTGATTATAAACTATACAATGATGTGATCTGTTTTATCCCTAGTTGTAAATTTACCCAGTCTGTAGTATACTTGATTTACTTTATTTAATACTGTAGTATTTGGGCAGAATTCATATAAAGGGTGCTCCATGTTCTAAAACTGATAACAACATCTGCTTAACGAGCTTCGCTCTAGCTTCCTTTGAGAATACTCCCGCCACTCTTCTTAGGGCCCCCAACCTTTGATTTACCTTTCCAGCTTGAATATTAATATGTTCTTTAAAAGTCAAGTGGGAATCCATTTGCACACCCAAGTATCTATATCCATTAACCTGTTTCACTTTAGTACCGTTTGATAGTTGGATGTGCAATTGTAGATCACTCTCTTCTAGACCCGAGTAAAAAATCATACACTGGTTTTTTTTAGGACTTAAGATCAATCCAGAATCACTCATCCATTTTTCCATTGATACAAATCCCCCTGGAGTTTCTGTTCCAATTCTCCTATATTATTAGTTGAGACTAATAACACTATATTGTCCACATACATTCTAATTACCCTACGCTTAGTGGTTTGCACCAAATTGTTGACATAAACATTAAACATAAGGGGGCCCACAATCGATCCCTGAGGAACCCCCCGATTTACAATCCTTATTGTCCTCTAGGTGTATGTTACTTATTACTTGTACATTTGTATGGACTATAAGCATGATTGTTATACAGGACAACTTTTTAAATAGGTCCCATGGGCCTAAAGTTCTTACCGTCCAAAAGCAACGTTTTTACTAACTAACTAACTAACTACTGGAAGTACATCAACATTCTTATACCTTACATTATGTACAATAAGCAATGTTCAGCATGATGGATTAAACTAAACAGATGCAGTCCTTGCAGTAGGCACAGTACTTACTATGCTCCAACAAAACTCCATTCAGTTTGGTGTCAAAGTTGTTTGATTGATGATTTGGACACTGAGTACCCCCAGTCTATGAGTTTCTAACAGACATCTCTTGCACTTCTGTCATCATCCTCTATTGCTAGATGATTTGCAATTTGGGAAACATTACTGCAAAAGACATTAAAACACAACAGTTAATACTGAGGCAGCACTGGACCATCACACTGCCTTGTAATGTGGCTTGCTTAAGGCCACAGAGGCAGAACAAGCCCATCTTATTGCCTTGTAATGTGGCTTGCTCAAGGCCATAAAGGCAACACTGCATTGCTTATGGTGCTTACAGTTTCAAAGATGACCACCCAGTGCACACTTTCACCTTGTGTGGAACTTCTTTTCGTGGTCAAAGGTGCTTGTAGAGGCAAAGAGAGAAATCAGGTTTCTGGCTGCTGCAAGGTAGTTCTGTATCACCACCATTGGAGTCCTACTTTTGCACACTTAGCAAACAGCATTGCTATGTCTCGCATCCAGCTTCTTGGTCATAGTAATAGGGAAAAGGTGGTGATTTCTCGATCTTCCAGTCTCCTCCAAAAGATGTAGTTAAATGCCACAAAAATGCACAGTGTTTATAAAGTAGAATGACATGTACAGTAGGTGTGGTCATGAACTATGACTAATCACAAGCTGGGGATTAAACAGCAGGCACATTAAGTGTTGGTGAGCAGGGAGGCATGACATAATGTTGACATGCAAAACAGTGTTACCCAATCTGCACCTGTGTACTGGTTATCTTGAAGGTGAGGTACAGTATATAAGGGGGGCTTTCTGAAGCTTGAAAAATTTGGTTACAGACATCAGATTGAAAGGCAATATACTGTACCACTATATACTGGATTGAAGATCACTACCAAATTTAGAACTGCAAACATTTATGGGACCCCAAATGTAAAAAGACCTGACAGAAAGAGAAGAAAAGTTCAGCAATGCAACTGAAGAGCAGCACACCTGTAAGCAGAAAGTGAGGGGAAGGAAAATGCTGCACCACCAATAAAATGCCAAATTTCCAGAAAGGAGCCCAAGAAGTACACGGTAAGACATAATTCTTTTTGTATTATTGTTTTGAGTACTACAGGGGACACTATTTATGACCAACACAATAATAGAAGGTTTAGGGTAAATGCATTCATTAATTGCCACATGGAGAATGGTATGTATAAAGCCACTTTCTCTTTAATTGCTTTTGTGTGGGAAAAACTACCAGAACATTTAAACTATGGATTGGGGAGCACTTCAGGGCCATTGAGAAGAATGACTGCTGCAGTGATCTTGCAGCACACATTGCAGGGAAGGTCCACAACATTCTTTTACCTTTCAGGGTATAGAAATTATTTTTCCTCATATTAGGGGTGTGGTTGTGGAAAGAATGTTTATTGAAAAGGGAGAATTACTGGCAATATCAATTAGAAACCACAAATGGCTATGGTTTACATGATAGATTTCAACTGACTACTTTTCTGTGATCTATGTTATTATGTGAGCAGATACATTTCTATATTTATAGGTACTGTTTCTAACTGGGGTTTGTATATACTGGATAGGTTGCTGTATTTGGATTTTGTATTTATTATCCAAATGATTACTGGTGCTTATTTATGTATACCTCATATTTTTTTGTACTTTGTGCCCTTCTCTTTCCTCTCTTCCCCATTCCCGTGTCTCCCTCCTCCCTATTATTCTTGTACATGTGTGTGACATTTTATACACACACATGTGTGTATATATATATATATATATATATATATATATATATATATATATATATATATATTTGTTATTTTAGATGTGGATATTTGGGAGGCGTATACATGTTTTATCCTGTTTTGTATTTATACTATGCTGATTTTACATAGATATGTGTATATCTCTTCAAACAATCACCTTTAAATAGCTAATAAGTATCAGCCTCTATTACACCTTGAGAAAGAGAATGAGGTCTGCTCAAAAACATTTGGCAGCATGGGTTCAGGAGTACTGGTAGCATGAAGCTTTTTCATAAAAGTGTTTGAATCAGACAACTAAATGTCATTTCTTTGCCCCTGTGTGAGCCTTAACACTGTCTTTTTTTGTTTGTTTTTAGTGACAGTTTGGTATACCTGAAACTTGGCCCTTCATCTGGTTGCCATCTTGTACTTTGGTACCTTGTTTTGAATAATAGCTATTCCCATAGCTCTCAACTTCTATAAATTTTGCATAGCATTATGAATATGATACACCAATTTACTTTTGCTCAGTAAATATTTACTAATGTTCCTTATAATTCTAGTGCTATTTATGTGCAAACTGCCAAAAATGTTAACTAACTTGATAGAAATTGACCTTAACACTAAACATAAGGTGCCCACTTATTTTTAAAAGTATTAAGTAAAAATGTGCTATGAATTTTGACAGTTTATCATTTGAAAGGCCTGTACTACACATTTCAGTACTGCACTATTGACTACAACTGTAGTTCACAGACAATATTCTGTTTAAATTATTTCTATTCTAACTGCATTTCTGTCATGCAAACAGTGTGATATCATAGCCAGGGACAATGGTTCCTTATTTTATAAAGCTCAGGAAGGAAACTTCATATCTGTATCACAGGCACAAGAGGACGCACCAGTAGAGGACAGGTCTGCACCCAAACAGCTTGCACATACCACAGTGAGGTAAACACCTGAGCAGCAGGCCTGTCCAGAGGACAAGGAAGCACCCGAGCAGCAAATGGAGGACACAAATAGTGTTGTGCAAAATTGGAAAATTTCACCTGGTGAACTATTTTGTAGAATTTGTGGATTTCAAGAAATATTTCACAGGGCAAAATGCAAAATTTCACCTGCTGAGTGGGTGTAATTTCGCCCTCTAGCTGGCAAAATTTGCCACTTGCGGGCAACATTTCACCAACCACAGGCAAAATTTCCCAATTTTGCCACTAATTCAGACTCCCTGGTGTCTAATGGATCCCCCACCAATCACCTGTTGAACTGAAGAACCCACCCCGAGGTCATTTTCTCTCCAGCCATGACACGAGCATCCCTCCCTGTCCTAGTGTCTCAGGTGGATCCACCACCCTGTCCTCAGTCAGATGGCACACACCTGCTCCCCAGTACCCCAATTGAGCCACTGGCACAGCCCTCCACTCACCTCCATGGCTGACAGCCCAAATGAGCATTTCAATGAATGAGCACATGCTTGCAGAAGCACATACTCATTCATTGAAGTGCTCTTTAAGACTGCAGGCCATGGAGGCGAGTGGAGGGCTGTGCCAGTGGCCCGATTGGGGTACTGGGTTGGAACCTGGTGGGTGCTATCTGACTGAGCACAGCGTGGGGGGTCCACTAGACACAAAGGGACAAGAGAGGAGATTTTTTTTTTAAAGATTTTGGACTAGGGTCATGGCAGGGGAGGGGAAATGACTTGGGTGGGGGGTTTTTCAGTTCAGCTGGTGATCGACTGGGGGGCACTAGACACCAGGGTCAGGGGAAGGAATTGTTTTGTTTTTTAAAGATTGGGGGATGGGGTCATGGCTGGGGAGGGGAAATGACTTTGGGGGATTCTTCAGTCAGGCCAGTGATAGGCTGGGGGGGACCACTGGACACCTGGGAGGGGTATAAATTTAAAATAAAAAAAAGGATATGCATTTGCAGATGAAGTTGCATGGTGAAATTGCTGATTTCATGGCAAGTTCACCAACAACATAAAATTTTGCAAGATGTCTAGCCACAAAAGGGGACAGGTTAGCTACAGAGTACTGAAGGACAGGAACTGATGTAAAAACAGCTAGGACACTGAACAGAGTGAAAGAGTGAGCCAAATTCAAGTATTTTATGTGGAAGTGCATAAAAGATCAGAAACAGGAACACCAGCAGTTGAAGAATACAATGGAATATCTGAAGGCAAGGCAACTCCATCAGCAGGCAATGATTTAAGACCTGAAAAGGGGAATAGGGAGAGGAACCAGAAAATGTCAATGCCATGGACATCAATACCACTGGAGAGGCACAGTACAGTTAGTCCTTTCAAATGCAACAATGTAGAGGAGGAGGAGGAAATGTGAGACTCAGTTCAAGATAGTGACACAATGCCAGAAGCAATGACAGATGAAGGGGTACCTTTGTCAGTTCAGGAATAGGTGTCCATGCCTGCTGTACCAGAAACAAAAGTGTGCACAACACTGAAACTGAAGAAAATAATAAATGTATTGGTGCGTAGGAGTGCAGACAAACAGCCCTCACATTTTACCACTCAAAAGTGGCTTCCTTAGGGCCCTGAGCATATGCACCAATAAATGTATTATTTCTTTCAGTTTCAGTGCTGTGTGTGCTGTTTTTTTCTGGTTCAGTTTACATTATATAGCAGCACCTTAGGGGGTACAGGTGAAGTAGTAGTAGTAGATTTTAGTTATTTAAGGCACCCTTCCCCGAAGTCTCAGGGTGCCCTTACAAAATAAACCACCGTAACATCATAATAAAATCAAGTAATACATCTAACACCAATAAAATTAAAAATATAATAAATAGTTGGTCAATATTATGTTCCCTGTACACTAAAAATGGTGTGTGCTTCCCTTTTGCTTTCCTAGCCTCTGCATGCTGTGCATGGACTTCTGAGAGCAGGCCATGGGCACACCACAGGTAGAGTGAACACTCTGCCAAATATGGACATTGTGCCTCTCACAAGAAAAAATTAAAGTGATCTGATGTGCTGGAGCACAAACAAACCAGAACACTTTCCAGCCCAGATTTTTCACGCCCTTATGCCACATAGCATATATGCGATGGGCAAATAAAGTAAACTATAATGGCAAAAGGGGCAGAAAAGAGCTACCCAGAAACCTGACAAATGATAGCCTAACCCATGTCTGGCAGGGTAGCACACCACCACAACAACATTTCGACAGTGAACACCACCACAGCGACAAATCTCGCCAGGTCAAGATTGGTCACTGCAGTGGTCCACTGTCTGCCAACGCAGTGATTCCCAGTGTTGCACCCCCAACCTGAACAAACTCTGAGTCCGAGTTGGTTATTTAGAGATAGGACGGTGCTGGGTGCAAAGCCCCCCACAAAAAACACTTTTTCCCAACAGGAATCCTGCCAACAGTCGGCATTGTCCCCATCAATGTCGGGGGTTTTGACAACAACGTTGTTGTTGTATTGACATGAAACCATCAGGTGGTGCTTTAACATGAAAAACTGTAGTGAAAATAAGGGACAGAATAAATGAACAGCTATAATTAGTGCAGAAAGGTAAAGCACACCCATTGATAAAAACCACTCCTGTTGACCATTAAATAAGAGTTTTCATATTACTGAATTCCAAATATTTCTGTTTACACTGCAGACTTCGCTGTCCTGTATAACTACCAAAAAGCAAGTGTTCGTTTGTTTGCATATCACTGCCTTCAAAATATTTATATGTACATTGCAAACTCATCAGCGTAAATACAGTGCTGTGCTAGCCTTATAATAGCCTGCTATACCTGAAGTTTTCACCAAAAAAGCAGAGTAATTGTAAATTTTTAATTTTGTTTTATTCCATGCTGCATATGGAAATATATAAATACCAAAAAAATGTGTATTTGCTTCTATTTTTGCTTTTGTCCACTGAAATGTGTGTTTACATATTACTGCCTTCAAAATATTTATATTCACATTGTAAAACTTGTCAATGTAAAAAAGTGCAGTGCTATGCTATATAATGTCCCTTCAGTTTTCCTTGCAAAAGCCAAGTATTTATGAATTTTTATTTTTAGTTTTGCTCCATGCTATATACTGAAATATTATGGTTGCACATCAGTATGCAATACCACTTGACACAGTAACTTGTACAATAGTCTTTGGTTGTTTGAAAATAAAAATGTTTAAAGGAATCTGACTTCTAAGTTTTTCTGTGAATGTACAGTGGTTCTCAAGTTCATAATGGCTTGAAACACCACAAAATAACAAACTCTGGTCAGAGGCAAGATGGCTGGTTCAGAATGGTGAGTTTAAGTGAAAAGTACTCGGAGATCCCGCCACTGATGACTGCATGAGAAAGAGCTCGTCATGCTCAAGACTGCCATCGTGACAGAAGTGCGCACGCACAATACTTGCACATGCACAATGAGCTCAAGGTGGCCATCTTGGGCATGATGGGCTCTTTTGTTTTGCCCATAACTGCAGATGTGACAAGTGGAAAAAAAATAGTGCCCCCATGAGAGGGTGCATCCTGTGGAGGGGAAGGGCTGTGGAGAACTAACCCATCAGTACTGACAGCAGCACCATGGACATGTGACCACAGCACTGTGTAAGCACATAACTGAGGTATCTGGCCACATGCTTATAGACCCCCTTTTCATTCTCCTAACAAAACATCTGCAGGGCTCTGCCCATGCAGCCATGAAAAGTTGGAGGTAGAAATCCAGCAATAGCTCAGTAGGTAGCACACTCGCCTCTGAGGCCGGGAGATCAGAGGGCTGTGGGTTCAGTTCCCACATCTGGCACTTGGGTTAATATCCCAATACTGACACTGTAGTGCAGCATGAGATGGGTGCTGTACTTCTGAGGTGCCGTCTTTCGGATGAGATGTTAAACCGAGGTCCCATCTGCCTGGATTGGTGGTAGTTCAGGTGGATGTTAAAGATCCCATGGCATTTATCGAAAAGAGTAGGGGAATTTCCCCGGTGTCCTGGCCAAATTTCCCTCATTCACTAAAAATACCACCAACAGCTTAATCTGGCTCAAATTCAGTTGCTCGCCATCTGTATCCCCCTCTCCCCCCAGTCGCCCCTGAAAAAGGGACTTCTAGGCCCAGTGGGCTTACCGGGTCAACAAAATTCAACAAACAATAGCAACACCAGGTATTGGATGACATAGGATAATGTTAGTTAATGCAGTTGTTGGGTTTTGGCTTAGCATTCTAGCCAAATGTGGGTAGGGAAGGATCCTGAGGGAGGAGAAGAAGGTTACAAAGGGTTACCTTCTACAAAGTACAACATCAAGTGCTACCAGACACAAAGGTGGCTTGCCTGAAATGAGAGGTAAGCCCTATTGTCAACAGAACCCCCCCCCATCAATCCAGTGCTCAGTGAGAGGGGGGTTCTGGTTTGAAAATGAACAGAGAAATAGTAAGGAATATAGAAGAGACCTTAAGGGGTGTGGCTAGATGAAGTTACAAAAATGAAAAATGGGGTAGGGGAGGGGCTTGGTGACTTCACAATTAAGGAACGATTTGGATTGGTGGAAAAGAAGAAACACAGAATTTGAATTTGATGGCAGATAAGGACCGCTTGGCCCACATAGTCTGCCCATTTCCCTACTTACTGGATAAGCTGCAGATCCTAGTTAACCAGCAGCCTACTTCTTCCTACCCCCACCTCCTAGAATTGCCTTATGATTGTCCCATGCATGCTTGAATTCCACCACTGTTTTTGACTCCACAACCTCCTCTGGAAGGCCGTTCCATGCATCCACAACCCTCTCTGTGAAAAAATACTTCCTTAAATTACCTCTGAGCTGCCCCCATCTTCAAATTGTGCCCCCTTGTTCTTGCAGACATCTTTTTTTGTTGTTTTTTTTTTTTGAAAGATGCACACCTCTTTTTTTGAAAGATGAGCGAGAGACAGAGAGAGAGATGAGCGGGGGTGAGGTTTAAAAGGTTGGGCAAGCAGAAAGGCACACACACCATTTTGCAGTCTTGAGACAGCTCTATTAGGACCTGCCCAAAATGTAGTTGACCTAGAAAGGAGTACGGAGGATGTTATGGGCCCAGCTGCTGCCACTACTGTGGAAAATGAAGACGGAGCATCCAAGACCAGACATGGTTATCATACACCTGGGCCAAAACAATTTGGGAACTCGGCCATGGCTGGAAATTTTCTTTCAAATAAAGAGTGATATTGCTAAGATTAAAGAGTGGTGGCTGGATGTCACATTAATTTGGTCCAAGATAGTGCCCAGGAGGGTATGGCGTAATGCTCACAGCCATAAGGCTATTAAAAAAGCAAGGAGGAGGATGAACACTAGGGTAGCAGCTTTATTCACGGCAGTGAGGCGTCTTTGTATCAAGAGAGGGATAGAGGACGGCATAGAAGAATACTAACAGGGAGACGGAGTTCATCTCTCCGGGATGGGCTTGACCTTCCTTTAACTCAAAAATGGCCAATGCCATTGATTCATGGAAGAAAGAGAGACAGATTCTTTAAAAAAAAAACTCATAACACAGGGACAGAGGGCAGGTGGGGGGAAGATAACAGGGGGAAAGCCCACCATACGTGGCAAGCGGGAGGCAGGCTAGTGGAGGAAAAGGGAATGGAGTAGATGGGGAGGGAGCATTAGAAGGCATACAGGGCCTTTAGGACCACAAAACAGAAAAAGGGTATGAGTGTACACTCGTACCCTGACATATGAAAAATGAGGAGAATGGCCCCCATGAATACATCCAGGGGGAGAAGAGATAACATTAATAACATGTATGATGATTTGAATATAATAATGTGATGGAGAATTAGATTCATGCAAATATGTTATAAATATTGGTGGATGATTTTAATTATGGAGTAAAATAATTGCCAATCTGAGTACCCACACAACTGTTGTCTGTGTATTATTTGAAAGAGGGGGTTCTGGGGACAAGGTGGCTTGCCTGATTGAGAGGCAAGCCCTATTGTCAACAGGCCAATCCTATCAAGCCAATGCTCAGTGAGGGTGGGAGAGTGAGGGCTCTGGTCTGAAAATTGACAGGGAAGTAGTAAGGAATATAGAAGAGACCTTAAAGGGCATGGCTAGATGAGGTCACAAATGGGAAGAAGGGGGTAGGGGAAGGGCTTAGTGACATCACAATTAAGGAAAGATTTGGATTGGTGGAAAAGAAGAAAGAGAGAAATGAGCAAGAGGGGTTTAAAAGGTGGCAACAAGAGAGGGCCCACCAAATGTTGTTATCTTGTTTGATTCCCACCTCCCAACCCTAAAAAGAAGCAGAAGGTAAGTGAATGGGAAGGTAAAACAAGGGCATCTGCTGAAGGTGTACAGTAGGGTGCCAGGTCATGCCGAAGGTGAATGGCATGAAAAGAAACAGTTATTCAAGGAAAAGGGAAGGGAGTGGCTGGGGAGGGGGCATTAGTGGGTATACAGGGCCTATTGTACACTTGTACCCTGACATAAGAAAAGTGAGGAGAATGGCCCCTGAATGTACATCTGGGGGGTGAAGAGATGACATTAATAACATGAATGATGATTTGAATATAATAATGTGATGGGGAATTGGATTCATGTAAATATGTTGTAAATATTGGTGGATGATTTTAATTCTGGAGTAACATAATTGCCAATCTGAGTACCCATATAACTATTGGCTATATATTATTTGAAAGGGTGTGGTTCTGGGGACAATGTATATTGGTTATTTGGTGTTGCATCTTAAATGTGTACCTCATGTCACCAGTGGTTGCGCAAGCACACCAGACTGAGGAATTGGTTTACAAGACACCTAGTGACAGAGTAAAGAATGGTAAAATTCAGCATTTGCTGCTGTAACATCTGATATTATTGAAAGTGGTGATGACTGCCACTGTAAACAACTAACGTGAAGATACCAAAAGAATATGAAATCTTCTGGTTAAAAACAAAGCTATAAATAGGTGCAGGTTATTTTGGCTATACAGCATACACTGAGAAACATAACAACTACTGTACTTCCCTAACCACAGATAATGCATACAAGATTGCATTGAAAGATCTTTGACTGCCAGTAACTATGAAGGTCCCTTGCAGGACACAGAAATAAATAAGCATAAAGGAAAACACTGGCAGGCAGACACATGAAGTTCAATATGAGAGAGCTAAGTATAAATAATTGGCATGCTGATACTAAAAGAATAAGAAATCTAATGTTAAAAAAAAAATCTTTTGAATCAATAAGACATTATGCAACAGAACCTCTTACCTTGAAAATGTGACCTTTGAAGTCACGAATTGCTGGTTTACTTTGACAAGTGGACCGAGATATTTCAATAAAATATGTTGCATTATTTGTGGTAAGTGAAGAGGTTCCTATTTTCCTGAATTTATGCAGTACTATATATGCCAAAACAATATGATGAAACAAATGGCAGATTATAAGTAACAAATTAATGCTCTTGTAAACCAATACCTGCAATTGTACCAGCATAAAACTTGAAAAATGTTATATTGCATGAAATCCAAACAGGCAACATAATTTTGAAAGGTAGCAAACAATCAATATCGTGAGACTTTGAATTAAAAAAAAAATCCTCCACATAATACTACAGTGCATGGGCTAACATAGAAACAACAGCTAACACCCACTCAAGTGCATTGGTACAACATTTGTACAGGAAGAAAACACACATTCATTGTCAATTTGTTGCAAAATCAAGAGGGAGTTGTTAGGCTAAAGAAGGGGGAGAGATGGGCAGTAGAAGATAAAAGGAATTGATTCTGTTTACCTGTTCAGAATTCAGAATAGAGAATAAAGGGCAAATACTAGTCTGTATAGTTCCATGGCAAGGAGGGAGAGGGAGTATCACTGAGGATCCAAGAGCAGAGAAAAGGGTGCAGAAAGACTGGTTGCATTGAAGGTGGACACGTCCATGGGCCCAGATGGGATTTATTCCTGATAACTGAAAGAAATGGGAAAGGCCCTAAAGGCACCATTGACTGAGATTTTAAAAGCTAACTGGAGACGGGAATGGTACCAAAGGACTGCATGATGGCAAATGTAATTGCACTACACAACAGCAGGTGCAGGGATGAACCTGAGAACTATAGGGCAGTCGGTCTAATGCCCATAGTGTGGAAATATGCTAGAAACTATAATGATGGAGAGGCTGGTGGATTTCCTGGAGACAAATTGACATAAGGATGCCAGATAGCATGGGTTCAAAGAGGTGAGGTTGTGTTCTATGAACCTGATAGGCTTCATTAACTGAGTGATGAAGGTGGTACACAAGAGGCAGGTGGTGGACATATTGTACCTGTATGCAGTGTGCAGAAGATGGAGATTAGTGCCCAAGAGGTGGATAAGCAGAAAAGGGGGAAAATTCAGTAGAAGGGCAGACAGCAAGGAGAACCAGGGATAAATGACAACCAAGGAAGGGGCTGGAGTAGAACAGTGAAACAGTCTAGGGAGGTCAAATCATGGAAAGCCATGTGCAAAATGCCAGGAGCCTTAGCAACAAGATGGAAGATCTGGAGGCTGTCATGGTACAGTCAGATTCTGGACATTGTGGCCATCACTGAAACCTGGTGTAATGATAACCACGACTGGGAGATGGCCATACCTGGCTACAACATATTCAGAAGAGACAGAGCAGGCAGGAAGGGAGGAGTGGCACTGTATGTGAAAAATGACATAAGGGCCACAGAGATCCAGGAGGAACAAAATGGGGAGAGATACTGTGGGTTGCTTGAAAGGAAAATGGGGACAGCCATCTCGACAGGTGTGGTCTATAGACCACCAGCCCAGGAGGAAGAAACATATGGGAGCTGATGCTAGCCATCCAAAGGATGGCAGGCAAGGGTGAGGTAGTACTGGTTGGAGACTTCAATACTCCAGACGTGGACTGGAGCATCCCAGCAGCAGCATCAACTAGGAGCAGATTTATCCTGGACTCCTTCAGGGTGCCTTCCTCAAGCAACTGGTCATGGAACCAACTAGCAGAAGGCAATACTGGACCTTGTGCTCACAAACAGGGACAGTGTGATGGGGTAACAGTGGGGAGCACCTGGGAAACAGTGACACTCAGTCATTGTGGTTTGAAATCACTGAAAGAGCAGAACCAAACCACACAAAAACACGATCCTGGATTTTAGGGGGGCAGACTTTGGGAAAATGGGAGATACTTGAAAGAGGCATTAAGGGAATGGGACAGGAATCAGGGTTGAGAACAGTGGCAGTATTTAAATGGGGATTACAAGAACAACAGAATTATGCATTAAGCAGGTTAGCAAGAGGAAAAGGAAGAGGAGACCATTATGGTTTTCCAAAGAGGTAGCAAAGAAAGTGAAAGCCAAAAAGATTGCATTCAGGCAATACAAAAAGACACAGGCAGAAGGGGATAGGGAGAAGTACCAGGAGAAGCAAAGGGAGGCAGGGAGGTCAGTAAGGGAAGACAAAGCTCAGACAGAAGAACACATTGCAAAATCAGTGGGTAGAGGGAACAAAACCTTTTACAGGTACATAAGTGAAAAAAGAAAGACAAAGGGAGGGATAGTGAGACTGAAGGGGGAGGATGGGGGCTGCGTGGAGGATGACAACAGTAAAGCTGACATATTGAACAGGTATTTCTGATCAGTCTTTACTGAAAAGGAGGAGGGTAATGGGTCTGAAGGGAGTACAAGTGGTGAGAATGGTGCAGAAATGGACACAAGTCCCTTTACACGAGAAAGGGTCCTGAAGGAACTGGAAGTAATAAGAGTTGATAAAGCAATGGGGCCAGATGGGGTGCACCCCAGGGTCCTTAAAGAACTAAGAGAGGTGGTGGCTGAACCTCTGGCTATCCTGTTTAGCCGATCACTGGAAACAGGGGAGGTACCCAAAGACTGAGGACAGCAGATGTAGTCCTCATAACAAAAGTGGGAACAAGAGGAAGCAGGGAACAGACCAGTCAGCCTCACCTCAGTAGTGGGGAAGATCATGGAAGCACCACTGAGGGAGAGATTGGTGAACATCTGGTTGTCAATGGACCACAGGACCCAAGGCAGCATGGTTTCACTAGGGGAGGTCATGTCAGACCAACCTCGCTGAATTTTTGACTGGGTGACTAGGAGGTGGATCAGGGAGGCAGTGACATGGCTCACCTGGACTTCAGCAAGGCCTTTGACACTGTGCCACATAGAAGACTATTACACAAACTGGGGAATATGGGTGTGGGCAGGACAGTAGTGTGGTGGGTAGGTAACTGGCTGGGTGGCAGGACACAGAGGGTAGTGGTAAATGGCTGTCACTCCACAGAGGAAGAGTGACCAGTGGGGTACCACAGGATCAGTGCTGGGACCGGTCCTATTCAACATCTTCATCAGTGACATTGGCGAGACCTAGAAGGCAGAATTTCACTGTTCACTGATGACACAAAGCTCTGTAACAGAGCAGACACACCAGAGGGTGTAGACAGAATGAGAAGCGACCTGCAGAAACTTGAAGAATGGTCAGGGTTTGGCAGTTGAAATTCAATGCAAAGAAGTGCAAGATAATGCATATGGGGCACAAAAACCCTGGCACAATATATCAGTTGGGGGGTGAGGATATAGCATGCACCAAGCAGGAAAGGGATCTTGGGGTTGTCATCTCTGATGACCTCAAGGTAGGGAAACAGTGTGACAAGGCAGCAGGTAAAGAAATAGGATGCTGGGATGTATAGGCAGGGGCATCACCAGCAGGAAAAGGGAGGTCATAATTCCGCTATACAAGACACTAGTGAGGCCCCACCTGGAGTACAGTGTACAGTTCTGGAGACCATACCTACTTAAGGACATAGACAGGGTAGAGAAGGTTCAGAGGAGGGCAACAAAGATGGTGCATGGATTGCATCACAAGTCCTATGAAGACAGGTTGAAGGAACTGAACATGTACTCCCTGGAGGAGAGGAGAAAGAGAGGGGATATGATAGAGACATACAATTATCTTACAGGGAGGAACAGGGTGCAGGAAAACACTATTTTTAAGCGAAAAAGATGTTCCAGGACTAGAGGGCATGGGATGAAGTTGAGGGAGGATGATTCGAGGATAAATGAGAAAGAATTTCTTCACAGAACGGGTGGTGGACAAGTGGAACACCCTGCCAGAGGAAGTGGTGGGGGCTGAAACAATCACGGGATTTAAGAATGCATGAGATAGACATAAAGGAATTCTGGAGGTCAGGGGTAAGGGGCAACAGACTTCTAGGAAAACAAACTGAACTTACAAGCTCAAATGGGCAGACTGGGTGGGCCATAGGCCCTTATCTGCCAACACTGTCTGTGTATCTATGTATCTATGTACCTCAGATTAAGCAATATCTTCAACTCTATCCTACCTGGTCAGCTGGATTCGAAACCGGGGGACCTGGAGTTAGAGAAGTAAATCAAATGATGGGTACAAAATTGTCTAAAAGGCAGAACCTAGAGGCAGTATCAAGACCAATACTCTTCACCATTTCTATTTGAGATATCTGAATGGGGATCTAGAGAAGGTCTGTCACTTCACAGAATATATTTATTTGTTTGTTTGTTTATTTATGTATTTATTTATTTATCACCAGGACAGACATACTGAGCTACCTACTGAGCAGTAGCTCAGTAGGTAACACACTCACCTCTGAGGCCGGGAGATCAGAGGGCTGTGGGTTCAGGTCCCACATCTGGCACTTGGGTTAATATCCCAGTACTGACACTGTAGTGCAGCATGAGAGGGGTGCTGCACTTCTGAGGTGCCGTCTTTCGGATGAGACGTTAAACCGAGGTCCCATCTGCCTGGACTGGTGGTAGTTCAGGTGGATGTTAAAGATCCCATGGCACTTATCGAAAAAAGTAGGGAAATTTCCCCAGTGTCCTGGCCAAATTTCTCTCATTCACTAAAAAAAAATACCACCAACAGCTTAATCTGGTACAAGGTCATCTGGCATTCATCTGTATCCCGCTCCCCCGGGTCGTGCCTGAAAATAGGCAGGATTTGTCTAGTGCACTTACCCAGTCAACAAAAACTAAATAAATAAATAACAAATAACTTGTTTCCAGATGCATTGGGGGATGGGGATAGTGGTACAATAATAACAGTATATGTATATTACATTACAGTGAACAGTAGTTTCACTTGTTACAATAAACAGTTATTTACAGCATTCACAGTCATATACAGGTAAAATGCAAGTTAATAGTACAGCTGAGTCCTCGTGGATCATTGAAGTAGAGGCTCAATGCAGGGCAATTGATAAGATGATTTAGTCAAGGCAGGGGCAGGGGTGGATAAAGAGGCAGGTAAAGGAGGGGACATAGGGGTGGGGAGGAGGAGGAGAGAAGATAAGGGATGGGGAATGAGGGGAGAGAGAGAGAGAAGGGCAGAGGAGGCAGAGAGAGAAGAGGACTGGGGCAAGAAGGGAGGGTAATGGGAAAAGGAAGGGAGGGATGGGGAGAAGAGATAAAGGAGCGGTGAAATGAGGGGAGAGAGAGAGGAAAATGAGGAAAAAAGAGGACAGCGGGAAGGGGAGATGAGAGAGTGAGGGGAGGTGGCAGAGGAGAGGAGAGGAGAGTGTGAGGAAGATAGGAGGGATAGGATAAGGTGGGGGGCAGTGAGGAAGAAGAAGCTGAATGAAACAAATGGGCCTGATAACTAGGGACAGTCACAGGAGGGGGTGGTGTGGGTGTGAAGCTGAGAGGTTAATGAATGTCTGGAGGAAGCAGAGCAAATGGGAAGGGGGGAGAGTTCCAAAGTTTAGGAAAATGGAACAAAAAAGAAGCTTGACCAGCAAGGGATTTATGAGAGGGGAGCAGAAGGGAGCAATAGCCAGGACTGTGGAGGGGGTACGTGTGTGTGTGGGGGGTAAGTGAGAGAAGAGAGTTCAGATAGAAAGGGAGAGAAGTCAACCAGAACTTGAAGTGATGGTGGCACAGTGGGTCAGGTGGTGTTCCTCTAGGAAAGGGAGGGAGTGAGCAGAGTAAAGAGAACAGTCATGGGTGCAGGGAGAAAAGTTCAAGCTGAAACAGTAGAAGGAGAGAAAGAGGGTATGCAGTCTGGCAAGGGTGAACCTTAGGGATATAAAGATCTGCTGAAGAGTAGACAGTGAGGAGGGGTAAGAAGTATGGAGGTGGATCTAGAAAAGTTGGAGAAGTAGTCAGAGATTTGGCAGTTGACATTCAATGCCAAGCAGTGACAGGTAATAAACAGAGGGGCAATAAATCCAATGAATGAATATAGTATGGAGGAGGGGTTGCTGAAGAGAGGTACCTGGGACCTGGGAGTAAAAATATTGAACAATTTGAAGACAACACTACAGTGCAGCAGGGCAGTGGGAAAGGTAAATAGAATACTGGGATCTATCTGAAGTCAGATTAGCATCAAGAAGAGCATTGTGGTTCTGCTACTGTACAGGTTCTTGTGCATCCACACCAGGAGCGCTGTGTGCAGTTTTGGAGTCCACACTTCAAGAAAGACAGAGACAGGGTGGAAGAGGCACATCGGAAGGTAACCAGAAAGGTGCAGGATAAGACTTCCATGGAGAGGTAATCACCAAACCTCAATGTATATGTGCAGGAGGCAATAAGGGAAAGGAGGACATGCTAGGCACATATTCATACCTTAATGGGATTTAAGAAGTAGGCAGCAGAGACATTTTTTTTTATGCTGAGTGGAAACACAAGCATCAGTTGGAACTCAATGAACCTGGCAGGGGGAATTCAAGAAATACATTCAAAATAATTTCTTCATGGAAAGGGTGGAAAATAAACTGCCAAGGAACGTAATTTGTGCAAAATCTGTGGGGAATTCAAACATGGGTAGGATAGCCACATAGGCTGGTGAAGACCATGTCAAATGGAAGGGAACAAAGGGTAGTGAAGCCCCACTAGGACCCTCAAAAAATAGTAGGTAGGTAAAGATGGTCAGACTTCATGGGCCACAGTGCCTTTTTCTGCCATATTTCTATGGGAGAAACAATTAAGCAATAAGGCA
Organism: Neoceratodus forsteri; assembly: GCA_016271365.2. Taxonomy (NCBI): domain Eukaryota; kingdom Metazoa; phylum Chordata; order Ceratodontiformes; family Ceratodontidae; genus Neoceratodus; species Neoceratodus forsteri. Next base: position 1,375,442,907 of record CM057450.1, read on the forward strand.
CAACCGAAAGGAAGTTGTGGTGGATAACGGCCTGCCCGGGTGGGTGAAGCAGATGACAAAGGTGGAATGATCTCCACCACCTGAGAAGGAATGTTATCCCAGCACAGCACCCCCGGAGTGCCTTACTGAGATTATGAAATGGGCACTGTATTAACTAAACTGTATGAAATAAAAGATACTAGTTTTTGTTTTAAAATTTTTTATCTAAAATTGTGTCAAAATATCATTAAAACATACATAAAAACAGTCACTATGTAACACATTGTACAGGGAGCATTTCATTGCTTAAACACTACTTCATAAATATTAAGCTTGTAAAATTGTTACTTTAATAAATAGAAAAGTGAATTTTATATCATTTTGGTAATAGAATACTTAAACTGTGAATAAATAGAAAGCTTAAACTATTAACTTTTTATTAAACAGCAGTGCCATTTGTTTAGCATGTACACAGCATCACTAACATTTCAGAAGGAGAAATAAGGTGCTGCTTGGTTACATGTTACGAATTTAGCAGCTACTTTGGTGGACAGTTGTAAACATTCAATTGTACATTTCTAGGTAAAGTCCCCATTATTACATAATGTTCAAATGGGACTGAGGGTTGAGTAGATTCAGGCAGAGTATGCTTACTGTTGTCTGGTGCTGTTTCTAGAGTGGGACTGACTTTATGACTGAAAGACACTTTGGAGCTCTAGCCTGTTTGCCATTGATTCACTGTGCAGGGCTTTACTGAAGGTTATTGGAGCTCCATTTAAATGGGCAGGAGGGCGGAATAAGGAAAAGTTCCCAGGAGTCATGGGGAACTTAGGTTCAGTTCCTGTTGTAGGTGGATTTTCCAGCAGTTTGTCTGTGGAAAATGGAGTATGGAGTAGCGCTGACTTCGAGGGGAGTTCATAAAATGGAGGTGCTTGCTATTCGGTGCAGGGTCGCTGTGTATTGGAGGGTTGGAGTACCATTTCAGCATGGGATGCATGTTGGCCAGCCAGAATTTTGGACCAGAGTTGGTGGTCTTCTAAGCTGGGAGCCCAGTAACTATGGAGGGAAGACTCAGAATGGTACCCAGTCACATACATTATTTGTCTGGATTCAAGACTGTCTGCAGTGAGGAGGTGAATGGCAGTGCTGTGGAAACTATGGTTTGTGAAGGTGGGCACACTACAAAGTTTGCAGATGCAGATTAACATTGTGGCAAGGTAGTTTTTCCCCATAACTTCTTTAGTGTACTACACTTGTTAAGAGGCAAGCTGTGACTCGGGGATGCGCCGGGGATGGAGAGAAAAGGCAAGCACATTGGACGGTATGTTGTTTAAGTACAGCTTGAGTGTTTTTTGGGGCACTGTGGATCATTGGGCAGTTCTGGCATATACTCTCTATTTCTTGACCTTGAAGACTCATGTGATTTGTTGTAGCCTCATTGAATGTCACTGTACAGTAACAGAGGCTGCTTTCATCTGTTAAGATTTGAAAACTGTTTGGCTTTAGTGATCTGAGCTCTTCTCAGCCACGGTGGGCAAAGAAAAGCTGGATGTCTATCCAGACTTTGTGAACCAGTCCTGCAGTGGTGTTGATGTTTAGGGCATCACTATTTCTGATTTTGTACAGTACTTGTGGCGATATGGGTGGGTGATAGCTTGCTTTGTTTTTGCATTGACGTCTGAGAGTTTTTAAGATGCCAAGAAATACATGATTTTGCAGTTGTAAATTCAGTGTCCTGCATGATGTTAAAACCATGGCTGAGAGGCAAATTGTTTATATGACTGTTTATGACAGCTCGCAGAGATGCATAGGATGAGACACTATACATTTCTCCAGTACTATTTCTAATATTGCCATACAGTTGTCGAAGTATAGTATTTAGCTGTTCTTTTTCTATCATTTTAAAGTTTAGTTGTATTTGTTTTTCTCTCACTCAGTCAGTAACTTGATTCATGGTCCACATCATCTGCCTCACAGTGTTTGCTTCATTTCTTGTCTGCTCAAGATTTGACAGCTCCGTTTCAGAGGCGCTGACATGATGGCTCACTAGTGATATTGTAGGTTTATTTAATGTTTCCAAGCTGACTAAATCCTGCTGTTGGTTTTCTGTTTCATTTTCTTGAGTTGAATCTTATTGAGACTCATTAAGGATGTCAGCAAACAGCTCAAGGTTTGTCAGCATTTTTCTATTTCTGTGAGGAAAAACAATGGTTGTCACATAGAGTGTTCAGTTTTGATAGGAGATGTGATTCAGTAATGAGGTCACTTTAGTTTCAGCATGATGTTATGCTGGAATATCGGCCCTGGTCACAAGTGTAAATGACCAATCACAGTGCTATAGACTGATAAGGGAGGTGCTGTTGTGCTGTTGTGGTCTGGCAAAAGGAGCTATACATCACTGAAGCCACACAGCAACTCTTTGACACCAGGTTTTACTCCTCCCTTACACAGGACCCCACTGCTGACTATCAGACTGAGGTCACCACCACCATTACCTCGGCTATTGAAAACCAAGAGCTCCCTGGTTCTGCTAAAAGACTCATAGTTCAGCATCCTGAACATCCAGGTTTTATCTCCTTCCCAAAATCCACAAAATTGGTACCCCTGGATGTCCTATTGTGTCTGCCTGCTCCTGCCCCATATCCCACATCTCTGCATTTTTGGACAGCCTCATGAAACCACTCGTTGAGTCCCTGCCCTCCTATGCTAAAGATACTTACCATGCTCTCCAGTAATTTGACAGGTTCAGATTCAGTGGCTCTCATCAGCTCATATTCACCATGGACATCAAATCTCTTTACACAGTGACCCTCCACAATGATGGCCTGACAGCTTTGCAGCTTTTCCTGAAAAAGCGGGAAGTCCAGCAGCCACCTACACACGCACTAACTTGTCTGGCAGAACTTGTTCTGAAACTCAGTGCTTTTTCTTTTAATAACAGTTTTTTCCAGCAGATCAGTAGAGTGGCCATGGGCACCAAGATGGATCCCAGCTTTGCTAATCTATTTGCGGGCTGGGTGGATGAACAGTTTTTTTTCTCATTCACAGAGACTGTGTCTGAACTCTATAAAAGCTACATTGATGACTGTGTGGGGGCCACCTCCTGCTCAAGGAAGACCCTCCAAATCTTCCAAGATAAATTTACCACGGCTCATTCTTCCCATCAGTACACTGTTGAAGTATCCTCCTCCACACTGCCTTTTCTGGATATCCAAATGTCAGTACAGAACACTGGACTGAAGACATCAGTTTATTACAAGCACACTGACTCTCACAGTTTCCTCCTCAACAGCTCCTTCCATCCTAAACATGCCTGCCTTATTCACAGTTTCTTAGACTTCGCAGATTATGCAGTGAAGAGGATGATTTTGCTGAGCAGGCCCAAATAATGCATCATTTTTTATCAACAGGGTATACCCTAAAAGAACAGTGGATAGAGCACTCTCCCGGGTCAGTAACATGCCCCGTAACCTCAGTCCCCGCAGGAAGGATACTGTCACGCAAGAACAACAATGAATTCCACTAGTGCTTCCTTTTCATCAGAGTACACCTTCTCTTCACAGGATCATCACCAGTAACTTTCCTGTTTTGCAAACTGATCCAGTCATTGATGCTTCCTTTATAGAACCACCTATTGCCTCCTACCGCTGGCCACCCAACCTGCGAAATCTCCTGGTAAAAAGCAGCCTACCTACTACCAACAGTCCCTCTGTACCAGGTACCAAGCCTTACAACAGAACTCACTGCTACACCTGCAAATTTATTTCCAGTGTGACTGAAATTCGGGGTCCCACAGCCGTTTTTCACATCACCAAGGAGATCTTCTGTACCTCCTCTAATGTGGCATATATTCTTTGCAGGTAGTGTGCAGCTATTTACATTGGAGAGACTGGTAGATGCCTTGCTGACCGTTTCAGGGAACATTACAGGGTAGGCAGGAATGGAGACACTAATAAACCCATTGTATCCCACTTTATTTCCAGGGACCACAGTGCTAATGACCTTTCTGTTTGTGTCCTTCAGCAGGGCTTCTGAGATTCTGACCATAGAAAAAACATGGAAACCAAGATGATCATCTACCTCCTTGGCTCCCACCAGCCCTCTGGTTTAAATTATAGACTTATTTTTGACTAACATCTTTCAGCCCTTGTTTTCCCTAAAGTCTGTCTGTATCTGTATACATTTAACTTTTCATTTTCACCATTAGTCTCCATCTCTGTTTCCTTTCCCCACATTTGTCACCTTTCAGCCTTCTTTCTAGGCCCTGTTAATTAGTCCCACCTGGGGACTTCTCCAGCTCATTTTCTCCTATTATGCCTTGTCTTTCTCATCATCACCCTTTTGTTTCTTCGATTCTCTCTTATCTTGCCTTTTATCACTTCTTCCTGAGCCTTCCCCTTTCTTCTTTCCTCACATATATATCCCTTATTTTACCTCCCCTCTTCACTAACTTTGTTTTTTTTTTCGGTTTTAGATATTTCCTGAAGAAGACCTAAGGTCGAAACGTCGATTTTTTAACTCCATTTTCTATTTTCAGTGTGCATTTAATATAACCATCTTGTTTTGCTTTCAGAACACATGCTGATGCAGCACCTTGTCTTTGTTTCTAGATTTTTTATGCCCATTTCATAATAACAAATATGATGACATTTAGTCTAACCAGCATCTCAGATTTGAGGGCCAGGGCACTTCAATTATACCTTGAAATGATGTTATGAAAAGTGCATTGCAGGGGCACAGCCATAAATCATTTCTGAACCACAGTACTGTGATTTGCAACTGTGATACAATGCTTTGAAGAACACGTACATTCATTTGTGAAACATGAAAATTGTGATCATGAGACTCGGGACTTTAAACTCTGTATCATAGACTGGTTAATTGATAAAGCTAATGGACGGGCTATGAGAAAACTCCTATCCACTTTCAAGGTTAAATATCTGCTTCAAGGAACAGCATGTAAAACTGTGGATAAGGTTTAACTGCTAATCAACTTTTTTCAACAAAGTCCGACTGATGGTGATTTATTTAGGGGTTGTGGGAAGCACTTTTTCAAAATAGAGGTGAACTCATAAAAAAAAAAAACATCCTATAAGTGGAGATGTGAGGATAATAGATTATTAAGACAGGACAGGAAATCCATAAAAGTAAGTCTACACAAATTTCTGTTTACTAAGGGATTCATATGGTACCCCTCCATTAATTATCTGGGCTCAGTTCAAGAAAGAGGCTGGAAAATGTAGGTTTCATGCATTACTGGCCCATAGAAATATGCAGTGATACTACAGAGTGTGCCTCATATTCCAACGGTATGCACTACCACTGATTGCCTTCAATACACTCATAAAGAGTGCCACAAAGGGGGGGGGGTAGGGTTGCCAGATAGGATAAATCAAGCCAGTCACTGGACTGCTGATCAGAAGTGTAGTCTATTCCCTCAGTGGATCCCCTGCATGTCCAGGGGATCCTGTGCCTCAAAGGGAAATACTATAATCTCCTACTGATGGTGTTTTACTGTATATATACATTTATTAGTTTGACTATGCCCTTGCTTTCATGGTAATGGGATGCTTGGTCATGGGAAAGAATTGTCCGTTGGGTGTTCTGCCAACCTTGAGATTGAAGGCAGCAGGGGATACAGAGGCATTTATGGCTGGGTGTTACAAGCCTAAGGTTTGGCCTCCCCCACCCCTAGCCAAAGTAGTTTATTGAAAGACATTTCAAATGGCCATTTCCTTGAGATTCCCCTCTACCTACCTGAGCTGGTTTCATGATATGGACAGGATTAGGTGGGAGGGTGGGTGGGCATGAGCGCATCTGCTAAGGGGATGTTTTGTGAATTGAAATTAGGCTTCTCTGGCCCCTGGTCTGTAGTAAGAAAACTACAGTGCCATCCATGATAATGAAGTGCCATTATTACAGTTTCTGCTGTGATATCTTGCAACATACTAAAGGAACTCAATGTAATCTAAGGTTATTATTCATATTTGTCACACAGTACATTGTGAAATATCACACAGAATGCTTGATCCTAGTTGTCAGGGTACAGGGTCAATACAGTGCTACAATAATAGTGTAGAATGAACCATGCTGTGGAAAGTGCAAAAGGAATTAGAGCGACAGGGGTTTAATGGAAGTAAGAAATTACCACTACTCCTGTTGCTCTGTGCTGCAAGAAAGAAAGAGTGAAGTAGCTGTGTGGTCAGGTGCCTGGCCAAGCTGCTGCTATGATGGGGTAGCTAGGGCACCAGCACACAGCAGGGATAAAGATCTGGGACCACGGTTCAGTTCTCCCAAGGTCTCCAACTTTTCCATGTGTTTTTTTTTTTACAAAACAAAAAAGAAATTTACTCCCTCCGAGTTTCATCTCTTCCCCGAAGACCACACCCCTTCAGAGTATGTTATCTTTAGTCTGGGGGTGCAGGGGGTGGAGCCCCCCCCCCCACCAAAAACAAAGAAATAGCAATGTATGTGCTGTTTCTGGTTGGGTCAGTGTTTTTTCCCCCATGTTTCTGTGCACACTGTTCTCCTCATGGCATTGATTGCCGTGCTGTGTATGACATTGACATTATGACCCCGTGCTGTGGTCAGAATGGTGAATGTATTTATTTTTTTATTTACTTTTTGTTGACCGGGTAAGTGCACTAGACAAATCCTGCCTATTTTCAGGCACGACCCGGGGAAGGGGATATAGATGAATGCCAACTGACCTTGAACCAAATTAAGCTGTTGGTGGTATTTTTAGTGAATGAGGGAAATTTGGCCAGGACACTGGGGAAATTCCCCTACTCTTTTCGATAAGTGTCATGGGATCTTTAACATCCACCTGAACTACCACCAGTCCAGGCAGATGGGACCTCGGTTTAACATCTCATCCGAAAGACAGCACCTCAGAAGTGCAGCACCCCTGTCATGCTGCACTACAGTGTCAGTACTGGGATATTAACCCAAGTGCCAGATGTGGGAACTGAACCCACAGTCCTCTGATCTCCCGGCCTCAGAGGCGAGTGTGCTACCTACTGAGCCACTGACACTGCATGTAGCCTACTGTATATGCTGTTAATGTTCAGCACGAAGGCATACAGAATTTAACTGTAAATTATTTGTATATGTTAATTAACTGAGCTTCAAAACAGAGTTTATATTCAGTTGATGAGTCTAGATTTCAGAACGTTTAATTGACATGACCATACTCCCTCCTTCTTTGAAGAATGTCAGTCAATCTTTGGTTGGTTATTGATCACATTCATTTGACGTGTACTGCAGGCAGGAAAATCACCTTTCCTGTACTATCATTATGGCCCTGCAAAGCCCTCCAACACTCCTATGGCAGTGATACCCAGCATCATTCTTGATCATGACTAAAGATATTCAGATACTTCTGTCTTGATGGCCTGAGTCACAGCTAGTTGTAAAGCTTGGTGTCACATGATGCCACTGTTTTCAAATGCTAAAAATATACATTATCTACAGTGTGGTTAAAGAGTCAGCAGGTGGTATTATAGAGAAATAATGCTGCACATGCATGTACTTTCACAAGTTATCTAATCAGTGAACTCAAGTGGTTAGCTGGTATTTTTTAAGAGGACAGGCTACTGTGCAGTGATGTCCATGACCATTCTTCATGGTTCTTCACCCAGGAACCATGACCGATGCTTGGCACCACTATACATTTACTATGGAAACTCCTATGAATACTTATTACCATGATACACAGCCTTTACCTTCCTTTACAATGGCAGGTAAAGTGTATGGATGGGCAAAATATACTGACATGGATTAGACAGAGGTATCACAGAATTGCACATTCAACTTTATTTACTGATGCTTTGGTATCTTTGGCTGCTTATAACTTGGCCAGACTTTGAGCAAGAGATTAATGAGTTTACACGCATGCGTGCATGCAGGCACATACACACACAGCCTTTTTTATTTCATATTAGTTTTCTCCCAGCTGGCAGCTGGTCTCTCAGGGATACACCCTGTTCACAGGGATATACCCTGATCAGGCCAAACCCTTCCTCGATTCAGATGACTTCCAGGTTTTTCTCCCACATTTTTATTCCTTCACTCCATTCCTGGTGCAGATAGTGACTCTGTCAGCCTTTCATAGCCACAGCTTCCCTTGTGGCAGGAGAAAGCTTCCTGACCCCACCACATGAGTCACTGTGTTGGTGGAACCCACCGCCAACCCTTATAGACCAAGATGCAGTGTCAAGGAGCAGCAGTCTTGGCCATGTCCTGCCTCCTGATGTGAATTCCCAGGCTTGCTTCTGAACCTGGATTGTCAACACTGCAGAAGGATGTGCTGCTACTGGGAAATTATACGGCTTCACAGACTCATTTTCAGGGTCAGTGAGTCTAACAGAATTGGAATATTTCCTTCTGTAGTGCTTCAAAGTCTGCAGTTTACATGCTTGTGAAGGGTAATTTTAAAATGTTTGAAGGTTTGGAGGCTTATAACTCAGTCATCTTTAGAGATAGCAGTCTGGCATTTGGAAATATTCTTCATGGTTATGGGTAAATTCAGCTTACACAGCATAATGTGATTTGGACAAATTTGTTAAAGTAAAGGTGCAATTTTCTGTAGCAAATGGAAGTAGTAACCTGTAGGAGTTGTGAATCAGTCTCATACCATTCAAACTGTCAAATAATGCTGCTTTCCATGAAAAAACAATTCCTTGTATTTTGGTGCTGTGCTTCATTTTCATAACCCGCCCCTTTTTTTCTCAGTGCTGCAACCCCCAACCTTGACATCATACCAGGGAAACAAAGTTATTAAATGGACACTGTCAGTTTTTAGTTTTAGACAGACAAATCAGCTATGGTCATCACTGCTCTTTATAGGATAAAGCACCTGACTGAATTTAACCTATCAAGTGACTTTTCCATTTGCAATTTATCCCAGCTGTCCTCTATTGGCAGCTATAATGAAAGAAGCTTTTGGCTATTGTGCCCAACACCCAACACAAAACACCAATACCCTCTCTAGTGGCATTTAGCCATCACTGTATCTGCTTTCTCTAATCTCAACCTCTTTGCACCACCTGCTAATTACTGTGCAACTCGGGAAGTGCTGTATCTCTGTCTCTCCCTGCCTAATTGCCTGCTACCCACACAACTGCTAGTTGTATTATAAACTAGGTTGTCAGAAATTAATTTACAAAACCAAACATGCTGCTGGGCATACTTCTGGGGAGCGGCTATATCTTTCTTACATTATATACAGACCACCTAATGTTAAACTCCCAGGTGGATTATAGTCTGCCACCTGGCCTCATACTGACTCATTATCCCTGTGTTTATCCTCAATTAAGCCACTACCCTAGACTGCTTATTCTGAACAGTATCAGGAATAATGGTCGTTGCTACACCTGTGCGACACTCCTCAGACTAAACAAATGCCTATGCCCATCCAACGCGTTCCGGAAGGTATGGCTTCTCCTAAAGCTCCTGCTAGCAGGGGATATTGAAACAAACCCAGGTCCACCCTGCACAAATATCCCAAATGTAACTCCCTCTCTGCCCTGCTGGACCAACACTAAAGGGCTGAAACTGGTGCATATCAATTTTAATAGTCTCAGACCTAAACTGCAAGAACTTGAAGCCTGGGTGGACCTACCTCCCCTGACATATTAGCCATCTCTGAAACATGGCTCAAACCCATGATCTTAGCACACAAGATTATGATCCCTGGATTCAAAACTTTTCAACAGGACAGAATAGGAAAAAAGGGTGGAGGGGTTATCATATATACTAAGGAATCATTAATGGTGTCTTTAGTAGAGACCCCAGCTAAGGTGAATGAGGGCTGCAAAACACTATTTGTTAAAGTACTACTGGGGGGGTACAAAGCCACTACTAACAGGATGTGTTTGCCACCCTCCTAAGATTGTGATGGATGCACTAAAGGCCCTTACAAAACTTATCCCTGACCTGCCTCCCCATGAGAAAATAATCATGGGTGACCTTAATCTCCACTGGGACCCCTCGACTAAGACTGACATTAAGTCCAGCTTGCAAGAGGCCAAGCTTACCCAACTGATCCATGAATCAACAAGACTGAATTCAAAATCCGGAAACCACACAACCCTCACTTGGCTACTGATGTCTAACCCCAATAGATTCAAGCTGGCCGGTACTTTTGCTGACTCCCTAAGTGACCATGCCCCCATCTTTGGTATATAGAAAAATGACTATCCAACTCCACCTCCCCGTACCTTTCTGGCACGCCACTACTCCAATTTTGATGTTACGTCCTTCCGAGATACCCTGTTGGGAATTGACTGGGCTCAAATTAATCTTGCCCCCAGCCTGGACTCTGCCTTGGCCTTTTTCACCGAGAATTTCCTCTTGGCCACCAAAAACATGCCCCTTTTAAACAAATGAGAGTCAAAGAACAACAGTCCAGGTGGCTGACACATGATCTAAAAAAGCTCATGAGGGAAAGGGACAGAGCCTGGGGCAGGTACAAATCCACTAATTTGACCAATGACTGGATCCGTTACTGAACGCTGAGAAACACATGCAAAAAAGATTTAAAACAGGCCAAGTGACAGTACCTCAAGAACCTACAAACAAAAAATCTCTCTAACCCCAAGAAATTCTGGTCCCAAATAAACACACTCCTGAAAGACCACCACATGCAAAGTGCCTGTGACATTGTTGTGGGGGATGTACACCACACGAACCCACAAGATGCTGCAAATGCCTTTAATGAATTCCTCACTGACCTTGGCAAGTACAGGGTTCATCCCCGCAGCTCAAAACAGCCATCTTCGGATGACTCTTTGAATCTCTCCTCATCACCTAACTTCCACCTTAGGTTAACATGAAAAGGTCCTAAAACTCATTAGGAACATTAAGACAAATGGTTCTTCAGGATACGACAAGATTGAACCCAGGTTACTCAGACTAGCTGACCAAGAAATTGCCGTACCAGTCATGTGGTTGTTCAATAGGTCACTGATAGAAGGCAAAGTCCCCTTAGCCTGGAAAACAGCCTTGGTTACCCCGATCCCAAAGGGAGGACCCAGTGAGCTAGTAGAAAACTATAGACCGATTTCTATCCTCTGCACACTAAATAAAATGCTTGAAAGAATTGTATATAAACAAGTCCAGGCATATGCTGAACAACATAGCCTCCTCACTCCACAACAACATGGATTTAGAAAACAACATGGTACTGATACTGCCTTGATGAGTCTAACATCTGACATCCTTGCTGCCCAAGACAAAGGCCAACTTACTGGTGCGGTCTCCATAGACCTTACCAAGGCCTTTGATCTAGCAGACCATAAATTACTCATCCTGCAGCTTAGCTCTCTCGGACTGGACAACCACTCAGCACAGTGGTTCAAAGATTACCTGCAAGACAGATCTCAGATAATCAGATGGCAGGGGGTGGAGTCAGGCAAGCGCTCCATTCCTGAGGGTGTCCCCCAAGGTTCAATACTGGGGCTCCTTCTATTCTCCTTGTTTATCAATAACCTACCAAAGCACTGCAGTGGAGCCAAAATGACCCTCTATGCTGATGATGCAGTACTATACAGATCTGCTTCAAATGCTGCGCAGCTAAATCAGCTCCTGACCACGATCTCTCCCTACTGGAAACCTGGTTCCTGACAAATAGGCTAGTCCTAAATGAGAAAAAAACCAAAGCCATCCTATTTGGACCCAGTAAACTGGGCCCCGATAGAACATGCTTACTATCCCCTTATCTGTCCAGTAGCCATCCTATTGAGGTGGTGGATTGCATCAAATACCTGGGAGTATATATCGATCAAGACTGCTCTTTCAAGCTTCATGTTGATCAATTAACCAAGACGCTAAATCAAAAGCTTGGGCTCATGTACAGTCTAACCCCTTTTCTCACTCAGGCATCCAGGCTAAAGATAGCCATGGGCATGCTCCTGCCCACCATATTTTATGGTGCCCCAGTGCTACATTCAGTGCAAAATGCGGAGATGCAAAAGCTAGGAAAATTGTGCCACAGAGTCAGATGCTTTGCCCTGGGAGCCCGGCCCCTAGAACACCATTGTAATATACTCCACTCACTGAATTGGCCCTCCCTGGAGGGCAGACTGGCTTACACTTCCCTATGCTTGGCTTTCAAGCTTCTACAAATGAATGCTCCCCCCAGTCTGAGTCGTACCTTAGTACTCAAGCAGCCTAAAAGAACACTAGATCCTCGTGTTATTGACTCCTCCACGTCCCAAAAGTCTGAACATGCCAAGGTCTTCGGTCGTTCGAAACTTACATCCCGTCCATATGGAATGGCTTACCTAGCAATCTTCAAGACTGCAGCTCCCTTGGGGGCTTTAAAAAAGGGCTAAAGATGCACCTTCTAGAGCTAAGCCTCTGTGCATGCCACCCATGAGGACCGTTAATAGCACTCCACCTCTGATACTAAAAGCTGCCGCCTAACATGCTGGTATCCTATTTCAGTTGAATCTGATCACTTTTGAAACACTTGAAATTGTAACCTGTAAAACTGACCTGATAAACAAACCTTATGTAACTGCCATTCCTGTGAAGCTAGTGTTTACCCCCTATGTTATTCTCAACATTACCTAACCTGCCTGTGATTGTACTATATGTCCTGATTGTAATGACTATATCTACACACTTTCCCTTGAATTGTTCCTACTTCTTACTGTACTGTTGACTGTAATTAACCCCGGGTTGCCCCTGAAAAAGGGACCATTATGGTCTCCGTGGGCTTACCCAGTCACCAACATTTTTAAATAAATAAATAAAAAATTAAAATGAACTGTACCCACAATACCTCACTATGTAAATTAGTATAGAGGGTATTGTATTTCTGTGCTCACTGCAGAATTAGGAGACTACATCTCTCAGTATAGAAGCCTTGTAGCTAGATACAGTATGCACAATGCATTGCTGCGAAAATAAACATACAAAAGCTTATATTGTTGACACCACTAAAGAACACAGCTATAGAAATATGGGACAGCATCTCACATTAAGGAAGTTGAAAAACGGGTTCTTATTTTACTCACAATGCCTTGCTATGGTCATTTACATATTAGCGCTCACCACTATGAATATATGAGACTGTACTTCTGAGTAAGACATATTTAAGTCAGCATTATAAATTAGCTAGAATTTCTTGTTGCTGTATGTAAAACATTGACAGCTGCCTGGCATGACATCATTCTAGTGGTGATGCCACACACAGAAAACTGGAGAACAGAATACTGATAAAATAAAATGACTATGACAGATTTTTCTACAAAACAAATTGCAGCTTCAACATCCAAAGCATGTCTGGCAATGGCATACTATGTGTAAAAGGCATTTAGGGAACCTTCAACAATTTAATTTAAATTAGATGGAAATAACTGAACTTGCATTCTGGGCAAAAGCGCACAACATTTTCACAGATATTTCATGAAATTTCAAGGAGCAAAGTCAAAATTTTGTCAGAATTCTACTGGCAGAAGATAAATTTTGTCCAGCCCTATTTGAGCGTTATCCATTGAGAAAAGCTCATTTGCAGTGATGTCACTTTAGTGTGCGCAAACAGTTTCATGCTTCTTTAATGCAATGCAAGAAGAAAAATAAAATATGAACAATACAGTATAAAAATATCATGGTACAAGATGATGACTGTTAGGGAACTCCAACGATAGGGGACATAGTAACTAAAAAAATGAATTGACCTTTGAGTTTTAACTCTCTGGACTGTCAGCTCATAAGGACAAGCTGTTCTTTTTTTTGGTTTTGTGTTTTTTCTAACTCTCTTTATGCTCCGGACACCTGAGTAACTCTCTCCAGCTACCTCCCATGATCTGACTCTACCTCCCAGTCTGAAACTCACCATTACAAGACCGCTTCAGCCCAGCAGATCCCTCTGCTCTAAGCACCTGAGGTGGGGCCACCTTACACCCTGGTGCTCTATCTGTAATCCAATGCACCAGGCCTGGAGCTGGGGAGGAGTCCTGGATAATGAGCCCAATGATGGGAGTGTGGCTGAGGCATAGAAGTCACCTTCACCTATCCCCAAGGCCGGGGATTTTTCTTTATTTTTTCCCCCCAGGAGTGCAGCCATGCAATGATGTCAACACAGCTGCCATGGATGTCCACCATGCTCATCCCACACATTTGTTGCTCCTGTGCTAGTAGTACCACTGGTCTCCACTTGGGGTCTGTACTGCACCAGAGAGCACTGGATCCCTCCCAGGCAGAGGAAAGCAGTCCTCTGGGTGCATGATCCTCTCCCTTCCCTGCTGAACCCCAGCTCTCAGGCTTATTGCCAAACCCAGATCACCAGCGTGGCGCTAGGTGTGGCATCCAGAACCTCAACCCTTAGTGCCACCGGGTCAGTTCTTGACAAGCTGTTCTTTATTACATTGTTTTGGCCCTACTAATAAGCACTCCTTTAGATAGTTTGGAACATGCCTGTAAATGCTCTTCTTTGCAAAAACAAGTTTATGGCATTTTCTTCGATTTCCTTGTGACAGCCAGCCCAGTCATTTATAGTATATAACTCATATTTATGAATTGTTTTATGGCACTCCAAAATCAGTCTTAAAAGTCCATAATACAGAACAACAAGTTTATTAAGTTTTTCAACATTAGAATAGTCATAAATAAAGTCTGCATAATTAAAAAGTGATTGTCTGCATCTGGACAATCTTTTGCTGCAGCTTAGTTGTTAAACAATCTTTGTATTTATGTAATAGTCCAGAACTTGGTTGTTTCTGACAGAAATGTCATAAGGCGAGGTACCAAGCTTTCTCATGGTCAGGCAGTGGTACTGGCAACCCTATCGGAAGTCATAAGGTAAGCTGCATGGTTGTGTTCAGAACCCATATTTGTTCTCTTGGGGTGAGGTCCTACAGCAGCTGGATTCTCTATGACATGGAGATTTTTTTATTTATTTATTTATTTACAAGTTTTACCAGGAAGGCATACCGAGCTATAATGCTCGATTCCGGATGCAACCTGGGGGCCAAGACCCAATACAAAACACAGTGTTTGAGACAGAGACATTCAACAGTGAAAGATATGGCTAGCTGCCTTACAGACATACGGCAGAATAGCTACAGGTAGGCAGATAGATACAGCAGAGGAAACATTTGAGATACATGATTCAACTTTAGAAGAAGCGTCTTAGCAACATAAACAGCATAGTACATTGGTAGTTAAAAACAGGTGCAGCTGGAGGAGAAATGTGTGCTGAATAGCTGGTTGCAAAGACTAGGATTAGGTGCGTGTCTTATGGTAGCTGGCAGGGCATTCCAGATCTGCGGAATCCTGTAGGAAAAAGCGGCCTGACCTTTAGTTGTGCGCATGAAGGGGATGTGGAGTAGCCTGGGGTCAGTGCATCTGAGGGAGTAAGCTGAAGGAGGTTGTTGGGCAAGGGTAGATGCCAGGTAAGGGGGTAGGGAGAGGTACCAGAATTTGGCGGCGAACCTGGTGCAATGGATTAGTCTGCGATCTTGGAGGGACAGCAGGGCTAGGGAGCTGTATAGTGAGCAGTGGTGGGTGGATTGTGGACAGTTGAGGATGAAGTGACAGAATGAGTGGAATAGGGTGTTGAGGCTGGCCAGGGTGGATGAGGGAGTGATAGAGTACACTATGTCACTGTAGTCAAGTATAGGTAATATCGCTTTTGGACTATAGCCTGCCTTGTAGGAGAGAGGAGGCAGCTTTTGTTTCTGTATAATGTGCCAAGTTTGGGGAGTAGTGTCTTATGTAGGGAGTCGATATGAATGGCAAAATCAAGGTGCTGGTTGAGCCAGATGCCTAGGTATCTAAAGCTGGAGCATTGGTCCAGAGGGGTCCCATCCAAGGTTTTGAAAGGGGGGCAGGGGGCTTGGTGGGAGAGTCTTTGATGGGAGCTGAAGGTTAGCAACACAGTTTTCTTAGGGTTTAGAAATAACTGGTTAGACTGGAACCATTCCTGGATGGCATTGAAATCTTCCTGAAGGAGAGTTGCCACGCTGCTTGTTGTTGGGCCGGAAGCATACAGGACTGTGTCACCGCTTACATCTGGATGGAGGAGTGGCGGCAAGCTGATAGGAAGTCGTTTAGAAATATGGAGAAAAGCAGTGGGCCCAGGATTGAACCTTGGGGGACACCCGTGGTAATGGGCAGTGGGTTTGAGGTGTGCAAGGTGATTTTAACTGCTTGGAGTCTACCCACTAGGTAGTCATGGAACCAGGCAGTGGCTGTTGTAGAGAGCCCGGCTTCGGTGAGCTTGGAGAGGAGCAGGGAGTGGGAGACGGTGTCGAAAGCTTTGGCTAGATGAGGCAAAGTTTCTTTCTTTGCTTGCAACACCTGTTTCATAAACTCCTGCTGTTGCTAGTCTCTCTGCATCTGCGGTTGTGCTTATTACTGATCTCTCTCTGGGCCTACTGTTGTGCTTGCTGTTGGTCTCTCTCTGGCCTTGCAAATGCACTTGCTGGCCCATCCAGTCCCTTTGTATCTTTACCTGTTGTGCGTGCTGCTCTGTCAACAATGTCAGTCTTGTGTCAAGATTATATTAATTTTTTCTGAGTATGTATTACCTCTATTTAGAGAAGGGGGAGTTTGATTCCACCACTAAAACCACCATGGATGACAGCGTAGCAAACAAGTGGTTTCCCAGGAAACTGCAGGGGATATTATAGTCTGGACACTAGTTCAGATTAAATGAAAGTCAACATTTACTGCAGCACTAAAAAAAAAGCAAAGGCTTACACTTCAGATTGGGCCTGATTTTAAAATGTTCAGGTGATTGGGACTGGTGGAAGGGTCTTGCAGCAAGGAGAAATGGTACAAACTGCTCCTTGCACTGCACCTTGCACTAGTCCTGATTTTCTAAGGCAGCCTTTACCACTGAGAGGACAGCCTGCACCAACTGGACTTGCACCATCCTTGTGATGGCCACACTGATGCACCATGGCAGAAGGGGGCTTGTGCCATGGGGGCTGCCATATCCACAAAGTTGAGATTTTGCAACTCCATCATGGGTGTGCAGACCCTGCTATTAGACCAGACTAGAGCTGGGCTAACAGGCCATGTGTCACTGTTGGAGCCCTCACTGGGTGGGGAGGAGACCCTGTGGCCCCTGGTGAATATGCTCTTATGACTCCAGACACCTGACAGACCACTGCTGAAGCAACCAGTGGTCCATGGCAGGTACAGACCTGCTCACCCCAATAGTGGTAATGCTGGATTGGTCCCCCCAAATGGGCCTGCACAAACTGTGTAGTTGATCCATGGGGGCAAGTTGCCACCCCTTTCCCCCAAGCCTTACCTGTCCAACCCCCACTGTGAGCCAGGGCATGTCCAGACTGACCCATCAGCCACCAGGCAACTGGCCAGTAAGTCACCATCACTGGCTACTGCTGCCACAAGCCCAAGCTGCACCTTGTGGCATTCCCCCTTACGTGCAATATTTATGTGGTGCAGATGACAGCTTGTGGCAAACCCAGGGACTTTGATGTCAGGACCCTTCTTGTTCTAAAATTGGCTGCAGGGCCCCTGGAACTTCTTGGGTTTGCCACAGTGGGGGGTTTGGCACACATTGCACTGTTCTACTGGCTGTTTATAAATCAAGCCCAATATTATTGCAGTTCAGCTTTTGTCTCCAATAAGCCTTCCTAGCTTCCCATTTCCCTCTCTCTTTATTGGGCTTAGGTGTTGCATGGTAACACTCCTACCCCCACCGAAAGAACAGCTAATAACTTGAACAGGCAGTGAAGAGAGCAGTCTTTAAGGGCCATCTTCAAGGCAAGAGGGTTTGGACAAATTCTCTCATGACCACTGTGGAAATTTGTGTTGCCTGTGCTGTTTGGTTGTGCAAGTGATTACTGTTATAAGGAGTGTGACAAACATACACTCCTTCTCACAGGCCATTAGAGTGGAGTAAGAGGAAGCAACAGCCGAGATATGCTATTAAAATGTTTCAGCCACTGGACCTCATAGGGTGCCACTGTCATAGCCACCACAGAGGCCAATTCAGAACAGAACTTGAGATTAAACAGTGGTTCATTTCATTTCATTTCATGAGGAAAAGCTCTGTTGAGCAAAGCTCATTTGCAAGGAGGTCCTGGTTAGGACAGTACAGAAAAAATAATAGTGATGACAAGTATACAGACTGAGGGAGTAAAATAAATTACAATATTGCATAGTCTGATAGGTCATAGCAAAATTTAAAGGTACACAATAGAGGCAAAAAGCATATAATTTATGGCATAAGATTATAACAGAGCTGGGCTGCTTATATTTGGGGAAACAATAAAACAATTCACAATAAAGCAGCACTCCAAAAGTGATGAACCGTAGTAGTGAATACTAGGAGCAAGTAACAGTTGTCAGACCAGTAGGGATCAATCAGAGATTTGCAGGTACTTAAAGTTCAAGAGAGGTAGTAAAATAAGGAGGTGCATGGTGAAGTCTACAAAACCAGAATTGAACATGCATAGCAGGTTCACCATGTTGCAGACTTGAGGTACTCCAGGAGATCCTCCGAAGGAATAAAGGGACCAAAACATCCAGTAAGCAGGCATTGCCTGAGGACATGGAAGGATAGAGGGTAGCACCAAAGAGGACAGGAGAAAGGTACTCATGAGAGAACTCAGTAGTTAGGGGGCACTGGAAGAGAAGTAGATCTAACACCTAATGATACAGAGCTAGTGCACTGTTTCCCAAGGGCAACAGCAGACAGACTCATAGCTCTTGTGAAGGTGCTCATGGGAGAGGGGGAGGGAAAAGCCAGAACTGAAAGTGCACATAAGTACTTGCTATTCAGAGTTTATAGAGACATACAGCAATCATTGCAGATGTTGTGTTTAAAATGTGACTGCTATCTAGTAAAAGGTAACTACCATATATAGAACTGTGTTTGATACTCTTTTTTTGATGCAAATATAAGAAATATTTAACATGTAACTTTATAGCACCAATTAAATTTAATATAAATTGAGTATCTGTTTTGTTATTACTCTCTTCTATATAGTCCTTAGTAATTGCTGTTTTCATACTGATTGTTTTTTTAACAGCATGGTTCATTCACAAACTAAAATTTAATGCACTAATTATTTCATGAATGTTTTAAATTAAAATGTGCACATTTGATTGGAATGATGGTATGTAAACAAGAAGTTTTATTGTGAAGCTCCCTCCCCCCATGAAGAGGCAGTGTACCTTTCAGCACCAGGGAGCTTGTTGTATGTATGGTGCTCTTTGTCTCACCTTCAGTGAAGGACAGAATATTTTAAAGAACCTTTTTGAACTCTAGAAATGTGTTTTTGAGTGCATGTAAGCACACATTATTTGTACAAGAGGACAATAGAAGAGGTGGAGGTAGGTTCCATGCACTAGGGATGGTAGCTGAGCAGGGGTGGTGCCTTCTCAGAGGTGCTACCACGGCCATGCATGAATAAGCAGGAACAGTGTTGTGTGTTTCAGTTTAAAGCATGGCTAGAGGAGTGGTGCAAAGAAAAGGAATTCCAATTCCCTGGGGACTGGTGCCCTGCTTGGAAGACGTAGAGACTATTTAAAAGGAATGGCCGACACCTTATCAAGGAGACTAAGACGGTGCTGGGAGCAGGTTTGGCTCAACACACTACATACAGTTTAAAATAGAAAGATGGGAGTTAGCTTGGTTAGGTACACTAACATAAACAAAACCCAGGGGGTCATTGCCAGCATCCCCTATCAAATGGACTTTCAAAATCATCAACATCTGGGGTAATACAAGGAAACCGGTTGGGACATGTTATTGAAAACTACTATGCAACCATGCAAGAGGTCTCGGTAACAAAATCCTGTAAAATCAGTCATTGTTGCCAGAGGGTAATCTAGATCAGGTAGTCGTCACATAGATGGGGCAAACCAGAACCAGACATGTGATATGTCCGAACTGGGTTATGCATTGATTACATAAGTGAAGGCATGGAAGCCACAGAGATGAACAATTTGGTTGGCTCTGTGTGGCTCTGGAGGTTCAGAGACTCTGTGGGTACTAGCAGCAGTACTAGTAGCCACAACGAATAGGAAACAAATGAGGGTTTGAGGTAGTTTTCATGCCACCAAGCCAGGACCAAGGGTTAAACAAGGAACTAGAGGACATTCTGAATAGGGCATCCAAGTAGGATAAGCAGTGATAAGTGGGTACTTCAAAATGCTGTACATAGACTGGAAAATTCCACTCTTGGCAAGTACAAGGAATCAGTTCCTGGCAGAGACATGGCATAAATCATTCCTTGCTACAAATTAGAAACCACCTTATCACAACCATAACACCCATAACTACAACCATAATAACACACGTACCAACAACCTCAATTATACATAGAACTCCCAAATCAAAACACTAACATCCTCTCCACTACAGCCCCTAAAGGAAACTTTGTAAAAGTGTTGCTAACCTAAAGAGAACAAAACTAGTTCTCCCCAGCTCTCCCATACTTACCGAAGCCAACCATACTGCTGCTGTCTCAACCTTCCATGCTGCTTTCACATTTTTGCTGCTTCTCCTTGATGATGCAGTTTTTCACATCAACTTCCTAGTAATGCCACTCACCACTGCTCCTTCCCTCAGACAGCTCAGTGATGCTCCAGATCACACAAAGCCCCTATATGCTGTTCTTGAATGCAAACACTCTCTAGACTGCGGCTCATGCCACTTTGAATCTGTTTAAGTATGCCATGCTGAAACCACGTCTCCTTTTATAGGGAGCAATTACACTAAGGAAATCAACCAGTGCTAATATACCTAAGTCTCAAAATGCCACTGCACTACATAAATGCTCTAGGTGGCACACTCTGTGGGGTGTCACTACTTGTCCACACCCAGCATGCAGTCTGCAACAGGTTGCCAATTTTCTCAGCCTGGCACACCTGTAAGAGCACCTCAGTTGCCTTCACAACTTTGAAATGATTTTCTTACCTGGGGACTTTCTTCATCTGAATTTCACCAAAGCCACTGCCCTCATAGTACAGTGCTGCTTTGGCTATGGGCAAATGACCTTCCCCAGTCATTCACTCCAGATACAACACTTCACTTCTTAGAATATGATAACTGTTGCCTTATTCTCCCTCTAAGGCTGGATTGTCCCACACAAAAGATTAATATACAAGTCCCACAGTCCCACACAAAAGATTAATATACAAGTTAGCCAGCTTTGGAGTGGGTCCCAAGATGGTAGCCTGGTTAAAGAAGTGGCTGGAGAACAGGACACAGAGGGTAATAGTAAATGTAGTCAACTCTGAAGAAAGGGGAGTTACTAGTGGGGTACCGCAGGGTTCAGCACTAAGACCAGTCCTCTTCAATGTCTTTATAAGTGACATTGCAGAGGGACTGGAAGCAAAAGTATGTCTTTGCTGAAAACATAAAGATCTGTAACAGAGTTGATACATACAGTGGGTGGAAAGGATAAGAAGGGACTTGGCAAGGTTGGAAGAATGGTCAAATGTGTGGCAGCTTAGATTGAATGCTAAGAAGTGCAAAGTAATGCACCTGGGAAACAAAAACCCGGGGAAGAGTGCACAATGGGGGGTGAGATACTAACAACAAAAATGGAAAGGGACCTGGGGGTAGTCATATCAGATGACCTGAAGGTGGCTAAGCAATGTGAGAGGGAAGTAAGGAGGGCTGGAGGGATACTGGGATGCAGAGGGAGAGGCATCACCAGTAAAAAACAGGAAGTTGTTATCCCTCTGTACAGACAGCTGGTGAGACCCCATCTGGAGTACTGCATGCAGTTCTGGAGAGCCAATTTCTGCAAAGACATAGACAGGATGGAGTCAGTCCAGAGGAGGTCAACTAAAATGGTGCAGGGTCTGCACCAGAAGACATATGAAGAGAGACGTAAGGAGCTTAACATGTATAGGCTCGAGGAAAGGAGGGAGAGGGGGGACATGATAGAAACTTTCAAGTACCTCAAGGGAATCA
Organism: Neoceratodus forsteri; assembly: GCA_016271365.2. Lineage (NCBI taxonomy): Eukaryota > Metazoa > Chordata > Ceratodontiformes > Ceratodontidae > Neoceratodus > Neoceratodus forsteri. Next base: position 1,375,464,799 of record CM057450.1, read on the forward strand.
ACAAAGTCCAAGAGGGTAGCATCTTTCAGAAAAAGAGGTGTGCAAGAACAAGGGAGCACAATTTGAAGATAGAGGGGGATGGCTCAGAGGTAATGTGAGGAAGTATTTTTTCATGGAGCGTGTTGTGGATGCATGGAACAGCCTTCCTGAGGAGGTTGTGGAGTCAAAAACAATGGTGAAATTCAAGAATGCATGGGACAGTCATAAAGCAATTTTAGGGGCTTGGGGTAGGAGGAAGTTGGCTGTTGGTTAACCAGGATCTGCAGCTTATCCATTAGGTAGGGAAATAGGCAGACTGAGGGAGCCAAGCGGTCCTTATCTGCCATCAAATTCTGTTTCTTTGTTTCTAAGTTTCTGTGTTGTGGATTTTGTCAATACCAACAGTTAATTATTCCCCCAAAGGAATCGATCACAGAGGCATGAAGTATATAAAAATAATATATGCTACTTCCAAATAGTTACACAATCTGTGGGATATTACATTACAAAAAAGAAACTTTGCAAATTATAGGGTTACTACAGAGATTAAAACACATAGAAAAAAACTTTAAATAGCTTCTTAACTCTAACAGAGTAAAAACATCTTTTATGAAGTAGGATACCTTGGTGAATCAGGGAACATGCCAACCTTAGATGGTAACTGCTCAGAGTCCCAACCTAACTGCCCACTCTCTCACAAAACTCATATTTAACTGGGTCCCCAAAAATCAGTCTCCACCCATCCTTGGCACACATGTCCTATGACATCACTTCCAGGCCAGTTAGTTCTTTGTGTCTCTAAGAACAGGTCCTCTTGGGATACCAGTTTGAGCTGGACATTAGGGGTTGGGTATTCAAAGGACACCTCCTTTGTCTTACCTCCTGTCTCACACAGCAGATGTATCTGCTCCAGTCATTAACCAGATCCTCTTCCCATGATATGACAGGGCTGTTTTGTCTTTGAAACTCTCCCATTAACTGAACAATGGGTCTTGTCATTACAGGACAAAAGGATTGTAACCACTCTCTAGAGATGGCTGGCATGCCTCTGGAAATTATTTTAATCTCATTTGCCCCTTACAGATCCATTTGCACTTCTTAATACAGATAGAATTACATTAAAAAAAAACTACAGTGCAAAATCATACAAGTACATCACCCCAACAAGCGAAAACCACATTCTTTTAGCACCCCTAAAGAATGATGGTTTTCTCATGTGAGCAGGCTGGCTCCACTTGCTTTGCATTCGGTTCACTCTCTGTGTGAACTCCACACTAGTTCTTCACATCACCACCCCCACTTTTTTATTTCCAGGTCCTACTGTAGCTATTGTCAAGACAACCCATCAGCATTTCTGTGTTGTGACCACTCCAGTGTCTAATGTTCAAATTATAGTACTGCAGCACCAGACTCCACCTTATCAATTTGAGGTTCTTCCCACTTGTCCAATGCAGTCATGTGAGGGGGTTATGGTCAGTGACCAGGGCGAACACTCTTCCATACAGATAAGTTTTCAGCTTTTGCAAAACCCATACAATACATAGATATTCCTTTTTGATTGTGGTGTACAACACAATGCCTCCTTCCAATGATGGAACTTGGTATCACAGGTTTCCATTCACTGAGGCTTGGTTGGAATTTTCTTCCTAGTGAGACTGAACAGGGGTCTTGCCAGACTGCTGAAATTTAGCAGAAACTTATTGCAATACCCTGATATCCTTAGGAAGGCCTATACCTTTCTCTTAGTCATGGGCATGGCCCATCCCTGTTTGGCCATAATTTTCACCGGCTGTGGCAGGATGTACTCATTCCCCACCCTGTGCCCAAGGTATAACACATGTGCCATTCTTATCCGGAACTTCTCAATTCTCAGTTGCTCAATATATCTAAACGTGTGCAACAAAGGAGGTAAGAGAAATAAAGAAAATGTTTTGCACTGATAGAGGAGGGAGAGGGGAGACTTGGGGGAGCGTTTGGTATCCTGCATCTGCAAGGGTGGGGGGTCACTGGTGGGCAACGGCAGCAATGGGTAGGTGGTAGGCTGCAACAACTCATGTGCACCAATCTTTCTAAAATTGCCTGAGTGTGGAGGATGTTTAGTGTGCAACCACATAGAAAAACTTAGAAAGGAGATTGAGGGTCTGCAGGAGGAACTAAGACAGGCAAGGCAGATTGGGGTGGATTTTAGCCTAATACTGGAGGGAGGAAGAAGGGAGATGAGGGAGGCGATTTAAGCCAACAGTGGTGAGGAGAGGTCAGAAGAAGGGAAGCGGAGACAAAGGGGCCCAGGCCAGGAAGAACAATTGCCGGGGAAACCAGGTCAGGAGACAAAAGACAAATGGAAGGAGGAGATAGGGACTTGTGAGGGGAGGCGAAGAAGTGGCAAAAGTCATGGAGTGGAAAGGAGAGAACAGGTTACTATGAAGAGAGAGGGAGCGGGCATTTGTGAAGGGTCTTCAGAAAATAGTTGTGCACTGCTAGAGGGGAAGAAGGTGGAGGAGGGAAATGATGAAATTAGAGGAGTAATTGATAAATGCCTGGACCAAACTGGAGCGGGGAAGTTCTGCTGGGAGAATTGCAACAGGGAAAAGGGGGGAAATAATGTGCAGGAGGAAGAATAGGAGCTGGAAATGAGAGGGAGATGAATGGAAGCAAGCAGGGAGTAAGAGGGGTGGAATCTTAGTGCTGGGGGACTCAATACTAAGAGGAGTTAGGTGGGGTAGCAAGGGGAGAGGTATAGCTCTATTTGGGTGGGAGGCCGCCAGGAATGACAGCGGAAAGGGGTGGGGCAGTCTGTTCTGAAATATGCTAGAAGGGTAGGGACAAGCCTTCATTTAATTATACATCTTGGGACAAATGACCTGGTTGACAAGACAGTAGATACAGTCCAGAGGAGGTTTGAGGAACTAGCACAATTATGTGAGGGGCAGGAAGATCAGTAACTTTTTCAGGGATACTTCCGTGCAAAGGCAAGCACAACAAGAAAGCTGAGAATAGAGGAATTTAATGGATGGCTAGAACCTGGTGTTGTGCTAAAGGGTATGGGCTGTTGGGTGGGTGGGGAGGGACCTGGGAGGACAGTAGTCTCTATGCCAAGGACAGACTACACTTGAGTGAGGAGGGAAAGAAAGTGTTGAAACAGAGGATGGAGGAGCAATAGTGGAAGTTGGGAATTTAAACTAGGAGTGGGGGTGGCAGTTGGGGAAGAGATGTGCAGAGACCACAGGTTGGGAAACCATATGAGCTTACCCCCCGTAACAGTGACAAAGGACAAATGGCAAGTAGTGTTGGTGATGCTAGGAAAGGAGGGCAGGATGGGGGGAGGGTGGAAGGTGGTTACCCTTAATGCTAGGAGCCTTGGGAGGAAAACTGCAGAGTTACAGGTTCTCATGGCAGAGGGAGAGGTGGACATTGCAGTCATCATGGAAACATGGGCCACCCAATACAATGACTGGGACCTGTCTGTACCAGGGTACAGATTATTTCGTAGGGACAGGGTGATTGGGAAAGGAGGGGGGGTGGCACTATATGTGAAGGAAGGACTGAAGTGTGTAAAGGAGGAAGGGGAGAAGGGTAGTACGGAGTCACTTTGGATGCAAATCCAGGATTCCAAGAATAGGATTCTTAGAATGGGAGTGGTGTACAGGCCACCATCTCAGACAGAGGAGTTAGACAGGGAACTAGCGGGACAGATCAGGAGGACCCAAGTAGAAGGGTAGTGTGGTGTTTGTGGGGACTTCAACATGCCAGGAGTGGACTGGAGCACCCCAACAACCAGGAACAGAAGGGAGCAGGTACTGCTGGATGCCTTCCAGGACAGCTCCTTCTGCAAATGGTCAGTGAACCAACCAGGTTAGGAAATACCCTTGACCTTGTGCTGGCAAATGGGGACTTTGTGAGAGAACTTACAGTGGAGGAAACGCTGTCAGGAGTGACCAGCGCCAGTATGGCTCACATTGGATATGGGCAAGGAAGGAGGGAATCTAGCACAATAGTGCTGGACTTCAGAAGGGCCGACTTTGGGAGGATGGGAAGTGGTAAAAGGGTACCTGGCCAGAATTCAATCTAGTATGGACACTAACCAGAGGTGGAGCTCATAAAGCTGGGGATAGTGGAGGCAACCAAAACTGCTGCAAAGCCCAGAGCAAGAAGGCTAGGGCTAAGAAATCGATCTGGTTGAGCAAGGAGGTCATGGAAAAGGTAAGGAGGAAAAGAACTGCCTTTAGGAAGTACAAGAAAACAGGGAGGGGGGAGGACAGGGAGGAGTACTTGACAGAATCGAAGGAGGTGACAAGGGCAGTAAGGAGAGCCAAAGCATCTACGGAACTCAGGCTGGCACAAAGCATTAAGAAGGGGGAGAAGGACTTCTTTAAGTACATCAGGGAGAAAAGGAGCTGTAAGGACCACATAGTAAGGATTAGGAAGGAGGGGGGTTGGGTGGAAGAGGTGCGATAAGGCGGAAGCACTAAATGAGTACTTCTGCTCAGTATTTACTAAAGAGAAGAGGGGGTGACACCCAAGGTGGGAGAAATGGCAGAAGCAGGGGGGAGAAGTGGTGAAAGATGGGGAAATCATGGAAAGCAGAGTTCAAGAGGGTTTGAAGGCACTGAGGGTGGACAAGGCGCCAGGCCCAGATGGCATCCACCCCAGGGTACTGAAGGAGCTGGCAGAGGTCCTTGCAGGCCCTTTGGCAGACGTATTTAATGCCTCACTACATTCGGGGTGTGTACCTCAGGACTGGAGGATGGCTCATGTGGTGCCCCTCCACAAGAGTGGCCCCAAGGATGAACTGGGAAACTACAGACCAGTGAGCCTCACATCCATTGTGGGTAAGCTAATGGAGACTATCCTGAAGGAGAGGCTGGTGGCCCTCCTAGAGGCCAAAGGACTACAGGACAGCAGACAGCATGGCTTCATACATGGCAGATCCAGCCAAACTAACCTGGTTGAGTTCTATGACTGGGTAACTAGGCAACTGGACAGGGGCCATGCAGTGGATGTCCTGTATCTGGACTTCAGTAAGGCATTCGACTCAGTGCCACATGGAAGGCTGGGAAGGAAGTTAGTAGGCACAGAGGCGGGTGAAAAGCTAGTGAGATGGGTAGGAAACTGGCTGCAGGGAAGGCAACAGAGGGTGGTGGTGGGTGGGGAGCTCTCACACCCAAGGGCAGTGACGAGCGGTGTTCCACAGGGCTCAGTGTTGGGACCAGTGTTGTTTGGGATATTCATTGCAGACATATCATGGGACATCAAGAGCAAGATCAGTCTGTTTGCTGATGATACCAAGGTAGGCGCATGGTGGATGACCTAGGGGATGGCAGGGGTTGCAGGATGATCTGGCAAAGCTTGAAACCTGGTCAGACACCTGGCAACTGGCCTAATGCCAAAAAGTGCAAGGTGCTGCATTTTGGGATGAAGAACCAAGGAGGAGTTACCAGCTAGGGGAGTGCAGCTAGCCCAGACAGAGGAGGAGAAGGATCTGGGTGTGCCTATTACAGGGTCAATGAACAACTCGGCACAATGTAGGAAGGCAGCTGCAAAGGCCAACAAAATGCTGGGTTGTATTGCAAGGGTATATCCTCGAGGAGGGAGGAGGTGATTCTGCCACTGTATAGGTCATTAGTTAGACCACACCTGGAGTACTGCGTGGCAGTACTGGCGTCTCAGATCTGAAGAGGACATGGTTACCGGAGGGGGTGCAGCGTAGAGCAACAAAAGATGACTCAAGGGGCTGGGGACTTATCATAATGAGAAGAGGTTGAAGGAGTTGAACATGTACTCACTGGAGGAGAGGAGAGACAGGGTGACATGATTGAAACCTTTAAATACATGAAAGGAATAAACAAGACGGGTACAGAGGGCTGTTCAAAGTAAGGGAGGAGGGCCACCAGGGCCATGATATGAGACTGGAGCCGAGGAAGGTTCAGGAAGGAGATGAGGAGACACTTTTTACAGAGGAGGGTGGTTGGTTGGTGGAATGCATTACCTGCTGAAGTGGTATGCAGTAGAACAGTGGACTGCTTCAAACGAGGATGGGACAGGACAAGGGGGAGGGTTAATGAAGGGGAAGGGTGGAAGGGAAGGGCAGCTGCAGAATAAGGGGAGCTAGCTGCACAGTCGAGCAGACTTGATAGACCTCTAGGCCTTTATCTGCTGGCAAATTTCGTATGTTCGTATGTTCTCATCCTTCACTGTCAGCCCAGTGGTCTGCAGTTAGCAGAACTCCTTGGTCATGTGCCTAACATGATCCTTCCAAATCTGGCTATAGATGGCAATGTCTTCCATGTATGCCAGCACAAAAGCTCCTGCCCATTCAGAATGTGGTCCACAAGCTATTGAAAGAGGCTGGCACATTCTTCATCCCAAGTGGCATTACTGTGAGCTTGAATAACCTGAATGGGGTGACAAAGGATGACCTTTTCCAGGCTTATGGGGTTAGGGACACCTGCCAACAGCCATTTGTTAAGTCTATGGTGGTCAGGTACCTTGCCCTCCCAACCACTCTAAGACCTCATCTGTCCTGGGTATGGGGTATGCATACGACTCCATACAGCTATTGAGCTTGCAGTAGTCTATGCAGTACTTTGTGGACTCATCCTTTTTGGGGATCAGTACCACTGTGAAGGCCAGGGACTACTGGACTCCTGGATCACCTGGAGGTCCAGCAGCTCATTGATATCCCCTTCTATGACATATTTTACATCATTAGGGGTTCAGTAGGCTTTTTACCTCAGGAAGGCTTTGGACCCTAAGTCCATGTGGTGCTCTGCCAGTGTGTAATTCCCCAGCATCCACATGAACATCCCTTCAGATCTTCACAGCACCCTTGACATTTAGGTAGCATGGGCCAGTGTTAGTTTCTCAGAGATGGTGATGGCATCCACTAAGGATTCTCTTTAACCTCTACCAAGAGATCCACCAGTGGGTCTGCCTCTGTCTTCTCCTGTTGGTAGCTGTAGATAGCCAGGACCATCTTTTCTAAGTCATGGTAGTGCTTCAACCCATTAATGTGGTAGATCTGCTGTTTGCGCCTCCTGTCAAGCAGCTCCACCACATAGTTAATGTTGTTCATCCAACTGACCACTGAATATGGACTGTTCTATGCCACCCCCCCATTCATTTTGCTGGGCTGCAATGAGCACAATCACCAGTTGCCCAGCTTCATACACCTGGGCTCTGGTCCCACAGTCTACTATGTCTTCTGTCTCTGTTTTGCAGAGACTAGGGGCTCCTGGGTGAACACCATAAGTTCATTGAGCCTAGACCAGAAATTCAGGGTATACTCCACAACAGATTCCTCTTGGAGACCAAGTTCACCCTCCCATTTATCCCTTAGCAAATTAAGAGGGCCCCTCACCCAATAGCCAAATAAGATTTCAAAGGGCGAGAATCCTGTGGACTCCTGGGAGACTTCCCTGTATGCAAATAAGAGATGGAGTAAGTACTTGTCCCACTGTCTTGCATACTGGTCAGCAAATGGTCTCATCATGTTCTTAACTCACTGGGCCCAATGTGCAGTGTGGAGCAGCAGATGCAAGAGACTTGAGACAAAAGTGTTTGTCGCAAGATGTGATTTGCGTCATAACGTGCATCAAATGAGATTTTCTAATGCAGCCTGTGTCTGTTCCAGACACAGCTGCGTCAAAGCCCATTTGTGCCAGGGTTGTATCCAACAACCCAGTGCATCAAGGCACAAGTGGGCTGGACCTGTAGTGGGGCTGCCACATCCTCATTTCTTGTATTTCCAAAGTCCTGCCATGGATGCGGTAGGGAGCATCACTTAGACCAGCCAGGAGGTGGTCTAAGTGGTTTCACCAGGTGGAGTTGTGAAGGGGTATGCAGTGTGGGCAGGGGAGGGACCCAGGAGGGCAGGCCACTGCTGCCTACAGCCCTAATGGCATTGCAACTAGTAGGTTGGCACCGCAGTGACACTGTGACAAGCATGCTAGTCACAAGTTGCCTGGTAATGTAGCCCCCCCCCCCAAGTTTCTACTCTTGTAGTAGCAGCCCTGGTGGTATAGTAAGTAACTGCCCCAAAATCCTGATCTCCCCAAGAATACTGCAGACAGTAGCCCTGTGGTATAGAGCCCCCAACCCCTTCTCCACAGACAGAAAAAATAAAACACCAGCAAGTGTCCCTGGTGGTCTACTGCCCCCACCCTCCCACCCTGACAGGCAGTGGTCACACCCGCACTCCTCCCATCCCTGACCCAGTGCTGTGACTGCCACTTCCCTTCTTATCCATAGTTAGCTGTGGGATGCTATATGACATTGTATAGTATTATACAGTACACTTAACGACTCTGCAGCTGGCCAAGGTGGTGGAGGAGGGAAGTGCCAGTTGCAGCAGTGGTTCAGGGATGGGGGTTGGATCTGGGTGGTTGACTACTGCCTTTTGAGGTGGGGAGGGTGGGGGCCACTAGACCGCCAAGTACTGTGTTGCCATGTGTGTGGGCGCAGTATGTGGGGAGGGGAAAAAATGGACTGGGACCAGGTTTTTTCCTTTCGGGTACCAGCACATATAACCAAGGATTGAGGCTCCCTGTGGATTGGGGGTGGGGGGAGCCAGTATACCACCAACTAACTGGTGTTTCAGGACATATTGAGGGTTGCCAATGGCCTGCCTAGGCAGGCATTCCCCTGTCATGTCACACGGTTACCCTGACAGTAATGAGACACTGCTCTGGGATGCAAAACAAGCCCACGCCATAGGCTTGTGGTGGCTGCTCCTGCTGTGCCTGGGTTCCAGGCATGCTGCTTCTTCTGGCACCTCTGGTGTCCTACTGCACACTTGTTTGTGGATGCATCCTCTAACTTGAGCCAGGACCCCCAACTGTGCTCATCTTTCAGTCACAGGTGGACTTTTGTGGCTATTCCAGAAAGTTTGGCACAAGTTGCCAACCTTCTGGAATAGCAAGTTTGGCTGTTGCCCCACCTGCATCAGATGCAGCCCCTTTTTTTTGCCACAAGTTGCGTTCCACACAGGTGGCTTCTAAAATTGTGCCCATTATCTCTTGGGGGCCATTTTGTGTCAAGCTAAGCAATGGATAGTTCGGACTTCATACGAAGGCTAATGGAAGTCACGAGTTTTAAGAGACAAAGAAACTTAGACAATGATGGCAGAAAAAGACCAAAGGTCCATCCAGTCTGCTCAACCAGATCCTTAGTCTGAAGATGGTATGGGGAGGCTCTGAGCAGCCTCACTCCATACTTCTCCCAAAGACTAGCCATCAACTCAGACAAGAAGCTGATGCCGTAGTCTGACCGAATGTCCTGGGGAAAATATCCTCAGCAGTTTGTCATGTCTTCTTAGCCTCACGGAGAACAAGAGCACTGCCTCTGGGTACTTTGTAGCATAATCTATAACTAATAAGATATACTGCTTGCTGGTGCAACTTGGGATGCTAAGTGGCCCCACAGAGTACTTGGCCACTGGCCTAAATGGATCTTCAATAATAGGCAGGGGAATCAAAGCTACCTTAGCCTGGTCCCCAGCCTTTCCCACCCTATGGCACTGTGGACATCTCCGACAGTAGCTTGCCACATCTTTAAAAATACTGGGCCAGTAAAAATTGTTAGTCAACTGCCCTTTTATACAGTTGACCCCTAAATACCAGAAAAGGGTAAGTTGTGGGCTAAGGCCAGACGCTGTTTCCTTTATTCCCTAGGAACCACTATCTGCAGGAGTACCCCTTCCTCCAGTCCTCCCTTAGGAACCCACTCTCAATGCAGGAACCCATTTGCCCAGTATTCCTTTTTTCATCAGGACTCAGAGAGTCACCTTTCACACTGGTGGCTAACTCCCATTCATCTCTAGAGGGATGGGTCAGCTCTGCACTCCTCATATTTCCTAAAATACACTCTCCTGTGAGAGAGCTGCCCACTGCCGGACTCTCCTCTGTCTGTAGCTGTGGCTCAGAACTGCTGCTCCCAGCATGTCCTTTAGTTACAACTTCCTTGGCTACTTAGGTAGGGGTAGAGATGGCTTCCCTTTGCACTGCCCCCTGCATCCTCAGAAACCTGTTCCATTGCCTTGTTATGGGTAGTGATACACAATATTGTCCCTGCTATCCAAGTCATTCACCATAATCACATCCACAGGTAAATCTGGGATAACACCCATCTTCCATATGTCCTGACTACCTTCTCTGTTTTGGAAAATCCAGGCCATTGGTACTGAGACCACTAGACCCATTACCCCTCTAATCCAAGAAAAGGGGCCAGGCAGAATCTTTTTCTCATAAATCAAAATGTTGCTTCACCACAGAAGCGGAGGCCTCAGTGTCCATCTATCCATGGGTTACCAATCCATTTACCACCACTAGGTGCATATGTGCAGTGAAGTTACAGGGTGCTGCTCTCTGTACAGGGCACTATCTGCTGTGAGCTCCCTGTGAGACGCTCTATGGTACTAGCCATTTTTGTTCCATTTTTCAGACAATCACAAGACAAATGCAGATATAACACCAGCATTCCCTGAATCTTTACCTCTGAAACCACTTGGCTTTCCCATTGGGATGGGCATAGTCTGGTTACCTTTAGATTACACCCTCATGGTTCTCATAAAACCACCTGATGTCCCTCTCCCATTACTTTTGTGATAAGAGAATGGACAGCTGAATATAAATTGATTAGCCCTCTTGGCTGCCTCTCTCGCAGAACTTGGAGTTCTATACATCAATCATATTCTCAGTTCCTTAGGTACAATTTTTAGAAACTGTTCCAGATAAAATTTTGTATTGTTTCTAAAGATCAAGCTTTTGTAACCTCTACACAGCATTCTAATAAATTAGCTGCATACACATTTCAACATAGCAATCTCCTGGTGTCTTTCTTAACCCTCTAAATTTTTGCCTATAGGCCTCAGGAGTAAAATGCTTTAGCAAGGCATTTTTCACTTTGTCATAGTCCACTCAGTACTCATTGTCCCTTCTAGAAAAAGCTTCTAATGGCTTGACTGTAAGCAGTGACAATAGATGAGTCATTCAAGAAGCCCTGCTCAATTCAAATTGCCTACAGATGCTATCAAAAGATCTTAAAAACAAATCCAGATCATCTCCCTCCTGATATCTGGGAAACATTCTGGAATTAATTTTGGCTTCCTGTGTCAAACCCCTCATGCCATTACTCACAGTTTGTGGTGTTGTCCTCTGGTGCAGAATCTCCGTCTCTCTGTTATGCTCAGGCTTCTTCATCTGGATCCCATGCTTGGGCTATTTCTCTAGCTCCACTGCTTCCAGATGTACTCTCCACAGCTCTGCATCAACCTTTCACTTCTCCTTCCTCTCTCTTCTCTCTTTTTCTTTTGCTCCTCAGCTTCTATCTGCATCCTTCACAGCTCTGCATCAGCCTTTTGCCTCTCCTTCTTCTCTCAGTCCTCTCACTCTTTCTCTTGCTCTTCTGCTTCTAGCTGCATCTTCTATAGCTCTAAAGCTGCCTCAGTTCCTGGCTCTGGCACACGTTCATAGTCTCCAGCCTCTGTCTTGTGAGTTCAGCTAGCAGTAACCACTTTTACAGTTCAGTCCTGGTCACTCTCCTCAAGGATGTTTATGAGTTCTACCCTTGATTGGCTTTCCTCATAACCCATCCCTCTTCTTTTGACCAACTCTTGCAGGTTTAGCAAAGTGTACTTTTCATACAGTCTAGACAAAATTCCTTCTTTTAAATACTGTTCTTAAAAATAAAAATAACAGTAGTAGTGAACACTTCTGTAATATCCTGCTTTATGACTGGATAGTTAACTGCATTATTGACAAGTCCCAGATACTCATAAAATATTACCATCCTGGGGGCTAATTTGTTCATAATCCCACTGTCCTTCAGGCTTATGGGTTACTGAGCTCATTAGCTCCCCTTGATGGTGATATTTCCCGTTATACAATATACATTAGTGGTTTTTCACTAAGAAAGACATTTTATCAGAGGCACAGAACACTAGCTAGCTGGATACCTTTCTTACCTTGAGAGTAGGGTATGTTACTGTACTTGCACTGAATGTAGTGCTTCATGCTGTGATGAACTGTGCAACAGCCATGGTTTATATAGTCATAAGTAGATTGTATAAACTGCACATGTGATGGACGGCAATAGGCCCAAGTGCCTGTTTTCTGGGGCGACGCGGGAGCACTGCAGAGGTTGAGTGACTTGTTCAAAGTATGCAATTGGAGGCTGTGGGAATCAAACCCAGATCTGCTGGATGTACTAAGCTTATTCACAGCTTGTTACTCTAACCTGTAGACTATACTGCCATCGCTCTTTTTCTTCATTTGAGATCAGGGAACTCTTGTACCCTCAATTATTGCCATGACTTCACCACTTGTGAGGGTCAAGAGGTCACTGATCACTCATGAAGATAAACAATCTCATTGCAGTGCATCACATATCCCCTATATATCTGATATATTATAGAGGCACAGCAGTGGTCTTTTAGTTAGGGTTAACAATACTCTTCTATGGTAAACCCCTATATTTGCACCTTAACTTGGCTTTCACTGGATGGAATACCGTGAAATTTAGCAGGCATATTCTGGGGTTCAGGATCTCAGGATGCAGAACATTTTGAAATCATTGATTCAGTAGTGTAAATGTTCTAAATGAAAAAAATATATGAAAAGTAAGACTTGTTTTGCTCAACTGCAGCTTACAAATGTCTGAGTTAAATCCTGGCACTTTTTGGTTTGTAAGAGTTTGAATCACAGCAGTGTCTTTGATAGGTAGTTTCACAAAGAAAAATAGTTTTTAAATTAACAGAAGCAATACCATTGACCTGCATGCACAGAGCATTTTCTCCATGTTAAATTTGACAATTATAATTTCTCGTTGTTGTCACTAAAAACTCTTGGCATGAGCACATCAACAGTTTCTAGTAAAGACACCTGCAAACCTGATTCAGCTGATTACACTGGCAGCAAGTACCCAATCCAACACTCTCCTCCTGCCAATCACCTGCTTGTCTTAAAATTCATTAACAGCAGGTGCCAAATCCCACCACAGATTATCCCGCCTCCCAGCTGTTCAACTGTTTCATCATAGCCTACAGCGCTTACAGGTGGCAGGTCCCTTGTCCCATTACAGATACATCAATTGCCCAACAGCCAAAATGTTTAGACTCACCCCCACCCTTACCCATCCTCTGGCACCCAGCTCCCCTCCTCTCCCCCCTCCAGCTACACCTAGAAAGATGTCAAGACAAGACTGGTGGTTAGTGCCCAATCCCAACTCCAGTACCCCCTCCCACCTGGCCACTAAATATTTTTATTAATTTATCCCCTCATCCTCACTCACTCACTCACCATGTGGTACACACATCATCCTTTCCTCCACTGACATCGGTCTCTGTCCCTCACTTCCAACTTTTCAATGTCCTTTGATTCACTTCTCCACCTGCAGTGGACACAGATGGAAAAAAAAAGTTTGGCAAAGTTTAAGAATTACTGTATTTTTTTTTTCTCCTTTATTTCTACTTTTGGCCCAAACTTTGGCTATTTAGGGTGTAATTGGCCCCAAATTTTCAGGGTGGATATATTACCAGCCCACCTCATGACCACATATGTGATTTTGTTATTGTGCCCTAAAATGTGTTTTATGGAGTTAACCACCACCAAAAACACATTTTTGGGCATGTTAAATAAATGACATGTTTGTAAAGGTGGGAGTGGTGATATGGCTCACCAGAATATGTGGGGTCAGTTGTACTAATTAGCTAGAGTTATGGCCAAAAGTAAAAAAAAAATACAAACTAAGATCTTAGGTTTTTTTTGGGGAGCAGGCATTTTTTAACTTTTGGCCCTAACTTGGCCACTTGTGTGCCTGCTGACTGCACAATTTAAGGTTTGCCTTATTGCCACCCCACATAATGATGATACATGTTATTTTGTTAATGTATCCTAAAATTTGTCTCTCAGGTTTCAGTGCCAAAAACATGTTTTTGTAGCGAATTAACAAAATGACACTTATGTATTCATGAGGTGGCATTCCAAAATGGCAACTCTTAACATTTGAGGTCAGTTGGCCCACAAATAGCTATGTTACGGCCATCCAATAAAAAAACAAAAAAAAAAAAAAAAAAACAAGTATTAAGAAAAACTTTCTAGCTCAAACAGTAGCAAATGTTTAAAACTGCAAAAAGGACCATGTTCAATGATCCAATTCACAATAGAAATTAGTACCATGAATAATTCATGCAGTGCCCAAAAGAGCTTGTGTGAAGCAAGGTTCAGTGCATGTCATGTTAAGCAAGTTATGCTTACCTCCTGTTTTGGGGATTTGTGACAAGTTGCTTCAGGAAGGGGCCCACATGGTCCAGCGTGATATATGCACTAAGATACAATGGTTTTATATATATGAAAAGAAAATAAATTAATGGCAAAATATCACATTATTTCACCAGTATTGATTTTCTAAACATCACTGGTATGGAAATCCAATGTTAAGGATTTCTAAATACTAGCTCCCCCCACTCTTATGCACCGCTCCCATGAAACCCATAGAACTGAATGCCAAACCACAATCCAAAGCACAATCCCCAAGTGTTCTGCATGAAGCAAGACAGGACTCATCCCACAAAACTTTCCAGATCACATTAGCTCCCAATGTCATAACTGGCTTGGGGTCACAGCTAGAGGTGTTAATAACACTGGGAAAGCCATATGTATAAATACTAGAAGTCTAAGAAATAAGATTTCAGACCTACAATCCCAAAATGGCAGAGATCAACCCAGATACTGTGGCCATTATGGAGTCATGGTAAACTGGAAACCATGACTGGGACATTGCCATAACAGACCATACCCTGTTCTGGATGAACAAAATTTGAAAAAAGGAAGGGGTGAGGAATGTTATTTGAGGGACAGCATTAAAGTGACGCAGACAGGGAATATGGGGGGGGCAGAGGTACAGTGGGTTACCCTACAGATGGAGAATGGAGCCTCTACCCACACTGGTGTGATCTACAGACCTCCAGCACAGTAGGAGAAGTTAGATAAGATACTGATGTAAGCCACTGGCAAGATCGCAGAAAAAGAGGAGGTGCTGTTAGTGGGGGACTTTAATCTGGCCACTAAATATTTTTATTAATTTATCCCCTCACCCTCACTCATCATGTGGTGCACACACCATCCTTTCCTCCACTGACATCGATCTCTGGCCCTCACTTCCAACTTCTTAAAGTCTCTTGTTTCACTTCTCCACCTGCAGCGGAAACAGATGGCAAAAAAAAAAGTTTGGCAAAGTTTAAGAATTACTGTATTTTTTTTTTTTTATTTCCAGATGTAGATTACAGCCTCCCAGCTGCAGCTGCAGCTTTAGCTAGAAGCAGGGAAGTATTTAACTCCCTGCAGAGGGCATTCCTCAGGCAACTAGTCAGTGAACCCACCTGTGACAGGGCAATACTGGACCAGGTACTCACCAACCGGAACGGTGTTGCAAAGGTCAAGTTTGGGAGTGGCCTCATAGGGACGAATGATCACTGTACAGTGTGGTTCAATATAAGGATGGTTGTGGAATCAAACCACACAAAGATGAGGGTTCTGGACATTATGAAGGCAGATTTTTGAAATGTAGCCACCCCCTCCTCAAATGTCTAGGAGTCCTGATCTTCTGGGGGAGGGGGTTCCATAGCATAGAACCTCGCCAGCACTCCCCAATATCTCCAGCAAATCAAAATGGAAATAATTTTGGGCCTACCTGGAAATGTTTTCTTACTTCCGCTGACTCCCAGGCTAGAAGGTAAAACTTGCCCCAAGGCCCCAAAATCTAAAGCACAAACACTGGTGATTTCAGGATTGCTCCCACTGCTCTGGTCCCCAGACAATGCACGAGACTTAGGATCTTCAAGGCCTCCCTGAAATTTAACTCAATGAAGGGTAAAAACTAAGGATTAACAATTTCATTTCATCCTTATTTACAAACGAAATTAGGACACTCAATTTCCTTCAAAATCAATCACTTTTTTTCTCCTGGGCACAAAATGATTTAAATGGGCAACAGGGGCTCACTTATGACTTAACTTTAAACTGCAGCTCTATGGGGCTAACATTTTTATACAGTTAAAATGGCAGCAAACTTTTGGCACAGCAAGGTCTTTAACAGCTCCCAAACAGCAGACCTGCTATTTTCCTCAGGCTTAGCAACCATCTACCTAGACCATGAAGCTCTCTGATTCCACTGACACGGATAAGTACCTAAATGAGCTTCCATCCGAGTTTCCGGAGGTTCCTCATTTCTTCCTCTAACTGGGGAAGCATACAGCTTCTCCCCACCATTCCCTGATTCTCAATTCTGGCCTTCCAGGGACACGGATGGTGCTACACCAACCCAAACCCACTGTACCATACCCTCAAATCCTCCTGTCCAGTCGCTTTCCTGTTCTGCCCGGTCTCCCTGAACACTACAACATTTCCAAACAGCACAATGGCACCTTCCTTTCCAAGTTACCCCACCAGAGCAAAACCATGGCCTAAACTGGGTCTATAGGTCTACTAACTCAATATATGCCCTGGGGCCTGCCCCAGACATGGGCATGGCAGACCCACAGTGTACCCAGGCCATGCTCCACTCCCCTGACTGCCAACCGTTTGACCTGCCCTGCCATGCAGGGTAAAGGGGCTCTGCCACAACCCATGAACCACCAACCACTCAAACACACCTCTCCATCCAGTATGCTGCTGTTTTAAAGGGCCGACCCATGATGGACTACTGCCCGACCTTCCCCTCTTCTCCAACCTCCTGCTACCCGATATGTGTCAACTGGTTCTGGGGGATAACTCCAGGGCACTCAGTGGCCCACTAGGCTAAAGACTGGCAGCCCTCAGACCTGTCCCTCCAAACAGGCCCTAAACAGGGTTTGAGGCTCCTACTGGCCCCCTCTCCAGTGGGACCCAAAACAGCCTTGCCACACCAGGATACAGAGACTGCAACCCCAATGACACAGGCCCACTACCAGCCTACCATGGCTACCCAAACCCTGTGATCAACCTATCCTGCATTTCCCTTTTCCACCTACCACACCCCAGAGCCCGGGAACCCTTTGATGATAGTTGCAGCTACCTGTCTCCATTCCCTCCCTCGGATGCTCACTCCGGGGACCTGATGCATTGCTACTGTAGAAGTCAGCCTGCCTAAAGCAAGGGGGGGCCCCCCACCCCACACTGCCCTGCAGTGCCCATCAGTCTCCTTCTCTCCTTGCTTTCTCCTCCAAAAGACCTAGAAACTTCCTTTTTCTGCCTATTTATACTCTTACTAGACTGCTCACTGCTGCCACCAAATGGCAACTTAGAGAAATGTTGCCCCCATACCACTGATTTTCCTAACTCTGGGGGCACCATCAAAGAGGAAGGGGGCCCTAAAGGTGGTATAAGCCTCTCTCAAAATGAGAGGGGGGCTTACAGAAAGATGTATGAATGCTTCAGGAATGATCTGGGTGGGAGGATGTGCTGGGTGGGGAGAAGAAACAGTGAGAAAAGCAACAGACCTCTGCGCCAAGCAAGGGAGCAAAAGAAAGAGGAAAAAGAGACCACTATGGTTCTTGAAAGAGTGGCAGAAAGGTAAAAGCTAAGAACATAGCATTCAGAAGGTATAGGGGTATGCATAGGGAGGAGGATAGGGAGGCACATCAGGGTAAACAGTGGGAAGCAGGAAGAGTAGTAAGGAGTACAAAGGTGCAAACTGAAGAGAACAGCCATGGAGGTAACAAAAGAGGACAACATATTTTCTAGGTATGTAAGAGAAACAACAAAGACAAGGGAGTGGAATTTTTAAGGTTTAGAAGGGAAGCAGGAATTGTGCAGCGTGGGAACCAGAAAGGCAGACATCCTGAACAAATGTTTGTTCAGTGTTCACAGAGGAAAGAGACAGGAAGGGGCCACAAAATTGTAACAGGAACTTTGAAGGGAGAAAGGTGGACACTAGTCTGTTTTCAGAGGACAGAGTCCTGAAGGGACTGACAAATCTGAAAGTGGACAAAGAAATGAGGCCAGACTGGGTCCACTCAAGGGTATTGACAGAGATCAGGGTGGTACTAGCTGCACCTCTGATGGCCATATTTAACAGTTCATTGGAAATAGGAGTGGTCCCAGAGGATTGGAGGGAGGAAGGCAGATGTAGTCCTACTTCGTACAAGTGGTAGCAGGGAATAGGCTGGCAATTAAAGGCCAGTCAGCCTGACTTTGTTGGTGGGAAAATTACTGGAATCACTTATGAAAGAAAGGATTGTGGAATATCTTGAATACAATGTGTTACAAAACCCGAGGCTGCTTGGATTCACAGGCTGGAGGTCATGTCAAACAAATCTGATTGAGTTCTTTGACTGGGTGACCAAAAAACTAGATCAGGGTGGAATGGTGGACATAGCCTACTTACTGTAGATTTCAGTAAGGCGTTCAACACTGTTCCGCACAGGAGACTAGGAAGTGAGCTGGGTAGTTTAGGAGTGGTCCAAAGGGGGTAAACTGGGTAAGAAACTGGTTAAGGGATATGCAGGGAGGGTGTTGGTAAATGGGTTCACTTAGAGCAAGGGAGGTTGACCAGGGAGGTGTCTACTGGATCAGTTCTGAGATCAGTCCTCTTGAATGCCTTTATAAGTGGCATTGCAGAGGATCTGGAAGGGAAGGTCTACCTCTTTGTGGATAACACTAAACTCTGCAATAGGGTGGGTGCTCCAGGGGGGTGAAAAGGATGAGCAGCAACCTGAGAAAACTCGAGGAATGGTCAAGGTATAACATCTAGGTTTCAAAGTGAACATGTACAAAATAATGCAGATGAGTCACAGAAAACTGACAACCACCAAGCAGGAAAGATACCTGAAGGTAATCAAATCAGGTGACCTAAAGGTGATCAGTCAATGCAACAAGGCAGTTGGGAGGGCAAGTGGTATGCTGAGGTGCATAGGGAAGGGTATAACCAGCAGAACGAGGGAGGTGGTGTTGCCTCTTTATAGATTGCTGGTAAGACTCCACTACTGTTTCCAGTTCTGGAGATCACATCTCAGAAGGGACATAGAGTGGAAGCAGTGCAGCAAAAGGCAACTAAAATGGTGCAGGGTCTGCATCAGAAGCTGTACAAGAAGAGATGAAAGGACATAATATGTACACCCTGTAAGAGAAGGGAGGGTATATGATACAGACCTATAAATATAGTACCTTATGGGGGTAAACAAGATAAAAGAGGGAAGTATTTTTCAGAAAAGAACATGTGCTGAATGAGACATGATAAGAAGCTAGAGGGGGTAGATTGGTAGATTCAGAAGAGATACTGGGAAGTATTTCCTCAAAGAAAGAGTCTTGGATTCCTGAAACAGTCTTCCAGTAGAGGTGGTGGGGGTGGGGATGAAAACCATGGTGGGGTTCAGTAATTCATGGGATAGTCATATGGGAATATTAGGGAAAGGGAAGGGGGTGTTGAATGGGCAAGAGATCAAGAAGGATCTGCAGTGATACTATAGGCAGGAAAAATGGGCAGACTAGGTAGGCCAAGAAGCCCTTATCTGCTGGCAAATTCTATGTTTCTATGGGTGCATGTGTAATGAATAGCATTTCTCAAATGCCACAAAATAATAGACTATTAGTTATTCAGGTAGAAAAATGAATAATCAGCACTATTCAGAGTTTTTGTTACATGGTGGGAGTTCAAGTTATCGCAAGACTTCCTTTCTAAACAGATGCCACTTTGGAAGCTCACCAAAGGCAACTCATGTGACCCAGTACTCACAGATGCTACAGACAAGTGAGATAGACATCTGAGCTGCAGTGAAGGAACAATATACTGTACTTCCATCCACTTGTTAAAATTAGCCAAAAGCAGAAATTAGAGCATTTTGAAGTTTTCAAGTTTCTGTTCACATGTCTTCCCCTGTTGGCTTTGAAACTTTTTGGTCACCCTCCTTTACACAGATTCCAGCTATTAATGTCCATATTTAGATAAGGGTTCCAAAACATTTATAGATGAAGTTTCAAAATTGCATTACAGATGTTGCCTCACAAGGGTTCAACATGGGGCAAGATGGCCTCCTTCCGCTTACTGCTGAACCCTCTACCTATGCATCTCTTCATTCTGCTCACTTTCTGCAATCCTTTACTTTACTGGATAGATGGTTAAAGGTTGTTTGAAATCACCACCCAGATCCATTTTCTTCTCAGTCACTGTGACTACCAATCCTCCAACCTGTACTCTACCCCCAGATTTTGCTTCTCACGTGTATGAGTTTGCAATATATAGCACTGAAATCAAGCATCCAGCTCTTGGAACATCTATCAAGCCTCTCACAGATTATTTCTTGTGTCTCTGATCCCTTCCTCACAGCCAGTCCTACCAGAGTTTTGTGTCAACTACGAGTTAGTTTTCACCCAATTATCGACTCCAGTGTCATGAGTGAAGATATTAAGAAGCAAAAGGTCAAGCAGTGATCCCTGAGGGACCTCACTAGTGACCAAAGCCACACCTAAGGAGTTACAGTTAATCACCACCTTCTATGACTTCCTTGACAGCCAGTTCCCCAACCATCTTGTCATCTTGGACCCAACAGCTTTCCAGCATAGGTGGTGGGGTTCGAGAATGATTAAGATAAATACAAGGGAATCATAGTGGAAAGGAAGGGGGAGGAAGAAATCCTTCCAGCATAAGTGGTGGGGTTCGAGAATGTATGGGACAAGCACAATTGAATCACAGTGGAAAGGAAGGGGAGGGAGAAAGAACTGTAGATCGGGCATGGTATGTGGTAATAGTGTAGATAGGGAGAAATGGGCAGACAGGATGAGCTAAGCAGTCCTTATATGCCATCAGATTCTAAGTTTCTATGTTTCTAAATCAAGATCCCCCAGTTTCGTAATAAGCCTTTTGTGTGGAACAGAGTCAAAGGGCTTGCTAAAGGCCCAATAAAGTGTGCCAATTGCCTGACTTTATTAACAGCGCCCATTACCCATGTCAAATCTGTTTGACTTAACCTTTCTGCTGCATTTAAAAATAGGTTCATAGGTATTATACAATGGCAAGAAAATGTCTGGTTCCCTGATTGGTCAGTGTGTATCTTGGACAGTGATGTTACTGAACAATAACATCACTGTATGAAGTCCGGCAGACACATCACCTTCTGACACAGACAGAGATCATGCACCAGCGTACAAGTTACCGTGGCTTTCAACTTAAACTGTCACTGCTACCCCACAGCAATTACTTGTCTTGCTGTAGACCAGTCATACCAAAACTCAGGCTCTAAAGTGTATTTAATGTAGTAAATGTTCTCCTTGATGCAAGTGCAACATTTTCTCCATGATGCAAGCAGCTTCAGTAAACTGTGCTAACCGTAACTACTAGTGGCATGATTCACTGAAGCTGCCCACTTCCGTGAGAAAATAGTAAGGACGTTTCAAATTAGACCCTCTCCTCCTAGTCAATCAGTCACTGTCTAGCTGGCACAACAACGTTTTAGTACTGAAGCCCTCACGGCTTCATACATTCTGGCTGTCCCCTCGGTCTTCCTCCCTAGTTACCACACATCAAAAAAAAAAAGAAACTATGGCAACCAGCGGGAGCGCATGTGGTGTTTAAACCACCATGCTCACTTACCGATTGATGGCTCTGCTTTCCTTTGCCCACTATCAGGAAGTGTAAGTCTTCAAAAGTACCCCATTGTGAAAAATAAAACTGCAGCTACATTGGGGGGGCACTTAAAATGAATGAGAGAGAGAGAGAGAGAGAGAGAGAGAGAGAGAAACCACAGACGGAGGAGCACAGAAGTGCATAAAGCAGGAGAACCACCTACTGGACAGGGAGAGAGGTTCATAAAGTGGGAGCACCACATACTGGACTACTTTATCTTCTATTTCAAATAAATGCCTTTCATATAAAAAAAGAATAAAAATGTAATAAACAAAAAACAATAAAAAAAGAAAATTATTACTATTTTAAAATGAGCCATTGTATAATAGCAATAAGGCACTCCAGGGTGTGTGTTATTGTGTAATAATGTCACTCCTCAGGTGGTGGAAGCACTCAGCTTTGCCTCCTGCTTCAACCCACCTGAGGATTGACAATATTACACATTATACAATGGCAAGGAAATTTCCTGAACTCTGATTGGTCAAACTGGTACTGGAGCCGGGATGTTATCCCAGCATAACATCCCGACTGTAGTCCCAGTACAAACGGGACCGCAAAAATAATTTAAAAAGAAACGCTCCGCAACCTTGTCTACGAACAGCTTCAGCAACCCATGTGCTGCTCGAAATCGGCTGTCCCGGCCCAGCTCACCAGTGACACACAAATCAATACTTCTGGGCAAAACAAGTATAAATAGCGCACCCCCACCACACACAAACAAAATATTCCTTAAAAAAAACCGATAACATAACGACGACAGTGCGCAGCGAGTGAACGAGTCTAACCCTATTCAAAGTCCCACCACGCGGCTCTCGCTCACACGCTCGCACTTAAACGAATTACCTGAAAATATTTTATTTCAAATAAAATCTGCTCCCTACCAACGACGTTCATTTCACTCACCACATCCTCCTGGCACCAGTCGAACAGCGGAAACAGCGCAAACCGGAAGCAATATGAAAAAAATGAAAAACGAGACGCATTGTGGGGAAAAATAACAAACCAGGACGTTATTGTGAGAAGTACAAAACCAGCAGCTTAGTCTGAATGAAAGACATTAACAGCAGCTCCACCACTGGTCACAACAGTAAAACAGCACCTCCACCCACTGGTCACAACAGTAAAACAGCACTATTTTTTAATAAGTACACCTACACATGAAATAAACAGCAAAAATCCACTTTTTAAAATATATTTTTTATCTTTTCATTTTTTACAGTAGCGAGCCATTGTATAATAGAATAATGCCCTTCAGGGTGGGTGTTATGCTGGGATAACATCCGCCTTGGTTGATCCCGCCGCTGGCCTCGGCCCAACCACCCAAGGTGGGATGTTATCCCAGCATAACACCCACCCTGTCGGGCATTATTCCTTTAATAACACACACCCTGCCATGCCTTATTGCTTAATTATACAAGTTTGAGGGACATGCCCATATTGAACTCGTCGCCTAAAGGCGATAGTGACATTTTTTTCTCTCATATGATTATCTAATTTGTACTTAAAATCAGACAAGATCTCACTTGTGACTATATCAACTGGCAGTGCATTCTGTACAGGTGGTAGTGGCTGGGTAAAGAAGCTATTCCTTTTAGAGGTTTTGTCTACAGCAGATTTTAACTTTAAATTATGTGATCTGGTGTGAGAGCCAGATGCAGTTGGTTATCAGGAAATGTATGCTGAGCTGAGGTTCATTTCTAGGTGTGATCCAGGGGAAGGGCAAGTAGGAGTACAGACATGAAGAGCATTGCAAACATGCAAAGTACAAAAATACATAATACATAAGCAGTTCAACAGAGGTGATTTAGGGAGAAGTACTGCATGAATTAACAACAACATGGAAACTAGCATTGAATATTTAATTTTTATTTATTCAATTCTCAGAAAATATACCTTTGAGCCAGATGATCTTTTACAAAGGTTTCACATCAGATCAAAGACAAAACAGTTTACATTTGACAATGGCAAAACAGTTTACAATTTACAGTTACATATCAGGTCAAAGCAGCTTATACAGCAGTTAGACATTACAGAATGTGGTGCACAGTACTTAACTGTTTCTGTATCGTCTTAGCTTGCTCACACCACTGTACTGACCATTGTGGTGTTTATTTCTGTATCACTGCTGTATTATTGTACCCTGTATCAAACTATAGTTACCTGTACCATTGTAATGCTGTGTATAATTCCAGTACTGGCTGTTTATTGAAGGATTATTATAAATGTTCCTTTGCCCTTCCCCGGCTCGCACCTGGAATCGAGCCTCGGCTCAGCGTACCTTTCCCAGTTATCAACTTTTAACTAAATAAACAATGCTAAAATAACAGACTATAGAGCCATTATAGGGGTTATAGCAGCCAAGGGGATGGCTTTGTCAAGAAAGAGGAGGAGGTGAAAATTGGGGGGGAGATGGTGGAGGTGAGGCAGGGCAGAGGTGGTAAGGGCAAGGGGAGGAAGGAGGGAGGGCAGAGAACAGGGGCAGATTGATGTGAGGGGTTGGGGATTGAGGTGAAAGAGAGAGGGGATGGGAAATAGGAATACCAGAAAGTAAGAGGGGAAACAGAGCAGAGGAGAGGTATTTAAGTGTAGATAGTTGGTGGGTTTAGGGAAAGTGCACACTGGCTTGGGGGGTGAGACTGATAACAGATGGAGGATAAGGTCTTAATAGAGGGAAAGCCACAATTAGGGGGGAGAGTCACAACTGCACTGAGCAGTGATCTGCTAGCAAAGTTAGTACTTAAAGGGGCCGATCTTAGGTTGGTCATGAATTAATGAGGGTAGGTAATTTAGCCAGCTAGGTGCCCTAAACCTAAATGAGCGCTGAGCCATGGAGGTTCGACAGAATGGGATGTGAAAAGTCTGGTTAGACATTTCCCAGGTGTGGTGGGGGTTAGTTGCTTGGTTAAAATGTTTTTGAAAGACTGTGGGGGGGGGGGTTAGATTGAGGCATATTGTTTTTGCTAACAAACAGGTCTCGTATCTTAACCAGCCCTGAAGGTGGAGCCAGTTAGATTGGACATATAACTCACAAGTGTGTGTGAGTCTATGAGCCCCCATAGCTAGCCTGCAGGTCTTGTTAAGGGCTGTATTGACTCTTTTAAGTATGTTATTTGTAGCCGCACCATACAGTATATGACAAGACCTTAGTCAATAATGAAAAATATTAAGCTGGTGATAGCTAGGCGGAGTGCATCAGAGGTGTTACGGTGCCTATGGCTGTATAACAGCCCTATCCTGGTGTTTACTGTTTTAGCAATGTGGTCCACATGGGAGGTAAATGACAGGGATGAATCTAGAGTGATTTCAAGGTATTTGAACTGCCTGGACCTGTTCTAGGGGAGAGTTCAGGCTGTTTAGAATGGTCAACTGGTGTAATTTGTGCCTGTTGTGTGGGCTGGAGAAAAGCATGGATTTAGTTTTTTTGTAGTTCAGGAGGAGTTTATGGTCAGAGAACCATTCTTCAACAGCTGAACAATTATGCTGAAGTTGTAGTTCAAGATGGAGGTGGGGGTGGGATGACTAGAGAAAATGATGGCATCATCTGCATAGCTTAGTAGATTAGTCTAACATGACTGGTGAATAATATGAATAATGGCCCCTATTCTCCAATGTGTGAAGAGTCTATGCACCACGTATCTGGAGTGCATAGACCCTCTGCAGCCCCTGTAGTCCCTGTGCCCCCTGCGCCTGATTCTCCAAGGAGGCGTGGGCTACTATGCTCTGGATCCCACCCCTGGACAATGAGATCTCTGAAGGGGCAGTCGAGGGGCAGTGCAAGGGGCATGCCTGCTCTCTGTCCTATGTTCAAATGTGCAGTGTGTCAGGTGGGGGGGCACAGGCTTCATGTTCCCAGTGCAGACATAGCCGCTGCACAGCCCACCTTGGTTGCTGTCGCTGGCCTCAGTAGTCATGTTGGGGCACAGAGTACCCACCCCTTCATGCCACCCCATCCCTCAGAAATCCTATGGAGGGCCTGGGGCATCTGGCAGGGCACCCATGCATCCCCATGCTGCAGCAACCTGTATGCTGTGGTGCCCCATGGGCGTAAGTGATCCAGTGATTGCCCATGTTGGCGGAAGTGCCCCCATGCATCTGCGCACTGGGGAGGCAAGGCCACGGAAGGGGGCCACGCAGTGACTGGTGGCCATGAATACAACCACTGCGCATCATTCCACAGGTGTTGAACTCTGCAGACAAGAAACATGTCCCTGGTGTGTACTTCCCACCCCCTTGGAGACTTCCTGCCAATATGACTAAAATAAACTGTGCCTGGAATCTTACATAGATACAATGACAATGTAAGGTAGGGTGCAAAAAATTATGCACCAGGTGAGAACAATTGAGGTTCCAGAGCATCATTAGTCCTGACTTATGGAGTTATATAGATGTGGGTGGAACAGAAAGAGGTGTGAGAAAAAGGTCAGAAGGTTCAAGAGAGGTAGTGACAGGTACAGAGAGCAGCAGGAATGTGCCTTTGTAGGCATCCAAAGGCATGAAGAGAGGGAGACAGAGGAAGAGAAGAGGGGAACAGGGTCTAGAGAGGGGAGATCATAGGAAAAAGCAGCTTGCCCGGCACAAGAGCGAGGATGAAGAATGGAGAAGATGCAAGAATCCCTGGTGCACAGAGAGTAAGAATAGGCGGGGGCAGGGGAGAGGAGTGAGGAGAGGTAAGAGGGAAGGGAGCCAAACCAATATTTGGCAATGAAGGCAGTACAGTGGGACAGGTGTTGTAAAGGTAGTGGGAGGATGGAAATAGAGGACTAGAGGGAGCAATGGTGAGTGCAGAGTGGAGAGGTGGAAGTAAAGTGACAGAAGACATTGCAGATGATGTCCAGTCGGGCAATGGAAGAAGAGGGAGCAGTGCCATAGACCACATCTGCATAGTCTAAGATTGGGAGCTTCAGTTTGGATACCATCTCATGGCGCACCTGGAGGGAGAGGCAGTCCTTGTTGCTGTACATTAAGTGGTACAAGATGGCAGCAATGTGAAGTGAGCATCATCTCCTCATGCCAGTGCTCCATACAATTGGAAATAGGGCTAGGCAAAAGTTGAAAACTCCTCTGTGGTGGAACTTTAGTGAAATTTTGTAAATTTTGCTAAATTTCCTGAACTTCCACCATTGGCGAGATCTGAATCTTAAAAATGTGTTTGATAGATTTTTGCCCTGTTCTGTGGAAATTTTTGACTAAACTGTTAATCAATACACATGAACAGCAGAATGACAGTTCTGAGGAATTTTATTCCATAGTTTAATTGATTATTCCACAATACATGTAATTATTCCTCAGGTATGTGGTATTTCTTACTACAGCATGAGAACTTTATACATGCCCATCTGTATCCTTGAGGCACTCGCAGACAACCTGTCAGTTTGCAATTTGACTGACAATGTTCATCTCTTGAGTTGTGCTGAATTTCTCACAAGGGATACATCCTCTGAAGTGAGGTGTCACAAGATTTATGAACTGAATATCTAGCAATAATTCTATTGGGGTTCTGCTATCAAAAGATGTAAAATTGCCACTAATTTGATTGTTTATTGTTTATTGGTAAATATTCAGAAAAGGCCTTTGAGTCAGAGACTCATTTATAAAAGTTCCATGTCAAACAATAAGGTACAGAGAAAAGCATTTGCAAACACAGATGACTGTACAGTACAGTATCAAATGAAGGATTGCAATGCATTGCAAGACAGTCACGGGTAGTTAAGGGGTAGGCCTAAGTCAATGTAGTCTCAATTAATCACAGCCACATGGTTGCAGAGAAAACTGTATTCTGGCTGATAGTCAGATAGTGAGCTAGTAGAGATTTTGCATCAGAAAGCAGAGAAAGTAATGGGCGCTAGTAGGACAGCATTCTGCCAGACTACACCAGAGGCAGTCACATACATTAGAGCCTTGGAGGAGTTCCCTTAGTCTAACTTTAAAAAGACCTAACCTTGTTTCGTTGGCTATTTGGGTGGGGAGAGAGTTAGTCCAGTCTGGGGCTCGGTAGCTGAAAGTCCTTTGGAGTTGGGTGGTATGAGGGTGGGGTACCCACAGAGGCATCTTATTTGAGTTTTGCGTTGGTCTGACTGGGGCTGCTGGGCTGATAATGGAGGAAAGAGTGGGAGGGGTGAGACCTAAGAGTATCTTCTTTGTCATTAGGCATGTGTGATACTGGATTCTGCTATCTAGGTTTACCCATTTTGGGGAGTTGTAGAGAGTACAGGTGTGGGTGAGGCGGTCACAGCCTAAGATGAGATGGCAGGCTTTGTTGAGCACAAGGTGGAGTCTGTTTAGCGCTGTGGTGGGGGCAGCACTGTAAATGGTAACACCACAGTCAAGGAGGGAAAGGATGGAGGAGTTGGTGGTGAGCCGTAGGGCCTCTGGGGCGAGGCAGTGTTTGTACCAACAGTATATAGCACTCCTAATCTGGAGTTTAGGGCTGAGGCAAGGAGGAGAATGTGTTGTTGATAGTTGAGGGCCGGGACTAGAGTGATCCCGAGATATTTAAAGTTGCTAACTTGCTCGAGGGGGTTGTGGTTGACAGTGAGAAATGGTGGACAGAGGTTTTTGCAGGGGTTCTGCGGGTGGGAGAAAATCATGACTTGTTTTCTTGTAGTTAATTGTTAGGCATTGGGTGGAGAACCAATGCTCTGCATCGTGGAAGCTACGTTGGAGTGTATGGTGGAGTTTAAGAGGGTCATAGTTGGAGACAAACAGTACAGCGTCATCTGCGTAGAGGAGCAAGTTTCCTGATATGGCCAATGGGAGGGAGTTGAGATGTAGGCTAAAGAGTAGGGGGCCAAGAATCGATCCCTGTGGAACACCAGCGCGGACTGGGAGGAAAGGGGACAGGACAGTGCCTACCTTGACCTGTTGGGTTCTACCCGAGAGGTAGATGGTGAACCAGTTAAAGGCGTCATTGGAGAAGCCAGTGGAGGAGAGAGTGGCTAGCAGTAGAGTGTGGTTGACAGTGTCAAAAGCTTTAGCGAGGTCCACAAAGATAGCACCTGTGAGGTGGCCGCAATCCAGTGCGGAGTGGGCATGCGAGGTGAAAGCGAGGAGGGCGGTGGTGGTGCTATGCCCCTTATGGAAGCCAATTTGTTGGTTGGAAAGAAGATTGTATTTTGTGAGGTGGTCAGTGATTTGGTTGGCGACGATATGTTCTAAGGCTTTGGGGGGGGGTAGAATGGATATAGGACAGTAGTTGTTTGAGGAGGTACGGTCCCCAGTCTTGAAGACTGGGGTAATGTGAGCCAGCTTCCAATGGGTTGGAAATTTCCTTTGACAAAGGAGTGATTTAGGATATGAGTGAGAGGGGTAGAGGACTCGGAGAGTGATCTGAGAAGATTCAGATCAAGGGAATCACTGCAGTTAACTGTGTGAATAAGGGCTTTGGCTAGGTAGGGTTTGGCGTCCACACAGGAGAGAACATGGAGGCGAAAGAGAGAAGTGAGGGGAAGTGGGTTGGCCTGGGCTTGTGGGGGGTTGAAAAAGTTAGGGGGGAGAATATGGTTGAGATTTGTGAAAGCAGAGTTTAGGGCTGAGGCTATGCTGAGGGGATCCGTGGTGATGTTACCTTCTATTTCTAATTGGTCTGGGGGCTGGTTTGGGGTTTGACCACAGAGTTCCTTAATGTTATTGCAGAATTGCGTCTCACCACCCCATGGTAGTTAAGGACACTTTGTATAGTTCGCTTTAGCGGAGCAAGCAAGCCCCATATTTATCTTCAATGGAGTTACTGTGTTAAAATACTGATAGCCTATTTGCTACAAAAATGAAAAAAAATAACTATACATCATTACAACTCACTGTGCCAGGCCTCATTTTGTGATGACTGAGAGATTTCTGACAGAGATAAATGCATTTCTGACCACCCCCCCAAAACCAAAAAAAACACCTCAGACACAGACTTACCCTCTTACAGTGCACAAACTTACACACACGCACTCAGTTACCATTTATGCAAACAGGTGTTTCCCTTCATTTTCTCTTTCAGCTGGTCATAAACTGCAAAACTGACTGTTTTAGGAGTAAATGAAGACTGCTGTCACTAATCTCACATCCATATCATTCATATCATTCTCTGTACACTTGTGTCATTATCAGTAGTGCTGTAATGTGCTGATCATAGAACTGAGAGCTGCCATCATACATGCAGTATAACATGTGGCATCTATGGAAACCAACTGTGTTAAGTGAGAAAACAGCATCTCAGTACAACATTAAAGGATGTACTCAGCCACGTTCAAACATCAGTCATGAAGTCACTGTTTTCTACCAAATCATTTCTGTGTGATCATGATGGGGGGGGGGGGTGAACAATTTTTGTATTGCAATTAAAACAATTGTCAGCATCCCATTATCACAAAATTAAACTAAGAAAATAGATTCATGGATCGTTTTGCTAATGTTACAGTCTGCTACTGAAATATTACATTTTTTTTAACTATGTCACTTTGTTTTGACTATTATTATCAGCTGCATACATTGTAATTAATTTTTGTCCGATCTAAATTTCATTCAGTTTGGCTTCAAATACTGTGCTGAGATTTGTTTACCTTCTCACACTGTATGTGTGAGGGCAGCTGTCAGTTCAGTGATCAGCATGGTACAGCACTATCATACAAGAGTACATGGTGAGTTTTGCAGTTTATGACCATCTACAAAATAACAAAAATGAAAACATCTGATTCTGTTTGCATAACTGGTAACAGTGTGTGAATGTATGTGTGTGTGTGTATGTGAGAGCGTGAGTCTGTGTGAGACAGTTTGGGGGGGAATGAAGTGTTGGTCAAAATGTATCTACCTCTGTCAGAAATCACTCAGTATCCACAATAATAGGTCTAACATAGTGAGTTTTAATTATATATATTTTTTTGTAACAAACAGGCTACCAGTGTTCTAACACAATAACTCCCTCATTGAAGATAAATACGTCAGCTTACAGAACATCATCTAAGTGGTGATTTTACATCTTTGAAAAGCAGAACCCCAATAGTATTACTGCTAGATATTCAGCTCATAAAACTTGTGACACCTTATCTCAGAGGCTGTCTCCATTGTGAGAAATTCAGCACAACATAAGAGGTGAGCACTGTCAGTCAACTAGCAAACTGACCGGGGGGGGGGGGGCGCGGAGCCTGGCAGCCAACATTGTGGCACACTAATTCCTGCTAGAGAGACCCTGTGAATCCCTAAGCACCCATCCGGTTGTTCCATTCATTTTTCTTGCTTGAAAAAAACTAAAATTCGTACACTGGAATATCGGAGCTGCAAAACAAGCTGTTTCCTGTCAAAATCGGAAGAGGCATCGAGAACCTGCGTTGTGTTCAGCTGGACTGGCATCTCCGCACGGTGGCCACATTTTAGGCCACGATAGCAGTGCCTCCCAGCCCTCATTGCATCCCTCCTGAAGTGTAAGAGCTGGGCAGAAATCTGGAAAAGGCAGAGGGGGCAATGTCAGCACCAAATTCCTCCACCAGCATGGCTCAAGACATCGCAAAAATGGTGGTGATGCTGAGCAAAGTCTTGAAGGACACAGCCGAATTAAAGCTTTCCTCCTCAAAAATAAATGAGGACTTACAGCTACTAGCTCTTCAAGTGGAGGGCTCAGAGAAATTGACTAAGATGCAGTCTGAACAACTCTCCCAAGATGATGGATATATATGGAAACATCATGGGCAGATCCAGTACTTTCTGTCTAAAGTGGACAATATGGAAAATAGGGCTAGGAGGCAGAATGTAAGGATTGTAGTCATCCCTGAAAGCATGGAGGGCAAGGGCATGATTTCTTTTCTTGAAAATGCTTTGCCAGTGATGTTAAAACTGGAACATGAGGCACCACCAGAACTCGAGAGGGCCCACCGCTTGCTAGTCCCCAAACCTAAACAAGGTGAGTGCCCTTGCCCCATATTGTGCAAGTTCTTAAGATATCCTGTGAAGGAACATTATCGTCGGCTGGCATGAGAACTGAAAAATGTGACATGGCAGGTTGCTCGATTCAGCTATACCAGGACTACTCGCAGGAACTTGCAAGGCAGAGAAGGGCATCTATAGGAGTGAAACAACAGCTTTACAAGGTGGGCATCGCCACTTCGTTGAAGTACCTGGCTATGCTGAGAGTCCACTATAATGGGGGTTTTCACATGTTTAATACCCCGGGGAAGGTGGAGCAATCTTTGCTGGCAATCCAGCCTAAGGGACGAGATCGGAGGCAACCCCTGCAACTGCCACATGGCACCGCTTGGCAGAACATGGAGGTCTCCCCTGTGCCCATGGAGCTAACCTCTGGAGTAGTGCAGAAAGAAACAAAACCAGGAGAAGAATGGCATAAAGTCCAGAGGGGCCGACCAAGAAAGCCTAGAAGGGACACGCCTAGTAAAAAACCCATGTCCAAGAGGAACCAATCTAGGAGTTGCCAGAGGCTGCAAAATTTATCAGATGACAGCACAATCTCACCTTCGATTACACCAGTCAAGGCCTATAATAGATATGAGCCCCTGAGAGATCTTGCCCCAACAGCCCTGGATTTAATGGGAAACCCTAAGAGCTTGGCGCCTGAAGATCTCATGGACTAGAGCTTACTGACAGACTGGGCCCCCCCTCTGCAAGGACTGGGCTGAATGTGGAGGGGAGCCTCTGGAAGAAACTCTGTCCCCAGTCTGAACTGTAGGATTTGACTGCTCTTAGCCGAAGCACTGTAAGAAGATTTCTCAGTGCTGATGGGGGGGAAGTTCCTATCCCTCTGGGACTATAGGCACACACCACTCGGAGCTGGTGGGCATTAGGGAGCTCACACGGGTTTAGTTCTCCTCAGCAAGACTTCTCTTGAAAGCCCGATCTTGAGCACGCCGTGATTGTCGTCACCATGCGACCAGCAGAAGTTAGTGGGTGCTTTGACAGTTATTAACATCTGCTGGTTAATGTTAAGAGTCTGCTTATTCCTGCTTCTGTTGTCCTCTGTCTCACATGTTTTTCTTGCAGGAGTTCCCCCCATGGTTAAAGGTTGCTTGCCTGAGTTTCTGCTGTCTCCAGCTTGGCAGCTGTTGATCTGTTGTGCCATGCAGCGATACAATATAGGGATAGCACCTTATCCACATGCACCCAAAAGTACTCCCTCTGATGTTTTTAAAGGAATGTTGATTTCTTAGGAGTGGGCAGTCCCCTCCTCATGGCAGGAGATACCCTGTAGAGTATGACTGCTGTTCCCTACTTGAAGACTTCTGTCTTGCTGTGATCCGTGGCTATGCGAGTGGGGATAGCATGGTATTCTCATGCATCTAAAGGGTCTGTTTAGTGCCAGGAAAGAGTTCCCCTTTACGATGTCAGTGGGGATTGCTTCTGCCATGGAGTACTTCCAGTTTTATCCAGGTGTAGTTTAATCCATTTTAAGGGAAATCGTTAGGCTTATTAGCTGTTACATTACTAAATGCTTGTTACTGATTTAGCAGATTACATAGGGGATCACAGTTCCCAATGATTGTTAATTCTATGTGTCTGGTAGCATCTCAGTTAGAGGACAGGTTGAGGGGTAATGGTAACGTGCCAAGCTCCACACCCAGGAGAAGCCATCCCGACCCTGGGCTACTTAACTCACTAGAGGCCAGGTTGTTATGGGAGACCTCTTAGACCAAGGTATGGCACAGGTGTTAAAATGTTGGGAGGTAGGAAAAAGAGTTATAGAGGTTTTAATGTCTGAACATGGTATGGTTAGTGGGATATATAGGGTTGGGGACTGGGGGTGGGGGGGCAGACAGGTTTGGTTTTTAGGGATGGATTCTAGTGGTAGTTTTCCTGCACACAGGCTAGGCCTTTTTTTTGCTCTGGCTAGGGGCTCAGGAGACGTTAATGAGTCTGAGAGATGGCGGGTAAGGACAATGTGACAGTCACCTCCTGGAATGTGAGAGGTCTGAACTCACCTATTAAAAGAAAGAAAATTCTAGCAAGATTAAAATCCCTGAGATCTCAAATAACCTTTTTTGCATGAAACTAAACTGAACTACACTTTAGCTTAAAAACTGGTAAGGGAATGGGTGGGTTGGGAGGTTCATAGTGGCCAGTAAAACCAGAGGAGGGGTATCTATCTCATGCCACAAAAACCTAAAATGGCAGTTGCAGGAACATATAGTGGACAAGGAAGGGAGATGGGTTGTAGCCAAGGTTAATACCCCTATAGGGGACATTCTTCTAGCAAATCTATATACCCGAATGAAGACTCTCCAGAGTTCTTTCATAAACTCTCACAAGAACTAGTGGAGATGGCAGCAAGGGAAGCGGACATCATGTTGGGGGGAACTTCAGTTTGACAATGGACTCCTTCATGGATAGGTCTAACTCCAGGCCTGATGCACATACCTGGTCCATCAGGGCTCTAAAGGACATGCTCACGCTGCATAAACTGTAGAACATTTGGAGGGCAGCCCATCCAGATATGAGGGACTACACTTATTTCTCAGAAGCCAAACAAGTTGACAGCAGGACTGACTACTGGTTCACATCCCCAAACATCTCGAGCAAGATCCTAGATGTCACAATAGCTCCCCTGTACGTGTCAGATCATGCCCCACTGATGCTCTCTCTTATGCCATCCACCCCGTGCTCTATGTCAGTAAATTGGAGGCTAGATATCCTACTGTTAAAGGAGAAAGAGTTGAAGGAATGGCTTAAGGAGTAGGCTAAGACTTACTTCTCTGCTAACCCACAAATGTCTGCCATATGGGAGGCATTTAAAGCCACAGTGCGAGGCCGAATTATAAGCTGTGCGTCCCATCGCTGGAAACAGAGGGAAATGAGACCAGAGAGTGGGAAAAAAGCACTGGGAGATAAGGAAAATCAATTTAAGAGAGATCACCAAAAGTCTTCACAGTCCAGAGCTCTTGCATGAACTTCTGGTTCTGAGAATGAAGCTGAATACACTAGCTTCTCGTAAGGCAGAACTTCAGATCTTAAGACTGAAACACAAATATTGGGTGGGAGGGGAAAAAGCTGGGAAATTACTGCCATACAGATTGAAAAAGAGATG
This sequence comes from Neoceratodus forsteri, assembly GCA_016271365.2. Classification (NCBI taxonomy): domain Eukaryota; kingdom Metazoa; phylum Chordata; order Ceratodontiformes; family Ceratodontidae; genus Neoceratodus; species Neoceratodus forsteri. The sequence continues at coordinate 1,375,499,378 of CM057450.1, forward strand.
GAAAAAACAACAGGCTGACAGGCATATAGCACAATTGCAGAAAAAAATGAGGAAAAACACAGTAAACCTGACTCCATAAACAAAATAATGCTATCTTTCTATGACTCCCTGTATAGCTCTCACATTACCTGGGACAAGACCAAATTTGACAAGTTCATGAAAGGCACGAAGCTTCCCAAACTTACTACTGCCCAGTGTGAGCAGCTGGAAGGGCCAATAGAAGTGCAGGAAATCAGGGATGCAATTAATAAGATGGCTCCAAGGAAAGCCCCGTGGGGATGGTTACTCAGCTGACTTTTACAAGGTAATACAAGATACCGCCTCTCTCCCTATGAGGGATATGCTACAAGAGGCTCTGCAAAAGGAGGTACTCCCTACCACCCTTAGAGAGGTGATTATCACCCTCCCAAAAGAAGGGAAGGACCCCACTCTTCCAGCAAGCTATAGGCCCATTTTGCTTATTAATGCAGATACCAAAATCCTTGTAAAAGTGCTAGCAGCCCATTTGAAAAAATTCCTCCCATGCTTAATCCACACCTCTCAAGTGGGCTTTGTGAAGGACCATGCCAGTACTGATCACCTCAGATCCCTGGTCTCCCTTATACAAAGAGCAAAGCAAGTCCCCACTCCTGCTGCAGCCATCTCAGTAGACTTCGAGAAGGTGTTCGAGTCAGTCGAGTGGGACTTCCTGCATGCGTTACTCCAACACTACAACTTTGGTAATGTTTTTAGGAGCTGGATTAAAACTCTCTGCACATCCCCCAAGGCCAGATTGTTGACCAATAATATTCTCTTAGATCCAATTGAACTACACAGCGGTACTAGACAGGGGTGCCCACTGTCTCCAATGTTGTTTGTGCTAGTCATTGAAGCCCTAGCTAGTGTGGTCAGGGAGCACCCACATATTAGGATTATAAGTATAGGGAACACCTCACAGTATGCCCTGCTGTATGCAGATGATTGCCTCATTTTAACTGATGATTTCCTTGCCAGTGCGAAGCACATTGTGGATGTATTGCAATCCTTCTCAGACATCTCAGGCTTAAGGGTCAACCAAGGTAAAACAGAGTTCCTCCCCTTAAATGCTCAGCTTACCTCTGAAGACATTTCGAAAGTAGGTCTAGTATGTGCTAAGGGGAAGGGGTATTAAATATTTGGGCATAAGGGTCAATTCTACTGTGTCCTCCCTACCAGAGGTTAACCTCTCTCCACTAGTCAATAGTCTAAAGGAGGAATCTCAGAGATGGAGACAGCTAAATGTCTCCCTGCCTGGAAAGGTGGCGGCAATCAAAATGATGATGGCACTGAGGGTTTTCTATATATTATACCATCTCCCAATTGAAATCCTGAAGAAACTGGATAATATAATGAGTATCTTCCTGTGGGATAATAAAATCCTTCACTACAGTAAAGCTAAACTTCGAGCTCCATGGAATGAGAGGGGTGGTGCCTTCCTCATTTTCAACACTATGCCTATGCCTTCTCCATGGCTAACATCTATAAGCTGTTTCAGAGGAACAATGAAACCCTACCAGCCTGGGAAGCAATTGAAAGAAGTGACCTTCTTGGTAATCATCTTACAGGGTACCTGGTTAGCCCTCTTCCAATTGTTTAACCAGGTGAGATACACTATGCTGAAAGCTTGTTTACAGGTGCAACCTGGGAGCACAGGGAAGTTAAGTGACTTGCTCAGGGTCACACAGTATGCAAGTGGGGGCTGTGATATTCAAACCCAGGTCTCCAGATTTGCAGCTCAGAGCCTTAAACCACTGCGCTATACTGCCTCCTCCCACATTTTGACATTGGTTGACTATTAAGGTAGCCCATGGGGCCTGACACCAGTTAGGGGCCATTAGAAAGACATGCCTGAACCCAGAGAAGTTTCTTAATCTCTGAAATAGTTCCAGCTGGACAATTGACCAGAGACCCTTTCTGTGGGAGGGCTGGAAGGTGAATCACATCAATAGGCTGAGTGGCATCTTAATGGGGGACGGGTACACCCCAGACAGCTTTACTTCTTTGTAAGAAAGATACAAACTGGAGAAAAAGGACTTTTGGAGATATTTACAGTTGAGACACATTTATTCATGCTGGCTTAAAAGAGAGTGTCCTATATGTCAATCCAATGAAAGGGTCACTATGAAGAAACTGCCTTTAGACAGATGGTCACAATTAAAGAGTGCCTAGCAGGCCAGATTTATAAGTTCATGAGAGAGGGCCTCCCAGACCCATCTTTGCCTGCCAATGGAAAATGGCAAAGTATGCTGGGCTCTCCTATAGCAGTGGATGAATGGAAGAGTAGCTGGATTACAGCTAAAAAAGCCTGTAAAGATCCGCGGAGCTTTCTCATCTAAAATAAAATACAACACCTCTGGCACCGCACTCCTGCAATCCTACAAAAAATGGGTTTAATACAAGATGACGTATGTTGGAGGTGTGATGCCAAAGGAGCAGATCTACCTCATGTGATTTTGCAATGTGACCCCATTTGTTCCTTTTGGTCTGAAGTAATTCAGTACTGCTCCATTATTCTTGGCTACCAGGTCGCAAATTTGCCATTGTTCTGGGCACTGGGGATCCCTCCTTCTGGTTACAGGCTAAAGGGGCCACACCTCAGATGGCTCTTGCAGGCCTCTGTGGAAGTCAAATGGCTCCTATTTTGTAAGTGGTGAACCAAGGTGGTCCTTTTCCTCATGGCTTGGCTGGTGGCCATGGCTAAACTGGCTAGCTACTCCAGGCTTATTCACCTAGCCAATGACACACTGCAAATCCACTCGGATGGATAGTCCCCTTTTATGCATTAAATCCAGTGCTCATCTCCCACTTTCATTGTCTCCATAAGCAAGGACATGCTAAAGCCCCCCTGAAGGCCACACCCTACTTTACCCCCCACCCATTGCCACTAATAACATATAGGTTGGAGAGAGGCTGTCCCCCACAGTGCCACTCTTCCCTAGACATCCTCTTGCTCTCCTACTATTTAACCAGACTTGTCCCACATCCATACTGTTGGTTTAGGGTTTTATGAAATGTATGTGACTTCTTGACTGTGATTCAATGTGTATTGTATGTATTCTATGAACTGTTGCTTGTGTTTCCATTACTGTTGAGATATATGTTGCGTCTCTATAATTCAATAAAAAATTTAACTACAAAAAAAAAAATTAGCAAACTGGCAGGCTGTCTGTGAGTGCCTCAAGGATGCAGACAGACACATGCACAACTCTTGTGCTGCTGAAGCAGGGTCATATCCCAGCGCGTCCACAACTCAAACAGCCTGCCTATTGACCGACTGTGACAGCCTGTTGCGTGCACATCCTGAATCCAGCACTCTGAGTTTTGCATGGCCCCTATGGAGAAGTATTTTCACATAAAAAATGACAAAGACTACCATAAATGAATAAACAGACTTTAGTTAAATGATTCACTTATGCAATTCTCTGCTTGACATACATTTCACAGGAATTTAAAAAAATCCTGTTTCAGGCAGTCTCACTTTAATCCACAGTTCATACATTCATTCTGCAGTTCAGTGACTTACTGACAAGGGATCAGTTCTGCAGATGCTGTCCCTCAGTTTAATAAAATAATCTGCAATTCATACATTAATTCTGCCATTCTAAGTTGGAACTTCGATGAAGTTGTCAAAGAGCATTGCGAAATTTCACAAAAGCAAAATTTTGACTTTTGCCAAAATTCCACCAGCGAAAATTAATTTTGCACAGCCCTAATCAGATGGCAAATTTGGGAGGAAGAAATTTCTGTAGATATGTGGTACTGGAAGAAAGATGGTGCTCACAGAGCAGATGGTGGTTCCTCTATTTTGATCAGTTTAAATTGTGTGAATTGTTGGTTGCTGGGGAGAGGTGGACAGTCAGTGTCTTGGAGAGAAGGAGCAGCAGCCAAAGAAACAGTGCTTAAAAGGTACAGGAACAAGAGATGATTAAAAAAAAAAAAGAGTGAAAAAATGTTTAACTAAAAAGGATGGGCAGCAGTGTAGTGAGCATGTGTAGGGGAAGAGCGTTGGTGAGGTAGTTAAGCAAGTATATCTGGAAAACAAAGTGAAAACTGGAGGAAGTAGTGTCTGTAGGGATGGTGTAGAATGCAATGATTCATCTGCTATAGTAATAACCTACAGAGTGTGATTACTATAGCCTGGATATTCAAAGGGGTTGTGCCTGGCGCAATAGGGTTATGCTATGCGCAACCCCCCAGTGTGCCCCGGCATGATATTCAAAGGGGCAGGCTGCGCGGCGCAACCCCCGATGCACTGGGGTGCATTGGTAATGTATGCAGTGCAGATGCAGGGGGCGTGCCCATGCAAATGTAGCACATCCCGATATTCAGCCCAGGATGTGCGGCGCATATGCTGGCACAACCCCTACATGCACTGCACACTGGTGCACAAAGTTGAGCCGAAAAAGAAAGGCTCAAATGCCGGCCACCCACAGGTGGGTGGCTGTAGTCCACAACACAACACAACAGCCGCCAGCCTTGGGTGGCCGCCCGGCCTGTAGGTACACCATCCACAAGCACCCTGACTTGGTAGACATGTGCCCCACCCCTGCCCCGTCACCCGGTCGTGGGCCTAGGCAGTAATATATGACCCTGGTGGTCCAGTGGCCTCCCTCTTTACCCGACCGTGGGCTGTTGTAATATTAAGATTTCCTGGTGGTCAAGTGGGAAGCCCCCCTTGCCCGATCATGGGCATTTGTAATATTATGATACTCTGGTGGTCCAGTGGGAGGCCCCCCTTCCCCCAATTGCAGGCTGCCTTTTCCAGACAGAGTTACCTGCTGGCCAGTGGTTACCCCCCTACACCCTCCCAAAGAGGTCCCTCGCCACCCAGCACTCCCCCTGTTATTGGCGGGTGGCAGCACCCAGCCCTCATGCCGCCCGGCTGCCTGCCAAATGACAGAGTACAGTACGCTCTACACACCTGTTCATCTACTGCATGGACCAATGGACATGCAGCCCATATTGTACTACACAGGCCAAATATGTGAATGAACGTGCAACCCCATGCTTCTTTTCTTTGTCTTGCACTGGTGCAATGCCACTGCACCATGTGCAGTGTGTGCGCCCTCTGTGCCATATTCAATGGTGCTGAGCCATGGTGCAGCACTGTTGAATATTGCCTGGTCCATGCCCTGGCACAGCCCTGTTGCGCTGCACCCAGGCTTGTGCTTCTGCCCGACGCAGTCTGAATATCCTGGCCTATGTGTATAAATGTAAGGGAGTACATTTATACACATACAGTAGTAGCTCTGATGAAGAAATGTATCACGCTTTCTCAATGTCCACGTGTATTACATAAAAGAAAAAAGCACACATTGATCTATACATAGTGATAAATAAATGCATCCAAGAAGATCTCATTTGCTTGGTGAGTGGTGCAACTTATCCAAGAACACTCTGTGGAAACATTTTTTCACACAGGGAGTAGTTAATGTATGGAGCAAAATCCCTATGAAGGCAATGCAAGTTCAGAATGTTAAATAATTTCAACTCAAATACAGTAGGATCAGTTCCTCTTAGAACATTTATTTATTGATTTGAAAATTGGTGATCCAGAAAGGCACACTGAGTCAAGGCTTGTTTTCAAGTGCTACCTGAGGAAAGGAAATAGGGGATGCAAAATACAAAGCATAGACATGGTTTTCAGTAACAATAAAGTGCAATTAGAAAAACACTATTGATGCTGTGGTAAGAGCAAATGAGAAAACAAGGCAGAAGCAACAACTTGGGCATTTCAGCCACACTTACACTGGGGTATAATAAAATTGCATTTGTGACAGTCAAGGGAGAGGAAAAACAGGAGCAGAGAGAAGGAAAGGAGGTTCAGCTGATATATGAGGGAACCAGGGGAGGCACTGAAGTGGATGGAAGAGGGGAGTTGGTTTGAAATTGATGGGAGTTGATCTGAAAAGGCTGACTGCCTAGGAGAGGAGCAGGGATGAGGAATACAAAGATGCAAGGATCCCTGTGGCAAAGGGAGCAGGAGGACGAGGAGATGAGGAAAAGATGTGATGATAGATAGGAGGGAAGAGACCCAAACCAAAATTTGGATATGAATGTGTCAAAGTGGATCTGGAAATGTTAAGGTAAAGGGTGAATGGATAAGGAAGAGGAGTAAATTGAGCAGTGATTCACATGAGAGGGGAAATTGGTGGCAAAGTGGAGAAGGAGTTGCAGAGAGTATTCAGTCTGACCTGGAGATGGAGGGGACAGTGTCATAGACCACATCTTCATAGTCAAAGACAGTGAGAACAATTTTGACGATGAGCTCACCGCAAACCCGCAGAGAATGACAATCTTTACTACGGTACAAGGCACTAATTTTAGAGTGGAGATTGGCATGAAGGGCATCAATGTTGGCAAAGAAATCTAGCTTGCTATCTAGCCACACACCGATGTACTTGAAGGACTGAACCACTTCAAGAGGGTTGCTATCCAAGGTGGAGAAGATGGGCAGGGTTGGGAGTCTGGCCAATTTCTGGCTGCTGCCAAAGTTCACAGACACAGTTTTGTGTGTGTGTGTGTGTGTGTATGTGTTGACCTTGAGTTGGTTCAATTGGAACCAGCGCAGAATATTGTTGAATTCTTATTGGAACAGATTGGAGGGGCCAGAAGTGTAGATGACTGTGTTATCTGCAGACATATGAATATGTGAGTTGGAACAGGCCAAGGGTAGATCATTAAGTAAGATGGAGATGATAATGGGACCCAGGATGGAGCCCTGTAGGAACCCTGTTTGGATGGAAAGTGGAGGTGACTGGACACTACTAACTTTTACTGACTGTAGATGACCCATGAGGTACAGTAAGAACAGAACCAATCAACTGCAGGGACTGAGAGGCCAGCAGAACTCAGCTTATCCAGGAAGAGTGGGCACATCATTGAGTCAATGGCCTTGGCCATATCAATGAAGAAGGCAGTTGTAATGTACCCCCGATCTACCCCAGAGAAGATAGAATCAGTGGAGTGATACTTCCACAAGGCAGACTAGAACAAAGAGAGGAAAACCCTGAAGGACAGGAAATCAGAGTCTGGTGCAGACAAGCTTCTCTTGTAGCTTAGCAAGGGAAGGGAGGAGGGAGATTGGCTGGAAGTTACCGGGGGAAGAAGGGTCCCCTTCCTTGTGGAGTGGAAGAACTTTGGCAAACTTCCAGGACTGAGTAACAGCACTGAGGGAGACAGGGAGGTTGAGTAGGTGAGTCAGGGAAGATGTTATGGCAGGAGTGAACATATGAAGTAGTTTAGGATACAGCACATCAGGGCTGGATTTGAACAGTTTGAGGTAGTAAAGAACAGTCAGGGTTACCTGAGAAATAATAGAGTGGAAAAGGAAACCCTGGGAGGAGGAAGAGAGGAGAGAGAGGGAACATAAGATGGAGCAGTGGAGGCTGGAGAGTGATTGGAAGGAGAGCACAAGTAGTGAAAAACTCATGAAGTGAGCAGCAAGGTTTCATGTGATAAGGGCGATTTGTATACGCCGAACACCCTTATCACAGCCCCACATTGTCGAAATTCAGTTTTAATGATGTGGAATCCCAGCATGACCTAAAGCGGTGCAAATTACTTTTTTTTCTTTTTGTGGGGGGGCTGCACCCCCCCCACGCTTCACCCCCACACCAACCTAAATTAGGATTCTCAGCTTTGAGGGGGGGTGCAAGTTTTGGGGGGTGCATACCGGAAAAAGAAAACACTGTCTTGGGCTGGGCAAAACAAAATGTACCAGCGCTCAGTCCTGAATTCTGCATCCCCACCAACACATGCCAGCACCTAGCCCACCATGTAATGACGCCACTTCGCTGGCAACCCACAGCACCACCCCTCACATACCCTCCCACCCCATGTTCAGTGGGCTTGCTCCCACCATCCCAGCGCATGTATATGTGAATGACATCCTGTTGCCTTTTCGTGACCCACCCCATCCAGTCTCCAACCCCACCCCCCCACCATCAGGGCAGTATCTGAAAGTGGATCACCGTTTCAGCAGGTGCCCACTTCCTACACGCCCCTATCACAGGATACTGGTCAGCAACAAAGGAGGAGACAGACAGAGGTGAACCATTTACCAGAAGGACCTGAAGAGCAGACTGGATGGGAGGATCAAAGAGGGTGTGAATTGCCTTCTAGAACTTTGAGAAGGTTTTAAGGTTGTTCTGAAGGTTGGCCTTGAAATATTATGATTTCGCTGTCTGGATAGCCTTCATGCAGAAGTTTCTGATACTCCTGTATAAGAGAGGTGAGGAAGGTAGTGAGGTGATTTGTAATGCGCCCAGGAGATATCTTAGAACATGCATTGATCAATAATTGCAGGGGTAATCCATGGGTGGTGGTTGGTTTTGATCTTGGATTTTCTGAGTGGTGCATGCTTGTCCCATACAGGAGAATTCTGAGTGAAACAGAACGCAATGTCAATATCCATGACACAGAGTATGGCTATCCAACCTGCAGCTGCAAGGTCACTCAAGAAAGCAGTGTTGTTGAGTGACTGGGGGGACCTAGTCCATATGTATTTAGGGTATGAGGGTAGACTCCAGATCTTCCTGATAAAGAACATCATGCAGTGGTCACTGAATGTGTCTAGCAAGATACTGGCTGCAACAATTCAGTGGGGGTGGGAGGAGAGAACCCAGTCCAGGAGGGAATGATTGTGAGAGTTGGGGTTGAGTCAAGAGGGTTCAGTGATAATCTGTGAGAGATTAATGTACATAACTTTATGAATGGTTGGCCTGGATGCAGGGGAGAGCTAACTGATATTGAAGTCCCCTAGCAAGATGAGTTCATAAGTGGAACAATGAGAGGTGACAGGAGATAGGGAATAAACCAGGGAGAAAGAGAATATTCATGGTGAGGCATAGAAAACCCCAGTGAAGATAGGTAGAGAGGAGACAAATGATAGCCTAACAAGGAGAAATTCATGGGAAGAAGGTGCTACCTCTCTGATAGGCAAAGTACAAGGCGGGCTCAGACGGGCATGGATGACAACTCTCCCTATGTTTTCCCCTGTCTTGCCTGAAGAGATCATAGGAACAGACAGGCTACAGTCTGGGACCCTGGAGCATAGCCAGGATTCCAAGATACAGAGGATGTCAGGAAAATATTGCAAAATCCAGACAGACTGAAGGCTGGGTTTTGAAGAGGGTTCTGAGCATGGAGGTGAAATATGGTCAGACCTTTGGCAGTTGGGAATGTGGAGAAGGAGGGTGGAGAGGGTCCAGTATTGGACTCCACATCACCAGGCAGGAGAAGGACTAGGAATAGCAGCAAGAGGGTGCAATGGGATTTCTGCCCACAGTGGGGAGGGGCAGAAAGGGGAGGTGGGGGAAGAGAGAGGAAGGCATGGTGGAGAAACTCCAGGCAAAGGGAGGGTAAAGAGAAAACCAGGGTGGATAGAAAACAGGAGGATTAGGAGGAAAAGTAAGGTCTGGAAGCATAGAGGGGAGGGTAATGGAGGGGAGATAGGTGGAATGGGGGAGTGAGGAGGAGAGGAGTGGATGGGGCAGGGGAGGGGATAAGGTAGAGGAGGGCAAGGTACATTATGATCAGGAATAGAAATGCAGTAACCATTTGTTATTCAATACAGTAGCTGAGATAATAAACGAATGTTATTGCGTGTGACTCATTCTCAACCCCTGGAGCTGAAGGCAAAGTCAGGTCTGATGGAATGCTGGTAAGGAAGATGAAGTGCTTTTTAAAATAGCGCTGAAATAAGCCGATCCTGCTCTCAAGCCATCCGATTGGTGTAAGTTCTATGCAGGGCTGAAAACCGCAGCCAGGGCAAGCAAGAGACAGGCAACCTGGCAGCTTTTAATGGATGGGGAGAGTGGAAGAGGGTGACTCAAAGCTGGCATAAGGCTTATGCTTGACCCCTGGAGCTGAAGGAATAGTTGGGTCTGATGGTATATTGGTAAGAAGACAAAGCACTTTTAAAAATAGTGCTGAAAATTAGCAGATCAAGCCACCTGATTGGTGGAAGTTCTGTGCAGGGCTGAAAACTGCAGTCAGGGAAAGCAAGAGGCAGGCAGGCAGGCTAAAGGCTTGTAACGGGGTGGGGAAGATTACTCAAAGATGGCATGTGGCTTGTGCTTGACCACTGGAGCTGAAGGTAAAGTCAGGTCCAATGGTATATATGCCAGTAACAAAGTGATATGCTAATAAACACACTAGTAGTCAAGTTACTTCAGTTATTGTAAGTTAGTGTAAGTCCAGATAGTATGTATATACTGTCTTGTCCAAGAGAGCAAGAATCTGGTTCTCAAAGCTCCCAGAATGACGCAAGGGGCTTGCACTACAAGGAATGGCATAAAATGCTGCTTGCACCAAAAGATGCACTCACTGACTGGGTTGTCAATCACTGAGCGCATACTGTATAAAGTACGTGCTCAGTCACAGTTCAGTCAGTGGCTGGCCATGGTGGAGAGTGGAGTACTGTGCTGGTAGCTGGATCGGGTCTGGGATTGGGGGAGTGGGATGGTGGGGCACTACCTGCTGGGGTGGGAGGTCAACTAGACCACCAGGGAATGTTATAGGTTATATAACATGGGTTGACTGGAGATAGATGGGGGGGGGGTCTGCTGGACCACCAGTGATGTGATTATCAATAGTAAGGTGACAGGGGCTGGGATGGGCTGCTGTACCCCCAGGGAAATATGTAATTTTAATAACAGGGGATCGGGGCTGTGGGGACCGCTAGACCACCAGGGACATGTGTAATTTTAATAAAAGGGGACTGGGGCTGGGTGGTTCTGCTAAACCACCAGGGATGTGATTGTCATTAATTAAATGGGAATCGGGGCTTCAGTTAACTGATAGCCACCAGGGATGTCCTAGAGTGGCACACTGCCGCACTGCAACTTGTGGCAACCCATCCTCTTGTGCCTTCTGTTTGGCATATGGCCACAGTTGCTGTCAGATGCAGGACTTTGCCACAAGAACTCTACCTGATAGAGAATTGGGCACAGGGTCCCTGGCACACTAGTGCAATCCACTTTTGGCATGGCTTGTGCCAAGTTTTAAGAATCGAGCCCCAAGTGTCTAAGAATGGAAAAGAAATAGTAAACATCCAGATTAAACAGAACTGCTGAGGTCAAGTAAACTTTGTAGATCAAAGTCAATGAATGCTTTATATTTCTGTAGGTGATTAACTGTGGCCTGGGGCATATGCTGGATGTGAAAACCCTTTGTGTGAATATCCCTCAGAGAAATGTACAGTTCCTTAAAGAGCAGATCAGACAAAAATGTAGATTCAGTGCAGAATCCAGTTTCTCTGTTTGTCAGACTTAGTTGCTAGACCTGGTTTTGCTTGGAATGACTTCCAATAAGTTGATTTAGAATGAAAATGAAAATAGCTGATGGAGATATTCTGCAGAAATTCAGTCCAGGAGACTTTCATAGATGTCATGTGTAAGAAAGGTGTAGTTACTCAAAGAAAAAAAAACAAACTCTGGCCAGAGCTGGTAGGGCTACAGCTGAGGTCACAACTGGGGTCTACCAGAGGGAACATAGGATTCTCCCAGGGAATAGGAAACAGGCAACAGCAGAGGAAGAGCACAGATGTGAAATCACTTGCTGCAGCACTGAATGTGTGAGCTGGTGGTATGCATATTCACGTTGCCACGCTTTTGTTTGCTCACCACTATAATGGCACATCAGAAGCTCCCCCAGTACTCTCGGAACCCGAGTTCACTTAGTTGAGGTCCAGAGATACAAAGGCTGCATTGTAGAAGCTGCATCAGTATTTGTTTAATGAATGCCAGTGCCCACTCGGGGACTGAATATATACATATTAATGAACTGCTCATGAATAGGGTTCATTAATATGCATGAGCAGCTGATTATTATGTATATGATCCATCCCAGAAAGCTCATTGCCGCTCATTAAACAAATAATTTTGTGGCCTCTTCTCCATGGCCATTGTGTCTCTGGACCCCAAGTAAGTATTCTCAGAGTCCGGGAGCACCGAGGGAGCTCCTGATGTGCCATAATTGCAGCAAGAAGAAAAATAGTGCATATGACAGTCAAGAGCTTCACAGACCACAGAGGCAACTGTGAAGGAACTCCCAAATGTTGTTTGGTAGGAGTGGATTCCTTGTTTTTCTAGCAAGAAGTCTGCAGGGCTCCACCTACTGCAGCCCTAACAAGAAAATCCACAAAAACTACTCTACTGATGCAAACAAATACAAACAGCCACCCACCCAGGTCACTCTGTCAGAACAGCATAGAGGTTGGAGCAGTGATCTGTGAATGAGCTTGGGACACCCAGAAAGCATGGGTTTGATTCTTATAAACCCCTACTTGCATACTATGTGAACAAGAGTAAATTAATTAACCTCTCTGTGTACCCATAAATAAGCTGCAGCTCAGTGTTCCTTTCCAGCCAAAAATTGTAGAAACAAAAACAAATCACCTTACTGTGTACAATATTTAATTCTTTGGGGGGAAGGAAGAGAATGTTAAACACATGACACAGCAGACTTATTATGCAAGGGAGGAAATATTTGAACACTTGGGCTTGGATTTCAAGACGTTGTCACAAACAATAGTTTTCCTCTTCGCAGTGCCAAGACCTCAAAATGTACTGGTGGCATATGTACCATTAATAATTAGCTACAGCTACAGTAACATAGAAACATAGAAACATAGACTTTGATGGCAGATAAGGACCGCTAGGCCCATCTAGTCTGCCCATTTCCCTACCTACAGGATAGGCCGCAGATCCTAGTTAACCAACAGCCTATTTCTTCCTACCCCCCACAAGAATTGCCTTATGTCTGTCCCATGCATTCTTGAATTCTCCCACAGTTTTAGAGCCCACAACCTCCTCAGGAAGGCTGTTCCATGCATCCACTACCCTCTCTGTGAAATAATACTTCCTCACATTGCCCCTGAACTGCCCTCCTTCTATCGTTAAATTTGTCCCCTTGTTCTTGCAAGTCTCTTTTTCTGAAAGATGCTACCCTCTTGGACTTTGTTGATTCCACTGAGGTACTTAAAAGTTTCTATCATGTCCCCCCTCTCCCTTCTTTCCTCAAGGGTATACATATTAAGCTCCTTTAGTCTCTCCTCATACGGCTTCTCTTGCAGACCCTGCACCATTTTAGTTGCCCTCCTCTGACTGCCTCTATCCTATCTATGTCCTTGCGGAGATGGGGTCTCCAGAACTGGACACAGTACTCAGATGGGGTCTCACCAACTGTCTGTACAGAGGATAACAACTTCCTGTTTTCTGCTGATGATGCCTCTCCTATACATCCCAGTATACCCCCAGCCCTCCCTACTGCCTTCTCTCACATTGCTTACAACATTAAGGTCATCTGATATGATTACCCCAGGTCCCTTTCCTTTTTGTTGTTGTTACTACCTCCCCACCCATTGTGTATTCTTTCCCTGGGTTCTTGTTTCCCAGGTGCATTATTTTGCACTTCTTTGCATTGAATCCTAGCTGCCATACTTCTGACCATTCCTCCAACCTTGCCAAGTCCCTTTTCATCCTTTCCACGCCTCCTTGTGTATCAACTCTGTTGCAGATCTTTGTGTCATCTGCAAAAAGGCATACTTTTCCTTCCAGTCCCTCTGCAATGTCACTGATGAAGACATTAAAAAGGACTGGACCCAATACTGAACCCTGTTGTACCCCACTAGTAACCCCCCTTTCTTCAGAGTGGACTCCATTTACAATTACCTTCAGTGTCCTGTTGTCCAGCCAATGTTTTACCCAGGCTGTCACCCTGGGTCCCACTCCCAGGCTGGTTAATTTGACTATTAATCTTTTGTGTGGGACTGTGTCAAATGCCTTGCTAAAGTCTAGGTAGGCCATGTCCACAGCCCCTCCCTGGTCTACTACTTTGGTCACCCAGTCAAAGAAATCTATTAGATTCGTCTGACATGACCTTCCCACTGTGAATCCATGCTGCCTTGGGTCCTGTGCTCCACTGGCCTCTAGGTACTCGACTATTCTTTCCTTCAGAAGTGACTCCATCACTTTCCCTACCACAGAGGTCAGACTGACAGGTCTGTAGTTTCCTGCCTCTGTCTTGGACCCACTTTGTGACGGGAATCACATCCGCCTTCCTCCAATCCTCGGATACCACACCATCCTCCCATGATTTATTAAAAGGAGTAGCCAGTGGTTTCACTAGTTCCTCCCTTAATTCTTTTAGAATTCTAGGGTGAATTCCATCAGGACCCATTGCTTTGTCCACCTTCAGTTTTAGGAGTTCTTGCAGAACCCTTTCTTCTGTGAAAGGACTGGGATCGACCCCCTATCAAGAGTGCTTCTGTTAATTGGATTAGGCACTTCCTCCTCCTCTTTTGTGAATACTGAGCAGAAATATTCGTTCAGTATTCCTGCTTTTTCACTGTCCCCCTCTGCCCACCCACCGTTCATTCTATTCAGCCTCACTATCCCTCCCTTTGTCTTTCTACGCTCGCTGATGTACCTATAAAAGGTTTTATCCCCCTTCTTAACTGAGTTGGCTATCTTTTCCTCAGTTTAGGCCTTTGCTATTCTGACTTCCCTCCCCGCTTCCTTATGCCTTAACTGGTACAGCTCTCTGTCCTGCTCCTTCTGTGTTTCTTTATACTTCCGGAATGCTGTCTTTTTCTTCCTGACTTTCACAGCCACCTCTTTTGAGAACCACAGTGGCTTTTTTTTTCATTTTGATTTGTTTATTTGCTTCACACAAAGGCTTGTTGCCTCTGTGATGGCAGTTTTGATAATTCCCCATTGTTGCTCCACACCTCCTTCTAGCCTGTTTGCTAGTGCTTTACTGAGGCACTCTCTCATCTTGCCAAAGTCAGCCCTCCTAAAGTCCAGTACCCTCGCTTTTGTATGGCTTGACTCTGTAGCTGAGTTTAACGTGAACCACACTGTTTGATGGTCACTTGTCCCCAGATGGCAACCCACTTCTAGATCTGAGATCCTCTCACTGCCCCCGTTTGAGAGTATGAGGTCTAAGATTGCTCCCTCACGAGTGGGTTCCAAAACTAGCTGTCTAATGCCTGCCACCTGTAGGGCATCAAGAATGGCCCTGCTCTTGGGTGTGGCTGCAGCAAATGTGCTTCAGTTAACATCTGGCATATTCAGGTCTCCCATCAACAGTATCTCCCCTTTCTCTGCCATTCTAAGAATGCCTTCTATCATATCCTTGTCCATTCCTTCCCCCTGACATGGGGGTCTGTACACAACCCCTGTGTGGATTGTGGTGCCCTTTCCAGTCTCCAAGGTGACCCACAGTGCCTCCTCTCCTCCCGGTTTACTCTTTGTTCAGTTGCTTTTATCCCTTCCTTTACATAGAGAGCTACTCCTCCCTCTCTCCCTGCCTGTCTCTCCTGTAGGTTATGTACCCTGGTATGTTAACATCCCAGTCATGGTTCTCTGTGTACCATGTTTCTGTGACTGCTATGATATCCAGGCATCCCTCTTCCATTAAGGCCATCAGCTCAGGGAGCTTGTTGCCCAGACTATGGTCCTTGGTACTCATTACCCTCCATTTCCTGATGGCCTTACTCCCTTTTGCCCCATCCCTGTCCTTCTTGCCTTTGTCACTTACTCCATTTACCCCTGCCCTTCTCCCTATCGACACCTCTATGTTGGTGTTTGCCGCACTTACTACCGTGATTATTTGGGGGGGCTAGGATTTTCCTGCTCCTTTCCAGTGCCTCCCCCCTTGGCTAGTTTAAAAGCTTGCTAATGAAGCATTTAAACCTATCACCTAGGATCCTGGTTCCTCTCCCGGACAGATGCAGCCCATCATGCCAGTATAGGTTTGCATCACTCCAGGTAGACCCCCAGTCCCCAATGAAGCCAAACCCCTGAGCTCCACACCAGTTTTTCAACTACTGATTGAATCCCATGGTGCGGAACACCCTAGCCTCTCCTGTGCCATAGATGGGTAGCACCTCCGAGAAGGTTACCGTGCGCGCTACTTGACTAAGGCCCCTCCCCAATTCCACAAACTCTTCCTGCACTTCTCTAATCCCTTTCTTAGCCAGGTCATTTGTCCCTAGGTGGACAATGACATCCAGCTCCCTCCCCTGTGCAGCTGCTCCGCAATCCTGAGGATTCGCTCCCTGTCCCTCCAAGCCATGGCGCCAGGCAGGCACCTTACCTCCCTCTCCTTCCTCCCCAGTTCTACCTTCCTAACAATGGAGTCCCCACCAGGAGTTGTTTCTTCCCTGCAGGGTCCCCTGCCACCCTCCTGTGGGTCTCCTTGTGGAAGTTCCCAGCATCCTCCTTGGTCTCCACTGTGGGTGCCTCCATAGAGACCACACTTTGCCAGAATGGCATAGGAATTGAGAGGTACAATGGGAGGGATGCACCCTGTTCCACCACCCTCACCTCCCTGAGCCCACTGTGGTCCAACCGCTCCTCTTTCTTGGCAACCTCTGAGGCAACGGCAGTGGCACTGGTGGTCCCTGGATGGAAGAGGAGGTCCCACAAATCCTGGCCAACTCAACCTGGAGATGAGCAACCTCCTCCCTCAGCCCAGAGAGGTGCCTGCAGATGGGACAACACCGCATCCTCCAGAACATCTCCCGGAAGACTGCTGCTCCACAGCCACTGCACTGCACCACTCCAATCATGTCTTATTTCTGGCCCCTTAACTGTTTGCAATCCTTACTCTTTCCTCTGTTTTTTTTCTCTCTTTCCTTACTTTCTGCCTGCGTGCCCTTTAAGCTCCTGATTGTCCTGTTCTGAGACAAGAATGTCCTATATTTTGCAGTAGACCACTTACTTGTTCAGAGGCAGACCTCCAGCAGCTAGAGGGGGCCGTAGAGCTACTCTTGCCCTTCTAGGATGGTGGGTCCTTGGTGGTTCTGTGATCACTCACTTCCTGCCCCTAAACAGGAAGTTCCTGTTGTCAGTCAAATCCTGTGCCTATAAAAATAGAACTAGCTTTGGGTGGTGGCGTGGAGGGGAAGGAAGGAGGGCAATATAGTCCCAATAGAGAAGTTCAGTCACACAGCAGTCCTTTCTCCTGGTGCCTTCTGCCAAGCTATTAGCTGAAACTTTCTAAGGCAGTCTTTAAATGTAGCTTCCTTCTAGCTAAGCCACTCCCCTACTTACCAGATCTTTCTACAAGTAATTTAAACCTCACAGCAGTTAAGTCCTTTCAGTCACCTGAGATTTACACCTAGATAACTCTTCAGATACCCATTCAGTTCAGTTAACCCAAACACACACTTTTTTTTTGTATGTTAGTTTTTTTACCCTAAATTAAAGGTCAAGTACACAAGTTCTTCTATTTTAGTCCCAGTAGAGAAGTTCAGTCACACAGCTGTCCTTTATCCTGGTGCCTTCTGCCAGTATTTTATGTTATCATGAAAGTTGTGTCTCCCTGGATGTCAGGACATATGTATAATGTGCCTTTGTTTCTCTTTGTCTAGCACTTCCAATGTTTCAATAGAAATATAAGTACAAAGCTTTTAGAGATGATGTATAGTTGATGTTTTATTAACAGTATAACAATAACCACTTGTATTAAGTACTACAGTTAAGCAAGTAGAAACCTACCATGATATGTTACTATTAGATACAGTGTGGGTATCAAATAAAATCATTGTGTTAGAGCTGATGGTTTCATTTGATATTGCAAACTACAGCATAATATCCATAATTCATATAAATAAAGTATGAAAAGTCATTGTAGATAAATGAAGATGACAGTTTAGACAAATAAACCTAAAATCCTAATTTACAATTTATATATGTTAAATTTTTCATTTGATAGATTTTACAAGTAACTGTTAAGTAACCATTGCTTGTGCAAGGTAGTAAAAGTTTTATTGTCTAATATATATTGCCTGTTTTGAAAAGCTTACTGTAGAGGGAGTTTTAGAGTAATCACTTGAAAGTGCAGTGCTTTTCATTAAAGAACACCATTAAAAGGCTCACCACAGGTGATAAATCACCATATCAGTAAACCAAGAGAACTATTAAAATTCTATCCTCCTTGTCTAGAAACTGCCATATTTGTGAAACCATTTGTATGTAAATGTTTTCCTAAATGTAAATTGGACTTGAGGTTATCTTGGAATCATCATTTTATGTCCATGATTTATGATCAAATGTTAATGCAATGTTTATCGCACTGGCAAGATGGGTGAACCCTGTAAGAGCCTCAGACCATTACGTCCAGATGCACTCAAGGATATATTTTTAGGATGCACAAAAGCACAATTTTATGACTAAATATTTTTTTTTCTGTTGAACTACAAAGCAATGTATTTTATGAGCAGTATCGGCCAATTTATAGTGACAACCAAGAATTGTTGTTAAGCTCTGCTGCCACACAGCACCTACTATGAGAGGCTGACTGTATAGGTTCCCATTTAGCCACTGTTTACTAATGTCTGCACCTCTGTCAACAGTAGCATGTGTCAAAATTTAACAATGCTAGTAGATAAAAAAATGTAATTTTTATTTAATTAATTTAATTTTTATCTAATTGAGCAGAAAAAAAATCCTCTAGTATTCGACTACCAAGACACCAAAAAGCATAAAAGCTATGCATGCTTTTAGAAACCAGGGGCTACAGCCAAATCACAAAGCACAGCGCAAATGTTTGCATTGCACTTTGCATTTGGCCAGGTGTCTAATGTTGCTATTCAATGTTGAACAGCACACTATGCTGTCTGACTGAGAATAGGACCAAGTCAAAATGGCCTTCATTACCAATAGCACTAACTCCATTACCACTAGCACTAACACCACTAGCGCCGCAAGTATCACAGGCTGGAGTATGGCTCTGCAATCCATAGTGCAGGTGTGCTATTTGCAACTGACAGATAGAGCCATGTAAATGAGTCCATTGGGCATGCAAGGCACTATGTGGCCATTTGCATGCCATTATGGGTCCATTTAGAGTACATATGCTGTGCTGGAGTTTAGCAGCCCTGTGTCTCTGGTGTCTAGTGGCTCACCCCCTCCCCGGAGATCACTGGCCCAAGTAAAAACAAATGTTTCCCAGTTTTTGTGGTCCCCCCACCCTCCGTGATTGCTGATTGCCAGCCTGAGTGAAAAAAACAGTTTCCCTGGTGCTTATGCCCCCTCCACGATCTCTGATTGCCAGCCTGATTAAAAAACACAAGTTTCCCTGGTGTCCAGTCATCCCTCCTCCCACCCAATCCCTCACCTGATATATAAAAACATTTTCCATGGCATCCAGTGTTCCCTCCCCCCACCTAATTACCTACCGGATATGTAAGAACATATTCCCTGGTGTCCAGTGGTCCATCCCCCACCTGATCCCTCATCTGATATGTAAAAAAACATATTCCCTGGCATCCAGTCGTTCCTCCCCCACCTGATCTCTCACCCAATTTGTAAAAAAATATATTCCCTGGTGTCCAGTGGTCCCTCCCTCCACCCGATCACCCTCCCGATGTCTGGACACTGTTTCCCTGGTGTCCATTATACCCCCCCCACATCCTCATCCTGATCCCCTGTACATATGAGGTAAAGCATTCCCTGGTGTCTAGTAACCACCCCTCCCTATCCCCAATCCCCTGTGTAATATAGGTAAAGCATTCCCTGGTGTATAGTGGACCCTCCACCCCCACACTTAGCAGTAGTGTCCCACCACACCACCCCTCCTTCCCGACCCCAACCAGTGACTGGCACAGCCTTCCATTCTCTTTCATGGCTGGCCAAAGTCTGAGTTGTCAATGAGTGCATACTGTTACAGTACGTACTCATTGACAGCTCAGTCAGCTACTGGCTGTGGAAGAGAGTGGAGGGCTGTGTCAGTTGCTGGCTTGGGGTCAGGATGGGAGGGAGTGGGGTGGTGGTGCACTACCTGCAAGGGTGGGGGAATGGGAAGTCCACTAAACTCCAAGGAATACTTTACCTATATTATACAGGGGATCATGGATAGGGAGAGGGGGCAGTTAGACACCAGGGAATGCCTTAACGCTCATGTACAGGGGATCAGGATGTGGTGGGGATACAATTGACATCAGGGAAACAGCATCCAGACATCAGGCAGATGATCACGTGGCAAGAGGGACCACTGGATGTCAGGGAATGTGTTTTTTCATATCAGTTGAGGGATCAGATAGGGGGAGGGACCACTGGACACCAGGGAATATATTTTTACATAGTGGGCGAGGGTTCAGGTAGGGAGAGGGACCACTGGGCACCAGAAAAACTTTCTTTTTTAATCATACTAGTGATCAGTGATCATTGGGAGAACCCTAGGCCCAGGAAAAACTTATTTTTTTAACTTTGGGGACCACTAGCACCAAGGAAACATTTGTTTTTACTTGGGCCAGTGATCGACAATCATGGGGGGAACCACTGGCATCAGGGACAGTTATTTTTTACTCAAGCCAATGATCGTGGGGGGGGGGGCATCTCCGTAGTACCTCCACCAACCACTAGAGTTGCACTGGATTAAGGCAAGGTCTATGTCAGTGATATTTGCTCCATGGAACGGGACCCTGCAAAAGGCCCTTGCATGGAGAAAATGCTCTGTGAATTGGACAGTGCTGATATTCAAGTTCTGTCTCCCTCATTTGTATTGTGGACCCCTCCAAACTTTGCCCAAGCAAAATCCTGGTTTGAGCATGCAAACTGGGCTTCTGTGAATACAAACTCAGGGCAAAACCCGGTTTGCGTTTGCAAAACCAGGTTTGCACCTGGCAAAGTTTTGTGAATCCTGGCCGAGAACACTGTGATATCATGGCATTCATACTCTAGCCATATAATATGGCAGGGCCAATGTACAGTATTAGAACATATGGCAAGTGAACTGATTGGTGCTAGCTCAAATCATAAGGTTAAGCAAACTGACTATACATAACTATGATTGGGCATAGTCCAGATTGAATAGAAATTTAGAATGCCCATTACTAATTTCAGTTGTGATTAGGAGATCAAGCTCCAAGGTAAATTACAACGGTGCAAAGGAAAAACAAGTCCAACACATGTACTGTATTAAAAAGGGAAGGCCATGATACCATGGTTCAGTGACAGCTGATACTTAATGCAGACTGGAAATTAGAAAACATACTTGTGCAGTGGCTTCATCACAGAAACAGTAATCTCACTCTTTCATTTTCTCTCAGTAGATAGATACACTACATAGATGTAGAGGTAGCTGTAGATATAGAATATATAGCTGTACAGTAAACATAGCTGATCTACCAAGTCAACATCCCTTAAATGAAGGAGATCTGATTTTCAGCAATTAAAATCAGGGGGGCTTTCGGCGCTCTCTAAAGGATATATCTAATTGAATATAACATGTTAAGAATACAGTGCTGAATAGAGATGGATAGCATTGATTTACACATACACAGATGCTGTTGAAAGTGTGTGGTTAAGTCTAACATTTTCACTAAGCCTGAAGACTGTCGTAGTTAATTGGATGCAGAATTCTAAACTTTTCGCAGTCAAATGAAGTCATTAGAATTCTTCCAACCTACAGAATTATATTATGCAGACATGATGATTTGAATATGCACTGAATCCGGCAATTTAAAACAGAGGAAAACTATCTCAACCTTTACAACATTTTATCACACATCCCTAGCGCTTGACTGTGTAAATGACTAGAGAAAGAGTTTGTTTTTTTGATTCTGACATTCTTTGATTTATTGTTAATTATGTCATAATGATGATCTGATTCTGAGTTTTCATTATAGAAAGTCTGCCTAGCATTGCAGCAGATGTCATCTTGCCATTGTTCCCTCTCCTGTAAGCTGGCCTAGGCAGGCAAGTAGGGTTCCACCCAAGGGGGTGGGGAGATGCTCTGGCACCACCCCTTGGGGAAGAACCACTGGGGTCTCCCTCAGGATATGGGTATCTGGATGGGGCATACAGTGAGTGGCCAAAAAGAGCTGTAGCTGGCACCTCCCCCTCACTCTTCTCTTCCAGCTCTAGATCTACTAGGACAACTCCAGCGCACCAGCACTAGAAAAAACAGCAGAGGTCCCAGATTGAATCTGTGCAAATGTAAGGATTACAAGGAAATCTCCTGTTCATTTATGGCCCTTGAAAGATACAATCTGCCTAAGTACTTGGATCCCTTGGCTGCCTTGCTGGTATTTTGGTTTAATTTGATTTTCTTTTCCCATGCTTTTACTGGGACAACCTTGCTGGTTGTTAATTTCAGTTTGATTCTGTTGCTGTTTCCTGGCTGGGATGGGTGATTTTTAGTTAATTCTAAAGTGCTGGGGGTTAGTCTGGCCAGAGAACAGATCCAGGGTTCTTTGCTCTGCACATGGCATGTCTTACCCCTTTCTGAGTAGTAAGCTGCATCAGGTGCTACTTTACCTTGGTCAAGCAATGGTGGCAGTAGTATGGTCCGAATTTCTATGTTGCAGTGCAACTCCATAGTACCTGGACCAAAGATGCATGCATAGCATTCACTAGAAATGCCAACTGACAATATATGAATAAAATATAGAAGGTTAAACAGGATTATTTAAAAACAAAACTTCACACAAGTTGTATGTAGAACCCAAGACTGTTTTGGAGCACCTTGGCAAACTTAATGGGGGAATGTGAAAGCAAACATATCAGTACAATAGAAATAGATGGACAGTCAGTACCTGTAAGCACCCATGTGACAAATGCATTTAATGAGTATTTTAACAACATAGGGACTCAGACAGTAGGATTTACTTTGCCTCACACATGTAAGACAGGACAGAGGGTAAAGCAGGATATTCAAGGTACTGACCAGCTTAAAGTGTTTAAATGTTGCAGTATACAGGCAACTGAAGTGAGGGATGAGTTTTTGAGTATGGATACCACCAGATCCAAGGGCTTAGATAACATTCCCTCCAGACTACTTAAGTATGCAGCCCCTTGCATTGCATTCCCGATGACCTATATGTTCAATCTTTCACTTTCAACAGGAGATTCTCCAGAGAAATGGAAAGCGGCAAAAATAGTGCCATTTCATAAAGGGGGCTCCAAAACAGAAATGCATAATTATAGGCTAATTTCTTTGCTCTCTCAAGTATCAAAACTTATGGAAAAGATAGTTTCTGGCCAACTGAAAAAATATCTGGAGGAGGAAGGGTTACTGACTAAGTATCAGTCAGGGTTCCGGTCAATGCACATTACACAAATGGTATTAGTAAAGGGTGTAGGTGTTATCCAGATGAGCCTGGACAGGGAGCCATATTTATCGATTTATTGAAGGCATTTGACACCTTAAATCATGATATTCTCCTGTCCAGGCTCTGGGAGATAGGGGTACAGGGACTGGAACAGGGTTGGTTTAATTCATATTTAATAGGTCGGAAGCAGCTGGTGGAGTTAAGCACTTATAAATCATCCACATTATTAATTAAATCAAGGGTGCCACAGGGCTCACTGCTGGGCCCGCTCCTCTATAATATCTATGTGAATGGTATGCAGTTTGAGGACCCAGCGATAAGGTACCATATTTATGCTGATTATACTTTGATTTATGTTGAGGGTACTACCCTAGAAAATATTTCTGCTAAATTGCAAACAGCTTTTTTTCAGTTGCAAATGTTTCTGGAATCACACAAGTTATTATTAAATAAAAAAAAAAAAAACTGAGGAGGTGCTTTGCCAGAGTACTACTAAGATAAATCAGCAGTTGGAGATACAAGCTATGTGAGGAGAACTTACAGCAAGTTACACATTATAAATACCTGGGATTCTGGTTGGAGTATAGGCTTTGGTGGAATATTCATCTGGATAAACTGGTAACTAACCTAAGGAGAAAACTAGGCATGTTGTACAGATTGAAACATTATATAACTATTGAGGTCCATTGTAGGATAGTGGAGATCATGACCCTTCCCGTATTGGATTATGGAAATCGAATGCATACGGGGGCTTCAAGGACAGAGCTCTCAAGACTGGATGTTATGTACAACAGGCTTGCCCACTTTGTCCTCGATGCCCCCAGGAGAACATGTTATTGCGAGATGTTCAGGGCCTTGAACTGGTGGAATTTGGAAGACAGAAGGTACTGGCACTTGGCAGCTTTTATGGTAAAAATCAGGAAGCAGAATTTATCCAGTTGCTTGATGAATTTAGAACCAGGGATCGGAGGGTGGGTCTAATATTCTCCCAGGGCTTTGAATTTATTGTCCTTAGGTGTATTCTGTGAATTGGTAGATCTTCATTATTTAGTAGGGGCCCCTCTCTATGGAATACCCTCCCTTTAGAAATGACAGGGATTCAAACACCTGATAGTTTAAGATTGATAAATAAATGGTTTCTTAATTTAATTGACACACAGAAGTAATGCTCTAAAAGATAGCAAATACATTTCTCTGACATTAGAGAGTTTTGGTTAGCCTGGTGCTATTTGTTTGTATATTTATAAGAGAAACATAGAAACATAGAAGTTGACAGCAGATAAGGACTGCAAGTCCCATCCAGTCTGCCCATTTTTTATTCTGCCTTATGAATATGTCATAGGCCTTTACTCTGTCAATGGCCTATCTATTCATATTTATGTGTATTGCTCCCTTAGGTCTATCCCATGCCTGTTTGAAGCCCTGCACTGAATTCATATCCACCATTTCCTGAGGTAGGCCATTCCATGCATCCACAACCCTTTCTGTGAAAAAGAACTTCCTCATAGTAGTTCTTAATTGGCCTTCCTCTAATCTCATGTTGTGTCCTCTTGTCCTGCTATTTTTCTTATAGAAACATAGAATTTGACAGCAGATAAGGACCGCTTGGCCCACCTAGTCTGCCCATTTTCCTACCTAACGGATAAGCTGCAGATCCTAGTTAACCAACAACATACTTCCTCCTACCCCCCACTAGAATTGCCTTACGTCTGTGCCATGCATTCTTGAATTCCCCAACTGTTTTTGACTCTACAACCTCCTCAGGAAGGCTGTTCCATGTACCCACAACCCTCTCTGTGAAGAAATACTTCCTCACATTACCTCTGAGCTGTCCCCTCTCTATCTTCAAATTGTGCCCCCTTGTTTTTGCACATCTCTTTTTCTGAAAGATGCTACCATCTTGGAATTTGTTGATTCCCTTGAGGTATCTGAAAGTTTCTATCATGTCCCCTCTCCCTCCTTTCCTCGAGGCTATACATCTTTAGTTCCTTTAGTCTTTCTTCATATGTCTTCTGATGCAGACCCTGCATCATTTTGGTTGCCCTCCTCTGGACAGCCTCCACCCTGTCTATGTCTTTGTGGAGATGGGGTCTCCAGAACTGTACACAATACTCCAGATGTGGTCTTACCAACTGTCTGTACTGAGGGATAACAACTTCTTGTTTTCTACTGGTGATGCCTCTCCCTATGCATTCCAGTATCCCCCCAGCCCTCCTTACTGCCTTCTCACATTGCTGGCCCACCTTTAGGTCATCTGATATGACTACCTCCAGGCACCTTTCCATTTTTGTTGTTGTCAGTATCTCATCCCCATTGAGTACTCTTCCATGTACATATACATGTTAGACTCTTTCACCTTGTTAATGCCTTTAAGGTGTTTGAATGTTTCGATCATATCACCTTTCTTCCTCCTTTGCTCTAGGGTATATTGATTGAGCTCTGTTAATCTGTCCTCATATGTTTTCTGATGCAGTACCTGCACCATTGTGGTTGCCCTTCTCTGGACTGCCTCCATTTTGTTAATGTCTGTGTGAAGGTGCAGCCTCCAGTACTGCATGCAGTACTCCAGATGGGGCCTAACCAGTGTCTTGTAAAGAGGGATTATTACCTCCCTCTTATGACTTGTAATACCCCTACTAATACACCCCAACATCCCTCCTAGCCTTACCTACTGCTTTAGTGGTCTGCTTGGATGATTTCAGGTCATCTGTGATGATGATGCCCAAGTCTCTTTCTTCCCCTGAGATTACCAGCAACTTGCCTCCCAACCTATAGGTGGCTTCAGGGTTTCTCTTCCCTATGTGCATGATCATGCACTTCTTTGCGTTAAACCCCAGTTGCCACTCTTCTGACCATATTGACAGTTTATCCAGGTCTCCTCTCATTCTGCCCACCCCATCTGGATCATCTGCTCTGTTGCAGATCTTGATGTCATCTGCAAACAGACAAACCTTACCCTCCAGTCCATCTGCAATGTCACTGATGAACATATTGAAGAGGACTGGCCCAAGGACTGATCCCTGAGGTACCCCCGCGTGAGACTTGCATCTCTTCTGACTGTATACCATTTATCACAACTCTCTGTTTTCTGCCCGCTAAGCAGTTTGCCACCCAGTTCACTACCTTCTGACCCACCCCAAGCCTACCCATCTTATTAATCAATCTTCTATGTGGAATAGTATCAAAAGCTTTGCTGAAGTCAAGGTAGGTGACATCAACTGCACCTCCTTGATCCACCACTCTGGTTATCCAGTCAAAGAATTTTATGAGATTAGTTTGACAGGACCTTCCTGTTGTAAACCCATGCTGTCTTGGATCTTGTGCTCCTATGGATTCCAGGTGCTGCACTGTCTTTTCCTTAAGGAGTGCCTGCACAATCTTGCCCACTACTGAGATAAGACTGACTGGTCTGTAGTTCCGTGCCTCCTCCCTGCTACCACTCTTGTGGAGCGGGATCACGTGAGCCCTTCTCCAGTCTTCTGGAACCTCTCCTGTGCTCCGAGACTCACTAAACAGTTCTGATAATGGTTCTGCTAGTTTCACCCCTAGTTCCTGTAGTACCCTAGGATGTAAGCCATCTGGTCCCATTGCCTTGTCCACACTGAGCTTAGCGAGCTCTTGTAGGACCCTTCCTTTTATGAAGGGCCTTGTGCACACCTCCCTTCCCTGTGTCCATGGTGCTGAGCTGTTGGCCCTGTCCTACCTTCTCTTCAGTAAATACTGAGCAGAAGTATCTATTTAGTATAGATGCTTTTCCTTGGTCCTCCTCCACACACTCCCCCTTATCCCCTTTGATCTTAACAATACCCCCTCTGGACTTTCTCCTTTCACTAATGTATCTATAGAAAGTCTTGTCCCCTTCTTTTACTGTTCATGCTAGTGTTTCCTCAGTCTGGGCCTTTGCCTGCCTTACTGCCTTCACTGCTTCCCTTAGGGAAGTTTGGAATGCCTCCCTATCTTCGGCCCACTGTGTTCCCTTATATTTCCTGAAGGCCAGTCTTTTGGATCTGACCTTTTCTGCTACTGTTTTTGAGAACCAAAGTGGTTTCCTTCTTCATTTGCTCTTGTTCTCCTCCCTAACACAATGGGATGTTGCTTCAAGTACTGCATCCTTAACGCTTGCCCACTTTGCTTGTACCCCTTCACCTGTATGTCTTCTTGCTAGTGCTAGCTTAACTCTTTTGGACATCTTATAAAAGCTCCTCTGAAGTCCCATATTTTTGTATTGGAATGGGATGATTTAGTTCTAGTGGCCAAATTGAACCATACCATGTGATTGTAATTTGCCCCCAGGTGACCTTCTACCTGGAGTTCTTTGATCCTTTCCCCATTAGTCATTACTAGATCTAGGATAGGCCTGTGTCTTGAGGGTTGTTGTACCAGTTGTTTGAGGCCCTCCCTCAGCAGGGAATCCACTATGTGTCTTGCTCTGGAGGATGTTCCTGCTGGTATTGACCAATCTGTATCTGGCATGTTGAAGTCTCCCATTATCAGAACCTCCTCTTTAGCTGTCATGTTTTGTATATCTTTTAACAGTAATGTGTCTATGCCCTCTCCCTGGTCTGGAGACCTGTAGACATCCCCAGTTCGTATGGCTGTCCCATTTCCTGTTTCCAGGGTGGCTCACAGTTCTTCTGGCTCCTTATGTGTATTCTGAATTTCTATAGCTTTGATATTTTCATTGACATAAAGGGCTACTCCCCCCTCCCCCATATTTTCACCTCGGTCTCTTCTGAACAGTACATAGTCTTACAAGTGTGGTCACTGGTGAACCATGTCTCGCTAATGGCTACTATGTCCATTTTAGCCTCTGTCATTGTTGTCTGCAGGTCTGGGATCTTAATTCCCACACTGCCGGCATTTGTGTTCATGATTTTCCATTGGCCAGATTTTGGTGCATTAGTTGCTGGATGAGGTCCAGCATGTCCCCTGCGCATCATATGGGGAGCCAGAACTTTTTCCTTGCCTGGTGATGCAAATGAACTACAAACATGCTGATCTCCTGTTTGATCACTAGCTGAGAGAGGAGGGGTGTTATTCCCATTCAGTGTATCAGGTGCTTCACCCCTCTCCCCAATGGCTAGTTTAAGTATTCTGCAAAGACATCAAACATCTGCCCCAATGCACTGACTCCCTCCTTAGTCAGATGCAGTCCATCAAATTTAAAGAACTTTCACTCCCAAAACTGTTGCCAGTTACCACGGATGAAAAAAACAAGAAGGTAAGAGCAGAAACAATCAACCAACAACAAATGCAATAGCCCTGAAAGCTTAGCCTAATGATAGATAAAACTGTAAACCCTGTAAGCACCACTTGTAATAATATCACATAAGATACACCCTGCAAAAAACACTTTGCTACAGAGAAAAATAAAGCAGTAACAGAAGATATACCTTGCAAAAAAAATTTGAATCAGAGAAGATTACAGCAGTAATCTGTAAGCACAAAACAGTAACAGCCATGTAGGCACACCCTGTAATGATGCAGCAGAAGGTATACCCTGCCACAGCAATTTGAATCAAAGAAGATTACAGCAGTAAAATGTAAGCAAAAAACAGTATCAAATCTTGTGAGCACAAAAGAAAATAGCAACACACAGTAAATCTGCCTAGCAAAAAAAAGCCTTAATCTTTTTTCTTGCTCCAATAATGTTGTTCTTTGCTCTGTCCTTACTAGCAAACTTAGAAGAAAAGAGCTCAGGTGACGCTAGATGCCTTTGTCAGCAAACAGGGGTGTTGGCAGGCATACGCATTGTACTCAGCAGAGTACAGTAAGAACAAATCAGGTAGGGGCAACAAATCAGGCAGGGGCAACAAAAAGAGGAAAGCAAGGACATTGTGAGTCACACTGTGTCTGTGTCGCACTGAGACCTTTTGCCTTTGTTGCTCACTATGGGGCACTGATACCACCAGCCAAATACACAAACAAGAACAATTTACCAGGCAGGCAGGAAAACAAAGGAAGGAGGATTACAGAAAGAAACTGATTACTTGAACTCAGACATGGCAAACAAAGGGGGGGGGCCTATTGTTGATGTAGGTTGGCAGCGCAATGAGTGCATATTTTGGTTTATGTTTACATAATAAGGGGCAACAGTGCATCTGTTTTGAGTACAAGTTTAAAATTCCTGGCTACACCCCTGTCAGCAAACCTAGTCTTTCACTTCAAAAACACCAACTAACCTGACCTTTTAACCCTTACTTCAGTGGGAAGTTACCAAGACTTTGTCAGCTCCATCCCCCAATTACACACCTAATCACCTGGAAGAGCTGTGGGAGGAAAGCAATTAGCTCCTTCAATTTAAGAAGGACACTGCAGCACCTTTTAGACCAAACAGAACACATTTCAGCAAAAAAATAAGATAAAATAGTAGCAAAAAGTAATTTTGCTTAGCCTAATGATAGACAAAAATGTAGGCACCACCTGGAACAATTTCACATAAGATATACTGTGCAAAAAACACTTTGCTACAGAGAAAAATAAAGCAGTAACAGAAGATATACCTTGCAAGAAAACTGAATCAGAGAAGTTTACAGCAGTAATCTGTAAGCCCAAAATAGTAACAGCCATGTAAGCACAGTCTGTAATAATGCAGCAGAAGGTATACCCTGCAAACTCAATTTGAATCTGAGAAGATTACAGTAGTAAAATGTAAGCAAAAAACAGTATCAAATCTTGTGAGCACAAAAGAAAATAACAACACACAGTAAATCTGCCTAGCAAAAAAAAAAGCAGCCTTAATCTTTTTCCTTGCTCTGATACTGTTGTTCCTTGCTCTGTCCTTGCAAACAAACCTAGAAGAAAAGAGCTCAGGTGAAGCTAGGTGCCTTTGCCAGCAAATAAAGTGTTTTTTGTACTGTACTGTGCTATTTATTTGTAAATCCATGTACTATTATTATGATGTGATACATGTCTTGGATCTTTTTTGTATTGATTACACAGTTTATGTTTAGATTCCATGGTCCGAATTCACAAAGGCTGGATGCAAGCTGTGACAATGGCAGCTTGCATCAACCAACCCTGCAACCAGTGCCCTGTGCCTGATTCGTTATTGGACAGGGTCCCAGTGCCTGCATCCTATGGTATTCGGCATCTGTCCAAGGAATGACGCAACCCCAGGAATGCCACAAGCTGTGGGACAGGCAGGCTGAAGAGTTGCCTGCTGAAGGAAGCATGGCATGTGTCCATGCTCCCCATGCCCACAAATCCAACAGTGCCAACAGCCTAGT